>OX038884.1:2862849-4125182 GCA_943789525.1 Agriphila geniculea | reverse complement strand
TTCGCGATATCAGAGTTGGCCCCAGAATAAAAGTTGCTTGTATTCATGAGTGGAACCACCCCACTGCGGGAACCAAATGATTAAAATTTCAGCGTGTATATGTACACCTTACACTGGAAATGATTTCAGAACATGATTACCGTTCTACTACTGTAACAAGTAAAAGCACAAAGCAGTCAAGAAACATCAAAAAACCATCGCTCAAGATGATCACTTGAAGAGAGAAGATTCTGGTCAGTTTGGCTCACTCTAAGTATGAACGCCAAGCATTTTCCAACCGTTTGGTGTTCTACCTTACAGTGAACTAAGCTCCAGGCTTTCTGCGATAGAATAAGAATCAAAAGAAGAAAGAAGAAGATCGAAGAAGAATCGAGATGTGTATTGCACTTTTCTAGGTTACACTGAAGATAATGTGTTGTCTATGGATGTTGATATTTTTCAATCATATAATTAGTTCAGGTAAACCTGAACTAGAGCTTTAGAACTAGAACTTTCTTTAGAAAGCTCAAAAAAATGTATAGAGGGAATGCTGGAACACAATTTTTGACTTCGATACATTGTTTAGACCTGTTCGGAGGTGAACATATCAAAAGTCCCCGCCCGTAGTCCCTATGCCAGGAGCTTAAAGGTCCCATTTTTCGGTTTTTCACATCTATCTCAGAAACTATGTGTTCTAGCGACATAAGACTTTCTACAAAATTTGATTAAATTTTCTACAAGTTTTATTATTTAAGTTTTTTGATATCTTGTATAGTTTTTGAGATATCCGTTCCTGAATGTCTGTCAACATGCTTAAGGTGAAGCTTGAGGACAATGGTATCGGACCCTTCAAGCAAAAAGTGATGCGGACATTCTGATTGTGGATACGGCTGTGGAAATGTCGGAAACAACAGCTGTCGGCATTGTGGGTGAAGATGTTGACTCATCCTCTTGATGGCTAAAGCTGATGCGTATAAGGGCATTATTTTCATCAAGCCTGGACGTAGGAAGACAAGGGATTCCTTATTCTCGTCCCAAGAGCTTCAGCAACCAGGTTTCAAGCACGTGCTGTTTTTGCACGCCTTAACTGGATGTGACACAACATCTTTTGTATTATACCTGCTGTATGATGCTCCAGTCGTGGGCTGCGAAAACCAGGTCGGGATAATGCCGTCGAAAGTTGCCGAAGGTCCAGGAAGCGTCGTCAGTGATGCTGCGATGGAACCTTGAAGGCTGGTTGCTGGCTGCTGTGCGTCTGGTAGCGGTGTGACTGCTGCGGATGCTGGATAAGGTATGAGGAGTGATGGCTGCGCTGCGTTGCTGAAGGTGCTTGATGTGCTCCGTCGGGGGTCACCAGTGTAGGAATGAAGGTATGGTATAGTATGGAGAAAGGTGGCCACTGGTAGGAAGGCCAAAGTGGAAGATCTTCCTCCGGGCTGGGTGATCTTAGCCCGGGGACCGCGGTCCAATCGATGATGGTTGGAAGTTGTATATATAGTTTGGCGGCTGAGAAAACTCCGATAGCGAGATGTAGGTTTCTCCATATATTCTTCATACTACGAGGTGTTATTCCTTACTAATCTTTGTGTTCATTCGACACTAGCGCCATCTAGTAACATGGTGGTTGAATCTTGTTGTAACCGTGTTGCTATGTGCGGCGGTACGGTAGATGCCGCTACACCTGCCGTACAAATAAACGAAAAGTAAGTTTATACCTATGACTTGTAACTCGAAATGTATTGTGTTCTTCTATAATTATATCAATTCGTTTGATTTAAAATCTACAAAAGTAAGTGACCATAAGCCATTTTTAATGTCCCCACTTCCTTATGGGTAGATAAGGAGGATAAGCCATAAACCACCACGCGGGCCCAATGCGAATCGGTGGGTGCTAACGACTGCATATGCAGCCGGGATTAATAGCTTAACGTGCCTTCCAAAGCACGGAGGAGCTCCAGATAATGAATTTTTGGTCACGACAAAAGTAAGTAACCACACATTTTAATATTGAATTTTATATCAATTAATACGGCTCTTAAAACAATTCGATTAAAAACCTGAAAATGAATTCTAAACATTTGAGATAAGAGCTCCAAAAAAACTCTGAAAACTTTGATTTTAAACAGCATTCTACTCGCGTGAACTATTCATGAAGGGTTGTCCTTCCGAATATTTTATTGAAGCCCTGAAAGAGGTAGCGGGGGCGGGTCGCAGTGAAAAGAGTAAACAGTATTGTACCTGTAAAAGGTTTTAGTTACCTTTTTGACTTAATTTTAAACTATTAATAGTGTCCGACCGAAGTTTCGGTTTCGGCCAGTTTTGGCCAAAAAAACTAGTTTCGGCCACAGTTTCAGTTTCGGCCAGTTAATGCCCGAACCTTTAGGCTCGAAACTAGGTTTTCGTGAATTGTAGGGCGTCAATCGGCTAACTTCAGATTTTGCCAGCCGGCGTGAATCGGCGCGATCATGTTGAGTTGAGGTAACGTGGCTCAATGTTACTTGATTGATTTTAATTGTGAAACAATATATCTATTATAACTCGTGCATATAACCACCTAAGTATAACTATTCATATCGAAGCTTTTTCTCCTACTGCGCGAGGTGCATGGGCAGTTCGGTCGGGTAGTACGTACGATAAAACACAACAAATAACTAATCATACGACTATTGTTTTGTTATACATTAAAATAATGTTGATTAATAAAAAAAGTTGACTTACAAAAGTAAGTTTAACATAATGAGTAATTGATTACCAACTTTAGTTAAATTGTTCATTTAACTTAAATAGAGCACTATTTTTGCATACATACTTTCATTTATGTTACTTATTTATTTCATTTAACACACGTTAACTGTTTATAATTCTTTATACATTGGAGAACAACGTCAATTTAATGTGTGAAAAAAAGTTTCGGTTTCGGCCGAAACTGGAACCAGGGCCAAAAGTTCGGTTTCGGTTTCGGTTGGAATTCCAGTTTCGGTTGGACACTAACTATTAAGTCCAAGTAGTCCAAGTTACATTTAAAATCTCATAGAACGACTCTCGTAGGACAATCTACACAAAATAGTTGACTTTTAATAAATTAACCATCATGAAAACAATGAAATATACACACACACCTTAGAACTTAGTCACATTTCATCAATCTCTATCTGTCAGTGTGATAATTATGTCATAAATAAGAATTCAATGATGTAATTACCGTGAAATGGGGTAACTTTAATAATTTATTTATTACATTTACAATACATTTTTGTTAGTATTTTAATCAGTTTTGAAATTCAAATGGCCGTATTTTCTCAAAAACAAACGTGCATCAAACGAAAAATATATGATAATATCGGTTTTTTTCTAATATTTTTGAATATAAGTAGTGAAAAAAAAATATTTTATCAATAATACAAATTGGTTATTGAATAGAGTATTGGTAGAAAGTATAGAAACTAAATCTTAATTAGTTATAAATAACAAATCAGTGTATCTTGAGTCTTCGATTTTCATCATAAAAAATATTATAATCAACATAACAACAACAACATGATCAATGTCACCCCAAGTTGATCATTGATTAAAGTAAACCCGTCCTCTGATCAAAGACACCCCTGATTGTTTTTAAACCTATAAAATAGGTACAAAATCAATAAAAACACTTGTTCAACCGTGTTTCACATTCCTAAAAGTCTATACTTTAGAATAGATAAAACAAACAATTATAATCGAAATATGATAAATTTCTAATACCCGTTTGCACTAAACTTAAGAATAGCCTAAGTCTTTTCCTAACTACAACTCGACCAAATTAAAACAGTGTCATGAACTTAGCTGCCAGGCAGCTGTCATTCGCATAATTATCTTGGTTTAGTGTTAGTTAGGAAAAGACTTAAGCGTATCTTAAGTTTAGTGCAAACGGACGTAAGTGTATAAGATGTTTTTCTTGCCTTGAAAATAGCTTATCACCAGTGCACCTGTAGATTTTTTTTAACAAAAACACCTGCAGTCAGTTAACAGCAAGAATCTTATATTCATATCGTTAACGGTATGGGCGCCATTTATTTTTCGCACAGTGCTACCAACTTAATAAAATCCGTTCGGATACGTTCAGAAACCAAGAAATGAGTGTTTTTTTTTTCTTAAATTGGAAGTTGTTATTAATGTAACCCATGTCAAAGTACCCCCATTATACGGTACATAGTTCTATGTTCTTACATGTCATTGCTCATGACTTTCACGACGTAATTTACTTTACCTACAGATGCCGACATATAAGTAGGCAAGAGAAAGATGAGACAAAAGATGCGCCGAGTTTAGTGTTTGTGGCTACTGCGCATCTTTTGTCTCGCTTTTATCTTGCCAAGTTACGTGCCGGGCAGTATACTACTAGTCATTCTCACAATTCGTAAAAAATACTAAAAAAGCTGAAGTTACGAAAGTACAGTGAAAGTGAAAATTTGATAACGTAGGCATCGGTAATGAACGATCACGAACACGTATCACATCACACACTGCCACGCACTAAAAAGTTTATTTCATTTAAAGAAACAAAATTTATAAATATAAACTATTGCATGAATATTTAAAAGCACCTACTGCGTGAAAGCTCGGGTTATTCCCGCAACGCGCTCCGCATTTGCACCTATGTAAATATTTTATTTTGATCTTATCAGACCCCGCCGTAATGGCTACTAGCTTCTGATTTTTTCTCAAGGATATTGCAATATTCATAAAATGGAACAATTTTTTTCTTCAGATTTTCCGCGCTGAGTCATATATTTGCTTGTGTACTCAGCTATTTCATTCAGTCAATACGGTATTATTTAATGTTGTTTCTTCGTGGATTTAGAATTACAAATGTTTGATCAAGCATCAATACATGAACGTTATATGGAAATATTTAACAAACTTTAAATAAATTCGGGCCTAGAATATTTCGTTCTCTCAACTATGCCCTAATTAATTTCGTTATCAGTTTCATTAGTTTCATGAAAAGGGTGATTGAAGTTTATGTGAATATGCTTTATCATTGAATTAGACCAACAAAATGTTTGTCCTTTAACTGAAAAATAATATTTTTGGGTTAATTAGAAACATTTGGAAGCAGACAAATTGGATTAAGAGATTTGCATGAAAAAAAAACCAATCGTGACGGCTTTGTTAGTAGAGCAAAGGGGATGAAAATTCATTTACATGTCGCAAACCAACTCGTAGTATAAATAGGTACAGGATTAGTTAAAAGTAACAATTTGACTTCACCATGAAAAGTAACCTCTATGAAAATAAAACCCAATCAGTAAGCCCATAGTCCTTCTTATAATATTGTTATAATAATATTCATCTGTTGTAATTCAGAAACACATTCTAATATAGGAACAATCAATTTAAAGATGTTTCTTTGTAATAAGATTTGTTTTGTTAATAAGATTTGTTTGATAATAAGATTTGTTTTGTTGTAAAGATGTTTCTTTGTGATAAGATTGTTTCTTTAGTAATAAGATCATAACAAACACTTAGCTCAAAAGGCTTACCTTAAATATTTTCAATCAAAAGTGGACTGACAAAATAAAAACAGTACATTCAATCTGGGTCACAAAATTAATTGTATTCAAAGAATTAAAGGCTTCCAATACAAAAGGCACATTTTTAATTCCAAGCTTTTTCTATTTACATTTTTATTTCACGTAATAATAAAGAATTCTGAAATGCTAATGCATTTCATCCTTATTATTTTGTTAAATGCAGGAAAAAACAACTTTCTCAAAATATTATCACCGGAAATACTCTGATTTGTTTAATCTTGTAGGAAACAACAACTGTCAGTGCTTGGTCTTGACAATTTTAAAAAAATCAAATTCCATTTGTATCCTTACCCTATCCTGACCCCCTATCATGCCCCCCTATCATGACCACCGAAACACGATATATATCGCGTGATATATAGCGTTTAATCGACACTCAACTATCAAAATCCATTTTCTTTTGACAGTTAAACGTGATGAATCTATATCAAATCGCGTTTCAGTGGTCAATCCACTGGTCATGCTAAGGAGTCAGATATGGGAAATATGAATGACTGCGTTTATTTTTAAGCAGCCAAAAAATTTTTTTTCACCTTTGAAAGTGGTGTCGTACAGTTGCCATATTGATTTTTTTTTTTTGTTAAGGCATTTAGAAGTTATGGTGTAATAAAGAAACTCACACACCCACATACAAACGTACATGAACCCTGAACACATTACACACTGTTTTTTGGGCAGTCGTCTATAACGCCTTAATCGAACTTCCCTATCTTTCAACAGATGAATTCTGCGAGGAGTACCCCCACAACCTGATACCAACCCCGGGGTACTGGGTCGAGTGTTCGCGCCAGAAGATAGCCACTGACACCATCTGGGATGAGTCCGAGTCGGAACATGACAGCGGACCCGACCGAGACGACAATGGTGAGTACCTTCTGATTGTTGCATCCACAGATAAATTCTGCAGTGAGTGTCCATAATACCCAGGTTGTAGAAACCTGGGGTACTGGATCGAGTGCTCGCAACCGAAGACAACTCCACGACACTATTTGGGACGAGTCCAAATCAAGCACGACAGCGGACCCGACCGAGACAATTGGTGAGTACCTTGTGATTGTTGCATCCACAGATAAATTCTGCAATGAGTGCCTATACCACCCAGGTTGTTGATACTGACTTTGAGGTACTGGATCGAGTGCTTGCGCCCGAAGACAACTCCACCAACACCATTTGGGACGAGTCCAAGTCAGCATGACCGAGACGTAATTTTTTTAGTAACGAACCTATATTCAAGTTAGTTTTTATCGCAAGAATAAATGAATTTATCTCAGGTTGTAAGTCATAGGGAATAAATCAGCTACCTTTTGTTAAACCGGAGTACTGATTTAACCAAATTGAGATACCAAAACTTAAGATCTAGAACAGCCGATCTCTGCAAGATAACACCCATCTTGTAAGGAAAAAGATACTATTATACTAACACTAAACCTCGAACAATGAACTCTGCTGAAGAAACTGTTAATTCCGAGTTATAACATTTAAGTACAATTCAATAAGTTCAAGAATTTCATAAAATTTAACGAATTAACTTTCATATTCCATTCATCAGCAATTTGCATGCTGAATCAACAAGTTACAATTATTATTCATTGTTCTTATTTAACTTGGTTCATAATAATTGAATCTGGTCTTCCAACTGAATTAAATTAATATTCACCTCAACATTTAGACTGTATAATGATTGCTCTCATTAAAGCACCTAAGAATTTAAGTCTTCCCAGACATTTTGAATTGTGGCCCGGATTCCGCGTGCCGTGACAACTGAACAAAGGATATGACATGAAAATAATCGCCTCTCCGGAACTGGAATAAAAAGCGCCTTCCCAAGGTTATGACGAGGTTGTACAAGCCTATTATTAATGGAAAATACTGAATTGAGGGTCTTCGCTAGAGGTGGGTCCTGTTTGAAGTGCTTTCCCTTTTCGGCTTCTCCTATCGGACTTAACTATCGTTAAAACCATTGAAGCGACATGAATTTCATTTTTGTCATGTATAAATATTACAACTTTATCCATCACTAATGTTTTTTTATGCTCTTAATTTACTCCCATAACCTTCACAATCATATTATTCATTTAACAGATATGAAATATTAATCTACTTTCATTTGAGTGGATTTAGTTTTACCTTTTTTAGGGTTCCGTACCCAAAGGGTAAAAACGGGACCCTATTACTAAGACTCCGCTGTCCGTCTGTCTGTCTGTCTGTCACCGGGCCGTATCTCATTAACCATGAAAGCTAGACAGTTGAAATTTTCACAGATGATGTATTTCTGTTGCCGCTATAACAACAAATACTAAAAACAGAATATAATCCATATTTAAGGGGGGCTCCCATACAACAAACGTGAATTTTTTGCCGTTTTTTGCTCGATATTAATAACGACAACAGGTAGACAGTTTAAATTTTCACAGATGATGTATTTCTGTTGCCACTATAACAACAAATAGTAAAAACAGCATAAAATAAATATTTAATGGAGGCTCCCATACAACAAACGTGAATTTTAGGGTTCCGTAGCCTAAATGGCAAAAAACGGAACCCTTATAGATTCGTCATGTCTGTCTGTCTGTCTGTCTGTCTATCTGTCTGTCTGTCTGTCTGTCTGTCCGTCCGTATGTCACAGCCACTTTATTCCGAAAGTATTAGGATTACACAGTTGAAACTTGGTAGTTAGATGTATTCTGTTAACCGCTTAGCGAATTTAATACAAAAATAAAAAAATAAAAGATTAAAAGGGGGCTTTCCATACATGGAACTGAAACTGAAAAAAATTTTTTTGTTCAAACCAATACGTGTGGGGTATCTATAGATAGGTATTTAAAAATGACATTGAGGTTCCTAAGACGATTTTTTTCAAAGTCAACCGTTTCAAAGATAAACACCACCAAAGTGGTAAAATGTGTGTCCCCCCCCCTCTAACTTTTGAAATAAGAAACTGAAAAATCTAAAAAAAATATATGCTGTAGATCTTAATAAACACTTTCAAAGAAAATTAGTTTGAACGAGATATAATAATTAGTTATTGAGATATAGCACATTTTCCAAAACCGCAAATATAACTTTGTCATTCATACCAACACTGTGAAAAACAAAGCTATTTTTGCAGACGAAAAATAATAGTGGTATTAAATATCGTATGGTATAAGGTAACTACGGAACCCTACTGCGCGTGGCCCGACACGCACTTGGCCGGTTTTTTGCCGTTTTTTGGTACGGAACCCTTCGTGCGCGAGTCCGACTCGCACTTGGCCGGTTTTTTGTTTTAGTCTGTCCCAATTTCAATAATTAATAATTGACTTTACTATTTCTTTACTATTTCTTTTATATATTAACGATCTACCGAAAGTCACTAATCAAAGAATAATTTTATATGCGGATGATACAACATTGATTATAGAAGGTAGGGATGACACAGAAATAGAACGCGTTGCAAATACTGAACTTCTAAAAGTGGCAAAATGGCTAGAATATAATAATCTTAATATTAATGTAAATAAATCAGTATTCATAAAATATCAAACAAAAAACTTGGACATGAAAGAAATTGACATATGCATTAACAATAATAAAATAAATAAAATAGGGTCTGCAAAATTTTTGGGTATAACGATTGACAGATTTTTGAATTGGAAATCGCACATTGAAAACATTGTATCAAGGCTCGATCGATTTGTATTTGCACTTAATAGATTACGCCAAATAGCTTCTAAAAAGGCAGCTTTATTAGCCTATCACGGATATGTGTCATCAGTTTTGCGATATGGAATAGTTTTATGGGGTAATTCTGTGGATGCCATTAGAGCTTTTAAAAGTCAAAAAAAATGTATTCGATCCGTCTGTGGTGCAGGCTATTTGGATAGTTGCAAGCCTTTGTTTGCTTCCTTAAGGATATTACCATTGCCTTGTCTGTATATTTTTGAAATGGGAATATTTGTCAAAAAGCACTATCACTTGTTCAAAAAGAATAAGGATTTCAATAATTACAGAGGTCGAAAAGGAGAAGATATTTTTATTCCTTCCCGAAGACTCAAATTGAATTCCAAAAACGCTTACTGCATGGCCATACGCATATTTAATAAATTACCCGACGACATGAAATTATTGACATTCTTTAAATTTAAACGAAAACTATTTGATTTGTTACTTGCAAAATTATATTATACTGTTAATGATTATTTATCAGACAAATTTTAGTAAATATGACATGTTGTAATTAAAACTTTTTTATGGACATTTTGACATTAATGTATCTATATTTAATTAAACTTGACCTTAATTTTTAAATTTATTTAGACTATTTGGTATGTTTGTAAAATTTTGACATATAGAATAATTGTGATATATTAATCATGAATTTGTAAGGAATATAAAATTAAAATAATCAATAACATGTGACATACGTAAATTAATTTGCACATCGAAATACTCGATAGAATATGTTGGACTATTTTATACATAAGACCGCAATGTAACCATGTTCTAGCAAATAAATTATTTTATTATTATTATTAGACGTTTAAGGACCCAAAAGGTAACTACAGTCGGACAAACTGCCTCACTCCCTTTGATAAAAGACCCTTCTCGAATATTACAAATATGGATTTAGTTGGCACATGTCTGATATTAATTTTTAGAAGCACGGTCAACCTTTGTATTCTTATTTGTAACTCGTATTCTGATTAAGACTCTATTGATTGCAGTCTTTGTTTGAGAAAAATTGGATACCGATACCGAGCTCAAGGCATTGCATTACAGTACATATAAGAATAAGTTTTGTTTTCTTTCTCGAAATTCTAAGGGGAAATTGGCCCTAAAATTGCTGAGATATTCAAAATTTTCTGGTCCGAGACTTTAGTTGTTGACTGTATGTTTAATCCTAAATAAATATTAAAATGCTAAGTTTGGCTTTCAATCCAATCTTCCGAAATTGTTTCGCAGACATATTGATACTGTCGGTTGGAATGATCGATGCGCCCGGCGGAGGCGATTCGTCAAAGCTAACTTGTTCCAAATTATGGATGTGCAGGAGTGAGCTGCTCGAACTAAAATAAAAGAATCGATATACTCAACTAAAACTTTTCTACCTTACTACTCTCTGTCTGTCTAGAAATATCAGGTAGATTATAATTCGTGATTCTGCTGTGTATAGTAGGCGTCTCGTAAAAAGACCGCTGCCGCTCATAAGGTGCTCATAATGATGGTGAAAATCATATTTCAGTCATTTCGAAAAATTATCAAAAACGTCACAAACGCGAGACCTAGGTGCACAGCTCTGCAAAATTTCATAAAATCACAGTATTAGATTTTATTAAACATTTTTTATAGCAGGCATATAAACAAAAAGGTACGTCTGATGTTATTACTTCCAAAATCGGCCATTACGCGAAACGTAAAGGAAACTTTTTCTAATGTCGATAAACTTTATTGCCTACAAAGTTTTTCACTTTCTGTTTTACGAGTGTAATGTTAACCTGATGAATAATCTATTGTTGCTTCTTATTTTCTTGGGAATACTATAATGACCCCGTCACAATTCTAACTACACTAGTATCAAATTCTAAAACTTTTATGGTATTATTTATTTAGTGGTGCGCTAATAGGGTTAAAAATCTTCATCTCTATTAGGATCTAAAACATTGCAAAGTCTACGTGATAATTGTATATAGCTATCTGCTTTTCAACACATGGCATACATGCTTAAACAAGAAAATTTATATTACGTACACGCCTCACAAACAGAACTCCGCAAACAGCACAATAATACAGTATAAATTGTTCCAAACTCCGAAGCGAAGATATAAGACATCCAGCCTGGAACTTTGATAAACAAGTTAAAACCGAGTATCAAGTGCGTTGTGTCGTGGTACACGGCAAACTCTCGAGACGTGGTTATGCAAAGTAGATTACTCGCTCATACACGACACGGCGACTCGTTTACTGGTCAAATTGAAGGCACACAGACTTAATAGCATGGGATTTCACAACATTGCGCTGGAAATGAAGTACCTACTTTTGCAGCAGAAGCGGTATTTTGTTAATCATGATAATTATAATAAGCAAGCGTACCGTCAACGTAAAGGTAAGGTCAGGATTGTAACTTAAGCTGGCTATACGCTGCGTATTTTATTTTATTATTTTATTTTATTTTATTTCATAGGAAAACATACCTACAGTGTCTTAATAGCTTTGTTAATAATGCGTGTAGGAGTCTATGCACCATTATAAGTTTTCGCATATAACATCTAATGCTTGCTAATTAATATGAAAAAACATGCATTCACACACTAAATACTTAACAATCATAAATCAAATAAGCAAAAAAGATCAGTTAAACATAAGCACAGATACAACACAAATTAAGACAAATCAAGAATAGTCAGTCAGAGAACCATCGAACCACTTCTGCACCATAAGATTTTGAATACTATAATCGTATATAATCGTACTATAATCGTATAATAGATCCTCTACACACACGGCCCCAGCTTGCAGGATCATACGGAGAGGCGTGGCCTTCCGCGGCCTTCCGGTCAAATCTCAACGTGTGTAAAGACTTTATTTACACTACACGGTATTCAAGGCTAGTTAGCGCCCTAATTCAGAATACCTTGCTTGTTTTGAGCTCCTTTTTAGCAAGTAATGCAAACAAAACAAGTAATGTATTCTTAATTAGGGCCCTAACTAGCAGTCTAATGCCAGAACAGACTGCAGCAGACGTTCTACATTTTTTTCTCTTAATAATTAATTAATAATTGTTGTTTTTCCCATTATTTATCTTGTGAGAATAGTAAAATTAAGCAGTGGAGAGAGCACTTTAATCACTTCAAACTATTATTTACGCCATAGCAAACTATAGTCTTCAACGAGACGAAAAACATTATCAGGAAGTTAGGTATTTTCTATAAATACCTAACTTCCTGATAAAACTAACTGCATCACTTTTCTGATCATTCTCCGTGGGTTTCATCATGGTATCCGATGACGTAGGTAATCTTACGGTCGCCACTCGTACTATTATAATCACATAAATCGAAGTCTGTGTTGTGTCAAATGACCAGGCAAGCGAAACAAAAGGCAATACGAATTTGATGTTTATTCAGTGTCGTGTTGAATAACCCCTCTTATTTGTTACTCCACTGAAGCCGCGC
This sequence comes from Agriphila geniculea, assembly GCA_943789525.1. Lineage (NCBI taxonomy): Eukaryota > Metazoa > Arthropoda > Insecta > Lepidoptera > Crambidae > Agriphila > Agriphila geniculea. The sequence continues at coordinate 4,112,479 of OX038884.1, read as the reverse complement.
ACTTTTCATTAGCGAAGATGAGATCGACGGACGAGAATCGGAGCGAAAGAATATACACATAACAGGAGTCAGCCTCCGTAGCATGACCACGGAAACACGATATACACACATCAACTTTGTCTAGGGATACAGGTGCTATTTTCATACAAACGAGGTAACTTTAAAGCCTTGGTTTCCTGCCAGGGATTTACTGTGCTGTGATCTGATTACAGCTATCCAGGGAGTGAATGGAGGAGATTCAGATCGCTATATACACCCAACTATTAACATGATTAAAAAAACCGCGAAAATAGCATGAAAATGTATGGAAATCCTCAAACTGAAAACTCTGACCTATTAATCTTTTAGAATGCTTATCAGATCAGTTGGGTGTGTATAGCGATCTGAATCACAGAATAACTAATAGAAAAAGTTCTGAATCTACTCCATTCACTCCCTGGATGGCCAGCATCAGATTACAGCACGGTACATCCCTGGCAGAAAACCAAGGCTTCAAAGTTACCTCGTTTGTATGAAAATAACACCTCTATCCCTAGACAAAGTTGATGGATCTGGTGTTAGAGTTTATCAAGCCACCTGAAAGGCCTCTAACTTGGCCTAACGACTGTTATCAGATGACAACAGCCGGGACCGACGGTTTAACGTGCCCTCCGAAGCACGGAAGTGCTCAGTTGTAATGCCACTTAACGGTCACCCATCCGACACCTAACCGGACCGAGCGTTGCTTAACAAACGTGATCGAGTACGATTAGTCTGTCAAGTTCCACCGTGAGCGCTTCATATCTATTGTTAATAAAATATCATTACTATTTTGTCGGGGCTAAGTGGCTGTTGTGGTACCGTCGTCGTTAATTAATAAGCAGTAATAATATGTACCTATTTACCTTATTTGAGAAAGTAAGAATTTAAAAACTTTTAATTATTTTACAGCCTTGACAATAATAATCAATCTTAATTTTCAGTAATATGGATTTATGATTTTTCAATTCACTTTTTCATTAAGTCTCACTTTTTATAAGGATTTCAACCTCCGCTATTCAACACACGTTTTCAATTTATCGGTCACCCTAGATTGTCTGATCGAAAGGCCAGGGCCGACAATTATAATTTCCCGAATAAAAAATGGCCCGTGTGTAAGCGTTAAAAAGGAAATTCGCTTCCCAGTAGTTTGTAACAAACTCTGTTCTCTCAAGAAAAGCACTTTCTTTTTTGTGTGGAATCTAAAGAATATTTCTATTTATTTTATAATAATGTAAGTTTATGTAAGGTTAATAGCCCCAAATGTTTGGATTATTATATATATAATTTAAATTAAAAATTTAAACAACCCACGACACCACCTCGAATAGTTTTTTACTGCCTTTCGACATTTGAGTTATTAAAATCATTTATGATTTAAGATGCTTAAAATATATGAAAAAAGTTCCTATACAATGTATTATATGGGACAAACTCTGAAATCGCAAAAAAAATCAGCTGTTTCATACAAAAATTAATAACGAAAAATTGAAAATGTGTGAATCAGCAGATTTTTTTTCACGATTTCAGAGTTGGTCTCATAGTAAAAGTTGTTCAGTTTGTTGGTCCCTATCTACCATATTCGATATTAGGGGTTATTTTGTAACACGATGTATAGACAATGGCGACACCCCTAAACGGCTAGACCGGTCGCCTGGCGCCGTCTCCTTATCTGCCATTCCATTCAAAAGTCACGTTACGTTTAAATGGTGATCCGATGGTGACCGGGTCAGTGGAACGCATACATACAACGTTACAGACGTCATCTATGACGTCATTGAAGAAGACGCAAACAGAGAGAATTCAGTAGTATTCATTTTCAAGTGAAATTTAGTTTTCCGTGACAATTTAGTTTCTATGTTCGTGTCCAAGTGACTATCTATTGCTTATACCAATTCCACTAAAATTGGTTCAACAGTTTGGTTGTCAAAACTTAAGAAACAAGTAATATTACATGTTTTCAAAACCATATTACTTTTTAAAGACTAAATCAAAACAACACTTGCATAAAAGACGTAGTGTATATATGTTCATCAGCCGTTTTTAATGTCCCCACTGCAGGGGCACAGGTCTTCCTTATGGGTGGATAAGGAGGACGGGCCATAACCCACCACGCGGGCCCAATGCGGATTGGTGAGTGTTAACGACTGCAAATGCAGCCGGGACCAACGGATTAACGTGCCTTCCGAAGCACGGAGGAGCTCGAGATAATAAATTTTTGGTCACCCATCCCATGATCGACCCTTGCGAAAGTTGCTTAACCTCCGCATTCGCTGGGCCAGGCGCTTAAACCACTGCGCCACTGAGCTCCAAGTGTATAGATAGGTAAAGCAACTTAATAATTCCACGTCGACAAAGATAAAATAATACATCTAACATTTTTGTCTCCACAGAAAATATTTTTAAAGAACACGTAATTCGATTTCCCGCCCGTCACTTCCTAAGTGGATTTTTTATCAGACGTCAAATAATGACGTGTCCGATAGATTATTATATTAGGTATATGGTACTATAATAGCACCACAAAATATAAATTAGGTGGACAGAAGAGCCACTTGGAACAAATCGCACACACATAGACATTTTGTACAGGAAATTCCAGGTCAAATCGGGAGCTCTATCGCCTTTAACCGCCTCTGTGATCTAGTGGTTCTCACACCTTTGTAAGACGCAGGGGTCTCGGGTTCGATTCCCAGTAGGGGGTACATTTGTGCTCGGTTTGGTTGGTAGTAGGGCTTATTTCAAGCTAGGCTAGCTACCACCATCTTACCCAAGTCTGACGCCATGACAACAATTGAAAAATTGTTGTGTTCCGGCAGTTAGAGGTAAAATAGCCAGTTCTTCAGTGATGAGGATTCCGGGTATAGTACGCTTCCACCTTCGGCTTTATCGTCACTTTAACATCAGGTGAGGTGAACGCCAAGCACTAACCTATTGTGCATTAAAAAAAAGCCGATAGACCCGTTGGTCAGACTGGTTCATATTCTGTGATGGCCCTACAATAACGTGGTTACTCAAGATATTGAGATACCCGCGTGGGAGTATCACAATAGGGTTATTTATAGGGCTGGCGACGGCGCCACTCGGGAAATCTTGGGCATAATAATTATAAGTTATGTGATATCCCATTCAGACTAATAGTGGCATAAATCTAAAACAATAGCAATAAACTTGCCCAAGGTAGTTAATATTATGTTTACACATCAATGTTAATAACCTGTATTAAATCTGAAACCCAAACCCCAAATTTTATTTATTCAATTAAGCTCACATAATTTAATTAAGCATTTCGGAACCTCATTTTTTACTCTACCCATTCCGTCTTTTAGGTTTATTAGAACCCCAGGCTATTTTTTTGTTTTTAGGGTTCCGTACCAAAATTGTAAAAAGGAACCCTTATGGTGTGGCTCAGTCTGTCTGTCTGTCTGTCACAGCTGGATATCTCGAAAACTACTAATGGTATCAACTTGAAATTTGGAATAGTTTAAGATGACATTTACCCAACTATTTTGCAAATAAGAAATAAATAAAAAATCTATATATTTTTTTACAACAGGGACTTAAAAGGGGTCTTAAAAATTTGAAGTGAGGCTACTAGAACATGTGGGGTATCATATGAAAGAGCCGTTTGCACGTTTTTAACCATTTTTTCTTTAGGCCGCATAGTTTTCGACTTATAAAAAATACCGTCCCCCCCCTCCTTATCTCCGAAGTTTGCAATCTGAAATAATTCTATGTGATAGCAGTTTATCACATTTCTAAAAAAGTTAACATTAGGTCACTATCGGTCAAGAGATGGCGCTGACCTAAAACTGCAATACTAATTTTATTATTCTACTCTGCAGTGTGGTTTAATGGTGCAAATATGATGGTACGGAACCCTCGGTGCGCGAGTCTGACTCGCTATTGACCGGTTTTATTTATTTTTATTAAGATTGTTCTATGTAAGTACTAAAAGGAACACATGCCTGTATGGAATGGTAATTAAACCTCTTAAAAACTTATTCCAAATGACCTTCATCATCATAATTCAGTTCATCTCCGCGATGGATATAGGCAGTTATCTGCATTTCCTATAATAATTTGACGTAACCAATATCAATATTGATACCTGCATCCGTCCAAGCGATATCTTAGACGCCTCAGTCCTTATTTCTAAGACATAGGATTGGAAATTAAACGGACTCCTTCCAATAGTCGGTTGCATTAAGAGTAACACAATCCTAAATTGGATATCCAATCCATTCTCGACGGACGAGCGAAATATATCCCGCCATTGCCCTGGGAAATCATCAATCAGACTACATTTTGTTTTATTTGCCCATTTACTATTATACTTTCAAAGTTAAATAAACAACAATACTATGCATTGGAGAGGAAAGTAAAAATTACGATTTGAAATGAAGTTAGCATGAAATAGAACACTTTCAACGGATACTAGCGCGGTTTTATTGAAAGTACTTTGGTTATAAAGTGTTTTATTTCATGTTTGGTGAAGGCGTTCACTTGAGAGGTGAATAATGCAGTTAGCAGTATAACAATTTTTTCTCGATTGGAAGAACGAGGTTAGCAATCCATCGGAAAATTGCAGGTATGTGGAAAATTTCAAATGAAAAAGTCGGACATTTGGAAAACGAAAAGCAAATACCTACTCAAATTCTTTCAACTTCTCAACTTTTTTACCCTATCTCATTCAAGACGTCTTTTAGATTACAATCAGTGAACAAAAAATATTTGTTCTCTCTCTACATACTTGAAAGTATACTCATACCCATCTTAGAGATACTTAGGATCCCTCCAACAAATCGTTGGTACTGCGGAACATTAAATTGAATAATACAACTCTGGTGGCTTACGAGATTAGCACATTATGATTGTTGAATATGAGCAATAATCCTAAGCCCCGCCTATCCCTTGTCGATGTAGATACCACTACGACGCACAAGGGATCAGCAAACAATACATACAACACGTACCTATTTCTGATCATTTTGCCTTTATAATACTTAAGTAAGTACTTAAGGCACAGAGGAACTCTTCAATACAATAATTGGGGATGCTCAAAACGAAGAAATATATTTTTTTTGTGTGTTTTGGCGAATCTACATGAAGTGGAAATAGTGTTCAGAGTTTTGTGTTATTTCTGTAACTGTTCTATCATCATTGTGATAGACAGTTTTAGGCCGTTGCAAGACTAAGGCTACGTTCAAACGATAACGACGCTTAAGAACCAAGACCGTCTATCTACACTTTTGGTGATTTTTACTTTTTAATGCAGTTCAAATTACAACAATCAGTTACCTCAAATTCGCATCAAATAAGGAGTTATGAGAAGATACCAATACCACCTAAGTAACTAATTTTAACTAATACCAGCTATCTACAGTAATTTTAAAACTAATGAAGCTCTCTTGAAATACATGTAAACACCTAATTTCAACGGTTCCTATGTATTTGCATAAAATTTTAAGGCATAATATGTCATAGCATAATATGATTTCGCCGAATGATGTTTACGCATAATATTATTTAGTCATAACAGCTTATGCATAATTTTTTTAAGCATAACTACTTTAAGCATAATCATGTTTAAGCATAATATTCTTTAGCATAAATTTAAACACGCATAATGTTATTTACGCATATTTTTAAAAACAAAAAATCACGACGTTTAAAATCACGAAAGAACATTTTACCTAAAATACAAAATCCCGAAGCTTAAAAAACCGAAGGTTAATTGAGGGTTACATGCCAGCAGGTCGGTTCTGGCACTTCGCCGGCCGCTGCCGCGGCACGCTCACTTCGCTCGCTCGGCTCGTGCGTTGTTGGTCGCAATGGAACCTTACCTCCTCCTCGCTCGCTACGCTCGCTCGTCGTCGCACCTAATAGACCTAAACAGATTTTCGGGATTTTCGGGACAATTATGCGAAAACAAGGGATCCCAATTTCAACACCTTTTTTTTCATGCCAATCCTGTAAACGTTCAGACATAATTATAATGAAATTGTTTGAAAAAGAAAGAAAACCGTTTTTCGTCTCCTGTGAAATCGACTTTTTGTAGATATGGTCTTGGTTCTTAAGCGTCGATAACGCACGACTCACCCTCAACTCGAACTCAACTCAACTTGAACTCAACTCAACCGGAGCCCACTCCTTGAAGTACTCCGTTATATTTTTTCGATGCAACTGCACACGTCTCGCCCTCGACCCGAACTCAACTCAAACTCAACCCAAACACAACCCAAACTCAACTCAAAATCAACTCAAACTCAACCCGAACTCACCTCAAACTGACCTGAACATTACACAATAGAGCTTATTAATGTGTCATAAGACTCAAAATTGTAAGCGATGTATTTCAAGGTGGGCTGCGGTTGAGGTGAGTTTGAGTTGAGTTCGGGTTGAGGTCGGGTCGTGTGTTATCGTTTGAACGCAGCCTAGGCCTCCTGTTAGAAGATATTGTTCTCCGCGCTTAGCAGACGGGTCACAGTGTTGAACTATATTCTTCAACCGTTAACGCTGCCGCCTATTTCCTGGTCAATTACTAGAAGTCACTAGTCGCCTTTTACGACAACCGTCTGAAGGGGTAAAACTGCCGGACGCGGATGCCACAATAAAGCTAATTTTAGTGACGTGAACCTAACATGACATGTGATGTTTTACTAAATTCTAGAATTAAATCACTAGGTTCTAAATAGATTCTTTTACAGAATTCCATAACATTAACTAATGAGGTAGGTACTACTTCTACCACAAGTTCGTCAGACACAGGTGCAATAATTTCGCTAATAGAAGTTGCCTTCAAAATTTTCCGGGCACTTTGCTAAAACTTTTCGATAATTTATTCTGATAAACTGTCGGCATCATTTAACTTCGGCAAGGTTTTGAATGACTGTGAAAGTCAGAATATGAATTTCATTATTTTTAAAAATGTTCTGTTGAAAAAGTACGAGTATAAAATAATGAAAAAAAAATGGATAAATAACGAATAAATCAGAATGTATGAAAGCTTAAAATACAAAACCTATTTAAAATTCAAACAGTTTCATCAGATTCAAACATTACTTACGTTTCAGAGATGTGGACATTATTTTCATGTTTATACAGATGGATTTTAGTAAATTGATCAATCTTTAAAGATTTAAGTGTACATAAAAGTGCATAAAGATGGATCTAATAGATCTTTACAATGAATTCTAGTGTTTCGAGGGAACCGTGTAATTAAATGTTTGGAAATAATATTATCCAACAATCATTGACCTCACAATTTGCATTCGTTGCACTCAAAAGCAAAGCGCATTTATATTTATGTCAGACCTTGTTAAAATTGCTTATTCCTGTTTATTTGAACAGCATACTAAAGCAGTTCACAAATAGCTCGGATTAAGTTTAAGACGTGGGACTTACTGATTAAGAATTTAATATCTCTTTGTTGGCGAAAGGGCGCAATGCTGGAATAAACCAAGGTTGACTTAGCAGCACTGAACGTTGGTGATAAGACTTTAAAAACTCGAATAATTATTTGACTTAGCACCTTCGGCTTAAGTTACTGAGCTAGGTATTGAAAATTATGAAATACTTCATATAATATTGAGCAGATATTAATTATTTAATGGTATTTACGTAGAGATGAGTTGAGAAAAACCATATTGATTACAGATTTTGAGGTTAGAGTACTCAAGTCACTAAAAACCACCAGGAAATGGAAAATAAATATAATAACGTTAGATAAACTGTTAATTGGGTCAATCAACTTTTAAATTTACTATGAGTTTTCATGTCCACAAACATAAAAGATAATTCCTTGAAAATAAATTTCAACTAACTTAAAATTATGGTTTGGGTTAAATTTAATACTTTAATTATCATTTTGGTAATAGAAACAAATATGTTGATTACATATTTATTCGTATTTTAATGGTTGTCTAGAGAGATGTCGATGTCCCCTTTATTTGTATGAAATTGATGAAATGGCCACTGGACAATTTAAATATAAAAGTGTATTATCTTGTAATAAAAAATAAAGAAAATAGTTTAGCATAAATAGTTTATCAATATTTAAACTTAAGATTTAAAGTATCTTTTTCGTAACAGAAATAAATATATTGTTACATATTTGTTCATATTATATTGGTTGTCGAGTGGACATTTCATCACATCCAAATAAGGGACATCGACATCTCTCTAGACAACCGTTAAAATACGAATAAATATGTAATCAACATATTTAACCAAAAAAGTTCGTGCGGTTTTAGTCGTCGCTCGCTTCAAAGACATCTTTTGACCTGTTACAATTTCTAGCTCCCAGCATTTAGTATCAACATAACGTACACAGACTTGTCAGTTTATTGAGGCACTCCCTCTTGTTAATACGCTTTTCGTAACCAAATTATTTTTGACCAAAATGTCTGTCGATGCTTGTGTGATTCGGGCTTGCTTGCTTTACGAATTTAAACTCGGCACCAAAGCTGCAGAAGCGTCTCGTAAAATATGTACGGCATTTGGTGAAGATGCAGTATCAGAACGCACTGCACAAAAGTGGTTTCAAAGGTTCTTGTCTGGTGACGAGTCGCTTGAAGATTTACCTCGTTCGGGAAGACCCTCTGTTATTGACAATAAAGAATTACAGGCTGTCATAGAAAATGACTCAAAATTAACTTGTCAGGAACTTTCGCAAATGTTTGGTGTTAGTGACGGAACAATTCGTTTGCACTTACATCAGTTAGGTAAGTCATGGAAGCTAAGTAGATGGGCCCCTCATGAATTATCAGACGAACACAGGTTTCATCGAGTATCAATTTGTTCAGCAATGCTTTCGCGCTATAAAACCGAGCCGTTTTTGGACTGTTTACTTACAGCTGATGAAAAATGGATTGTGTACTATATCACAATACGAACCCATCACTGGTTGTCCCCAAACCAACCAGTACCACATACATCGAATACTCCAATTCATTGCCAGAAGATCATGCTTTGTGTGTGGTGGACCGCTGCTGGTATAATACACTACGAGTTTCTTCCCGAGGGTCAATCAATTACTGCCGAAGTCTACTCGATGCAGTTCGATCGTGTACACAAATCTTTACTTCAGAAACAGCCTGGACTAAGTTAACCGGAAGAAAGTAATATTCTTACAAGACAACGCTAGGCCACACGTTGCCAAGCTCACTCTGGAAAAAATCAAGGTTTTAAAATGGCAGTTACTACCTCATCCTCCGTATTCTCCTGACATGTCTCCAACGGATTATCACCTTTTCTTGGCTTTAAATAATCATATGACAAATAAAAAAATTCAAAATCAAGTTGATATCGAAGAGGAGGTTGCCAAGTTTTTTGCTTCAAAAAGTAAAAGCTATTACGAGGACGGGATATATAAACTAGTATCTCGTTGGAAAAGAATTGTAGAATGCGAGGGTGCTTATATAAATGAATAAATTGTTTTGTAAATAAATCTACAAGACTTTGATATTTATCATAAAAACCGCACGAACTTTTTTGGTCACCCGTTTCTATTACCAAAATGATAATTAAAGTATTACATTTAACCCAAACCATAATTTTAAGTTAGTTGATATTAATTTTCAAGGAATTATATACTTTTATGTTTGTGGACAGGAAAACTCATAGTACAATTAAAAGTTGATTGACCCAATTATTCAATCTGCTTTTTTATATTGTCTCTCTTCTTTTTTTACATTGTTTTTCTCTTTCCTTTTCAAAAATAACTGGAAAGGGCATTGAAATAAAACGTAAGCCATATGAGAAAAAACTAAACCACGTTTTAACACACCGATCTGGTTTAAAATGATGGTTCTCCGTCGCTAAGAACTGAACAGGCAGTTGATTGTAGTTAGTTACACAAGTAGTTGGTGTGAAATAGTTCTAAAGTGTTCAACTAATTTTCAGGCTGTCTGTACGAATGATCCTCAATGAATATCTAATGCCTTTTCATAGAAATAACAAGTTCTGTGAAATAACGAAGGAAGTTTTTCTACGAATTGGTGTTAAAGCAAAATACTAAGACGTCGGGATCCAACTGAAATTATCAGCGAACTGGAAGTGGCTTCGCTAATACAGTTTGCTTAGCGCCCGAGGGATTGGAAAAATTCACGTGACTTCTACGTTGTGACGAAGATTAGTAGGTTAACGCTATTTGCTACAAAATATTATTTTGCCTTATTGTCTTCACCTTGAGTGTAATTCCGTGTACGTAGGTAATAGAAAGTTAAAGTGAATTTTAACACGTTTTACCGACTTCAAAAAAGGAGGAGGTTCTCTGTTCGTCTGTATATTAGTTTTTTTTGTATATGTCCACCGATTACTCAAAGACGGCTGGACCGATTAAAATAATTCAAAGTTATTACATTAGGTAAACTCCCAACATGGTTCCATTTTTTAAAATTTGGAAATCGGTTCAGTACTTTTCAAGTACTTAATCTTGAAAAAAGCACGAAAAAAGTATTATTTTGTGTGAATTACCTCGATGATATGGTTGTATTACTGCTTTGTTTATGAACTGAATAGGATAATTATTTGTTTGTTGGCAGAATAAGGGATATCTGTGTGTTCTTTAACTGACTTAAAAAAGGAGGTTCTCAGTTTGACCCGTATGTATGTATGTTTCTTCGCGATTATCTCACGTTTGGCTGAGCCGATTTTTCTACCTAAATAATTAACCTACAAAGTACCTACACTAATAATTAGAGATAGGTTTATTGAAGTCGGTTTTTGTTTTTTTTATTATTTATTAGGTTGCTTTCTCGTTTCTTTGTTATTAGTAACTTTTTAGCAAATTAAAGTAAGAAAATGTTTCATACTTATGTTTTTTTTTGTTCCGAATTTATGGCACTTTTGCACTTATATTATTCGGTTTGTGTGGAGGTGTATGTTTTGCGGTATCTCTAGTTTAAATATGTTAAGTTTTGTTTATTGTTGGTCTTTAATATGGATTTAGTTAAGGTAATAAAATAATCATCTTCCGCTGATTCAACAATCTTGTTACTAATATTTAGTTAGAATTTGTAGTATTTAATGTAGGTACTTCTTCTTCCTCGTATCCTCATCCTCATGACTGAGGGTCGACAGACGCTCGGTGTATGAGGATTAAGGGCCCTCCTCGCGGTACGGTTTCCGGTCATCCGGATAGATCTGATGTCTGCATGTCAGTTTTGTCCATCAGCTATTTTTAATGTCCCCACTGCTGGGGCACAGGCCTTCCTTATGGGTGGATAAGGAAGACCGGCCATAACCCACCACGCGGGCCCAATGCGAATTGGTGGCCTTAACGTGCTTTCCGAAGCACGGAGGAGCTCGAGCTAATAAATTTTTGGTCACCCATCCCATGACCGACCCTTACAAAAGTTGTTTAACCTCCGCAATCGCTGGGCCAGGCGCTAAACCACTGTACCACCGAGCTCCTCAATGGCAAGCTCATGTCAGTTTTACAGACCTTAACTGCATCGGACCATATCGGGTCGGTGATCTTCCACGGCTCCTTCTTCCTTTCACGTGGCTTACGACGATGAGCTTCTCAAGGTTGTCCGGTTCCCGTGTACTTATATCACTTTATATGATGTAATGTATGTATCCTTAATATAAATCTAGAATCTAGCCGGGTGAATGTATTGATGGAAGGATTGAGTAGCGACCGAAATATTACCGTACCTAACTTAGATTGGATAAGGTCTCAGCAACCTTCAGACTGACCTGGGAATCTCCAACTTCTGAACATTTCGCCTCACCGACAAACAATAGTTAAACAGTTGATTTAGTTACTTACTTACTTATTAAATAATAATAACGTATATTTATCTGAAAAAAAAAATATTCTCGCGGACAATGAAAACGGGTCACCACGTTTTTTCACACAAATACTTATGCTCACTTATTGATAAAAAAAGGTTGTACATTTCTGTAATGATGTAAGTTGATAGATTAGTCAGGTGTTCATCTTTCGAATAAGAATGACAATTATTATGAAAATAACGTGGTGGTGACCCGTTTTCTTTGTCCGCGAGTTTATTTAGCAAAATAAAAGCGCCAGCACAGAAATAGGATTTATGAGATAATTTAAAAAGTAATAAATCTGAAAACTTTTTGAAGAATAAGATGTCCCCTGACTGACGACTAATCATTGCAGAGCAAGTTACTGAATAGATTGGGCTGAATGCCCATAAATAGTTAATATACGAAGTCGCGGGCGGAAGATTGTGTTCAATGAAGATTAATTATTTTATTTTTATTTTTTTATTTTATTTATTAGGTTTGCCAACATTTGTGTACAACAATACATTTTAATAAAGTAATACTTTTTCAACTTATATAACTAATTTGTTCTTAGTATTTTGCTGAGTAAAATTCCAAATACCCATAATTTAAGATTGGTAGTCAACACTTTTACTGAATTGAGATGGAATCCTCCTTGTCGATTTAGGCCCTTTACTCATTTGTCGGCACGCTACGGTACAGGGGCCCTATTTTTGAATCGCTCGGCAGGCGTCAAGCGCTCTTTTCGACTGATTCTCGTTCGACATATGACTCAAAACAATGAGATGTCGAACGAAAATCAGTAGAAAAGAGCGCTCGACGGTGGTCGAGCGATTCAAAAATAGGGCCCCAGATACAATACCGAATCTGTACCGCGCCAAGCTTATGTAGCGCCGACAAATGAGGCTCTATTGAAATATAGGTGTATGTTCGGTATGTATTCGGTATTGAAATATAGGCGTCCAAGCTTCGGTATGTCTTCGGTACCGCGTACACCGAGCATGCATGTCGTACCGAAATGCTGCGCCGACAAATGAGTAAATGCCCTTAGTTGTCTGAATAGACAATTCTGGGGATTTGGCCGTCGCACGTGAGCTACGTTTGTGGGTGAACAATCGTCCGTTATCTCACCGCGCCGACTGCCGACTGTCAGCCCTCCTGTCTCTCTTGTCTTCATGCTAGCTGAAGTGGAATGCCACTAATATGATTATGTCTTTGTTGCTCTGTTGATGTTTTGAGGCTATAGGATAGCTTTGATTGTTGGGTCAAAAATGGAAATGTTGTTACTTAAGGCTGCTTGTCCATTGACGCGGAGCGGGCGGCGGAGCGAAGAAACGAGGAAATTATTAACTAATTGGATTGCGGAGCGGAGATTTTAGCAATCCTATTGGTTAATATTTGCTCGTTTCTCCGCTACGCCCCGCCTCGCTCCGCGTCAATGGACAGGCAGCCTAAGGGTCGGTTACAGGAAAAGTGTTTCATTCATTCATTCATTCATTCATTCATTCATTCATTCATTCATTCATTCAAATAATAATAATAAAAATAATTTATTGTCTTTTTTTGTTTACATGGATACATGAATTAAAATAATACAATCCACAGCGACAAAAGGAGATAGCTCAGCTTGTGTTGGTCTTGACCTAGATCTTGACCAACGCTGTTTTTCAGCTATTCCCAAACTCTAAGATGTAATGCGAGTTACAGGATATGCGGACTAAATACGTCGTAAATACGTACGGATATTTAGTCGTTACTCAATAAAATCAAATCGTAGAAAAGTGTTGTAAAAAATGTAAAAAGAAATATGTGAAGACGTGAAAAAAGACCTATCGGATTGTCATAAGTTTGTCGTAAATAAGACACTTAATTAGTTTTATTTATAGACAACAAAGACCAAAGAACTAGCCGAACAATTTATTGTTTTCCATAACAATACAAACTTCTGTTTGGTGTAAAAATATTGTAAAACAAGGAAATCATTTTAAAGCAAGATTATGGGCGGAAAATTGCAATATTTTTACACCATAACAGAAGAAAAACATAAAATGGAAAAAGGTAGACTTACTTGCACGTTTTAGTGGTAAGTATTTATTTTTTTACATTTATCTATAAGGTTTATCCTCAATTCAATCTTTTAGGACCTAGTCCAATTATGTATCTAGTCAGATGTTTTTTTTTTCGTGACTATCTACTACTTTACGTTTTTTAGGGTTCCTTACCAAAATGGTAAAAAAGGAACCTTTATGGTGTGACTCTGTCTGTCTGTCTGTCACAGCTGGATATCTCGAGAACTACTAATGGTATCAACTTGAAATTTGGAACAGTTTAAGATGACATTTGCCCAACTATTTTGCAAATAAGTAAGAAATAAAAAAAAAATCTTTTTTACAACAGGGACTGAAAAGGGGTCTTAAAAATTTGAAGTGGCATACTAGGGCATGTGGGGTATCATATAAAAGAGCGCCGTTTGCACGTTTTTATTCGTTTTTTCTTTTTTTTAGGCCGCATAGTTTTCGACTTGTGATAAAAATTGTAAAAAAAAATACCGTTCCCCACCCTTATCTCCGAAGTTTGCAAAGAGAAAAATCTGAAATAATTCTATGTGATAGCAGTTTATATATAGATTACAGGAAAAAAATTGTTTTAAAACAAAAAAAAACCGACTTCAAAAACCTGAAAATAAAAACAAAATTAGCTTCAAAATTAAATACCTCTAAAAAGCAAGAAATAATTTTTAAATCACTAGATACGCACATCATTGTAATAAAACACGTCTATTGAAGTCGGGTGGGGCTGGAGGACAACTTCTTTTTTTATTCTAAGAGCCCCACCCGACTTCATTAGACGTGTTTTATTACAATGATATGCGTATCTAGTGATTTGAAAATTATTTCTTGCTTTTTAGAGGTATTTAATTTTTAAGCTAATTTTGCTTTTATTTTCAGGTTTTTGAAGTCGGTTTTTTTGTTTTTAAACAATTTTTTATTTTTTTCTTTTTAGTGTAAGTACCTTCTGTATTAGGTAGTTTTACCTTTTTTTGGGTATGTATATTATGTAAATGTAAGCGATGATGTTATGTTTTTAGGGTTCCGTACCAAAATGGTAAAAAAGGAACCCTTATGGTGTGACTCAGTCTGTCTGTCTGTCTGTCTGTCTGTCTGTCTGTCTGTCTGTCTGTCACAGCTGGATATCTCGAGAACTACTAATGGTATCAACTTGAAATTTAGAATAGTTTAAGATGACATTTGCCCAACTATTTTGCAAATAAGAAAGAAATAAAAATAATAATATTTTTTTACAACAGGGACTGAAAAGGGGTCTTAAAATTTTGAAGTGAGGTGACTAGTGCGTGTGGGGTATCATATGAAAGAGCGCTGTTTGCACATTTTAAAATATTTTTTTCTTTTTTCTTAGGCCGCATAGTTTTCGACTTATGATGAAAAATGTAAAAAAAAAATACCGTTTCCCCCCCCCCTTATCTCCGAAGTTTGCAAAGAGAAAAATCTGAAATAATTCTATGTGATAGTAGTTTACGTAAAGATTACAGGAAAAATAAAACGAGGTCTCAATATAACACACTTTTTTAGAAATTCAAAAAACAAACAATAATTCTTTAGTTTCACTACCCGTCAACAGATGGCGGTGAACTAAGAATGCTGACTTGCGAATTAAAATAGTTCCACTATCGGTCAAGACATGGCGCAACCTAATACTACAGTAATAATTGGTGACTGGTTCTAATATAAATTACCTACTATGTGCCGTACGAATAAACGAAGAATAAGTTCCTACTTAGTAATATAAACAGTTTGCAATGTGGAGCGGCTGAAACGTTTTTCAGTCACCATAAGCAACTGTGGTTAAGATTTGTAAATTATTGTCCGCCTGTTCGCCCTTCCACCTGTCTGCCGTTTATCCTACTTTTTTAAAGACTGTACTAAAGTAACATATCCAAATATATTTATGATTGTACGGAACCCTCGGTGCGCGAGTCCGACTCGCTCTTGACCGGTTTTTTTTTTATATTTGACACTTTTCCGTGGTATAATACCACTAAAAACTCAATTTCCACTGTTCGTGCTGTTTGTTTTGTTAAGGAGTTCCATTGTTCCTTCGCAGTTCAAGTCTAGTCCAAAACGTCCTTGACCATAGTTAGATACCTAATTTGTTTAAGATTGTTATAATATTGTCAGTATTTCAATCACTATACATTTTCAATTTGATTTTGAGGAGTTCCCTTGTGTATCTTTAAAATCCAAGGTCAAATAACAATAAAATCAAAATGGTATCATCACTAAAGTATCCTCTTTTAAACAAAAAAAGGATCATCTAAATCGGTACATAAACAAAGTAGATATGGTCAATCATCCGTATAAGTTCATAAAATGGTAACGAAAACGACAGTATTTTCAGGTTTTCCTGAAAAATACTGAACCGATTTCAAAATTTCAAAAAATGGGACCAACTTGGGAACAAATCTGATCTAATAACGTTTGAATTATTACAATCAGTTCAGCCGTCTTCGAGTAATCGGCGGACATACATAAAAAAACATACATACAGCCGAACAGAGATCCTCCTCCTTTTTGGAAGTCGGTTAAAAATAAAACTATATCTCAATATAGCATACATTTTTGAAATTATCAAATTTCTAAAAAAGTTAACATTAGTTCCACTATCGGACAAGAGATGGCGCTGACCTAAAACTGAAATACTAATTTTATTATTCTACTCTGCAGTGTGGTTTGATGGTGCAATTATAATGGTACGGAACCCTCGGAGCGCGAGTCCGACTCGATCTTGACCGGTTTTTTTATAATTATAAACTTATGACAATCCCAAAATACGTTTTGCCTAGTACTGACCCTTGATTTTGTTTAAAAGCAGTATAACAAGTAGAAAAAAACGTAATATGATTTATTTTCTATCGGCAATAAACAATATTTTGCAATAGATAAGTAAAAAGTTCCAAAACCCGACTTTTCAGTAGAGGAGAAAAACTTTTTTTTTTAACAACCATAACTTTTTTGTTTTTGAAGTTGTTGAAAAATATAAAAGAAAATAGTTCCTAAGAATTTGGAGAAGAAAAAATTACTCAAAATTATATACTTAAATGAATTGTATTCCGTAAGTAAAGCGTTCGTTTGGTATATCAACAGTTGGAGGTAAAATTCCTCATTGATTGGAGATTCCTTATCCTCTTCATTCAATTGAAGGTCAATTACTCCCATTGTGAGATGATAATAATAAACCTGTTTATGTTGGTGTGGATTATTCCTAAATGTAGTATATAACGGAGGCGTTTCTGTTTGTGCCCTGAGGCTGACGTGTGATGACTGCCACGTGTCCCAGACAACGTGTCTTCACAAACTTCATCCAAATTGGTCTGTTGCTTATTTACATGCCTCTTTTGTTAGCATGTTAAGGATATTAAGGGGTAAAGTTTTCTAATAATAATAATAATAAATGCTTGGACAATTTCACACAGCGCCATCTAGCCCCAAACTAAGCA
The DNA here is from genome assembly GCA_943789525.1 of Agriphila geniculea. Lineage (NCBI taxonomy): Eukaryota > Metazoa > Arthropoda > Insecta > Lepidoptera > Crambidae > Agriphila > Agriphila geniculea. The sequence continues at coordinate 4,095,180 of OX038884.1, read as the reverse complement.
AAGCTTGTAATATGGGTGCTAGACAACTGATATACTACTTATATACTTTTGAAATATATACTTATTATACATAGTAACACCCAGACCCGTCACAGAAATTAAAAATCATCATTTCAATTTCTGCCCGGCCGGGAATCGAACCCGGGACCTCTTGCGTGATAGGCGGCATGTTGACCACTGCACCACGCAGGTCGTCAAATATATTCAATATAATATATACAAAGGAAACAACATTTTTAGGGCATGTATCGTTTCACAAAAGGATTCAGCTGTCTTTCCACCATTGGAGGTAGACGGTTGAAATAAGTACCAAATATTACGTAGTCAGAAAAGTTCGCGACCTTTCTGTACTAAAAATTAAGTATAAAGATACCACAGCGAGGAACATCTTTAACATCAAAATTACCAGACCTGAAGCTGCTGAACAATTTTTTTGCAGTGATATTCGACAAAGCATCTTCTCCATTAACATTACAAATCTTTCTTTGAGCACTAGCAGCATTCATTTATTTTAATTAACCATAATCGAAAGAAAAAGTAAAAGGTATCTAATATAAATTATCAAAAATATGAAAAAGCAAAACAATTATCAATTTGTTTCAATTTTACCGCTATTACCAGAAAGTCAGCTGTCAAACAGTACATTATACATTCCCGCCTAAGTTTAGCATAGCCAGAAATATAACACGCGAAATTCATGCTTCAAAAAAACCGACTTCAAAAAAACCTGCCTCTAAAAAGCAAGAAATAATATTCAAATCATTAGATACGCATTATAACGTCTATTGAAGTCGGGTGGGGTACGAACGTACCGTACGTACGTACGGGAAGTACAACTTGCTTTTTTTATTCTTAAATCCCCACCCGACTTCAATAGACGTTATAATGCGTATCTAATGATTTGAATATTATTTCTTGCTTTTTAGAGGCAGGTTTTTTTGAAGTCGGTTTGTTTTTGTTTTTAAACAATTTTTTATTTGTTTATTTTTAGTGTCAGTGCCTTCTGTATTAGATAGTGTAGGTAAGTATATTACTTAGGTAGAAAAATCGGCTCAGCCAAACGTGAGTTAATCGCGGAGAAACATACTATATACAGGTCAAACTGAGAACCTTATTTTTTTTGTAATCGGTTAAAATGATTACACTAAAGGTATCCCCTTTCCAACACAAAAAAACTTCATCTAATTCGGTTCATAAATAACAAAGTTGTCAAGGTAGTTGATGCAAAATCATAGTATTTTCAGGATTACTTGAAAACTACTCGACCGATTTAAAAAAAAAATGGGACCATCTCGCAAGCAAACTCAATCGAACATAAAAAGAATCATCAAAATCGGTCCATTAATGTCGAAGATACGCGCGAACAACGACAAAAAAAACATACAATCGAATTGAGAACCTCCTCCTTTTGTTGAAATCGGTTAAAAAGGCCGCGAATTTTTCCGGCACTACTTATAATTAAGGTAGGTATAGGTCCTGCTATAAAAATATTAAACTTCTACGTTAAATATAAATATCTATTCTAAATGCAGACTATAATATCCCTCAAATCCCTATGAGAGTTCACGAGCTGGTCAGTTGTCACCACACGTCGCCTCACGCGCCGCTCGCGAATTAAATTTAATTCGGGACTGCCTCTGTTGCTGTGTCCCGTGTCTCTGGGACGTTATGCTAATATCGTTTTGGCAACTGTGAATTGTTAACATAATTTACCCATTAAAATATAAACTGTGCGGCTAATTCTTATGGTAGGTATTTGTTTATTTACCAACTTGTAAGGTATAGAATTAATGAACCAATTTGCAAAAAAATAACTATATAAGGTGCATTTGTAGCCACTCTCCAAATTTTAAGGATGTGTTCAGTCCATGAAACTGAATAACTTTCTTTAAGAAACATAGGGTCAAATACGTAAAAAAAATGACTTTTCACACAAATCAAAGCGATCACGTGATCAGTTTAGTATGGGATGACCAAAATTTTTTGGCGTATTTCGACACGTTTCATGGAGAAAGTTGTTTAGTTTCATGAACTGAACACATCCTTAAAATGTGGAGAGTGGTTACAAATGCACCTTGTATTTATCATCCGGCTTACGTACAACATAATGAAATGAGCGTAAAATCGCACAATAACATGCAAGAACACAAAAGGTTGAAATTAAATTTGATTCTGCAGCCAAGTCGAGCAGCCAGGAGATGGTAAGCTGACAACTGACAGTCGACGAGGGAGCGCCGAGATAACGACTCGCCTCATGTTACCACACGAACACGGTAAAGAAATGTATCAGTATTCTAACTAGGCTCTGTCCTTGAAAAAACTACACGCGATAGGGCCGCCCGGCTACAGTATTTTATTTTCATCTAAGTACTTTCGTATCTTTCTGGTTTTGTGATTGTACGTAATATTTTAGAATCTAACTTATACGGTTTACCTTCGCTAAGAAATCAATTTCGAAGCAATAAAATACCTAGGTTAACAAAACTAATGGTGAAAACAGGAAACTAAAAAATTCTAAATACCTACATATTAAGGGAGAAACAAATTGGTTTCAAATTTTTCTGGCCATAGTCTTTTAGTTACTTGTAGTACATTCTGGTGATACCCATATAATAATTAAAAAAACAGTATCTTAATATTATCTTAATCTTATTTTTCGGACTTTCCGGGTATTTAAAAATGATATGTCTGCATTAATTGGTTAATTAAATAGAATAAAAACAGCACAATCTGCACTTTGCCATAGTAATTACTTGTATTTCAATCAAAATCTAAATCTTTCATTGTCACTGCGGCGCGGCGCATTCGCGACTGTTGTATACGGAGTGCAGACCGAACTCGAGGCGCATGGGTATATATGGCTCGCATTTCGACCGTTTGTAAGTGAGAATACTGAAACATTTCTTTACCTTGACACGAAGTCGAATTCAACGGAACATCCGAGATTCCCGAGCAAATAGCTGTAAGTGGAAAACAAATATGAAGCGCGAGGGATTTCAAGCAAAAGAAAAACACGTCTCGTTTTGAAATTTCAAGTTGAAATGGAATTCTTGAAATAATAAATGAGATTTTTGAATATACGTATCTATTCCCACTATGTGTTTGCTAATTTAAACTACTTACTTATTCCTTTCACCTAGATTGTAGAATTTACCTGGGCCCTATTTAATAACGTGACAATTTGTAAATTGTCGCGACAATTTGGTTTACTTTGCGGTGTAGCTATGAGTAGTTTATTCTGTTTTCAAGTCGATTGACGCAATGGATATAAAAATGTCATGGCAGGTGACCGAACGCGGTGAGTTTTAAAATATTCTCTTTGTCAAGGTTTTGTAGTTTTATCAATTTGGTTTTGATTTTTCCCTTTTTTCCTTATATCTAACGCCGAGATAAAACTGATAAAGGCACAAGTAAAACTACGACAATTGTAGTATAGGTACGAAATTTTCCATAGAAACTTTTTGCACGTCTATGAAAAGGCAGGTTCCACGCACTTCTCCGATCTCCTTTGATAAGAAATCACGAAGCGAGTGTATTGGAGCAAAAACTAGATCAAGGGTTGACAACCTACAGTCGGCAAAAAGAGCGACGCTTACAAACAGCTAATGGTACTTTATTATATTGTACTTAGTCCATCTTCTTTACCTTTGTAAAAGAATAAAGTATTTAAATTCCAAACCAAGTTATAGGTAGTCCTTTTGCATTGCAAACGCAGTTTGTGAGGAACGTAAGAACGAAATTCAATTGATGAAAAACGACAACAACTATATACACCATACACATAGGAGTGGATATTCAGTGGAGTGGAAATGTATGTACTGTACACACCTGATGACAGGTAATGGAAAAACAAATTTGGAAAGACAAGCGTTCATGCAGAATCATCAATTAGGTAGGTACTAAATAACTAGCTAACTATCTTAAATTTTGCAACTTAGTGAAATAATACTATAGGTAACACAAAATACAAATTCTTGTGGTGACAAATCTGTTCAACATACTTTTCAGCTTTTTAGGGTTCCGTACCAAAATGCTAAAAAAGGAACCCTTATGGTGTGACTCAGTCTGTCTGTCACAGCTGGATATCTCGAGAACTACTAACGGTATCAAATTTGGAATGGTTTAAGATGACGTTTGCCCAACTATTTTGCAAATAAGAAATAAATAAAAAAATCTATATATTTTTTACAACAGGGACTGAAAAGGGGTCTTAAAATTTTGAAGTGGGTCTACTAGGGCATGTGGGGTATCATATGAAAGAACGCCGTTTTCACGTTTTTAATCATTTTTTTTCTTTTTTCTTTAGGCCGCATAGTTTTCGACTTATGATGAAAAATGTAAAAAAGAATACCGTTCCTCCCCCCTTATCTCCGAAGTTTGCAAAGAGAAAAATCTGAAATAATTCTATGTGATAGTAGTTTATGTAAAAGTTACAGGAAAATTAAAACGATGTCTCAATATAACACATTTTTTTAGAAATTCAAAACTAACAAAAATTCTTTAGTTTCACTACCAGTCAAGAGATGGCTCTGACCTAAAAAAAATAAAATAGTTCCACTATCGGTCAAGAGATGGCGCAACCTAATACTACAATAATAGTTAATTTATTGGTGGCTGGTTCTAATATAATTACCTACTATTTGCCGTACGAATAAACGAAGAATAAGTTCCTACTTAGTAATATAAACAGCTTGCAATGTGGAGTGGCTGAAACGTTTTTCAGTCACCATAAGCAGCTGTGGTTAAGATTTGTAAATTAACTGTCCGCCTGTTCGCCCATCCACCTGTCTGCCGTTTATCCTACTTTTTTAAAGACTGTACTAAAGTAACATATCCAAATATATTTATGATTGTACGGAACCCTTGGTGCGCGAGTCCGACTCGCTCTTGACCTGTTTTATTTGAAAATATAACCCTCCAGATTGCCGTCGATCAAAAAGGAAAAGATCATCATGTTAACGATGTCGATTTTGTTTGGGACAAAAATATACTATGGTCATTCAAAATATCCATTGTGATACCGGCTTTATGGTCTCAGCGTGAAGGAGGCCGCATGAGGCCGGACAACAATGGAAAACCTATTGTGTCTCATTTTGTCTGGCTTGATGGGTTAAGGCTGTAGACTTGCATCACGTTCCATTTTTAAATTTTCAATACAAATGATCAAAATAACTTTGCGCGAGCCGTAATGAGGGCAAACTTTGAAAATTCCTATTAAATAGATATAAGTATATACAAAACACGCAATACATTAGACAAATACCTCATTATTCCTAAGAAAAATTAAAATAACTTTAGATTCTGTAAATAACAATAAAAAAACATGTGAAAGTGTACCAAGTTGAGCATTTTTTAATGTTTTATTTCTCTGTGATTAAAAGCATTTATTTTTTATTTTCTCTCTATAGGGAACACTTTGACAATAAAAACAATAAGTGAAAAAATAAATATCAGTCGTATTCTTATTTGTCTTATTACAGCTGAAACGTTTTTGAAAATTACCTCTGACAAGCAAATTGAAATTCCACTTGAACAGATTGTCTTCGTTTTAAAATACCTGACCATTTATTATGTTTTTCTCTCTATATGGCACTAATTTAAGAATTTTGCTTCCTAAAACTAAAGATTACATCAATAATAATGCTTTCATTCTTTAGAAAACTTCATTGGAAAAACACTAATTTCGTTGAAATGCAAATATACAGCCTTAAGCTTTATATGTTTTAAAAATATACTTATGTATTCTTGGTGTATAGTTATTGTAGAAAGCGAATACTTCAACGTTATATAAATCATCCGAGGCTTGAAGAAATGTGGTTTCATTTGATCACAATTTACGGGAAACCTTAAATCAGTATGCGTGCGCGCGCTTTACGCATAAACCATTGAATAAATTGAAATGGCGTTTCCTTGTCGTAAAGTTTAGTGCTCCAAAAAGACACTGAGGTGTTTTATGCTGTACGTGATCTGGGATTGGATATTAAAAACAATACCGCGCGCGGTATAGAACACATTTGGACAAGGGCTCGGTATTTGTATGGTCTTTGATTATTTATCATGATTTTGAAGCCCCCGTGAAGCATTTCACAAACAACTTAAGTTCAAGCTCCATTCCTCTATTCTCTATTCCTTTGCCATTATCTTTTCAACCATTATTATAATGATTTTTAATTAAAATTATTTGAAGAATACTTGGTGGAAGTATTACAATGGTTTAAAAAACATAGAGGAATTTTTGTACTACAACATAACATCTGTTCCCTAATGCTTTTAGCATTAAGTCCGCCTCTTGTACATTATTTTATTATAGTATAGACAACCTGCGAAACACTCAAAATTTTATTGTAATACAAACATACGCAAATGCAAAAAAAAATCTGAACGATATCGGTAGACGGCGTCATCAGCATATAGATTTAATTTTTATTATATTTTTATCCAAATGTTATAGCTGTTACTTTACTTTCGCATTTATTGTATTGTTTGCGTCTGGCGATGAAAATATTATTGTCAAAATATTACTCAGGCAAAACGATCGCCGTGGAAGCGACTGCCGGCGAAACGTTCGTTGGCAAAAGATAATACAGAGTAAAAAAATCGGGTTGCACTCCGGGAGTGCCAGCAGAAGTGAAAACTTGAATATTAACGTTGTGAATTTTTGATGTTTTGGAATGGTTAGGGAATAATTTTTGCACGAATTGCCGTCTTACGAATTTACTCTGCATTTGAATTTACGAATACAGAACAGTATTGTACGAAGGTCTTATCCATAGCTTGACAGAAAATCTAGAGTTTTGACATTGAATTAAAAAATTAGCGCGTTGCTAGGGTGACACAAGTGTTTACGTCTTAAAATGACGCGCCGCCATTTTCGCCGCGCCCCGTAGAAAGAGAGTGGGATACTTCCGCCGCCGGCTGTCTACACTACATCCGTCTTACGAATTTTCGATCAGATCTGTCTGACTGACGCGAGTTTATCATTTTTTCCCCATTACAAAAAAAGTGTACAACGCCGCTAAAGAAATTTTCACTTCAAAAATTCATAGGTAAAAGATATTTTAGAACATTCGCCGATGAAAAATAGTTCAACGGAAAAATGACTGTAGGAGAACGGGTCCATATTCGGTTGCATAAAACAGAAAGGCATATTTTTACACTGCATAACGTTTTTTGGCATACTCATCATTTCGCATAACGTTCATACAGAATAAATCAAAACGCATTCTTTTTTTTCGCATAACCTCTATTGTAATAATAATATATCGGCACATTTCTTTTTTGCATAAATATTTTTGCTATACCGATTACTATTCATACCATTTATTGGCATATCAATCTTTATCATAAATATTCCAAGTCATATTTATCAAATATCATAATGTTAACGGGTAGAAATTATACAAACAAATTAGTAACACCGTAAATAAAATTTATTTATGTTTTATAGTTTAGAAACTTTGCTATAATTGAAGCCTAAGCGTATAGAGTTAAGCATGACCATCAGGCATGCAATATGCAAGCAAGCATGCAGGATGCAAGCAAGCATGCAGCAAGTAAGCAAGCATGCAGCAAGCATGCAGCAAGCATGCAGCAAGCATGCAGCATGCATGCAAACATGCAACATGCATGCAAGCATTGTGGAGCTCCGCTCGCTTCGCTCGCTCCGCTGCGAGTGGTCAAAACACTAAACTTACCTAACCTACCTATAGTGCATTAATTTTTTTTCCTTTTTAGCGGGGGGCCTCAGGCTTCTCAGGGCTTAAATTGGTTATGCTTTTTTATATTATGCTTTAAAACATTAGTACCTACCTACTTATGTACATTTTTAATTACATAGTTAAGCAAAATTATATTAACCATAAAAAAAGATAATTGTTTACAATGTTACGCTACGTATTTATCTTATATTTTTTAGGTAATCTGAATTAAAATGATTCTTCCAAAAATCGTTTCTGACTTGAATATTTATGGTTAAATCCATTATGCACTTCGTATTTTATGGTAAATTACCTTTAGACATATAACAATTATGCCCTTTCCTTTTATGGTAATTAAAATTATGTTAAAGGATATTAGAGTAAGTAAGAATTATGCCGATAAAACCTTTCTGCGTTCATAAAACTCTGCTTATCATAAATTATGCGAAAAGACTTTATGCCAAAACTGTTATGCCAAACGACATTATAACTAAAAAGATTATGCGACCGAAATGGCACCCTAGGAGAACAGTCCAAACTCACAATAAAAAGATTAAATAAATAAATAAAAACATCTTATCACCTTTATTCATACCATTGTCACAATATTGGCCTTCCCCAAGCCTTCCCTTAATTTGCTTCTGTAGAAATACTTTTAAAGAAATTATCGTTTCGCAGAATAGCACTCCGTCTTTCTTTATTTACATGACAGATGATTTGTTGACGTTAAACGTCATGATGGAAGGGCTCACCTTTTGCCCCAAAGTTTACTTCCGTAGAATTTGGGGCAACGAAAAGTAAAATAATTGGACCATTTTATCTTGATCTTTGCCTATAAAAGGAGGATCAACCTGTGTCTCCAGCTATAATATTTCAAATAAGAAAATATTTCATTTGAGGATTTTATGACTGCTTTAGTAAATATTTCACTTATATTTTGATTTTGGCCTTTTCCAATTTTGATTTAATTATTTCGAGGAATAGAAGATGTAACTTTTACAAGTAACTAAATGTTCTGCTTTTTAGGGTTCCGTAGCCTAAATGGCAAAAAACGGAACCCTTATAGTTTCGTCATGTCTGTCTGTCTGTCTGTCTGTCCGTATGTCACAGCCACTTTATTCCGAAAGTATTAAGACTACACAGTTGAAACTTGGTAGGTAGATGTATTCTGTTAACCGCTTAATGAATTTAATATAAAAATAAGAAAAATTAAAGATTAAGGGGGGGCTCCCCATACATGGAACTGAAACTGAAAAAAAATTTTTTCTTCAAACCAACACGTGTTGGGTGTCTATAGATAGGTCTTTAAAAATGACATTCAGGTTCCTAAGACAACTTTTTCTCAAAGTCAACCGTTTGAAAGATATTCACCGCCAAAGTGGTAAAATGTGTGTCCCCCCCCTTTAACTTTTGAAATAAGAGAGTGAAAAATCTAAAAAATATATATGCTGTAGATCTTAATAAACACTTTCAACCAAAATTAGTTTGAATGAGATATAGTAATTAGTTTTTGAGATATAGCACATTTTCCAAAACCGCAAATATAACTTTGTCATTCATACCAACACTGTGAAAAACAAAGTTATTTTTACAGACGAAAAATTATAGGTGGTATTAAATATGGTATGGTATAAGGTAACTACGGAACCCTATGGCGCGTGGCTCGACACGCACTTGGCCGGTTTTTACGAAATGCTTTCAACTATTATAATTTTAAAGTATTTCAAAAGGTTTTCTTTTAGTATTTCTAAATATTTGCACTTACAGAATAATTGAATTGAATTCCACCAGTCATTACTACAGGAAATAGATGACCTCGATATTAATTAAAAAGTTATTGTACCTAATTAAAATATTTACTTTAACATGTAAAAAACCAGCTCCGAGATTAAGGAATCTCGGAGAAAGGAGTAAGTACTCCTTAACGATATTTTGTTGTTTGTGTTGTTTGTTTATTGACCATTACGTATACCTAGGACAGGCAGTCCAGTTAGGTAAGTCCAACTTCCAGAAAGAGATCTCTCGTCGAATCCAACTCGGGTGGGCAGCATTCGGAAAGCTTCGAAAAATCTTCGCGTCCGACTTACCTCAGTATTTCAAGACGAAAGTCTATGAACAGTGTGTGTTGCCAGTGATGACTTACGGCAGTGAAACGTGGTCGCGAACTATGGGTCTCATAAGGAGGCTCAAGGTCACACAGCGTGCAATGGAGAGAGCCATGATCGGCGTTTCCCTGCGTGGTCAAATCAGAAACGAGGGGATCCGCAGGAGAACTAAAGTAACCGACATCGCTCGAAGGATTACTCAGCTGAAGTGGCAATGGGCGGGACACATAGCGAGAAGAACTTATGGCCGTTGGAGCGGAAAGGTTCTGGAATAGCGAGTGCGCACCGGACGACGCTCCGTAGGTCGGCCCCCGACAAAGTGAACCGACGATCTGGTGAAGGTCGCGGGAAGCCACTGGATGTAGGCAGCGCAGGACCGATCGTCGTGGAGATCCTTAGGGGAGGCCTATACCCAGCAGTGGGTGTCGTGCGGCTGATATGATGAACGATATTTTCATCAATTGATTTCTCCTATGATCATTACACTTTATACTTACAAAACTAACGTATAAAAAATCAGTCACTGCTTGCAATGGAAGGAAATTAAGACTGGACGTTAGTCCAGTCCAGTCAAAACGCGCAATGCTTTCTATAACCGTTCAATATTTTTTTTCACGCTAACACCCATTCTGGACTGCATGGCATCTTTAAGCTATGAGTTACCTAATCATGAAATATATGAAAACTTTTGTTCTCAGATCGCCACCGAAGATCAGGGTCGTTGGATGAAGCGGCCGAAGACAGCAGCGACAATGGTGGTAGCACGCCAAAGAAAAAAACCGCCATAGAGGAGCAGTGGGAGAGGTCGGGAGGCTTCGAACTCACCTCCGTGGAGCAGGAGACCTATGAGAAGTACTTCTACGGGACTGAGCACTGGAACTACTTCACCAATGATGAGGACCTTGGCCCCGTCATACTGTCCATAAAACAGGAGACTCTGAATGCCAGAGACCAGTTCCGGTGAGTATTTTTTTTATGCACTAGGGGATTGTGCTTGTCCTTACCTAATGTTAAGTGACCGAAGATGGAAGCGCCCGACGCCCGGAATCCTCAACACTGAGGAATTAAATTATAACTTGAGGTGCGATTCCATTGTGCAAATAGCCTGCATGCAAGATTCATGTTACATGTAGCTTTTACTTGGGAACGAAACATACCTACTTGCAAGCTGCAAATTGAATTCGGGTAGTTTTGAATCACACACGTTATATAATGTACATACTTGCACAATGGACTTTTTTTATATTATGTCATTTATGTTCTTACTAGCGGCCGCCCGCGGTTTCACCCGCGTGGTTCCCGTTCCCGTGGGAATGTCGGCATAAAAAGTATCTTATGTTTTAATCTAGGCTATCTACTATCTGTGTGCCAAATTTCAACCAAATCCTTTCAGTAGTTTTTGCGTGATTGAGGAACAAACATCCAAACCCACAAACTTTCACATTTATAATATTAGTAGGATAGGATTATCTATTTTCCACTAATTAGCTATAATAAAAACTACCATATACTTTTTGGTTTGGATTTCACTGGTAAACAAAGCCTTTTTGATAAACCACATAAAGAACAATTTTCAGAACCCAAAAATTGCCAACAAAAGTAACTACTTACATACGCCTATCGAATTCTCCATTATCATCCATATCTGTCAAAATACAGATCAAGTATGGACCGAAGCGACGAAACACTCCCCGGAATTTCATATTTTGCTTAACCGCTTGCCCGCACGTAGAATAACGCATTTAATTTTATATTTAATTAAATTCCGGACCAGCCTATTTTCACGGTGACGATGTCTGTGAATTCCGGCGGAGTCAATAGTCTAATACTCAAACGTCTCCTCAATTTGGATATAAACTCGTTACTGCATAGATTTGAATGGAGGAATGTTAATTTAGTGTCAGAATTGCGTACTTATGTGTGTGGGGAGTGTGAAATTGCTTTAGAATTTAATTACATGAATTCAAATTGATTGAATGATAGGAAAGTGTATAGGAAAGTGTAATGTATGATAGAGAACCGTGTCTCGTGTGATGCGAAGATGCGCTCGTCAAGAAATAATTAATTTTTTGGCTACTGTCACTTTTTAGAGTAGAATTACATCGGTGTCTTATTATAGTGCATCAGGACAAGCTCGCAGGAAGACTGAGTCATTTGTGCTGCCGCTCCCGCTTTTATACCGTCGTTATTTTATTTTTTTAATTTCTACTCTACTGTATTTCATAACAAACCAGTTACGACAGTTACTGATTATAAGTATCTTTTATCAAATCATTTTACTTTGAATAGGTACAATAGACGAAAGTAAATTAAAAAAGCTTGACAAGCTTGACATTTGCGAAAAATATGCTAAACAACACGGTTTGATTTATAATGTGAAGAAAAGCGAGTGGATGATCTTTCAGGTTTGGGGAAGGTCCCTGAGTCAAACACCCATACTTAGACTGTATGGCTGCCCCCCTAATAGAGTAGAACAATTTAAGTACCTTGGGCACATTCTAACCTTGCCCCTGAAAGACAATGCGGATATTGAAAGGGAGCGTAGGGCGTTGTCTGTTCATGCGAATATGATAGCCCGCAGATTTGCTCGCTGTTCTAGAGACGTCAAAATAACCCTGTTTTGGGCATTTTGCACGTCCTTCTACACGAGCAGTCTGTGGGTGAGCAGGGTAAGTTATACGCGGAAGCAGTACAGCGTCTTACGCGTCCAATTCAATAATGCATTCAGGGGGGGTATTACAACCTCTTAAAACTTGCCAGGTTCATGAATTGCTATAGTTACATCTCTTTCTCGCTTTATAGCAAATAAAAGAGATAGATTGATAGCCAGTCAGAAAACTGCCAGGAAATAAGAGGTCATAATACGGCCCCAGGACTCTGTTGGGGCTGCCTCGATTCTGTAGCGCCTCAGGGATGTTCGCTGAAGCGCGCGTGGATTGTTTTGCCACAACCATGCGCAAGAGGTGCACTTCCCTGGTGCACAGGGTGCGGGCCAGCCCGAACAGTGTCCTGCGCGCTCTTTCATACGTGTATCACTGTGACATGGTAATGTGCAGGCAAAAAATGTAATTTTATTTTAAACAACCTTCTTATTTTGAACTTTATTTTATTTATTTTGTAATTTATTAATTTTGTTAAATTGTAATTATTAAATTTAATATGGAACTTGTTTTCTGAAATAAATAATAATAATAATATTGAGAAAAAACAAAATGAGTTTATAATAATAATAAAAAAGTCAGACTACGCGCAACTATCAAAGGCATTGAAAATGTAATTTAAAAATAAAGCACACAGCTGTTATCAATGGCGAAAATAGTTAATAGGAATTAATTCTTTAGCGTACTGACAATAAACGGAGCGCAGGCTGACCTCGCGCGAAAAGGACTCTACAGCCTACACAATTTTTATCCACCCGCCTCCTAAGATGGCTCAAACTGTAGCTTAATTCAAGCCCGAGAGGTAATTATTTCTCAAAAAAAAATCATTCGGAAATTCTCGATCCAAGTCGAAAGTCGGCAATTTTTTTTTTAATTTTGTCAAATTTTGGAAAATCTCTAAAAGTTACTGATCGATTTTAGTAATTTAAATTGCCCTTTAAAGCCCTCGTACAGGCGCACATTTTGATATATAATTCATTACCACTTACCACGCGTACCACTTATATCTGCGAAACTACAGGCAAATGTCACAATTTCATAAATCGGGGCACTATACTCGATCACGAAAACATAAACATTTTCAATGTTAAAAATCTGTATCATCAAATATAGTCGCCGTAGTTAATGCTAGTATGGAGGTAGGTTTACTAACGGCTATTCTCAGTAACCAATTCTCAGTGGATCATTTAGCAACTGTTGTTATTTGCTTTTAATTAAACAGAAAGGTACATTATAGGCAAACAACGCTTTGTATTCCCTATTTATCTTTTACTGAAGATATTGATGTTGTATGTGGATATAACTAAAATATAAGTTACGAACAGCGCACAGTGTTTTTAACAAAACTATTAGTATTACCATAGTACAGGAGCTATTCGGGTTATTTCAAAGTTTTGCTCCGTGGTCTGGCTTCATACTGTAGAATGAAGATGGCACCAAATAACTAGTGGCTGCGTGAGCCGTAGACCTCCCGACACAGACCATACAACAAGTACTGGTCTGTGCCTCGCGATAAAATAAAATAAAAAGTCGCCATGAAATTTTAAAAGCACACAGTAGGTACGTGAATATTCGCAGCAGGTGAATATTTTTTTTATAAATTTGGATAAATTGGCTTGACTAAACAGTTATAAATAATTACCGATCCTACTCACAAAATTTCACCAGAATCGGTTGAGAAATGCGACCTGTAGAGGAGATCAAACAGCCGGAAAGCTGGACTGAAATATGGTTTTATACATATTTCCGTCATTTTAATAAATTTCGAAAATCTGTCTCGACATAAATATTCTATATATTTATCAAACCTGCTCACAAAATTTGACCGGGATCGGTTGAGAAATGCGACCTGTAGAGGAGAACAGACAGCGCCGGTAATCCGGACTGAAATAGGTTTTTTTACACTATCTCCGCCATTTAAAAACAATTGAAAAACTGGCTTGACAAAAAAAATCTATACAATTTTCAAACCTGCTTACAAAATTTCACGAGAATCGGTTGAGAAATGCGACCTCTGTGGAGGAAAACAGACAGCTTTGGAAAGCCGGACTGAAATATGTATTTTTAACATTTCTCCGTCATTTTGAAAAATTTCAAAAAACTGGCGTGACAAAAAATTCTATATTACTTTCGAACCTGTCTACAAAATTTCACGAGAATCGGTTGAGAAATGCGACCTGTAGAGGAGAACAGACAGCGCTGGAAAACCGGACTGAAATCGGTTTTTTTAACATATCTCTGCCATTTTGAAAATTTTCAAAAACTGGCATGACAAAACAAAGTATATCATTTTCTTAGCTTACAATTTTTCACGAGAATCGGTTGAAAAATGCGATCTGTAGAGGAAAACAGGCACAGCTGGAAAGCGGACTGAAATCTGTTTTTTTTAACATATCTCCGCCATTTTGAAAAATTGCAAAAAACTGGCTCGACAAAAAAATTCTATATAATTTTTGAACCTGCTCAGAAAATTTCACAAGAATCGGTTGAGAAATGCGACCTCGAGGCTGGAACAGACAGCCGGAGATACGAAAGAATTTTTGCCGAAGCTGAAGCAGAGACGCTTCGCTCGCACTTCGTGCTCGCTCGGTGAAATATATTGATGATGGCTAGTGGAAAATCTTGCTATATTCCGAACCATTTTTTGTGATGCAATAAAAGTTTTGCTATTTTTTTTACATTTTTACAATACATTATGACATTATGGTATTGTATAACGACAAAAAATATTTGTAACACTACTGTGCTAACATTTAAAATATTCTCCTATTCCATACATTTTGTACTGCACAAAACTCAAAGCGAAAAAGCTGTCAAAGCTTAAGGGCCCTATCACATTTTTTCGTCGAAATTTAGATTTTGACGGTTTTCAGCGCTACAACCTAGAGAAACCTTTGGGTCTACTAAATACATTTATATGTGTTCGCGACAAAAAGTAATATGATGATCCACTGGAAAGTTATAGGGTTAGAAAGGAAAATTAAAGTTGGTGAACGATTTCTTAGAGTCAACTTTGAACATACACAGAAAGAAAAACAAGTACAAACAACAAATAAAAGTATGAAATTTGTTATGTATCTAGGAGAAATTCACAGTTAATTCTGAGCGTTTTAGTAGTTTTATGGTTTTTGATTGGGATTTTTTTTTTCGCATATTTCATACATAATTTCAAAATTCTGAGGCCGCTATGAACTATTCGACTATATAAGAGATAATATTCAACTTTTTTTATTTCATTTGTTTAGCACAGTAGTTCAATCCATGACCCCAAAAAAGTGCCTTCGCGCATTTTATGAAAATCTTTCTCTGCAATTTCGGGTTTAATTATAAAGTGAAGCAAATTTTCAAAAAAGCGAGGCCGCTATGATCTATTCCAATAGCTATTCTACACTATTCAATAAGTCAAAACTGTTCATGTACTTTTGTTTCTGAGATCGAGAACCCCAAAATTGGCCATTTTACGCAAAAATCACAGTCGAAACGTAATATGCCTCTTAAGGCTAATTTTCACCTTTCAAATTAGCTTACCCAAGCACGCCCGCTTATGCAGCGCTTACGCTTAGAGAAGGGGTGTATAGTTTTAATTAAAAACAGCTAGCTATTGTAAAACGGAATGGGCTTTGTTAAATGTTTGCAGGGGTCATGATTAACAAGCCAGTAATGAGTGACCTCACCCGTTCGGCCCTCGTAAACTGCAGAATTTAATTAGCATAATGTACCAAGGTGAGTGCGAAGGGTTTCCATCAAATTTCCGGATTGGCCTTCGGCTATCAGGCGATACCGTTGGCCTTCATCTTTTGTTTTTATTGCGGTGCGTATGATGGTTTGGGTCTTTTGTTTACGATATAATTTTTACGGAACGTGTCGAATAAAGCAAGGAATAAAGAAAAAGTAGGTAGTATTAAAGGTAAGCTTTATAAGAACGATGCGAGAAGAGATGAAAGGAATGGATGCTTAGTTGATTCAACTGCTAACAATATCATTTATTTAATTATCAAAAGTTCTTAAAAACTTTCTTATAATTACCATGACTGATAGCTTAAAATATACATGTAACATTAAGTTACACGTTAAATATATGTAACTTGTTTGTCACGAGTAAATAACATTCTTTCAGCAATCAAAAGATTACACGCTTGAAATAACAAAGCTGTACCCTACCTATATTCTGTCTGAATAAACTCTAACAACAAAACAGCTTCAATCTGAATATTTTAAAATAAATTATATACACAAAGCTTTAATAAATTAATTAACTCATTTTAAAAAGCTAGAATGGCTAAACGGAAATATCTTTAAACAAGATAAAAAATTAGGGTACTGATACGGGTAGAATAGATGCCAAAACTAAAATAGGTAGAAATTGTTTTTGTTCGGTGCGCTCAATTCTTTACAGCGATAATCGACTCCTGCTTGGCTATCAAAAAGCTAACTTACTTATACAAACAAACTGTAATTAGTGTTATATGAAATAAAAAAACCTAAAATTTACAGTTTTTAAGTCCAATATCCAATATATTAAACAATAACTGTTTCCAACGAGACGTTGTTGCCATCGAATAATAAACTTTTTGTGTTCGAAGCGTTCATTTTTGTACGACGATAACCGAATCAAGGGGTGTCGCAAAACTAGATGAATATAAACACATCAAAATACATAAGTCCAAAAACTTATGTTATACTTATTTTAAGCAAATATTGAACTCAACTACTTATCCCGTATTCAAGAACAATACTTAAACGACCCTTGACTACGCGAACGTTGAACATTGCGTTGAAATAGAGCTCTGTGATTGGTTCGTTTGTTTTATAACCCGCACCCTGATTATCTAAAAAGAAACTATTTAGCGACCGGTTTCATTCCACATACATTGCTACTTTTCTTTGGTATGTTTTTTTTAATCCAAAAAGAAGTAGCAATGGATCACTATTGTCTATGAACTGCGACCGGTCGCTAGGTGGTTTCTAATTAGATAATCAGCCCGCTGGTGGAGTTAACTCGGCACCTGAAGCGCGATAGACCCCCTTCGTTTTCTCCTTGCCTACCGCCACTGTCATGCCAGTAGCGTTAATACATTTGTTAGCGATAATTTATCGATAATCTATTGAAAACTTTCAAAAAATTTGCGTCGGTGGTGGCATGGGGAAAGGAGAAAACGAAGGGGGTCTATCGCGCTTCAGGTGCCGAGTTAAGTCAACTGGGTTGTACGTATTACGTGTTGGCAGTTGGGACGCTGTGCGTCTACGGGCACTGGAAGACCTTATATGATATTTATGAATAATGTCTCGATCGAGATGTCTCCATTGGGCGGAATAAAACTTTTGATCTGTCTTCACCGAGTCACTTTAACTTTCGCTTCAACTTTCAAGTCAACTTGCGTCAGACGCGTGCAATATTGCCTCCAAACCATGCGCTTTCTCTTTCAACTTTCAAATCAACTTGCGTCAAACGCATGCAATATTGATTGCCTCCAAACCGTGCGCTTACATGTTTAACTTTCTGCCATACGTATTTGACGTTTTTCTGAGAAGATAAGACATGCGCTATTGCATGCTCTAACGGTTCAAATACACTAAATCCGTTATCGGCCGAACTATGCCCGGGCGTCATCGGTCAGACTCATCCGATCGAATCAAACCTATGTAACATAAAGGGAGCGCGTACACTACTACAAGCGCCATCGTCCGAAGTCGCCCGATGACGGCCAATCATCCATCGAGTCCGAATTTCATCCGGCACGGTATCGGAAGACGCCCAGTCAACCGTTATAACTTGAGAGTACTTTATTACTAACTTAATACAAGTGCACGCTAAGTATATATTCATACATGACAACGGTAACGATACCTATCCAGTAAACGAACGGAGGTTTTGTTTAAATGTGAGGTTGTATAGCTGAGAGTGACTACAGAAGATCGGCACGGCAACGCCCAATGTCGGCACAGCAGTTGCACGTCCGAGTTACTCGTCCGAGTAGGTCTGTCCGCCAACGGCCGATAAAATCGGTTTTGGTGTACGCCTACCGTAAGCCATGCGCTTATGCATGCGCTTTCTATGGCGTGCACTATTGCATGCGCTAAATTGCATGAAAGTGAAAGGGATCGGGAAAGCGATCGTATGAAGAAACATATTTTTTTTTGTCCGAAGCGTTCAATTTTTACTACGGCAATAATCGAATCGTGCTTAGCCAGCAAAGGGCGCCTCCGATAAAATTATAGCATGGCGACCCCCCATTAACCTCAGCCAAGAAGATTAACGGCTTACATGACCAATGATAAATGCCGATCTTTCAGCTAACTTGGTTTATGTGAATTTAAATAATAGTTTAAGTTCATTGTAACAAATTAGGGGGGATTCACGTTACACCGTGCCGGGTCCAAGCCGACTCTGCAGTACCGTCGCAGGAACCCGTACATTTATTGTATTTGCTTGGTATAGCGCGTGACCGTGTCTATACAAAAAACCGGCCAAGTGCGAGTCAGACTCGCGCACGAAGGGTTCCGTCAAAAAAATCACGTTAGGTATGTTGTTATTTTATTCTGTTTTTCGTATTTGTCGTTATAGCGGCAACAGAAATAGGTACAACATCTGTGAACAACTGTCTAGCTATCACGGTTCATGAGATGCAGCCTGGTGACAGACATACAGACGTACAGCGGAGTCTTAGTAATAGGGCTCCGTTTTTACCCTTTGGGTACGGAACTTTAAAATGATATATTATTTACAAAACAGTTACTGGCAAGAATGTACTCCTTCATTTTGTTAATATAAAACAGAAGAAAAGCAGCTAGGTACAGTTTTTAGCAATAACTTACTCAAGTGCTTATAAAAGAATACTAAATGAAAATAAATATTTTCGGGTTCACTCAACTCAACTACTAGGTACTACTTTATATTTTATTAATACTAAGGGTTAGCAAGGGGTTCCAATCCAAGGCTAGCTGCAAACACAATAATACCCTGTAAATCAGCGGTTCCCGGATGGTATTCCGCGGAACCCTGGGGTTCCGTAAGAGACTCTCAGGGGTTCCACGAAAATTCAAGGGTTAAGTAAATATCTTTTCTTTTTTGCTAAATAAATATTTTTACCTTTAAAAGTCCTTCTTTTCAAGTCAAACTATACTTACGTGATGCGAACACCAAGCCAAAAAAGGCTTTTTGAGCACATCACACCATACCGAGGCGGTATGGTGTGATTTCACATAAAAAAATACAGTAATTAGTTACTTCTTACTTGAGCTAGGGTTCCGCCCAAAAACGGTGTACTTAAAAGGGTTCCGTAGCCAAATGAATTGGGAACCGCTGCTGTAAAGGCGAATGCGCAAAAAGACCCGAACTCCAGCGCAAATGAAAGCTATCTCAGGTTTTAATACCTCTATGTGTATAACAAAATGGGTATGATTTTATCAATAACCTAATAATTGCATTTTCAGTGACCCAATAAATAATATTTGTTCAGAAAATAGTAGATCTGTCACCTAAATTGAATCACCAACTAATATTAAAACGCTTACCTAAATATTAATTAAGAATTCTTGGAAATAATATCAATCATTAAATAATTATATTGGGTTTCAAAATTATAAAAGTGTCACTAAAATTGAATCGCCAAACAATATAAAAATGTTTACCAAAAAATATTTTTAATCTTTAAATAATTTTATTACTGCACTATTATAATGCGTTTCATCGGATACTTCCTTTGGCGTCATGTTGGCAGGACCGTCATTGTAATCTTATTGCGATGGAATATGGTTCAAAATTGAATGAATCTACGGGGAACAAACACAACGCCAGAAATAATAACCGATGAAACGCACTCTAGTGCCGGTTTTGATTTAGAGCAGGGGTTCCCAACCTTATACCCTATGCTCCCCCCCTCCCCTAAGCTACCTTCCAAAACTGAATTTTGTATTCGTTGAAGTCGGTCCAAGGATTGTCAAAGTGCATAGCCCGCCAATTTGACTCCGCCCCTGTTAGGTAATTTTTCTTTGAATTAAGGTCACAGAATAACTAATAGTACAATTAAGGTACTGATCTATTTAATAAGTGACAGACCTATTATTTTGATAATTGAACGAATTAAATGATGCCAATAGTTTGTTGATTACATTTTAGAGGACGGATCTTATATTCAGGCTATAGAAAAAAGTGATCGAACTATTATTTAAGATACATATTTATATTAATCTGATGATTTATACATAGATACAGTTTTGATGAATAAATGACAAATATATTTCTTGGGGATAGATATTATTATTAGGGTATTGCAGATTAGTGACACATCTAAACTTAGGTGACAAAAAATATTGTTCCCTAACAAAATGTAGGATCGGTGACTTACATAGAAAAAAAAAACAAAAATCAATTTTCAACATGTTTTTCTATGGCAATTTAAAATAAAAAAGTAAATGTGTGCAGAAACAGAAGCTGTAATTGTTTATTTGTTTATTCAAAATGATATTTTTGTAGTAATAATGTGCGAAAAAATGTATTTTCTTTCTTTACAATAATGAGGCGTGTACGTATGCAGTTAAGAAACAGTAAATTCTATTATTTTCGCAACAACATGAATTGTAGAAAAAAGTTATTTTATCGCTAATAATGGAAAAAAATACTTTTTCTTATGCGTATAATTGAAATACACGTAGTTGTTAATACATTATTTCATATTCTAATCGATATATTTGGTATTATTGTTAAAAAAAATACTAGCGCCTGAAGCATAATGAGAGCGGTTTCTTTTGTATTAGTTCCCGGTCAGGGAGATCACATATACTCATCATCATCTCGTGCCATCTTCATATTTAAGTTTGGCGGTCAGCAGACAAAAGTTTTTGCGATCCCATGTAGCATCTTTTAACTGATGATAGCCAAGTCCAGTCCACTGTTTGATGTCGTCCAGCCATTTGCGTCTCGGACGTCTCGGTCCTCTCTTTCCCGGAATTTTGCCTTCGAGGATTAGCCGTGGAAACTCGTACAAGGATCCTCTCTGCATGTGTCCGAAAAAGGCGACCTTCCGTCTCATGACTGTAGACATCAGTTCTCTTTTGCAGTCGGCTTTCTATAGAACTTTGGCGTTAGATGTGAAGCTACTATGAACATTTTACGAAGAGTAAACATCTCGAACGCTTGCAAACGGTCACATATTTCTTTTAATAAGACCCACGTTTCGCAGCCATATAAGAGTGTAGACCAGACGTAGCATCTCACAATGCGGTGTCTTATACAAAATTTAATTTTGGGGTCGCAAAGGACTTTGGACATTTTGTGGAAGGAAGCTTTTGCTTGTCCGATTCTACATTTCACCTCTTCTAGGTGGTTTAGGTCAGAAGTGAAGTAGCGACCGAGGTATTTAAATTTGGTAACACTTTCAATATACTAAGTTATACAAATAACAGGTCCTTTAATCGGAGTTATGTTTCATTTGCGCCGGGACTCGGGTAATTTTCTATGTAACCTGCGCATTCACCTTACCCACCTTTGGTCCTATGCACAATTAGCACAATGTCTACGGTCGGTGTGCCTCAATCACACACCGAAACGGACCGCAGTACAAATGTTTGCCGTCTTAATAACCGTCGTAGTTCGCGACCCGCTCTATTTGAATTAACAAGAACGAACCTTCGTCTACCTCACCACTTTATAGGGTATAACGAAGAGGATACCTGCACTTTGTGTGGACTAACTACCTATTTGTAGATAATGAAACTAAATTATAAGTCGTCATTTAAATGATAATGAATAAGCTTGAACTAATCCTTCCTTCTATTCTTACTAATATTATAAATGCGAAAGGCAGTTTGTCTGTTTGTTACGCTTTCAAATCTTAACTTCTCAACCGATTATCATGAATCTGTGAAGTGAAAACTTCTTTAGAGGCGTTGTACACTTTTTTTGTAATGGGGAAAAAATGTTAAACTCGCGTCAGTCAGGGTCACGTGACCCTGGTCGAAAATTCGTAAGACGGATGTAGCGTAGACAGCCGGTGGCGGAAATATCCCCTTCTCTTTCTACGGGGCGCGGCGAAAATGGCGGCGCGTCATTTCAAGACGTAAACACTTGTGTCACCATAGCAACGCGCTAATTTTTAGGGTTCCGTACCCAAAGGGTAAAAACAGGACCCTATTACTAAGACTCAGCTGTCCGTCTGTCTGTCTGTCTGTCTGTCTGTCTGTCACCAGGCTGTATCTCATGAACCGTGATAGCTAGAAAGTTGAAATTTTCACAGATGATGTATTTCTGTTGCCGCTATAACAACAAATACTAAAAACAGAATAAAATTAATATTTAAGGGGGGCTCCCATACAACAAACGTGATTTTATTGCCGTTTTTTGCTCGATATTAATAACGACAACAGGTAGACAGTTGAAATTTTCACAGATGATGTATTTTTATGTCCGCTATAACAACAGATACTAAAAACAGAATACAATTAATATTTAAGGGGGGCTCCCATACAACAAACGTAATTTTTTTGCCGTTTTTTGGTACGGAACCCTTCGTGCGCGAGTCCGACTCGCACTTAGCCGGTTTTTTTAATTCAATGTCAAAACTCTAGATTTTCTGTCAAGCTATGGATAAGACCTTCGTACAATACTGTTCTGTATGCAGAGTAAATTCGTAAGACGGCAATTCGTTCAAAATTATTCCCTAACCATTCCAAAATATCAAAAATGCACAACGTTAATATTCAAGTTTTCACTTCTGCCGGCACTCCCGGAGTGCAACCCGATTTTTTTACATACACGTTGTTAGGGGTACAGAGAAGGATATAGGATACCTTTCATCCCGAAAAAAGGTACTGTTACCGAGGGATAAAGAAATAACTGTCCACGCAGACGAAGCCACGGGCGGCCGCTAGTCTTATCAGATTGTATTGTCTTCATTTATGTTTTACCAGAAATAATACTAAAAAGAAAATTCAGATATTTTTTATTAGGTTCTTTCTAAGTTTAATTAAGAACTTATTTTATTCATTTGTTTTTACGTTAGCGTCTGCTAAATATATTAGAGTAGGTACCCTTTCTGCCACAGCCCGTATATTTAGTTAGCAAGAAAACCCCACCATTATTGTCCTTTTGCCCCCCAATTCCCATAACTCCTCGTTTCTGGAGCGTCACTGGGAGTCCCTCAAAGTTCAACCGTTCCGAATGGCGGGTCAACGGTGGTACAGAAATTTACTGGCTGAACTCTTTGTTAAATTATCTTTACAGATGTTCTTAAAGAAAAGTCGATGGGAGTCAAATGTGAAAGTATAGTGATTGTTACTTTGTTTTCATCTAATTTTAGATAAGTGTTAAACTAAAACTGGTAATATAAATCTGATATAGTGTTAATTACGAAAAATAATAAAAATAAAAGTATATGCATAGTTTTAAGTTGTATTTAATGAATTAAGGGTTTGTCTATTTACTTTGACGACTCTGTATGAAATATACAGGAAGAAAAAAGCAGCCCTTGACGAGTTTCTTGTCGGCTCTTCTCGTTACAAGGTCTCCCACTTAGGGTTTGCGAACCGATGGCGTAGCTTCTATAATATTCTACAGTCTTCTGACTGAAAATTATTTATATTGAGCAAGAAGTCTATGAAAAATCAGTAGGGAACCTCTAATATACGACGTCTGTCAAAGCACACAAATTCCCAAACGTAACCAATTCCCCAAAAAATTTCAACTGTAAAATGCGCGCTCGCCGAATTGCGAACATTTTCGTGAACACCAAAAAGTATTCAAAGCCAAACGTGTTTTATATTGATGTGGCTTATAAAGCCTACGTAACAGTTTCTTCGCATTAGATATAATGAATAAATAATGTGACAGCGTACGCTCTCCGTACGTTTTCAATTGAAGTGTGAAAATCGTAGGGAAATTACAATGTGACAGGGAAAGCGAAGTGGGGCTCATGACTTTCCAAAGTTATGTATGATATAAGATCAAATTCAAGATCTTAATATTTTATCCTAAGAGACTAATTTTTTTTTTGTAAATTAAACTTGCGTTTACACAAAAACAATACTACTAACCCGCAAACAACAGGAGTGGAAGTAACAAAAGTGCTATGTATAAAAAAAAGTTAGTTTTTTCTTCAAAATAAGCTTACAATCTAATGTCCGTACAAAGGTTCTAAGTCGATATCTTTCGTTTTAAGTTTTATTATAAAGGTTACTTGAAATTCAAACACAAGTTATTATTAACTTTACCGTGTACCGGTATTTTTGAGAGTATAGTTCAGGAGCGTGATTCAAGGATGACGTGGTTCAATCAGTTACCGGTCGATAAACAGTTTTCGCTCATTATCTCTGTTTCATGTAAAAATCACTAGCTTCTTTGTAAATTCTACCTACTTGTTGTATGGTCTGTGATTCCACCCCTCAATTGTTTGTAGGACTATTGATATTAAATATAACGAAACGTGTTTTGCTAAAATCAGTCATGATCATCAAAAGAAATGAATACAATTTGACTAGAAATTATTTTCCAAACTCAATTCGGTAAATAAAAAGAAAAGTAAACAAATATGTTATAAAACTGTAAGATTATTGACTTAATTAATTGGGAAAGTGGTTCCATAAATTATGCCATAATAATGTAATCATCATTTTTAATTTCAAACACTCAATATTTTTTTTACTTTTAAATTTGAATTAAGGAATGTAAATAACTTCTTCAGAGATATTGTCGCTGTTATCGAATTCACTGTTACGATACCATATTATAAACGATATTTATTACGCCACTTAGCCATATAAAAAACAGCCTCGTGCCAGCGCGGGAGCGAGCACATTTTTTCCAAAGTCAACATTCCCTCTTTCGTGTCACAAACAATGTATGTCTTTACAATTATGTACGGCAGCGCGGAGAGCACTGAACCGACAAAGAGAATTACATAATATAAAATCAAGACACGCCACAAAAACGTACCCCTTTACATAGAAATCGCTGGCAGATTCCAAAAGGTACGGAGGATTTCCACCTTAAACGTTTTAACGGTATTTTCATTATTCTCTGTCATAGTAAAACTGAAACTCCGAGAGACAACAAAAGAATTTAATTAAAAACGGGGGTGGTTCAAATTTTTGGAACGGTTATAGCTATCGTTACCCGAATAAGTTCCATTGCGAGCAGCATAGTGATAAAACTTTCCTTTTTAGGGTTCCGTGCCAAAATGGTAAAAAAGGAACCCTTATGGTGTGACTCAGTCTGTCTGTCTGTCTGTCACAGCTAGATATCTCGGGAAATACTAATGGTATCAACTTGAAATTTAGAATAGCTTGAGATGACATTTGCCCAACTGTTTTGCAAATAAGAAATAAATAAAAAAATTAATATCTTTTTTACAACAGGTACTGAAAAGGGGTCTTAAAAATTTGAAGTGGAGCTACTAAGGCATGTGGGATATCATATGAAAGAGCGCCGTTTGCACGTTTTCAATCAGTTTTATTTTAGGCCGCATAGTTTTCGAATTATAATGAAAAATGTAAAAAAAATATCGTTCCCCTCGGAAAAAATACGGAACCCTCGGTGCGCGAGTCCGACTCGCTCTTGACCGATTTTATTTATAAAACATTTTTGTTAAAGATTTAATACCAAAGCCTTCGATCATTTAAAGCACTTTAAAAGTAGTTGTAACAATCTAATTAAATCAGAATGACGTCACTAGCGCATCAACCTTCACCCATTTTACATTCATCGCCTATTTTACTTCTCTAAGTAGAACTCTATCCGGTCTTTTAATCACTGATGGACGGAACCACATCACTATCAAAAGGTATTGTTAGTGTTGTATTCGTAGGTTGAGTTTATCAGCTATTGAGATATTGTTATTACGAGTAGTTTGAATGCGAGTGGGAAAACTTCTCTTCTTTATATGCCGGGTCCAGACGTTGACCACAATATTGGCAAATTCACCGTACGTTGCTGGTTTTGTAACAAATGCTTCAAATAAGTTCGTTCAAAAGCATCAACGAAAGATAAATTGGCCAACATTTAGAGCAGGAATTACACGTCTCGGTAAGCATCCATTCCATCGAACCACTTAAAAAATATAGGTACTTAAAAAAGTATTTACTTATAGATAAGCCTGGTCTTTTAACGTTTACATTGTCGCTATACTTGGCTCCCTATTTTCGGCGTGGTCCTTAGGGGAAATTCGCCGCATTTTGCCACAAAAAATATCTGTTTCTTATTTTATTACAGTTTAAATGCTTTAAGTATTAAAACCATTACATTTTACGTTCCATAACGCGTTATGAATCCTAAAAAAGAAGGGATTATTAGGCATAAAGAAAGTCTTTGTATGAATGGTACAATAATAAGTAAAAAAAATACCATATTGGACCAATTAGTACTTTTCAAATTCATAAAAAACGTAATTACTGGATACTAACAAGCCAGCACAAATTAAAACCCAGTCTGTTCGTGTTTATTTGTTGTTGTTTTTATATATTATCTATCTATCAAAGAGGTAAACAAAGTATGACTAACCAAAATCTGTTAATAAAATATAATTAGAAAACCAACTGACAAAAAGAAACCACATTTTTTAAATGCTTTTTTAATTCCATTCCTTGAAATGTTTACCTTTTTCGGGTCCGTGAAAAAACTGATACCCAAAAAATAAAATTTTAAAACCTTACTCTCTACTATGTAAATTTCTCGAATTCGATGAAGTTCTAGATCAGCATATTTAAGTTTCTACAGCAAACAAGCGATAGGTATTAAGCTGACAGATAGGTAGTTATAGCCGCTCCTAAAATAACAGTCCAGCCGAGCTCTAAAAATATTTAATCAATTCAGGCTCTAAGCTTACACAAATTATTATCTGCGCTATGTCTTTATTGTTATGGGTGATAATGATACGTACATCGACAGTACATTTAACAAAATCTCTGTCAAATCAAAAGACGCGAGTACGAGCTATTATTTTTATAAGAGACGAACTTCTATTTTTACACGACTGCCCAAAGCAAAAAGAGTGTATATGTGTTCAGGGTTCATGTATGTTTGTGGGTATGTGAGTTTCTTTATTCCACCATAACTTCCAAATGGCTCAACTGATTTGGATGTATGGGGTATTGTTAGAATTCTATTCATCATCATTCCGAGTGACACTGGCTATATTTTTTTTTAAGTTAATATGGCGACTGTATGAGGCCGTTTTCAAATGTGAAAAAAAAATTTTTTCTTCAATTATTACAATATGGGCATCAAATGAAAGGCCTTAATGAGCACATTTCAAAAATATATAATTTGTCACTAAAATATGTGAAATAAAAATAAATAAATTAATAAAAACACGACTGCCCTGCTAAAAACAAACTAAAAAGTTAAATAACAAGTGTCATTGCAGTCGGGGGACCTCTTTGATTAAAAATTGTTCCACAAAACAGTTCCCCGACTGCAATGACACTTGTTATTTAACTTTTTAGTTTGTTTTTAGCAGGGCAGTCGTGTTTTATTTATAATAATTTTTTTTACTGCATCACTTAATGTACCTTACACTTGACAATTTCTAAAGCTCTAGTAGTGGTGTCGTGGTGCCCTAGTAGTGGTGAAGTCGACCCATCATCCAGATATTCTTAGATTTCTGTATCAGTTGATAATGTCTGATGGATTACCAACACCTGACGGATCTCTCTTCGATTAATAGAGATATTTTAAATTTTATATGGAGACTAAAAGTCCTGTGATATAGGTTCGTTCTCGATCACCCACTGTGAAAACACGCAAAGTCCGTACTAGTCGCTGCTAGCCAGACTGCCCAATTTCGGCACGAAGCCTGGCTCAGCTAAATTTCTTTGGCCCTCATTCGTTTGTTGACACTCGCCGTCCGGCATTGTATGCATGGGCCCTTTCATCTAGCAACATTTGAACAAGCCGTTATTCTAAAGTAAATGTAAACGAAAACTCGTTACAGTTAGATATTATTTTGATTAGGATCATTTTAATTACAACCCGTCTAGTTAAACATTATCGTTGTATGAAACTGCTACTGAGTTTGATGTTTTATAGCGTATAGTAGGTACCTATCTGGATACTGGTGATTATAAGGATAAATGTTTTCTAAAGCATTGTTTAACCTTGTTAAGCCTTCAATTTAGATTATGTAGAACTAAACCAACTTTGCTAACACTTGAAATATTTATAATGTGAAATTTTTCATATTAATTATTTATATTTATAAGTACTTGTATAAATCAATGGAAATTAAATGAATTGATTGCTCGTCAAAAAGATTTATGTACATAATCTTGGTTTTACGTAGCAACTGTGGAAAAATAGAACACATTGAATAGTTAACTATTATACTTAGTTTTAGTCGTTAGTTGTGTATAACAGGAAGTAAATATAAGCATAGTATTTGATTCTACTATAATATAAGTATATTGACATATAGGTAAGGCCGTAGATCTTCCCACTTAGTGACATAAAATTTACATAACAATAATATGTAACGTTAAAACAAAAGTGACATAAAACGTTACATACAATTGTAAAGCATTTTCACATAGTTTACATGGGTATACAAAACTAAACTACCTTCACAAAGTAAAAACTCAGATATTTTCTCCCTTTTAATGTGAATAAACTAATGAAATCAAAACCAGGATTTATTACATTGTCACATAATCGATCTCTGAATCTGTGATCTGATCAAATGTGCACATAGCTTTAAGACTGTTTTACGTAACGTTACATAAGTTATATTTAACGCGTTACTTATGTAACGCGCTAACATAACATAAGTGTTACATAAAGCACACAATTTTATCTAACAAAACAGCAATATCTCGCAAAATATCGTTGTATTTCTAAAGAAATCATGTTTGTTAGGTCACAGTTCATTATATTTATAGAGTCTAATCAATTTTCAATAAAAATATGGTAAATTAACTGAGAAATCGATGAAAAACAAGAACAGGAAAAATTACGAAACGTCTTCATACACGAAAAAATCTCACCTGACGCAAAAAGATGGCGGCAGAAGTTTTACAACAGCATGACAGTCGAAAACAGTGTTGCCATAATGGTATTATGAATTCCCCGTGGTCTTAGCTTTCAAAATATTGGAGTAATAACGTTACATAAGTTTGTTAGGCAAAAAGTAAAATACCATCACAAAGTTAAAACTCAGATATTTTCTCCCTTTTAATGTCAATTAACTAATGAAATCAGAACCAGGGGAAGCTAACTGAATGTATAACAATATGCTACAATCGTATAGTCTGTAACTTCAAATAGAATTCCAGAGTGACTTAAAATATCAGGTTACTCATAAAAAATACAAGCTAATTTTAATACAAGAGTTAACTTTTTTTTTTGTGTAACAGCAATTTTATTTATTTCTATCAAAACTTACATAGATAAAGTCTTATAATGCCGTACCCTAGTAAGCTTAAATAGTTTTAATCAATATCTAGTAGAACACAAATCGGTATTAATGACATTAAATTGAAAAAATGCAGGAGACAGGGGACAGTCGGAAACTTTGACAAAAAGTGGCAAAATGTACGGCCTTAACTAAACTGTGTAAGGTAACTGCAGAACCCTATACTGCGCGTAGCCCAACACGCTCTTGACCAGTTTTTTCATCCTTATCCTTCTTTCCCAGGATCCTCGTCCGGGCAATAAGCTACACGGTGCACGGCCTCATACCAGCATCTTGCGTGTTTGCCGACCGGTATAACAGGGAAGAGGTGGTGCGGTCGCTGGGCAAAGAAGTCAACATCAATCCGCCCCTGATGCTGGGACAGCTCCCAGACACTCCGGAGGAACTGCTCAAATTAGATCAGGTCAGAAAAACTTTTTGATGCTTAGGTACATGTTCACCGACCGATATAACATGTACGTGGTGCGTTTCCTGGGTAAAGAAGTCAACATTAACACCGAGGAGTGTATTTGCTGGGCAAAGAGAGCAACATCAAATTTCCCCCTGATGCTGGGACAGCTCCCAGACACTCCGGAGAACTGCTCAAATTAGATCAGGTCAGAAAAACTTTCTGATGCTTAGGTACATGTTCACCGACCGATATAACAAATAGGTGGTGCTTTTCCTGGGCAAAGAAGTCAACATTAACACGGATGTGGGCATTTGCTGGGCAAAGAGATCTCGCCGCTGATGCTGGCACAGCTGCCAGATACACCGGAATAACTGCTCAATTTTACCAAAGATATTTTACAAAAAGTTCTCTTTCACAAATAAAATTCTTCTCATTTATGAAAAAGCTGACTCAAGAGTAGTTACAAATAAAGTGTATTAAAGTCAAGATTGTTAGAAGTAATAAAAAGCTTAGAGTGAAGTTTCTGTGCTGAAAAAACGTTAGATGCCATTCAAAGTTTACAAGACCATCGAGTCGCAATAAAACAAAGTCGTCAGAAACTCGTACGTAGCTCATTTAACATTCTTCGGAAAGTCGGCATCGCAAGTAAATTAGCAGTAAAACCTTTTCTCGTCTCTCTGATTGTTTTTTCAGTTCCCAATTACGAATAAACGAGGCGGCCGCTTATGGGCGTGAAACTTTGATGAGCCGGTAAAACAGTGCTGATGGCAGTGGGGTATCTTTGTAGGTACTCCACTGACATGAAAAAAAATTTTTTAGGTACTCGATGTGGTTTAAATACTTTTATCTACACTCACAATGTAATGTTCCAAATATGATTTCAAAAATGATTGTATAAACACGTACTTTATTTTCGAAATTAAAAAAAAACTCATTGCAGTGCAGACAACTGCTGCATAATAAAATAACTTTTTAAATTTTTACAGCACACTTTTACTTTTTAATTTATTGGCGCGTATGGGCTTATTGTTAATATACTATATCTTTGGCTTATTGTAATATTTATGGTCTGTGGTGCGGGACGCGTCATTTTTAATGCAAAAACGATAAATAAATAAATTTAAAAAATATTAAAAACACGACTGCCCTGACAAAAATGAACTAAAAAGTTAAATAACAAGTGTCATTGCAGTCAGGGGACCGTGCCATGGTACAATTTTTCAATCAAAGAGGTCCCCGACTGCAATGACACTTGTTATTTAATTTTTTAGTTCGTTTTTGTCAGGGCAGTCGTGTTTTTAATATTTTTCAAATTTATTTAGTTTTCTTTCATACATTTTAGTGTCAAATTATATAGTTTTGAAATGTGCTCATTAAGGCCTTTCATTTGATGCTCATATTGTAATTATTTGAAGAAGAAACATTTTTTTTCACATTCGAAAATAGCGTCCTATAGTAGTTTATTGTATTCGTTAGATGTTTTCCTTTTGGCCCGAAATTTTAATCCTACTAATGATAGGTTAATATTTGTTACTCCAATCAGGCAAAAACTGCTGAGTTGATTTGGATGAAATTTGGCACGCAGATAGGTTATAACCTGGATTGATATATAGGCTACATTTTGTCTCGATCAAGGGTTTTCTAGAGTCCATGCGGCTGAAGTCGCGGAAGGTCGCTAAATTCTTAATAATCTTAATATATAAAATCGTAAACTGAATGACTGACTGACTGACTGACTGACTGATCTATCAACGCACAGCCCAAACCGCTGGACCTAGAGACTTGAAATTTTGCACACAGATACCTCATACAGTGTAAGCATCCACTAAGGAAGGATTTTTGAAAATTCCATCCCTAAGGGGGTGAAATAAGAGATGAAAGTTAGTATGAAAGTCCCTCAGTTTTGAAGCTTGGATCTTCAAATTTTATGTTTAAGCTAATGATTGAAAATTAATAAATACGGGTCTCAGCGTTTTTCAAAATTCTACCCCCGAAGGGGTGAAAAGGGGTATGAAGTTGTGTATAGAAGAAAATCTTTCATTTTCGAAGTAAAAATCATTTAATTTATAGTATAGGCTTATGGAAGAAAATCTAACGCAACGTAAATTGTTATTGTTAGTACTTCAACCCCTTTGGCGATGAAATAGGGGTGAAATGGGTAAATAAACCTAAAAATAGATATGGATGTCGTTATTGGGGTTTCCTGGTATGACGATTGCGAAAATGACATTTATTTTGAAGACACGGTGGACATGATTTGACCCCCTAAAGGGGTGAAGATGGGGTTCAAATTATGTATGGAAAGAGAATATAAAATAGACATTACAACTTTAAACTTCGTAGGAGCACGTTTAAAATTAAATAGGCAAACATATATTTTGTGCTTTTGAAAATCAACCCCTTAGAGGGTAAATGGGGTAAGTAAACATAGAAATCATTATGGATATCGTTCTTGGGGTTTTATGGGATGGTGATTGCGAAAATGACATTCATTTTGAAGTCGAACTCGGTGGACATGCATGATTCAGCCCCAGGGGACGGGGAGAAAGGGAACGGGAACGGGAACTGGACGGGGCGAAAGAGAACGGTAACGGGAATGGGACGGGAGCGAGAACGAGAGCGGGAACGGGAACGAGAACAGAACGGGAGCGGGAATGGCAACGGAACGGAATGGGAAGGGACGGGAACGGAATGAGCGGGAACGGGAACGAAACGGAATGGGACGGGACGCGAACAGAACGGGATGGAAACGGGAACGGGAACGGCGTTTTTATGTGATTAGGCGGGTCCCCACCAAGCGAGCGAGCCTCGTGCGACAAACGCCTTGCGTCTTGCGTCTTGGCAAACGTCTTGCCTCGCGAGACAGCGCGCTTGGTGGGGACACGCCTAATCGCGTAAAAACGGCTGGTGGGATCCTGGTTGAAGGTTCCTTAAGGATTTTCTCTAATATCCACGCGGACGAAGTCGCGGGCGGAAGCTAGTAACTTATAAACTATGGCAAAACTATTTCATGTATACAACTAAGCATTTTAATTAAGTAGTTGACTCTCAGTACTGGTGGGCACATCTTCATGTGTTCACTTAAAACCTACAAGTACTTTATAAGAACTTTCACTAGTACACTTCACTATACAAACAAACTTCACTAATTAAAGCTATCTATTTATGTAAATTGTTACTAAATCTTTTATCATTAAACAAAACTTCTGAACTTTCAACAGAAAAAATAAACATAACATCATCATACAGTGTAAAAATTAGTGAGCAAAACTTAACTCAGGTGTAATTCTTTAAAATGTAGACTACCATAACGTTAATCTTTAACTGTGGCAACAACGCAGCCTCCCTTAAGGGGGGAGCCTTGTAAGTACCTAATCACGATAATGGACTAATGACAAGTTGGACACGTACCTTCCCCCTCGTCACCTGATGAGGGTGTGCTCTAAGGTTAATAACTAGTGCGCTTAAAGCTCACCTCTTAATTATTAACACTAAAGGCCTTCCCGAGGATTTATGAAGTTGCGGGATAGGTTGCGGGGTTTGACGGCTCATTGGGGCGACACGTGCCTTGAAAGTTATCGTTGGATGTCTCACTTTGAGACACACACCTCGACACTTTTAATATTTTACGAGTATTTAGCACACAACAAAGCAAAAACCTTAGATCCTTAAGCAACTTTGTGATGTGTTAGTTCGAAGTTGACACTTTTGATAGAAAGTCTGCTATTTAACAAAAAAAAAAACATAGTGTAATGTGTTCAGGGTTCATGTATGTTTGTGGGTATGTGAGTTTCTTTATTCCACCATAACTTGCTAGAATCCTTACATTATCCCCAGTGACACTGGATATAATTATTTATTTGAAAAAATCAATATCGAAACTGTACGACGCCGCTTGCAAGTGTAAAAAAAATTTTTTTTTTTTCAATTATTACTATATTGTCATCAAATGAAAGGCCTTAATGATCACACTCCAGAACTATATAATCTGTCACTAAAATGTATGAAATAAAAATTAAAAAATATATATTAAAAACACGACTGCCCTGCCAAAACAAACTAAAAAGGTAAATTCACTTCTCAAGCTTACGCGCTCACTAGACATGAAATAAAACACTTTTTAACGGATACTAGCGCGGTTTTATTGAATGTGCTTTGGTATTTAGTTGGTATTTGGTTTGATTTTTACACAAAGACAATGCTCCGCTGCGTCCGATTGTAAGCCAAATTGACTCACCAACTTATAAATTGGCTAAACACGTAGCAAAAACACTTACACCACTGAGAGGTAACACATCAGCCTTTGTAAAGGATTCCTACCAGTTTGTCAGTGAGATACAACATCTACATCTCGCTGATGATGAAACTATGGTTAGTTTTGATGTTCAGTCCTTATTCACATGCTTACCAGTACAGGACTGCATTGATATCATCAGGAAAAAGCTAGTTGACAACAACATGCCAATTGAATATGCAGAACTACTAGAATTATGCCTAACATCTGGCTATCTGTTATGGAACGAGGAGTTCTACGTGCAAGTGGACGGCGTAGCAATGGGCTCTCCTGTATCCCCCATCGTTGCTGACATTTTCATGGAGGATTTTGAGGAGAAAGCACTAGCCACAGCACCAGTGACTCCCCGGTTCTACAAACGGTACGTAGATGACACTTTCACAATACTACCTAGAGACAGTGTCCCTGCATTTCTTAACCATCTTAATTCCATAAACCCCAACATACAATTTACTATGGAGTTAGAGGCAGACAATAAACTAGCTTTCCTAGACATTCTCATTATCAGGAATCCGAACCAAACCTTGAGCCACACAGTGTATCGTAAAGCAACCCATACAGACAGATACCTTAATGGTGACTCTCACCATCATCCTATACAGTTAGCTACCGTAGGGAAATCTTTGTTTCAGAGAGCCCGCGGAATCTGTGACAAACAACACCTGACTGCTGAGCTTCAGCACGTCCAACAAGTACTGCGTAACAACAAGTTGCAAGTACCACACCTCAATCACAGAAAACGCGCCAAACCAGCCACAGTAGAGCGTCAACCTGCCATCCTACCATACTTGAAGGGTGTCACTGACAAGATTGGAAACATTCTGAAGCGAGCGTCAATCAAAACTTACTTCAAGCCGCCGAAGAAGATCAACCAATTCTTACGACCTGTCAAGTGTAATATCCCCCTTCAAGCTGCAGGCGTCTACAAACTAGATTGTGACTGTGGACTCTCCTACATCGGGCAAACAAAGAGAAGCATAGGGACCCGCGTCAAAGAGCATGTAGCTGACATGAAACATAGGCGCGATAACAAGTCTGCAGTGAGTGAACACGCCTTTGAGGGGCCCAACCATTATATTAGATTTGACAAACCCCAAATCCTTGCTAGGGAACGTAGATTTATCCCTAGAATGCTCCGCGAGGCTATCGAAATAAATAAATATCCTAATTTCAATAGAGATGATGGTTGGAAAATTCCACCAGCTTGGGACCCCATCATTCACAAGCTAAAGCCCCTCACACACACTGTAAGATCTAATGATACAGTTAGTTCCTTTTGCAAATAAATAAATTAATACAAAAGACGGAGGTCGGCTCCCTCTCCAAGTTTTCTTTCGCCATTTCTTTCTTGGAGGGGCCTCCCAATTTTATGAAATGGTGGTAGTTTCAGTAGATTTCTCTCTCTTTTTAGCATTAAATAATTCATAAAATTAAATTATAAATCAACATAAAATAATTAAAAATTTTGTTAAATTTTAATTTCTGAACGTATAAAAAAAAATTCATCGCTTGAGGGTAGGCTCACGGGTAGCTTCAGTCCCCCGTGACCACGGCAGCTGCAAAGGTGCCGAAACGTCGGGAAAAACCAAAAATCAAACCAAATACCAACTAAATACCAAAGCACATTCAATAAAACCGCGCTAGTATCCGTTAAAAAGTGTTTTATTTCATAAAAAGGTAAATATTAAGTGCAGTGCATGCCATTGCAATCGGGGGACTTCTTTGTTCAAAAATTGTTCCATATAACGGTCCTCCGACTGCAATGACACTTGTTATTTATCTTTTTAGCTCGTTTTGGCAGGATAGTCGTGATTTTAATATATTTTTTATTTATTTACTTCATTTTACACTTAAATATAGGGTCACTATAAAAAAAACAAATTGTTTTATCCTATTGAGTTTTTCTATTTTTGAGGAAATTCTCAGCCACACTATTTGGCAAAATTTTAAATTAGTCAACCGCCTTTAAGTTTACAATACTTACAATCGTTACACAAAAGCGTCTATCAAAAGTGTGGGTAAGTAGCAAAATTTTATTACGGACGAAACAAGACAAACAGAAACAGCTCCCTGTAAACTCTACTGAATTTTCACCTGTAAAATAAATCACTTCAAATATAGGAAAACACTTACGATCCGTTTTCCAGTGAATAAGTCTGGTTTCGTTTCGCTGATCTGCCAATTTTCATTACCACCCTCGTAGGTACATTTGGATCGTAACTGAAACTTTTGGAGGCCTGTCTGTCCCTTGCATTTAGGATTCAGTGAGACGTCGGCACAGCTCGTACCCAAAATGGTACAGCCGCGAATCCGCACACATCTATACACGATTTAATCCTAAAATGGAAAATTTTAAAACTGCTTTTAGTCCCAGATTCCGAGCTAACCGAACGTAGGTATTTTAAACAGATATTCAGTTTGTATAAAAGCTTACGTAATCAATGTATTTCGCTTCATGACTGGCATGGTATTCAGCAAATGAAAATTTCCAACAATGAAATCTGCTACCTACAGCAAGTGTAACGTAATACCAACATATTTAGGCAGATCGCGTTTTCAACTTAAATGAAATGTTGCCAGATGCCGTGAAATTTTGACGATTGTATGTAAATTATTTGTAAACATAGGTAGTAGGTCTCCTCATTAATATGAGAGCATGTATTGAAAATTTAGTACTAACGTAGTTCATGTTGTGTACTGTTCATTGGAAATTCTGTATGTTTATTAAAGAGACTATTTGGGTACATACTTATTTAATACCTTTTAAGATTTTAGTCATTAGAAGTAACTCATGATTTAATAATCTTGCAATATTCACATGCAATTTATAGTATAATAATCCTAAATGCAGTTTTGGTGCAGTTTTGATGCATTTAAAATTAATTTATACTTACTACCATTTGCATTATGAAACATTTGAAAATTGCAAATGTTACTCAAATCATTACTTACTGATGGTCTATATAGGTATAGATACAAGTGAATTTGATAACTAAATGATTTTTTACGCCATTGAAAAGTAAGTAATGGAATAACTGCCGAAAACCTTGTTTGGATTCGGTGTTGGCAATATGAAACGTGACCGATGTTAACAAACTCTTGAAGTTATGTACGCACGTAAATAACAGCTGTAGAAAGTTTGAGAAAACAAAAGTTTGTATAGCGTCGGTGATACTGCAAGTCGAGCTTTTTATAGCAGAGACAATTTTTTCGATAAAAAAAAATCTTTGTTCTGTATAAAACAATGAAGTAATATGTGATGTTTTGAGTGTAGATTTAAATGTGGAATTAAAAATGTTCAGCTCATTTTAATTATACGCGGCTTCCGTGCCGGAAAGCCGGGTTGCTCTAAGAATGACATGGAACATATTGCAGTTTTACGTGGTATTACCGCAAGCATCGTATCTTCGATCACTGATCGAAGCATCGTATTCGAACTGTTTGGCTCTTAGATTGGTCACGGCTCGAAGAAACGAATTATACGAAGGCATTCGTCAATCTATCTATCTTATATATTTATTTGAGAGAATACAGAGTGCTTAAAGAATCAAATATTTTTTATTACAACACAGTAAGTGCCATCAAAATAAAGCAGTTTCTTGTGAATTATAAACTGAAACTAAATAAAGGTATGAAACCCAAGATTGTTTCAGTGAAGTTTTCGAATGTCGCTGCCTAAATTGATGACTACAATTAAATAGTCCGTAAGCTGTTTCAAATTGAGTTTGTTTTACTTTAATTACTTTCGTTTAAGTTCTTGCTTTCGAATTAGGGCTTTTTTATTATTAATGGTTCAATGTTTTGTAAATGCATTAGACTGGTAATCAGATAAAAATAAAAGAAATCGAAAAAAAATATTCGTCAATTTTCAAATACGTATGTAATTAAATTGCCACCGAACCTATTCGATAAAATCGCGCCAAAAACTCAAGAAAATTTTCAACATTCCG
This sequence comes from Agriphila geniculea, assembly GCA_943789525.1. NCBI lineage: Eukaryota > Metazoa > Arthropoda > Insecta > Lepidoptera > Crambidae > Agriphila > Agriphila geniculea. The sequence goes on along the minus strand of OX038884.1, from coordinate 4,056,687 downwards.
AAAGTTTTCAAAGTATACGTCGTAACACAATATAGATATTAGTGTCGTACTTTATAAATTTAATTAACTGAAAAAGCAGGAGCCCACTCGCGCTAATTTTTAACAAAAAAAGAACAAAACTAATCGCTTTCGTTTTGTTAAAATACTGATGGTAACATGAATCGCAAGTATTTAAAAAGTTATGTTTAAACTGTAGAAGGGAATATTAAAATAATGTTAATTATTGTAACTGTAAATATACGTAATAAATAATATTAATAAAAAACCGGCCAAGTGCGAGTCGGACTCGCGCACGAAGGGTTCCGTACCAAAAAACGGCAAAAAAAAAAAACACGTTTGTTATATGGGAGCCCCCCTTAAATATTTCTTTTATTCTGATTTTAGTATTTATTATTATATCGGCATCAGAAATACATCATCTGTGAAAAGTTCAGCTGTCTAGCTATCACGGTTCATGAGATACAGCCTGGTGACAGACAGACAGACAGACAGACGGACAGCGGAGGCTTAGTAATAGGGTCCCGTTTTTACCCTTTGGGTACGGAACCCTAAAAATGATTAAAATAATGCTCTAAATCACATGACTGCAAACGCCAATCGGAGATTTTCAATTCAGGTAGAGGTAAGTAGATAAAATGAATGCAAATACTCAATCCCATATGCCTACAACGATATTCGATTCGATCGATAATCTATCTACTGGATCTAAAGTAAGTAATAAAAAGAACATTTCAATACTTTTCAATTTAATATTTTCTTGGTCTTCGACAAATATTTCTGAAGTTCTTTTCGCAAAATGCTGAAATCTTTATATTAAAAATGAGTTTCAAATCAGTTAGTTTAGTATTAAAAAGACGTTCATAACAAACAACCTCTTATTATTAAAGTTATTTGTTAAAATATGCGTTAAAGAGTAAACTTTTAATTTTCCTATTTAAATTACAATTCAATTTATCAGAATCTCAAAATATTGGATTCGAAAGACGGATGTATAACCACTTCATCCGTGATCTTAGAAATATCTAGTTGAACTCAATAATAAACCATTAACTACATTTTAAAACTGAGAATCAACTTCTAACAAATCAAAAATGATGAAGAACTAAATATACCGTTGACTTGACACCCACCACGTCTAGACGAAAAATCAATTTCCTTCCAATAACATTTTAGGTAGAAATCTGTCAAGGCCCTTTAATGCAACCGTCAGAGCTAATAAATGCCACCTCATTGTACCTAAGTGCAGTAAAACACTTCTTAGTGGTCTTAAAATACTTATATTATAACATTTCTACTTGTCCTTTTGTAACATTTTTCACTTAAAAATGTTGGGATTTACAATTTTTTAATTTAAAATGGACACATAGACATGAAGAATGACTAAACTATACAATTTCATTTGAATAGATTCCCACCTTGCTAGAGTTAATTCTTAAAGTCACACATGCCTGTAAGGTATTAAATGCATTACCAATATTACTTAAGATACCTAGTATCAAGAAAATTAAGTGTTTCCAACAGTACTTACAACTTGACCATAAAGAGTTGAAATAAAATAAAATGGAACTAAAAATTTTCAGAACTAAATGTAGTCAGTGTTGCCAAATTATTCGTGATTTTGACGTATTTACATAGAAAGTGGCGCCCTCAATTTATGTCAACTCTTTATGGTCAAGCTATACAGCTTTCTTTACAGGAAACAAAGTCAAATTTTGAACTTTTACAGCACATAGTTAAAAAAGTAGGAAGACTCAAAATACCTACTTTATACAAGATTCGATGATGAATATTTACAACAGTTAAAATAGTCGCATTGAAAACGAGACTTACAAAATTTCAAGTTAATTAGATAACATTTAGTAGCGTTACAAAAGGCATTATTTTCCTCTTGCAAACTAATTGCCTTTCTACGTTAATTCTTACTTAATTTCTCTTAATAAAAACAGGCAATGGTTACTGGTAAAGCCTCAAATACACGCAGAGACGAGTATGTCTAATAAAGTAATAAAATAGATATAAAATGTATTACTAGGTCAGTTACACGGTATCCAGGCTATGTATAGTAGTTTATGCCCCCTTTATTAGGTAGGGACGAATGGAAGAAACAGAACAGAGACAAACGAACAACCGCACATTTCAAGAATAGGCTTTGAATTAATAAATGATCTTTTTTGGTCGCTCATATTTAATTTGAAAGAATTAGTCCCATTTTACGTTACACGACAGTTTGTATGTTAATTGTGTAAAAAATAATAACTTAACTATTATTATGGGTTTGTTGAAGAGATTGACTAGAAAGAAAAATATGAAAAAGCAGGCTTACATGTTGCGTGTATGGCCACAGTACATTTTGTGTTGTAGATTTGTTAGAGAGAATGAATGAAAGGCGATAACGAAAGAAATATATTGTGCGAATGTTGAAGGAACGATTACGCAAGGGTGTCCCAGAAAAACCTACGTGGACCAAATAGTCTTAATTGTTTTAATAAAAAAAAGGCTGATGTACGCAGTTAAAAAAATCGCAGGGCAAATATGAAAAGATCGATGGATGTGAATGAAACGAAAGAAATACTTTTTTCATTCGTAGCAGGTGTCGATCCATAGTCTCCGCCTACCCACATGGGAAACAGGCGTGAGTGTAGGTATGTATGTAGATTTGTCTCTGTTCTGTTCTTCGTTTCTGTAGTAAAAGCTATAAAGTGAGCTCTCATTGGACGAAATGTTCCTGTTACGTTATTTTGTGTAGCTGCCGAGTTAAGCTTAGTTAATTTAATGTTGGCCAGATAGACCATAACATATTGACTCCGTTCTTACCCTGAAGATAGTCTTGTTTTCTTCTATTCTTTCAGTAGCTTGAATGGTATTCACGAAATGTGCAAAGTTATTTATGGTCAAAAACGATTAAAATAAAACACAATTTTTTCAGTAAAAACTGGAACTTCATAGTTTCAGTTGAATTCCATTATTAACACCTTAAGCGCCCAAAACAAAAAAAACATGAATTACACACTAAAATTAAATAAATAATAAAAAAAACTTTTGTAGAAAGTTTCACATTTTTTTAACAATATCAAAAACAAACGAATAATTCGTCTGGGGGAAAAAAGATACCTATCTTAAATTTAATTTTAAAACTCCGGTCACCGGTTACCAACATGGCCCTTAAGGTGTTAAGGTCTTAAAATATGTCCTTTAACTTGTGTTTCAAAAAATGTTTCAAAAATAAAAAAAATTGTAACATTTTTCGAATCCTATCTAACAATTTAAAAGTTAGATCTAGATTTAAAATCTGAAATGTCACCTATCTATCTTTAAAATATTATTAAATACAGCATTTAAATTCTGTTCGTGCGGAATCGAGTGGATAACCCTGTTAAAACAATTTTGAATGGCACAGTGACAAATTAGAGGTTGGAGTTACTATTTAAAGTTGACTAAAATTCCATTCAAAGTATTTATAGTGGTCCATGGACGTCCTAACCCCATTTACATAATTTTAATAATAAATAAAATTATTTTATTCAATGACGAACTGGCCAGACCAGACGGCCTGAGTGGTGCAGTAGTAAACCTGCCGATCTACCACGCAAGAAGTCCCGGGTTCGATTCCCGGCCAGAAATTGAAATGATGAGTGATCAATTGATTAAGGTTGAATGTTGTTTGTATGGGTAAGGAGCGAATTGATACACGTCTTTACGTTATCGGAGTTTATTGCACACTACTTTATGATATACAGCATTACCATGTATTTAAACGCATCAACAATGAGTTTAATTTCTGTGACGGGTCTGGGTGTTACTATGTATATTAAGTATATATTTAAAAAGTATATGAATAGTATATTAGTTGTCTTATCTTTCACCCTTACTACAAGCTTTGCTTAGTTTGGGGTTTTTAAAAACAAAATAAAATAAAAAAATTAAAAATGAAAGCCTACTTTGGCATTTTGAAAGGATCAATTTATAGCTTTATTTGACCTAAGCGTATTTTAGTAGCAAAGAAACATAGGTCAGAAAATCTAATATGAAATTCGCGTGACTTCGTACTTGGTGGGCATTCTTTGTTTAAAATGCATTAGCTAAGTAATGCATACTATACTATAAATCCAGCTGAAAGCTTTTATCAGCAAAGTGGAGGTTATTTTTATTATCTCGATCAAGTACTGCAGATCCACAGTAGTTCTGAGATAAGGCACTTAATGAATGACCCTCCCCGAAGCATTCATCTCGGCGAGAACATTTCTGTCTGATAGCTACGTGGAAACAGATTACATCCTGTAGTAGCTTGATTGATTGTCTCCATACAATTGATTAAAGTAACATTGATAAGAAAGAGAAAGACTAATATTTATTTCCGCAACTTTAGTTTTCTTAAATTGAATACACAGAGGTGTTCAGATAATTAGAAAGACTAGTCGATTTTCATCCAAACGAGGTAACTTTGAAGCCTTGGTTCTCCGCCAGATTATGGTTATCCAGGGAGTGAATGGAGGAGAACCAGATCGCTATACACACCCAATTGATCTGATCAGCATTCTAAGCGCTGTATATGTTTGAAAACCGCAAAAATATAATGAAATTGATTTATTCCTGATTCGTCATATTCCTAATTGGTTATTCCTGTAACTGAGAACTGCCGCCTTTTATCGAGCCAAATAATTGTATTGAATTTCGTTAGTTTATTATTTTATCCTGACGCGTTATTTTTCGAAGCTATTGCAACAATAAAAGAATTAAATTGATAAAAATTTTATTTGTCATGATTTTCACACCTTTTTACCTTCTACGTGCTGCAGTTTAGAAAAAATATATCTAAAACAAAAGACGCTCGAAGAAATTAAACCTTTTTTTTCATTTACATAAAATGGTAACAATGCCTATTTTTTGAGTTATTTTATGTGATTTTGTAAAATTATTTTTTTGTATCGTTTTTTTTATTGTTAAAAAATTTAAAAAAAATACAATTTAAAAACACTCGCCAAACTTTAAAGTTTGATGGCGAGGTGCGCTCATTTTTTAACTATCTTAACCTACCATTCCCCACAGTTCTTTCACAAGAAGCAACAATAACTTAATAATAGTTGTAATGTTAATCTATTATCGAGAAACATACCCTCAAATCTTGTCTTAAACATTTTTTTACTTATGGTCCTGTCTCAGTCAATCTATGTTATTGTATTACCCTGGGAATAACAAATTTCTTCAGTCGTACACTTCTTGTATTATATATATTTTCAACATTGACTTTAAACTGATCACAGTAGAGTGTTCTAATTCTATCAAAATATATTTCTCTTTTTTCACACAGTGACCGCCATAATTACCTGCTGCTTATTACATTCCCTATAATAACAATATCTTTTAGGCACCTGGTAATTCGAGACTATGGGAGTATGCTTTTAACCCGGAAAAGGGTAAACAAACAGTCGTTACGAAACTCGAGCTTTCCCAAAAGGGGGGAAAAAGGGGGGAAATATTGTGGCTTTCGTTGATTCCGTCTCGGCCGAAATTTAAATCGGCTAAAACGTTATTGAGTAGTCGAAATAACGTTTGCCGCCGTGGTATTTAAATAATGTAGAGATGGTGAAATGATTATTCAATCTGCCTTATTAATATTCAATTTGGTGAAATTAATATATATTTGCTTCGTAGATCTACATATCAACCTAACTGTCTTTGCCTACAGCCATAATTATTATAATTATGTAATAGAAATCGGCAACTAAACTGTATTAGATTAAAGGGTCTATAATGGGAAAACATGGTTTGGGGGTCATTTTTTATATAGAAAATGTAAACTTGTAGCCACAAAAAAAATCATACGACAAGCTAAAGAGATTCTCTGGTTGCTTCAAATATTAAATTGCGTATAAACCTTACAGGTGACTGTAAAAAAAACAAAAAATCACCAAAAGCGCCTGCATAGGTTCATATTTTTGGCGTAAATAATAGCGGAAACATATTGAATTCTAAGTATATCAAAATACACTTTGACGTACCTACTGTGAAGTTGTTTCAATTACTTTTATTCAAGAAAGATAATTGTAATAATAATAATGATGAATAACATCGAAAAACATTGAAAAAGTGCAGAAATGAGGTTATATGCCTTACTCTTTACATGTAAAGAAAAAGTCAGAGACAAAATATGTTCCAGCGTACCTAACCGAGCCTTAAGTTTGAATGTAGATATTTTGTGAACGTTATATTAATAGTGACGTTTCCGTTTTCAAAGGACCTTTTATTTTTATTATTAATGAAATTTAATGATATTATTTCGTTTATTTCAGGTGTTCATAAAGTCGGAGCTGAAAGTTGGTGTGATCTACGTGAAAGAGAACCAATACACGGAAGAAGAAATACTCGACAACAACGAGAACTCGCCCATGTTCGACGAATTTTTACAAGTTTTAGGAGAAAAAGTTCGGCTCAAAGGTAGAATTAGTTTCACGAATAAGTAAAATGTTATTATAACAATATAATTTTGGTTGTTTCTCAAAGTTGTAGAAGCTTTTTTTATACACAACGGGATAGTTCTTGACCTTTACTTCACCTGATGTTATGTGACGATAAGGCCGAAGGTGTAAGTGCACTACACCCGGAATCCTCATCACTGAGGTACTGGCTATCTTACCTCTACTAAGTATCAGAACACAACAATTTTTAATTGTTATTATGGCATCAGATTTCGGTAATATGGTGGTAGCTAGCCAGGCGGACTTGAAATAAGCCCTACCACCAACCAAACCGAGTACAAATTTTACGTCCTGGGAATCAACCCGGGACCCCTGCGTCTTACACGGGTGAGCAAACCATTAGACCACAGAGGCATTTTGCTTGCTAAAATTATTATAAACTTACGAGGTATAATATCTTAGATTCCGTAATCATTTAATATCGACTATGCATAAAGGTATATTGTGTTGCGTGATCGTTCAAAACTGTTGGCTCAGATCAACTTATCACAAAAAAAAATTCAACCGATATTTATTATTACTGAACCAAGTATAATTCCTAATCAAATATTCCCCATCACATTTCCAGGTTTCGACAAATACAAAGGTGGCTTAGACACCGTCCACGACCTGACCGGCCTGTACTCCGTGTACACCAACTGGCGAGGCATCGAGATCATGTTCCACGTGTCCACCCTCCTCCCGTACGAGAGGCACGACCCCCAGAAGCTGCAGCGGAAGCGGCATATAGGCAACGATATCGTGTGCGTCGTGTTTCTTGAAGCTGACAACACGGCATTCTCTCCCGCCTGTATCAAGAGCCACTTTCTGCATACGTTTATTTTAGGTACGTCCATTTATGCCATACTAGTAGATAACAGGAAGTATCCTGACATATCAGGAATTTTATGCATCTATCAGGAAAACAGGGAAAAACTGTAGTTGTCAGGGATTTTTGAAATCCTAAAAAGTGTAAGTACTTAACGAAAACACATAAGTTGTTAATCATTTTAGTGAGAAAAAAATACCAAACGTCAACTAAATTAAGAATGTAGATGTAGGTATACAAAATATCAGGATATTTACTGAAAAGTCAGGGAACCCCATACTCCATACCTCTACATTCCATTTTTCATACTTCAGACTTCAGACACAAATAGTGTGATTCTAGTAGCGGCTCTTCAAGTTATGCAAACTAAGTTTTTTTCTAAATGGTTTTAAGTAAGTAATTACTAATTCTCCTCTAACCACCTCAATGTTCCATATCATACCATGTTTATGAGCAAATAAATGTTTTTATTTCAAGGAAACTTTATAAAATTTGCAAAAAAGTATTTGTGATTCGAAATAATATTGACGATTAATTTTCATCCTTCTTCAGATACAGATATTGATACAGTTCCACTATCATTATTTTAACGAATGAACTAATTTTCAAGTATACACATGAGGGGGTTTTTGTAGGTAACATCATAAAACTATAGCGTATTATTGTCGAGTGAACTTTAAGCTCCAAGTATACACTTGAGGTTTTTCTAAATAACATTGTAAAATAAAAATTGTGCTTTTTTTCAGTTCGAGTATCAGCGAAAATAAAACGCCGTCCAACTAGATATGAAGTGTCCGTTGTCACACGAGACGAGGTCGGTGCATACAAGCCTTATCTGTGGGAGCAGAGCGTCTTCGATAAGGGTGCTATGTTCAGGTATATGATAAAAAAGAAAAAAATGGAAATCTTTTCATTACTATTCATGGTTTAAAAAAACATTATTCCGTAGAATAAGTTCTACCTTTATTATCAATCCTCAACGCATTCCTGGCATATTGCCGGCTATTTTCAGTAGGCGTTTGTTTTAGAAAAACGGTAGGTAGGAGGGGATTTCAAAGTATTCTTCAGAATTTTCTGGTTAGTAATGAGGAGTTTTTGTTTATTCTCTTACGACATTATCCAAGGTATATTTAGAAAATTTCGTCGGTTTACATCATTCATCATCATTCGTTTTTTCACAATCGGGCTTCGAGTGCAACAAAATGTCTGATGCCATAATGTTAACCAAAATCTATTCACTCGGCGCGCGTTGCCATGGCCGTTATTCAGGAGTGTGGTTTCACGAGATCAATCAACCACCTAACCCAGACCTGGCACCTAATGACTAGTTTTGTTCCCGAAGCTGAAAAAAAGCCTCGTGGAAAGAAAATTTATAGCAATTAAGAGCTTACGACCATAGACGATAATTTTTCAGAGATGGAAAGTAATTTTTTGGAGGGTATTAAAGTGTACTGAGCTTGCAGAACTTTGAACCGAGACCGAGAACTTTGAGCTCCCCTCGTAGGTTCATAGTACTTTACAATATTGAAGCATAAATGTATGCCAGTTTTTTTATTCAAGGGCTATTTATGTTTAACTCAACTTATTATTATTTAATTTCCCAGAGAATGGCTGCTGACAAAAATAGTGAATGGAGAACGAGCATCGTACTCAGCACCCAAATTCGCCAGAATGCAAGAGCGCACACGCAGCCAGATGCTGGAAGACATCGTCGCCAACCTGCAGAACCACGCCGAGACTGGACAGATACCGAAGCCTTATAGGAGAGGTACGAATGGAAATGATTTTATTTAAGACTTTTCAACAAGTTTGTATCAAAATAACATTAGAGTTATTATAAGCTTTCCCATTGAAATTAAGAGGATTGTAATTTAATCACAACATGATGTCAGACAAAAGAAATACGATAAGCTCGAAGCAATTTTCGTAGTAAAAATTATCGAAATTATTGTCAATTTTCATGTTTTGGAAAACTATAAATTACAAAACTAGAGATGTTAAGGCACAGAATAACTAATAGTACAAGTTTTAAGGTTTATTTTTTTATAATTTCAAGATTATAGGTTTATTATTGGTGAGCACATCTGTAAAAAACCTACAAAATTGGAGGTCACTTAACGATTTTTTTTCTATTGAAAAAAGTTTTATTTAAGTATCATATTGCTGTCAATCACAAAACTTTAATCTACTATCTTCATTACTTTTTGGGACCAATAAATCAAGCAATACTACCGTTAGAAATGTTTGATCATAAATGTGTATTTGGCGTTACCCCTTATACAGGGTTATTTGTAAAACACCAACAACCTCGCAGGAGTAGATGACTAACATCATAAACAACAACATCTGTTCTACAACTTTTCCGAACACAGACAAAAAAACGACTTTCCATACAAATGTCTGAACAGCTGATCGAGTTTTGTATGAAAAGCCGGATTTTTTAACACGTTTTTTAACACGTTTTTATAAGGTTGCTTTCTCGTTTGTGTGTTTGTTTGTGTGTTCGTTCGTACGTTTCTCCGCAAAGTTTGTGAACGATTTTGTACTAGCTTCCCAATGAGCTAGAAACTTGAAACTTTGAACACAGGTCAGAACTGGAAGGCAATGCAATATTATGGTGTCATTGAGCTGATCTGATGATGGATCCGGAAGAAGGCCATTGGATCTCTATGATGAAATCATACAACCCCATCGTGTTTGGGCTCGTTACAATCGTCTTGACAAGTACTCTAATGGGAGACGAGATCCAGGGTCTGATGATGAAGCTGAAAGGCCATGCCATAGGAACTCAATATTGAAACCGTGCAACCCCATCAAATTTGGGCTTGTTTGAATCGTCTTGACGAGTTCTTTGTTGGGAAATAGTTTCCAGGGTCTGATGATGGAGCCGGAAGAAGGACACAGGAACTCTTTAATAAAACCACGCCACCCCATCGAGATTGGGCTCGTTTGAATCGTCTTGACGAGTACTTTGTTGGGAAATAGTGTCCAGGGTCTGATGATGGAGCCCGAGGAAGGCCATAGGAACTCTGCAATAAAACCATGCAACCCCATCAAGTTTGGGCTCGTTTGAATCGTCTTGACGAGTACTTTGTTGGGAAATAGTTTTCAGGATCTGATGATGGAGCCGGAAAAGGACACAGGAACTCTTTAATAAAACCATGTTACCCCATCGAGTTTGGACTCATTTGAATCGTCTTGACGAGTACTTTGTTGGGAAATAGTTATCAGGGTCTGATGATGGAGCCGGAAGAGGGGCACTGGGACTCTGTAATAAAACCATGCAACCTGATCGAGTTTGGGCTCATTTGAATCGTCTTGACGAGTGCGAGTGCGAGAGTAGGAAATGGTATATTTTTTTAGTCTTAGATCGTTAACTAAAAAGCAGAAAATAATAATTTACTGAAAAAAAAACTTTTTTAAAAACACGTTTTTAAAACGGACTAAATTATTACAAAAAAAATCGGACTAAAACAATTAAAACGGAGTAGTAAAAACAAACTAAAAAGTAAAAAATAAATTCTTCTGTAAATATTTATAACCCTATACCCTTAGAATAATAACACCTAGAAGCCGTGTCCTTGTATGCAAAGTGAGGCAACTAATACCAAGCCAGAATGGCTTAGTTTTCAAATTTATATCCTTCATACCTTAACTAATCGTAACTGAAACCCAATAATATAGTAACTAGTCTTATAAATGTGAGAAAATTGAAACTGTTTTGTTTTTGATCGGTATGATTAGGGAATAATGTAGATTAACAATCTGAAAACGGAGCCATTTTGGCTGTTTTAGTTGCCTCACTTTTGACAGTGCGCTTTGTATGGAACTATCGTTCTAGGTGTTATTATTCTAAGCCTATACCCTATACTTACCTACAGAAATTTTAAACCTAAAAATTTTAAACCTAAAAACGTGGGGCGCGTTTTGTAAAATTTATCATCTATATTGTCAATCTATATTCTATAGCATGCGCCCCCATTTTAGGTTTAAAATTTTTAGGTTTAAAATTTTTGTAGGTAAGTATTGGGAGGGTGCGAAGGTATAATAATCGATCGCAGCGCTCATGGTGGCAAAAAGTAGAAAGAAAGAAGGCTCTGTAATCTGCTTGAAAACGATATTTAATTTATTACTAGCGATACAGGAATATTAATATATGTTTATTATCACTTAGTAAAATTATTAAAGTAGCTTTATCCTCTTGTTTTACAAAATCTACAACTAAAAATGAAGTAAACAAACCCTGATATAACCAAAATAAAACGCTCTTTTTGAATAGATCTTACTTGCCATATTTAATTTAAATGACCAAAAACGATTTCACAACACTTTGTCCACCCGAATCATAGTAATTTTGAAATTTACATTAATAATACAATATGTATAGTATTTTTTAACATTTGTAACAATGCCGCCATTACATATCAAAACGTCAAAATGGTCAGGTCAGAGCCAACAAAGTTGCAAAACGCTAGGTGGCGGTAAAAGCGTGCACGGAGCCATTATAAATATTTACAGAATAATTTATTTTTTACTTTTTAGTTTGTTTTTACTACTCCGTTATAATGTTTTTATGGCCGAATACTCAAACGCTAATTAACTTTGAAGGGCTGTCAAACGTCGTCCTGTCGCATTAAATGTCAAAGATATGACAAAGACAGCATGCTGTTTGAGAGCCGCTCAAAGTTAAGTAGCGTTTGAGTATTCGGCCATTAGTCCGATTTTTTTTTGTCTGTTCTTGGAAAAGTTGTAGAACAAATGTTGTTGTTTATGATGTTAGTAATCTACTCCTGCGAGGTTGTTGGTGTTTTACAAATAACCCTGTATACTCAGAAAGCAGTAACTCAAAAGTTGCGTCGACAAACATGGACTCATTCTATACTTTTAAATATTTCTTCATCACCAACTTTGATCAGGTTCCTGGAGACCAATAGGCCACATGAGGCCCTCGTCCCCGCTGCTGGACTCCGTGCGGGACCAGTTCGAGGACTACGACCAGCTCGCCAAGGACTTCACGCGCGTGTTCCTCAACAGTGACCTCAACGCCTCGCAGAACGCTCAGCTGTTCGACGTGGTCTTCCTGGTGGGGCAGTCCAAGCAGAAGACCAAGTTTATAGGGGTCAGGGCGATACTTGGAGTTAGGAGCAGGTGATTATTGTGATGACTGTCAGCCATTTTAATGTCTCCACTGCTGGGGCACAGGCCTTCCATAAGCCGTTGATTCCGGGTGCATTTGGAGCCCGGAATCAACGGCCGGTTAACCACCACAACCAATCCACATTGGGTTTATGGCCCACCCTTCTTATCCAGCCTAGGGTGGATAAGAAGGATGGGCCATAACCTATCACGCGGGCCCAATGTGGATTGGTTGTGGTGGTTGACGGCTTAGCGTGCCTTCCGAAGCACGGAGGAACAAGAGATAATAAATTTTTGGTCACCCATCCCATGACCGACCCTTGCGAAAGCTGCTTACCCTCCGCAATCACTGTGCCAGGCGCTAAACTACTTGCGCCATTGAGCTATTCTATTACTGTAATAGTTCCGCATATATAAACATTACAGTATTTACTTTATTGTTGACCATAGACATAGAAAAATTTTCGCTGCGCTCAAGAAGACCAACAAAGCGTGGAAAAGAGAAGTTAACATCATACGGACACGGTCTATGTAAAAAAGAGACAAAGGATCAAGTGACATGTGCCAACATTTTTTACAGTAAGAGCCCCTAGCGTCCCGCCTAGCAAATGAGCAGTCACAGTTTGTTTAAAATATTTTTTTATCTTAATTAGAATTTAAAATAAAGGTATCGTGGAGCTATGTTGTCTTCTGCTCTAAGTAATTGTGATGTAATAAAAAGAAACAATCCGAGTAATCACACTTTTCAAAGGTAAAAAATATATTGCCACACATTTCTCTAAAACCAAATTTCGCTACATTTATTCGTTTATCGACAAAGAAAACAGTATGGAACATAGTTTATTAACTTCCTTTGCCATAATATAGTCATATTTTATTAATCTAAGTCATATTTTATGAATCTAAGTCATATTTTACGTATCTCATATAAAATGTATTGATTCGTTTTCGGATCAGCTGTTTATTGACTTTGTTGTTCTTTGACATTATATTTCTATGTTGTTGACGATAATAATTGATAACTTATGAAGGAAGTTTTAACATACCGGATAAGTACCACAATGACAACCTAATTATATTAAATCTAAGTATGTTTTAAATTTAAGATAATTATGGAAATGCATGATATACTTACTTACTGCTTATTACTAATTTGAATGGAACGCCATATAGCACGGTAAAGAAACTTACAGTTAGGTGTAGGTTAAAAGCTCGTACACACGGGCGACACGTTGCCACCTGCAGCCGTCGACACTCGTCGGCGGCAGGCGTTGACGCGTCGGCAGCAGGCGTGGACGTGTCGGCGGCAGTCGCCGACATGTCAGCGTCGAATACTTGCGGCGATTTAATAGCGGGGTGCCTACTATCGCACGCCGGCAAACTGCAAGCGTCACCGGCTGCCGTCGGCGCGTTGACGCCTGCCGCGGACTAGTGTTGACGGCTGCAGTTGGGAACGTGCCACCGTGTAAAAGCTCTAAAAGCTAATCGTTCATTTCCGTAAATACAAACCTACGCATTAGATTCTTGTTGATGCGATTTGGTAGACGCTCAGTTCAATTGTTGATTGTGTACTGCAGGGTGTTCCAAGAGATGCTGTACGGCATCCAGACGGGGTTTGGGTCGCCGCAAGTGCCAGTGGCGGAACTGCTGTCGCGGCCCGCTCCTACGCTGCTGTCGCCCACGCCCGCGCGGCAGAAAAGCAGTAACTTCCTGCAGGTGCCAGACATTGAATCGCCCAGGTACGTGTCTGTCTACATTGAGGTGACCCCACATTGCTGTCGCCCACGCCCGAGCGGCTGAAGAGCAGCAACTTCCTAGAGGTGCCCGACATCGAGTCGCCCTGGTACGCCCACATTGAGGTGGCTCCACGCTGCTGTCGCCCACACCCGGGCGGCAGAAGAGCAGCAACTACCTGCAGGTGCCCTTCCTGCAGGTGCCCACATTGAGGCGGCCTCCCACTGCTGTCACCCACGCCCGAGCGGCAGTGGAGCAGCAACTTTCTGCAGGGGCCCGACATCGCCAGGTGAGTGCCAACATTTAGACGGCCTCCCGCTATTGTCACCCACGCCCGAGCGGGAGAAGAGCGGCAGAAGAGCAGCAACTTCCTCCAGGGGCCCAACATCGCCAGGTGAGTGCCTACATTGAGGCGACCTCCCGCTGCTGTCACCCATTCCCGAGCGGCAGAAGAGCAGCAACTTCCTACAGGGGCCCGACATCGCCAGGTGAGTGCCTACATTGAGACGGCCTCCCGCTGCTGTCACCCATTCCTGAGCGGCAGAAGAGCAGCAACTTCCTACAGGGGCCCGACATCGCCAGGTGAGTGCCAACATTGAGGCAGCCTCCCGCTGCTGTCACCCATGCCCAAACGGCAGAAGAGCAGCAACTTCCTGCAGGGGCCCAACATCGCCAGGTGAGTGCCTACATTGAGGCGGCCTCCCGCTGCTGTCACCCATGCCCAAACGGCAGAAGAGCAGCAACTTCCTGCAGGGGCCCAACATCGCCAGGTGAGTGCCTACATTGAGGCGGCCTCCCGCTGCTGTCACCCATGCCCAAACGGCAGAAGAGCAGCAACTTCCTGCAGGGGCCCAACATCGCCAGGTGAGTGCCTACATTGAGGCGGCCTCCCGCTGCTGTCACCCATGCCCAAACGGCAGAAGAGCAGCAACTTCCTGCAGGGGCCCAACATCGCCAGGTGAGTGCCTACATTGAGGCGGCCTCCCGCTGCTGTCACCCATGCCCAAACGGCAGAAGAGCAGCAACTTCCTGCAGGGGCCCAACATCGCCAGGTGAGTGCCTACATTGAGGCGGCCTCCCGCTGCTGTCACCCATGCCCAAACGGCAGAAGAGCAGCAACTTCCTGCAGGGGCCCAACATCGCCAGGTGAGTGCCCATATTGAGGTGGCCACCCGCTGCTGTCCCCCACGCCCGCTCGTCAGAAAAGCAGCAACTTCCTGCAGTGGCCCGACATCGAGTCGCCCTATAAAAGTGTTTTATAATATTTATCTACACCCATGCTTTGAATCCTCTATAAAGGGTTCTGAAACGGTTAGCTTACTGCCAACATTACAATATTCGAGCGACAGGATTTCGCGACTCTCCCGCACTCATGTGATACTATTATTATCACACATTTGTGTTTAAGTAGGTACATTATAGGTAGTACACCCTCATTATAGTACAGTTGCATAAATTAGTGTTAAGTGACAGCTGTGTCTGTCCAAAAAAATAGTTGTATATTTTGCTATACAGAAATGAATTTGTATCCGGAAATAGCGACATTTATTTTTATTGCTAAATTCCGTTGACACATTAATATGTTTGCGCTCAATGCAATCGTATGATTATCTACCCAACAGGCATAGTAAAAACCAGACGGATTGGGGATTCTAGTGTGAAAAGTAGGGAATTATAACATAATACCTTAATACGAAGCATAATACTAGGTCTTTACCTATGAAATTGCCGATTTGTATGGAGATTTTTCAAGAAGTTGCATTTTTCATAATAGCATTTTCTTTGTTCATTTAACAACCATGAACACTCATGTAACAAAACTTTTATGTACTAATGTCTGAACACTATGCTAACTTATTTCCATTTAAGATAAGCGAAAAAATAAGTTTTGGTTAAGTTACAACCCTTTCGGGCACCCTTTTTTTGCTCACAAAAAAAGAGTCACTTTCAAGATCTTTTTTTTAATGTCACGAAAGCTAAAATATGGACTTTATTTTTACTGATAGTTAACTATCATGATCATAATTCGATGTAATATTCACGATTTTGTTAAAATTTTAAACTATAGAAGTTATTATTTTCTCTGTATGTGACAAAATATCGGCAGTTTCATAGGTAAAGACCTAATGTATTTTATTACGAGCTTTTACGGACTTTTATAAGTAGGTAAATACAAAGTAACAAAAAAAAGAAGAAAGTTTTATAAAACAAATAATGGCAGGCATGCTAATAAAGTTACAGTAAATGTCACTCACAAAGTAATTATTATTACAAACATTCAGTGAAGTCTCTTTAATCCAACGACTTCTGGAATGAGCCCAAGGCCGATATGAATTATTATCACCGCGAACTAAAAGTAGGTGCACACTATTCCGCGGACATCTTAATTCCTCAAAACGAAGATTATTGTTGAAGGCAGTTAAAGTAAATCATTTGTCATAATCCACATTTTATCGTTAGTCGGAGGCATAAAGTACCGGCACCCTGATTATCTAAAAAGAAACTATTTAGCGACCGGTTTCATTCCACATACATTGCTACTTTTCTTTGGTATGTTTTTTTTTAATCCAAAAAGAAGTAGCAATGGATCACTATCATCTATGAACTGCGACCGGTCGCTAGGTGGTTTCTAATTAGATAATCAGCCCGCGGGACTAATCTTACCATATATCACACCTGCAGTGTAATAAATTAGTAAGAGGTGGCTTTTAATTAACAAAATTTGCAGCAGTATACTAGTTTTAGTAGGTATCTCAATAATAGTGATAACCAGTTACATGTGAAGAATTTTTTCATGATAAAAAACTAGTTACGTATAAAAAAGTTTTGTCTTCCTATGAAATTACCATTATACAACGTGGTTGGAAAATAATATTAATAAAATGAATACCCCATATAATATCTCGAATATGGTAGATATAGTACCACGCATACAACTCTAGATTTTTTGATAATATAGCCTGAAAACCAACGCATGGCTGAGAATTTGTTTTATTAGTATGGAAAACGGCCCAACCCGAAACCCAGATAAGACTACCTATTGTTTTCATTCATTTCCCATTAACGGTCATACAATTTAGGGTTGCTAGCAAGCACAAACAAAGATTGAGATGGGTCTTTGTAAACTCGCAATGACAGTTTATCCGTGAAAATGTACAAAACAGCTTTTTTCATTATTTTATTCCATTCCAGATTCCTGCTTTCATACAAAAAGTTGAACGTTATCATAGACTCCACTAAAAATTAAAGAAAAAATATCAAGTTGTTTGTTATTACAATTAACACGGTATACAGGGGGCCTATTACGAAAATAACGTACGCAATTGCGTAACGCAGTCACTTATCCACGATAGTCGTCCGCAGTTCTTTGGTTGTAGTTTTATCAAACATTTTGAATTTTTTCTATCGTAGTCCATAGACTACTAAACGAACGACGTCGGATACACAAGAGAGAAACTGTCAAACTCACGCAATCACTTCGCAATATCGCAAACGAAAGTGATTTGTAATAGGAAACAATCAAAACGAAGCACGGACGCAGCTGCGTGTATCGCATTAAACTTTTCGTAATAGGCCCCTGGATTATTTATAAAACATTAGGTGGGCACCTACTAACATCATAAACAAAAATGTTTGTTCTACGACTTTTCTAAAAAAAACCGGCCAAGTGCGTGTCGGGCCACGCGCCATAGGGTTCCGTAGTTACCTTATACCATACCATACTTAATACCACCTATAATTTTTCGTCTGTAAAAATAACTTTGTTTTTCACAGTGTTGGTATGAATGACAAAGTTATATTTGCGGTTTTGGAAAATGTGCTATATCTCAAAAACTGATTACTATATCTCGTTCAAACCTATTTTGGTTAAAATTGTTTATTAAGATCTACAGCATATATTTTTTTTAGATTTTTCACTCTCTTATTTCAAAACTTAAAGGGGGGGGGCACACGTTTTACCACTTTGGCGGTGAATATCTTTCAAACGGTTGACTTTGAGAAAAAGATGTTTTAGGAACCTCAATTTTGTCATTTTTAAAGACCTATCTATAGACACCCAACACGTGTTGGTTTGAAGAAAAAAAATTTTTTCAGTTTCAGTTCCGTGTATGGGGAGCCCCCCCTTAATCTTTTATTTTTCTTATTTTTGTATTAAATTCGTTAAGCGGTTAACAGAATACATCTACGTACCAAGTTTCAACTGTGTAGTCTTAATACTTTCGGAATAAAGTGGCTGTGACATACGGACAGACAGACAGACAGACATGACGAATCTATAAGGGTTCCGTTTTTTGCCATTTAGGCTATGGAACCCTAAAAACAGAAAAAATCGAGATTGCATACAAAAAAGTAGATTACCTTTTTTTTACTTTTTCGGAAAATTCGTAGAATAAAAGTTGTTGTTTATGATGTTAGTCATCTATTCTTGCGAGGTAAAGGACGCGAATGAGTGCGGGAACCATCAATAATGGCGGTCTGATGAACAAAGTGGGGTGAGGATGAGGAGGAGCGAGTGACGTCGCACGGATGCGGATGTGACGTCACTCGATAAGATGGCCTACTATCATGATGGTGAAAGGAAATGGAAAGGATTCCGTTATTCACAATGGTTTAACAAGGCTTCGAATAACGCCGAATAGGACAATCAATGAAAATTTTAGTAGTAGTATTTGTCAATGAAAGCTAAACCCCATCTTTACGTTTAGTAATAAGTAATTGATAATAAAAAAAGTATGTATGCAAGAATAAAGAATCATCTCATTGGTAATAACTTTGTAATAAATAAATTTTGAAGTAATATAATTAAGATTGATAATATCCCCAAAACTATGATTTTTTGGATCACATGTTCTTTGATATTTTTTTTTTATTATTTTGACATATAGAATATAGCCTCAGACTTATGGAATATCGAAATGTACATGGTGTATAACTTGTCTGGCAGGCCAAAAAGCGTGCCCAGTTCTCCAATGGTGAAGCGCGCGTTCTCCCGGCTGGGCACCATCACAGCGGGCTGGGGCCGCTCCATCCGCAAGCAGCACTCGCAGCTCAACGCCGACGACAAGAAGAAGTGGGCCAGCTCACAGGATTGCTCCAGTCAGTACATCATCATCATCATCATCAGCCATTTTAATGTCCCCACTGCTGGGGCACAGGCCTTCCTTATGGATGGATAAGAAGGACGGGCCATTAAACCACCACGCGGGCCCAATGCGGATTGGTGGGTGTTAACGACTGCAAATGCAGCCGGGATCAACGGCTTAACGTGCCTTCCGAAGCACGAAGGAGCTCGAGATAATAAATTTTTGATCACCCATCCCATGACCGACCTTTGCGAACGTTGCTTAACCTCCGCAATTGCTGGGCCAGGCGCTAAACCACTGTGCCACCGAGCTCCCCATTCAGTACACCTCTTCAAAATATTCTTAATTATATAATAATAATAATAATAAATGCTAGACCAATGTCACGCAGCGCCATCTAGCCCCAAACTAAACAAAGCTGGGAGCTAGATAACAAATATACTACTTATATGTATACTTAGTAACACCCAGACCCGTCACAAAAATTTAAATTCATCATTTCAATTTCTGCCTGACCGGGAAACGAACCCGAGACCTCTTGCGTGGTAGACCTTTACCACTTGTACCACTTACATCACTTATTATGATTTTAAAGATATTTTTTTACTAGGAGTTATATTGGCGAGTCATTACATATGAAGTGAATAACAAGGGGAAAATAACACTCCCTTGAGGGACTCCAGATTCTAAACATTTAAAATTTTACCAATTCGGTAACTAAACCTATTTTATTTCTATCGTAAACCAGTATATTGACAGAGTACATACTAACTTTACTACTAAAACAGAATTCTATTAAATTGTTTGTTATCTCTTTTGCTGTGGTTTTTGCTGTTTTAATTAGTATTAATTTTGATATTACAGATAAAGAAGGGAAAGACAAAGATAAAGACAAGAACGCTGCTCTGGGAGTACCGAGATTGTCAGTATGTGCAGATGCACAAAAAGTCGACCGCGCCAAATTAGCACAGACTGAGGTAAATCCAAACACGTAACGTACGTTACCTACGAGTATTTTAAATTAAAATCGTTACATTTTGTTTGATACAAATTCACAATCGTTACATTTGGCGAAGCGCCAGAAACGACGATTTTGTATGTGAAACTTCTCTTTTCTTGTCTACACACATTACCGGATTACAACAATACATTTGACCAAATATTTTTTGGTCAAATGAAACATGACCAAGTAAAAATAGGTAACTTGGAAAAAAAGTTTTGCTATATGAAAAATTGCTATAAGTTGTTTTGCGATGTAATATTTTGGGACACGTTTTTTGGCCAAATATTAGTAAACCGTTATCATATTTTGTGTGAAACAAACAATGCTAAAACATTTGCGAGACTTCAATGGATCCAATTTCATAAAAAATGACAGACTTACAACTAGGCCACCCCCATTCGATAAACTCTAATAAAAATAAACAATTTGATTTACAACGATGAGATTACAAAGTGACCAAGTAATTGAATTGGTTAACTGTAAAACATGCTTTTTATTTAATGAGGAATGTCCAAAAAAATCAAATTGGTTGAATATTTTTTATAGATAGGAATAAGCTCCCTTAGTAATAGGAGTAAGTTAAAGAAGTTTCGGTAAATAAATAAAGTCTCTTCGACTTCACAAATGGAGATTATACTTTTGCCACCACCTGTTACAACCACAAACTATTAAAAAAGTTTTGACATTTTGTGTTGAAACTTTTTGTTGTGGCACGTGATGGTAAAGGGATAATCTCCATTCTTTCCTACATCAGCGAAGTAGAAGAGACTTTATTATTATTTTTTATTTTTACGCAACCGTAAATTCGGAAACTTATTTCTATTACTAAGGGAAGCTCCCTTAGTAATAGAAAAAAGTTTCCTACCTATAAAAATATTCAGCCAATTCGATTTTATTCGGACATTCCCCATTATATTTCAAAATTTCAACGTTGCCTATTTACGAGTACAAGAGTATGTGTTGTTCCAGTTCTCGATAATCGAGTTCGACCCGGAGACGTTCCGCATCCTGCTGGACTACCTGCACACGGGCAGCTGCCCGCTGACGTGCGCGTCCATCCCGGGGCTCATCTGCGCCGCCGAGCACTACGACCTGCCCGAGCTGCTGCAGGCCTGCTTCCACCACGCCAAGCAGTTCCTTAGGATAGAAGTGGTCGGTACTTCTTTTTATAAACATCACAAAAAAATTTAAGGTTATCAAGTCAGATTCCAATCCTATTAAGTTTTAAAGAGTTTAGGTGGATTATGATTCTTTGACTTTATGAAAACTCATACTAGTTTCTTACCGTTAGATAACATTGTCGTTTGTTTCTAGTGCTTGGCCTTCACCTCACAAGATGTTAAGTGACGATAAGGCCGAAGGTGGAAGCGTACTATTTCCGGAATACTAATGACTGAGGATGTACTTTTGTGGTGACAGATTTTTTTGAATAGTCTAACGAGTACGGTAGAGTTAAAACTTGTTCTGTACTTCGATCTAATCCCAGGCTACCTTTGCATATAAAATTGATAATTAAAATATTCCTTACTTTCAGGCATGCACAATGCTCATATCATTAGAAAACTATTACTGGCGTTACACGTCAGCCTCAGAGCTGGTGAACATGATCCTGGCCTTCATCGAGCAACGCGCCTACGCGCTGTTCCAGACGCCCGAGTTTCTCAATCTGTCCGAATCTATGGTCCAGATGATCATGTGCAGAAATCTGGAGGTTCCCGAGGTTCGGAAATTCGAAGCGATGCTCAGTTGGGCCAGGAACAAAATCAAAAACAAGTCCGCCAATAAGACTGATGCCAAAAATGAATTTAAATGCATTATGGAGAGGCTAGCGAGAGATCTGAAGCTCTACAGGATCTCACCGCAGGAATTGATAAAGGTGGTTCTTCCGTCTAAAGCGATCAAGAACGAGCGGATCTTAGAGACGCTGATGTACCAGGCCAACTCGGGCATGTACCGCATCCAGGACAGCTACCTCGAGGCGTGCCAGCAGCGCCTGCAGAAGCAGGACTCGAGGTTTTCCGAATTCGAGAGTTTCGACTACGGAATATAAAAGTGGAGCTGTGAGGAATATCAGTGTATTAGATAGATTTTAAGGAGAGTGTTCGGACTGGGTCCTTCTTGAATTGTGGTATGTTGACGCCTTCTAAAAGTATTATTGTTATAGATGTACTTAAGTAGAGGTGCGAGAAATATTTGTACACTTCTCGGATACCTATTCCTTGTTGTTGTTCATTGATACCTATATTTTTTACATCTAGCTAGATGTGTTCAACGTAATCGTATCTATTTTTGGTACCAAGTTGCGATACATCATATTGTCTGGCGACTGTTAGTTTAAAAACAACAACAGGTACAAAAGTTTCCTTCTGTGATCCGTCAGTGATAACGTGCTTTGTATGAAGTACCTAACTAGGAATCCATAGTTTTCTTTACGGTAAAGCAATAACTCTGAAAAACCCATTAAATTAACAAATAAACTATGTTTAGTATTAAAATATGATTTCTTCTTGAAAGTTCTTGTTTTTATGACACAACAATTAGTTACCAAAGATCATTTTATATTACTTCACATAAAATTGACTGATTCTTGAAATTACTCAAGTGAAATTATTCTAAAAACGTTTAATTACTAAACTTCTGTAATATAATAATAAATGTTGAAACTAGTAATAAATAATACAAAATCTAAGTAAATATGTAAGTATGACATTTTATTTATAGAAAGTTCGTTTGTAGTTGTGAAAAAACATAAGTATAGAAATTCTGGTTTTTTAAATATCTGCATCCAATGTAATTATTGAAGTGCTTTAAGGCACAAACAAATAAAATAATTAAGTAAATAAATGGATGTTTAATATTTTGTGTACATGAAGTCATGAATATAATTAAAAATTCATATTTCAGTGTTCTTGGTTAGGTATACTCCTTCCAAATACAACATTGTAGAATACTCTGGTGGCCGCTAATCGCACAATTATCAAATAACTTATGTTACTCTATCATGTTATTTTAACATTAATGTTGAATGAATTGATGCGCTATTAACACAATACATAAATTCAAAATCATTTATTCAGTCTAGGCTGCTACAAGCACTTGTGAATGTCATAGAAGCTACGCCATCGGTTCGCAAATCCTAAGCGAGAGACATTGTAACGAGAAGAACCGGCAAGGAACCACTTTTGCTCTCGTCAAGGGCTATTCTTTTCTCCTTGTATATTTCATACAAAGTCGTTAAAAATTTAAAAATGACCTTAGCATTTAAAGTGAGGTCATTTTCCATCACAATGGCTCATCCTTGCTTCGCTGTTGTGATAGGTGCAACTCAAGATACAATCATGCATTAGCTTTGAGAACTAAAAGAGAGAGTCCAGAGAGACTCAAGAGAGTCTCCAGTGACATTTTTTGTATCAACGGTGTTTTTGCTTTCATCTATCGGGCATTTATCTGTTTAATCATCTCATCTTTGTTAGCAATGCGACCTGGAAACTGCAAACTTTGAAATTCACTCTTCTTAGCAATAATTCCACCATCACAACTATTTCTACACTTTAAAAACAAAACACATCTATGAAGCAACAATTGTTGTTTGCGCGAGAATAAATAACAACGGATTGAATTTGTTTTTATATCGCTCAATGATATATAAAGTTACCTTTTGTAAAAAAAAATCTCTGAAACATTCTTCGCAACTGCAAATAGGAGAACTTTCACTATGAAATACAAGTCTGTGCAGTCTGTGCTTAGAATAAGCTTGAACCTAACTTTATGTTATGAGTGTCCAACTCAGACTGCGTAGCTATAGTAAAGTATGTATTTAGCGCAAGCAAAAATAAGTACAACAGAGGCCTATTTTCATACAAACGAGGTAACTTTGAAGCTTTGGTTCTCCGCCCAGGATTAAACGGGGTGTGATTTGATGATGGCCATTCAAAGAGTAAATGGAAGAGACCCAGATCTTTAAGGGGCCATAATAGGAAAACATGGTTTGCGCGAGCCATATTTTTATATGGAAAACGTAAAGTTGTGGCCACAAAGAAAACATACGACAAGCTAAAGAGATTATCTATAGGTAGTAGCTACAAGAATTAAATTGCGTATAAACCTCACAGATGATTGTAAAAAAAAACAGAATATCATCAAAAGCGCTTGCCGCGGGCCATATTTTTGGCGTAATTATAAATAGTAGCAGATAAATAATAGCAGAATTATAAATAATAGCAGAAACGTATTCTACATCAAATTCAACATCAAAATACACTTTAGCGTACTGTGTTGTTGCTCCAATAATTTTTTTTTTCAAGAAATATAATTGTGCTAAAGATAATGATGAAAAAACAACGAAAAACATGGAAAAAGTGCAGAAGTGAGGTTATTTTCCATACTCTTTACACGTAAAGAAAAAGACAAAGACAAATGATATTGCATAACGGAGCCTTAAAGAAACCAAATTTTAATGGGATTAGAAGAGTCGCGGTTTAGCTCAAGATTGAAGTAAAAAAAATAACAAGCTAAAATTACATCAGAAGTATGGAAAATGTAACACTAAAAAGTCCGTACGAACTCTGTAGTAAACGACTCTTCTAATCCATTGTCTTTCTTTAAGCAATCTCCTCCATTCAAGTACTCTTTGAATGGCCATTAGCCAATCACACCCCGTTTAATCCTGGGCGGAGAACCAAAGCTTCATAGTTACCTCGTTTGTATGAAAATATGCCTCTGTAGGTACTACTTATTCTTGCTCGCGAGTGTATTTATAAATGTCTTCGACTCAATATCTTAGTTAGAGCAATGTATTTTGCGTTGAAATGTATTGTTAATAAAATGAGATCTTCAGTACCGAATTAACATCGGTATAAAAAGTATTTGTATAAATAAATTATATGTATAGACCCGTTTTGCAACTCTTTTTATAATTTAATGTATAGTTGGTAAAGTACAATAAATACATAAGCACACAGTATAAAAATGTTTGAATTATTTCTTTGTGCTTCGCAATTAAAACTAGAAACATAAGTTTTCAGGGCTGGAACCTGCAAAATATATTTATTACGTAAAATTATAAAATAACATTTTGTTGTTTTACCCGCGATAAACACATTATTGCTATTGCAAAAAACATAGCAGAAATGATGCGGTGTGTGGCAAACTAACAGAAACATGTCAAGTTTTTTTTACAGGCGTAGGTAAACTTTTTTTGTATAAAAGCCACAAATAATACATTAAATGCGCAAATTTTTATTCTCCAATGTAAACTTTGCTTATGACAATAGACTTATTTTAATTATATATAACTTACGAAGACTTAGGACTTAAAGTGGGTACTTAATAATTTGCATTCGTTTAAATGTAAAACGGGCCTGCAATCTTAATGAGTCGTTCATTGAATAGGTGTTAATATATAAATATATAGCCTAAAATTAAAACGTTTCTAAAGTTCTGGGAAAACATAAAAATATGAAAGTTGAATCGTCAGTAAATTTTTTATACTTATGAGAATATACAAAATCTTATATCTTCTTATTGTGGAACCGTTTATATGTTGAGTTACTCGGAACTTTGCTCAAAGCACTAAAAATTATAATGCCGTTGACTGTTATACATTTATAAATATTGCATATATATCAGTGGATGTTGAATAAAGCTGTCTTGCATGAAACATAGTATTTATGAGTTTACACATAAATTTATATAATACTCATATTTATACAGGCTGCATTTTTATGCACTCTCCAAATTTTAAAGATGTGTTCAGTCTATGAAAATGAACATCTTTCACCATGAAACATGTGTCGAAATACGCCACAAAATTTTGGTCATCCCTTACTAAACTGATCACGAGATCTCTTTGATTTGTATGGAAAGTCATTTTTTTACATATTTGACCCTATGTTTCTTTAAGAAAGTTGTTCAATTTCATGGACTGAAAACATCCTTAATATTAGGAGAGTGAATAAAAAGACAACCTGTATGTATTTATAGATTAATTTGTAGTAACACCAAATTGAAGTGTGGAGCTCTTTAATGGTTCAATAAGTTTTCTATTCCGAAATTTTAACTCCCTGTGATTGTGTATGTTGCTATAGTATATTAATATGTGGATTCTTCAAAGAATATAAAAAAATATATCTGTTATTTTGCATGAGCAAGATTATTATCCAGTGAAATTTTATGTGGTGAATAAATTTTTTTGTGTATTTTATACGGCTATTTAATTTATTGTGTCCCTTAAAAATAATTACATAATAATAATAAAGGGTGGAGTGAACCTGGAGGAAAAGTAATTACTCTAATCTAAATAAAGGAGATAGGAGTTTTTGCTCAAAGGTGACATTCCTTAATCTTTAAAAAAGAAGCAAAACTGCATTCAAGTATTTTTGAAAATACGCTTGCCGTATCCGGGAACCGAACCGACAACGGTGCAAAAAAAATACAGCCTGTACTATCATGATACTAATCGGTAGGATCAATTATAAGAATCAATTCGTCCTAATATACATGGTGTCTAAAATTGGCTACGAAATGAAACCTAACATCAATTCATAAAAAAACCGGCCAAGTGCGAGTCGGACTCGTGCACGAAGTGTTCCGTAAAAAAACGTTTTTTGTATGGGAGCCCTTCTTAAATATTTATTTTATTCTGTTTTTAGTACGGATTTTTTTAAGGAACCCTTCGTGCGCGAGTCCCACTTGTACTTGGCCGGTTTTTTTATGAATTGATGATAGGTTTCATTTCGTAGCCAATTTTAGACACCATGTATGTTAGGACGAATTGATTCTTATAATTGATCCTATCGATTAGTATCATGATAGTATCTACAGGCTGTAATTTTTTTGCACCATTGTCGGTTCGTTTCCCGGATACGGCAAACGTATTTAACATGTTTTAAGTTTATTCTGTCAACGCCCGAGCACGTTGTGATTACATTCTCTTTGGCCCAAGAGCGGCCCGATCGGGCCGCAAAACAATGGAAAATCGATTGTGTCTCATTTTACGGGGCTTGAAAGATTATTTCATAAAACCCGTGGTCTATTTCATAAAACATTAGAGTTTATATTTTTTAAACCGAAGAGTTAATGCCTTACGGCATATAGGTACCTACACTCTTAATAAAATAAAAAAATATTAAAAACACGACTGCCCTGCCAAAAACGAACTAAAAAGATAAATAACAAGGTGTCATTGCAGTCAGGGGACCGTTTTGTGGAACAATTTTCAATTAAAGAGGTCCCCCGACTGCAATGACACCTTGTTATTTATCTTTTTAGTTCATTTTTGGCAGGGCAGTCGTGTTTTTAATATTTTTTAAATTTATTTATTTTATTTCACACGATTTTGTAACAAATTATATAGTTTTGAAATGTGCTCATTGTGGCCTTTCATTTGATGCCCATATTGTAATAATTGAAGAAAAATTTTTTTTCACATTTGAAAATGGCGTCCTACAGAAGCCATATTGACTTTTTTCAAAAAAAATATAGCCAGTGTCACTCGGAATGCTGTAAGGATTTTAACGATACCCCATTTATCCAAATCAGTACAGGCATTTAGAAGTTATGGTGGAATAAAGAAAATCACATACCCACAAACATACATGAACCCTGAACACATATACACTCTTTTTGCTTTGGGCAGTCGTGTAAATAAGTTCCTATCATATTATTAGGTACCAGCAGACTTACAGCGCTCTCTTTACGAGAGGCATTAAAGACCACGAGAGTGTGCTACGAGAGCTTCAAACATTTTGCTAATTCGACTTCGACATGGATACTAATTAGTGTAAAAATTAGTTTTTTAATAGACTACCCAATGTAGTAACTATTTAAGAATTTAAGTGTAGCGAAGTAAAATACAACAAGGAGACGGACGGATTTTATCCAACTGACAATGAAGTAATTACTTATCAACTGAAATAATATTAAACCATATAATTAAGCTTATTCGTCAATACTAAAACTTGTATGACTAAGTTACCAAAACACTTAAGTCTAAGTTTGACAGATGGTTACGTAAAACGGAACGCGGGTAAAAGTTCCTAACGCAGCCGCTGCGAGCGCTCGCGCGCCAGTCTCCTTGCAGCAGGCGCGCGGCTGGCTGGTTGTTGCAGTGCGCGGTGCGAACCAACACTCGCGAGTTCGCGGTCTAAGGCTCGAACGAACATCGAATCGACGGTCAGTGCGGTGACCATGATGGATAACGGGGTGATAAGTAATAACTATGAGTATAACGACGCGTACATGGAACAAGAGGAGGAATGGGAGCGCGAGGGTCTCCTAGACCCGGCTTGGGAGAAACAACAGAAAAAGGTCAGTTCCATTCACCTATGTTGACAGACTGGAAGGGTAGGTGAAGTGAACGAAAACGTACGCTCAAGCGACAAATAAACTGCGTGACGGCAATACTCGGCTCCGTATCGACAGGAAAATCCTTATCTGTGTCATTACTCATATTTGTGTATTCACAATTTGCTGGTTTTCATTTTTATGTTAAAATCCTTACGAAGTGATTCGCACCTGGACAAGCGAATTTAGTGCCAACAACCAACAAGGTGTTTTAAAATTAAATTCATGACAGACAGTGCTGTGATAACATTTCTGTAAAAAATCTATTTTTAGTGCGCAGCTTCAACTTGCCATTGAATTGGAGTCGTTTAAAATTTCGTTCGTGATCATTTTCCCGTTTTATCACCGACAATTGAAAATTATGTTCATATAATTTCTAGATTAATTCTTATAAAAATAATGACACGAAATCTTAATCCATAATTGAAGAAGTAGGAAGAAAATCAGCGCGTACATTCAAAAATTCAAAGTTTATCATGCACATTTCCCGCCGCTAGTTGAAAGTAGATCGCGGCCGTGGACACTATTAAAAGATTTCTTGGAGCTTTTCGCGCGAGCGAGACGAGCGCAGCGCGCGTCCCACGGGAGAGAACGGGCTAGAGAGAGAGGAGTCGAATTTCCGTTAGTCATGTCCTAAAATGGGTCCACAGCAGGCGCCGCTGAAAGCGCGGGCGTCCGTCTTTACGTCACCCTGAATCCCGTATTTCAGGAAACTGTTCTGTTCGTGGTGTCCACATAGTGTGCATCTTGACTGAGCCGTTGTCGCGCCCTGCACACTGCGCCGACGCACCCTCTGAGCTCAACCCAAGTGGAATGTCATTAACGACTTACGAAAGCGCTGCCGACTTGCGCTGTGCCCACTTTTATTTATACCTGGCAATAGCAAATGCTTCACAGATCTGTAATTTATATTGATATACACTACAGCAGCTCAGAAATTAATTACACTAATTATAATTGTAAGGCAGATTTATAAACTGTTGCATTTAATAATAAATATGAGACTAAAGAGGTCGTCGAAGAAAGACACCACTATAATAACGTAGAATTAAAAAAAAAACGATGAAATTTTCGTATATCAAGCGTAGACGTAAAGTCATGGCTACAAAACACGACTACGAGCTAAATTCCTAGCTAAAATTATATAAAAAATTGAATTAATACTTTCGAAATCGATTGACACATGAGAATCTTGAGGATTAGGTACGTTTTATTTATGATACTTCGAGGGGAAACAGCTGATGTTACATAATGGGATTTCCAGACGCTTGTTTTCTTCTTAAACAAATTAGCTACAAGCTATTTTAATTTTTGAAACCTCCAGCAACACGCTTTTGTTAGTTTTTGTTAACCTTCAGCTTGAGTTTAATGTCCTGTGTCACTGGCGTGCAAATAACAGAAATATGATCTATTCAGCATATTGTACGCTAAGCAGCCTTGGAGTACAATGAACCAGTAAATTCTTCAGGATATAAACAAAGAGCCTGCGACACCCGGTGCATTGCCCGGTCGTGTATGCCGGGTCAATGTCGCGGCCGAACAACTTGAGATGCGTCTGAGTGGAAAAGTCACCAGACCAGTCGCACTCACCGCGAAACTCTGGAATCAGTCTTCCGCAAGCAGGTCACTGTTACACAGTGTCAATGATGACTACCTCATAAGTATACCTCTCAAAATTTGAGAACCCAAACACTTCAAAATCACAATCAAATCGATTCCAAACAAATTGTCGACTTATTCAGTGAATATGCTGATGTCATCAACGTAAATGAACCTAAAAAAAGGA
This sequence comes from Agriphila geniculea, assembly GCA_943789525.1. Taxonomy (NCBI): domain Eukaryota; kingdom Metazoa; phylum Arthropoda; class Insecta; order Lepidoptera; family Crambidae; genus Agriphila; species Agriphila geniculea. Next base: position 4,026,317 of record OX038884.1, on the reverse strand, counting down.
AAGTGTTATTATTCTAAATGATATAGTAGAAAACACCAGAAAGCACGAGAGTTCAACCTGTTATTGAAATTACCATCATTTATACACATTACCTCACAAATCGGTTGAGAAAGCAGTTTGGATTTTTAAAATCTAAAATATGCTTATGCTTATACTAATTTGCACAAAGTCCTGTGCAATATTCAAAGTTTAATATTTCAATATTCAACATGCAAAATATACGTAATCTTGTTGAGATTTAACATAAATCAAGTTGAGACCAGCTGGCTGTTTGTGAATTACGGCAAGCTGCAAATCTTGCTTCGGCATATTTTCCGAAAATAAATGCTACAGCTGCAGAACCGTTAAAATTACCATGTATTATGGATTTATTTCGTTATCTTTTGGCATTCTTTCTGGCCCATAACTTCAACATGTTATCGAAAATAAAAATCATTACCGATACACGTGTTTACGTCATTATTTTGAGTTCAGTGACTCCAAAACTTATCTCACTGAAAAGAGGATTAATTATTGCCATTGCTCGCGGAAGTTTAAGGAATTTAGTTAAAAAGACTTGGTGATTCAATTTTAAGCTGTTTTCTCATACTTGTTGTTGATTAGATTATAGCATAAATAGATCAAATGCTGATAGAAAAGAAATGTTACAAAAATATTGAAATTTTGAAAAATTGTTAAATATTTCTCTGTGAAAATAAATTATGTAACTTCTGGCATGATTATTTTCCTTGTCATTGTTGGGTCACTTTTGGCAAATGATCAAATTTTATTTGATACAGTGGGCGCAATGACATGCATACATAATATTATAATCCTTAAAGTACTTACTCTAAAACGTATCTTCCAACATCGCGTTACACATGTCTAGTAAGTGTTTCAGTAATTTAAACATTTATTTTGTTTCAAGTTCATAATTTTCTTTACATTTACAAATGACATTTAATTGACAAACTACTTATTGGTAAAAGTTATAATAAACATAAGATAATCGTAGCATCTAAAATTCTGCATCTAGTTAATAAGATTCTCCACTTTTTATTTTCCATGGAAAACCTTAAGCGGTGTTAAAAATCAATATCTTTTCATTATCAAAATAACCTCAAGACTTCCTCAGGAAACCACAAAATCATATCAGGTGTTTACTTTCTATGTCTTACTTCCTTTTCTAAGACTTCAAGTTTATGATTCATATTTACGTTTTCTGATGGTTTGTATCATACAACATTATGAATACTAAAAATATAATTAACATTAAAATGTATATTTTTGTACTAACAAACCTATCACCTAATTCGAAACTTTTCCTTCTACAATGTTATTTAAATTAACTACAAATTGCCATCGTTACTCAAATGTAACGTCACCTTTTTCACGCTTAAAACGGAGCGTTAAAACGTTTGGCTTTTGAGAAACAAACAGCGGTGACCTTGGCACTGCGACACGATATTGTTACATCGGTCGGGTGGTGGGTGAAATTTAACTTTCTATCTTTCGGATGGAACCTGCTTTCCAGTTCATAGCGCGACGGCCAAGCCCGACGCACAAGCGTGAACGAAACGCGAGTGTCGTATGACATTTTGAACTTTAGACCTAGGTATCACTGTTGCTAACATTATTAACACCATCTTTCACATCAACCACTAATAATTTATTTATAAATATGAAAAAAGCTATGTTTAAAAATATTTAGTCATATGAAATCACATTCCCTGTAATAAGTAGGTAGTCACTTAATCATAGTGTGGTAAATGGCTTATTGTATCTTGCATTTATTATGCAAATTTATCTTTCAATAAATTCTTATTTAAATAAAAAATAATGAGAACACTTCTAAAATAAGAGAAGCGACAAGTAATAAATTCTAATTTAGAAATTTAATTAATGACTTAAGAGATAAGCCATTAATTAAATAATTAACATTCACTACATCACCTCGATACGACACCTAATTTTTTACGTCACGCAAACGACACAACACAAATATCTTATCTTATAGCAAAAAAATCAACAACATACCTTACGAACAAATTGTTTCATGGGCATTTAAATAAAATCGAGTCGACACAAGGTTATTAATTAATAACGACAAGAACATATTATTTAATTACACATTCTTTGTCAACAATGCTCGCTGAATCATCGCAATCGGATACAAGTGGCATTATAATCATACATTTGGTCCTAAATCTTTAATGATAATAATTGAAAATAAATACATATATACTTTCGGTACCTATTAAGAAATCATCGACATTACATTCTTGCGTAAAAGAAACTTGTAGAAATTAGATTACAAAGCAATGACGATTTAACGAAATCTTGCAATTTCTTGTATTTACAAAATCGTGTATTACCCAAAAAGCTTTTAAGTGTTGTGGTCAAGTGAAAGTTTTGACACGTCATTTCGCCCGTTGTTCCTCATTAGTCATTTGGTGTTGTGGTAAAACCGCAGGACTTAGTTCCACATACAAGTGCGTACGCGCAGCCATCGGCGTCGCCTCGGCCCACGTCAATAATATCATTTTAAGTAGACCGGTTCCGATGCGGCGGTTCTAGTAACTACATAGTATTACTAAACTATAGACTGTGCACCTTTCTTTAATATTTAACCTGCGTTTAAAATCTTTACCTTCTGTTTGAATGTGATAAAGAAAAGAGCATCTCGTTCCGCGATTATGATAATTTTATTAACAGGAAAGCATCGCATTCTGAAAAAAATATTTTGTTTTTCATTTCTGTTCTTGAATTTAGTTTTTTTTTTTTAATCAAACAAAGATTTTTTTACACATTGCTTAAGTTTACATCCGTATATTACGTAAAAGGTAATTGTCCTCGTGAAGTATGTTTGTCCTTTTTTCCCATGAATCATACAGTCGGCCTCATCTGAGAAAAATGTTGAATTAACTATATTCTTGGATGGTGATAATAATTTCAATACAAACATGGTTATGTGATTAACGTCACGTATTTAATAATAGCAAAGTTATGCTTGAACTAATATTTTAGAATCTGCTACTGCTAAGTAATACATATACCTACTTCATTTATGGTAATCATCTACTAAATCCCTCTTTTTTATTCGTAAAATACTAAATTTATTCTGCGACATTGAAAGTTTGAAACGTTCGTGTCGATAAATATTTATATTGCAGCTTTCGTTTTATTAAAGCAAATTGCTTTTACTAGTACCCGCATCTTTTTATTGTGTGGTCTATGCCGTGTTCCATTTCGAAATATAGTAAATGGTAGGGTTGTCAGACGGCAATTTCGTCAAGGTCGCTGTTAATGTAACCGAATATGCAATTAGAATGTTTGTAACTTAAGTAATAAATAGCCAACATTTTTCTATCTAAATTACCTACCCTATTCAATAGTAGTAGTTTCTGGCGCCAAGCATTAAAAATTTATAAAAGTTCTGTCAATATATCTAATATGAAGTAGGTTGTTTTTATAAGAATCAAACTAAGAGACATGTTTTTACGAAAATTATGAAAAACTGTACCTATATTATTTACTGGTAAAGTAAATTCATAAGAACCGAGCATTTTAGTTTAGTTAACATCAAAAACATTAGAAATACATATGAAAAAAAAAACACAAGTCCCTATCACACACAATATCAATGATATAAAATTAGTCCTGTAAATCTGAAGTGCCCCCGAGACGGTCAAACGGTTTGATTCAACAACACATTTTTAAGGTTTGGTTTGAATCAAACTATTTTGATCATTTACAGAGGTAGTTTGAACGATTTGTCAAACATTTATAAATTCATATTTTGTTGTGTTTGACGGACCGTTTAATCGTGTTCCGACGAAATTTTGTACCATCTTTTGGACCTAATTTTTTTCTTCTCTTTTTTTCCCCTCTTTTTATGCAGGACATTAACGTTATAAACATGAGATAATCGCGATCCTTGTTTAAGGGCATCTTGGCTGTGTCACAAATCTAGTTACGACAGCACACCGAACCAAACTGCGAAGTGGCGTTTGGTAGATCCTTCAAACTGACATCAAACCGCCATCAAACCGTTTGAACAACACGTAAAGAACAACGGTGAAATAATTGTTTGAGTTAATTATTAAGCGTATTAAAATGTCATTATTACGAATTTACGTATTATAAATTCATAAGATTTTTCAAATTATAATTAAGTTCTGACTAAGTCAGCTAAAAAAATCAATCTAAAAAGAAACTCGAATGTCTGTTTATTAGGAACACAGACCGTACAACAAGTACTGTGATTGATTAGGAAACAGCAAAAACGGCCACATTTTGTTGAATTTGAAATGTCACCAAGAATCTTCTTCTTATTATTATTTTTAGTTTGGTTTGGCTATCTACTCTAGAAGGGGTAACATCCCAAAAAGGATGTTTGCCATTGTTCTTTGAATCAAACCGTTTGACCGTCTCGGGGGCCCTTTAGATTTCGTCCCCAATTCGATGGCAGAGAGAGATTCTCCCAACCCAGCGTCCTATAGTAGCAGCCCTACCGCATCAGATAGCCCGGCCCCGCCCACCGGCGGCCGGCGTGCACCCAGGTGCGCGCGCGCACGCCGTCACCCGCCTTGCAACATTGTCGCTGCTTTCCACGTAAACAAACAAAACAACGCGATATCACACATGAAAACAGGATATAAAATACTTTGCAGAAATAGAAAGAACATTATAAAAACTTTTGTAGTAATAGAAAGTCAGCTAAACTTCGAACGTAACGAAAAATAATTGATTAGATTTTGTTAGAAATGTCATGCTAAAACAAAACAAAATTGTAAAGTTTCATTTGGACGAGTAGCCTTCTATACTACTCCCATTACTGGAGGACTAGGAATACTCAAAAATCTTATTAAAACCTGTACAATACATTTATTGCCGTTTTGTATGGAGAATTTTAAAGAATTTGCATTTTTCATACTAACGTTGTCTTGATTTATTTAACAACCATGAACGCACATGTTTTAAAACTTTAATGCACAACTGTTTAAACACTCAGCTAGCTAATGCCACAATAAGTATCGGGTAAGTTCTTGGTAAGTTACAACGATATAAGTATTCGTTTCTGCTAACGAAAAAAGGAGTCACGGAGTTTGAGATACTTTTTTAACGTTCAGTTAATTTAAAAAAGAGAACTTAAATTCCATTCCCATGTTATTGAAAATGGTATCATTTCATTTCTTATTAACAATAGGGGCTGACCCCAATAATTTAGACGTTACAAATTATTCCACTAAATATAATGTGTTTTAGCATTAATATTGAGTTAATTCAAGGTGTGATGCGTAGGCGCATCGATTGCTCATCATGGTTGACGCACTGCAAATATTGTATGTGCCACTGCTACGTCCAAACACGGAAGATGTTAATAAAAAGTGTCACTGAAATGAAAAATCTTACTCTTTTTGCCCAAAGCTTTAGAGAGGATTGTACTGTACGGACTTAAAAAAATATATAGTTGTAAAGAATGTGTCATACTTGATAGGTTACCTAAACTAGAATGAATATCGTGAGACTTTGTCACATAAAATATGGAATGACATCCATCGACATTATCAGACAATCTACCTATGCTTAATATAAGTGAACAAAAAACAATGAAGAGGAAAATAATAATTATAATTTAAATTGAAGAAGTAAAAGTCCACTAGATTCTTAAAACAACTTTTACCGACCAGCAATGTTACAGCCTCTTTGGATTTCTTTTTCATCTACCTCTCAAATCCCAAATTTCAGTGACATCTTTTTATAAAACAAATGTAAATAAGCCGATGCAGTTGACAATACACTTCAATCCTGGAAAAGGTGGTTTTAGTTGCTCGTGCCCTATCCTCAACAGTTAGTGTTAATTTAAAAAAGTGCCCATGCCACTTCCACTTAAAAAACAAGCTAACATCAAGATCTAGGAGCTCAAAATACACAGTCAAAAGAACTTTTTTTTATTTCAAAGACTGTCAGCAGTAGACAGTATATCAGACTCTCTTCGCTTCGTCCGATATGCTGCCAACACAACTATTTTCAGCCAGTCCAAACGCCCACGTGAAATGCTTACACTGACTTACAATTATAATTAGAAAATCGTAGATACTGAATTTATTTTTGCCTCGGACGCACCAAAGATGAAAATTCTCTCTGTACATTGAACGATAAAAATGTAATTCATGTTTCCTTTGCCTTGATTAATGACGATCGGTAGACAATGAAAGTGACATCATCAGCGATTTATTCCTGGAAATAAACTGATCGAATTGACACTTAATATTCTGTAATTAAAAACTAATTACTTACCTATGCTTTACATCACCAGTTCGACTCCACTCCATCAGTTTTATTGTTCTAGTGCCGTGATGTCAATTACCTATCTATAACGCTGCTGATTAGATAACATGATCTCAATTAAACCCAAATTAACTGAAAAGTGATATCTAATTAATGAATACCTAGTAATATTCTGGATACTACCATCTTAGATAATATTTTACGCTATGCTACTATTTAAATAATACGTGTTAAATCGAAAACTTTACTTATGATAGAATGCGGAGTCATATTGATTATCTGAATAGATACGTCTGAGTTAACGATAACCGTACATCAGCTGTATTCTTCGTTGTTGGTCACCCTCCGATCTACAAAAGCTAGTTTGAGGGTCATACAATAGAGGATTCGCAAACATTACTCCACTCTGTCCATCACAACAACTGCTCTTAACAGCTGCTTCTCAACACGTATATTTTGTTTCACCCTACTCACCATTTACCTTGAAAATTATGGAAAACTTAATAATGGATTGTAGTCATTCTTCAGAATGTTAATCAGTTAAATTTTTTGTTAATAATCCTCACATTTTGTAGAAGTTTTGTGGATAATTTCATGTAGAAATAAAAACAGATTTAATAATAAATAACTATTTCTAAAACTAGTGGCTCTGTAAAACTCACGCGTTTGTTACACTTTTAATAATATTTCGAAATGGCTGAAATGTGATTTTCCCCATATCTCCGCCATTTTGAATAATGTCATAAAACTAAATCGACAAAAAAAACTAGGTATAAGTATAATTATAGAACCTGCTCACAATATTTCACGAGAATCGGTTTAGGGAAGAACAAAAGGACAGCCTGGCGGACATACAAAAGTACTTTAGCCCAAGCTAAAACGGAGACGCTTCGCGCTCGCTTGGTCAACTACACAAGGACCACATAGTATCAAGCTTCATATGTAAATAAATTAAAAACTATTATAAAATTCATATAAAGAACTATTCTAATGAATAATAAGTATACTTTTTAGTGTTTACCGATCTTTTTCTATAAAACCGCTTCATGTTTTGTAATATAAACACTATCGATACCAACTCACGGCCGACGTCAGATTCTACAATGTTTGTCTGACACCATGCGTAGGCCGTTTCCGCTGTTCACACTGAACGCCAGGGCGCTAATGTGGGTGCAAGCTAACAATAAAATGCTATCAAGTGAAACGCAATAACGCAACCGATATCCTTATAAATCTGATGAAGATGGTATAAATCTTGCATCTGTTGAAAATCACCTTGTAATATTTTAATTCGAAAGATACTCGTGTGTTTTGTTTTAATTCTCCGTTGTGTGAGGATAAATTATTCTGTATTTATTAAAATCTTATTACACCGTCGCGTTGATGAAATATCCCCAACATTTTCGACAGTAAATAAAATAGGCTTTTCATAGAATATACATATGAGTAATTGAGACAAATTGCAATGATCAAATCAATTGTTACATGACAGGAATCCCAAGATCACATTCCGAAGTGACAAGATCATCAAAATAGAATTGTTTCAAGTTATCATGATCTAAATTTCTGTGTCAGATTCCGAATGCGTCAACATGGGTGCTTCCGCTTTGTAAACAGCTACTGCCAAAATAAATAGATAAATTATTGTAGGCTGACGCTCCTGCAGCAGAAACCTTTAATTTCTTAACTTGTATGGATATTCTTGAGCTGGGAAAGTTTTGTGTAGATGAAACACGCCTAGGAGAATACAAAATAGATATTGTCTAGCCAGTCATAACCATAACCACCAAAAGAAGCTTATAACCTAACCTAACCTAACCTAACCTTGTCAGCTACTTTTGATTCATAAAAAATCACCTACTGCACCGATAGTGTAGAAAAGGAAGGTAGTGGACCCCCACAGTAAATCCTCAGTAGACGAAACTTTACAGTATAATAAAGCATCATAAATGAAACATATTTTTTAAATTATCCAAATGGTTTATTTTTTTGGGATATTTGTACATGGGTTTAGGTTCATACTATATTACATCCTTGCAAAGTTTTATCGACTGAGGATTTAATGTTGGGTTCTCCATACTGCTCATCTAGTGGGGTTTGTAGCAGCCTTTAATTTTGGAAATAATTGCATGAATCTACTAGGTATTTTTGATATAGTTAAATTTAGATTGAAAACTACCATGTGATTAGTTACTGGTTTTAAATTGTCTTACGTAGAGGTGTAGGACGTTTCCGTTCCAAAGTCAACAAAAGTTCTGCCAAATGTGGATCAAATTATAGGGAATGGAATCACATTTGGCAACCAGGGGCCGTACCGGCTAACGAATCGATTATCGAAAAATCTGAATCGGTTTCAACTTAAAACTGAAAAATCAAAGTAAGGAATTTCGTCTTGTACTTTCTGTTGACGTAATTTGGAAGATAACGATGTTCGTGTGACATCATGAAATGGGGTTCGCCATTTTCGCCCAATTGGGGCTCGATTTATCTGTTTTAATTTGAAACCCAGCAGACTTTTCGATAATCGATTCGTTAGCCGGTACGGCCCCTGCTAATGATGCCTATGGCATGTCAAGTGTCCAAAACCAACAGTTATTCGATATCATTAACGACCTTCGTGGTCGAGTGGTTTGTACGCCGGTTTTTAAGGTGTCGCCATCTCTAAGGTCCTGGGTTTGATCCCCCGTTGGGTCAATTTAGAAAACGAACTTTTCTATATTGGCTCAGGTTTAGGTTTTTAGGGTTCCGTACCAAAACGGTAAAAAGGAACCCTTATGGTGTGACTCAGTATGTCTGTCTGTCACAGCTGGATATCTCGAAAACTACTAATGGTATCAACTTGAAATTTAGAATGGTTTAAGATGACATTTGCCCAACTATTTTGCAAAAAGAAAGAAGTAAAAAAATCAATATATTTTTTACAACAGGGACTGAAAAGGGATCTTACAAATTTGAAGTGGGATGACTAGGGCATTTGGGGTATCATATGAAAGAGCGTCTTTTGCACGTTTTCAATCATTTTTTTCTTTTTTCTTTAGGCCGCATAGTTTTCGACTTATGATGAAATTTAAAAAAAAATACCGTTCCCCTTCCCCCCCCCCCCTTATCTCCGAAGTTTGCAAAGAGAAAAATCTGAAATAGTTTTATGTGATAGCAGTTTATATAAAGATTACAGGAAAAATAAAACGATGTCTCATTATAGCACAATTTTTTAGAAATCATCAAATTTCTAAAAAGTTGTTCCACTATCGGTCAAGAGATGGCGCTGACCTAAAACTGCAATACTAATTTTATTATTCTACTCTGCAGTGTGGTTTAATGGTGCAAATATGATGGTACGGAACCCTCGCCTCGGTGCGCGAGTCCGACTCGCTCTTGACCGGTTTTTATTTGTTTGTAGTTCCACCGTTATCCCTGATTTCTATAACACGAGTGCTTTAGCTATAAGTAGCTGGAATATTTGGAATCAGAACAATGTTTGTGGGGTTGTCTAATATTTATTTATTAACACCTTTGCCATCATCAGTAATAGTTTCTTAATTATTCACTTCTCAAGCTTACGCGCTCACTAGACATGAAATAAAACACTTTTTAACGGATACTAGCGCGGTTTTTTTTTTTTTTTTTTTTTTTTATTAAGGACCGCCAACAAAACATACACCATGACAATTTAAAAAATACAAGTAAATTTATAAGCTAAGTGCTGTCTTAATTATAGGCAGTCACGACATGTGCTATCATTAACATTGTAAAAAATATTTAGAAAAAAATGTTATTACTATTTAAAAAAAGAAATAGAAATTTTATTGAAAGTACTTTGGTATTTAGTTGGTATTTGGTTTGATTTTTGGTTTTCCCGACGTTTCGGCACCTTTGCAGCTGCCGTGGTCACGGGGGACTGAAGCTACCCGTGAGCCTACCCTCAAGCGATGAATTTTTTTTAGACGTTCAGAAATTAAAATTTAACAAAATTTTTTAATTATTTTATGTTGATTTATAATTTAATTTTATGAATTATTTAATGCTAAAAAGAGAGAATCTACTGAAACTACCACCATTTCTTTCTTGGAGGGGCCTCCCAATTTTATGAAATGGTGGTAGTTTCAGTAGATTCTCTCTCTTTTTAGCATTAAATAATTCATAAAATTAAATTATAAATCAACATAAAATAATTAAAAAATGTTGTTAAATTTTAATTTCTGAACGTCTAAAAAAATTCATCGCTTGAGGGTAGGCTCACGGGTAGCTTCAGTCCCCCGTGACCACGGCAGCTGCAAAGGTGCCGAAACGTCGGGAAAACCAAAAATCAAACCAAATACCAACTAAATACCAAAGTACTTTCAATAAAACCGCGCTAGTATCCGTTAAAAAGTGTTTTATTTCAGTTTCTTAATTATTTGCATATTAATGCATCAAGTATTTGCACGTCGAAACCATCGACAGAATATGCTGGAAAATGTATTTTTATAACAAGTATAATATATTGATTTATACTCAATGTGGCTACTTATGCATACCTAATCGTCCTCAAATTACGCTTTCAATACTTGAAAAAATACTTCAGGGTGATTTTATATGCACGTGATCTTCAGATATAGATCGAAATACTTACGTCAAAATTATTCTTGTATGTCAAGTGAGGCAAAAAAAACTGAGCCAAATTGGCTCTATTTTCTTCTAAAGGTAGGGAAATAAAAACTCTATATAGTTCTTATATGTACGATTAGGTAATAAACACAGGAAGGATAAAAATCTGAAAACCGAGCCTTTTAGACTTAGTCTTATTTGCCTCACTTTTGACAGTGCGCTTTATAGGGAACTATCGTTCTAGGTTGTTATTATTCTAAGCATTACATAATAGTACAAGTACCTACGTGACTTAAAAATCACCTTGTAGAACGTGTGCTAAAATCACTGGTATCGTTGTAACGAGCCTCGTCCGCAGATTGTTTTATCACAGGATGTCTGGATCGCCGCATCTCTTCCGCTATAAACTCATCTCAATTCGATACTAAGTACTCACCTACAGATGTAACGCTATTGCGAACAAATAGCCATCAATTTGTAGAATGTAGTTAAACTTTGTTACTTACTAGGGTAGAATTTGTCGTTAGTTGTCGGGACACGGTAAAATATATTGTTTAAAGCTAAAATCCACGAAAACCACGTTATTGTGCTTACAATAGCGAGTCATGCACTAATGTTTAACCTTAAGATTGGATTGGAACATACTCTGTTTAGAATTTAGCGAAGACTATTTTTAAAAAACCGACTTCAAAAAACCAACCTCTAAAAAGCAAGAAATAATATTCGTAATAATAAAACACGTCTATTGAAGTCGGGTGGGGCTGGAGTACAAATCCCTTTTTTTTATTCTAAAAGCCCCACCCGACTTCAATAGACGTGTTTTATTATTACGAATATTATTTCTTGCTTTTTAGAGGTTGGTTTTTTGAAGTCGGTTTTTTGTTTTTTAAACAATTTTTTATTTTTTTATTTTTAGTGTAGGTACCTTTTGTATTAGGTAGTGTAGGTATATTATTTAGGTAGAAATTAAAATCGGCTCAGCCAAACGTGAGTTAATCGCGGAGAAACATACATATATGCGGGTCAAACTGAGAACCTCCTTTTTTAAGTCGGTTAAAGAACTACCCTTTTCCAACAAAAAAATAATTATCTTATTCAGTTCATAAACAAAGAAGTTATACGACTGATCATCGAGGTAGTTCACACAAAATCATACTATTTTCGTCTTTTTTTCAAGATTAATTGAAAAGTACTGAACCGATTTCAAAATTTTTAAAAATGGGACCAACTTGGGAGTTTACATAATGTAATAACGTTTGAATCATTTCAATCGGTCCAGCCGTCTTCGAGTAATCGGTGTACATACAAAAAACAAAAAAAAAAACGGGTTGAATTGAGTACCTCCCTCCTTTTGAAGTCGGTAAAAAACACTCGTTTTTCTGCCATTCCTTTGATTTTAAAGCAATTACTTTCCAATTTCACGACTTCTGTTTACATGTTATAAAATACTAACGTAATTATAAAATAAGGAAACCTAAACCACGGTATTCCGTGGTACATAATAGTAAGTAAGTACCTATAGTAAACTAACTTGAACATTAAAACTTAACCTTAAACTTCAGCACTTAAACATTAAAACTTAAACTTCAGCACTTAAATATTAAAACTACATTAGCGCGTACTATTGTATATAATTTACTTATTCATCATCTTATTACTAAACTTTTCTTAATTCTTGGTTTCTCTATTTTATACATATAAACACTAATTAAACAACCTATTATAATGAAAATCAAGATTCAGATTTAAAAGGGCAAAAAAGTTTCAGTGATACAAAACATTTTTACGGAAATCTCTAAAGATAGTTACCGCCTTCGGTTACCGCGACAGAATCCGTAAAAAGTTTTATACAATGAAATTTTCTTTGGCTTTTCATCACAAACGGACCTCTCAATAACTAGCTTTTAATTGAATAAAAGCGAGAAGCCAACATAAATATGAAAAAAGTTAAGAAACTCTTTGCAAATGTTAGTAAAATCACAGTTTAACAGTAAAATCTCGCGCTTGCATAGATAGTTATTCGTTTGCTATCTATTCTGCCTATATCTAAATCTACTGATAAGTCACATTGGACTAGCCTTCTTATCATTATGACCGCGAAACAGTGGGAAATATCTGACAATAAACACCTTAGTCTTGATAAGTCCATTATCTTTTAATATAAACAACTCTGTTTGTATACAAAAATAATTGATTTAGATTCCTTTTTCAAATCATGCGTTTTATAAAGTTTAATAAGATAGGTAGTTAAGATGAATCATTTTTAATAAAATCCAACTTTTATACTGATCAATATTGTAGATATTCTTAGAGTAAGACGGGCTTCTGAACCCGTCGCTGCTCGAAGTAGATATTGAAACAAAGCATTTTCGAATTTTTAGATTTTAGGCATTCACAATGCTATATTTATATTAAGATAGTTACTTATTTTAATAGAAAAAATACTAGAAAAAATCGACTCACCCGTAGCAGTTTAAACGGGATTCGAAACCGCATCTTTGGGATTCCGGTCCAATGCACTGACCAATATTATGCTACCGAGTCGCTAGTGGGAGTGGCGAAATTTTCTAGTACTTTTTACTAGAAAATTTCGCCACTCGTTCACGCTGTAAGCCAGCGTTATTTCATCAATGTGATTATCTTCAACATTAGAATGCAACATCTTTACAGATGCCAGACAATCGATTAAGATGAAATAGCTGTATAATTTTTGATGTTTTAGATTTTAGCCATTTTTATCATTTTAAGTTAAGGGCAGACTACCCATAATTTGCATGCTGTGGCAGCCTTTAATTAAGGTGACCCTATTCCTAGATTAAGTTGCAACTGTATTTTAGATCATGTAGGTATTTAGTGTTTGCTATTTTAATAGTACTTACAATACTAGAAAAAATCGACTTATCGAATCCCGTCTGAGCTGCTACGGGTGAGTCGGTTTTTTCTAGTATTTTTTCTATTAAAATAACTATCTTAACAAAGCGTTTTTTTTATACATGAAAAAAGCTTAATTTTTTTATATTTGCCTCGATCTATGACTATTTGCTAAATGCGTTGACGCCTGCGTTGCGTGGAGAAATGTTAATTGATATAATAACAACATAGTAGTAAATAAAGTAAGTACAATGCGATTAAATTGACAATAGACAGTGATCCGCTGCAACTTCACTGGAGAATGTATGGCAAAGAGTAAATTTTACAGATTAGAATACAACGTTTTGTTCCGCAATCTCTAGCGCTCTGAAGTTAGTCACTTCTGTTATACATTGTTAAATTAATCACATTGTATGTCGAGATAAAAAATTATGCTATTTTGCTGATGTTATAAGTTTCAACTGTTTGTGTGTGTGTGTGTAACTTTTAACATAGTAAGCAAATTTTACTTTTACTTAGTCATAACAAGAAATTGGACGACAGTTGGTTGAGTATAAAAATTAAGTGCTATGCTATAAAATTGCATTTCTCCAAAATGGTCGAAAAATATATAAATAACGTAGAAACGATGATACGATCGAAAGCTTTTATATTATATAATACTTTCACAAACTATTGATTAAATTATGCCTTCAAATTTATACGAGACCATCTTGAATAATTGCAAAATTAAACTTAGTATAAATCTTTAAGATGAGTCTTTGCGAGTCGATCGATTCGGCTAGACTGAAAGTGTCAGCTTAATTGAAAACTGAAAGCTATGATGTAAATAAACCTACAAGCAAGTAAATACATACAACATAACAAAGATAATAACGATATACAGAAGTAGGTAAACAATATGCAGAATTTTGTTTTAACCCATCAAAATTTTAAATTTGCGGTTCAAACAAAAATACAATAAACTAAACAATGGTTAAAATATTTATTTTGATTATATTTTCTTAAGAATATGTAGATGCCAGTCAGTACCAAACCAAGATCTTTAACAAAAGTATTTATCAAGGCTAAATGTTTTGCTAAATGTTTTTTAGGATATTCTTTAATAACTATCTGTACATAGGTTAAGAAAGAAAAATTTTCTTACGAAATTATTCTCAAAATTATAAAAACTTTATTTTGGATATTGTAACCATAAATTTCACTGACTTACAGACTTACATAGGTAGTGCGTTGTAATTTGTGAGATAGGTCAAAAATAACCAACGCAAAAATATTAATTATTTCCCTCAAGTAGCGCTTTCATTTTAATTAAATTCACTTTTGGCACTTTTGCTAATTGCTGCTACAACAAACTATATTTTACTGAGGTTATTTTTTGTAAATAAAAAGCTTTAATTTGTGCATGTGAATTTTCGATACATTATGATTCGATACATATCATTAGCGAGCAATAAATTTAATTAAGATGACAGCACCACTTGAAGTAAGTATATAAGAGCCTAAAATCAAATAACAACTCACTCCTAACATTCTCTTTTAATATTGCCATAAGCTTT
Organism: Agriphila geniculea; assembly: GCA_943789525.1. Taxonomy (NCBI): domain Eukaryota; kingdom Metazoa; phylum Arthropoda; class Insecta; order Lepidoptera; family Crambidae; genus Agriphila; species Agriphila geniculea. The sequence goes on along the minus strand of OX038884.1, from coordinate 4,011,027 downwards.
ACACATTGTGGTATAATACAACTTAACAAAGAAAGAAAGCGGCAAGCCTTCTGCCTTAATTTGGCCAGTGCAACTTGTAAACAATGCCATTTTGAACGAGCGAAACAAAAGACAAGCAACTGCTTGAAGACAATGGCGGCTCATGACGAATACATGCGTCAGATCATACAGCGATCGAGTTAATTAATAAACGGTCAAATTAGGAAACTAACGGATGCCATTATGAGTTTAAGGACTAGTTGACCGTTAGCCGTATGAAAGATGTTATGGTGGTGTCATACTTGACCTTATTTAAGGCCAAAGAAAAAAACATAAAATAAAAGATCAAATAATTAAGGGGCTTTGTAAAAAATAAAGCGTAAAGCGAGATAGCGATAAAAAAAACGTCGCGCAGACGATTGTGAATATTGATGATATACTATCCCCGTCAATTGGTAATGCGCCTGGCGGCCATGATTTTAATCTCAAAAACGAAAAACAATTGTAAAAATTTTATAGACCCTATCTTATTGAAAATAATAATTCACTAATTAATATATTAGATTACCTATTAGAATTTTCTTATTTCAAGACATTTTTAGTTGCGGATCACGTCAACGTGGATGTTAATGTGACAAGGTTCCAGAGCATTACCAATTGACGCGGGCCGTTTCCTTGTGGCCAAACTACATTATTTAAAGCAATTTTGACTTGAATATCTATTTATTGACATTATTGTGTCTAAGTAATTTTAAACTTAAAAAAAATTAAGAGGTGTTTTCGAAGAGGAATTTTCGTGTTCAATACGTGTCTGGAGAAAGATACAAAGAAATATTTCAGATCTGTAGGATCTTTCAGCGACCTATGGCATTACATCAAAAAGTGAAAAAAAAAAAATACGTAAGTACTTATCCCTTTAAGAATAAATTTTTGAAGACAAGTGAATTATCACTTAGAGTCATTAGACTTATAATATCGTTCCGTCTAACCTAAAATAAATTGCGATAGCAGCAGGGAAGAGGGAACAATTAAAAATATAATTATTTCACTGAAATGAAAAATATGAAAAATTAAAAACACGCTTGAAATTTTTAAATCAACTTTAGAAACATAATAGTTAAAATAATTTGCAAAAATCAACTAACTAATACAAAAAAAAATACCAAAAAATGCTAAGACGACGACTCCCACGTTGGGGTAATAAAAACTCTACAGATCTCACACTACGCGCAACTATCAAAGGCATTGATTTAGATTTAGAAATAATCACACGATAAAATTTGACAAATTTGTTTTATAGGAATTCGTTCGTACTGACTGACGTAAGTGAACGGAGCGCAAACTGACCTCTCGAATAAGAGACCCGCTACAGCCTACTTTCAGTCCGCCCGCCTCCTAAGATGGCTCAAACTGTAGCTTAATTTAATCCTAAGATTCTTATTTTTCCGTTTCTTAAATAGCGAGCTCAAAAAAAAGTAATAATGAGGTAGGTATTTGTCTAATGTACTTATTAGGTAGGAATATCCATGTAAATACTTATTTAATGGGAAATTCAAAACGGCTCGCGCAGAGTTGTTTCGTTCGACCATTTGTATTGAAATTTAAAAAATGGAACGTGATTTCGGTAAAAATACTTCGAACCAAACTACTCAAGAACCTACTTCTATGTATGTAATTCTAAAATTAACACGCGTTTATAATATTGCTTGTATGTATAATCTGAAACGTGGTGTTTATATCAAACAATAACTAGCACCGGCAGACTAAACATGGCATTCACAAAGTTGTTGTTACAGCCTGGGATAAAAGTGATGTAATATAAAGTAGAGAGAAAAAATCGTGTTGTCTATGACCCACTTGGCCACCGGTACTCTAGACCCCTCCGTAAGGTTATCACTAATATTGGCTAAGCCAAGAGCCTTTCTCTTAGATTCATAAAATTTCTACAATATTTTTTTGCTGATTTAAGTTTTGATGTTTTGATCGTGGTGGCTTTTTGTAACCATCTTAAGCTTTGTCCAGTCTTTTTTAGGGTTCCGTACCCAAAGGGTAAAAACGGAACCCTATTACTAAGACTCCGCTGTCCGTCTGTCTGTCTGTCTATCTGTCTGTCTGTCTGTCACCAGGCTGTATCTCATGAACCGTGATAGCTAGAAAGTTGAAATTTTCACATATGATGTATTTCTGTTGCCGCTATAACAACAAATACTAAAAATGGAATAAAATTAATACTTAAGTGGGGCTCCCATACAACAAACGTATTTTTTTGCCGTTTTTGGTGCGGAACCCTTTGTGCGCGAGTCCGACTCGCACGTGACCGGTTTTTCTTTTTATTTATAGAAAATGATTCCCTTATTTTCTTTGAATAGCCAACTGTTTAGTTTTGCTAGATGACCTAGATTAAATTTTCAAAGGAAGTTGAAGCAATTGTTTGAAACTATAGCATCTTATTTTAATACTGTTGAGAGTAAGTGGGCTAAAACCGAACGTGCGGTAGGAAACCATTGTTGCATACCGAGCGGAACGTACTTATTGGCCTATTGGTACGACAATGTCATTTGGCTTAGATTAATACTGAATGTTAAAAAGGAACCATGTATATCGATAGTTTTATCGATCATTTTACTGTACGAATCTAACAAAGTATGACGCTTCATATTCATAAAAATCTCATAATGTTTTTCATGTTTTCTATTTCCCATAAAACCAAATGGCATTAAATAAGTACTCTACCTAAGTTGTTTATTTTCTGCTTCTTTAAAATTTAATTTATCGCCTGATTTTGTACCGCAAAGTATATTTTTTGTGTAATATAAAAAGCGTAATACTTTAACTATGATCGTAACTTGTTCCCTATCTCAAAAATATAACTATCTGTAGATAATAAATAAGCAATTGGCCAGAATTGTAAAACGCAACAGGAGAAAATTATGAAAATACGTATTTATAACAAAAAAATCTTTAATGACTTGTCTTCAAATATGCTATTAGGATGAATGGCTATTCAAAATAGATAGTCTTCCCACCTCCCCACAATTGTGACTAAACTATCAATTACTTACCCAAAAACCCGACTGGGTGCAACCGACGCGACGCTGTCAACCGTCACTCAGCCAGTCTAAATAAAACTCATAGCTGGGTGAAGGAACTGGGACACACGGACAGATTACAATCTCGGTCCTACGCTTATTCTTACAAAAAAAGATCATAATTATAATAATGAGCATGAAAATAACAGTATTGATAATCAGGGAGATTTGACAAAGACAGAACCATCGTATTTGCTACAGTAGTATCCAACAACCGACATTTTCCAAACAAAATAGTGTAGTTTTACAGTTACTAATAAGCTATAATGATTCTAACAGGATCAATTGATTGATATTAACTCAAGACCTGGTAAAGCAGTAGGCAGACCTTTGCACCAGACATCGATTAAAGACCTTATTGCATGAAATGATCAACAAGGCTATTAACAAACTACGATTATCGTTATCTACTCGACCATCACGACTACTGTAATCGATTTGTCTAATCAGCTCTGACGCGACACAATACGTCATAGTGTCACTTTCGAATCACGATTCACGATGCGTCAAGTCTCAAACAATCCGATGATTCGAGATTTGCTCAACCGCCATTACATCATTATTTACATAAGGAAGCGTTCGGATATTCCAATTCTGTAGCTTGCGAAAGCTGTACTAGTCCCGAAATAGCGAAAACATGCCAAGTGAGTAAGTAGGTTTATTATAGGGAAGCCTATTTTTAACGCAGGGAATATAATTAGATAAGGATCTCATACAGATACGAGTAGTAGCACAGCAATATGATACATTCGTATCATTTTGCTGAATACATTGTATTAAATTCTTGATTTGGATATTTTGGATGCAAGCCGTCCGGTTTTAAGTCTGGTAACTTATTGAAGTACACTTTTATAAATAATGTGGTAATTTTTACCCGGTAGCGACTGTTTTTGGTCGTTTTTGCCTCACGACGAACGCCGGATTATAGCATACACTTTCTTCTGAATTATCGAAAACTCCTGTAAAATTTAAAGTTATAGTTATTTTATTTGCCACTGTCGCACTTCGTCACACAAATTGTCTATCAATTTGCCTTAGAAACATTCCTGTCTCCGGATCTTTGCGCCCACACAAATCTGCTTCTGTAATCTGTAGTCAAATTTATATCTCTATGTGCATATTTCTGAACATTTCCACCATCTGTTCTCCTAGCGATAACTTTATTTTGGGCTACTTGTCGTCGTCTTATTTACGATCCACATTCATCTGCAGACGTTAAATCTACTGTGAGGATTCTTTTACATTTAATAAAACTGTTTTCTTCATTATTAACGCCTCGTTTTTATTTTGCAGGTATAACAATGAGCCGGAAAGTTACGACGCTTAAAATTTTGACACCCACTTTGAAATGTAAGTCGATACATTGTCTGAAGAGTTTCACGGAATTGCACAAAACATGCTCTTTTTTATTATACGCTAAAAACGTGTAAAGTCTTGTACAAATATTTATTTCTCAGCTTGGTCATTGCTCTTTTGGTTATTATCACTTATCGTATACGGGATTTTGATAACGGAAATCACACCTACGTTTTTAATGTCCTTTAATATATTCATTAGAGGTGAAACTACATGATGTTTTAATACAATCAGCTGATCTAGTCTTGTCAAATATTTGAGTATTAGTATTCAAAGTATGTCTCGGTTAGCGGTCACGTTATTGTTTATCGCAACGATAGTGGGTGGACTGCACTAACTGGCACCACTCCCAATGGCTACACCTTCACAGGTATGTCACTCGCGAGTCTATTAGCGAGGGACAATACTGTAGTATTGCAGAAAATGAACGAACAAAATTGTAAATAGAAACTAAAATGACAACAACACAAGTTCAGAAATACTAGGTCAAGAAACAAATTTTATTAATACCACAGATAATCACAGCTAATAAAAATAATACTTAGGTATTATTGAATTTTACTTGTAGTAAACGAATGAAACTTTATTGTAAAGTTTGCATTAAAAATCATACGATAAGATTCACAAGCTGATTTCTGGCGTCCTAGATGGAAGTATGATAATAATATAATTATAATTTAAATTTTAATAGGCGCGTGAGATCTAGTTCTTCAATACACTTTTATTTCGATTGTAAATTTAAAATTATTGGTCCTACTATGTATAACAATTTATCTTATCGCAACCAAAGCTCTGACTTTAACAGAGTTGTTCGAGGCAACGACATTTTTCAAAGTAATTTGTTTACGAAGTGGTTTGAGAGCCGCGCAATCGATCGAACTAACCGTATAATATATATTCACCTATATGATTGATGGTACTACCGTATGTCTATACAAATAAGTTGGCCTGCTAATCGGCGCAGGCGCCGTTATGCGAACATCATCACCACTAACTCCAGAAGCCGTGATCATCAATCAAAGTAATCACCAATTGTCTTGTCATTTCTTTTTGCAATAAGCTTCTATAATTTTGTAATTATGTTTTGTCAGTAGTAGCTATCTGAATTTATTTTATTGCTTCTTCAATTATTTCACTCTTATGAAAACTTTAATGAAATTTTAATTCAGATCATTGACTTTTAATACTTCTAAATAACCTTGCTTGATTGACTGAATTATTTTTTATGTTGATTACAATGAAGATAATGAAGTAGAAATCAACCAGTTTACTATGTTGCAGTTTGCAACCTGCGTCATCTCTCATTAACTTAATTGCGATTTGTGCCAATTGCAGTGCTTAACAAAGAAGACTGCAGTTGTAGACGAGTCATTTTCCCATGGAAGCTTATAAATAATTCTAACAACATTGCGATCTCACGTTCACTAGCTCCAGATACCACCGTGCATCAGTACTGGGTGACTTAATAAAAAACTATAGTCACCTGTTTCGCACAACCTTAATGCCTAAGTGACTACATAGTAACTTTTTTCTGTGGTAGGTAATGGCTACGTCGAATAATCACAAAATTCCTGCTTAATTATTTGGTCGTGTTCATGGCCTAACTAAATAATTACAACTTGCATTACAACAAAATGCTTTAACAATACTTAAAGAAAACTTTCGCAAGCTAAGGGTCGCTTTGGTAAGAACATTACTTTTACTACCAAATTATATGAGTACAAATAATGATTGTGAAAAAAGAAATATATGTAGCTTACAGTACGAGGCATATAACTTGAAATCGGGTGGGGATTGCGCGAAACACGTATTTTGGGTGCGTGAGGGGCGCGGGCGGCGGGAGAGGGTCGCTCACAAGAGCACATGCGCGAACTTATCCCCACTCCGTCAAAAAAATTTCAAGATACGTGCCTAGTACTGTAGGTACTTCCGCAAAAAATATATGCAAGATGCACTGCCCGCAAAAAAATGCACATGCACACCACAAAATATCAGTTGCATTACCAAGACAGCAACACACTTTGCACCTTCACCAATGAGGGCTTTTCCAAAGGACTAAAAACTATAGGATCGATAGATGGCGTTGATAAATTAAGCACTGTCAACTGAGGCGCATTCAGAACCTACGCTTCGAGTGCAACCACCGCTCTAACGGCGTATCAATCATTAGAGCGTGCGTGACGTTCGGTTGACACAAGTTTGGTTGCACTCGGAGCGTAGGTTCTAAACGCGCCTCAGTTGACAGTGCTTAATTTATCAACGCCATCTATCGATCCTACAGTTTTTAGTCCTTTGGAAAAGCCCTCATTAGGCTACTCTACACGTGTTTCGCCCCAACCCTGAGCATTCTCAGAAGTTAGATCGTGCGTATCGTAAACCAGCACCGAATCGTATAATATTTCTTTTTTCACAACGGTTTGGAACTTCCGCCAAGTGACGCCTGATTCAATCAAATACTTACAAATAATGAAATCAGTACGAGTACCTATATCTGATTCATCAAGTAGGTACACTTCTCGTCCTCAAAAAATTAAGGTGTAGGTATCTCATTATATCAAAGTCCGCCCACTGCAACTTTTTCTCCGTTCATAAATATTGCCGGTGCATCGGCTAGAAATTCCGAAAGTAACACATATTCGGTTCTAGGCAGGCGACCACCCACCTATGGTCCGCGGCAGTATCATGATCAATGACCTTTATAGCTTATATGGACGCCTACGATACTGCTTGACATTGTCTATTAAACAGCATAAGTATGAGCTTAAAAAACAATACGTCGCATATATAACAATACCGCGCAAGTCGTATTTGACAAGTTTTCAGGAGAGACAAAAAATTGATGCGCGCACGGTATCATATCGACAACTGATCGATAGTATGGCGGTAGTACAGTCGTCACTTGCGTGGTTGTAAAATTTTGAAATTTTGAGTAACATCATTGGAAACGTTACGTGCCAATAATAGCTATCCAATGAGATCCATGAGATCCATTTTTCGAATTACGAGCGATAATTGAAGCTAAGTATTATGCTTCAATTTGCACATTTTTTCAATATTTAGTAACAGGAATAATAGGTATATTCTCACTGATTCTCCTAGCAGCAAAACTAGTTAAATATTTTCAAGTATTCACACTCCTCAATTTAGAAAACACTCTCGCTAATCCAAGCAAAAAAAGGTTACGTGATTCAGTGAATCTTCGAAAAGGTCATATTTTAATCATGCAAAATTATTTTCACTTTTACTTGAGCTACATAAAAGCAATAAAACTATACAACTGACCGGGCCTTATTTATTGATATTACCCCAAACCGGTATAATGAATGCTCTCACATGGGTTTCTCTCTTAAATTATTCAACGAGCATTTATTCTGTAAAATAGGATAGTTCCGAATCTGTATTAATAAATTCATGTGAAGTCTTGAGCTGATTGCCTTCATGGCTTTCTTCAAATATATTAGTTGCTCATGTTACAGGATATAACAATTTTAATATTTGGACTTTATGTAAACATTTGAATTTTCTTTTAAGGGTGTGTTATATAAAATATGATTGATCTAGTTAGCAATAACATTTGAGTGTAAAATATGTCAGGTGATATTGCCAACAACAGTTTACTTGCAGCCAATCTCCGGAACCGCTTGGCACTCGGCTTGGATATTGCATAAATCATAACTCCCTTGACGCCCATAATTCGCCAGAGACAAATAGAGGTCAACTGATATAATACATTCAGCTAAAACTTAGTGATTATGCTCAGTGCATTCAGTTACAGATTAATGAAAAAGTTTATTGAGAGTTATGACTTTAACCTTGCAACGCTTGCAACGTCGGAAATTGTAAAGAAAGTACAAAGTTTTTTACATAAGAAGTATACTCTACTTCTTATGTAAAAAACTTTGTACGAGAGATTTATTTAAAAAATTAAGTATTTGAAAAAATGAGACTGAAATTACTAACGCGGAAGCTTACAATAATAATTGGCTATTTGTGATTATTCCTTACTACCTGCCGTTATGTTATTACTTTGTAACTGTTTTCCTCCATGTTAAGATGACCAATTATTATTACTTGGAATACCTCATCTGCAGCTCGATCCTTAATGAAGTTTTTCCCCATATTTCTGGAAAGATTATAATCCTAAACCTACCTTCTGCTCTTCAATGACCATTTATTCCAGAACTTCATCAAAGTTTTATTGTTTGTAGCTTTTGTGCAAAGAGTTATTGATCATAACTTTGAGACTGATTTCTTATCATATCATATTGTTCTTTAAACTTGTATTTTTTTTACTATGGAAGGTAATTTTATGGAATATGAAATAAATAATTGGCCTTACATACTAGTTGTTGGTATTAGCAGTCAAAACAAATTGTAACGTTGTTGGTTTTCAAATAAATAAATTATTCTATAAAACTTTTTATTATTAAGTATTATAAGTATTTATCTCAGCTTGAGTTGAATCGTCATCGATTTCACATACCACAAGATACTTAAACCCACCACTAATTAGTTTGACACAGAAATTAACATACCTAATTAATTTCTGATTTCAATCTTTTCTTTTTCTATTTTGATGATCACATTTCACATAGAACTAAAAAAAAGTTTGAATCATTAAAATACAAATCACAAGGCAACATTATAATTAAAACGATACAGCTATTACCTTGCATTTAGCTACTAATATTTCATTCTTCTCAAATTAATTTTATCAAGGCTTTTTGTCTTTTTGATAGCCCATAATTATTTTAGCGCTCGCATTTACTGCAGACAAATAAACGACAGAAAAGTGCGCAGACGCATCAGTTTTACATGGCAATAAATTCATACTGACGATTGAAAGAACCTGACTGAAAAGTCGGCAGTCTACGAGGGTAAGAGTACTCAGTGCGTACACCTGCGTAGTACTTATTTTAGATGCTCCCGGCCGTGGCAACAGACACAAGGTGATGCTGTATATTTTCACATTCTGGGTCAAGACGTGTTTTGTCTCAAGGACGATTCCACGTGCTAGGTCGTCATTTATTTGAGTCACTCTATATTATTTGTGTTTCACTGAAAATTTTAGTTGCTAATGTAAGTCAGTTGCTTGTGTGTCTCTTGCTACGGTACATGCTTTATTTATACTGCATTGTTCAAATCAAGGGAAACGATGTTATCTTGAATAAAAATTAACTTACTTTCTACTTTCGTCATCACCCTCTTAAATATTGCCAATCCAGTATCAACAATCCAATAAGCACTATGGCTTATAGTATTTAACATTATTTGAAATTAAATACAAATCATCAACGAAGATTGGTATTGGTATTGGTATTGGTGATGGGCTCTTTTCTCCGCATTTAGACTCCCATTTGGTCCGTTATGCGTGAACACAGCATTGGTGTGGCTAGTCAAGCCATCCCAGCTCCTTCCAGAAGCGCAGAAGCCTCCTGGGGCGTTCACAGGCTTCTAGGAGCGACCTCACGTCTTTGAGGATTTCTGCCCGGTGTGTGGCCAAACCCACGCACTCCAGGATCACGTGGGCGGCTGTTTCTTCTGCGTCCAGGCATCCTCTACATAGGGGACTGTCCGTCGCATTCATGATGAATAGTTGTCGGTTTAAAGCTAGATGACCTGTAAGTGTACCTACAACTATTCGGAGGTCTGGACGATTAAGGCTGAGCAGTCTACAGGTCAACCTCGGCGAGACTGCGGTCATCGCCAACTTGGACTGTCTACAGCTTGTAAGATCTACCCAACGAGTATTATGTGCAGCACGAGTACGTTGTCTTACCCATGAGCGCAGTTGGCTGAACGGGAGTGGCAGGATGGGTATGGGTCCTGCCACTATTGTAGAAGATCCCCTTCTAGCCAGCTCATCGGCGGCGTCGTTCCCGTGTGATCCACTATGCCCTTTAATCCATTGTAGGATTACTTTGTTGTTGGATGCTAGACGATCCAAAACTCGGTGGCATTCGTAGACGATACTGGAGTTGATCGTGTTGGCCTCCAGTGCTGTTAGGACGGCCATACTGTCGGTCAGTATGCGGATGTTTAGTTCCTTCATACCTCTAGACAGGGCCGTGGTAGCGGCATTTATTATTGCAACACATTCGCATTGAAATATCGAACTGTGTTGGCCTAATGCTTGTGATATTTTGATATTTAGGTCTTGTGAGAATACTCCAGCTCCGGTACCAGTCCCCATCTTGGAGCCGTCCGTATAAATTCGGACTTCATGTATGCCGGAGTAATCTCGGTCACTTTCTACTAACTGTATTCGGTATTTCTTTTCGAAAATGTATTGTTTAGGGATCCTGTCGCATGGGGCAGCGATTAGTGGCTCATGTTTCACTAGATTATTCCACAAAGTGGAGTGAGGACCCTCTCGGTTGTACCACAGACCCAGGTGTTTAAGCCTTATAGCAGCCATGGAGGCTTCCTGTTGTATAAACAGGTCCAGGGGTGCCAGATCCAGAGCTACTTCTAGGGCGGCTGTGGGGGTAGTTCGCATGCAGCCGGTTATCGCAGAACATGCCAATCTTTGGAATTTGTGCAGCTTGTTGATGACGGTGCTTTGCTCTGTTTTGGACCACCAGGCAACGGCTCCGTATGTAATTATGGGACGTATAACAGTTTTATACAGCCACATCGTTATTTTCGGTGATAGCCCCCAGCTTTTGCCAAGTAGTCTTTTACATTGGCAAAAGATGATGGTGGCTTTGTTTAGCTTTCCTTCGAGATGTCTATTCCAGAGGAGTTTGTTGTCTAGTATCACTCCTAGATACTTGACTTCCTTGCTAAGGGACAGACTGGTATTGAAAAGTTTAGGAAGTTTAAGATTGCCTAGACTTCGTTTGTTTGTGAACATGATCATTTCCGTCTTTGTTGGGTTCACTGTTAGATTGTGTTTATTGCACCACTGTTCGACGACCTTCAATGCGGACCTCATTCGGTCACATATTACACTCTCAACTCGTCCGCTGATGAGTATGGTCAGGTCGTCTGCATAGCCTACTGTGAGGAAGTAGCGGTCGTTGAGCCAACTAATCAGCTCATTGACCACAATGTTCCATAAGAGAGGTGAAAGGACACCCCCTTGGGGACATCCTTTAGCTACTACCCCTCTGGTAGTACCATTCACAGTAAATTGTATAGCTCTGTCTCTCAACATGCTGTCGATCCACCCGGCAATAGTGGGATCGACACCATGTTTAGAGAGGGCCTGGCTTATGCTGGTAAAATTGGTTTTGTCAAAGGCTCCTTCGATATCGATGAAGGTGCCTAGTGTTGATATTTTGTGTTTGAGATTGCCTTCTATATAAGAAACCACCTTATGTAGGGCAGACTCTGTTGATTTGCCTGCAGAGTAGGCATGTTGATTTGGATTTAAGGGGTTCCTGACTAAAGCAGTGCTCCTTATCTCCTTGTCTATTAGTCTCTCCAACACCTTTAAAAGAAATGATGTGAGGCTAATTGGTCTGAATGATTTAGGTTGAGTGTAGTCTCCTTTGCCGGGTTTAGGAATAAAGACTACTTTGACTTCCCTCCATTTCATAGGAATATAGCGGTGTGCTAGGCAGCTTCTGTAGATGGCTACGAGGTGGTCAATAAGACCACCGTCGCTCCACCTCATCAGCCCTGGAAAAATTCCATCTAGTCCCGCTGATTTGAATGGGAGGAAGCTGTTGATTGCCCATCTTACTTTCTCCGGGTTGACGACCTTGTGGGCGGTGGTCCAGTCGGTTTCAGCAGGTAGATACTCAACTTTTTCTTCCCATGTGCGACTTTCCGTTATACGGCATCCGGGGAAGTGAGTGGTCATTAACAGTTCTGAGGTATCTTGATCTGTTTTGGTGTATGTTCCGTCAGGCTTTTTCAGGAAACCAAGATTGTGTGTTGGTTCGCTGCACAGAATGTTTTTCACTCTGTTAGCCTCGTTGTTGGTTTCAATGTTGGTGCAGTAGCGTCTCCAGCATTCTCTTTTCTTGAGGCGAATACGCTTTCTGTAGTTGTATTGGGCTTGTTTATAGGCATCCCAATGGTGCGCTTCTCGAGAGTTTTTTGCTTTGTTGAACAACTTTCTTACCTTGCGGCGTAATTTCTCCAAATCAGGTCCCCACCAGTGACACTTGTTGCCTGGCCGGGAGCTGGGAGTAGAAAGTGGGCATGTTTCTTCAAAGCTGGTGGTTAATGTTGTTGTTATGCGATCAACATGGTTATCAATATCCGCTTTTACCGCGTGAGTTGTAGGTGTCTCCAAACACCTTAGCTTCTCGGCGGTCAGAAGCTCATACTTACGTCGGTCCATCTTGCGTGGATTACGTCGGGGCTTAGGCGGTGTGAGAGTCATATTTAGGTTGTACTTGACCCAGCGATGATCGGAGCACGACGCCTCATCAGATACATGCCAATCGGAGATGTGATGAGACGCGTGTTCACTCGCTAAAGTAAGGTCAACGATTGTCTGGGCTCGTGACGTTACGAAAGTCGGTTCGGAGCCCCTGTTAATTAGGTTCATATTACTCGCGAGTAAAAAAGAAACGAAATCCTCACCTCGCGTGTTGTTTTCCTTGCTGCCCCATAGCACATGATGTGCGTTGGAGTCAACTGATATGATCAGCTCCAGTCCCTCGCGCTCGCAGTGTTGCACCAGCGCGGCCAGTTCGGGGGTGGGGATATCCGCGTCGCCCGGCAGGTAGGCAGACGCAATCACCACGTCAGGCAGGCCTGGGGAGGGGTCATTCCGGAGCCTAATGGTGGTCAGGTCTCTGCAACAGAACTCGGTCATTAAGGTTGTGTTTGCGTGTTTAGGTGTGAAAATACATGTACGCGGGTTGTCAGCGGTAGTGTCTAGGAGTAGCTTACCTCCGATGTTGCTTAGACCGCATATTCTGCCCTTCCTAATCCACGGCTCCTGGATTAAGGCTACGGTCTTGGGATTGACCTCCAGCATTCTGCGTAGGTTAGCCGTTGCAGTCTGGCTGTGCTGGAGGTTGGTTTGGAGGACGGGGAGGTTATTGCTGGGGGGTGCTGGCAGCGCCATCGTCGCTGTCTAGCATGACCTCCACGTCAATGTCGCTATCGCCGTATACGTCACTTTTATCCATAGGGGCATCCCCTTTCTCCTCCTCCTGGGGGACTGCCCTGGGATCCCCTTTGGGCGGATCAGTGACGTCGGTGATTTGTGGTGGTGGTGGTTGTGGCGTGTTTGGTTGTGCGGTGTGGTGTGCTGTGCCGCTGCCTAGGTCACTAGTGACCTCCCCAGGTGTATTGGGGTTCGGCGGGGGCGTGCTCGTGTTGTCAAGGAAGCGGGCGTAGATGTTACCCAGCTTGTAGTAAACTCTACGCTCGCTTGCCTTGAGTTTCTCGACGTCTTCCTCTGGGACACCAAGCACGAGGAACAGGCATTGTTTGTCCTCCTGCTCCTCGGCGTGGTAGACGGCCCAGTTGGAGACGTTAAGATGGGTGTTCTGGCACGTGAGGCGCTTGCGTACCCGGTCTAAGGTGTCGTCTGGTCCATACTGTGGCACCAAAAGTCCCGTTTTGATGCGCTTGGGAATCTCTAGTTGTCTCTTGACAACCAGTTTGGTGCCAGGACGCGGTGAGCCAATTCTCGCAGTGGTGCGACGGAGCCACTGGAGCGAGAGGTCATCCTTGCACCAGAATTTAAGGACGCCGTCACTATAGAAAGCGTTTGCCTTAAAAGCTGGTGCGACATACGGATGGCTTGATGGTCTTGGAGAGAAAATCTCGTCGTCCAGCAAACCATCCACCTGTCCCTTGATGACCTCAGCCTGCTCCTTGGTAAGGTCATAGTATGGCTCCAGCATGATCGCGACGCTAAGATCCGATTTCAGAGCGTCGGCGTATGCGATGGAGCTGGTAGTGGTGGGATGGGGTTTGCTGCGCTTGCCCCCTCCTTGCGGAGTAAAGGAATCGTCGGGGCGATTCCTTTTCACGGGCTTGGCGGGTGTAGCAGTGTTCCCTTTCCCCCGGTGACCCCGCCTGGCGGGTTTGCGTCGCTCGGGAGCGCTGGCGGCAGCTGGCTTCGAGGCGACAGATGGTGCCCCCTTAGGAGCAGCTTTCTCCTCAACAGGACTATTGTCCACATGGGGAGTCGGCGCATCACTGTGGGGGGCGTCGTGGGGCTTTTCAGCCCGTTCGGCAACTTCACGCGGCCTACTACCATCCGTCGCCTGTCGCCGCGCCTTCCTCGCTTCCCTCCGGGCTTCCAACCGTTTGGCGTTGCGTGACTGGCCAGGCGGGTTGGGTGGTTGGTTGGGTAGTTGTTTGGGCTTCTTCTTCTTAACGACCACCTCGTTCCAACCGGATTCCTCCTGTTGGGGCTCAGTGGTCGTCGGCATTGCTGCCTTCAGAGAGGAGAGGTCCAAAATCTGTTGTGCTGGCGGCGCTACACTTGGGTTATGCACCCGAGGAGCTGCCTGTGTGTTTTGTGGCGCTACACTCGGGTTGTGCACCTGAGGAGCTGCCGGTGTGTTTTGTGGCGCAGCACTCTGGTTATTCACCTGAGGTGCGGCCTGGATGTTGGGCGCGCCGCCTGGGTTTTCACCCCGGGGTGCAGCCTTGGTATGAATATTTTTATTTCTCGATGCCATGTGTAGTGTAGTAGTTGTTCGTCTTTGCTGTTTTCCACCCTCCATGGAGCCCTCATGTGGGGACGTTGCGGCAAAAGGCACGCAAACGCCAGAAATACAGCAAAGATATAGAGCCCTAAATATAGCAGGAAACAGGCCGAACATGGCAGGAAGACAAAGTCGTCCCGCCCGCCGTCTGCCCCTACCATATTAGGACTCTCGCCTGACAGCCCTCTTACGGGATGTCTCAGCCGATTGACCTTGGGTGGCTAGTCCTAGGCCTCCCGTGTGAGGGGAAATCCGGGCCAAAGTGATGTGTTGTCTCAGGGGTGTTTATACAGCCTACACTCCATCGACTCAATCACCAGGACACCTTCATCCCCCCGTACGGGTCCCCGCGCACGGCACAAACACGCGGGTGGTTGTTCCCCCTCTCCCCCTCACCCTCAGTCATGTTTGATGATGAGGCCGCAAGTACCAACCACATAATACCCGCAGTAAGGTGTTGAGATAGGATGGAAGGATGGGAAAGGTCGGGAGAAGAATTGCGTCCAGCCGTTTCTGTTTCGTCTGTTTCAGAGGGAACCAGACCAATAACGGGCAGCAACCACGGGAAGGATAATCAGCTAGACTTGCCATGGGGATCAGCGACTGTTGCGCTCCTCCCATGACCATTCGCCATGTCTGCTCTCCGGACAGGAGAGCCGACTAGGGTTGGATCTGCTCTCGGCGATCAAAGGCCATGGGACCAAGCCCATAAGACCACACCCAACCCCGCCCTCATCAACGAAGAATGTGAATACAAAACTAATTTTATTGGTATTTCTCAATGTTTGCAGTTTCCGGAACTACCCGATTGTTTTCACTTACAAAACACATTAAATTATTTTATTTCATCAATGCATCACCAAAACCGTCCATACCAACTTTTACTTATTAATCACCTTCATCATACAACATCATGGCAACATAAATATTCAATAGGTCATTTCTAAAATTTTTATCTAATGAGATTCGAGTTTTGATCAATTACGGCGATCAAGTCACGTACCACTCATCCGTTCGACGAACCACCGTTACATTGATGACATTCGGCTACCTACGATTACTATTTCACCTGCATTATATTGTAGGTCACATGGTAATGGCATTATTATATTCCGTCGTGTGCCAAGAGATGCAAAGATGATTCACCGTGCAAGACGAGAATGCAGTCCGGTCACTGAATGTTCCGCCGTGATGGCATCTTTGCTAACCTCAAATTGTATCTCAATATTTGGATCTACGGACGCATTCGATAGCATATAAGTACCTTTCATAGCAAAACCGATTCTAATTCCATAGATTTAAAATACAATATAGACGAACAACGTTGTAGTCACTACTCGCAGGTAGATTTTTTTACTTGCGTCTTATTTGCCTTTGTTTGTGTCTACTTGGTCTCTGAGCTCTCACAATAGATCAGCCAATTGTGATGGTGCCTTACCGTAATTGATAGTTTCGTTAGAAAGTAGAAACTGGGTGTATTTATTACCAATATCACTGATAATAAAACCATTTTCAAAAATGGAGATAAGGAAGCTATGAAAAAGAAAAATTCGACGATGTCACTAGTGACTCGGTAGCTCAGCGGTCAGAGCATTGGACCGGATATCCAAAGGTCGCGGGTTCGATTCCCGTCTGAGTATTGATCTGGTGCGAGTCGTATTTTTTCTAGTATATTATTTAGTATTATTTAGTATTATGAAAAAGAAGTTTAAAAACTTGCTAAGTTCCTTGTTTTCGACTGCGCAAACTACTATAGTGGGTACAATACTTTTATTGTAACGTTTCATTCAATTAATTGTGTAGTTCGAACGTTCACGAGCACGCATTTCATTCAACTGGGTTCTATTTATCAGCTTGGCCTTGGTTGCTGTAACGAATCGCTTGAATCGTTCGTCGGCAGGTACAGCAATGAAAGTCGATCAACACTTTAGTACTTTGTCAAAGCAACTTTTTTATCGATAATTCAATCTTTAGGACTTTTGGTCAAAAAAGTTGCTATGACAAAGTACTCAAGTGTTCAGCGACTTTCATTGCTGACTGTATCTATTGGCAAAGGAGATATTGTGTTTGTTGATCTGCACCTTTTTGTACCGGCAATTGATTGTTAACCGACGTAATTGGAGTGATGATTTGTGGAAGAGAAGCTATTTGTAAACTTGTTCAATTGGAGTACATAATACCTATTTTTATTATTTACTTATTTGCATTTGTCTTGTAGTTGTTCTTCATAAAAATAACTCTCTTTTTACAAGTAACTTTTTGAGTTGCATTGTAAGTAATTTTTTTTAGCCTCGAACCATATAAAAATTCTTCTATAAAACCTTTTAAAGATATTCTTTTACAAAAGAGTGACGAACATATTGTGAACCCCTTCGAAAACATATTTTGAATGACATATCATTAACTTTTACCCGAAATCATCAATAATTTATGAGAAACTATCTTGTTTGGCCCCACAGTAGACTACAAAAGCAAAGTAAATCTCAACACCCTTTAAAATTACGTGTCTGACTAACTAAATAGTCTTGTCACGACTAGATGTCAGTCGTTAAAAACCTTGAAAGGTCACCGGAATTCTTGGCACCGGTCTAAAGTGTTTACCTAGATCTTCATACAAATTAAAAACAGTCACCAGGTGTAAAACACAATGAGAACTCATACACATGTATAATTTACGCAAGGTCATTTTCAGTGGGACACTATAGGTACATTAGATGTCAAATATACACGCAGGTGAAATTGTAATATGCTTGTTTTGACACCTTTTCGCAGCAGAATATACCTAGTTAATTATCACTAACTGGTTTAATTAATTTTTCCTGCTGTTATTGATATTTTTTTAGAAACAAACCCATTAATCCTAAAATGTGGATAATGTCATCCCTGGTTTAAATTGATGCCAATAACCGTAATGATGATCACTTTCACTTGATGAAAAAAAGATAGGAACACAGGTTTAACTTTAGTAAAAATATCTAAGGGCTTTTTATTGTTTATTCGTAAGTAGCTTACAATCTCTAAAACACAATTTTTTAAGATTTTCCTTAGAAAGGTACAAAAAATGCAACGATTAATATAAATGAATGAGATCTAAAAATTTCACCCTTTATTGTAGCAGGGCCGTATTATTAGAAATATTAAAATCAATTATTTTAAATATTAAATTTATTATTAAAATAAAATTAGTATCTCATGTAAAGTTTTGTTTTCAGCGTCTTAATTAACATAGATTAAAGCGACCGACTATGTACGACACATGGTATGCAAGTCCTTGAATGCCCTATCTAGTCTGCATTACAAGTTAGTGCTGGGTCGTGAAAGTCTAAGCATTTCAATTGTGTCTATATCGGTCGAGGCTAGATATGTTTTATCTACCTCACACTATCAACTAAAAGTCTAAAATACAATATATTTCAATATACGAATATTTTAAGATATTTATTTTGTAATACATATCATTGATCCACATATTCACGTCTCGTGAAGTTTTCCTAGGTAAGTATATTTTCGAAAATTGATAATACCTCTACTTTATTATCTTAGTTTTTGACCATCAAGGAAAGGAATTCCATAAAGAAATATAATAAGACATAATTATAGTGGGTAACCAACTACTCAAGCTAAAGTAAAAAATATTAATCTATTAACTTAGAAGTCTTAATTAAATAAACTTAGAAGTGATTTTGAGTTGTCTATCTATATTTTCTTACCACCCGGCCGTGACTTTTTAACTGACAAGAAGAATTAGGATTAGGACTTAAGAAATAAGAAATTAGGACTTAAGTAGGTACCTATGCCGAAATTAAGGATATTTTCAAATACCTCATTAAATTGGGGATTAAAGCGTTTCATACTTACAAAGTTTATGTCAACTTTTAAGTAAGTACACTTAAAAGCTTCTTTAAGCTTAGTGGTTCACTTCCTTAAATCGGCTTATACTTACGACTAAATGCGACTTGACCTTTCTGTTCGTAAGCAGTGCTCGTATCGTGACAAAGTTATTAAAGTATGGAATATAAGGAATGTATTTTTGGTAATTATGAGCAATAAGTATCTGTATATGTGGTAATGCCGGTTCATACCGTATTGGAGTACCTACTTATATTATATTCTGTGGTATCGCGCGTGCAAATTATATGTAAAAATATTTTCTGACAACATTAAGTACTATGTCGATTAAATAATTAGTGTTCTAACAAAAACAACTATTTTAAAGCCTTATAAATTATCTATCCCATGCAAACTTTTATCTTCCAACTATCTAGGCACATTTTTTGTGTGTTTGCTGTTGGTAGGTACTGTAGAAATATTGTAATAAACAAAAAAAAATCAAACAATCTGAATGTAATATTTTCCATGTCAATCACAAAAACTTGCTAAATAAAAACTTGAAAAATATGCATAATGGAAAAAATATTTGATTTGACAGAGAGAAACGTTTGTGATGGACAGCAAGTATTCCTACATATAAAAAACCGGTCAAGTGCATGTCGGGCCACGCACAATAGGGTTCCGTAGTTACCTTATAAGTACCATACCATATTCCTACCACTATCAATTTTCGTCTGCAAAAAAACTTTGTTTTTATAATGTTTGTATAAATGTGTTGAAATATGAACGCAGTAATAAATTGATTCTCCTACTAACTTATCGATGAATGCATCCGTAATGACATCTGTCACTTGTAATACGATTTGTCTATTTCCTGCAATGTACCTTTTTTACTGCGCAATAAATGGCTTCCGAGTGTCTCGTAAATATCTTTTCATTTCATCTCAATCCGTAGTTAGAATCTCTTTAAACTATCAATATTACAGTTTTTATTAGGTTATGGGCCCAGACGCCCGATTAGTTTTTTGATCGCGAAAGTAAAATTGTAAAAGTAAAAGTTGATAGGTTGCCGAACATTGCCGGCCACGTTTTCTTATTTTTTCAGCAATTTCAGCTAAATACGTAATAAAATGGCATCTAATGCTATGGTACAAATTGAAAAACTGCAAGGCCGTGAAAACTATGCCACGTGGAGCTTTGCTGTACGAACTTACCTCGAGCACGAGGACTTATGGAAATGCGTGGATGGTGAAGGATTTACGAAAATTGAGGACACTAAAGCCCGGTCGAAAATTGTATTATTGGTGGATTCCATTAATTTTATCCACATACAGGAAGCAAAAACTGCAAAGGAGGTATGGTCCAATTTGAGAAATGCTTTTGACGACTCTGGTCTGACAAGGAAGGTAGGTCTATTGAGAGAATTAATCACCACAGATCTAGAAGGTTGTGGGAATGTAGAAACCTACGTTAACAAAGTAATTACTTGTGCACACAAGCTCAGAAATATAGGGTTCATAGTCGACGATGAGTGGCTGGGGACACTTCTTCTAGCAGGACTACCGGAATCTTATAGGCCTATGATAATGGCGATGGAAAGCTCAGGTGTGAAAATAAGTACAGATCTTGTTAAAACAAAAATTTTGCAGGATGTAAAAAATATTAGCGACTCCGCAGCTTTTTACTCAAATCATAAAGGAAATTTTAAATACAATAAGTATAATAACAAGCCTTCAGGAAAAGGCCCTCGCTGCTTTAAATGTAATAAATATGGTCATGTAGCAAAATATTGTCGCTCAAGTCAGTACTCAAAACAGAATCACAGTAATAAAAATGATTGTAATACTGATAAAGCTAAAACTTTTCCTAGTTATGTAGCTGCCTTTGCTGCGTCCCCGGACTTGAACAGCGGATGCTGGTACCTGGACTCTGGAGCTGCCATGCACATGACGAATAATAAGGACTGGATCTATGACTATGGTCCCGCTCCTGTAAGTACAATCAAAGTAGCCGACAACAAGACATTAGCAGTTAAAGGATGTGGTAAAGTTAATCTGAGAAGCTATGACCATGTGAGTAAAGAATTAATTGGTGTTATACAGGTAAAAAATGTATTGTATGTTCCTGATTTGGCAGTGAATTTATTATCAATACATCAGATAACGAAGAATAACTGTGATGTAAAATTCAGTAAAGATTACTGTAATATTTATCATAATTCAAAGCTGATCATGACTGGATATGCTCAAAATAATTTATATGTTGTATACAATGAGTCATATGCATTATTAACTTCCGTCCACTTATGGCATCAAAGACTTGGCCACCTCAACTATCAGAATCTCAAAAAACTTAATGAGTCCGCTGACGGTGTAGACATGGAGGTAATTAAACAAGATAAAAAACTTATATGTAATACATGTCTACAGGGTAAACAGACAAGACAACCTTTCAAGAATGAAGGCACAAGGGCTTCCAGTTTACTTCAAGTGATACACTCGGACGTATGCGGTCCAATGGAAGAGAAGTCCCTCGGCGGTGCCCGATACTATGTAACATTCATTGATGATTATTCAAGAAAGGTATTTGTTTATTTTATGCACTCAAAGTCACAAGTATTTGAAAAATTTGAAGAATTTAAGAACTTTGTTGAAAATGAACTGGACACCAAGATTAAAGCTCTAAGATCTGATAATGGCAAGGAATATGTAAATGAAACATTTGATAAATTTTGTAAAGAGTTTGGTATTAGACGACAGTTCACTGTACCGTATTCTCCAGAACAAAATGGAATGAGCGAGAGGATGAACAGGACTCTTGTTGAACGTGCCAAGTGCCTGTTGATTGATGCGAAGTTGCCAAAGAAATTTTGGGCAGAAGCTGTCTCCACAGCTGCCTATGTGATTAACCGTTCGCCAACAAAGTCCATCGATTACAAAACTCCAGAAGAGAAATGGACAGGAGTGAAACCAAACATTAAAAATATGAAAGTATTTGGTTGCCGTGCTTTGGTGCACGTCCCTAAAGAAAAGAGACAGAAATGGGACAGTAAGGCAAATGAACTGATATTTGTGGGATATTGCCCCGAGTCCAAAGGTTACAGATTATATGATGAAAAACAAGGAAAAATTATTAGAAGCAGGGATGTTGTGTTTTTGGAAGAAAATATAGATAAAAACTTCAGTTTAATGCCAATCACTTCTTGCTCTGAAGAAAGTAATATGAAAGAAGATAAACAAGAAGATACCAATGCAAGTTTAAGTGACAGTTCAAATTCATATGAAAGTGTAAGCACCGCTAAAGAAATTGAAAGCGCCACCGATGATGAAGACTATGTCCCTGATCAAAAAGTCACACAGAGTACTGAGCCACCAGTCACAAAAAATTTGAGACCAAGAAAAGTAAAGACTACCCCTACCTACATTTGCATGTCAGACCATGAACGAGACCCTCAGACTGTTAAGCAAGCCTTAGAGAGTGATAATAAACTGGATTGGCAAACGGCAATGGACAGTGAATACAGTTCTTTAGTGAAGAACAATACATGGACTCTTACCGAGCTCCCGACTGGAAAGAAAATGATACCTTGTAAATGGGTCTTCAAAACCAAATTAGACGCTGATGGCAATGTGTCAAAATACAAGGCCAGACTTGTTATTAAAGGCTATGAACAAAAATATGGTGTTGATTACACAGAAGTGTATGCACCTGTAGTGAGACCGACTACCATTAGATATTTATTTGGAATAGCTGCTAAACATAACCTCAAAATTCAGCAACTAGATGCAGTGTGTGCTTTCCTACAAGGTGACATTGATGTTGAGTTATATATGTCACAGCCGCCACACTATGAAGATGGATCGGAACAAGTATGTAAGTTGAACAAGTCAATTTACGGCTTGAAACAAGCCAGCAGAGCCTGGAACAAGAAATTGGATAGTTATTTGTATGATATTGGATTTAAAAAATCTGAGCTCGACCCCTGTGTTTATTATGCTCACTGTGAGAACAATAACATCTTATTTCTTACTGTATTTGTCGATGACCTTCTACTTATCTATAATAATGAAGAATTAGCAAGCAATATAAAGAAGAAAATAATAGAAAAATTTGAAATGAAGGAATTGGGAACAGCGAAATTTTATATTGGGCATAAAATAACATTCACCGATGAAGGTATTTCCATTGATCAGATCAATTATATAGAAAACATATTAAAACGATTTAGAATGGAAAACTGCAACCCAGTGGGAACGCCCATGGAGCCAGACCTGAAATTTTCAGACACATCTGAAAAAATAGAAGAAAAATTATATCAAGAATTAATTGGTTGTTTATTGTATATTTCCCAAGGAACACGTCCTGATATCAGTTATGCTGTGAACAATTTAAGTCAATACAATAAAAATCCTACTCGAGACCACTACAGTTCTGCAAAACGGATACTTCGTTATCTACAAGGTACCAAAGACCTGAGATTACACTTCATAAGAGATGTTGAAGAAAAAATAGTTGGATATTGCGACTCAGATTGGGCTTCATGCAAAGAAAATAGAAAATCCTGCACTGGATACACTTTTATTTTTCAGGGTGCAGCCATTTCTTGGAATTCAAAAAGGCAACATACTGTTGCTTTATCAACAACGGAAGCGGAGTACATGGCGCTGTCTACAGCCACTCAAGAAGCGCTATGGCTAAAGCAACTTCACCATGAGTTGTGGCCTTCAACTGAGGTCACACCTATAACTTTGTATTGTGATAATCAAAGTGCCATTAAACTTACAGGTAACTCTGCCTACCATGCAAGAAGCAAACATATAGACGTACGTCATCACTATGTACGAGACAAAGTGGCGTCTGGAGATGTTACGATCACATACATCGATACCAACTCAATGGTCGCAGATTGCTTCACGAAGGCGTTGCCAAAGATAAAGCATACCAAGTTCCTGAAGGATATGGGTCTGCGTTCATAGGGAGGATGTTGAAATATGAACGCAGTTATAAATTGATTCTCCTACTAACTTATCGATGAATGCATCCGTAATGACATCTGTCACTTGTAATACGATTTGTCTATTTCCTGCAATGTACCTTTTTTACTGCGCAATAAATGGCTTCCGAGTGTCTCGTAAATATCTTTTCATTTCATCTCAATCCGTAGTTAGAATCTCTTTAAACTATTAATATTACAGTTTTTATTAAAATGACAAAGTTATATTTGTGATTTTGGAAAATGTGTTATATCTCTAAAACGCTAACTATATCTCGTTCAAACCAATTTTCGTTAAAGGTTTTATTAAGATCTACAGCATTTTGTTTAGATTTTTTACTCCCTTATATTAAAATTTAGAGGGATGGGGACACACATTTTACCACCTTGGAAGTGTATTTCTTTCAAACGGTTGTCTTTGAGAAAAAATAGTTTTAAAATCCTCAATGTCATTTAATAATTTTTAAAGAACTAAGTACTTATCTACTACTCATAGACGCATATACGTATAGGTTTGATGAAAAAATATTTTCATTTCAATTCCATGTATGGGGGAGCCCCTCTTATTTTTTTATGTAAAAATCGTAAAGCGGTTTACAGAATACATCTACCAAGTTTCTGTGTAATCCTAATAATTTCGGAATAAAGTGGCTGTGACATACGGACGGACAGACAGACAGACATGACGAATCTATAAGGGTTCCGTTTTTGCCATGGCTACGGAACTGCCGATGCCAACTGTTCGCGAATTTTGGCGTGATGGGGTCGGACCCTCGCACGGCTCCCCTACCTGCAAATGCAGTATTGATTAACGCCATTCGACTGCACTTAAATTGTGTGCGTTTCCTGGTTAACTTGAGATTTGGCGTCTGTAATGATATTTGAAAATCGGCACTATGCGAATATGTATGAAACTTTCATTTTTGTTAGTTGCAAACTTATTTTTTCGATTACTTACAATTGTTTTTCTTTAAATTAAAAAAAAACTAAACTCAACCTCCCTTTTGTTTAAAATAAAACTTTTTTGAGTGTGAACAGACTTTGGATTATCACTGCATTAAAAACAAAATATGACAGAATAGATCTACCGTACGTATTACCGCAGGCTGATTATCTAAATGGCAACTATTTAGCGACCGGTTTCATTTGACATACATTGCTACTTTTCTTTGGTATGTTTTTTTTTCACCCCAAAAAGAGGTAGCAATGTAGGTATCACATTCATCTGTCAAATGAGACCGGTCGGTAGGTGGTTTCTAATTAGATAATCAGCCCGGCGCCGATAGCAATCAAAAGATTTTCTTCCAAAAGAAAATTCGAAACCAAAAAAGAGAGTTCAACCTTAAAAATATTCTTAATGCAACTACCTAACCTAAATAAATGTTTTCAGATAGTAGGTACACATAGGTACTTAGTTTCAGGAACAGAAAACATTAATACCAAGGTTACAAATCAAGTATTTTCATCTTGAAACGACAGAATATCTAGAGAAACTCATTAGACACTTCCTGCCTCCAACAATGACGCTCAATTAGTTACAAATGTTAAACAACACGATTTTGTACCAAGGTTCTTTAGAAATTCTATATTTCAAGTAGACACGAAATAAAATTAAACATAAAAGCACAAAATATCTATTCGACAACTAACATGACAATATTGACATGTTTTTTACGTCTATCCTATTCTACTTATAAGGTACTGGCACCCTGTAAGGCCCGCCTAATTTCAAAACCTCGTGAAATCGACAATTTGGATATTATAAAGAAAAAACATCGATATAAAACTAGGGTTTTCTATTGAAAATAAATAATAAATAAATAAAATACACTTTATTGCACACATAAAAAGAATTACAGAAAGAAGGAAAGTTACAGAGAAAAAGCATACAACAGGCGGCCTTATTGCTAAGCAGCAATTTCTTCCAGGCAACCCTTGGGTGAAAAATAAATAAATAAAGATAGGACTAAAAGGGGAAAAATACAATTTATAAAAAAATGAGATATTATTTCGATGTTAATAGAAAAAAAGCACTATTTTTAGGGTTCCATATCAAAATGGTAAAAAAGGAACCCTTATGGTGTGACTCAGTCTGTCTGTCTGTCTGTCACAGCTGGATATCTCGAGAAATACTAATGGTATCAACTTGAATTTTAGAATAGTTTGAGGTGACATTTTCCCAACTATTTTGCAAATAAGAAATAAATAAAAAAATAAATATCTTTTTTACCACAGGGACTGAAAAGAGGTCTTAAAAATTTGAAGTGGAGCTACTAGGGCATGTGGGGTATCATATGAAAGAGCGCCGTTTGCACGTTTGCAATTATTTTTTCTTTTTGTTTTAGGTCGCATAGTTTTCGACTTATGATGAAAAATGTAAAAAAATACCGTTCCGGGGGGAACGGTATTTTTAACCTTATCTCCGAAGTTTGCAAAGAGAAAAATCTGAAATAATTCTATGTGATAGCAGTTTATATAAAGATTACAGGAAAATTAAAACGATGTCTCAATATAGCACAATTTTTAGAAATTATCAAATTTCAAAAAAAAGTTAATATTAGTTCCACTATCGGTCAAGAGATGGCGCTGACCTAAAACTGCAATACTAATTTTATCATTCTACTCTGCAGTGCAGTTTAATGGTGCAATTATGATGGTACGGAACCCTCGGTGCGCGAGTCCGACTCGCTCTTGACCGGTTTTTTTTCTCTTCTGATCGAGAAATACAGTTTTCATATAAAAATAAAAACTAAAGTCTAAAAATATACTATCCAAATTTTGGCTATGGGCCATCTTAAATCTATTATATATCTATCTTAAAAATCAAAGTTATTATAAAACGACAAATGCCTTTCTGAAATTGAATATATCACACATACAGATATTTATCAAAATAGTAGGTAACAAAAAATAATTAATAAGTTCATTAGTCTGTGATTAATTCTCGACGCCCTTGGTAGGTGGACCGAGGTAGGGGAATTCAAAATTGACTTTTTACTTTACTAAAATCAAAAACTAAAACATGAATCTACCAATAAAAGTAATTTAATCGATTATTTTGATTATAATCACTTATACTATACTTGATAATTGCAATTTAATGCAAAAATAAGCTTTAGAAAATCATAATTTAGTAACAATAAAAAAACATTCGATTCAACAACAAATTCTTAACCAACCTATTTTATATTTATGTTATATTATATAAATAGTTTCTATAAAACTTACAACACTTTTAATCAGAAATTAAAAAGTAGGCTATCTTTTGGGCCAATGTGGTGGGCTTTCATAGGAAACCTTACCCTAGTTCAATATAAATTGCAATAAAAAGCAAGAAAAATAAGAAAGTAATATATCTTACCGGTAATTTAATGGCAAACAGATTAATAATGTAGTTTAACTTGTTAAAACAAAAAACTCTACTTATTTTTGCTAATTTTTAATACTTACTCTTCTGAAGTTAGAAAACGTGTGTTAGTTAGACGCAACAAAGCAAACTGTTTGCTATCCTAAAAATGGCAGATTGCTGACAGTCGGATGAAGTTGCAATATTGTCTATGGCTGTAGTCGCATACACCCACGGATTTTTAATTAGTTTGGACAGCCAAAACTGTTATGTTTTAAAGGTGGGCCATGATTAGAGCCGGGCCATCTTTGGTCACAGTACCTTATTATAAATGTGAAAGTTTGTGAGTTTGGATGTTGTTCCTCAATCACGCAAAAACTACTAAATGGATTTGGTTGAAATTTGGCACACAGATAGTAAATAGCCTAGATTTAAACATAGGAAACTTTTTATTCTGATATTCTCACGGGAACGGGAACCTCGCGGGTGAAACCGCGGGCGGCCGCTAGTTCTTCCTAAAAATATGTAAAATAAAAGTTCAAGTCATAAAATTCTAAAATATGGTATAAGTTATTCAAGGCAATATACTGATCAGTCTTAACAAAATAAAAAAAATTCACATTTTCACTGGAACGGTAATTTAAGAATTAAGTCGTATTAAAATCCATTTAGGTGTTGTTCTCTAAAAGATTTCAGTCTAAATAAAAAAATCTGGACGTTATCGCGAATTCATTAGCATAACTCGCTCTTAAGATTCACACAGTTATTTGTGACGATGTTGTTTTGAATTTATTGGAATAGTTATAGGTATTTATTGGAAACATGAAAAAATTCCTTGTTCATAATATTTATTGATGATCAATACATATTATGAACGAGACAAGGGTCTTACAAAATTAGGTAACTTAACTAACTTTCTAGGTTCATTTAAAATTACAGATTTACAGAGAAAAAATTGTTCAACAATATAACCAAGGCGTTGTCATTTCGGTTACATTTACCGAAAATTTTAGGTTTATAGCTAACTTAGCTTCGTTGTTGAAACAACAATAGCTCAAAGAATAACAGAACCGAACCGGTTACATTATAAGTATTTTACTTTTGGTTTTATCATAGCGCGATCCGGCCTTGAAACAAAAAGCTTGTATTTCGACCTATAAGCACAGAATAGATTATTAGTACTGCGTCTATAGGTTAACATAACATCCTCTTTTATTTTCCAGACCTTCACAGCATGGTGCAACAGCCACTTAAGGAAGGCGGGCACCGGCATCGAGAACATCGACGAAGACTTCCGGAATGGTCTCAAGCTGATGCTGCTTCTTGAGGTCATCTCCGGCGAGACGCTGCCCAAGCCTGACCGCGGCAAGATGCGCTTCCACAAGATCGCCAACGTCAACAAGGCACTGGATTTCATCGCCTCCAAAGGTATACAAACTTCTTCTTCTTTTTAGTTTGGCAATCTACTCTCCTCTTTAGGGAGTAATTTTTGCCAGTGTCAAGTGTTGAATAGTTCAGTGGTAGATTGTTTCAATTTACATTAAAATGCGGGTGCATCGCATTCCAATGCTGCTTGGAGCATTTGGCACCAAGTATATCAAGACAGTTTACTCGGTAAGATCAGTCGAGGTAGCCACCACTACAATAAAAGTCTCAGCTTCACTAAACCAAGATCGCGCCTATTTCAATTATCCCACATATTGTTCTGTTGCGTAGACACTTGTACCTACCACAAAACTGCACCAATTTTAAGACACAATATCCACTATGAATCAATTTGCGAATAATTAAAATAGTCACCGAACCGTCCTCGACAAAATGGCGCCAAAAATTCCGTATACAAACTTTTTAGAGTTGACAACTTTAAAAATATGATGAAGGCGCTGGCAAGAAATTTAAATTCATATTCTATTAGGAATTTAAACTTCTTGAACGCCTCCAAGGTAAACAAACTTTTTAGAGTTGTTAGAGTGAAAGATAGTTCCAAAAAGTTCGGAATTAGAAAAACAAGAAATTCGAAAATAAATGACAATCGATATTGCAAAAGTACCTATGAAAGCGTCATTAGCATTATCCTACTGCGATTGTTTTTGTTTAACTTTTCCAACTGTTAAAATGTTTGTCAACCTTATACCTACGATATGAATGTTGTTTATTCAGCTTGGGCTGATTACAGAACAACCTCTAAGTTCCTGAAATTTATCGACGAAATACCTAGTCAAAATTTAAAAACAGCGTCGAAAGATCAATAACTAAACTTAACTTAATATTTCCAGGAGTCAAATTGGTGTCGATTGGTGCCGAAGAAATCGTAGATGGCAACCTGAAGATGACTCTGGGTATGATCTGGACCATCATTCTTCGATTCGCCATTCAAGACATCTCCGTGGAAGAAATGACTGCTAAGGTTTGAATATACATAACCTATTTAATTGTTGTCTAATACAATAGCCGTACAAAGCCCACTGATTGGAATATGATTTCCCCAAAGATATCTACGAACGTTTACGATTGGCCCTATGCTGTACCTACAGCTTCCAGCGACCTTTACCAGATTGTCGGTCCATTTCTATTACAAACTACGTAGGTACACTAACTTTTTTTTCTTAAACCAACAGTTTTAAGCTCCAATATCCGACAACTCCCCTTTATGAGTTTGTTTCTAAAATCGTTTCCTGCAGTTAAACTAATGAACTGATAATATTTACACTGTTTAATGGGCTAGACTTCCCTTTGCTGCAATTATAAATAAAAATTAAACTTTAGGTAAGTACTGCCAATTATCTACAATACACTACAATACTCCATTATTTCAACGCCGACATTTTAACCATTTTCTTAAAGCAAAACAAATTGTTTAACGTTCATCCAAATTAACACACGAATAAAAATAATTGGGGCCCTAATATAGCCCGATTCAAACTTTATGACTTCTATGCAGTTAGCCACTATGCGCGTAGCCGTCCTTCACCACACGTCTCTCTCACACACTTACATCGAATTTGTGTTCTGCACCGATGCGCATAATTCAGAGAAGGCCTAAAGCTTGAATCGGGCTGTACCTACTTTTGTAAAAGTTGCTGAACTTTTATTATCCGGTGAAAAAAAGCTTAACGTTGTCAATCATTGCAGGAAGGTCTTCTCCTCTGGTGCCAACGCAAGACCGCGCCATACAAGAACGTGAACGTGCAGAACTTCCACCTGTCGTTCAAGGACGGCCTGGCGTTCTGCGCCCTCATCCACAGGCACAGACCAGACCTGATCGACTACAGCAAACTCTCCAAGGACAATCCTCTGGAGAACCTCAACACCGCCTTCGATGTCGCTGAGAAATACCTCGACATCCCACGCATGTTGGACCCCGATGGTAAATTGATAATTACTTTTTCATTGGCTTTTAATTCTCTA
Source organism: Agriphila geniculea (assembly GCA_943789525.1). Lineage (NCBI taxonomy): Eukaryota > Metazoa > Arthropoda > Insecta > Lepidoptera > Crambidae > Agriphila > Agriphila geniculea. Next base: position 3,980,394 of record OX038884.1, on the reverse strand, counting down.
GTAAATCTATTATCTTATTCTTGACGTGTAGGTATTCCAAACTCTAAGGAGTTATTTGTTTTCCGTTAAAGATACTATTATTTCTAATAACGCGCAACTAAATAGAAAAATATCAGTTATATAAACGAAATGCCGATCTTTTTCTGCTACTGTCTATTACTTCCTCTGCGAACTGATAAATGCCCACGCGCAATGCTAAATTGAAATTGATGACAAACGACGTGATAAAAAGTTCGCATCAAACAAAGATGTTCAAAGCACTTTTATTATCAGAAAGTCATTTATCTATTCACTACTTGTATTTTTTTCCAGTACAAAAAAAAAGTATAACCAGAACTACCTAACGTAACGAAAAGTTTTAATTTCTTGATGTGGATAGGCGATAAAGATATGCCCTTTGAACTTAAATCTCCCATAATAAGCTTCATAGAAAACTTGCTAAGCAAATCTTGAAATGAACGTTGCAGACCTAATAAACACACCAAAGCCGGACGAACGCGCCATAATGACCTATGTGTCATGTTACTACCACGCGTTCCAAGGCGCGCAACAGGTACCTGGGGAGAGCCTCCGAGCCCCGAGCTAACGCCAGCCCTTTGTGTGTCACTCATAGCATGGATTTGAGCTTTACTAGCTGGATACATACGAACATTTTCTTTTTTATCTAACGGATAATGCTTTGTCAATCCTAAAACATTTTTGTCTATGTATTTAAGAATTTCATTCCAATCATTGTTCCCTCCCCAAGGACTTTCCAATATTATGCAGAGTTCAAGTCCTTCCAATCCCAGTATGCTTTGATTAAGGCCTAATTCTCTTTATTATTATAGGAAAATGTATCCAATCCAGCTACAAATGTATTTTACAATTTTATCTTCATTTCGATCAAGATGTTGTACAATGTTTTAACAGCAATCGCGGCGATACGATTTTAATGTCAATTTAAATATCGTCGCTAAAATTCATCTATGTTGTTTTAGCTTTTATTTTATGTCATTAATTAACTACCGATTTCATGTTGTCAAATGCTGTTTGGAATGCTTGTGTTTTTATATTGTTGAATCCGAATCATTGCTTGCCATTCATTAATTCAACATCAATTCTGAAATTGAATTCAAGCCTTAAATTTGAATAATCATCTTTCCACATATTTCTAGGCATTTAAATAAAAATTCAAATAAGATAATTTTGAAGAATCTGAACATTAGTGTGAATTTTTTGCCGCTATCAGAAGGGAAGATTACTGAAGAAGTGGGATCAATACGACAAACCAGCTGTGCCTATTCTTTCCAAATAGTCAACATGAAAATCTCATGAACAAGTAGATGTCTCAAAAACACAAGCCTTCCAATAATACTGTCACCGCATGGTACTAACCCGCTCGCGTGTGGCTAGATCTGCAGAACACGGCGCTGCCAGACGAGCGTGCCGTCATGACCTACGTGTCATCCTACTACCACTGCTTCTCTGGCGCGCAGAAGGTCGGTATCTGCACTAACATTGCCTTTATCGTCTTATGTCCAAGCTTCATTTAGTCGGATCTCATTTCCTACTTCTAATTTTTTTTATTTCAATATCTTTCAAATTTCAGTCGCTAGAGTCTGAGATTTTTATTAATTTAGTAACTTCATTGACCACAGAAATAATTCTTGCAACTATTCAGGCATCTGTTTCGTTAAAATTGTGATTAGTTCCGACCTAAAATAGTTTTTCGTTCCGTCCTGATTGCTTTGGAGCCAAATACAGCCCGTTATTACTTTATACTGCCTTATATTGATTTACTCCTTTTTGGAAAGGCTGGAAGATCCAAGGAAATCAGATACGTCTCAAAAAGCAGCAACTACATACCTAATAGTAAAGCTTTATTGAATTCAAACCTATTAAGTAGTTATAATGCATTTACAACGCGAAATTACATAGATTTCTAATTAGTGCCACTAATATTTAAGTTTACTTTTGTGTTTTTATTTGATACAATAAAATTGCGTGTCCGTAGGCTGAAACTGCCGCGAACCGCATCTGCAAAGTTCTCAAAGTCAACCAAGAGAACGAGCGCCTCATGGAAGAGTATGAGCGTCTTGCCAGCGATGTAAGTATCAAGAAATTCACCAGTCTACAAAAATAAATAGGTAGAATAACAACATTCAAATGGGTCAGAGAAAGTCAATATGAAACGATTGAAGCTTAATTTTAGACAATTTTGTCAAGTCAAAATAATACGACAGCGTCGACTTCTCATCATATTTAATAAACTTTGAAGACGAAACTACATATTCATCCATCACACATTATCTCCCTTTATTAAAAAAATCGTCAATTTATACCAACATCAAAAATCTCCTCCGACAGCTTCTGGACTGGATCCGCCGCACAATGCCATGGCTGAACAGCAGACAAACCGACAACTCCCTAGCTGGATGCCAGAAGAAGCTGGAAGACTACCGCACGTACAGGCGTAAGCACAAGCCACCCCGTGTCGAGCAGAAGGCCAAGCTCGAGACCAACTTCAACACCTTGCAGACCAAATTGCGCCTCAGCAACCGCCCCGCCTATATGCCCACCGAAGGCAAGATGGTCTCTGTAAGTATTACAACTACGATGAACAAATCTTGCATGATAATAAACTGAAATAAGATTTAAAGATATTCTCCAATTACTGTCTAACTAATCCTGAAATATAATATGTCTTCTCTCTCATCTTTTACGTTCTTCCCAAGAACTGCCCATTCGTTTAATGCTCCATGGTCCATGTTCAATTTTCTGACTACTCTAATACATATTTTACACCAAATGCCAAAACGCAAGAGTTCCGAACAAACGTATGAATTTTAAAAGTTTAGGTGTCACATTGAATCTACCTAATTTCAGGACATCGCGGGAGCATGGAAAGGCCTGGAAATCGCCGAAAAGGCATTCGAAGAGTGGCTGCTCAGCGAGATGATGCGCCTCGAGAGGCTCGAGTACCTCGCACAGAAGTTCAAGCACAAAGCTGACATCCACGAAGACTGGACTAGAGGTACAGTTACTATACGAAACTGAAATTGACTTTCCTTCGTTCGAAAGCTGGTTCTTGAAACTTTATAGCATCATCACATACAATCAAAACATTGTCATTCTTTTACAGGCAAGGAAGAAATGCTCCAATCGCAAGACTTCCGCCAATGCAAACTATACGACATCAAGGCGCTGAAGAAGAAGCACGAGGCGTTCGAGTCAGACCTCGCCGCGCACCAGGACCGCGTCGAGCAAATCGCCGCCATCGCACAGGAACTCAAGTCAGTATAATAATAAACTTTAAATTAAAGGATACTGACGATCGTTGATAAGTCGACTTATTATTTGTTGCTGTGTTTTCGAATACGTACCTCTCCTAATTGAAGTGGTGGAATTGAAGTTTGTTGGTATGATATTACATACTTAGGTGCAGGTGCCCTACAAATCACAGAAAGTACTGCTGCGAGTTCGATGCGCACCTGAAACTCCGAGAGCGAGTTGACGAATTGCCACAGGAAGCCTGACACCCGGAACGGGTCCAAACAAAGGATTTTTGATTTGCTAGAAACATATCGTGCGACGCGGTTATCTAAGTAGGTCTACTTGGGTGGGCTCTACTTGACGCAGCGTACACCACTATTTTAGTAATGTTTTCGTCGGATCCGTCAACGTCGTCTTTTGCGTGTTATTCCAAAATGCTGACTAGGTATAATGCCTCTATTTAACAGCACCCTGGAGTACCACGAGGTGGGCGCAGTGAACGCGCGCTGCCAACGCATCTGCGGGCAGTGGGACCGGCTGGGTGCGCTCACGCAGCGCCGCCGCCTGGCGCTGGACGACGCCGAGCGCGTGCTGGAGCAAATCGACCTGCTGCACCTGGAGTTCGCCAAGCGGGCCGCGCCCTTCAACAACTGGTCAGTGATTTTATCCGATATAAGATCCCTAAGGGCTCGTGCAGACACCCAGTGCTCTCAACCCATCGTGCTTTCAACCCAGTCCAGTGCTGACTTCTTGCTCGCATGTCAGTCCGGCTGACTAGCCACCAGTTCTATTTTCAGGCACAGTATACGACTTACTGCCGATCCTGTCTACATATACCCAGTTACTGGGTCCGAAATTCCGAGTCACTGGGTCCAGTTACTAATCCCATATAAACCAGCCCTAATTCACTTATTTGACATGGTGTCCCCAATTATAAGACCACTGTTTAAGGATAATGGGATGGCCACCCTAATAAATAGATAAAAAATATCCATTAGTCATCAAAAGTACTTAATAATTAAGTTTATTTGAATAAAGCTTATTTGACTTTGACTTTGACATTAAGGACTATAATTATCATCATTATACGAGAGGCAACTTGCTGAGCACTGAATACTCAGTCCGATGATTAGAATATTAAACTTCTATCGTCCCGTTGTTGGCTTCAAAAACTCAATGGATAATACAATATTGTAGTCATTGAATGTCATGACGATAAGTTGTAGAAACCTAAGACTACTTCTTTTGCAAAAGCTCTCTGTTTTCTTCAGAAGACTAATGGCTGAACCAGAAATAAATTTTCTCGAATATCGAATTCCTAAACACCTTTCAAAATTCTAATCCATGATTTACCCTTCAAGCACAGGAAAATGAGACACAATAGATATCCCATTGTAGTGAAATCTCAGGAGGCCGCTTGGGATTTAATGAATTAATTAAGTAATCAACACATTCATCACTCTCCAGGCTGGACGGCACTCGCGAGGACCTGGTGGACATGTTCATCGTGCACACCATCGAAGAGATCTCCGGCCTCATGGACGCGCACTCGCGCTTCAAGGCCACGTTAGGAGAGGCCGACAAGGAATACCAGGTATTCAAGATAAGGAGAAATTAATAAATAAGGTCACACCTTCTATAGGGATTGGCAAAAACCTATTCTTTCCACTTCCTATGATTCTTTCAAAGAACAACGAAATGATTCGCCAGCCTGATAAATACAAAATGAAATATCTTTATTTGGAGACTTTTCCTACTAAGAATTTTGATGCTAAGTTCCCCAAAAATTAATTCTGAATCGTTTAGGCAGTTTTTCATTTCTAAACGCTAAAATTTTAAATCAAATAAATTCATGTATGGCGGGTCGCCATTGTTATTTCGTTTTGTCTGTGCTCTGATTAATACTAGCTAGACAAATGAGTGTCGTGATGAGCGTCTACTGGAGTTATCTATCCATAGGCATTTTGATGATATTTGGGCTTGAAAAATTAAAGCATGAGGAACGAATTCTTTAAAAGAACCTTACCTTAGATACCACCACAACATCAATCATTCTAAAAGAAGACCCACTAATATCTATTCTGTGCCCAAATTCTTTACAAAAACGAATCAGAATCTTTTGCTAACACAAAAATAGATTTAGGACGGTACTCTTGCACTTAAGGCTCCGTTATGCGAAATCATTTGTCTCTGTCTTTTTCTTTACGTGTAAAGAGTATGGAAAATAACCTCACTTCTGCACTTTTTCGATGTTTTTCGTTGTTTTTTCATCATTATCTTTAGCACAATTATCTTTCTTGAAAGAAAGTTATTGGAGCAACTGCACAGTACGTTAAAGTGTATTTTGATGTAGAATTCAATATGTTTACGCTATTATTTACGATAAAAAATATGGCCCGCGACAAGCGCTTTTGATGATATTCTGTTTTTTTTTTGCAATCATCTGTGAGGTTTATACGCAATTTAATGTTTGTAGCAACTAGGTAAACTCTTTAGCTTGTTGTATGATTTTTTTGGTGGCTACAAGTTCACGTTTTCTATATAAAGATATGGCCCGCGCAAACCATGTTTCCCTATTACCGCCCCTTAAGAATTTTTTTTATTTTACCTGCATAGGTATTTAAATGTGGTCCCAATTTCAGGCAATAGTGAACCTAGTACACCAAGTGGAATCCATCGTGAAGCAGCACCAGATCCCTGGAGGTCTGGAGAACCCCTACACCACCCTTACCGCCCACGTAAGTTAACAGTCAAATACCATCTTGCTACTAGGTAGTTTTATCGCCGAATAAGAACTTTGTGACTGAATATCTTTTCAAAGTTGCTGCCCCCTTCTCTGAAGGTGACGTTTTTGACATTTTTTATGTAAGGGTTCATACTTATGGAGAAGCCCTTCATATTTCCTAACCCGGTATTTCGCTACAGGAACTGAACCGCAAGTGGGGCGACGTGCGACAGTTGGTACCACAGCGCGACAACACGCTCGCTCAAGAACTCCGCAAGCAACAGAACAACGAGACCCTCCGCCGGCAGTTCGCCGAGAAGGCCAACGCCGTCGGGCCCTGGATCGAGCGCCAAATGGACGCAGTTACTGCCATCGGAATGGGCCTGCAGGTAACTATACTACCCATCAGTATAACCTTCATACACAAGCAACAGAACACGAGACTCTCCGCCGGTAGTTCGCCAAGAAGGCCAACGCCGTCGGACTTTGGATCGAGCGCAAATGGACGCCGTTACCGCCATCGGCATAGGCTTGCAGGTAACTATACTATACTACCCATCAGTATAACCTTCATACGCAAGCAACAGAAAACGAGACTCTCCGCCGGCAGCTCGCCGAGAAGACCAACGCCGTCGGGAACTGGATCGAGCGCCAAATAATAATGCTGTTCTAAGCTGACACGGCTTAGGTATAGACCTTTTTTTAAAACTAGACAAATCCATGATGATGGAAAGCTCAGCAGAAGTGAGGTAATGATCACTAGTATCACGATACATGGTAATGGTCATCAGCGTGTTAACCAGTGATATAGTTTTGCTCATATATGGTTTTTATTCGCAGGGCTCTCTGGAAGACCAATTGCACCGGCTCAAGGAGTACGAAGCCGGCGTGTACGCCTACAAACCACACATCGAGGAACTCGAGCGCATCCACCAGGCTGTGCAAGAGGGCATGATCTTCGAAAACAGGTATGTGGGGAGGATTTAGGCAAACAATACACTAGAACGTTTGTGTCCTCAGTTTTGCAAATGTAATATTTTGCGATCAAAGGGGTTTAAACATCTGTTTGTCTCGGTGCAGTACGCACACACATATGAAGGCTTCAACTTCTTTCTAACTATTGACAGTGCAGGCTATTTAATCTGTAATCTACAGTCTGCACTGTCAATAGTTCGAAAACAAAATGATTCCCGTTTTCGCAATCTTCATTTCCATGCTACAAAAATATACAGTGAAGATCTAATTTATTCAACGTGTAGAAGTTAATAATGATTATAAACCAAAGCATGAAACCCCTAACTCCAGGATTACTTCGCAGGTACTCACAATACACAATGGAGACCCTCCGCGTGGGCTGGGAACAGTTGCTTACGTCCATCAACCGCACCATCAACGAAGTAGAGAACCAGATCCTCACGCGCGACTCCAAGGGCATCACGCAGGAACAGCTCACGGAGTTCCGCGCCTCATTCAACCACTTCGACAAGAACCGCACTGGTAAGAACGGTCATCATCATCATCATGATACCCCCCTCCCCCTTATAGTCTAGCTAGGACGTAGGCCTCTCCTGGCAGAGGATTATTACTATAATCTTAGCTCTTGGCGTCGGAGATCGCAGTATTGGACCGTTTTCAATTTTTCATTGGAAAATGCCACTGGGCCTCCCCTAATAGGTAAGATGGGCGCGCCCCACTGGTTGAAGAACCCTGCTCTACGTCTCTATTCGCCTGTTACAACAACCCTGAATATAAAGATTTAGTGCTATTCAACACTGCGGTTAAAATCATGGTCCTCTATGCACCGTATAAGGACTGTTTCATTTTGAAATTCTCATCTGTTTGAGTTCGAATGAGCAGATAATTCAGCTAGTTCACGATCTAGATACATTCAGATCACACAGTAGTAGTTCAGAATTTGAAGTTACATTGACACGCCCCTGTATGTCACATTCTTTGTTTGTTCATCGACCGTGAAAGCTATACGCCATCAATGAGCAAATCACCAAGTACTAAGATTTGATGATCTCTTCCTGTAGGCCGGCTAGCACCCGAAGAGCTGAAGTCTTGCCTGGTGTCTGTGGGCTACAGCATCGGCAAGGACCGGCAAGGAGAACTCGACTTCCAGAGGATCCTCGCTGTTGTCGATCCCAACAACACAGGTAACAACTAACTTGACAAAAGCAAGCCTTAAAATTAATTTCTCATAGATAGTTTTTGCTGTCCAAACCAAAACTAGGACCCTATTTTCGAAAGGCGGCGAGCGTTATTTACTACTCATTTTCTTTGGACAGTCATGACTGTCAAATGAAAATGAAGAGCGCCCGCCGCCTTTCTAATCCTATAACATGACAACCAAGGGTAGGTAACCCTGAATGTGGGACTTCCCGAAACCCATTCATGTCTTTTGATCATGTAAAATATCCAGATACCATCGAAGAATAGAAGACCAATATAATTTTTGATCAGCTTTACGATTTAGGAATTATGTAGGTAGGATAAAGGGGTAATGTTTCATTATATTTTATTTTTTCAGGCTACGTTTCATTCGACGCTTTCTTGGACTTCATGACAAGGGAATCAACAGACACAGACACCGCTGAGCAGGTCATCGACAGCTTTAGGATTTTAGCTGGTGACAAGGTGAGCCCAAAATATTGTTTTATCTCGTCAGACGCAAAGATTTAATATTTGTTACATACAACAAGAATAGCAACCGATTTATGAACCGATAGTTTGATCACTGATTGCACAAAAAATCTAGTCAATTCAGTTAGCAAGGGTTTTCTTTAAGTTTTCCTCTCCTACGAACTTCAGAAAAAAAATCTGTTCTTAGCTAAATCCAAAAGTTTAGGAAAGCTCAGTTACTAAACAAATACTTAAGAGGAACATAAGAGTTAAGCGTCATCGTCAACTTGAGATTGCGACATATTCCTGTAGCCTACAGTACGAGGCATATATCTTGAAATTTTTTCGACGGAATGGGGATAACGATCGCGCAAGTGCGAGCGAAGTGTGAGCGACCAATAGCGCGCGCCCTTCTCCCGCCGCCCGCGTACCTCACCACTACGCATGCCCAAAATACGCGTTCCGTTCAATCCCCACCCAATTTCAAGATATTTGCCTCGTACTGTAGACAATTAGACATCCAACTACGATGTCAGGTGTTCATTCTAGATGTTTGTTTATTTATAAATACCACTGACTGGCGAGTGTTAGGTTAATATAATCTCGTCGTCTTCGGCGACTTCAAATGTCGCAAATACTATAATACAAAATAACGTCTTTGTCGTCCGACGGCATTGTACAAATGATTGAAAACGTAAGCGTGCAATACGCCGCGTGGACAGTTCAGTACGCTGTGCTGCACAAGCTGCACAGCGTATTTTGAAGCGTCTATGAAGCTACGCCGCCGTGGACAGTGGGCCTTAGTAACCGAGGCCGTTGCTTGCCGCGCGGATGAATTATCGGGTTATCTGCATCTCGTCACTTAAAAACGATAGGCCAGGTTCTCATTGTAATGTCGTTCCCTAGCCGTACATAACGGCGGAAGAGCTGCGGCGCGAGCTGCCACCCGACCAGGCGGAGTACTGCGTGGCGCGCATGCCACCCTACCGCGGGCCCGGCGCGCCGCCCGCCGCCCTAGACTACATGGCCTTCTCCACCGCGCTCTACGGCGAGACCGACCTCTAGGTAACTACCCGCCCTATGACACTACACTGTCAACACCTTTTTTTTAGTTCCTGTTGTTTTTACCCGACTGCAAGAGGGTTATGTTTTTGTTATAGTATAATTGTGTATAGTTGTGTGGTCCCAAATAAATGTACTTTCTTTCTTTATTTAACACGGCGAAGCTTCATTCACATCTTGCCTTATAAAGGACTTCAGCTTCAAACGGTAGCAGTTCCACTATTTAGCTCATACGCTGCCACCAAACAAATTATCTTGCCACGCAAGATTTGCCATTTGATACGGCCATTCGATGAGCAGCCTTGCGATGTTGATAACTGCATAAGACAGACCTTGAACTAACTCAACAAATCTAGTTTTAGCGTGTATAGAAAACTATTTCAGACATTTATATCTAAACAATCATGTAAAAGTCCTTCACTGTGATATTTTTTTCTGCAAATACAAAAATTGGCTTCTTTCCAGATCTTATTTGGGCAGATGCCTAGATTCCTTCCTAATATAACGGCTTGTACTCAAATAAACTTGACTTGGATACAGGTCGTGAAAGTCGCATCATCGGACATCGCCATCAAGTCATCCGCCAGGGGGATACCGAAGCACCTCGACCTCGAGGCGACCTCGGGACGCGAGACCTCGCCGCACCACCGGACAGAAGCGGCACTGAGTCACTAATAACGAACATTATTTCTCTTACATTGACACCCAACGCCCTAAACCGTTAATGTAACGCAAATAATATTCGCTATATTTAAGTTTTATTAGTCTTTTAAAACAGTTCTATAATTAAAATACATATGTGCAATGTTCAAACCAAAAATGCCATTAACTTTCATACTGGACTCTTCTCCCTAATATTTACTTGTAACTATTTGGCTCAAATCAGAGAAATCATTTTATATGTTTACATCTCTCTATTTATACATTTAGTATTAGGTATTTTTAACTTTTATATGGAATTCTCAGAGAAGTCACAAAACTTATTTGTAAGATAAAATGGTGCTAATGTTAGGCTTGACAATGTGTGACACCAAATTAAGACTCATACATACTGTGAGAATGTTTTTTGTTATATTTTTTTATTTCTAAGAAAAATATTATTTATAAAGTTCACTTTTTTATTACTGCCATTAGTAATTATAGCTCTTTGATGGTAAGTACATATCATCTAAATTATGAAGGTTGCAGGGAAGTGTCACACAAAATTATTTATATCACATAGATTGCCATAGCTTGCCTGCATCTATTTATTTATCATTTTTTTATGATTTATCGTTTTTGAGAGTATTTTGTGAGGAGTACTCGAAGTAAATAATCTGCCATACTTTTGTCTTTTAATAATGACTGTGTTGTTAATCCAACCGTTATATTATGATGAGATGAGATACAGTGGTACGTAGAATAAGAATGGATTATGTGCCCAAAAGTATACTAACTCGAATGTACAGCTAATTTAATAAAAGCTCTTAAACACAAAAATGTCTATTTATTTAAAACTATCCAACTAATTAACATTAATATACAAAAGACCTAAACTAATAATAGTAAGAAGTAGTTATAATTTTTGTGCAAATAGAAATAAATATAACAACAATAAATTGGTTTGAATGACCACTTCCCATACAAGTGTTGACCTGTCAAATAGCTTTTCTTTAATGTTGATTTATTGTCATAATGATAATAAAATTATATTTGAATAGCTATTTATTGTATTTTAATTTGGCAATCAGAAATATATTTAAGGGTAAAATCAATTTGTTTTGTTGCTTATCTTTATTATGGATATTTTTTTTATTTCTCTATTACTGCTTATAATTTTGGATAGCAACTTATAAATACATTTATATATATCAAAAAATGAAATTTTAGTAACTATATTACTTCTCTATCTAAATTTTGACAGGTCAGAAATGGGTATACTTCTACGTATTTATTTTTTAGACCAAATAAAAAAAAGGGTTTTTATTTGGTCTGAACCCTAACATGAAAAATAATCTAATAAGCTATAATCTTGAATCATTATCGCTATGAAAGCCATACAGATCAATCAGTTCTGTACTTTAAATTACTAGTTCTCAAAAAGACTTTTAGGTAGCAAGTATTTGATGCACTTTTATCCATAATTCAATGCAAAAGAGGTAGTACTACCACAATAATCAGAAACAAATGCAAACAAAATCCAATCAAATTACATAATTGAATAAAATAAAAAAATCTACATTTCATAGACAACATCAAATAGATGGTAATTCAATTTGTCTTTATCTAAAACAAACATTATTACTTTATTGTTGAAAATCAAACCAATTTTGATTAACAACACTTAATTCCATTTAAATAATGTCTTAAATTACCTACATGGCTCCAACAATTTAATATAACAACATTACTACATACTATTTCTTCTCCTCTGTTTTTGGCTCGGGGGCGGTAAGCAAAGCACTTTTGATTCCGACCTTCTTTAGTTCTTCCACAAGCTCTCCTGATTGGTGCATCTGGAGCATTATGTCGCAGCCCCCGACAAATTCTCCATTAATAAATACTTGTGGTATTGTAGGCCAACTCGAATAGTCTTTGATACCTGTAAAATAAAGAGGTGCAACAGATTAACCTTTACAATAATCGCACAAAATGAAAGGTAACAGGGCCGAGCGAGACACACTTAAGAGATAATACAGATAGGAGGGATATAGTATCACACCCCAGCCACTCCATACATCCGCACCATTATAAACAGATGATGTCACATGTAGGGATGGGTCCAGTGAAAATTTCAATGAAATGAAAATTAAATTTATATGAAATTTATGAAATCTTTCAAAACGGGTTGAAATATTTCACTTTTGAGTGAAATTTATTTCCAGTACTAGAAATCCCTTATTTTCTGAATTAGTTTACTATTTTAACGTATTAAATGAAATTTAAAGGCTTAGGTAATTAACCGAGCGAGCGCGAAGCGCAAACGAAACGTCTCTGCTTCAGCTTGGGCAACAATTCTTTCGTATGTCCGTCCTGCTGTCCGTTTGTTCTCCTCTATAGGTTACAGGTCGCATTTCTCAAACGATTCTCGTGAAATTTTGTGAGCAGGTTCGAAATTATATAGAATTTTATGGTCGAGCCAGTTTTTCGAGATTTTTCAAAATGGCGGAGATGTGTAAAAGAACATAGGTATTTCAGTCCGGCTTTCCGGCGCTGTTGTTCTTTCTGTACAGGTCGTATTTCTCAACCGATTCTTGTTAAATTTTGTGAGCAGGGTCGAAAATTATACAAATGTTATAGTCAAACCCCGAAGTCCCGGCGCTCCTAGGTTTGCCTAGTCAAACCTCAGGTTTTGGGCCAAAGGCCGAAACACGATTTTATTTTTGGCTTTGACTAAGGCTTCTTGTCAAATCTGAGGTTTGGCTAGACAAACCTAGGAGTGCCTGAGCTTCGGCGTTTACCTATAACATAAACATTTTTTTCGTAGCCTGTTTTTCGTTTTTTTTCTAAATGTATATAGGAGATATGTAAAAGAAACATATTTCAGTCCAGTTTTCGAGTAAGTAGCATCATTATTGTGCAAGATACAAATAAATAAATAGAAAGCTCTTAAAATGGTTGGCTAGTTTTGTAGCAAAATATCTAAAAATCTAAAACAGAGAAATCTGCCAACAAAAAAATAGATTTAGGATCTGCCCTTATAACCAAATAGCTGTTTTGATCCGGCAAAAATTTGTGTTACCATGTCATAAACCAATTGGTTAGACTGAAAAAATTCTGGTAAGTTCACAGATATATATCTAGATAGATGGTAAAAGTGTACGTACTTCGCGTGTAAGAAGTTTGATCCACGGTCAAACTTTTGTCCGACCTAAGTTAGTCCGCTTGAGACCATTGCCGTGAAAACACGTGTCACTCAAAAGCGAAAATGGTAAATTATGCAGTGATTTCATGCGAGAGCTCATCAAAAACTGTTGGCCGAGAAAATGGTGATATTTCCTTTCACGGGTATTTTTAAACACAAATAACCCCTGGTTTAATATTTAAACGAATTAATTTAGATTAGTGTCACTTTTACCATGATAATTACATAGTGAACGTATAGCTACGCGTAAACTTTCATTGCGGGTTATAAATAACGCGATGTTTACTGTGTGCCTTGTAAACACGCAATGAAAATCGCAGCTGTCGATACTATTGCGTCCGCTGAATGTCATGGTAGGAGCATTTTCTCATTCCTCCGTCCGATTGAGAGAATAGTGTTGTGTATGTTTCGATTTTTTTACCCGATTCAAGAAATAAGAATCGATTTTCGAAACAGTGGACCGAGGTTGATTTATGTGATCAATAAACAATGTTATTCCTTGCATCCAAAGTTTAATAGGTAAAAGTTTGTATTATCCTTAAAAAATATTATTAAGTTTGTTATCATACCCCAGTAACCGAAAAGGTGTAGAGGGAAATGATTGGAAGACAATTTTTGACTTCGTAACTTTCTTTGGACTAGTTAGGAGGTGAACATATCAAAAGTCCCCGTCCGTAGCCCCGACGCCCGCCGAGGGGACGGGGGAGTTTGAAGGTTCCATTTTTCGGTTTTTCACATACATCTCAGAACTTTGCGTTCTAGCGACATGGAACATTTTACAAATAACAGCTGATTAAATTTGCTACAAGTTTTATTCAGTCAAGTTTTTCGATATCTTTCATAGTTTTTGAGATATCCGCTCCTGAATGTCTATCAACATGCTTAAGGTGAAGCTTAAAGACAATGGAATGGCGCATTTTTAGGGTTCCGTAGCCTAAATGGCAAAAAACGGAACCCTTATAGATTTATCATGTCTGTATGTATGTCTGTCCGTCCATATGTCACAGCCACTTTATTCCGAAAGTATTAAGACTACACAGTTGAAACTTGGTAGGTAGATGTATTCTGTTAACCGCTTAGCGATTTTAACACAAAAATAAAAGATTAAGGGGGTTCCCCATACTTGGAACTGATACTGAAAAAATTTTTTTCTTCTAACCAATACGGGCGGGGTGTCTATAGACAGGTCTTTAAAAATGATATTGAAGTTCCTAAGGGTCCCCCAGACCTACCGGTTTCTTTTCTTTGCTATGCTGTTCTACTTGCTATTTAGACCGCCGGCCAACCAGGGTCATTTTCAATCTATCGCATATTGGGACCAGATCAAATTGGCAAGATAGCCATTAGCTTGGTGCTATCAAATATCATCGTCTGGGTTGCGAAGTAGGAAGCTTCTGGGAGATATGCCACCCTGAACATGGTCTCTAAATGCTAAAAATAAATCGATCGCATATTTATATAAATTATTTTACTATAAATAAATAAAATATTTTTTGTGTTTTCATAACGATCGTTTAAGGGACAAAGCTCACAACATACATAACATATGTGAAAAAAATATGCGATAGATTGAAATGAGCCTCTTGGCCGGCGGTCCATTGCCGAACAGCAAAGCAAAGAAAAGAAACCGGTAGGTCTGTGGGGACCCTAAGACAATTTTTTCTCATAGTCTACAGTTTGAAAGATATACACCGCCAAAGTGGTAAAATGTGGTTTGAACGACATATATTTTATAGTTTTTGAGATATAGCACATTTTTCAAAACGGCAAATATAACTTTGTCATTCATACCAACAGTGTGAAAAACAAAGTAATTTTTGGAGACCAAAAATTATAGTGGTATTAAATTTTAGGAGCGGATATCTCGAAAACTCTACAAGATATCGAAAAACTTAAGGGAATAAAACTTCGCGCTTGACTTTGGCGGGGGCATCTGCATCGGGGGGCAGTGCCGTGCCCCCCGATGCAGCCATGAATATTGAGCTTTATGTTTTTTGACTTATATGATTGCCTTTAGGGCATGCAGAATCGGACCTCTTTAAAGAATCGAAAATTTCGATTCCGATTCCTTGGCCGGAATCAGGTACCCGGTTTTTTCGATTCTTTTTTGATTTTTTGTTTACAATTTTGTTTCATGTTAAGTAAAGAAAAAACGCGTTTTTTACCTAAAATAAAACACGAAAATATAAAAGAAACAGCTAGGTACTTAATTCTTACAGGGTCTATAGTAGGATAGGTAGGAGTAGGACTCTTACCGTGTGTTACGAGTACCTATTGTTTAATTTCTTCTAGTCTTCTCTTACGATAAATAAAGTAACAATAAATTGCACAGGAATTAACGATAGGAACAATAAAACTCACCCATAAAAGGAAGAAAACAAGGCAAAAAAAAGAAAAAAAAACAATCTATTACGTGTACCTACCACAATAAAATGAATTTTACTTCTTGATAGGAAAAATAGGAGAAAAAATCATTGTATGAGATGCTCTCCCAAAAAAATAGCTTTTTAAATCAGGAGATACAGGTTTTCTTGGCCAGTACTTAACACACCTTCGTTTTGCCAATGATATAGTCCTTATGGCTGAGACCATGGAAGACCTGAACACAATGCTCGAAGATCTCCGTAGTGCTTCCCAAAGAGTGGGTCTCAAGATGAAGATGGATAAGACGAAAATTATGTCAAATGGCCATGTTGTACCCTCTCCAGTTCATGTTGGGAACACTACACTTGAAGTTGTTGACCACTACGTATACCTAGGACAGGCAGTCCAGTTAGGTAAGTCCAACTTTGAGAAAGAGATCTCTCGTCAAATCCAACTCGGGTGGGCAGCATTCGGGAAGCTTCGAAAAATCTTCGCGTCTGACTTACCTCAGTGTCTCAAGACGAAAGTCTATGAACAGTGTGTGTTGCCAGTGATGACTTACGGCAGTGAAACGTGGTCGCTAACTATGAGTCTCATAAGGAGGCTCAAGGTCAGCCAGCGTGCAATGGAGAGAGCCATGCTCGGCGTTTCCCTGCGTGATCGAATCAGAAACGAGGAGATCCGCAGGAAAACTAAAGTAACTGACATCGCTCGAAGGATTGCTCAGCTGAAGTGGCAATGGGCAGGACACATAGCGAGAAGAACTGATGATCCGCCCGTTGGGGCGGAAAGGTTCTGGAATGGCGACCGCGCACCGGACGACGCTCCGTGGGTAGGCCCCCGACAAGGTGGACCAACGATCTGGTGAAGGTCGCGGGAAGCCACTGGATGCGGGCAGCGCAGGACCGATCGTCGTGGAGATCCTTAGGGGAAGCCTATACCCAACAGTGGGTGTCGTGCGGCTGATATGATGAGGTTTTTTTAGTGTAGTCAACTAATTTTGACCCAACCCCAAAGTTATTAACTAATTTTGTTACAAGCAAACACGTGTTTGTTTGGTAGGTACGTACGGTAGTAGGTACGTACCTACTTAACTAATATCAAGATGCATACTTTGTATAGAAATTGACTTTTTTTTAAATATTAAAAAAATCGTTTTTAACCATTTTCGTTCCATCAGTAAGTATTGAAGTGATTTTTGTATCGAAAATATTTAATTTTGTTTCGACTTAATATCAGCATCAGGTAGGATTTAAAAAAATAAGGCCTTATATTATAACATTGTGCGCGCCATCACAACCTAAGCCGTCTAAGCAGTAAGATTGGGAATTTGGTATGTTTTTAACGAGAATCGAAAAAAATCGAGAATCAATTCTTACTAATTTAAGAATTGATTCTCACAGGGCAAAAAAGAATCGTTTTTTCCCAGTTATTTTGGAATCGGTTAAAATCGGTTCCATGACCTAATTGCCTTGGAAGCGATGTTGTAGTTCGGGATCGGATAGCCGTGTGTTAGTATTGTCCCACATAAGTACCTACCTATTCCAAATATTTAAAATCGATTATCATTGCTCCATCGAGTTTGACAAAGGAAGTTATTCCTTATATCGATTATATCGATAATCGATAGTTTATATCGATTCAGTTCTCAAGGTCGGTTTTGCGCTTTTGAATCGGTTCTGCGCGGTTTTGATTTCACATCACTAAATCTCGCTTGTGACGTCATCGTAGGTACAAAAAATTCGACACGCTAGGTTCTCATACAGTTTGAAGCGCTCTTTTGGTCTATCTCGATATATGTCTGTGGGTAAGTTATATTGATCAAGTTCAAACAGTTTTGTATGGTCTGCTAAATTTTTGACAAGGTTATGTTAGCGGATTTTGATACTATACCCCTCATATCTGGTTGATTATAGACCAACTTAAAAAAAGTAAAGGTTTTCATTTAATAAATATAAAAACGTTTAATAATAAGCTGACTGACCTTGCCTAATATTTTCATCAGCGAGAACATCAAGACTTTCATACGGAACTGCATGCATTCTCATAATTTGAACTACAGCGTTACTAAATCCACATCTCGGCGCGTCTGGGACACCCTTCATAAACACCACCACTTTGTTATTTTTCACAATTTTGTCAATTTTCTCCTTGGTTGCGGCATCTGAGAAACCCCGATAGGCTAACCTCGCAGATGTGTTATATACGCTTAGTAAGTTTCTTCGTAGTAAACTATTCATTATTAAATTGTAATTTATAGTTCTATCAAGTGAGAGTTTGTTTTTTGTACGAAAATCGAAAATAAATTATTTTTTCGAGCTCGACTACGTTCGACACCAAAAATTAATAGATAGGAATGTCAATGTCAAAATTTGAAGTTGACACACAGGCCGCGTTCCGAATCGCGCTTACAGAGGCGCGTTCCGTATCTACGCTCCAAGTGCAACCGAACGCTCGCGCTCTAACGCCGGCCTTTCCAAACATTAGAGCGTGACGTCGGTTGACACAACTTTCCCGTTCCAAACGTCAGAGCGTTGCAATTAAATAAGAAGAAAGAAGACATTTGATTGTCTATGACAGTCGATGATGAGTCTGTCTCACTGACATGAAAAAGTCGCGATCCGGGCTTGTCGATCCGATTTTTCGGATCGTAAGGGTGGGTACCCACTTAGGTTCGCGAACCTCCGCGCTCCGCGAACCTGCAACAGTGCGCCCTAGCAAACATTTTATTTTCACTTTGGTTATAGTGTGTACGTGAGTGAACCAGGTTCACATACATGTTCGCACACGTACACACTATGGCGCACTGTTGCAGCACAGCATAAACAATTTTTTTGGTGCAGGTTCGCGGAGCGCGGAGGTTCGCGAACCTAAGTGGGTACCCACCCTAATGGATCGTAATTCCACGATCCGATCCGCGGATCGGATCGAATGCCTTCGATCCGATTTTCAGGAAATCGATCCGGATCGGATGCAAATAAGTAAGACACAATTAATTTTATATCTTTATTAAGTAAACCCAAGCAAAACAATGTATACAATAATGTGGAATAGTAATATTGTACTCAGAGAACTTAAAGACGAATTTCTCTCAAAAGTTTATACTTGAAGACGCGCCTAACTACTAATAGTTAAGTACAATTTTAATAGGCGCCAGTTTTCGGCCAAGTTCTGAATGTAGACAAAGATAAATTTCGTAACAAATAAACTAAAGTGCCCATTTTTTCGTAAACAAACCGTATTTTCGTTCATACGATCCAAGCGATCCGATCTTCCAAGTTTTGTATCGATCCGGAAAAAAATCGTATGGCCTCGATCCGATCCGAAAATCGCCGGATCGTATGTTCACCGATCCGATATTTCAAAAGATCGGATCGGACGGCGCATCCCTATGTCTGTCTGTCTCCGGTCTCGTCTCTGTCTCTGTTCTGTTCTGTGTAGTTCATAGAGAAATATTAGTTTTTTGTGATTTGTGAGTGTGAATAATTTTAAGTTTTATTTAGATTAATCTATTCTGGAAACAAATAACTTACATGAAAATGGATAATGCTGAAGAAATATTCCATTTCCTAGAAGAATTTTCAAAACGTAAGCCGAAACCTATCCCTCAAGAGCTAAATGACTACTTGGCGTACGTAGCACGCACCGGTGATCCAGTCTACCAGTGGTCTTTGGTGAAATGTTTGTTCAAAGAAAAACTATTAAACGTGATCACTGACTTCTACGAAACCACACCTAGCATCGACATACCACCATATCCAAATGTAGACCCGTTCAACTACGATACAATGAAAAACAGTTTGTTAGAACGTTTGGATTCCTTCACATCCGCTCCTTTTACTGTTCAACGAATATGTGAACTTTTAACATACCCTCGGAAACAGTATAACAGGGTAGACAAATTCATGAGAGCTGTAGAGAAAAACATATTAGTTGTGAGCACAAGAGAGCCGGGAGTTCAGCGTCACATAGAAGCAGAGAATGGAGAAGCTATGGAGCCCATAGTGAATGGTTCAGACAATAATTCAGAATATAACGTAGACGTTGAAATGGAAGACATGTCGTGGAAGGAAAACTCAGAGCCCCAACAGAGCTCGGAACCACAGCCGAGTTCTTCCGACACACACATATCGGTTGATGACATTGAAGCGAGACTGAAAGCTAAACAAGATGCTCCTATGGAGATTCAAGATAAAGTGACCACACAATATGAATCGGTAACCCCTCCTGAGCTGAATGTAACAACTGAGGAACCAGTGACAGAAACGAAGTCTGTAATCGAATCAGATCAAACAGCATCTACTACAGTTATGGAAGAAAGTAAACAAGAAACAGCCGAAACATTACTATCTAAAGATAAACCAAAAATGGATGTGGAAATGAAAACTGAAGATGTAAGTGAAAGACAAACGTTAATAGTTCCAGAAATCAAAGTAGACGATGCTGAAATGACTGAACAAAGGTTGACTGAACAGCTTAATTCTATAAAACCAGAAGAAAGTAACTCTGAACAAACTACTATAGAAAGTAAGTCAACCTCGGATGATCAACAAAGCAATATTGATGAAAGTAGTTCTGATTCAAACTCTAAAGAAGAGACTGACTGTAAAGTTATATCAGATGTACAAACTTCGAGTGAGGAGAGTTCGTCATCAAGCGACAATACTGATGGAAACAGTAATTCCCCTAAAGCAGTAGAGAGACAATGTGATTTAAGGGAAGAGTCTGGTCAGTCTGATTCTTCTAACATGGAAGAAGAAAAAGAGGATAAGCAATCACAACTTGAAGAAGAACCAGTAAAATTTATAGAGAATAATGCCGCAGCTGCTTTGCAAAATGATAATTATTCTATAAGTGATGTACAATCAGAGTTGCCCCAACCAACTCCTGATGAAAAGACCAACCAACTGTTGACTGAAGAAACACCATCTGAAGCTCTGGTAGAGCCCACATCTCAGGATGAGAAGGAGAAAGAAGTAACTGATGAAGTTATTAAAACCACAGAAGTAGAGGCTGCAAATCCAAGCACATAATGCTTCTTGTCAGTATGCTGGGAAAGGAGTGATGTGTTTTTAACGTGTATAACGTGTGTATGTCGTTAAGATTCCCTGACTACACTCAGCATATTATTTTAAATAGGTATAGGTACCAATAGAGTATGTAACTGAACTAAAGCATGTTGTTCATAGATACTATGCGCGCCAAATCAGAATAGCATCGACAACTTCACACCACTGGACAATTTATTATTGCTTGGTAGAATTGATAACTATGTTACTATATTACTTGGTAAATATGATTTTTATTTTTGCTGGCTTCGATCAGCATGGCAAACGATCATTGGATTTTTTGTTGGCAGTACAAAATTGACCAGTGACGTGAAGTTGTCGATACTATTCTTATTTGGCACGCATAGTATAGTTGTTCTATCTCACGAAGACCCTTTTGCTATGACTGTGTTGAGCTTCGTACAGACGGAGGCGAGCGAATCGCGCGCGTCGCTCATTTTGACAGATTTTGATCACGTAACTCAAAGCAATTGCCATAGCCATAGCCATTGCCATAGCAATTTCTTTGACAATGGCTATTGCTATGGCTATCGCTTTGAGTTACGTGATCGCACTCGCGAATTTCGCGCGGAATTCGCCTCAGTCTGTACGAAGCTTTAGGCGTGCACATAAACATTCTTATAGTGTACTAAAATAATGTGTATGTGCATGCCTAACAACATTTATAGCAAAAAGGTCTTCGTGAGATAGAACAACTATACAGATTGAAGAATTTTGAATTGTATGGGAAGGAAATAAACAAGTAGTTAATTTAATATTTTATTTGCTAATTGAATACAATCTAGCAAGATTTATTACAAGAGTCACACAAACAGATGATTCTTTATTACTCTGTGTCCATATAACTTGAATCTTATAAGTACCACTGGCAAGAGTTGCTGTATTAAATTGTAACAGACATTTTGTGTGTGATGAATGTTAAGTATTGTTTTAGTTTTGTATTTATATGACAAAATAATGAATTCATTCCTAGACCTATTGTATTATTTATTGTGTACCTTGACAATTTAAAATATTAACAATTATTTAACAAAATACTCTAAATATAGGGCCCAAAGCACCCTACTTCTTTATTAAACAATTACCATGTTTGCATATATCATAATCATAAGCAACACAAGAACTAAAAAAATCACAGGTTCATTGTTTAGTCAAATAATTTAATATTAGACATTTTAAGTTTCCTACCTAATTCCTTAATACTAAAAAACAAAACAAAATTATAAAGTACATAATTCATCAGTCTAGCTATTGTACTAAAAATTTGGTGTCAACGGGAGGCCTAGTAGGTACGAGTTTTTCACCTTTCGATCGAGTGAGCACGTTTGAATTTATATGGCACTAGCTTTCCGCCCGCTTGGACTACATGTTACAGCATGCCCAGTAATGGGATAAGAAGTAGCCTATGTCCTTCCCCAAGGTCCCATTTATATTCGTACCAAATTTAATCAAAATCGGTCCAGCGGACTAGGAGTGAAAAAGTTACTTTTGCATCCCTTTTAGGCTGTGAGAAATGAGTTGTCCGGTCAACCAGATTATGGAAAAATAATATTTTCCATGGTTCAAAGAATTTGAAGTCGCTCTTTGAGCAAACGCACCAGGACAGCATAGGTTTTAGTTAGCTCTCACCCCAATCCAACTTGAACAAAAACGTCAAACTAATAAAAAGTTTAAATTAGATTTTTTAGGTTCGGTCAACTGGACTATGGAAAAACATATTTTTTCCGTAGTCCGGTTGACCAGACAATTAAACTGTACCACAGGCAAAAAGGGTTTCGCATTTATAATATTAGTATGTATTAGAAGACTGCCAATCACAATCGAAAGTGAGGTGAAAAAACTCTTATTAAGCCCCCTGACCAAATGATAAGTGAAAACCTAATTTTACTATTATCTATACAAATACCTATTCGCAACAAGAATAATACCGTTCCAACACTCATTTCTTTCTTCCCAAAACTTTGAGTTCATTCCTCATGATCTTTCCAGCCACGTTTCTGGGTATAGCGTCGAGGAAGACGACTCCGCCATCGAGATGTTTGTATTTGGTGAGTTTCTGGGCTACGAAGTCGTAGACTTGTTTCTCCGTGAGCTGCCCCCTGGGCTTGAGCACCACGAAGGCCTTGGGCAGCTCGCCGGCGAGGTGGTCGGGCATCCCCACCACCGCCACGTCCGCCACCTCGGGCATCTCCATCACTATGCTCTCAATTTCTGTGGGGGACACCTGGAAATAAACATTTTATTTAGCAGACATAGTTAGCAATTTGTCCCCACGGCTGGAGTACCCTATCACCATGCTCTCGATTTCTGTAGGACACCTTGGAAACTGGAAATAGGTACGTTTTATTTAGCAGAGAAGAGGGAAAGAAAAATAACCCATGACACTCAGTAGTGTAATACCAGTGTATTGCCACATACAGTGCCGGATTTGTCAATAGGCCGCGGCCTAGGGGCGGCAAGGACCTAGGGGAGCGGCAGACCAGCAACCAACGCCATTTACCCGCCCGCCCGAGCGACTCGACAGACCACGAACGCCTACGACGTGTGCTCGCATTGCTTGGCTGACGAGACGATGCATGTGCTCGACACCATAGTGTGACCGCAGTCGCCCGTCGCCGCCGCCCTATTGACAAATCCAGGACTGAAGGGCATATAATGATCTATGAAATTTTGTCCAAATCATTATCGACGCACGGCCCGGAGCGCGCGACGCGCTTCCCACGCCGCGACTAGACTTCTGGATAAGTGGATACAACTACAAAGATATTGACATCTTTCGAGTAGTGTAGTGTACATCCACTTGTGTAGAATTAAAAAAAATAAGCGGGGAAGAGTTCAAATTAAGCTTGGTTTTCAAAAGAAATCTAACTCATAAATGTGTTGACATTTGGCTCTACTTAGCTAAAAACTTTGCGGACCACATCAGCTGACAAAGGGGCAGGGTATACTACTCGGCCTAGGGCAGCCAGACTCTAAATCCGGCACTGGCCACACAGTAAGTAGTGCCATTTTTATTGTCCCCACTGCTGGAACACAGGCATCCTTTTCGTAGAGAGGTGGGCGAATTTACCTATCTTTCCGTTAAAAGTGGCTGAAAAAATTGTTTGGTCGTAATACGGTCTTGCCGTCTTCATTAGCTAAATGCTCTAAAGCTTCAACAAACGGAGCTCAATCACGTCCGTAACATTTACCTGGTTGCCCTTAACCTTGATAAGCTCCTTGGTCCTGTCGACGATGTAGAAGTAGTGCTCCTCGTCGTAGTAGGCGACGTCGCCGGTGTGCAGCCAGCCCTCGCCGTCCACCGTCTCCTTGGTGGCCGCCTCGTTGTTCCAGTACCCTTTCATCACCTGAACGAAAAATGTGACGTCAGTTAATGATACCTGGCACGTGGTTGAAACAAAGAGCTAAATATGCGCCTTAAGACGCTGTTACACAAGGAAAGTTTCTTGCACGCAAGTGGCAATTTTTTCTTGGCAATTGTGTTGCCTAATGTAAGTAAACAGATACTTCAAGCCTCGCCTCTTGAATTCAATTTTATTATCCTACTTAAACTTTCCTAGACTGTATGACTGTGTAAACAAACCATACAAGTTTTTGTCATAATGTAAACACCCGCAGACAAGAATTGAAAGGCGAGTTTTGCTATGCGATAATCGCATTAATTTTTTTGGCACTTGCGTGCGAGAAACTTACCTTGTGTAACAGCGTCTTTATTTCAAAGGTTAGTTTTAACATTAACTAATTTAACAGGAAAAGTGTCCTTTCTTACTTCATGTCCCAGCAGCGCTTTGTTATTTATTTACTTTCCTACTGGCTGGTACTGTACCTAAAAATTATCTATTTCAATGTTACAATGTAACGCCTATAACAATGTATTTGAATTGCTGGCTACCTTCCTAGCTACCGTCAACATGTCCTACTAATCTAAATGTACAGTGCCAAAGTGTGCAATCAGCAAATTACATTTCAGACAGTTTATTGCTTTTCAAATTAAATAAAAATTAATAAGAAATTATTTGTACGCTATCACATCGAACTACCTAGTTATGAAAATACCAATGCCGTTTGAACTGAATTCCCTATTAAATGAATATCCAGGAAAGTTTCACTGCGGCCCGAACACGTGCCCGTCAGCCGAACCGCGCGGCCCTGCGTGCTGCATATCAGCTGCCCCATACCTGCGGCCCCCTGACCCACAGCTCGCCGGACTCGTGCGGCCCGAGCATGCGCCCGTCGGTGAGGGACACCACGCGGCCCTGCGTGCTGCATATCAGCTGCCCCATACCTGCGGCCCCCTGACCCACAGCTCGCCGGACTCGTGCGGCCCGAGCATGCGCCCGTCGGTGAGGGACACCACGCGGCCCTGCGTGCTGCATATCAGCTGCCCCATACCTGCGGCCCCCTGACCCACAGCTCGCCGGACTCGTGCGGCCCGAGCATGCGCCCGTCGGTGAGGGACACCACGCGGCCCTGCGTGCTGCATATCAGCTGCCCCACGGAGCCCACTTTGCTGTGCGGGTACTTGTATGGCGTCATCAGCGACACCGGTGCGCTCTCCGTCATACCGTAACCTTTAACAATTTGAAGTCAATCTAATTTCAAATGTTACATCTTAGATCATCTTGAATGATTTTGAAACTAAAAAATTCAACGCAATCGACGACAAAAAGGGAATGAAAAATTGTGTAGGTAGCTACCTATGTACCTGATCAAAAAATATTTATACAGTCAGATTATGGAGCTTTATGTTTTTAAAGTCCATAAACCGTTTTCCCATTCGAAAATGGAGTACAATACAATAATAAAATTCAGTCACTGCTGAAAACTGTTTTCACAGAAATTCTGTAATTTGTAATGAAAAACGCCTAATAAATATATTATTAAGTATACTGTCTGAGAGTGCGTTCGTTAAACTAGGGCCAAAGTTAACATGGCGTTAGACTGCGGACTAACGTCATTTTAGCGCAAATCGTAGAGATGTTTCACAAAACTGGGGTGCAAGACTGTTCTAACAAAACCTGGTTTAATGCTTGTAAACAATCACAATGCACCTTTTAATCCTTAAACGGTGGGACTAAACGTTAAACTGATGTCACTCTGATTACGATTTGCGCTAAAATGGCGTTAGTCCGCAGTCTAACGTCAATAACACAGTTAATGTTTTAAGCTAACGGAATCTGTCACAGACAGAGTACACCTTCTGTAATCCACTAACCTTGCAATAACCTAACTTGATCCTTAGTCTTCTGGCACTTAAGTAGGAACTTCTCGAGGATACTATCAGTAGTGGGCGCGGCTCCAACCATAATGGTCTCTACTGACTGCAGGTGGTCTTTAATCACCATGGGGTGGGTGCCCAAGAAGGCCAGCAGGGAAGGCACCACGAATAGAGTCGTGGGTTTGTACTGCACTAGGCATTTGATGTAGTCGTCTGGGGTGAATCTGGAAGATTTTGAGTGAAAGTGAAGGTAGCACGTCCTGGAGCCGCCAGTGGAGGACCCACTTAAGGGTGCATGATAGGAAAACATTGGTTTGCGCGGGCGGCATATTTTTGGTGTAAATAATAGCGGAAACGTATTGAATTCTACATCAAAATACACTTTAACGTACTGTGTAGTTGCTCCAATAACTTTTTTCCAAGAAAGATAAATTGTGCTAAAGATAATGAAAAATAACGAAAAACATCGCAAAGCCCTAACTTCTGCACTTTTTCGATGGTTTTTCACCATTATCTTTAGCACAATTATCTTTCTTGAAAAAAAGTTATTAGAGCTACAGTACTACACAGTACGTTAAAGTGTATTTTGATGTAGAATTCAATAGGTACGTTTCTGCTATTATTTTCGCCAAAAATATGACCCTACGCAAGCGCTTTTGATATTATTCTGTTTTTTTTTCAATCATCTGTGAGGTTTATACGCAATTCAATACTCGTAGCTACTAGAGAATCTCTTTAGCTTGTCGTATGTTTTTATGTGGCTACAATTTTACGTTTTCTACATAAAAAATGGCCCCCGCAAATCATCTTTTCCTATTATGGCCCTTAATATTTTTGTGTCAGATAAGCTAGGTCTAGGTAGTAATAAAAACTACCCGCGACAAAACAAACTGAAAACTGTGCAAAGTTTAGAGGATTATAATCCCGATACCTTCCTATTTGATAAAAGATATCACATAATATTATAAAAATTTAATAATACCTATGTGACTTACTTCGGTATCGATATGATATGATAGCCGAGTTTGAGGTTGTAGTTTAAGATCCCGTTGAAGCCGTAAATGTGGAAGAAGGGAGGTACGGTCAACACCACATCGCCCTTGCCTGAAACAAAGTAAATCAGCTTAGGTACGGTCAGCAACGATAGTCGTTTAATGCGTTTGTAGAAAGTGGCGCCCTCAGAGGTTTTTATTTAATAAGATATTAATAGAAAAAGATTTTTATAATTTTTTACGTGGAATTTTTAGGGCCCATAGGCTAGTATTTTTAGACGGTATGACGGTACATTCCCTCGTAGTCACTGCTAGAATTAGATAGCAAAACTGCTAAAAGTGGCCGTTTTTGACACACACGAATGACTATGAGGGCATGTAGTGATACCTTCTAAAAATACTAGACCATGGGCCCTAAAAACTCCACGTAAAACATTATTGAAATATTTTTCTATTAAGTACATAATAACAACCTGTGAGGGCGCCACTTTCGGTGATTAAAAAAACAATGAAGTTAAAGGCACTGACAATTAAAGAACAAAGAATTTGAAAAAAGTTGCGGCCCACTGAAAGCTCCCCCCCCCCCCCCCCCCCCCCCCCGTTATATACACGCTGAAATTTTAATCATTTTGTTCCCGCCTTGGGGTGGTTCCACTCATGATTACAAGCAACTTTTACTATGGGGCCAACTCTCCTACTCGCAAAAAAGAAATCAGCTGTTTCATACATAAGTGCAGTACCTACTCGACCTTAATGTATGGAACAGCTGATTTTTTTTGCTGATTGGACCTTGGACTTCGAAGATACACATAAGAACTCTTCAAACGTTACTCTCATACGTTCATAACTCTTCATACGTTCAAACGTTAAAATCTCCACAAATTGCGAATTTTTTTATTCTTCCTACAAGTTATTTTTTTATAAGACTTCCTTCATAGTGGACACAAACTCAGAGTAATTCGCGGTGGGGGGTCTATACACGCTGAAATTTTAATCATTTGGTTCCCGCAGTGGGGTGGTTCCACTCATGATTACAAGCAACTTTTACTATGGGGTCAACTCTCCTACTCGCAAAAAAAATCTGCTGTTCCATACATTAAGGTCGAGTACGATAACATAAGTACAGATATCATAAAAAAAAGTGCCAAGTATATTTGTACTCCACTTACTCACATAAATAATATGTCCCTTGTCCAAGGTCACTTTCCTACAGCATTAAAACGATCTGTGGTTAAACCGTTACATAAAAATGGCGCCTATAATGAAATGTGCAATTATAGACCAATCACATTAATTCCAATAATGTCAAAGATTTTTGAAAAGGTCATGTATGATAAAATGTATGCCTTTATCACATTTCATAAAATACTCAAGGAGGAACAATTCGGTTTTCGGAGAAGCCGAAGCACAATTCTTGCTTGTTTTTAACCTAATAAAACATTTGACGCATAGCCTTGACTCTAAACTGAATACGTTAGCGATATATTTAGACATGTCCAAGGCATTTGACTTCGTATCTCATAAGTTACTTTTAAATAAATTAGAAAGATACAGCGTAAGGGATAATGCTCTGGCCTGGTTAGAAAGCTACTTAAAAGATCGAATTCAATGTGTAGAAGTATCTAAAATGGAAGGTAAATCTAGGAAATCTTTTACGTCTGAATATCGACAAAATAAATGTGGTGTACCACAGGGAAGTGTTTTGGGACCACTTCTCTTCCTTCTTTATATCAATGACTTACCAAATATTACTGATCAGACATGTATTTTATTTGCCGACGACACAACCCTAATTATTAAAGCTAAAGATGATGACATTGAATATAAAGCTAATGCTGAATTTAAGAAAATGGTACAGTGGTTAGAATCTAATAATCTTAAAATAAATATTAAAAAAACAAAATTTATACATTTCAAAACAATAAATAGTAAAAAAGATAAAATTGACATACATTTAAATGATAATAAAATCGAAGAAGTAGAAGTAACAAAATTTCTAGGAATCACTATAGACAATCTCTGCAACTGGAAAGCTCATATTGACTCAGTTATAAAAAAACTTGACAGATTTATATATGCTTTGAATAGGATCAGACAGATAGCATCGCAACAATCTGCTCTCGCAGCTTACCACGGTTATGTTTCATCTGTATTACGCTACGGTATCATACTTTGGGGTAATTCGGTGGATGCAATTCGAGTTTTTAAAATCCAGAAAAAATGTATTCGTTCAATATGTGGTGCAGGTAGGGATGGGTCCAGTGAAAATTTCAATGAAATGAAAATTAAATTTATATGAAATTTATGAAATCTTTCAAAACGGGTTGAAATATTTCACTTTTGAGTGAAATTTATTTCCAGTACTAGAAATCCCTTATTTTCTGAATTAGTTTACTATTTTAACGTATTAAATGAAATTTAAAGGCTTAGGTAACTGACCGAGCGAGCGCGAAGCGCGAGCGAAGCGTCTCTGCTTCAGCTTGGGCAACAATTCTTTCGTATGTCCTTCCTGCAGTCCGTTTGTTCTCCTCTATAGGTAGCATTTGTCAACCGATTCTCGTGAAATTTTGTGAGCAGGTTCGAAAATTATATAGAATTTTATGGTCGAGCCAGTTTTTTGAATTTTTTCAAAATGGCGGAGATGTGTAAAGGAACATATTTCAGTCTGGCTTTCCGGCGCTAGTGTTCTCCTGTACAGGTCGCATTTCTCAACCGATTCTTGTTAAATTTCGTGAGCAGGGTCGAAAATTATATAAATGTTATAGTCAAACCCCGAAGTCCCGGCGCTCCTAGGTTTGCCTAGTCAAACCTCAGGTTTTGGGCCAAAGGCCGAAACACGATTTTATTTTGGGCTTTGACTAAGGCTTCTTGTCAAACCTGAGGTTTGACTAGACAAACCTAGGAGTGCCTGAGCTTCGGCGTTTGCCTATAACATAAACATTTTTTTTGTAGCCTGTTTTTCGTTTTTTTCCTAAATGGTGGAGATATGTAAAAGAAACATATTTCAGTCCAGTTTTCCGGCGCTGTTTGTTCTATTCTACAAGTCACATTTCTCAACCGATTCCCGTGAAATTTTATGGCCAGGTTCGAAAATTATATAGAATTTTATTGTCGAGCCTGTTTTTCGAAATTTTTCATGGCAGAGATATGTAAAAGAAACATTTCAGCCCGCCATTCCAGCACTGTTTGTTCTCCTCTACATTGGCGGATCCAGGGGGGGGGGGGCAAGGGGGCCATGGCCCCCCCCACGAAGCCCATTACCTTTGCGGATAACATTGAACTTGCATTAATTTTTTTTTTTTTAAATGTATTGTTTTATGTAGGTAGTGTCAGTGCCTCTATCTTTATTTTTTAAATCATAAAACGTGGCCCGAGTAGGCTTACCATCTGACAGACATTTGACGCATTTGACAAGCATTTTACGGTTTCAAGGCTTGCGGCTGGAGCAAAGCAGAGACAGGCATTTTTGTTTAGTGAGTCTCGCTGTGAAATCTTGCGTACATGCTCCAATCACGCAAACCTTGCTGCGCAAGCTACCCGTCTGCCCGGATGAAATCACATATTGCAAGATTTTTGGATAAAAATGGCGCAGCGCGGGCTCCGTTTTTTACTGTAAACAGACAAGATTAATTGATGAAACTAACTAAAAATCGCGCTGCGCGGCCGTATTTTTTACTAAAGACAGCCAAAAGTACAAGATTAACGGATGAAACTGACTAAAAATGGCGCTGCGTGACCGTTTTATTACTAAATACTGACAAGATTAGTGGATGACTGACTAAAAATCGCGCTGTGCGGCCGCTTTTTTTAGTATATACAAGAAAGAGTACAAATATAACAGTTGTAACGGACTAAAAATGGTGCTGCACGGCCGTTTTTTACTAAAGACAGACAAGATTGGTGGATGATACTGACTAAAAGTGGAGCTGCGGGCTGTATCTTTTACTATAGATACACAGACAAGATTAGTGGATAAAACAGACTAAAAATCGCGCTGCGCGGCTGCTTATTACTAGAGATGCGCCGAATGTAGGTTTAACCGAATACGAATGTTCGGCCGAATATTCAGTTCAATTCTGCGCAGTAAACAGGTTTTAAACGTGTCGGGCGGGCGTTTGCCACAGCCAGCACAACCCCTTCTCTAGCACGGCTCGCTAAATCAATGTACCGCTCTTTCGGTTCCAAATAATTGCAGTTCGGATCGAAACTGCATGCTTTGAAATTTATTATTACGTCGATGAAAGTCTTTGAAGATGAGGTATACATCGACATTTATAAAAGAAAAAACATTATTTGATTACACATTTTAATACTAGTGTTGGTTCCTAAAGATACCAGTTATTATATTATAAAAAACGGTGCGAATTGAGTACCTCCCTCCTTTTGAAGTCGGTAAAAATAAGTATGTTTTTGAAATGCCTTAAAACTTGGGCTGTACGTTTTGATTTTTTTAATATCTATCAAAGATTTGGAATTTTTGCATTTTAGTAATTTCATACAAAACAAAAAAGTGCCAATATTTTTAAAATAAACTACAATAATAATCTACAATATTAAAAAAATCAAAACACACAGCCCTAGTTTTTAGGTATTTCAAACTCTCTCTCTTAATCGTTCCCTCATAACGGAGGATCGTGATCACCGGCTGCTTTTATGATTTGTCTCCATCGGTCTCGGTCCATGGTTGCTCTCACTTGCTTGATGGAATTTGCTTGAGGTGGTTGCGACTCTTACTTGGTCAGACCATCTGGTTGGCGAATGACCTCGGGCTCTCTTGCTTTCTATTCCACCAACCACGACCAGCTTTTCGAGAATTTCATCTCCTCTTCGCATTATGTGGCCAAAGTATGAGAGTACGCGATGTAAGCATATAGTGGACAGCCGAGTCTTGACATTTAATTGTTTTAGGATAGATACATTTGTGCGTTTGGCTGTCCAGGGTATCCCTAGCATTCGCCTCCAACACCACATATCGAATGCATCTATTCTATGTATCTCTGGCTAGTATGGTCCACGTTTCCACTCCATACATAAAGATGGGAAAGACCAGGGCTCTCACTAAGCGCGTTTTAGTACGAAAACCTAGGCTACGGTTTTTCCAGATGACTTGAAGACGTGTCATCGCGTCTTTGGCCATAGCAAGATCTCTGGAACACTGCTGCCATCACTATTTGAGCTCCCAAATAGATGAAATTGTCCACCTCGTCGATTCCCTGGATACATTCATGGGTACCTGTCATTGTGCCAGCGCGATCTACCACCATTATTTTGGTTTTCTGTTTGTTCACTGCCAGCCCTAGTTCCTTATTCTCTAATATTCTGATATATTTCAAACACATACCGAAAATTCATTGCTGTAAGATTATATTATCTGTGCTGTAGGTTAAGGTTTAGAGAGAGTGGAAAACGTTATCACCCTTTGTATGGAGACCGTTTGCTAGATAATCATCTTAATCTTTTTTATTTTGTCAAATGAGAATTGTCTAGCAATAAAAATTGGTAGTATTCTACCAAATATTTATTGACAAAATAAAAAAGATTAAGAGGATTGTCTAGCAAACGGTCTCCATACAAACGGCGATAACGTTTCCCACCCTCCCTCTCTAATGTAAATTGTACCAATCGGTACAATTAAATATTCGGTAATTATTCGGCAAATCAACCGAATATTCGGCCGAATACGAACATGAAAAAATATGCCGAATTTGCCGAATACGAATATTCGGCCGAACATTCGGCGCATCTCTACTTATTACGGTTCCGTACCCAAAGGGTAAAAACGGGACCCTATTACTTAGACTCCGCTGTCCGTCTGTCTGTCTGTCTGTCCGTCTGTCTGTCACCAGGCTGTATCTCATGAACCGTGTAGATAGACAGTTGAAATTTTCACAGATTATGTATTTCTGTTGCCGCTATAACAACAAATACTAAAAACAGAATAAAATAAATATTTAAGGGGGGCTCCCATACAAAAAACGTTTTTTTTTGCCGTTTTTTGGTACGGAGCGATTCGTGCGCGAGTCCGACTCGCACTTGGGCGGTTTTTTTTTTACTACGGACAGGCAAGTATAACAAGTATAACGGATGAAACTAACTAAAAATAATGCTGCGCGGCCGTTTTTTTACTAAAGACAGATAAGATTAGTGAATGAAACTGTCTAAAAATTGAGCTGCGTGGCCATTTTTTTTACTAAAGACAGGCAAGAGTACAAGACTAGTGGATAAAACTGACTAAAAATCGCGCTGCGCGGCCGTTTTATTTCCTATAGACAAGCATTTTTCTGAAAAATCAGGCCTTTTGTGCATCCTAAGGGTGGGTACTCACTTAGGTTCGCGAACCTCCGCGCTCCGCGAACATGCACCGAAAAAATCGTTTATCCTCTGCTGGAACAGGGCGCTCAGGTGTGTACGTGAGCGAACACGTATGCGAACTTGGTTCGCACAGGTACACACTGTAGCCAAGGTAAAAATATTTGTTTTTGCTATGGATCACTGTTCGAGGTTCGCGGAGCGCGGAGGTTCGCGAACCTAAGTGGGTACCCACCCTAAGGCATCCTCCCTTACATAGATATCTATGTAAGGTAACCCTAGACCCGAGGCTCCGAGGGCCCCCCACAAACTTGAATCCTGGATCCGCCCCTGTCATCTACAGGCGCATTTCTCAACTGATTCTCGTCAAATTTTGTGGACAGGTTCGAAAATTATATAGAATTTTACTGTCGAGCCAGTTTTTTTTAATTCTTCAAAATGGCGAAGATATATACATAAACATATTTTAGTCTGACTTTCTAGCTGTCTGTTCTCCTCTACAGGGGGTGTATTACAACCTCTTAAAACTTCCAGGTTTATGAATTGCTATAGTTACATCTCTTTCTCGCTGTATAACAATTAAAAGAGATAGATTGATAGCCAGTCAGAAAACTGCCAGGAAATAAGAGGTCATAATACGGCCCCTGGTCCCATTTCTCAACCGATTCTCGTGAAATTTTGCGAGCAGTTCGATAATATTATAGATTTTTTAAGTCGAGCTAGTTGAAATTTATCAAAAATATCACCCATTTCCAAAAATAAGTATTAAAAATTAGAAGTGCCATCTAGCTGCGCATAGCTACCAAATAATATACCAAACAGCACGTAACCAAATAGTAAATCTAACCTACTATGTGCTTCGAAAGACCTCTTGAGCAGTGAGGAAAAAGGGTTTCGATTGTGGTTAAAGAAATTTATTCTCACAAAAAGACAATAATGTCACTTACAGGAGAACAATGATAAAAGTAATAATTATAAAACATTCCGTCGTCCAACTAGGCATACCTATCTCCTCAATTAGTGCACTTTTATTAAATTTGTTCTAAAACATGTTTACCTAGTTGTGTTTTGAATGCACTAAATGAGTTAACATTTTTTATGATCGAAGGTATTTTATTATAAAGCTGCGCGCCTTCAAAAGTAACCATTTTTTTACCGTAGTTAGTTCTAGTCTTGGGTAGAACAAGAAAACTAGCTCGGCGTGTGCATCGTCTTCCAACTTGTCTGGCGGTGCGAAAGGTTAGGCTAGTATGGAGTGAGCTATTTAAAATTTTTCTTACTAAAATGCACGTGTTATAAATATAAAGTTGTTTAATGTTCATTATTTTAGTTTCTTCGTATATTATAGTGGTAGGTGTACGATAATGATATTGGAAAAGTATTTTTATAAGTTTATTCTGAATAATTTGAAGTTCGGCTAATTTTGTTTTGTTTGCGTTACCCCAGATTTCGATTAAATATAAAAGGTGCGGTTTTACTAAAGAACTATATAGTGTGTAGCGTAATCGACGCGGAATACAGCGAACAATCTGTCGCAGAGATGGTATAAGTGATCGTAGTTTATTTTTCACATGTTCAATCTGTTCATTCCACGTCAAGTAGCTGTCAATCCTCAACCCAAGGTATTTTTCAGATTTCTTTTCTGTTACGGCAACTCCGTTTATTTCTAGCGGTTTGAAAGGTAGAATTACTTTATTTTTGGCCTTGAAAATTACGTAGCAAGTTTTTGATGTGTTAATTGTCAGAAGATTATATTGGAACCAGGCAAACAAAGTGTCAAGATCCTCCTGAGCTTTCCGAATAAGATCATGAATGTCAGAACCAAAGTAAAATAGACAGGTGTCGTCTGCATACAGTGTTATCTGACCATGCAAGCCAATTTCGCGAATATTATTGATATAGATCGTGAAAAGTAATGGCCCTAAAATAGAGCCTTGCGGAATGCCACATGTTACCGGTAATATTTCACTTTGCACCTTATCTATTTTCACTACTTGTGATCTATTTGTCAAGTAGGATTTAAACACCTCGAGTGCAGATCCTTTTATACCTATTCTTTCTAATTTTTTTAAAAGCAAATCGTGGCTAACAGTATCGAAAGCTTTCTTTAAGTCAATAAATATACCAAGAACTATATGTTTTTTATCGATTTCAGATTTTATTTTGGTAATTAAGTCGACAGTAGCTGCAAGAGTATTACTTTTAGGTCTAAAACCAAATTGGCGCTCGTAAATGAAATTGATTGATTTTAAATAATTTTCCAAGCGATGCAGTATAATTTTTTCTAAGATTTTAGATAAAAAGGGTAATACCGAAATAGGTCTATAATTTCCTGGGTCGCTTTTAGACCCTGCCTTGTATAGCGGAGTTACTTTTGCAATTTTCAAAGTGTTCGGGAAATCACCGGATAATAATAGTTTATTTATACATGCAACTAGATCCTTTACAATAAGATTATTCAGACACTTTATAGCCTTAGCATTAATACCGTCTAACCCTGAACTTGAATTGGAATCAAATGTTTTTATTATTTTAACAATTTCATTGATAGTGCACGGCTCCAATGTCGTGAGTTCAGAGCTTTCCACTATGCAAGGCAAGGCTCTTGCGGAATTAATGTGAAATTCAGTGGGGATTTCGGCGATTGCTCGGCCACGGTGTCGTAGAAGAAAAACGACTACGTCAACATTACAAAGGAATATGTAGAAAACTAACAATGAAAGTCGCAAATTTGTAGGTTCAGTATTCAGAAAGTTTAACCATGACCGCGCGGTCGAAACGTGGAGGAACTCGCGGCCACGCAGTTCTCTCAAACGGAGCTTAGTAGAGGTTCCATTATTTTTGCTAATCGCAGCTACGATTTCGTAGATAATTAAGACAGTATAAGTAAAGCCCTAATGTTTGGACTTACCACGTTTTTCTGTAGGTCGTGAAATCCAAACCTTAGGGCTTTATTTATACTGTCTACTATTTTTACCTAATCGTATCAGGGATTATAAAAGAGATTGGGACCTCTATTAAGCTCCGTTTGAGAGAACTGCGTTGCCGCGCGGTTCTCCACGTTTCGACCGCGCGGCCGTAGCATTTAATTTCTGTAGCAGGTCGTGAAGTCCAAACATTTGAGCTTTATTTATACTGTCCATATTTTCTACATAATCGTATCAGCGATTAGCAAAAATAATAGGACCCTACTAAGCTCCGTTTAAGAGAACTGCGTGACCGCGCGGACTATGGCGCGGCCATAGCATTTAAGCTATGTATGTCGTGAAATCGAAACATTAGGGTTTTTTATACTTTCTATATTTTTCTACGAAATCGTATCAGCGATTTATAGCAAAAAGAATGAGACCCCTACTAAGCTCCATTTAAGAGAACTGTGTGGCCGCTCGGTTCTCCACGTTTCGACTGCGTGGCCACGGTTAAATTTTCTGAATATTGGTCCTACTTTGCGACTTTTATTGTTAGTTTTCTACATATTCCTCCGTAATGTTGATGAAGTCGTTTTTCTTCTACGCCATCGTGGCCGACAATCAAAACAGACATTGAATATTTTGTTATTAAAAGTTGGAAAATAGCCAAAGCTATTCGTAATTTAAGCAACTTATTTGTTTATCATTTGTTCTATAATTATGTTGATATATTGACAAAATGCATGTAATTTTGTTTTATTTAGGTCAGATGAAACTTAAAAATAAATTTCACTCTAAACTGAAATATTTCAAACCAAAATGAAATTTATTCTAAATATTTCACAGACCGAAATTTTTCGTGAAATTTACCCAACCCTAGGTGCAGGTTATTTGGATTCTTGTAAGCCTCTTTTCAAATTAATGAATATATTACCAATTCCATGTTTATATGTTTTTGAAATGGGAATATTTGTTAAAAAGCATTTCGATTTATTCAAGCAAAACAAGGAGAATGATGCATATAGAGGTAGAAAAGGTGAGGATTTATGTACTCCACAACAAAGGCTTAGATTGTTTTCAAAGAATGCCTATTGTATGGCCATTCGGGTATACAATAAAATACCTAATGAAATCAAAAGACTGACCTTAACTAAATTCAGGACACAGTTGTTTAAATTTTTAATCAACAAATTATATTATTCGGTCAATGACTTCTTAAATGATAAAATAGTGCTAAATAAATTGTGAATGACATTTTGAGAATAAGTATAAGTAATGATTGTAATTTGTAATTGACATTTTTTTAGATAATGATAAATGATTGAATAATTTATAATAACTTTTAAATATGACAATTTAAATAACTAATAATTATTCAACAAATTTAATTTGCAGTTTTGACAATTATTAATAATATTTCTTTTGTAAACTTTTGCACGTTGACAATAACAACAAAATATGCTGGTGATTTGTATGTAACAACTAATGTAACCATATTTTTGCAATTAAATATATTGATTGATTGATTGATTGATTGAGTAGGTACTGCACTTATGTATGAAACAGCTGATTTTTTTTTGCGAGCAGGAGTGTTGCCCCCATAGTAAAAGTTGCTTGTAATCATGAGTGGAACCACCCCACGGCGGGAAACAAATGATTAAAATTTCAGCGTGTATATGCATACTATACTTAATTATTTGATCAAGTTCCACACAAGGATACTAAGTATATCTTTGCGCTTTTTTACATTGTAAACTATTGTGTAGAATAATAAGTGAACCCCCTCTGTTAGCAGATTTCCTAAAAGCGAGCTAACAACTTTATAATTATCTAAACTTTAAAGTAATTCGTGCTTTTTCAATCAATGCTCAGTAACACATACCTAACACATCAATATCTTCAGAATTTAAGACTAAGCTAATTTCTAAATATTTGCCAGAAAAGCCTTGCATATTCTGGTGTACAATTCTTAAACACTTTGGCTTTTCTATTGTTAAGTCAGGGCTAGAGGAAGCCTCTATTGTCTTAAACGGTAATTTAAATATAAACAATAAATTATTAGGTACTTGTACCAAGTAAAATGTTATTATTATTTGGAACAGATTCCAAAGTTTAATGACAAATGTCAAAAGTTGACTGCTCAATAGAAGCAGTTGTTTTACTAGCCTGCCTAAGCCTAGCGTTTAGCTATAAATGTTTAAAGTAAAAAGATAGCGACAATGCTATTTGTCTCTTAAAAGAACTAGGCAGATAGAATTATTAAATTTATGAAATAAAATTTATTAAATTCTCCAATAAATTTTATTGATGTCAATTATGTGCAGCTGTTCACTATTATGAAATGCCACTGTATTCAATGTTAAGTTCGACTGATAGGTACCTAAAGTTATTTTCCATTGTGACTGTGACATACTTTTGCTATAATCCCTAATTCCCATGTGAAGAAAATCACTTTTCTGACTTTTAGAGAGCATAAGGAATTACAATTAACTATCAATTTTGTTCACATTAGACCCCCAATTATTTGCTATCAAAATTATCGAATTAGTGTTTTCATTATAAGATTTTTTTACAATAATTTTCATCATGACATCCACAGTTGACCCAGGCATACAATAATTAATTATATTTTCCTGAGTGTTTCTCAGTCAAGTCAGTTTCTTCATAAGAACATAATTAAAGATGCATGCATGTACAGCGCTAGTTAAAACACAATCAATGTGCAGTACAATACCGAGCAAAAGTAATTGTAATGACCTTTCAATTGCCATGCAATTATACGCCAAAGTCCAACCGTAGAGCGATCTTACGATAATGCAATTAGCCGCAGGTTTTTATACAATGTTACTTAATTTGAAATGTATAAATTCCTTCAACGCTATCAAGTCGACATTCACCTCACCGGTGAGCGGTGTGAATGCGGGCCGCGGATTGCGCAGTGACAAGTTCCCTATTTTAGCGGGTAGGGCTAGTCTCAAGGTGCAATAGTGCAATCAAGTGGGTGTAGGGCACACCCTTTCTGGTTCTGTTAGTTTGGGATTAATATTAACACGTTAATTGCCGCGGACACCAGACACAATGAAAATTCTATTGTTTAGGGGTAGGGCTGCCATCCGTTCGAGTTTCCCTGGATTTGTCTTAGTTTGTAGGTCGTCCGGGCGGCATATTTGTAAATACCCGACGCGTTATCCACTCGGGAAGTTTCGCTGCCGCTCGGGCGCTCGTATTTGATTGACCTGACGTGTCGACAATCGCTCGAATCGAACTGCTTTATTCCTGTAGGTCCCGCATATAAGACTATAAGTAAGAAATTTAAGGCGCTTAATTAAATTATAATAACTGACGCGCTACGTTTGCTGTTTACAAAGCAATTCTGGCTCTTATAAATAGCAGACGCATTATCCCGACACGTCTGCTATTTACGAAGCAATTTCGGGTGGCTAACGCGTCAGGTATTTACTCCGACACGTCTTCTATTTACGAAGCAACTTCGTGTGTGCCCGTTCGTGATAGTAAGATACTATTACGAACGGGCAGTAGAAATAATAAATAACACAGCTTATTCTTGATTCAGCAACCGTTCTCCTACGACCGATTTGCTATTGGACTGTTCGTCGACAGGACGATTCATTTATTTCCATTTCCCCAACAGAGTATTT
The DNA here is from genome assembly GCA_943789525.1 of Agriphila geniculea. NCBI lineage: Eukaryota > Metazoa > Arthropoda > Insecta > Lepidoptera > Crambidae > Agriphila > Agriphila geniculea. The sequence goes on along the minus strand of OX038884.1, from coordinate 3,940,363 downwards.
CACCTACGGACTATTCGCCGACAGGACCTTTGGTATATGTCACTTTTGACGACACGCCGTTCCACCTACTGAATGTTTCACCGACACGACGATAAACCTATAACTCTTTTAACTACAACCCTTTCAATCTATGGAGGATTCGCCGTCAATATTAAGGCAAGCGGTATTACAAAGAATAATAAATAAATATTTCAGGTCAGGCCGCAGTGCCGCACCACTCAGGGCCACACAGAGCCATCTAATCTCAAATTAAGTCAACTTGTGCTATGGGTACTAGATTACTTATAAACATACTTATTTTTTTTGTAAATACATACTTGTAATAAATAAATACATAATTATAAATATAAATTTTAGTTTTAATTACTTACATGTTATTCTATTCTTTGAAAATATTACTAGTGGCCGCCCGCGGTTTCACCCGCGTGGTTCCCGTTCCCGTGGGAATATCGGGATAAAAAGTATTCTATGTTTTAATCCAGGCTATCTTTTATCTGTGTGCCAAATTTCAACCAAATCCGTTTAGTAGTTTTTGCGTGATTGAGGAACAAACATCCAAACCCACAAACTTTCACATTTATAATATTAGTAGGATTTTCAAAGAATAGAATAACATGTAAGTAATTAAAACTAAAATTTATATAATTATGTATTTATTTATTACAAGTATGTATTTACAAAAAAATAAGTATGTTTATAAGTAATCTAGTACCCATAGCACAAGTTGACTTAATTTGGGATTAGATGGCTCTGTGTGGCCCTGAGTGGTGCGGCACTGCGGCCTGACCTGAAATATTTATTTATTATTCTTTGTAATATCGCTTGCCTTAATATTGACGGCGAATCCTCCATAGATGGAAAGGGTTGTAGTTAAAAGAGTTATAGGTTTATCGTCGTGTCGGTGAAACATTCAGTAGGTGGAACGGCGTGTCGTCAAAAGTGACATATACCAAAGGTCCTGTCGGCGAACAGTCCGTAGGTGAAATACTTTGTTGGGGAAATGGAAATAAATGAATCGTCCTGTCGACGAACAGTCCAATAGCAAATCGGTCGTAGGAGAACAGTTGCTGAATCCTTATTCTTGATATCTGTATTCGTTATTGAATCCGACATATTAGGCCATAGCACAGACACATAGAGTGACAGAGCAAGCGAACACTACTGCTTACCACAGAGTACATACAAAGTGAACTGCAAGGGCAGACTATACTACAGTCCCTCCCTCTAATTTTTTTACAATTTTAAGACTCAAATACTTAATTTAATCTAAGTAATTTAATTTTACATACTATCACATACCTCCTACAGGTCTGCTCAACAACACTTAAATCTAGATGGCTTATCCACTCTACATTTTCTTATTGGCCGGGACGGGGGCGGGGTGATGCAACATGGTGCTGCATCAGATGCGAGTGTGGGAGTTTCCCCCTGGGGCTCATCAACACTGGATGGTGGTGATGATGGTGCTTCCATATTAAGTTCGTTCTGATCGAACGGCGCGGGTGGTGGCGGCTCCACTGGCGCCGGCGCCGGAAGCGGCAACACAACCTCTGGTGCCGAGTCCGTAGCAGAGGAAGGAGTATTCAAGGAACTACGTATTGATCTCCGTCTTATAACGCGTCGGGTATTTACGAATATGCGTCCGGGCGGGGTTATTAAATAGTGTCCTGGTAAAACCCAGACACTATTTATGTTAGAGGAAAGGTTTTTATTTTATTGTGCTTTTTTTATCAAGTGCGTCCAGGTGAAATTCTTTATTTCACTCAAATGTGCGAGGTTTCAAAAAGTTTTGTCTGGGTTTCGTAATTTAGGTGATGGCAGGCCTATTTGGGGGACACTTGGGGGTTGTCCATTAATCACGTGAGGCTTGAAGGGGGGGAGGGGCTTAGGAAAAAAATATGAAATATTACAAGAGGGGAGGAGGGGGTGTAATAAGAAATCACAAGTATTAATTTTTTCGTTGAACGCGCTATTTTTTTTACCGAAATCACCGACATTTTGGTAAATAGGTAGGTACTTGATACAAAAAACCGGCCAAGTGCGTGTCGGGCCACGCGCAGTAGGGTTCCGTAGGTACATTATATACCATACCATATTTTAATACCGCTATCATTTTTCGTCTGAAAAAATAACTTTGTTTTTCACAGTGTTTGTATGAATGACAAAGTTATATTTGCGGTTTTGGAAAATGTACTATATCTCAAAAACTAATTACTGTATCTCGTTCAAACCAATTTTCGTTGAAAGTGTTTATTAAGATCTATAGCATATATTTTTTTTTGATTTTTCACCCTCTTACTTTAAAAGTTAAAGGGGGGGGGACACACATTTTACCACTTTGGCGGCAGATATCTTTCAAACGGTTGACTTTGAAAAAAAATAGTCTTAGGAACCTCAATGTCATTTTTAAAGACCTATCTATAAACATCCCACGAGTATTGGTTTGATGAAAAAAAATATTTTCAGTTTCAGTTCCATGTATGGGGAGCCCCCCCTTAATCTTTTATTTTATTTATTTTTGTGTAAAAATCGTAAAGCGGTTCACAGAATACACCTACTTACCAAGTTTCAACTATGTAGTCTTAATACTTTTGGAATAAAGTGGCTGTGACATACGGACGGACAGACAGACAGACAGACAGACAGACAGACAGACAGACAGACAGACAGACAGACAGACAGACAGACATGACGAATCTATAAGGGTTCCGTTTTTTGCCATTTTGGCTACGGAACCCTAAAAAGGCTAAAGCCTCACCACGTATCTATCACTGAAAGACATAAGATGAAGGTTTATACCTTTAGTATCATTAGGAGAGTAGGTACAGTCAGCGCCAAAGTGAGTTAAGCATTCAAACCTATTAAAATACCTAATCATTTGACAAAAATCAAACTTACCTCAATACATTAAGGTGGTCATGCATTCACCATTCCACATTAGTTAAGTGTAAGTACCTACCTACCTATTCTGTGGTAGGTATGAGAATTAATAAGGCCTAAGGCCTCAATGTTACAAGCTATTCAACAAGATACTACCTATCTATATCTATCTACATTTTAATGAACACCATAGGTACCAGATTCTTCAGTCAGTATCGCCACCAGTGGTATATAACTAGAATACCTACTTACCTATTTGTAGGTGTTTCTACAGTACGAGGCTTAAATCCTGAAATTTTTTCCACGGAGTGGGGATAAGTTCGCGCCTGTGCTCTTGTGAGCGACCAATGGCGCGCGCCCCTCTCCCGCTAGTCACCGCTATACGCATGCCGAAAATACGCGTTAAGCTTTGTCCAGACTAGTCCACTTTGGCGTATCAGATCACCGTATCTTTAACATACATCGCTACAGTCCCCCGTGACCACGGCAGCTGCAAAGTTGCCGAAACGTCGGGAAAACCAAAAATCAACCCAAATACTAACTAATTACCAAAGTAAGTACTTTTAATAAAACCGCGCTAGTATCATTTCAAAATTGATTTATTTCATACATCGCTAGTTTGGTTGGGCGTGCGTTGAAGTAATATCAACGCACGCCCAACCAAACTAGCGATGTATGGTAAAGATACGGTGATCTGATACGCCAAAATGATACAAGTCTGGACAAAGCTTTTCACGCAATCCCCACCCCACCCGATTTCAAAATATTTGCCTCGTACTGTACCTTACTGAATATAACCGCAAGCAACTCCCTAAATGAGCTTGAAAATTAAAAACGATAGAATAAAGCTAGCTTACCTTTCTCGCCCCCGTACTTCATGATCTTTGGGCAGTGCACTTGCTTCAGGTTGCTGACCAGGTTCTTATGGGTCAACATGACCCCCTTGGGCATTCCCGTGGTGCCGCTGGAGTAGGGGATCAGGCAGAGGTCATCGGCGTTCAGGGTCGGCAGGTCGGCGCTGTGGTCCGCCATCAGAAGAGATCGGAGCCCGAAAATACCTGATAGGTATTAAAAAAATTAAAACACGACTGCTCTGCCGAAAAGGAACTAAAAAGTTAAATAACAAGTGTCCTTGCAGTCGGGGGACCTCTTTGATTAAAAATTGTTCCACAATATTGTCCCCTAACTGCTTAGTTAGAGCAAGACGGGCTTCTGTCGGGATGAAGCCGGCGTTGCTCTAAGCCTAACTGCAGTGACACTTGTTATTTAACTTTTTAGTTAGTTTTTGGCAGGGCAGTCGTGTTTAAAAAAATATTTTTATTTCACACATTTTAGTGATAAATTCATGGACTTATTTATGTTAACAAATTATATAGTTTAAGAATAAGCTCATCAAGGCCTTTCATGTGATGCCCATATTGTAATATTTGAAAAAAAAAAAAACATTTGAAAGTGAGTGAGTGCGTGTAGTGTTAAACGTATTGTTTAAAAATACACGCTGAAATTTAAATCATTTGGTTCCCGCCGTGGGATGGTTCCACTCATGATTACAAGCAACTTTTACTATGGGGCCAACTCCCTGCTCGCAAAAAAAATCAGCTGTTCCATACAAAAGTGCAGTACCTACTGTATGGAACAGCTGATTATTTGCGAGCAGGAGAGTTGGCCCCATATTAAAAGTTGCTTGTAATCATGAGTGGAACCACCCCACGGCGGGAACCAAATGATTAAAATTTCAGCGTGTATATATAGCCAGCGTCACTCGGAATGACCTTTACATCCAATTCCGTTGGCATGTAAGTTATGGTGGAATAAAGAAACTCACACACATACATGAAGTCTGAATATATTACACTCTGATTTTTTGGACAGTCGTGTAAAAAAAATATCATACAACATCACATATTGACGTAAACATTTTATGGCAAAAAATCTTCCAAAAAATACATTTGTATGCTTTTTCATGTTTTATAAGACAAGGTCGAAACCGCATTAAAAAAAACTCCCATATTTAATTTCTGTGCATTATTTCTATAGTAAAAACGAACCTCATAAAAAAACGCGCTAAAATGAAGGGAACTACACTCTTGGTGGAAATCAATGACGAAGTGGAAATGTGTGAAAAATATTGTTGGAAACACATCTTCATCTAATAATTTGATTATTAGATAGAGCACTTTTATGTTATAGAATGGAAATCGTAGAAGGCACTACATTTCTCTATTCCAAGACCCAAAACAAAAAGGTAGGTTTTCCACATTTACTCATCCGGAGAATGAAACCGGGGACCTCAGAGACACCACGAAACCCTGTATGCGAGTCACTTGACCATGGAGGATGAAGTTACCTTTGAGGAGCTCCGTGGCGCAGTGGTTTAGCGCCTGGCCCAGAGCGATTGCGGAGGCTAAGCATCTTAAACAAAGGTCGGCCATAGGATGGGTGACCAAGCATATTATCTCGAGCTCCTCCGTGCTTCAGAAGGCACATTAAGCTGTTGGTCCCAGCTGCTGGGCAGTCGTTAACACCCACCAATCCGCATTGGGCCCGCGTGGTGGGTTATAGTCCATCCTCCTTATCCACCCATAAGGAAGCCTTGTGCCCCAGCAGTGGGGACATGATAAGGGGCGAGTGGACAAAGGTGTTAACTAACAAAAAGTTCAAAATGAGTAATGAGTGTTTGAAAATTATGTTAAAGCCTGAAATGTATGCATTTTTATCAGTTAACACCTTTACTAGGGTCTGTATTTTTGGCACGAATCAAAATTTGCGTGTTTTGGGCTCATCAGTCGATTTATCATCTCTTAAACCTTATGTTCATGCAAAAAAGTAGTTTTTTTTTTCAGTTTTGTCAGATAACGCCTTTGTCCACTCATCCCTTCGATTGTCAAGCAAACGATCTCCATACAAACGGCGATAATGTTTCCCACCCTCTAAACCTTAACTTACAGCAATGTATGTTTTTGAAGTGCTTTAAAACTAGGGTTGTACGTTTTGATTTTTTAAATATCTAGGTATATTAGATTTTAAAATATTTACATTTTAGTGATTTCATACAAAACAAAAAAGTGTCAAAATATTTTAAAATCTACAATGAATAGGTATTAAAAAAATCAAAACGTTTAGCCCTAGTTTTAAGCATTTCAAAAACATACCAAAAATTCATTCATAGTCGAGTGTAGGTACAGTGTTTCTTTCAGCCCCCCCGGAGCTGCCTTAGTGCCCCCCCGGAGAAAAATGTGTTGTGTGTAGGTAGATGGGGCAACTAGTGTAGAGATCGACGGACGAGCTCCCCCGAAGCTCTTAATTGCCCCCCCCCCCCCCCCCCCCGGAGAATTTTGTCTGAAAGAAACACTGTGTAGGTACTAGTGGGAACGAAGGAAAAATTAATTGCTGTAGGTTAAGGTTTAGAGAGTGGGAAACGTGATCACCGTTTGTATGGAGACCGCTTGCTTGACAATCCTCTTCTTTCTTACTTATCGAATGAGGATTAGTGGCCACCTCTGGTGTTAGAGTTTATCAAGCCACCTGTAAGGAAGGCCTCTAACTTGGCTTAACGACTGTTATCAGATGACAACAGCCGGGACCGTCGGTTTAACGTGCCTTACGAAGCACGGAAGCGCTCAGTTGTAATACCACTTTAACGGTCACCCATCCGACACCTGACCGGACCGAGCGTTGCTTAACAAACGTGATCGAGTACGATCAGTCTGTCAAGTTCCGCCATGAGGGCTTCGCTTCTGACAATCCTCTTAAAAATGTCTGATGGTCGATGGTCGAAGTTACCTTTCGTCTTGTCATCGTCGCCGCCCACCCATATCGTCCCTTTGTAATCCTTGAGGGCCTTGCCCACTTCCTCAGCAACCGGCATGAACATCTCAATAGTCGCGATTGCTTTCACTTGGCAATCAGAAAATTGACGCTTCATTTCATCTGGCAACAATAAAGGAAAAAAATTAACTAGGAAAAGTCATGGAACAATATACTGCGCCAGGTAGTTATATAGCACTCCGATTTCCGAGATAGAGGAAGTCACGTGGTTAAGGCGCTAACATGCGTCAAATTCCAATATTCAATTAAAAATATTGAAAGACTACGCGCGTGAAGCTATCATAAAAAAAAACCGGCCAAGTGCGTGTCGGGCCACGCGCAGTAGGGTTCCGTAGTTACATTATACCATACCATATTTTAATACCGCTATCATTTTTCACCTGAAAAAATAACTTTGTTTTTCACAGTGTTTGTATGAACGACAAAGTTATATTTGCGGTTTTAGATAAAGTACTATATTTTGAAAACTTTTTACTGTATCTCGTTCAAACTAATTTTCGTTAAAAGTGTTCACTAAGATCTATAGCATATATATTTTTTAGATATTTCACTCTCTTACTTTAAAAGTTAAAGGGGGGGGACACACATTTTGCCACTTTGGCAGTATATATCTTTCAAACGGTTGACTTTGTGAAAAAATTGTCTTAGGAACCTCAATGTCATTTTTAAAGACCTATCTATAGACACCCCGCAAGTATTGGTTTGATGAAAAAAAATCTTTTCTGTTTCAGTTCCATGTATGTGGAGCCCCCCCTTAATCTTTTATTTTTTTTATTTTTGTAAGGAAATCGTAAAGCGGTTCACAGAATACATCTACCTACCAAGTTTCAATTATGTAGTCTTAATACTTTCGGAATAAAGTGGCTGTGACATACGGACGGACAGACAGACAGACAGACAGACAGACAGACAGACGGACAGACAGACAGACATGACGAATCTATAAGGGTTCCGTTTTTTGCCATTTTGGCTACGGAACCCTAAAAATATATAATGCACTTGAAATACTACACAATAGATTGAAATGAAAACATTTATAAAAATGTTACCACCTTCGATGTAAAAAAATATCCCGTGGACCTTGTTTTTGGGTTTATTTGCAAAATTTCTCGGAAACAGAACATTCGTTTATGTTAAAACCAACGCATAAAAATCTGCGATGTTAATTCCTTAAATTTTAATTGAACAGTTTTTTTCAACTAATTTGAAAGCGAAGAAAAGAAATAAAAACATGTAAAAATCGAGGATTCGGCGCTCGACCTCTACGCAACCGCCGCGTTGCGGAACGCGCACTGGGGGGTTATTACAACCTCTTAAAACTTGCCGGGTTTATGAATTGCTATAGTTACATCTCTTTCTCGCTGTATAGCTATTAAAAGAGATAGATTGATAGCCAGTCAGAAAACTGCCAGGAAATAAGAGGTCATAATACGGCCCCTGATTTGAACCCAAAGTGTATAGAGTTACGTTCGATTTTACTCTATCACAGATCGACCCGCTCGGATTGAGGCATGTTAAGGCCTTAATACAGGATTATGTCACCTCCGCTATCGGTATTGAAAATTACGTTCATTCATCTGTAACTTTAAGTTTCGTTTGCTAAGAGCAATAAATCACAATGCACTATAATAATTTTGTGATGAGTGTGACAAAACAAATCCTTCATTATTTGCTTGTTACTATAAAGTCGCGCAACTGGATAGTGACGTTGTTTCTTGGACCATGGTAAAAGTAAAGGGTTTCAACGATAAAACCAAAATCAAACCCCCCCCCCCCCCCCCATAGCCAAAGTAACATTTGCAAATCTTCGTTATCGCTTCGCTTTCGAAACATGTATGGGATGACATAAGATTTCGTTAACCATCGAATTTTAAAACGTCAAATCCATACATTTTTCGGAGCAAAGCGACAGCGAAAATTTGTAAATGTGACTTTGGCTACAGGCTCAGTGGCCCTACCATGAGTTCTTGCAAACTAAATACGTTACAGTAAACTATCGTTTTCTCTCTTTCACTCGTATTGACTGTGAGCGGTATATCCGACAGTTTACTGTAACGTAAACAGTTTGCGTCAACTCATGGTAGGGCCACAGTTTCGTTTACAAAAAAATACTTGCTTCAGTTTTGTTAAAATCGTTGAAAGCTATGTCTAGGGCGCCTAGGATGCTAATTTTGGACAATTTAAATGAGAATTCATATGTAAACCCAGAGATTTTTAGGTAAATATAACCTAAATGGCAACGTAACGGTTTTGGTTATGTCGTTCAGAATTTAGCGTGACTGGGCTCTAGGTATCTACTGGTATTAAGTTAAACTCAAAAGTAAAAAAAAAACATAAAAGTGTCGTTGAATATTATATTTTTGTATGAAAATATTTTTAAATCTACATTTCATTACGACATAAATTATGGATTCTGTAACGTCCACGTTCAAAACATTAGTAGGTATTTAAAACTTATTCTATCCTTAAAAAAACCTGTGAAAAAAACCTAATAAATGCAGACGTTATTTCTTTGTACGGTTAAAATCACACAACGTAACCACTTTTCCGTCTGATAATAGGTACCTAGTCAAATCATCGAAAAACGTTTTAATTGCCATCAATTTACGGTAAATCAATCAAATAATAATTACTTAACGGCTGAAAATTTACATTAAGAATTTATGTATTTAGTTACAATGTCTTTTCGAAAGTTTTTACATTTTCAAAATGTATCAGAAGTGTTAACAGCGCACTCTTTCATATAATCGGTACCCCACATGCATGCTCTAGCCTCACTTCAATTTTCTAAGACCCCCTTTTAATCAAAGTTGCAAAAAAATATAAATATTTTTATATTACTTTTTTATTTGAAAAATAGTTGGGCAAACTCATCTAAAACTATTCCAAATTTTAAGTTGATAGCATTTGTAGTTATATCCAGCTGAGTTAGACAGACGACAGACTGAGTCGCACCATACAACGTGTTAGGCCGGCCACACACAGACGGAATCACGCAACGGAATTCCGTACGTACGTGATTCCGAACGCAGCAGCTGCATACAAAATCTATGGGCTGCCACACACAAGCGTGTTTTTTCCGTACGGAATCTTCATACATTGTCGAAATAACGTTCGGAATTCCGTTACGTGATTACGTCTGTGTGTGGCCGGCCTTAATGAATTAACGCAAAATGAGAAAACCGTTTCTTCGTACCATCAAACTAAACAACTTTTACTACGGGACCAACTCTGAAATCGCGAAAAAAAATCAACTGCTTTATACATTTTTATATTTTCGTTATTAATTTTTGTATGAAACAGCTGATTATTTTTTTCGCGATTTCAGAGTTGGTCCCATAGTAAAAGTTGTTCAGTTTGATGGTCCGAAGAAACGGTTTCTCAATTTGCGTTAATTTATTAACACGTTGTTTACCGTTTATCCCTAATCAGCGCTTATTTTAGTTGAAGCGCAATTATATCAACAAACGGCTGTTTATTATTTTAGTTGGAGACAAGTAGCAGACGGCAGTTTATCTATGAACAGGAGATAACTACGTTATAATTTTATCAGTAAGTTGACCTCGATGGAACCTAGACATTATTGTTTACGTAGGTATTTGATAGTATTTTACCTACATTCAAACAAATAGTGCAACGTACGATGTTTGATTACATTCACGTGTCGACTGCATAAAAAAATAAGTTTCTAATTTCGAAATTGACGAATATTGGCTAGAAACACTGACCGGGTCTAATCGCGCTAATTTTTAACGATAAAACCAAAACTAAATCGTTAACGTTCGAGTTTTATTTACAGAAAAATACTCGCTATAGTTTTATTTTTGTTGAAAACTAAGATACCTAGGGAGCTTAGGATGCCAATCTTGGACAATGTAAATGAGAGTTTTAAAGAAAAATCTAAGATTTTTAGGTAAATATAACCGAAATGACAACGTAACAGATTTGGTTTTATCGTTCAAAATTAGCATGATTGCCCAATTTTTTTTCATGTCAGTGGCTAGAAATGTTTTGATTGATGAACTTTTGATTCTTCTAAAAATAAAAAAAACAAAATTTGCTTTGCACCGCTAACAAAAAAGGTTTGTTACATTTTTGATCATTTTTCGAAACGGCTGAAATATGTTTTTTTATATATCTCCGCCATTTTGAAAAAGTCCGGAAAACTAGCTCGACTAAAAAATTTTATAGTAATTTATCGAACCTGCTCAACAAAATTTCACGAGAATCGGTTGAGAAATGCAACCTATAGAGGAGAACAAACGGACAGCCGGAAGGACATACGAAAGAATTTTTACCCAAGCTGAAGCAGAGACACTTCGCGCTCGCTCGGTCAATTATCTTTATTAATACTTAAAAGTAGGTTACCTATGAGAAAATCTATGTATCGGTTTCATTATTTTACGATCAAGACACTGACCTGCATCATTTTTTTTCATGTCAGTGGATCAAGAGCACATTCAAAAAGAACGCACTCGGTAGATCCAAAGATAATTTTCACGGATATTATTCTATTTTAAACAAGTCGGCTGATAACTTCCCTCCCTCGTTATCCGTTACCCGTAGGCAACCCACACGACAACCGATAGTGGCCGTGACACTAAATGATAGAGGATATCCATAAGCTACGTGTAGTTAAGTATACTGGCTATACTAGACAAGACCCATTTATTCCGTAAGGTCCCGTACCGGTATATATACCTACCCCCTTACTAATAAAGATTGAATAGCAGATGTTTAGTTACACAATGGTTACTCTCTGTCAAACATTTGAATTTGACATTAAAAAGAAAGTGACAAAACACTGTGTAACTATGCAGCTGCTATACAATCTTTATTAGTAAGGGGGCTAGTAAATAATAGAGGTATGAAATTGTATTTTCAATTAAGATTTCGCTTTACCCACCTGCGATCCGCATTTGTTCCATCGCCTATGGTCCCATTATGGTGTTAGAAGCAGCGCTCTACTCGATCATCAGCAGATTCATAATTTAAACTCACCCACAGATTCCGGCAAACATCTTGATGCTCTTTCGACGGAGTGGGGATAAGTTCGCACTTGCGAGCGACCACAGCGCGCGCCCCTCTCCCGCCGCCTCCATACCTCACTGCTACGCATACCAAAATACGCGATCTGCGCATTAAGTACCCACCCGATTTTAAGATGTTGTGCGGCTCTGTGTATAGTAGAGGGTTAGCGAACGTGATTAGCCACAGCGCTGCTACCAACAGCCGATTTATATAACCTCACCTGCCGAGGGTTGGCGAACGTGACCACGTGGTCGACGCGCATGGCCCCGTGTATGAGCACCGCGAACTCCGGCAGGTTGGGCAAGATGAGCCCCAGCCTCTCTCCCGGCGCTAGCCGCAGCGCTGCGACCAACAGCCGCTAATTTCACCTCACCTGCGGTGTATAGAGGATTGGCGAACGTGACCACGAGGCCGGCGCGCATGGCCCCGTGTATGAGTACCGCAAACTCCGGCAAGTTGGGCAGGATCAGCCCCAGCCTCTCTCCCGGCGCTAGCCGCAGCGCTGCGATCAACGCTGACGCGCAGCGCTCGATCATCAACCGCATCATACCGTAGTCGTACGACCGCCCGGAGATGCCGCATGTCTGAAATTGAATTTAATTAAGTAGTCAAATTCTACATCATTTGAGTAATTTAATATAATTTCTTTACAGTCGAAGCTCAAACACCAATCTTTTCGTCAGATCGAGAACCTGGCCTCGCCTTAAATATTGCAAAATTTTGCAATTAAAAAGACATCAACGCGTGTCACAATTTGATAATTATGATTTCTTTACAAAAAATTTGATAACCTTACTAGGTACAGGCTCTCGTCGTTAGTATTGCACAGTGTTCCCAGAGACCTCGGGATCAGACATTTTTTACTGACCCCGCAGATTGACGTAGTTAGTTATGCTGATCAATTGACTAGAAGTAACTCATGTTACTACTGTCATCAATCATCAAATATGGACAGTTGTCGAAAAAAAAAACCTTAAAGTTGGCTGTTTGGCAAAGGTCAAGAAACAGAAAAACTGAAATATGTCTTTTGCCATGGGCTCTTTTAGAATTATTTATTTAATGTATTTTGTACTACTAAATTATGGTTATTTTGGACTAGGCAATTATTAATAACTTTGAAGATTTTTGGAAAACAGCTGTTTTTGAATTATAGGTATTTATTTAAAAAAAACTGTTTAGTTTGCGCACGAAATAAATTATGATATTCGAGAATGTTTTTCAATTAGTATATCGCTGTCTTAATAAGAATTATAAATTTATTTTGTAGTTTATTATAATATGTACTTAAGTATGTCTGTATGCCTGACAAAACATTCACCAAAATTCCGACTGAATAGATATTTATACTGTTTCGACTTACACCGGACAAAGCAAAGACACTCGTACAATTTGTAGAAAATGATGATTATCTTTTCTTAAAATTTTACTTATGTTTTACTACTTATATTATCTTTTACTTTTCTATCAGAATCTCTCTCTGTGTGTTATTAGGTACCCCCCGTTTATTCGAGAAACGATTCGTTTTGCTTACGGATGGTAGAATTTTGACACTTTAGATTCCTAAATTATGGATTTAAGTGACATATATAAATGTTATTATACCTACTTGGATCCCCTCGTTTGTGGATTAAAGAGGAGAAAATTGATGCACAAGTGGCTCTTGGCAGTGGATCCAAGTGTACGAAGGGTACGAGGGCAGTTTGATATGTCCGTGACTTTAAGGTTGAATACAATATTTTTTCATAATTCAATTTTCCTGTCTTAATTTAGAACTCTTTGCTGAGCTTATGCTGTTGCATTTTTTAAATTGGCGCGAAATTAAAAAAAATGGAAGGATTTATGCAAGTGAGGTCGGGATATTCTTTTATAACGGAGAAAAACGAATTTTACGTATTGATAAAATACTACTTAAAAATATTAGGGTGGGTACCCACTTAGGTTCGCGAACCTCCGCGCTCCGCGAACCTGCACCAAAAAAATTGTTTATGCTGTGCTGCAACAGTGCGCCATAGTGTGTACGTGTGCGAACATGTATGTGAACCTGGTTCACACACGTACACACTATAACCAAAGTGAAAATAAAATGTTTGCTAGGGCGCACTGTTGCAGGTTCGCGGAGCGCGGAGGTTCGCGAACCTAAGTGGGGACACACCATTATGGGGACTCTGCTCCATCTCATGGAATGGTTCATAAGTGGTTTACTGAATTTCGTTGTGGTCGTACTACCACAACTACGATTTTTTTCGTCGGTACGTAACACTTGACGAAACGTGGGTCCACCATATACGCCAAAGACGAAGCAACAGTCAAAACAGTGGACTTCTACCGGTGAACGTGCCACGGAGAAGGCAAAAACTGTTTGTTCGGCTGGTAAAGAGACGGCCACTGTCTTTTAGGACAGCAAAGGTGTTATTTACATCGATTTTTTTGGAGAAAGGCAAGACAATTACCGGAGCTTACCATGTTGCTTTGTTGGATAGATTCAATATAGAGATTAAAGAAAAGACCGCATCTAGCAAAGAAAAAAGTTTATTTCATCACGACAATGCTCTGGCCTACTCGTCGGCAACCGCAACATCAAAACTTGTGGAATTGCGATACGACCTATTGCCACACCCCCCGTTTTCACCAGATTTGGCCCCGTGTGACTTTTTCCTCTTCCCAAACATGAAGAAATGGCTTGGTGGATAAAGATTTTCATCCAATGAAGAAGTGATAGCTAAAACAGGAGCCTATTTTTCAGGGTTTGATAAAAACTATTTTTTGGATGGGTTGAAGAAGTTGGAACATCGTTGGTCGAAGTGTACAGAGCTGAAAGGAGATTATGTAGAAAAACAAAACAAAATATTCTTTAAAAAATTTTTTCTTCTTCACAAAGTCACGGACTTATCAAACCACCCTCGTATTTACTATATCGACTTCATGTCAAAATTACCACCATCCGTAAGCAGAACGTATCGTTCTCATATACACGGTTAAATCTCTTCCATATTCTAATGGAGTATGTACAGTTAAAAGTTTCAATATTTAATAATTGGTCCAGATATTGATAGGTTTGTTTATGTCCCAAAATTTTACTGATTTCTGGATTTAGAGCTCATTCATAGCGCGCGCGTAAGTAATCAAGATAGGATCTTGTTTACCTACGTAAATAATGAAAAGAATGAATCTACGCACGCGTCTTGCTAATTTTGTGATTTTGCCGATTAATCAAGTTTTTTTCCGATATTTTCAAACTATTAATTTTTAACTTTTAACTGTACGTACATATTCATAAGTCCATCAGCCATTTTAATGTCCCCACTGCTGGGGCACAGGCCTTCCTTATGGGTGGATAAGGAGGACGGGCCATACCCCATCACGCGGGCCCAATGCGGATTGGTGGGTGTTAACGACTGCAAATGCAGCCAGGACCAACGGCTTAACGGGCCTTCCGAAGCACGGAGGAGCTCGAGATAATACATTTTTGGTCACCCATCCCATGACCGATCCTTGCGAACGTTGCTTAACCTCCGCAATCGCTGGGCCAGGCGCTAAACCACTGCGCCATCGAGCTCCTCACATTCATAAACGTGGTCTGATACCCCCATTTTATTTTTAGATACTTAAAAATTAACTGTGTATAGGAACAGGCCCTTAATCTGTACACGAGTGTGGCATCTAAAATTAACTTATTTAGCGGTCATCTTAGAGCAACGGCGTTGCTATAAGGCGGTCATAGTCCGATACGGATAAGAGATCAAAAATATTTGGCACCGATTTTCTTCGTTGGATGTTGACATTGTTTATTTACATCGTTTTATTTGTATCCTCCTTCAACATTTTTATCAACGACATTCGATTCGGCCTTCCCTTCCATGAGAACTTCGATATTTATACAAACGTGTGTTGTGTGGCGACTTGTGGTGTGCCAATTTTATGAATTTGAATTATAGAAGCTGGATTTCTGAAGTGTTTACGTCACAGCAGCGTAATTTTGGATTCGGACTTGCAATCAGAGTATAGTAAAACATCAACAACCTCGCTGGAGTAGATTACTCATCATCATATCGTATGGCTGACTGCGTCATCATCCTAAACCTCCAGTTGCAAGTTTCTCAGCCACTCTTCGGCTGCGGGCGTCAGTTGGTGGAGCTCCCTTAAACCACCGGGGAAGCTGTACAGCGTGCAGTCCTCAGCGACGTGTTGTAAGGTCTGGTCTGAGGCCCCGCATTCACAGGCTGGTGAGACTTTCAGGCCCCATTTATGGAGATGGTGATTTGATCGCCCGTGTCCTGACCTGAACCTGTTAAGTTTGACCCACAGTGCCCGTTGCGTATCAAATCCTGCTGGTTTGTTCGTTGGGTTTGGTATTAAAGATTTGTGCGGGTGGTCAGATGTTTCCCATAAAGAAGACCATGCTTTTTTCACATTGAAAGGGGCTCTGATACGTTCGTCAGCCCAGATGGGAGATCTGGACGGAAGGCGCTGGCATGGGAGATGGTCTAGTGTTTCCCGGATTGGCATGTTCTGTCTCTGACATTTTTCCCATTCAGAAGCCGCCGCGTTACACCTACGAAATTCTGGTGGTGGTATGTGCGCCAGTGCAGAAAGCCATGGTAGAGGGGTCGTTTTAATAAGTCCGGTGATGATTCTCATGGTTTCGTTAAGCTGGGTATCAACCTTGTTGGTGTGCGCGCTTTGATACCACACGGGTGCACAGTATTCGGCAACAGAGTAAACCAAGGCTAGTGCTGAAGTACGCAGGACTGTGGCTGAGGCCCCCCAGCTGGTGCCAGCAAGTCGCCTGATGATATTTTGTCTGGTCTTCAACTTTTGTGCTACGCCTTCCAGGTGGTGTCTGTAGGTTAGAGATCGGTCCAGTACGACTCCTAGATATTTAGGCGCCGGGTTGTGTTTGACCAGCTCCCCGCAGAAGAAAACCCTTAGCTGATTGTTTGCCAGACAGTTAGTGAGGTGGTATGCTGCTACTTCCGTCTTCGCCGGGTTTGGGCAGAGGCGCCATTTACCATAATATTCACCCATCGTTTTGAGGTCTGCAGTTAGTGCCGCCTCTCCCTCTTCAAATCTCTTTGCCTGGAAAGCTAAAGCAAGATCGTCGGCGTACACAAATTTGCGGCTTTTTGTTTCTGGCATATCGCTAGTGTAGGCGTTAAATAGAACCGGTGCGAGTACTGAGCCCTGAGGGAGACCGTTTTTAAGGAGTTTATGACTACTCGCTTTTTCCCCTAGGTGTACCTGAATGTTTCGGGGTCCGAGCAGGGTTTTCACTAATTGAAGTGTTCTTTTACACGGGATAATTTGACCCAGCTTATGTATAAGTCCGTCTGTCCATACCGTGTCGTACGCCGCGCTCAGGTCGACAAAAGCCACAAAGGTCTTCAAGCCACGCTGAAATCCAGCTTCTATAAAAGATGACAATGCAAGGACTTGGTCTGCACAGCTCCTGCCCTCTCTAAAACCCGCCTGTTCCTGGGGGATAGCGGCATTGACGTCCTTGTAGATGCGGTTATACACCAGACGTTCTAAGAGCTTGTACGTTACCGATAGCAGTGATATCGGTCTATAGCTAGATGCTTCGTCAGGTGATTTGCCGGGTTTCAGCAGTGCAATGACCTTTGCCTTCCTCAATTCTTCGGGGAGTGAGCAGGTTTCGAGAACGTGATTGAAAAAGCCGAGCACCCACCGTTTTGCGGCCTTTCCAAGATGTAAGAAGGAACTCAGGATACACGCCGTCAGGACCTGCCGCTTTATTGAGTTTTATGCTTTTCAGCGCTGTTAGCAGTTCAGTCATTGTGAATGGTTGACTGTAGGTTTCAATCTCTCCGCGTGTTTTTTGATTGCGTATCCAACTCTGACGTAGATCTTTTGTGAGCGCTTTGTCGGTGGTGGCAGCTTTGGTCAGAGATTGCAATCGTTTAGCAATGACGTCAGGGTGGATTGATGGCGTTTTTTGTTCGTGCTGTGGGGCTGCGCCGAGTTTTCGCAGAAGGGCCCAACTTTTCTTACTTGTGTGTGTGAAGTCCATGGTCTCAATGCTGGACTCCCACTTGGCCTTTCTTGATGCATCCAGCGAGGCCAGAAGTTTCTGTGCTGCGCTAGAGTTATTTGTGGCCATGAACTCCTCGTACGCTTCTTCAGTCTCACTCGACCATCCCGGAGCATAGTCTTTGCGGAAACCACGGGGTATGGAGCGCTTTGCAGTCGCTAGAACGGCCTTGGTGAAACGGACGTAGTTCTTAACTTCCGGCTTAACAAAGCACATGGTAGCGTCAAGGTCTGCAGAGAAAGTATTCCAGTCTGCCTTATTGAAATTCCAGCGAGGACGAGGAGCAGACGTTACTAGGGGTACCTGGATGCCAATAGTGATTAAGGCTGGTCTGTGTTGGCTATTAGGGAAATTATTTAATATGCGCCTAGTTATGGGAAGTTTGTTGCCCTGATCGTCCTCTGATGCAAAGCATAAGTCCGGGTTTGTGTTGCTACCCCATCTGGCGGATCTAAATGAGCTTCTATCTTTGGGGTCGAAAATAAGGTGAAGATTATTTCTTTCGGCCCATGCATGCAGCTCCTCTCCGTTGCAGTCATTCTTACTGTAGCCCCATGCCGTGTGGTGGCAGTTAAAGTCGCCCACAAGGACGGCCGGGTGGGGATGTCTTGGCAGTGAGTGGCTGGAAAGGGTGGTTGCTGGTGGTTTGTATATAGAGGTGAGGTTAAGGCTTCCGATGTGTGCTTCAATAACCTCGATATTGTTGTCCGCAGAAGCCAGCGATACGTTACAGTCATTCATTGTTGTTTTTTGGTAGATGGCGGAGCCATATGTAGCAGATAGTATATAGCCCATGATTTTATATCCTTCAATGGCACCTCTACGGGACAGGTCATTTTCCTTACTAATGTGGTGTTCTTGGATGCAGATGATGTCGGCGTCGTGTTCATGAGCTATTCTGGCTAGATAGTCACATTTGTTTCGGGATGATCCTTCAATGTTCAGCTGCAAAATACGGACTGAAGGTCCTATATTTCTTGTCCGGGGGCCCTTAGAAGGACCATTTTTGGAGGTGTTTTGGGGAAAGCTGTTGGGTTTAGGATGCATGGTGTTATTGCAGTAGATATCACCGGGAGGTTCTTAGATTACTCGGGGAACAGTCCGGCGAGCCAGTAAGGGCCAAGAGCATTTAGCCGGGTTTCGCTTGAGAGCTAGTCCGTTGCCCAGGGTGGACCACGTGGAGGTAGTTCTTGACCAGGTTCCACCCAGTAGATTACTAAAGTCGCATTACTCATCTCCCAGCAAAAATGTTAACAAAGAAACGTCACTGTCAAATTGACAAACTGACCCTGAGAGTGACATTTTCAAATATTGAAAACCTTTGGTCACTTTTATAACTTTTTAATTGGTTTATTATGTTTTGAGTCATAATAAATATGATGTTATTCAGGGTAATTTTAAAGTATGATGGTAATTAGAAATTTTATCTTTATAACCTATCGTAACCATTTTGATGTTAAAAATTCTTGATACGAACTGATAAGAAAACTAAACTTAGATATTACTACTATCAAAAATACGTAGGTAACAGGACATTGCAATCAATGGGGTTGGCAACGCAAAGCTAATTGTAGATGTCGCTGCGTACGCTTGTTCCTAAGACTAGTAGACGTTCAGAACAAAATGTATGGGAAAATAGTTCTTTATTTTGTGGTATTTTTTACCGAAAAAGACCCATTGACCCAAAATGGATATAAAAGCATCTGCAATGCAAATGCTGGTATTGAAAGCCAAATTAAGCCAGTTTTATTCTTACAGAACTTATGCATTTTTTCTATATCCAGATTTACTTTACAGAATTCAGCGCCATTTTGAGAGACAACTGACAAGAAGAACGGGCGCAAAAAACTTATCAGCTTTAACAGGGATAAGTAACGATATTACAAACTTAAATATATCGTTACCAAATATACATTGGCCTATCTAGAGATTTTTCCAGGGGGGGGGGGGCAGATCGGAGGTAAAGCTGATGGGGAAGGAGGGTGCGTGCTAGAGCCTCGTTGCAGTATAGAAGGGCAATATATCAGGTTTTTTGTCTGGGGTGGCACCACACTGTTATGGGGTGCAATTTCTACGCAAATGCAAATAAATTATAACAAGATTAGTAACCAAATACTTAAAAGTGCATAGGGCGTCCACTGGCGCCGCCTCAAGAAAAAATAATTACAACGAATAACTATCTATTCACAGTGTTTGGTAATAGCCTTATAAACCACATGTTTTGAAGTCGGTTAATAAAAAAATGTCACAACCCTCCTATGTCTCCCCTACGAATTCAATGTTTATGGTTTTTGTTAAACTATTTTGAATAAGAAAACATTATTTAGGTATTCTTATTAAAATGTAGGATCCAAGTTAAACTGAACTTATTTTAAGACAATTTTTATAATCTTTTACATACATTCTTAATCGAGAACTGGCAGAACGTCTTAGCATCTTTGCATGTCGTCGTCGTCGTCGTCCCCCCCCCCCTCCCCAAATACCAAAAGACAAATGTTACTACTACAGCTACTATTATTACTATTTTTTTATGAAATTTTATAAAATGTACCAAAGGTTGATGTACACGGTTTGCAGTTGATGTGTGCACAGCATCATGAATATCTTTTCTACTATAAAACTGTTATTATGAAATATTAAATTATATTACTGTTTTTGTCGCAAAACTCATGATTCAGAATAATTATCTAATCTATTTTTATTAGGTTCGTGATGAAAAAACATATAGGTGTGCTTATTATTTCTTGACTTAGCAATATACTATTTCCTCTTGAGTTGTTTTGTTCTGGCGACACCTTTGTTTACATTTTTGCTGGGAGATGAGTAATGCGACTTTAACATCATAAACAGCGATGGGAGCTCTTTGGAGCGGACAAGCTTAAGGAAGAGGATTTAAAGTAGTTAACGATAAGTTAACTCAGCAGGTACTGTAACCGTACAGGTAGGTTCAAGGTTCCGACGCCGGTGGGGAAAATGATAACCCGCCTACCCCTGCTCTCAGCTTTCAGGGGATTTGGGGAAATGGGTGAAATGGTTCCGACCAAGGTCACCCGCCCGACTGATCACCCGCCCGGCTTCCCCCCTTCTAAATAATAAAAATTATAACATCATATGCAACAAAGTTTGTTCTACGACTTTTTCCAGACTACAAAAAACTACTTACTTTTTATACAAAACTCAATCGGCTGTTCGAAGTGTTCAGAAGGTTCAGACATTTGTATGGAAAGACGATTTTTTTTGTCTGTTTTCGAAAAAGTCATAGAACAAAATATGTTGTTTATGATGTTAGTAATCTACTCCTGTGAGGTTGTTGGTGTTTTACAAATAACCTTGTAGTGCAGTCTGCACTGAAAATAAAAACCTCAACCTGGCAATCGTTTCGTATAGAAGTAGGTAGGTATACTGCCCGGCATTTATATTGACAAGAAAAAGATGAGACAAAAGATGCGCAGTAGCCATAAACTTAGTGTTTATGGCTACTGCGCATCTTTTGTCTCATCTTTCTCTTGCCAATTTATATGCCGGCATCTTGTACCTACCTACCATGTCAGAAGTCCAAATCGAATGTAAGTAATCATGTTAAAAAATAATTAAAAAAGTTTGAGTTTATATCGAACATCCAAGATAAAAATCAAATATGGTTTTTTTTACCTATGAAATTGGCGTTTTGTATGGATAATTTTAAAGAAGTTGCATTTTTAACTAACATTTTCTTAATTTACTTAACAACCATGAACGCTAATGTTTTAAAACTTTTTTGCACAAATGTTTGAACATTCCACTTAGGTTAAGCGAAAAGATTAGTTTTGGCCAAGTTCTAACAAACAAAAATGGTCATTTCTGCCAAACAAAAAGAGAGTAATTTTTAAGGTATTTTTGTGTTTAGAAAACTGTATTTAGATTTTTTGGTCTTTATTAACCGACTTCAAAAAAAAGGAGGAGGTTCTCAGTTCGTCGGAATCTTTTTTTTTTTTATGTATGTTACTCGATTACTCGAAGACGGCTGGACCGATTTGAAAAATTTTTTTTTCGTTTGAAAGTATATACTTCCAAATTGGTCCCATTGTCATGAAATCAGGATCTGATGATGGGATTCTGGAGAAATCGAGGGAACTCTTCAAATATTATAGGCACATCTATAGAGATTTTAGTATTTTCTTAAGTAACTTGTGCATTTACTTTCGAAAAGTACTATTTCGGTGAAGTGGAACTGATGATGAAGACCAGCATAGATGATCATCGGAAATATTCAATACTAAGTAGTTCACTGGTACGATACGATTACTTTAATATGGTTGCTAGGATATTTATGCTCATCATAATTCATATGGTGAAGTGGAGCTGATAGTGAAGTACCAGGAGAACTCCTCAACAATAATCGCCCCTGCGTCGGGAAAAGCATTACTATGTAAAAAGTGATGAGCCGTTGACATAAGGCTATTGTAACTTAGATAATATCATCACCAAATATACTTACCACAAAAAAGTTTAATATAAAAAAGTTTTTAATAAAAACAAAACCTCCTTCAAAAATCATAAAAATAATCTAACAAAAAAACAGCTTCAAAAATAAATAAATGGCTCTAAAAAGCAAGAAATAAAATATTGAAATCTGCATAATAACTAACTCAAAGGTTGGATGCATATCTTATATTAAACAACGCCTTTTGAAGTCGGGTGGGGGGGGGGGGGGGGACGAAGGATATTTTTTATCTAAACTAATATATCTAAACTTTAATCATGGGTTTAAACCCCACCTGACTTCATAAGACGTTGTTTAATGTAAGATATGCATACAAACTTTTGAGTTAGTTATTATGCAGATTTCAATATTTTATTTCTTGCTTTTTAGAGCCATTTATTTATTTTTGAAGCTGTTTTTTTGTTAGATTATTTTTAAGATTTTTGAAGGAGGTTTTTTCGGTATACAGCAATCAATTGATGAATCAATATTTTAAATCATAGAAGTGATGAGGTTCTCTATTGGAGCGAAAAAAACGCCAATTAAATAAGTAAAGATAAGACCCAATATTAAGATCAGTACAATGCAGTACAATCACCAGTTTCTTTCTCTTTTTGTCTGGTAAGCAGGTATAAGGGCTATACCACGTCGTCGACAAGTCATAATTTAAGCTTCAGCCCTCCTAGAATGACCGACAAAACACGATATATATCGCGGTAGAGTTTTATCGACAATCGACACTCAACTGTCAAAATCAATTGTCTTTTGACAGATGAACGTGATAAATCACTATATCAGGTGGTCACGCTAGGGGGGCTGTCTGACCCTGATGAATAGGCCAAGTTTCATATTACTTATATTTTGTAAGAATCTAGTGATTACGTAAAACTTTAGCTAAATCATCATATAAGTATAGACATAGTTTCGTATTACGAATAGCTCTATAAACACTGTAGTTTGTTTACTCATCAATCTCATAATTTAAATTTAATTAGGTATTCTGTACTAGCGATAGTGACCCGCCCTCGCTTCACTTCAGTGTAGAGTGAAATTCAACACCATTGGGTTCCGCGCGCGTTAATTTTCTGCGACAATTTCTAAGTTATCCATTTAAATTCTATGGTGTAAAGATTATAATAATGTGCATGAAAAGTAATTAACGTTTGAAGATAATTAATATATTTGAAAAAACACCTAGGTACTAGAAAAAATAGACTCACCCGTAGCATTAAAGCACTTTTTACGTTTTCGCTGTAAGCCAGCGTTATTTCATCAATGTGAAGACCTTTGACAGTAACTAACGTATTTAAGTTGATAAGAATAAAATTAAGTAATACTATCCGTCTTCAAATAGGCTATTTGGCTAATTTTGGAAAACGATTTTGAATTATTATTTATTACGTAATAAGCGCACCACATTGATATTTCAGGAAAAATCAATGTAAGTATTTCATTAAAAAATAAATGTTAAAGTTTAAAATTTTAAAACCACGCCAAAAACGCTACGGCGCTGGAGACATCACTTGTTGACGTCACAAGCCTGTAAACATTTAATATCCTTAGCCATTTGACAGCCATCAATCGCAGATCCTAAGTCTATGGTCGTGTCAAACGCCTGAAGCCATATTTATTTACAGGCAAGTGACGTCATCAGTAATCTTAGATAGTTTTTGCCACAGAATAAAATTCAAAAATTATTGCATTTTTCCAGGTGAAATTCATCAATCAATAGACTTAATTTAGTCTATATAATAGTTGAATATGTTTATTACGCCATTATCTGTTAGGATGACCACAATTTGCAGTATATTTTCAATGTTGTCAAATACCCTATTACCGCATTGTACGTGACCAATTTTTTAGAGATATAATGGGTATAAACTTCTAACAATTATCGATATAATTCAATCAATATACACAAAACCTTGACAAATAATAAACCTAATCCTTCCTCATGAATCAATCTATCTATTGGTAAAAACTGCATAAAAATCCGTGCAGTAGGTAATTTTTGAGTTTATTGCGATCAGATATATAAACGTGGCAGAGGACTTCGTTTTATCTATTTGTTCTTATGTATGTAGTGAAGTCTGTACCTACCTTACCTACATGCAAATGAGCAACTTTTAAATTTACCTATTTCTGTTTTTTATTTCCACTTGATAAAAGTCATTCCTTCAAGAATCCCATTTATTTTGTTGTTGAACATTTTTTACATCCGGATACCGCTTAAAAAGTTGAAATTTCCTTCAGCGTGGTAAATTAGGTACATACCTCTAATGAAATCAATTAGGTACCTACTTATATTCATGGTCGTAAATTCATCTAACAGTTGTATTGTAATACAGACATTGCCAGCACTAATTTAGTAGATAATAGGGGGTTTCCTTCTATATCTCTTCCTACATCGGAAACGACCTGTAGTATATTTAATAATTCTGCCGTGTATAAGCTATAATGCCGTTAACCCACCTGAAGCCGAATTTGACCTTTTAATACCATTTGACACAGGATATACAAATGCTTTAATGCCGCGGTTAACAATAAATGTACACTAGACCTTCCCCGATAACTTAATTTCCGTTAACTAAGTCTACCAAACTTTCATGCGGTTAATAGTACATTACTGCCGCGGTATATAATGACTGCGTTGCTGGCAGCGATTATGATGGCCGATAGCGGAGCTTAGCGCAGGTCCAGGCCGTCACAGCGAGCGCGGTCAGCATTGCAGCCCTTGATGGCCAAGCTGAAATAAAGGCCGAGACCGGAGGTCGAGGCCTTTATAGCGCGGACAGCAAGGGCTGCAATGATGACCAAGCTTGAAGGCCGAGAGCGTAGTTAAGCTTAGCTCGAGGCCATCATAACGTGGCCAGCAGTGCAGTCATTGTGGACCAAGGCTTGTATAGTGCTTTACTCAAAAATGCGAGTACTACCTACTACTATAGTGGGTACGTATAACCTAATTTCGAAAAAAATACAAAAATGCAAATATCTCAGAAACGGTGCGTCGTCGGAGCCAAAAAATAAGGTTTTTTTCGACCCCCCTAAGGTACCCCGGAAGTGCTCAAAAGGTATTTAATGAAAGGTAAAAAAACGGTCAAGTGCGAGTTTTTTATATTTTTCCTTACAATTTTTACATAAAAATACAAATATCACCCGTTTCTTTTTCTCCCCTTAATGTACAACACCCGCGCAGATAAAGAATGGGATTGAAAATGGCGGCTCACCGCGCTTACCACAACGAGTGTGACCGAGAGAGCGATAGGTGTGGCGTTCTATTTTTGAAACAAAACTCGACAATAATGGATTCTCATAGGAAATTGCTGGTAGCTAAAACAAGACAATAATGAAATCTCATACTACTTTGCCGCGTCACAATCGGAGGAGCGCGGCAACCCCGATTTTGCTCAAAGAAGGTTGTCAAAATAATGACCATATTACAAGCATTTTTGAGTAAAATATTTTAACTGTTTTGTAGTCAAGTTTCCTTTTAAATCAATATTAAGTATAGCTGTACATAAAGTTTTAAGAATAAGTTCACCGAAAAGATCTTTAACGTACCTTTTAAAAAGCTTTCAAATGATACATCAAAATTTGAAATCGGTTACATAGTATTCAAACAGCGACGATTTTAAATTAAAACGCGAATATCTGTAATTTTTGCAGATAATAGAATACTAATCGTGACTTTACAAGTACAACGCCGTTTCTAAAACATGAGTCTCTTAACAGAATAACAATATGAGAGATTGTATTTTATTATTTTTTTGTGTATTATCCAAGTGCACAACTTGTAATGTCATAATAGAATAGAAGTGTTAGTAGTTGGTAGCGAGGTCACAGAATATATAATAGTCATGAAATAAAACACTTTTTAACGGATACTAGCGCGGTTAAAAAGTGTTTTATTACATGTCTAGTGAACGCGTAAGCTTGAAAAGTGAATATTTATAATAGTACTAGCGAGGTATCAAACACGTACCAAAATTCATATAAGTAAACCGATTCTTCCTATATTTCGTTGATTTATTAACCGACTTCAAAAAAAGGAGGAGGTTCTCAAGTCGTCGGTATTTTTTTTTTATTTATGTATGTTTTAACATAACTTCGTCAGTTGTTAACCGATTTATACAATTCTTTTTATCTTAAAGAACATAGTTCGTGTGTGGTCCCATAAAAAAAATTACAGAGATCTGGCTGGTAGTTTTTTCATAATCCTGTAAAATGTCAATTATTTAGCTTGCCATCACACGTGTTTTTACGGATTTTCGAACATAACATCTTTGTTTATATACTGATTTAGATGATTCTTTTTGTTTGAAAGGGTATACTTCAACAGTGGTCACATTTTAATTTCATCGGTATTGGACTTTGAACTTCGAAGATACACAAGGGAACTCCTCAAATTCAAATAGTATATGTAAAGTGATTTGGATTTTGGTAGGTTTATGACAATCCAAAACAAACCAAACTATGGTCTGCAATGCAAGGTTCTGGACAAGACTTGGACTACGAAGACACAATGGAACTCCTCAAAAACAAACAGCGTAAATTGGGAATTTGAGTTGTGGGCATTTTACCATTGAAAATATTTTAAAAAGTTAAAAATATTTACATGCTTACATACCTGCCACTAAAAAGTTGAAAATAAAAACATTTTTAACAAAAAAGAAAAACCTCCTTCAAAAAACCTGAAACAAAAACAGCTTCAAAATTAAATACCTCTAAAAAAGCGAGAAATAATATTCAAATCATTAGTTACGCATAACATTATTAATAAAACACGTCTAATGAAGTCGGGTAGGGCTTTCAGAAATATAAAAAAAAAATACTTGTCTTCCAGCCCCACCCGACTTCAATAGACGTGTTTTATTAATAATGTTATGCGTAACTAATGATTTGAATATTATTTCTCGCTTTTTTAGAGGTATTTAATTTTGAAGCTGTTTTTGTTTCAGGTTTTTTGAAGGAGGTTTTTCTTTTTTGTTAAAAAAGTTTTTTATGGTCGACAAGCGGTAATAATCCGCCTACCTGCTCCGATAGTCCGGGTTCGAAACCAGGTAAGGAAGGGTAACTGTATGTATAAGAAGGTACAATAGATAGTTCTATTTGTACTTACAGCTCCAAATTTCATTCAGATAGGTAATATCATCTGTACAAATATCTTTAGGACAGCCAAATCTAAAATTATATTTTTGAATTATAAAGTAAATATTTTTAATGAAAAAAACAAAACATAAATCAAATTTTTCATTCATCAGTACAAAAATAACTAGGTAAGTAAGTATTGCAATTGCAAATAACAGAAACATGAAATACCTACATACTGAAATACGATAAGAAAGTACTGCAATCACAAATAAATATTTGAAATCGAACTGCACAATAGTTTCTTATCATATTTCGCAAACCCTTCATGCATATTATGACTATTTTTATGCAAATATCGATAATCATACCAAACAACACAGCTGGCACTTGACAATATTGTTCAGTATGCGCTTCTGTCTCAACCTCAACCTTCACGTGTAGCCGACTATTTATAAAGTAGGATAGGAATGAGTAAACTAATATAGCACTCGGACCTTTGTACTGGAACATAATGATTGCATCGCGTCAAATTGATCCAACTAGCCCACTTGTTTGTCTGTTGTTATCTGCCTCCGAGTCAATGTAATTGACATAAAAAGTGTTGAGACTTTGTACCGAAGTTTGTACGTTTTGAAGTTAAAGCTTTGATTAGATAAGAAGTATATTTTTACGTTTAAAGGATTCTTTAATCGCCTAACTTGCCGTGTTAGATTCATAAGTTTAAATGAAATTCACTAAAAATAATATTACCTCTACAACTGCTAGTTTACTTAACTAAAAAAACTCATGATCAGCTGTTTCGATTCGTCCGAGGAAAATTAGGTCGCAAACTGATTTTACGCGGTACAACTAGAATTTAATTGAAAAAGTTAAGTCAGTATAATAAATGTGTAGGAAATAATTGACGTAGATTCTAATTAAGTTAGTATATTTTTTCCACTACTAACAAAAAAAATGTTACATTTGTATTTAAATAATGAAATGTTCAGGATAAACCTGAACTGCACTAATAGAAAATTTAGATAAAATGCATTTTTTTTCGGATACTATGAGTCGAGTACTCTGATATTATCTGTTTTCGAAAATAGCAAGCTATAGTTATTAACAAGATAGTAAGACTTTCTGTCTGTGAAAAATAAAAAACATAATAAAAGTAAGCAAGACTATTTCTATATTAATAACTTTCAAAACTTATTTGAAGTGTAAATAACTATATATTTTAAGTTAAAATTAGTATAAAAAATAGCTTACCAGCGATGGTTTGTCGGCCCATAGCTCAAAGTCGGAAAACACGTAGTCAGTCAATGTTTCATTGCCAACTTGTATTTCGCCCCAAGGAGAGTTCAGGAATTTGTTGTCCAAATCGGGTGCAGTTTGAGTAGCCAACGCCCTCGAGCACTGTTGTGAAAACACGCGATTTGTTTTTATTTTTCTGCCATTTTTCGCACAGTAGAAAAGTTGGCGCGCGAAACTCCCGCGCAAAACTTTTAAATTGGACGTCATTTTACCTCTCGCGGTGTTTACCCGCGAAACGTTAGATGGATAATGTGGGAGCGTGCGCGCATTTACGAGTTTTGGCGCGCTTGCTGCAACGTCTAGCCGCGTTGAAGGGGCAAAGTCCATGCAATGGTTTATTTATCAAAACGATGATATCTTTGTAATTGGACACATAAAAATCGGAAAAACAAACAATTACAATTGTAAAACCGACGTAGTTATAGTAGGTACTTAGATAGGAAAATCAAGTTACTAAATGTTAATAAATGACAATATTTTGGACCCGCAGTTCTTTAAAATTCTTCCCTTAGGAGAGGAGTTATGGTCCAACATTTTTTTTGTATGGGATTTTTTTTCTACAACCTATCGTGTGGTGTGTGGTGGCTGAGCCGGTTCTAAAAATATATCACATCATTACATTTCAGTCACTTGCTTTAAATTAAACCAAATCATTTTCAAAAAATACTTAGGTACCTACCATAAGTACAAACATAATGTTGGACAAAAATAAGAAAATAAACTACTTAGGTAAATTTCAATATTTTCAAAATGGATTTCTTGAGGTTGGATATGAAATATCAGTGTATTTTACGAAAAAAAGCTTTTTCAAATAGCAAAACCTCCTTCAAAAACCTTAAAAATACAGCTCTATAAAAAGCAAGAAATAATGTTCAAATCGATTAATTAAAACACGTCTATTGAAGTCGGGTGGGGCTTTTAGAATATAAAAAAACCGGTCAAGAGCGAGTCGGACTCGCGCACCGAGGGTTCCGTACAATCATAAATATATTTGGATATGTTATTTTAGGACAGTCTTTAAAAAAGTAGGATAAACGGCAGACAGGTGGAAGGGCGAACAGGCGGACAGTTAATTTACAAATGCTGCTTATGGTGACTGAAAACCGTTTCAGCCACTCCACATTGCAAAATGTTTATATTACTAGTCCATCAGCCATTTTAATATCTCCACTGCTGGGGCACAGGCCTTCTTATGGGTGGATAAGGAGGACGGGCCATAACCCACCACGCGGGCCCAATGCGGATTGGTGGGTGTTAACGACTGCAAATGCAGCCGGGACCAACGGCTTAACGTGCCTTCCGAAGCACGGAGGAGCTCGAGATAATACATTTTTGGTCACCCATCCCATGACCGAACCTTGCGAACGTTGCTTAACATCCGCAATCGCTGGTCCAGGCGCTAAACCACTGCGCCACCGAGCTCCTCGTTATTATTATATTACTATATAGTAATATATATAATTACTTAGTAAAGTATGAACTTATTCTTCGTTTATTCGTACGGCAAATAGTAGGTAATTATATTTGAACCAGCCACCAATTTATTATTGTAGTGTTAGGTTGCGCCATCTCTTGACCCATAGTGGAACTACTTTTTGCCCTTAGGTTAGCATGATTAGGACAGCGCCATCTGTTGACTGGTAGTGAAACTAAAAAAAATTTGTTTGTTTTTTTAATTTCTAAAAAAGTGTGTTATATTGAGACATCGTTTTATTTTTCCTGTAATCTTTACATAAACTACTATCACATAGAATTATTTCAGATTTTTCTCTTTGCAAACTTCGGAGATAAGGGGGGGAACGGTATTTTTTTTACATTTTTCATCATAAGTCGAAAACTATGCGGCCTAAGAAAAAAGCAAAAATTGTTTTAAAATGTGCAAACAGCGCTCTTTCATATGATACCCCACATGCCCTAATCACCTCACTTAACATTTTTAAGACCCCTTTTCAGTCCCTGTTGTAAAAAAAATATTAATTTTATTATTTCTTTCTTATTTGCAAAATAGTTGGGCAAATGTCATCTAAAACTATTCCAAATTTCAAGTTGATACCATTAGTAGTTCTCGAGATATCCAGCTGTGACAGACAGACAGACTGAGTCACACCATAAGGGTTCCTTTTTTACCATTTTGGTACGGAACCCTAAAAATACAATAAGTAAAAAAATTACTTCCAGCTCCACCCGACTTCACTTTTTTTAAGGTTTTTGAAGGAGGTTTTGCTTTTTTAAAAAGCTTTTTTATTTTAAACTTTTTTGTGGTAGGTATGTAAGCGATGATTTTATAAAATAAAACTTTATAATGTTTCACATTTTTCAATGGTATACCCCGAGTAACTCAATTACCACAGGAGTTCCGTTGGGCTTTCGCAGTTAAACTCTAGTCCAGAACGTCCTTGACAATAGATAGGTACTTAACTTGTTTTTTATTGTCATAAACCTAACAATATTTCAATCACTGTACAGTTCCTATTTGATTTTGAGGAGTTCCTTCGTGTATCTTCAAAATCTAAAGTCCAATACCAATTAAATTAATATGATACCTATCATCCTTGAGGTGTTTTCTTTTAAACAAAAAAAGAATCACCTAAATCGGTTGAAAAACAAAAAAGTAATGGTTGAAAACCCGTCTGAATTCATATAAAATGGTAACGAAAACGACAGTATTTTCAAGATTATTTAAAAACTACTGAACCGATTTCAAAATTTCAAATATGGGACCAACTTGGGAATAAACCTCAATCGGTTCAGCCGTCTTCGAGTAATCGGTGTACATACATATAAAAAAAAATATACGCGTCGTATTCGACGCAAAATTTGAAGAGGACGAGGTTATCTATTGATAACCTCCTCCTTTTCTAATTTTTGAAGTCGGTTAATAATAATTACACCATGTCGGATCGGAAGGAGCCCAAAATTGGTAGTTTTGAAAATGTTTTTTGACTTAAGAGTCCGCTTGCAAAATTTTTACGTGCGTTCGCTGCCCCCCACCCACTTATTTTACTCGCAACTGTCTCGCTCCCGCACTCTATCGCGCGGCCGAGCGCTTTGTGTCCATCGTTCTGGCAGCGCCCCGGTTTCCCATTTTTAAAGTGCATTTTCAACTGATTTAAAAGATATATTTATATGATTTTTATGTATCTCTTCGCCTGCAAACAAGGCTTGATCTGTTCTGAGAACACTCATTAGAATTATAAAGGTAAGTATAAAAGTAAGTAATATAACTATAGATAAGTATTTATATTTTTGTGGCAAGCTTACATAGCTTAATAAGAAAGAAAGAAAATTAAAGAAAATGCTTTTTACTATTCCCCATTCAGTATATTCACATATTATTAGTTAGGTACTAAGAAGAAAGAAAGAAAAACTATTTATTGACCGTAAAACATTATAGACAGTAAGGTAATTAAAAATAAAAGTTATAAAGCAAAAAAAAAAAGAAAACAATGTACCTACACGAACTTAGAACTAATTTGTTATTAGTTATAAAGCAAAAAAATAGCTATTCAAATAAACTTAATTATTAAGTACTTTTGAATCGTCTATATTTTCCTACCACCCGTTCAAGACTTTTTTAACTGACAAGAAGAACGGGCGCAAGAAACTTATCAGCTTTAATAGCAATAAGTAACGATATTTACAAACTTAAATATATCGTTACCAGATAATTACAACAGGGTGACAGGATTATTGGCAACAAACATAAACTTATTATATTACTTTCATTGGTAGTAAATTGTACCAGCTGTTATATTTACTGTAACTAGAATAAGTAGGATAAATAAGATTGTACTACAAATTTTGTAAAAAGTTGGAAAATAAACATTATTTATTTATTTATATTATTATTGGCAACAAAGTACTTATAGTAGTTATGTGTTACATCATTTCCACGCATTTTGATCTTTAAGATAATCGTCTACTTTATAATAACCTTTACCCATGACCGTTTTTAGGGTTCCGTACCAAAATGGTAAAAAAGGAACCCTTATGGTGTGACTCAGTCTGTCTGTCTGTCTGTCTGTCTGTCACAGCTGGATATCTCGAGAACTACTAATGGTATCAACTTGAAATTTGGAATAGTTTAAGATGACATTTGCCCAACTATTTTGCAAATAAGAAATAAATAAAAAATAAATATCTTTTTTACAGCAGGGCCTGAAAAGAGGTCATAAAAATTTGAAGTGGGGCTACTAGGGCATGTGGGGTATCATATAAAAGAGCGCCGTTTGCACGTTTTTAATCATTTTTTATTTTTTTTCTAGACCACATAGTTTTCGACTTATGATGAAAAATGTAAAAAAAATACCGTTCCCCCCCCCTTATCTCCGAAGTTTGCAAAGAGAAAAATCTGAAATGATTCTATGTGATAGCAGTTTATGTAAAGATTACAGAAAAAATAAAACGATGTCTCAATATTGCACACTTTTTTAGAAATTATCAAATTTCTAAAAAAGTTTACATTAGTTAGTTAGTAGCATAGTAGTAGTCGGCAGAATATCAGTGCAGCAGGCCTAGCCTGCTGCTTATACTGAGCCGAGTACAGTTTTGACATCACGCGACGATGCACAATGTTATTGTTATTAACTTTGTATGTGTTAAGTTCTTTGGAATGTCTTTTTCATATTGTGTATCGTTGTGTGTTGTTCAAAATAAATGTATTTTCTTTCTTTCTTTCTAGTTCCACTATCGGTCAAGAGATGGCGCTGACCTAAAACTGCAATACTAATTTTATTATTGTACTCTGTAGTGTGGTTTAATGGTGCAATTATGATGATACGGAACCCTCGGTGCGCGAGTCCGACTCGATCTTGACCGGTTTTTTTTAACATGGTTTTTAAATTCATGCAAAGGAAGATCAATTACTTGTTGTGGAACTTTATTAATAAAGGATATGCCTTTCCCCATAAATGAACCTCTAGTTTTTGCAAGCCTAAATCTTGGAACGGCAAGTTTATCTTTATTTCTTGTATTAAACTGGTGATTATTGCTGTTCTTAGCAAATGAATCATAGTGTTTTCTTACATAAACTAGATTTTCATATATGCATTGGCCTGCCAAAGTTAAAATATTTATTTCTTTAAACAGTTCTCTCAAGGTATCTCTCCGCCGAAGATTGTATATGCCGCGAACAGCTCTTTTTTGGAGTACAAAAATATTTTCAATACTGGCAGCTGAGCGCCACAATAGCAGTCCATAAGACATTACACTATGAAAATAACTAAAATATACTAACCTTGCCGTTTCAATATCAGTTAAAAGCCTTATTTTCTTAACAGCGAATGCCGCTGAACTAAGTCTACTTGACAAGGCTTCGATATGTGGATCCCATTGCAGTCAAGAATCTAGTGCAATACCTAGAAATATTGTACTTTCAATAAACTCGACTTCATCGTCATTCAAATTAATATTTTATTCTGTCTGCTCAACATTAGGCAATGAAAATTTTACACATTTAGTTTTTTTGGGGTTAAGTGCTAAATCATTACTATTAAACCAGTATGAAACTTTAGAGAGGGCACTATTTACTTCGTCCGAACAGTTATTACCTCTGTTAACTTTGAAAACTAAAGAAGTATCATCCGCAAATAGTACTGTCTCACATAAATTATTCGCGTAGTTGGGAAGGTCATTTATATAAATTAGAAACAGCAATGGGCCCAATATTGATCCCTGCGGCACACCCATATTGATGGGGGCTCCAGTAGATTCAGTTCAATCCCATTCTTTATCTGCGCGGATTGTACAATGTACTATTTTTCACCTATGTTTGAAAGAAAACTCAAAGGAAATTGCTGGTGGCTAAAACTCGACAATAATGAAATCCCATACAACTTTGTAGCGTCACCATTGGAAGACCGCGGCAACCTCGACTTTGCTCAAAGAAGGTTGTCAAAATATGACCATATTATAAGCGTTTTAAGTAAATAAATATTATTGTAGGTAGGTAAGTTAGATATTAATTTTCAAGTACCCCTTGCAAAATGTGGTCACCCTTTACAGCGAATCCTTAAGGGCCCTATCACATTTTTTCGTCGAAATTTCGATTTTGACGGATTTTAGCGCTACAACCTAGAGAAACCTTTGGGTCTACTAAATACATTTATATGTGTTCGCGACAAAAAGTAATATGATGATACACTGGAAAGTTAAAGGGTTAGAAAGGAAAATTAAAGTTGATGAACGATTTCTTAGAGTCAACTTTGAACATACACAGAAAGAAAAACAAGTACAAACAACAAATAAAAGTATGAAATTTGATTTTATTATGAAGTAAAGATTATTCTAATATAAATTTTACGTAATAATAATTATGTATCTAGGACAAATTCACAGTTAATTCTGAGCATTTTTAGTAGTTTTATGGTTTTTGATTGGGATTTTTTTTCACATATTCCATTCCATTTCACATATTTCAAAATTCCGAGGCCGCTATGATCTATTCGACTATATAAGAAATAATATTCAATTTTTTTTTTCATTTGTTTAGCACAGTAGTTCAATCCATGACCCCAAAAAAGTGCCTTCGCGCATTTTATGAAAATCTTTAACTGCAATTTCGGGTTTAATTATGAAGTTAAGCAAATTTTCAAAAAAGCGAGGCCGCTATGATCTATTCCAATAGCTATTCTACACTGTTCAATAAGTCAAAACTGTTAATTTATTGTTGTTTCTGAGATCGAGAACCCCAAAATTGGCCATTTTACGCAAAAATCACAGTCGCAACGTAATATGCCTCTTAAGGATCTTGAGCGAAAAAACGCTAACAACGCGTTCTGGTCACTGCAAAAATGCCACAACGCGAAATCCGTGTCATGGCTCTTATAAAAGTGCACAGAATGCGTTGTGGTAATCATAGAAATACCACAAAGCGAAATTCGCGTCGTGGTCAACAATACCAAACGACCACATCGCGTTGTGGAAACGAAAAAAAGCCATATATAACAGAAATTTTTGCTAAATGTAAGCGTATCTGGTTTTGATTCCATTGTTATCTGAGGTAGGTACAGTAAGTAAGTTGTTTATATGCAAAACGTCAGCATTGAGGAGCCATACAAATTGCGTTCTCCAGCACTACTGAGCTAAAAATAAAAAAAAATAGCAAGTACTTTACACATTTGCTGCTAAACGATGCATTAATTTTCTAAAGTATTCAACTGGTACTTAGCGAGTTCCAGAGTGGCTCCTCAAACCTGATGTTTAGACTGAGGAGCCACCTTTGTATTGATACCTCTCGTGATATATTATGATGCTAACTTCAGGATTTGTGCTACAAAATAATCTACTTTGCTGCTAAATAATGGTGTGACGTGGCTCCTCAAACCTAATGATGGACATATGCGTACGTCTTCGGATGTACCTCTTCCAGTGGGGGGCGATCAAACCTACTTTCTCCCGAGCTCCCGACTGGCAAAAAATTTACATTCGTGGTGTATTTAATTCACGCAAATCGGAAACCGTGGCGCTGCCAGAACGATGAACACGCGCGCTTTGCTGTTTGTTACCCATACCACAGTTATACAATCTTTATCATAGAAATTTGAGGGAAACCGCCCTAGCCCTCGCGAAATCCCCTCCGTTGCTCTGCGCAAGTACATACGTTAAACAACTGTATAGATAGATTGCAAAGCAATGCTCGTACTGATAAAAAATTCGATGCGCGAGCGACACACGTCCTACCTCGACGGCGCACTGCGCAGTACTAACGAAGGCGGCGCCCGCAGCGCGCTTGTATTTAATCTCTTTTTTGGTAATAACAATAGTAATAATTAATATATACGATTTTTGTGCCGTCAGTCACTGGAACACGTAATTTGCTTTTGATTTACATAAATTTTGGTCAGAAACGATGTATAATTAAAGAGATATTTCAAAAATTCCCCTAAAAAGGACATGTTTTCAGAATAAAAAACTATCGAGCCAAACTCAATAATTTCTGAAATCCTGCCGTCATCCACTAAACGAAGGTCCATAAAAGCATATACCTGAATTTGACATTCATTGAGATTGTACAGACGTCACTATTTGAGTTCAAATATTGCCAAATTCTGGGAGCCTCCTCTTAAGGCGCTTTTATGACCGAAAATGGCGCCGCGGTGAATTTTATTTAATAGATAGATAGATAGATCGTTTATTGCTGCTTATCACACAATTTATAGATTAAATTGACAATACCGACAAGACACATTTATCACTTAAGTCTAAAATAATATTTATGGTTAAAATTATCGTATGTACGTGTGTGCAGCAGCGAACAGGGCCAAGGCTCAGCGTGATTTTTGCTGAAAGCAAAAACGCTGATTTTCAGCCATCACCCTCTAACCTAGTGATACGCGGGTTAAATAAAATGGATGAAACCTATTAAGTAAAATAAAAATAAATAAATATATACAAAGATATTGATATTGATAATATTGTAATTCTAATACACAATTTTAATAAAACTTCTTGTGGAATTTTTAGGGTCCATAGTCTAGTATTTTTAGACGGTATCATTACATTTCCTCGTAGTCACTGCTAGAAGTAGATAGCAAAACTGCTTAAAGTGGCCGTTTGACACATTTGCTATCTACTTCTTCGAATAACTGCGAAGGAATGTAGTGATACCTTCTAAAAATACTAGACAATGAGCCCTTAAAATTCCACAAGAAATGTTATTAAGTATAATCCTTTTCTATTAACGACTTATTAAATAAAAACCTCTGAGAGCGCCACTTTCGTCAGGGAATCGCCTTAAATTTAAAACAAGTGGCTGAAATGTAATAATGTTATAATATATTTTTAGAACCGGCTCAAAAAGCTCTTTAATTCGATGTATAGGTATACACGATAGGTTTTAGAACAAAACAAAACAAATGACACCTTAACTCTTAGAGCATTTAACCAAGTAAGGAGGCGTCACGAGAACTAATTTCTTTACAAAAAAGTCTGCCACTTTCCGCGGGGGACGAGGTAACGCACACACAAATAGTGTAAAACACTAATGCATTTTCGATCACGTTGCTACGCACGCACACGACAAAATTATCAAACACGAGCTTAAACTTTACGCACACAAATACATGCACACGCAGAAACCAACCTGTCAGTACACGCGATGACGTCATTTTCATGTAAACGTTGCTAGTGCTTGACACAATCGATATTTTACTCTCGATACCTTCTTCGGCTCACATTTTCAATTTATGTCATAATGATTGAATTATGATGACAAAAATTCAAATATGAGTCTGAAGTTTTTTTTTCAATTTAGGCCCTTCGATGATGCTAAGGCAACCTTTGGCTGTCGTCAAAATCTACAGGTTGACTTATTAGGATAAGTCAGTAAAATTGATGATACTGCAAGAAATTCTACCCGGTCAATTTAACTAAGCAAGAGTTTTCAAATACTGGTAGGTTTTCGCATCTATCAAATCAA
Organism: Agriphila geniculea; assembly: GCA_943789525.1. Lineage (NCBI taxonomy): Eukaryota > Metazoa > Arthropoda > Insecta > Lepidoptera > Crambidae > Agriphila > Agriphila geniculea. The sequence goes on along the minus strand of OX038884.1, from coordinate 3,902,308 downwards.
AGACTAATTTCTTAGATTAGTGAAGGCCGATTCAAATCTCAGCGGTATCCTCTACTGGCGGTAACGATATCCCAATGGGTATGCGGATAACGCGTTGTTTTAACCATAGCGGAATTTAACCGCTATCAGAGGCGGTAGCGGTGGCAGCGGTGTGGTGGCGCCCGACGCGAGGTGCGTTCGCGGGGGTGCGTCCGCGGGGGCAATAAGGCTTTGTTCAGACGATAACACATGACCCGACCTCAACCAGAACTCAACTCAAACTCAACTCGAACTCAACTTAACCGGAGCCCACTCCATGAAATAAAGCGCTTTCAATTTTGAGTTTTATGACACATTAATAAGCTCCGTTATATTTTGTCAATGCTACTGCACACGCCGCGCGCTCAACCCGAACTCAACTCAAACTCAACCCGAACTCACCTTAAACTCACCTGAACATTACACAGTGACTCAAAATTGTAAGCGATGTATTTCAAGGTGAGCTGCGGTTGAGGCGAGTTTGAGTTGAGTTCGGGTTGACGTCGGGTCGTGTGTTATCGTTTGAACGCAACCTAAAAGTTTCGCTGAACACGCGGTACGTATCACGTACGCGACAACAGCTGCGAAAATGCCATACAAAATACCCACGGTGTAGTGATGGGCCGAGACCGCTATGTTTAAGTAGGCCTTAAAACGGAATAACTATATTTAAAATCTTTATTTGTTATACTTATTTTAAGGAAAGTGGTTCATGCGTCATGCTCGTGAACGGGTGCTGCCAGTGGGAATGGGTCTGCTTCTTTCTGCTTGTACTAAGGACGTCGTATATTTTTTCTGTTTAATATTATCAATATGTATCGCACCTCTTACTCAAAACATAAAATTATTAACTAATACCTCGTTTTGATTTCTCTTTTTAGGGTTCCGTAGCCAAAATGGCAAAAAACGGAACCCTTATAGATTCGTCATGTCTGTCTGTCTGTCCGTCCGTATGTCACAGCCACTTTATTCCAAAAGTATTAGGACTACATAGTTGAAACTTAGTAGGTAGGTGTATTCTGTGAACCGCTTTACGATTTTTATACAAAAATAAAAAAAATAAAAGATTAAGGGGGGGCTCCCCATACTTGGAACTGAAACTGAAAATATTTTTTTTCATCAAACCAATACTTGTGGGGTGTCTATAAAAATAGGTCTTTAAAAATGACATTGAGGTTTCTAAGACTATTTTTTTAAAGTCAACCGTTTGAAAGATATATGCCGCCAAAGTGGTAAAATGTGTGTCCCCCCCCTCTTACTTTAAAAGTTAAAGGGGGGGCCTTTAACTTTTAAAGTAAGAGGGTGAAAAATTTAAAAAAAATATAAACTATAGATCTTAATAAATACTTTCAACGAAAATTGTTTTGAACGAGATACAGTAATTAGTTTTCGAGATATAGTACATTTTCCAAAACCGCAAATATAACTTTGTCATTCATACAAACACTGTGAAAAACAAAGTTATTTTTTCAGACGAAAAATGATAGCGGTATTAAAATATGGTATGGTATAATGTACCTACGGAACCCTACTGCGCGTGGCCCGACACGCACTTGGCCGGTTTTTTTATTCCATCATTTTACTTTCTACAGTCACATAATCAGTAATTTCTCAACTAGTTGAAAGATATTTACTCTAACAATTACCGCTTAGGGTTTGCGAACCGATGGCGTAGCTTTTATGACATTCACAAGACTTGTACTATTATGTATTCTGTGTCACAAGTGCTTGTAACAGCCTAGACTGAATAAATTATTTTGAGTTTTGAGTTTAGTTTTATTAGCTTGTATTATAAAACAGTAGGAAGCTTCAAAATGCTGTGAGCAAATTGTGCGAGTACATTTAGGAAACATGTTTTGCACAAGCTTGGATCGAGGCATCTCGTATCATTGCATCTTTTGGAAATCTGAAATAATTTAGGCCACTTTCGTCACATTCCGCTTCCGTCAAAATAAATAATAGACTGTTTTTTTCTGAAAAAACGAAATTCCTCTTTCGGCAGAAAAAACGTTAGTATTTTTTTCCAATATTTTATTGCCAGAATAACATACCTATTGATAAAGTCGATATCGATATTTGTTTCTGTGCTGTCACAACATTACTTTTGCTGCAGTGTGGCCACCGTTTTTAAATTAAAATGGCATATTTTGGGAAAAATTAGTGACATTCGTAAATATTTTATGATAATAAAGTATTATGTAACGTTAAGGAGGTAAACGAAAGAAAAGTGTAGTAGAATCTGCCTAAGGATAATTGTATCTAAGAAGTGAAAGACAGAAATATAATTTAATAAAATACAATTTATTTATGATAATCCTCAAAACACACACGTAGTGTAGTGGAAGCCCACAGCCGGTCACGATACTCACGATGTGGAGAAGCACAGAGAATGGAGCCCGCGGCAAGTCACAATGAAAAGAAGCACGGAGAGTGGAGCCCGCGACAGATCACGGATCCCGCGGGTCACAAATGTGACAATGAAGAAGAAAATATTTGCACGGAGATTTGGATTGTCAGCCGGCAGGCTGATTATCTAATTAGAAACAATCTAGGGACCGGTCTGATTTGACAGATTTTTACAACGGAGCTCGTCGAAATAACTCCCGTTTTAAGTTGTGAATTGACAATGGTTTAATACTAACTATAAATAAAACGCGTAAAAAAATAATACACAATTTTTAAATGCGAATTTGTGTACTCACTCGATACCAATATAAAAGAGCGAGAAGAATAGTAATAATCCCCCATAAGTAATAGCCCGCCCCTTAATCTTTTTTTTTTTTGTGTTAAATTCGTTAAGCGGTTAACAGAATACATCTACCTACTAAGTTTCAACTGGGTAATCTTAATATTTTCGGAATAAAGTGGCTGTGACATTCGGACGTGTTCTATTTTCCCTACTTTTGAACCTGCAACCAGGTGTCAACCCTTGAAGAATGGGTATAAGTTTTGAGAGCTTGTACTCTGTTCCGTTTATTTACTCATGTGCTACAATACCTATTTTAAACATAAGTTTTATAGTCCTGCTATTTTTTAAGTATTGAGTGATAGAGATTATAATAAATAAAGATAAAGAAAAAAATAACAATAAATAAATTAGCAAAAAGTAATCTATACCTAATAAATTCATCTAGCGTCTACACTACAGTACCTAATGAATGGTAGGTATTAACAGGTTAAGAACGTGATGTTTTAAATGTGATTTGCACCAAAACGCTGTCAAAGTTAAAGTTATCGTCAAATGATAATGCTACTTCTTTGTCACGTCAAACTTGTCAAAGGACATCATACTGGCTGGCAACTTCTTTTTTTGGCAAACTTGTGCTTAACCAGTACTTTAACAAGCTTGTTATCGTTAAAGTTAGGTGGTGCAACTCAGCCTTAGTGTCATACATTCAACTTAAAAAATTAGGCTAAAAGGGAATTTGTATAATTTAGTGGCAACACTGTTTAATTGACAATGTTTTTGAATTATTTTAATTTTTAGTGCATTATTTGAAATCAATTGGACAAAATAATACCAGCAGATGGAAAATAACGTTATCCTTTTGCACACTAAATGTTTCCAATATTTATTTACATGAAAAAACACTGAAAATCGGCATTTTTAGCTCCGGTGGTTTCGCGTGTACGATGATCAACTGAATGGCGGGGAACTCGGGTCAACTAGTTTTATATAACGAGTATGAGCGGCGGTCATTCTCGTTTGACAGAGGGGTACGCCTGACAGTGGCGTCTCCTATGCTCTAAGCCTTAACTCCTCTCCTAAGAGAGAATGGGTACAAAATATTGTTTTGACCTTATACTGTACATCGATTTGCGGATTTTTGGGTACACCTAGCACTATAAGTACAGGCCTCGGCACGGATCTTGAGCGGTGTTATGCCCAGAAGTCATTTTTAGGGTTCCGTACCCAAAGGGTAAAATTTTTTTTTTAAATTATCATTGTAATAAAACACGTCTATTGAAGTCGGGTGGGGCTGGAGCACAACTTTTTTTTATTCTAACAGCCCCACCCGACTTCAATAGACGTGTTTTACTGTTTTATTACAATGATAATGCCTTAGAATAATAACGCCTAGAAGCCGCGTCTCAACCAAAACATAAGAATAAACGCGTGCCATTTTCATTATGCTTGTGTGCGTAAGGTGTATGTATCTACGCTCTTCTAACGCTATGCATTAGAAGAGCGAAGTTATACAAAACTTAGCCATATCTGGCTAAGTTTTATTTGCACGTTTTTCGTGCTTGCAATAGGTTTCTAGGCGTCATTATTCTAAGGATAATGCGTATCAAGTGATTTCAATATTATTTATTGCTTTTTAGAGGTAGAGTTCGGTTTTTTGTTTTTTTAAACAATTTTTTATTTTTTTCTTTTTAGTGTAAGTACCTTCTGTATTAGATATATTATCTAGGCAGATAGAAAAATTGGTTTGGCCAAACGTGAGATAATCGCGGACAACCATGCATACGGATCAAACTGAGAAGAGAACCTCCTTTTTTGATGTCGGTTAAAATACCAAGACCTTGTCCTAAGTGTAACAAATACTTTTCTGAAAACTGCATTAAAATTGGTTAAGCTAAACGCGAGATAATCGCGGATAAACATACATACATACGAGTTAAACTCAGAACCTTCTTTTTTTTAAGTCGGTTAAACACTAAAACCTTCTCCTAAGTGTAACAAATATTTTTCTGAAAACCGTATCAAAATCGGTTCAGCCAAACGCGAGATAATCGTACAGGTCAAACTGAGAACCTCCTTTTTTTGTTTTTTGAAGTCGGTCAAAAACGGTACTCTATTACTAAGACTCCGCTGTCCGTCTGTCTGTCTGTCACCAGGCTGTATCTCATGAACGGTGATAGCTAGGATAGGACAGGCAGTTGAAATTTTCACAGATAATTTATTTATTTATATATACATACATTTATGTATTTCTGTTGCCGCTATAATAGTACAGTAGCCCGTAGAACATTTAAATCACCAAAAAGGTTACCGTTTGCCGTTGTGATATAGTTATTTATTAAGAAATTATAGATACCTACTTTAACCCAAGTTTTACAGATCGCAACCCGCCGTAACCTATATTTGTATATCTCCAAAAATTATATTTTTTTATTTTTCAAGGTTTACCACATAGTTTAGCCATTGTCGTGTTCTACAGCTTGGTTTGATTGCCACAGATAAAAGTAAGACTATAAAAAGTAGCCATACACAGATTTAAGACCTGATTAAATGGTTGTATTTTATCTGGTCTTAAATCTGTGTATGATCACTTTCCATAGTCTTACTATTATCAGTGGCAATCAAACAAAGCTGTAGAACACGACTGTAGCTAAACCATGTGGTAAACCTTGAAAAATAAAAAAATATCATTTTTGGAGATATCCAAATATAGGTTACGGCGGGTTGCGATCTGTAAAACTTGGGTTAAAGTATCTATAATTTCGTAAAAAAGGCAAACGGTAACCTTTTTGGTGATTTAAATGTTCTACGGGCTACTGTACTATAACAACAAATACTAAAAACAGAATAAAATAAATATTTGAGTGGGGCTCCCATACAACAAACGTGATTTTTATGCCGTTTTATGGTACGGAACCCTTCGTGCGAGACTTGGCCGGTTTTTGTAGTATTTGCCGGATACAACTTTAGTGTGTACTTATTCACTTATTTGTGACATTACATACAATTTGTTTTGTAATAATGTTATGTGTATTGCATTTTATGAGATAATTTTGCTTTGATAACATAGTTCATAGTGAACAATGGGGAACATGCATCAATTTTGTTTTGTATCGAAATCAAAAGTATAATGCGTGAGAAAATCAACTGTAATATTAAAATTTTTCTCATGCGTTTTTTTCTCGTGATATAGTCACTTGAAGTTAGCACGCATCAGCTTCCGCCGAAAACGCTCTATACAAACAGGTTAACATTTGTGACGTCACTCATGTCACGTTTCAGGAGCATTATATCCGAAAATAAAAAAAAAAATGTTATTTTCCCCTGTGTGATAAAACTAAAATAATTATTTATTTTTCTGTTCCATCATGTTTTTATACGTGTCCGCAGCGACCAAGCTCAAATTTATCAAAATCGGTGACTTATGCATGTTCCCTATTGCCGTTAGTTAATCAGAACACGCTAAAATATAATGTGTTAAAGCTAAAATCCTGGGAAGCCACGTTACGTGCCTACAATAGCGAGCCATGTGCTAATATTTAACCTGAAGGTTGCGTTCGCGACTGTACACATGCGCAGTAATCCCTTCCAATTTCCCCCACCACTCAAGATCCGTGGTTTAGCTTCGCAGTGCCACGAATAGAGATGGAGAAGTAGGTATAGTACGAGGCATTTATCTTGAAATCGGGGATGGGGGATTGCGCGGTATGCGTATTTTGGGCATGCGTAACGGTGAGGGGCGCGGGCGGCGGGAGATCGAGGGGCGCGCGCTATTGGTCGCTCACAAGAGAGCACATGCGCGACTTATCCCCACTCCGTCGAAAAAATTTCAAGATATATGCCATCGCAAAAGCAGCAAAAGACATACCTGAGAATCCATGATCACAACCACTCCACCAGGAGTGTACAACTAAGAATAAAATTTTATATTTCTTGAAAAAAATAACAGTTATGAATATATATACAAACAAAACAGTCATGAATATACATACTAAAAATATTTATATCTATATTCATGACTAAAAAAACCATAAGAGCACTTACGCACCTTTTACCTTGTCACTAAGAGAATATACAGATTTTTAAATAACTTTAAAGCTAAGTAAATAAAATCGTTTATAATAAATTACCCATGAAAATATATTCAAGTTAATTTCTCAATAATAAGTTTCTTAATAATAAGTTTCTCGAATATTTTTCAAGTAAAAATCTAAGATAAGGTAACGAAATGAAAAAAAAAATTAACAACAACCATTTTATTTTATACGTAAAATAAATAATCTAAGCCCTCTCATCCCAAAAACTTATGAAATTTCACATCTGAATCATTTAAATTAAAATTTATTCGCCACTGAAACAATACATCAAAAGATTTACACTCTTATATACATATACAAATATTTATCATCACTATTCCTGTATGTTCATTCAATGGAGTTTAATTATACAACCTGTTACAAAAAGACCTTTAATACCGAATATGGTAGATAGGGAATATCAAACTGAACAACTTTTATGGGACTGATTCTGAAATCGCGAAAAAAATAGCTGTGTCACACAAAAATTAATAACGAAAATATCAAAATTTACCCATGGTCCCATAGTAAAAGTTGTTCAGTTTGATGGTCACTATTTACCATATTCGGCATTAGGAACTTTTTTGTAACACGTAGTATACAGTCAGTCATAGTATAACATTTTGAAACCTTGTCAATAAATTGCCTTGTTCTATAGTAAATATTGTACAGTAACAACCACCCCAAAAAAAACCTCTACCGGGTGTCAACTTAAGGGCCTCACAACCCTCAAAGTGGCGCCCTCATCTTAATTAAATTTATTGCTGCAAAAGAGCAATAATTGGCCACTATATGCACTTTTGTCTACTACTACTACTACAACTAACTATATTTTACTGAGGCTATTGTTTGTAAATAAACTATAGAACCTTAGCTTCGATCTGTTTAATTATGTTAATTTTCTATACATTCTGTACTTAGCTAGTAATTGAAGGTGTCCGCTGCGTTAAGCGGGATCCCGTCGCGGGTTAACGGCGCGGGAATATAGATTGCTGGTTTTCTGTTGGACAGATGCTTGGAGTGCATGAGTAAGCTCATGGGACCTATTTTTGAATCGCTCGACTAGTATCGAGCGCTTTTTTCTACTGATTTTCGTTCGACATATGACTCTATCTCCAACATTTGAGTCATATGTCGAACGAAAATCAGTCGAAAAGAGCGCTCGACGCCAGCCGAGCGATTCAAAAATAGGTCCCCTAATCGTCGACCCGCGCGCGTGTCCCGCTTAACGCAGCGGACGCCCTAAGATGAGGGCGCCACTTGAGTGCTATATGAGCCTTTATAATTAAATAGATAATAATAACAATATGAATAAAACTTAACATTTTGCCGTAGACTTATAAGCTAGCTGTATTTTATTCGGCTAGCAAAGTGTTAACGCAAAAATAGGGTATTTGACTGATTTTTTTTATTGACTAAACACGTTTATTGAAATATTAGAAACACAACATATTTATTTTCAAATATCTTGCATATTTTCAGCGATATAGCGCATCATACTTTCTAATTAGCCAAGGAGAGCGCTATAAGCAAGTGACGTCACATGCTTGTACCGCCATACTCTCGCCATAGAAAATTTCTTTTTAGAAAGAGATAGCTAGAGTCACAATTAAGTAGCTCATAATTCGCTTATAATACAGATTTAATTTCTTTTTTCACATTTGTTATTCAATAATGTCGTAATTAAATATCTATATTTCAACAACAGTCAAATATCCTATTATTATGTTCTCAATCTTTCAATCAAACCTTAGTAACCCTTTAACCGCGCGGTTCCATTTTAATATGAAATTTTGTAGCGGTTACTCAACCACAAGTGCGTACGATCACAAGCGGTTGCATATTAAAAAGTATAAAGCGGCTAGCGGCGCCTCGCGGTCAACTTTCAGTAAATTTTCAGATATCAAGAACAGTCAGGATAACATGAAAACGAAATGAATATTTTATTGTACAAAATAATGGAACCTCCACAACTTAAAGTACGGCATCAAAAATCAAAGGCAAACTAGCATAAAAATTACATTTTTGTATATCGCATTTGTATATCGTCGCAATAAATGTTACATAGAAACAAAATCACAATAATGTGCGTTATAAAATGGGTTGCCTACTCCATATACTTGCCTATTACGACATTCCTAAAAGTGACAAAAATAAATAACTAATTACAATTATTATGTAATACGAGTATTTCATAAGTTTTGAAATAAAATAATTAGAGATGTACCGGATAGTGGTACCTAAAATGGCCGGATATCCGGCGTACAAACATCGTTGAAGCGTTCGTCGTGGCTGAGCGCTACCGACTCACTGAGTCATTGCGGTGTGGTCAAATGTTTTTTTAATTGATATCGCTCAATTTTTGTTGAGAAGTCACCCAAATCAGATTTTCATTAATTTTTTTATTATTAGTAGTAGCCAAATTGGCATTTTGAAGTCGCCAAAATGACGATAGTGTATTTTGCCTTTTTGTGTCGGTCGCCCAAAAACTTTTAAAGATAGCCTAGGTAATTTGCGATAAATCGCCTAATTTGGCCACGACTTACCAACCGCCCGCGTGAACCACTACCCGTGAGTGAAATGATCGAGTTTAACAATGTCAAATACGCCTAATACTTAAAGCTAAAAAAAATCACCGGTGTGGACTATTTTGAAGTAGATTACTAAAATGTTCCTGAATAATAACTATTTTGTTTTATTTATACAAAAACAGCACTATCCGGTTTCGCCGGAAATTGGGCATCACTATCCAGTCGAATATTTTATGATAATACAGTTGGATACGCCGGATTCCGGATAGTCACATCTCTAAAAATAATTAACAAACAATATTTATTCGTATTATCCAAAATGTCGTATGCCTTTATTGCAGTTAAAACCTTACTAGCCTATTTTTATTGCACCTCTTCGAATTTATTATAATATTAGATAGGTTTAGTCTTCGATCAAGAATATCCTAGGTACCGCTTCACGAACTAAAACAGCACGCAAAAATGGCTCCTCGAAATAGCGTCCCACTTACAAACTTGGTGCTTATTTTGTACATAATCATCTCTTATTTTGTACAAACTCACGTTTTATATCACTTATTTTGTACAAAATCACATCTTTTATCACTTACTTTGTGCAAAATCAGCGCCCAGTTTGTAAGTGGGACGCCATTTTGAGGTGCCATTTTTGAGACTTTGACCGGACATCTTGGGTATTCTTGATCGAAGGGTTTAGTAAATTGGCAGCACAAGCACAGAATACATAATAGTACAAGTACAGAAGATCCACTCCGCAAAGTAATTTAAATAAATAACGACTCTATCCCATACATAATAAAGTGCAATTCAGGTCGCACACCGCTCCCACCCGACAGTTATATTCACCTAGAAGTTGCTTCTCTTTCTATAGCGTAGCTCTTATCTCTTCTAACGATTTTAGGGTTTGTTCTTCTAAATAATAATTAAATAATAGGTACTTGATGTACTTAAATACATTTCAAAAAAACCTAGACTAGGTACAGTCGACGCCACATTAGACTTTACATGCTGACTTTGAGGCAATTTGCTTTCTTACGAAATAACATTGTCATTAATAATTAACTTTATTTTGAAGGTAGGTAGTAGTGTAGTACCTACCTCATCTATAAATTATTATTGCAATAAATACATAGTTGGGTGAAGATTGTTTAGCAAATAAGACAAGTAAGTACCTAAGAATAAACGGATACTAAATAATATCTAGGTAGTAGACAAGCACTTCTTACGTTTCGATGTCGTTTTGAACTTTTGGAAGTGTGAAATACGTGAGGTTGAATCCTTTATATTAGTATTAAGATGAACGCGGCGAGTGAGTGACTATCGAAATTGAACTGCTAACAGCCAGCCAACGGCGGCAGCCCTCTGAAATTAGTCCGTCCTGACGGACCCGCTGGCTACTTGTAGCTTCGTACCTAAAGCGCGGAGTGCGCCTAGCCTGGCACAAGTGTCATATTAAAGAAGCTTAAACGGATACATAGGCCGTTTGTTCACCGCAGGGAATGTTAACGTTATTTTTGAATATAACGTTATTTCTTACTTTTTTTACCGTTAATTTTAACATTAACGTTATGTCAATAAATAACGTTAATTTTAACGTTAATTTGAGAAATAACGTTAAATTTAACGTTATTTACTGAAATAACGTTAATTTTAACGTTATTTCTTTCTTTTTTACCGTTACTTTAAAATTAACGTTATTCCAATTAATAATGTTAATTTTTTACCGATCATTTTACCGGTACTAAATTTAACGCTATATTTAACGTTAATTTTACCGTTAAAATATTTTTAACGTTATTTTTACCGGTAAATTTACCGATAAAATGTTTTAACGGTATTTTTAACGTTATTTTTTATATCGTTATTTTTTTAACGGTATTTCAATGGCTGGTTCACCGCCACAAAGTCACCGAAAATGATTTGTCGAAGTAGCGATACCTGCATTAACTACTGAGTGAAATTTTAACCATTGATTCCCGCAGGGGGTGGTTCTACTCATGATTGCAAGCAACTTACTATGGGGCCAACTCTGATAACGCGAAAAAAATATTAGCTAATCCATACATTACGGTCGAGTAGGTATTGTGTTTTTGTATGGAACACCTGATTTTTTTTTCGCGATATCAGAGTTATTGTAAAAGTTGCTTGTTATCATGAGTGGAACCACCCCACTGCGGGAACCAAATTACCAAAATTTTAGTGTGTATATGGCCCCCTTGTCCACTGCAAACCCGTCACCTTATCTTGAACTCATAATAAAATAATCTCGTTCGCGGTGATAGCTCAGCGACGTCGGCAGTGGAAAAACGGCATAGTCTTACACGAACGTCATTATTTTGGTATAAATTACACAATGTCATTAACTAAAGTATGTCCATCCTTACTTGTCTTATATGGTAAACAATCTTCACCCAACTCTTTATTGAAATAATCATTTATAAAATAAAACAAATGGTTTTCAACACATAGATTACGAAATAAATTGTTAATAAATTAACATGAATTTCATAAACTTACTAACATATTTTTAAATAACGATTTAAGTTTAAAAGACGTATGACAACTGTCAAAAACTGTTTACTAAATAAGACAAGTAAGGATGAACAGACTTTACACAGGTACGCAAAGTCATTATACAACATACAAGGTCATTTTGTATTCACCATCCTAATTTTGAGGATGTATTCAGTCCATGAAACTGAACCACTTTCTCTTAAGAACACATGGTCAAATATGTAAAATTAAAATCGACTTTCCTACAAATCAAAGGGATCACGTGATCAATTTAGTATGGGATGACCAAAATTTTTTGGCGAAATTTGACACATGTTTCTTAGAGAAAGTTGTTTAGTTTCATGGACTGGACTCATCTTTAAAATTTGGATGGTATATTCAAAATGACCCGGTATTTTTTGTATATACGAAAGCCAAAACATGGGTCACATATTTTCATATTCAGAATCAGTATAAAAAAAATATGATACCTTAAAAACTCACGAAGTTACAAGCTTTTTGTGTTGTCCCGTTAGTAGAGTGTGCGTTAATTATGGTTTTGTAAATATTATTTAGTCAAAATATAACATGATATAAAAAATATTGCAATCGATTCTTTTACTGATTCTGAACAAACAGTTTTCAGGTTTCGTATATTATTATACTAAAAATAACCTTGTAGATTTTTCTCACAAAATCATCAGGCATTTAACATAAACTATTAACACAATTTAAAAAGCCGGTAGAAATATCACACCAGCCCACCGATTACGTATCTCTGTTGCTAACAATTCTCGATTGAAATCGATTGAAATCGCAGTTGCATTGCTGCTTTAAGTAAGATAGTTGTCACATTAGTTCTAACTAAAGCAGCAATGTCACTGCGATTTCTGTCAAAGTTGATTGCAACAAAATTAGACAATCAGCCTACTGGTCTATAACAAATTGACTGACAGCTCGGCTTACAATGCGCCAGGTGACAGAAAACGGAACTATATTGTCATGGCTAGGCAAGTCATCAAACGTCATTGAATCAAGTCATTTGCCTAGCCATTAAAATTAGGTAAAACCACTTTCTTTCTTAAGAGCCCGGAGTGATTTAGCCGCTGACTGCCGCTTTCTCGCTCACATTTCATGTTTTCTAAAGATTTCTCAAATCTGAGTGCGTAATTCAATACTTGTTGCAAACAAGTATTTGTTTTATACATGTACTGCAACAGTCTCAAACCTTCTTCTCGTTCACACTGTGTAACCAGCAAGTATTTACCATGTTGCATGGCATGCACGTTTACCGAGTTACAAGTTTTAAACATGTAGGCGACAAGTTTTGTATAAAACATGTTTTATACATGTATATGAATGAGAATAAAATCAAAACAATTGCATAAAACATGTATTATACATGTATTATACCTTGGTGAAAACGAGGGGTAAGATTACGGACATTTCAACATATATTTCAGTTTCGAGTTGCTAAAGTACAAAAAGTTATCGTATTTGCCAGTTCAAATAACAGTTAGAAATGACAACTTTTTGTACTTTAGCAACAAAAAACTGAAATATATTTTAAAATGTCTGTAATCTTATATTGCGAAAAGTGGCCGAGACACATTTTTCAATTACGGACTTAGTTTTAAGAAATCATGAGAAAACATGAAATGTGCGAACGAGAGCTGCAGTTAGCGGCAAAATCGCTACGGGCTCTTAAGTCACTGTTTGAAAGGCGCCGATAAATAAAAAGACTAGGCTGTTAATTAAGCGGCTGATTTAGCTAGTTGACTACGACATATCCATTAGCTAGAGTCTGTTTATTAAGTTTTAGACCCACCATCCCACCAGTGGTATGGACAGTGTTATGGTGGTCCGACAGGATCTTATCGTTATTGTAATAAACAGTACAATGATTTCAAAATACTATGTGAATTTAATTTACCCGTATAACTAGGCTACTTTTGCGATTAAATTGATGTAAGTACCTCGTGAATTCGTCAATCATTATTAATTTCAATAAAATTAAAAAAAAATGTAAGTAACTTGTTTTGCAAAATAAAATAAACATTTGTATTCTGTTGAAATAGATTGTAGCACCCTTGGTCAATAAATAATTGGTTAAAAAAATACTTACCACATAAGAAAATAAAATAAAAACAGTATTGAACAATACTTTGATCCCGCTTTGGTTATTTTAAAACCTATAAGGGCTCCCATACACAGAGTGGTAAAAATCGCCCACTTATAAAACAAAAAAGGTATAATTCTAAAATTAAAAAAAAAATACAAGTTTGTTCAAGTTTGGATCGTGAATGAGAGCCCTAAATATTTAGTTAGACTTATGTACTTCCCTATTCTCTCTCGTTTTGGAGGCAAACGTTTGATGTGTGATCAGTTCTCTGAAGAATCCGTTCTCTTTGGCCATTAGTTCGTTGTAAGTGCCTTTCTCTATGACTACTCCGTTCTCTAGCACGGCCACTTCGTCTGCGGACTGTATCGTGCTCAGCCTGTGAGCTATGGTGAGGACGGTGCGATCTTTGCTGATCTCTTTTAGAGCCTTATCGACTAAGTATTCGGAATACGCGTCTAACGCTGAGGTAGCTTCGTCTAGTATCAAGATTTTTGGGTTCTGAAACAAATTGAGAAAATGAGATATATTTTTTAATTTTATGTTTCATTGTATTAGGCTGCCTGTCCATTGACGCGGAGCTAGGCGGCGGCGGAGCGGTTCGCAATCCTATTGGTTAATATTTCTTCGTTTCTTTGCTCCGCCGCCTAGCTCCGCGTCAATGGGCAGGTAGCCTTAAACTAGGATTGTACAATACGAGTTTTGAGATGTGTGTAAATGTTTATAATTCTTTTTTTTACTAAATAAGATGCTCTTAAAATAAATGGACCTTAATCATACACAACTGTGGCAATGGGGATGGAAACTGAGGAACTAATGTCGCCACAAGCGTTTGTACTAAAATCGTTTGATTAGTTGTTTCAAATATCAATGTCATTTGAGACATATTTTAACCAATCAAAGTATTGATAGCGGTTAGATCGCCGATGGCGCCATCTGCGATTAGCTTTGCGTTGCCAACCCCATTTTTACCTTAAGTAAAAGTTGCTTGTAATCATGAGTGGAACCTGTGGAACCACCCCACTACGAGAACCAAATGATTAAAATTTTACGCTGTATTTCAGTTTTAAGATGTTGAAGTACAAAAAGTTATCATTTTTGCCAGTTCAAATAAGTGTTGGAAACGACAACTTTTTGTACTTTATCAACAAAAAATTTAAATATATTTTGAAATGTCCGTAATCTTATTTTGCGAAAAGTGGCCGAGACACATTTTTCAATTACGCACTCAGTCTCAGATTTAAAAAATCTTGAGAAAACATGAAATGTGCGAACGCGAGAGCGGCAGTCAGCGGCAAAATGTGTACGGGCTCTTAACTATAGCTCTGGAAAAAGCGACGCGTTCTGTCCACTGCTAAAGTCTTCACCACATTCCGCGCCCAGCCTTCCTTGCTCGCCACTACTGTGCCATATGTGACTCGTCACTATAGTTACCTTAACTATAGCCCTGGCAATAGCGACGCGCTGCTTCTGCCCGCCGCTGAGCTGCCCGCCGCGGGCGCCCACATTCCGCGCCCAGCCTTCCTTGCTCGCCACTACTGTGCCATATGTGACTCGTCACTATAGTTACCTTAACTATAGCCCTGGCAATAGCGACGCGCTGCTTCTGCCCGCCGCTGAGCTGCCCGCCGCGGGCGCCCACATTCCGCGCCCAGCCTTCCTTGCTCGCCACTACTGTGCCATATGTGACTCGTCACTATAGTTACCTTAACTATAGCCCTGGCAATAGCGACGCGCTGCTTCTGCCCGCCGCTGAGCTGCCCGCCGCGGGCGCCCACATTCCGCGCCCAGCCTTCCTTGCTCGCCACTACTGTGCCATATGTGACTCGTCACTATAGTTACCTTAACTATAGCCCTGGCAATAGCGACGCGCTGCTTCTGCCCGCCGCTGAGCTGCCCGCCGCGGGCGCCCACATTCCGCGCCCAGCCTTCCTTGCTCGCCACTACTGTGCCATATGTGACTCGTCACTATAGTTACCTTAACTATAGCCCTGGCAATAGCGACGCGCTGCTTCTGCCCGCCGCTGAGCTGCCCGCCGCGGGCGCCCACATTCCGCGCCCAGCCTTCCTTGCTCGCCACCAGAGATGTGCAAAATACTTTATTAAAAGTATTTAAATATAAAATACAAATACTTGGCTATTTTTTGTAATTCAAATAAAAATACAAAATGGTTTTCAAAAAAAGTATTTAAATACAAAATACAAAATACGTATTTTCAAAATACTTTTTTCAAATAAAATACCTTTTTTCGTAATTTATTTTTTATTATTGATATTATTTTTATTAACAGTTACAAGTGTACTACCACAGTAGGTAGGGTCACCGGGTAAACGGTGGGTCAGTTGGATACAGTGGGTCACGCAAACATTCACGAAATTAGTATAGGTAGCGCTGCCGCTTCCCCGCTCACAGACGCTACCCCGCAGGCAATCCCCCTCGGCTGGTTCCCAGGCGGCCACGCTCGCCTGACAACGTGTGACGCACGATTTTGTTGTGAGGCTGCTAAATAATTTTGAAATATGAGTTAATATCTTGTTTATAATTCTTATCTTACAATAGATATCAATAAAATTGCATTTCCACACTTTGCCCTTGTTAGTAAACTGTAATGTATCACATAAACAATTGACTAGCTATTTTTTCTTTACATGTTTATTCTTATTTTTATTTAAAATCGACCTGTGGTCAACGGTTGGTCTGACTTACTGTGTACACAGTGAATCGCGATTTCACACAAATCAAGCGTCACACGTTGTCAGACGAGCGTGGCCACGCGGGAACCAGCCGAGGGGGGATTTCCTGCGGGGTGGCTGTGTCTGTGAGCGGAGAAGCGGCAGCGCTACCTATACTAATTTCGTGAATTTTGCGTGACCCACTGTATCCAACTGACCCACCGTTTACCCGATGACCCTACTCATACTGAGGAACAGATGAATATAAGGCAGGCAGCAGCAGACAGCAACATTGCTTTTTCCACTCTGCAGAGATATAACGGTAAACCAAATCCTGACCGCCTGACACCTAACTATTCGGTCAGAAAAAATTTTGGTGTTGAACATGAGGATGCCTTGTGTGATTATACATACTTACGACATAGTGCCGATTTTGTTTTTCATTCTTTAAATAAATGAATAATTAAAATTAATTTCATAGTTAATTGTCTTTAATTACCTACACTTACGTACAAAAACCGCCTAGACCCATTGTTAACCAAGGGGTGATTCATTGTTCACCACCCGGTGTACACAGTGGGCCAATACTGCTCTTTTAAAAAAAACTTGTTTACTCTGCTCTCCATTAACGTAGTTCAATGATATAGTAATATTCTGAAAGCTAATGAAATGTACAATACTTCAAACCAAATTATAAGCCACGTTTACTGATAGGTTTTAAGATATGAACTATAAAAAAAAGTGACCCACCCTTCACCCGGTGACCCTACTACACAGTCCATAATAATAATTTTTTTAGAAGCCGTTATCTTTATCTTTTGCAATAAACAAAAAAAACCGGCCAAGTGCGAGTCGAATTCGCGCACGAAGGGTTCCGTATCAAAAAACGGCAAAAAAAACCACGTTTGTTGTATGGTAGCCCCCCTTAAATATGTATTTTATTATGTTTTTATAGAAAAGTACAACATCGACTCGACTATAATGTATGGAACAGCTGTTTTTTTTGCGATTTCGTGGTTGGCTCAATAGTAAAAGTTATTTATGTACGTGGTCTGAAAGCCCCATTTCATTTTTAGATATACTTAAAAATTAACCGTGTATATAAAGTTAAAATTACACGCTTAAACTCTGTCCATCCTTACTTGTCTTATTTAGTAAACAGTTTTTGACAGTTGTCATACGTCTTTTAAACTTAAATCGTTATTCAAAAATATGTTAGTAACTTTATGAAATTGTTGTTAATTTATTAACCATTGATTTCGTAATCAATGTGTGGCAAATCATTTGTTGTATTTTATAAATGATTATTTCAATAAAGAGTTGGATGAAGATTGTTACCATATAGGACAAGTAAGGATGAACAGACTTTACACACTTACCACAAAAAAGCAAAAATAAAAAAGCTTTTTAAAAAATAAGAAAAACCTTCAAAAGCCTAAAAATAAAAACAAAAAACAGCTTCAAATATGTAACTCTAAAAGGCAAGAAGTAATATTAAAATCACCAATACGCATATCAATTTTAATAAAAAAAGATCTAATGAAGTCGGGTGGAGATTTTAGAATAAAAAAAGTTGTCCTCCATCGATCCCAACCGACTTCAATAGACGTTTTTTTTATTAAAATTTATATGCGTATTTGTGATTACAATATTATTTCTTGGTTTTTGGAGCTATTTGAAGCTGTTTTTGTATTTATTTTTAGGTTTTTGAAGGTTTTTCTGTTTTTTAAAAGCTTTTTTTACTATGGCATCAAAAATGTATCCTGGTAAAAACTAGTTATAATGTACTATGGGCAACAGCGTCGCTTAACCAGTTTGCAACAAAATTCGTGTGCGCGCGTATCGTCCCTGCATGAACTAAACGTATGTGACAGCGGGTGCATCGTGCAAGGGATTTTAACCTTAGCAGTGGTTAAGCGACGCTTGCCCATGGTACAACGAAATTTTCTCAGTTTAGTGCATCATAACTTTTTTTAATGGGATAGATTTTTTTTGGTGCCGTATTATAAGTCAACCCTAATAATAATAATATCTAGAGAAAGAAAATTTTAAATTTGTCGCGGGTTTGAGATGACACGACTCGTTAGCCAGACTCTATACTTGGAAACAAGTTTCGTTTCTGTACCACTTTTTTTAAAAATTGGGCCAAAAAACTGCAGCCTAATTTATTATAAACGCTCTAACTTGGGATCTTTGAAGCTTTTAACAAATATTAGTGTTAAAACCGGTAAAATAAATAAAATATAGTATAAAATAACTTCATATTATTTCACAGATTTTTAACACTAGCATTTGTTCAAAGAGATCATCCTTAATATTATACGCAGATCGGCATACGTGGCCCACGACTGCCTAGTGTACAACTCTTTAGCGATTAGCCTGCTGAAATGCACCCATTAGAACCCGAATTAAATAGAAAATAAGCGAAATGTCATGACAAACTACCGAGCTCTGTGATTGGTTGTTTTGTTATGTTTGACATTGACATGACATACCTATACCACAGAAAACATAGAGATAAGTAATTTGTATTTTAAAAATACTAAATACTTCATAAAAAGTATTTCAAATAAAATACAAAATACATTTGGAAAAAAAGTATTTCAAATACAAAATACAAATACGTATTTTGTATTTTGTATTTGTATTTTAAATACATGTATTTCAAATAATTCACATCTCTGCTCGCCACTACTGTGCCATATGTGACTCGTCACTATAGTTACCTTAACTATAGCCCTGGCAATAGCGACGCGCTGCTTCTGCCCGCCGCTGAGCTGCCCGCCGCGGGCGCCCACATTCCGCGCCCAGCCTTCCTTGCTCGCCACTACTGTGCCATATGTGACTCGTCACTATAGTTACCTTAACTATAGCCCTGGCAATAGCGACGCGCTGCTTCTGCCCGCCGCTGAGCTGCCCGCCGCGGGCGCCCACATTCCGCGCCCAGCCTTCCTTGCTCGCCACTACTGTGCCATATGTGACTCGTCACTATAGTTACCTTAACTATAGCCCTGGCAATAGCGACGCGCTGCTTCTGCCCGCCGCTGAGCTGCCCGCCGCGGGCGCCCACATTCCGCGCCCAGCCTTCCTTGCTCGCCACTACTGTGCCATATGTGACTCGTCACTATAGTTACCTTAACTATAGCCCTGGCAATAGCGACGCGCTGCTTCTGCCCGCCGCTGAGCTGCCCGCCGCGGGCGCCCACATTCCGCGCCCAGCCTTCCTTGCTCGCCACTACTGTGCCATATGTGACTCGTCACTATAGTTACCTTAACTATAGCCCTGGCAATAGCGACGCGCTGCTTCTGCCCGCCGCTGAGCTGCCCGCCGCGGGCGCCCACATTCCGCGCCCAGCCTTCCTTGCTCGCCACTACTGTGCCATATGTGACTCGTCACTATAGTTACCTTAACTATAGCCCTGGCAATAGCGACGCGCTGCTTCTGCCCGCCGCTGAGCTGCCCGCCGCGGGCGCCCACATTCCGCGCCCAGCCTTCCTTGCTCGCCACTACTGTGCCATATGTGACTCGTCACTATAGTTACCTTAACTATAGCCCTGGCAATAGCGACGCGCTGCTTCTGCCCGCCGCTGAGCTGCCCGCCGCGGGCGCCCACATTCCGCGCCCAGCCTTCCTTGCTCGCCACTACTGTGCCATATGTGACTCGTCACTATAGTTACCTTAACTATAGCCCTGGCAATAGCGACGCGCTGCTTCTGCCCGCCGCTGAGCTGCCCGCCGCGGGCGCCCACATTCCGCGCCCAGCCTTCCTTGCTCGCCACTACTGTGCCATATGTGACTCGTCACTATAGTTACCTTAACTATAGCCCTGGCAATAGCGACGCGCTGCTTCTGCCCGCCGCTGAGCTGCCCGCCGCGGGCGCCCACATTCCGCGCCCAGCCTTCCTTGCTGGCCACTACTGTGTCGTGTAAGTGTGCTGTACGAGCTGCCGTTAACCAAGCCGGCTCAGTCTGTTGGCAACAACGCTAATATGAGTTATTTATTTATTATCTCACATGCACGAACGGTTAATGACAAAACAAACAATTAACCGCTTCTGTGGTCTAGTGGTTCGCCCACCCGTGTAAGACGCAGAGGTCCCGGGTTCGATTCCCAGGGGGGGGTACAATTTGTACTCGGTTTGGTTGGTGGTAGGGCTTATTTCAAGTCCGCCTGGCTAGATACCACCATCTTACCTAAGTCTGACGCCATAATAACAATTTAAAAAATTGTTGTGTTCCGGCAGTTAGAGGTAAGATAGCCAGTATTCCGGGTGTAGTGCGCTTCTACCTTCGACCTTATCGTCATTTAACATCAGGTGACAAATTACATAAAGAGGACGGCCTCTACGATGTCAATTTTGCTAATATACGTGATTTTACAAACGTTATCTTACAGCACGGAATAGATATAAGTACTACGTACAGAAAGGACATTCCCCGACCCGCCCTAGAATCAATTACTTCACCCCACCCCGCGAGTTCATATGCCCGAATCGTGTGCTCGTTTAGTCTTTAGTTTCAACAGCTGTCAAATTTTGTGTACAGTTGCGTGAATTTAAGTTGCAAAAAGCAAAGCATAACATTTTATATCACTCAAAGAAACATTTCTTATCACTGGTTAATACACATTTATTGTGGACCGTCGGCACACCAGGGTCATTTTCGATCTATCGCATATTGGGACGAGACCAAATTGGCAAGATAGCCATTAGCTTGGTGTTAACAAAAATCATTGTCTGGGTTGCGAAGTAGGAAGCTTCTGGGAAATATGCCACCCTGAACATGGTCACCCATCGCTAAAAAAATATCGATCGAGCATTGTTAAAATGGTAAAAAACCAAGATTTTTATTTGTGAGTGTGAGGCGACACGATTTCCGTAGTAGCCCTAGTTTTACACACACAGTTGCGCGTACAAAACGACATCTGTTTAGTGTCTGTGTAATACCTAAGTAATTATATCGGAGCGGTTGTATGGAGTGTCCGGGGTGTGCTTACAGTTAACAACTGTATTTCTAAGTATTAATGCAAAAAATATGAAAGTTCATTTCAATTATAATCTAATCACTATAAGTATAATGTATGTATGACCTACTTTTTTATTATTTAGTTTTGATTAATCGACTTCAAACCGGCGACCTGTACCTGTTAATTTATTCAAAAAGAGACACAAATTTCTTATAAAATACTAAATATTTCTTGCTTAATCGCGAAGACGTGAGTGAAATATTACAATAAGTAATAAAAAAGTCATAAAGAATTGTAATCTACGTCCGACATTACGATTACTTACGATAACATTTACGATGCAAGGTAGCCAAAGTATAATTTTAGATTTGAATAACTCTCAATAAATATTGAGAGTTATTCAAATCAGTTGCCCTACCATGAGTTGATGTAAACTGTGCGTATATAAACTGTCCGTATGTAAACTGTCCGTATGTAAACTGTCGTTTTCTCTCTTCCACTCGCATTGACTATGACCACTATCACAGAATAGTCAATAGTACTAGCGTAAAGAAGTTGCACTCCGCAAAATTGTTTAAATGAATTGCGACTCTTGCTCCGACACAATAAAGTGCAATAGGCTATTTGACTAATTTTGGAAAACCATTTTAAATTATTCCTTATTACGTAATAAGCGCACCACATTGATATTTCAGGAAAAATCAATGTATTTCATTAAAAAACAGTCTTACCCCCTTACTAATAAAGATTGAATAGCAGATGTATAGTTACACAATGGTTACTCTCTGTCAAACTATTTGAATTTGACATTAAAAAGAAAGTGACAAAACACTGTGTAACTATGCAGCTGCTATACAATCTTTATTAGTAAGGGGGTTAAAGTTTAAAATTTTAAAACCGCGCCAAAAACGCTATGGCGCTAGACTAGACACGTGACTTGTTGACGTCACTAGCCTGCTGTAAACATTGTAATATCCTTAGTCATTTGACAGCCATCAATCGCGGATCCTTAGTCTATGGTCGTGTCAAACGCCTGAAGCCATATTTATTTACAGGCAAGTGACGTCATCAGTCATCTTAGAGCGTTTTCGCCACAGAAAAAAAATCTAAAATTATTGCATTTTTCTAGGTGAAATTAATCAAATAATAGACTTAATTTAGTCTATATAATAGTTAAATATGTTTTTTACGCCAATATCTGTAAGGATGACCACCATTTGTAATATATTTTCAATGTTGTCAAATACCCTATTCAGGCCGCGCTCTCTTCGCTCCAAAACGTTCACTTAGTAGTTGCCTCTCTTTCTATCGCGCAGGTCTTATCTTTTCTGACGTATGAAATTTGTGCTCTCAGAGGACGCCGAGCTTCATACAAACGCACGGAGTATAGATAATAAACGTGACAGAGCCCTGGCAGTAACCGACAATTTACGGCAGCGAAAACAGTTCGCATCAACTCGTGGTAGAGCTACAGATCGTGTTTGGATTCGGATCGGATGCAAGATGCGCTACGAAAGACTCGACATAGGAATCTACTGGCGGCCGCCCGCGCTTTCACCCGCGTGGCTCCCGTTCCCGTGGGAATATCGGGATAAAAAGTATTATATATTTTAATCTAGACTATTTACTATATGTATGCCAAATTTTAACCAAATCCGTTCAGTAGTTTTTGCATGATTGAGGAACAAACTTCCAAACCCACAAACTTTCACATTTATAATATTAGTAGGATGTCCGACAACGATTATTTACGATCCAAGGTAGCCGCAGTATAATTTAGTTCCGTTATTTGTTGAGAAGATATTTAGTTTAGATCGTATTTGGATCGGGGGGCTGATTACGTAATTCTCGATTGAAATCGATTGAAACCGCAGCTACATTGCTACTTAAAGTAAGATAGTTGTCACATTGGTCCTTACTAAAGCAGCAATGTAACTGCGATTTCTGTCTTGCAACAAAGTTACAAAATCAGGGGGCAGATGCAGAAAGCAATTCAACATACCTTTTGGTCGTCTTCTTCAGTGTACTCGTCGGGAGCACCATACAAGATATTTTCCTTTATAGATCCGTTGAACAAAACCGGTTCCTACGAAACGACAAATTATTATTGATCGAGAATTTTCTTTCCATTGAATACTTGCAATTAAATAGAAAATAAAATTAATGTTAAGATTAAGGTAAGCTCATAGACCTATATACACCAGTCGATTTTTTATACAAACGAGGTAACTTTGAAGCCATGATTCTCTGCCAAGGATTGACTTAGCTGTGATCTGATGATGGCTATTCAGGGAGTGAATGGAGGACCACAGGTGACCTGGATCCAGATCCAGTTCTCTAATGTCCACATCGTCCAACAGTATCCTGCCCTTCTCCGGGTCATACAGCCGCAGTTTCAGGGAGGCTATAGTACTCTTGCCACATCCAGATCTTCCACTAACGCTACAGACTTAAAACAAAATAGAAGATTGTTGACATACCTGGCTGACAAACCCAATATGACTCCTCAACCACATTGGGTCCAGTTCTCTTATATCCACACCATCCAACAGTATTCTGCCCTTCTCCGGGTCGTACATTTGCAGTTTCAGGGAGGCTATAGTACTCTTGCCACATCCAGATCTTCCACTAACGCTACAGACTTAAAACAAAATAGAAGATTGTTGACATACCTGGCTGACAAACCCAATATGACTCCTCAACCACATTGGGTCCAGTTCTCTTATATCCACACCGTCCAACAGTATTCTGCCCTTCTCCGGGTCGTACATTTGCAGTTTCAGGGAGGCTATAGTACTCTTGCCTCATCCAGACCTTCCACTAATGCTAGACTTACAACAAAATAGAAGATTGTTGACATACCTGGCTGACAAACCCAATATGACTCCTCAACCACATTGGGTCCAGTTCTCTTATATCCACACCGTCCAACAGTATTCTGCCCTTCTCCGGGTCGTACATTTGCAGTTTCAGGGAGGCTATAGTACTCTTGCCACATCCAGACCTTCTACTAACGCTACAGACTTAAAACAAAATAGAAGATTGTTGACATACCTGGCTGACAAACCCAATATGACTCCTCAACCACATTGGGTCCAGTTCTCTTATATCCACACCGTCCAACAGTATTCTGCCCTTCTCCGGGTCGTACATTTGCAGTTTCAGGGAGGCTATAGTACTCTTGCCACATCCAGACCTTCCACTAATGCTAGACTTACAACAAAATAGAAGATTGTTGACATACCTGGCTGACAAACCCAATATGACTCCTCAACCACATTGGATCCAGTTCTCTAATGTCCACACCGTCCAACATTATCTTGCCCTTCTCCGGGTCGTACAGTCGCAGTATCAGGGAGGCTATAGTACTCTTGCCACATCCAGATCTTCCCACTAACGCTACGGACTTGCCAGGTTGAAGATGCAGGTTGAAGCCTTTTATAAGGGGAGCTCCACCGTAACAATACCATATGTTGTCTAGAATTATTTCACCTTTTGGCCTGTCTTTTGGTCTGAGACCACCTGAAAAATTGGGGATTTATAATACTTATTTTTTGTCGGTTATGGATTTAAATGTGTCAACAACTAATTACGTTACAATTGATATCGAAATGTTTAAGTTTCCAAACCACTTAAAGTATTAATGAATTTGCCGATCCTATAGTGACTTATTTAGATACAATAAAAAATATGATACAATTGCGTAATGTATGGAATTCACGTAAAACATTGCAAATCATAAACAATTTAAGCGTTTTTAAACGTCAATTCCATGTATTAATAGCCACTTCCATTTTATTTAATTGTCGACAAACAACGTCACTAGGCAGTAGGGGGTATAAATGATTTTGAACCTTAAATTGTGATAAGGTAAGTTGAAAGTCGATTAAGAAGATTTGTCACATATGCATGTAGTCAAGTGATGACCAGTGTCAGGGGGATTTCACTCCGCACTTAAACTTTTATATTAGCCTACTTCTCGCGGCTGACTCAGTCAAGCCAGCGCACGAGGGATGTCATGTGTCGGTTGGGACAAATCTACACGACAGAAAGAGGCACGCAGTGCTGTGCAATTTGAAATTGTACTTTATTGCCATGGAGCGAGAGTAGCTTATTATTTTATTGTTTCATATGGGCTTCTGCCTTATGAGTAAAGAAAAGACCAGAGACAAAGCTCCATACAACCGCGCGAATCGGTTGCACTACTACAATCACGCGGGGCATGTGTGCGTGACCACTGGCCGCTTGTCGCGTACGCGGAAAAACCGGAAATAACCTGATTTGACAACTGCAGCCAGTTGACAATCTCAGTGCATTGCTTGTTTTGTTAGTTGCAAGTTTGACTTTCACGTTCTTAAGAAGCATTGTCTCTGGTCCTTTTCCTTACTCATGTGCTTCTGTTTCTGTGCTAGTATCATGATGTGTGTAAAGTCAAATAAATAAACAATTATCTAACCCGCCACAGGTATACTAGGCTCCCTATCTATAATCTGCCAGAGCCTGGTCGCGGCGCCTACGCCCTTGTTCAGCTGCGTGTAGAAGTTGCTCAGCCCCCCGATGCTGATGCCGACATACGCCGCGTACAGCAGGAACGACGTCAGATTGCCCACCGTCAGCTGTTCAGTGGCCACCATCCCGCCGCCGTAGTATAATACTAGTATGATGATTACGTTGCCTGAGAGACCCGTCTGGAAGTATAATATTCATAATAGGGATGACGACTAATTAATAAAATAACGAAATACTAATAAAAATCGTAAACATATAAATCTTTTAGAGTAGCTTGTATACCTCTTGGTTTTATATATTGAGTATTATTTGTTTTATGACCCTTCAAAGTTGGGTGGAGAAGTCCATTTAAAAAGTTAAAAATTTATTAAAATAAATAATACCTTTAATTAGTCCGTAAAATGTATAGCAACCATTTTGATTAACACAATATTTAATTTAACTGCCTAACAAATTTCCTCCGCGTTGCATACAATTTACCTATGCATGACGTCATAACTAAGTAGCCGTTAGTATGGAGCGTTTTTGGGTGAGTCCAATTTGTATGCACTTCAAACTGTGATGTCTCGGGCAGTTTTCATGCTACCGAAATAATTCTTTTACCTATGTTTCTTTTTTTGAGACGTAATTTATAAACATTATTACGTAAAAAAATTATTAACATAAAATAAAATAAATATTCGTCATGCCTATTATAGGAATATAATTATAATAATGAATATAAATCACTACCTACATAGTTTAAAACAAAGTCACTTCCCACTGTCTGTCCCTATGTAAGCTTAGATCTTTAAAATTACGCAACGGATTTTGGTGCGGTTTTTTTAGTAGATACAGTGATTCAAGAGAAAGGTTTATAATGTATAATACATGCTGTCAAATTTCATTCTAAATTGACCCAACCGGGGATGACGCCTTCTACTTCAGCGGTTCCCGAATTCTTTTGGCTACGGAACCCTTTTTGCTTTACTGCTTTTGGGCGGCACCCTAGCTCAAGTAAGAAGTTAATCAACCAGGGTAGTTACATTCAGGTAAAGAAAACTTAAGACAAGGCTGCGCGGCGAGCGCGAAGCGCGAGCCGAAAGAAATTTTTGGGTCTATTTTCTAACTAAATGTACTATGGGCAACACCGTCGCTTAACCAGTTTGCAACAAAATTCGTGTGCGCGCGTATCGCCCCTGCACGAACTAAACGTATGTGACAGCGGGCGCGGCGTGCAAGCGATTTTAACCTTAGCAGTGGTTAAGCGACGCTGTTGCCCATGGTACGTTGAAATCATTAAAACTGGCAGTAAAACCACTGTACTATTAGTTATTCTGTGGTAGAGTCTGGTAACTGGTAAATGAAGGACATGTTGAATGTATGTGAATGTTTGTAATTAAAATACTCAAAATCAATGGAAACAAACGTAGGTAGACGGACTAACTAGTGTAGTGATCGACATATGGGAAAACCTCGCTCAACATAAGCATTTGAAAGCAGTATGCTTAAAGCGCGAGATACAACGCAAAATAAGGTATTTAAGATGTTGTCCTTCATGCTTTTAAACATTTGGACCCATTTTTATTAATACTTTGATTGTGATCGCGTGTTATCATCAAAAATCTGGACAAAACTAATGGATCGTCGGGACGCGGGACAATGACATCGAAATCGGGACTGTCTTTATACCTAAACTCTTGAATTTTCGCGGAACCCCTGCGAGCCTCTCACGGAACCCCAGGGTTCCGCGGAACCCCATTCGGGAACCGCTGAATCTACATGGTGGATTTTTAAAACGGTACATTAAGGGCAGGTACCTTAACCGTTATAGTTACAGGAAAACGTTCCTAGGAGACCATCCATAACTTTTTAAGATATTCTGAACTGCATTCACAGATTTTGGAAAAAATTACCTTTAGCAAAAAAATGCTAAAATACCAAAAAAAAATTTTTTATGCCAATCGATCCTATTTCGTGTGGGGATCAAAATACTCTACGGGATCATTTAAGGTATGAGTACTAGAAACGACAGAAATTGCCAAAAACTTTTCCCATACATTTTGTACTGAAAATCGGTAAACCAACTCGAAATATTTTTTATAGCCAAATGATCCTATTTCGTACTGTGATCAAAATACCCTTTAAGGCCAACTGAAATTTGAGTACAGAAACTACAATAAGTGACAACACCGGCTTCACACGCAAGCACAATCTTCTACAACATTAGATCTAAAAAAAAACAGTTTCTGTACTCAAAATTCAGTTATCCTCAAAGAGTATTTTGATCACAGTAAGAAATAGGATCGTTTGGCAATCAAAATATTTCGAGTTGATTTATCGTTTTCAGTACAAAATGAATGGGAAAAGTTTTTAGCGATTTCTGTCGTTTCTAGTACTCATACCTTAAATGATCCCATAGAGTCTTTTGATCCCCACACGAAATAGGATCGATTGGCATAAAAAATTTTTTTGGTATTTTAGCATTTTTTTTGCTAACGGTAATTTTTTTTTCCAAAATCTGTGAATGCAGTTCAGAATATCTTAAAAAGTTATGGATGGTCTCCTAGGAACGTTTTCCTGTAACTATAACGGTTAAGGTACCTGCCCTTAATGTACCGTTTTAAAAATCCACCCTGTATACTTACCGTTATGAGATAATATACAGTGTTAATTTAAAAATGTTTTGGTTATAAGGCCACCCGTTTGAATATTTAATGCTGCGAAAAAAAAGAAATAAATAATGCATGAACTACTCACCATTCCATAGAAACTTCCGACAGCCAACGCTTCTTTGTAGGCTAGTCGGAGCAAGCTCTCGATTCTCTTTCCGTAAGCCTCGCATTCCTGCTGCTCTTTGCTAAATGCTTTTACAGTCTTTATGTTTGATATTTTTTCTTCAGCTAACTACAACATAAGATAAAATAAATGGAGGATTTAATGAAAATAAAATATATTACGTAGTCGGAAAAGTTCACGGCCTTTTTGTACTAAAAATAATAAAGATACCACAGCAGACGTCTTTCACATCAATATTACCAGACCTGAATCTGCTGAACCATTTTTTTGCACAAGTATTCGACAAAGCATCTTCTCCATTAACATTACAAATCTTTCTTTGAGCACTTGCAGCATTTTTTTTATTAAGGGTCTGAACTCTTATCGAAAAAAATTGCAAAATGTATCTAATAAAAATTATTAAAAATATGAAAAAGCAAGACAATTATCTTTTTTTTCAGTTTTACCGTTATTACCAGAAATACAGCTGTCAAACAATTTAATACATTCCCGCCTAAGTTTAGTATTTTCAGTAATATGACACGCAAAATTCATACTTCAGAAAGTCACACACTTTTCTGACCACCTATTAATTTAATTGGTGAAAGATCCATATTTTCTTTTTTATTGTCCCCATTAAAATAGAATTCCACAAACATGTCAAATTGTCCTAAGCTTCTAAATTACTTTGTGTAGTTGTAATTACCTCACTTGTTTCAGCCAATGAATCTTGCAACTGCCTTGTTATGCCTCGAACGAACCGCCCATACACAACTGCTAACATCGACACGGGAGGCACCACACACAGGCCGATCATAGCTAATGATGGTGACATGTAGAACTGGGGAAAAAAATTGTTAAGTTTATCAATCAATTAACAGCATTTATCGACAAACAAACTGTATAAATCAAAGTAAAAGTCAAAATATCTTTATTCAAATAAACTTAATAATTAAGTGCTTATGAATCGTCTATATTTACCTACCACCCGTTCCTTCTTTAACTAATAAGAAAAAAACCGGCCAAGTGCGTGTAGGGCCACGCGCCGTAGGGTTCCGTAGTTACCTTATACCATACCATATTTAATACCACCTATCATTTTTCGTCTGCAAAAATAACTTTGTTTTTCACAGTGTTGGTATGAATGACAAAGTTTTAGATGCTGTTTTGGAAAATGTGCTATATCTCGAAAACTAATTACTATATCTCGTTCAATCCAATTTTTGTTGAAAGTGTTACGTGCCGGACTACAGCTGCGCCACAAAAAAAAAAGTTGGAAATCTGACATTTTGACTATGCCATGATGAAGTCTATAGTTTGTCGGAGTTTGTCGCCAAAAACCAGAGTTTGTCGGTCTTCCGTTTAGGAGATACATGTGGCTCAGCTGTAAAGACGACCTTCCGTTCTCGAGATCCAGGTAGAAATATCTCTACAGCATATCCCCACATATCTTCTAAGCGTAAGATTGACAAACTCTGATTTTTGGTGACAAACTCCGACAAACTAATGGCTACACACTCGAGTTATCAGATTTTTGCTACGACCTTCCGTTCTCAAGATCCAGGTAGAAAGGTCTCCACAGCGTATCCTCACATATCTCCAAAACGCAAGAGCGACAAACTCTGGTTCTTGGTGACAAACTCCGACAAACTACCGGCTACACACACGAGTAATCAGATTTCTGTTACGACCTTCCGTTTTCGAGATCTGTGTGGCTCAGCTGTAGAGACGGTCTCTACAGCTGCGCCACACGTATCTCCTAAACGCTAGACCGACAAACTCTGGTTTTTGTGCGACAAACTCCGACAAACTAACGGCTATACATACAAGTAATCAGATTTTCGCTACGACCTTCCGTTTTCGAGATCTGTGTGGCGCAGCTGTAGAGACGTCTCTACAGCTGAGCCACATGTATCTCCTAAACGGAAGACCGACAAACTCTGGTTTTTGGCGACAAACTCCGACAAACTATAGACTTCATCATGGCATAGTCAAAAAGTCAGATTTCCAACTTTTTTTTTGTGGCGCAGCTGTAGTCCGGCACGTGAAAGTGTTTATTAAGATCTACAGCATATATTTTTTTTAGTTTTTCACTCTCTTATTTCAAAAGTTAAAGGGGGGGGGGGGGCACATTTTACCACTTTGGCGGTGTATATCTTTCAAACGGTTGACTTTGAGAAAAAGTTGTCTTAGGAACCTCAATGTCATTTTTAAAGACCTATCTATAGACACCCAACACGCCATGGTTAGAAGAAAAAAATTTTTTTCAGTTTCAGTTCCATGTATGTGGAGCCCCCCTTAATCTTTTATTTTTCTTATTTTTGTATTAAATTCGTTAAGCGGTTAATAGAATACATCTACTTACCAAGTTTCAACTGTGTAGTCTTAATACTTTCAGAATAAAGTGGCTGTGACATACGGACAGACAGACAGACAGACATGACGAATCTATAAGGGTTCCGTTTTTTGCCATTTCGGCTACGGAACCCTAAAAAATGGGCGCAAGAAACTTGGCTTTGACAGAAATAAGTAACAATATTTACAAAGTTAAATATAGCGTTACCAAATACAACAGGATTATTAACAACATAGCACTTATACTAGCAAGTTATGTGTAACATCATTTTCACGCATGTCGGTCTTTCAGATTATCATGTACTTTATAATAACCTTTACCTACGAGCCTCCATTATCGAAAGGTAGATAAATCACTTGTTGTGGAACTTTATTAATCAAGGTTAGGCTTTGCCCCATAAATAAACCTCTAGTTTTAGCAAGCCTAAATATTGGAACAGCAAGTTTTTCTTTATTCCTTGTATTAAAATGGTGAATGATTGTTGTACTGATGACTGAGCCATGATTAAAAGTTTTAGTAACCTCTTTCTTACTAATTAATATGTTTTTAGCAGCAGAAAAGATTGACAGTGACATTTTCATATAGAAATCGTAACCATAGTTTTTCTAAACATATTTAATAGTATTGATTCTTTGCACAACTGGGGCCAAAGTCTGCTATTGTTTGTTGACGTCATAATCATGTGTCAATTGTCTTTGAATTGTACTGCTTTTTGAAACAGTTCTTGTTAATGAACCCAAAACCGAAATACGATTGAAACATGCTTAAGACTAGTACTATGCTGTTTAGACTAGTATAGAGGGCCATACCATCATTCCAGTTCCTGCTCCGACCATAAACAATGACCGTAGGCCATCACTGACATTCTCACTCAGGTTCCTGCCAACAAGCTGAGTGTCGGCTGAGAGTCGGTTGACAAGCTCCCCAGTAGACGTCTTACTGAACCAAGCAGCTTCTTGTCTCATTATTGCACCAAAAAGCTGTTTACGCAGAGCTTGTGTCATCCTTTGACCTGTAAAAGAAAAATAAACAACAAACTTTTTAACATTGCAAGAAAAATGTATCTTTTATTTTTTTACTAAGTTTAAAGCTTATTATATATCTATCTATCAATGACTAACAGCCGAACACTCAAAGGCTTCTTAGCTAAAATCTTAAGTTAAGGTTAATAACTATAAGGAAGCTGTCAGTTTTATTACATTATTATTATTATATTTAAATAAGCGAGCAGTTGTTGCAACTGATAGTGCCTGTATCCTGCAATCTTTGCTTTATTTTTACTTTATGTTTAGTTGGTGTATGTCTAATTTATTTTTAAATTGGTTTAAGTTGTTGGCGGCTGATACTATTATGCTCTGGCAAATTGTCCCACACTTTGACCACTCTATTGCTTAGAAAGTGCCTGTGAGGGTTGTTGTTAGATATTGTTCTTACAAGTTTTAAAGAGTTTCTATCAAATCTGACAAATTTATTTAATTTAAGGTGGCTTTAGCTTTAAAATTTGTTTGAGAATTTGGTTGTTAACTTATCAAATAGGACAGCCATATGAGGCCAGACAACAATGAAATATCTATTGTGTCTCATTTTCACCATACCATGGGCAATAGTGTTGCTTAACCACTCCAAAGGTTAAAATCGCTTGCATGCTGCACCGTCACAAGACACATTTAGTTTGTGTGAACACACAAATTTTGTTGTTAACTGCTTAAGCGACACTGTTGCCCATAGTACTTACGTGTTATAATAAGAAAATAACAATTACCAGAAATGCCCATTAGATAAACTCTTCCAAAGTTACATAGACCTCCTACTAAAAATACCCCACAAAGCATTAGACAAAGGGTGTCCAACTGCTCTCTGGCCGCTCCAAGGTCACTTGAGCTGCTGTAAATGATGTCTAGCACTTTGCCCAAGGAAAAAGGCACTGCCATCGTTACACTTGACGATACTACTAGAAAACTTATAGCACCTGTAAGTTTAAAAAAAACTATTATTTTACTGTTAAAATAATGAAATAGCCCACTTATTATATTATTTTCTTACCAGCCAGTGTCCATTTTTCAGGCTCTGCTAAAGTAATCAATCTTCTTAATTCAGATGTCTTTAACTTTACATTTATTTTCTTCGAGGACTTTAAACTTTTATCCTTCACACAGTCTACAACATCACTCTTTTTCTCGGCATCCACTTGAGTGCTGTAGTAACGAGGTTTAATCCAAAGTATTCTAGCTTTACTAAAGGAAGACTTTTCATAATAATTCACGTCGTTGCGACTAGAAATGAATCTGAACTTACACTGATTACATGACTGACTTTTGACTGGAATTCTCAATAACAGGTTCGTAGGCCTACTAGCTATTTTAGTGTCTAATCGTATCTGAAGTAATCGCTGTAACATTTTTGATTAATTTTGTAGTTAAACACAAAATTAATAATCACAGCATTTTCGTAATATTTTGGGTACAATATTCTATTATGCTGTCAGCTGAGCTGAGCTCCTTGCTTGTCATCTGTCAGTCTGTCTCTGCTGTCACTAGGTGCATTCCAAAAGACTAATCGCTGAGTCATTGGTATGTAATCACTCTATGGCGATCTAATGGCTCTCTGAGAAAGGAAACTAATGGAGCTGACACGAACTGCAATACAGACAAAATACAAGGAATTCGTGACGTCAGGCGCATGTCGTGCGTGTCCACCATATTGTGTTGCGTTAACATGTTACAATGGGGTTGGCAACGCAAAGCTAATAATTAGCTTTGCGTTGCTTCAATTATTGTAGATGTCGCTGCGTACGCTTGTTCCTAAGACAGTAGACGTTAAGGGGCCTTACTATGAGCTCTTATAGCAGGACTTATATTGAACTGCCTTACTTTTTCGTACTATGATCTCAAAGGTTAGTATGAAAGCAGGCCTTAAGCAGTCCTGTTTAAGGCCTGCTTTTGAACTGAACGCTTTCTTATTTGCTGATGGTAAGCCACCAGAACAAATCTATGGGAATTTAGGTAATTAGGTATGTAGTTTGTGGTATTTTTTACCTAAAAAGACCCATTGACAGAAAATCACTGACATGAAATTTTTTTTTTTTATTTAACTGGACTGGCTGTCTGTATGATTTGACAGCTAAGTTTTTGTGCCTATTTGAAATGCCACTAGCGTGCGTCTAAAGAACTAATTTTGACGTACAATATGAAAATGGTTGCCGTGATGGTCTCTCCAGACTTCAAACTTTAGTACCATGTACGCACGCTATGCTCACGCTACGTCCTACAGCGCCAAAATGGCGGAAATCAAATAGGCACAAAAACAGTTTGACATAATCCTGTCCAGTATAAATATATGCAGGTCAGTGCAGAAATTGAATATAAAAGACTATTCTACAATGCAAATGCCAGAATTAAAAGCCAAATTAAGACGTTTTTATTCTTACAGATTTTTTTTTCTATTTCGATACCTTTGGGTAAAAAGGTCGTATAAACTTAAACCCGACTTTTCAGTAGAGACGAAAAACGTTTTTAATTTTTAATAAAAAATCATATTACCTTTTTGTTTTTGAAGTTATAAAAAATTTACCAAGAAAAATATCTTAGAATTTGCTTTCCGTAACAATTGGCAATAAAATAAACACTATCGATAGGAAAACACTATCGAAATGGAAACCCTATTGATAGGGAAACCCTATTGATAGGGACACTATACTATCATTTGGGAAGCCTTTTAATACGCTTTCCCTAACAATTGGCTTAATGAAATAAACACAATCAATAGAGAAACCCTATTGATACGGAAAACCTATCGATAGGGAAACCCCATCATTTGGGAAGCCTTTTAATACATTTGTGGTACAGTGGGCGAAATTTAGAAAAATTTAGCGATTTATGAAAAAAGAGTTAAGAGAAATGCATGTTTTTTAAAAAAAGCTGAATTTAAGTCATGATTATCACGTTTTTATGAGTTATATTTGCAATCTGTCTGAACTTACAAGTATCTGGCATCACGTCATTTTTTATTTGAACAAAATCTATTCGCTACTTTTGAAGGAATTGTATTTTTTGTACAAAGAGTCCATTGTCAAAATTACAAATCTTAATTCTGCAAAAAAAATTAAAGTGGATTGAATATTTTTTTTTATTACTCATTTATAGTCTAGTTTCGCCCCCTTTAGGGATTACACTTTATCCAGGGACACACTGTATATGAGTCAATGAAATGTGCGTTTGAAGAAGAGAAACTTAACGATAATAAAAGCTCTATCCATATTTTTTAGGAAAAGACTTTTTTTAATTTTAATTAAATAAATATGAGACCTGAAAATAATTCAGAGTATGATGAAAATAATGGGAATGAGACTGGTTTTTGACCGTTTAAAGTGAGTTTTTGGTCGGTTTTATATAGTAGGCCTGTAGATTTCATAAAATACTACCGATTTGCATCATTTCGCCAAAATTGCTACTTGGTCTGTTTTTGACTTAAGTGTATCAATTTAAATCCCACTTTACGTTTGCTACGTTTACTTGACGACTACTCAGTGTTGCCAGATGCACTGTAATTACAGGAGATCTACTGTATTTTTACGTCATCTACTGTACACTGTATAAACTAAATTACAGTGACGAAAGCACTGTAATTTCTACTGAGCCAATAGTTCACGATATTTTGGTAAATATGAGCACAACATAAGAATGGATTTGAAAATTTATGATCATACACGTGTAGTCCACAATCCACACGACCAATCTGGTTTATTTTTAGCACGCGACCACTCTAGGGTTAAGAGATTCTTTCCTTGCGTTGGTTGAGGATTCCCTGAGCATTAAAATTTGTTGGATGAGTAGGTTATTGGGAAGTGAACGCAATGATCGAAACCAAAATTTTCAGATTCCACGTCATATCGATTTCGATTCTTTGGAATCGATTATCATTTTGCTGCATTAATATGAATGAAATACAAATAGGAAATAATCAATAAATATTTTAAATGAATGAATAAAAATAATTTAACGATATAAATGTCTTTTTAATGCACTGTAAAAAACACTGTATTTTTATGTACAATTCCCTGTATTTTTGTTGTAAACACTGTATTTTAATGCAGATATTAGAGACGGTCATCAAAAGTGCTTCATTTTCTATGAAAAAGGCAGTGACTAGTGACCAGTGAACGACTTTTGGTATTTAGACACTAAATGTAAAATGAATGTAGTATTTCTCATTTCTTACAAAATTTCGCGGCAACAGGTTGTGCGTGATAATTTTGATTAAAGAATTAAAAATAATTAAAGAGAAAAAGAATGCTTGCATGCACTGCTTGTATGCAACTATGCATGTTGCATGATGCGGGTTGAAAAAAGTCTAAAAATGGAAAAAAAGGTATTTTAAAATAAACATAAATAAGTTAGTGACGACATGCCGTTCAATGCAGTGAATGGCACTGTTTACACGCGTCATTTATTATTCACTAGCGGTCGCCCGCGACTTCGTCTGCGTGGAAAGTTTTTTTGCTATCCCTCGGGAACAATACTTTTTTTCGGGATAAAAGCTACCCTATGTCCTTCTCTGTACCCCTGACAACGTGTATGCGAAATTTCATGATGATCGGTGCAGTAGTTAAGACGTGAAGGCGTAACAAACAAACAAACAAACAAACGGACTTTCGCATTTATAATATTAGTAAGGATTTCCGATGCGATGACTGATGAAAGTCCGATGCCCGATGAAACCGCACTGCCGTCTAGTGACTTTCATCGAAAAGGCGCATCGCGATGAAAGATGAATCTACTTAATTAGACACGTCATTTTCGATGCTTTGTTAATATTCCGTAGATGCAGCAGAGCTCAGTGGTGTAAGTTAATCAAACGTAACACACATTTAAAATAGATTTATTTTATACTTTATAGAGATTTTACACCATGACACTATGATAGTAATTTTTTAGACAGAACACAAAACAAAAGACCATTGTGACAATGTCACACCTTAAACATTGTATTCAGCCAGTCGACATTGAACCTCTTTTTCAACACTCCTCCTCAATGGAAGACTGTACTGAATATCTTCATCATTCAAACCAACTACATCACTCATTATCATCAAGCACACAAGTTCATTTCTCTCACACAGAACTCATTCTTGCATCTCGGTAAAGCCTTCGTCAAAATATCTGCAGTCATCTCTTCAGTCTGCAGGTACTCCACTTTCACAATGTTATCATTCAACGCTTCTCTGATGTAATGACATCTCACATCGATATGTTTAGTCCGTTGGTGATGAACAGGGTTCTTTGCAATTTGTATTGCTGATTGACTGTCACTATAGAGCATAATTGCATGGCGTTCCTTTGCGGTTAATTCTTCTATAAGTCTCTTCAGGAACGTTGACTCTCTGCATGCCTCTGACATGGCAACATATTCAGCTTCTGCACTGGATAAGGCTATTGTGCGTTGCTTCTTGCTTTCCCAGGATATCCTATATCCTCCTAAAAAGAATATATATCCGGAAAATGATTTCCTATCACTGATATCTCCAGCATGATCAGCGTCTACATATTCAGTCAGATCTTTTCCTGTCTTTTTAAAGTTCAATTTGTAGTGAGCTGTACCCTTCAGGTATCTTAACAGCCTCTTTGCTACGCTCCAATGTTCACTTCACTCGTATAGCAGCTGTTAAATTGACTAAGATAGGCAACGGCAAAACTTATCTCAGGTCTCGAGCAAACAGCTAAGTACATAAGTGAACCGATAAGTTTCTGATAAGGGAAATCTTTGGGTGGGATGAAGTTCTCCGTTTTCGGTTTTTCCAGTTTCCTCCTGGTCTCTAAGGGTGTCTTCACTGGCTTACAGTCAGCCATTCCGAACTCTTTCAGAATCTTCTGAATGTATTCACCTTGATCAATGGTTATCTTATTCACTTTTTGATCTATCTTCATTCCTAAAAAGGTGTCTACCTTTCCCAAATCTTTCCTCTCAAATTTAGTCCTCAATTCTATCTTGACGTTTTCTTTTTCCTTTTTGTCATTATAGAATATAAGAATATCATCTACATATACTGCAATGTAAACAATGTGGTTTCCTCTTCTTCTGAAGTAAACACATGGTTCATTGTCAGATCTCTTAAATTTCATCTCTATTAGAGCATCATGAAGTTTCTTGTTCCATGCTCTGGGTGCCTGTTTCAGACCATACAGGGCTTTCTTTAGTAAGCAGATATGATTTTCCTTCCCTTTCTCTTCACATAGCTTAGGTTGCTTCATGTATACTTGTTCTGTCAAATCTCCGTTTAAGAACGCTGTGACTACGTCCATTTGATCAATTGACAGGTCATTCTCGACTGCAATAGCGAATAGAAGTCTGAGTGTGCTATGCCTTATTACAGGTGAAAAGGTCTCCATGTAATCTAAGCCATATATCTGCGTAAACCCACGAGCTACTAGTCTAGCCTTGTATCTCTCTTTCCCCCCTGGTTCCTTTTTAATTTTAAAGATCCATTTGGAATCTACAACGTTAAAATTATTAAGGGACTGATCCGGCTTGACTAGACTCCAGGTGCCATTCTTCTTCAAGGCATTAAGTTCAGCATCAATGGCCTCCTGCCATTTATCCTTGTCATGTTTGCTGAGGGCTTCTTCGACAGTGAGGGGATCATCACTGTGTCCTTTTGTGGCTTTATAAAGACAAAAGTCTCCATAATCCTTAGGCTTTCTCGCGTTGAGGATATCTTCTTTCTTCTGCTTGTGTTTCAGGTGGCTGCTCCTCCTGAACATCTACCGTCTCAATCTCAAGTCTCTCTACTTGAATGTCAGGTTCTTCATTTATTGTAGAATCTGTAATACAATCTTCGAAGTGATCTTCTTCTGTATTAATAGTAACTGTTTCTGTTGTTATCTGCTCAGACGGGTTACTATTCTCTTGTATATGCTCCTGTTGGATTTCATTTATCTGTTTCTCTTCATTTAGTGATCATCTCACTGTATTCTCTCTTGGTAGTGTATTTTCTCTTTTGTTGAAGAACTGGTTCTCGAAGAATGTCACATCTCTAGACTTCTGAAGCTTATGGTTGTGGGGGTCACAAAGTCTATATCCTTTAGAATTCATGCAATATCCTACGAAGATCATCTCCTTACTCTTCGCGTCAAGCTTCTTCCTTTTATCTTTGTCGATATGCATAAAGGCTTTGCATCCGAACACTTTAATACCACTTAAGTTGGGTTTTTGTCCAGACCAAGCTTCTAATGGGGTCACGTTAAGTGCTTTCGTAGGTGAACGATTCATCAGAAAGACTGCAGTATTGATAGCCTCTGCCCAATACTTGGTGCTCAAGCCAGCTTCTTCTAACATACACTTCGCTTTCTCTACTAATGTTCGATTAGTGCGTTCCGCTACTCCATTCTGTTCGGGGCAATAATCAATGGTTAGTTGATGAACTATCCCATTTTCTTTGAATAACTGACTTACATCTTTGTTCACGAATTCTTTTCCGTTGTCAGACCGAAATTTCTTTATCTTCCTATTCGTTTGATTCTCCACTAACGACTTAAATTCAACTAGCTTTGAAAAAACTTCAATTTTCTTTTTCAAGAAATAAACAAAGGTGTATCGCGTTTTATCATCAATAAACAAAAGAAAATATCTCATGCCGCCGTGTGATTCCGTACTCATCGGACCACAAATATCTGAGTGTATAAGCTCTAGTATTTCAGATGATCTCGTTCTGCTGCTCTTGCTAAAAGGTGTTCGTGTTTGCTTACCTTTTAAGCAGGGTTCACATTGTAGGACATTCGGGTTATTGAAACTTACTCCTGTTGCCATACCATCTCTCAACAGCTTCATGTTGGGTATGCCAAGATGTGCCAATCTCTTATGCCAAAGCTCATAGTCATCTGGTATCGACACTGCAAGGGCTGAGTCAGGTTCTGTAAGGAATTTGAGTTTGTAAGTTCCATTCTCACTCTTACAATTGTAACTCACTTCTCCTTTTATACAACATTCGCTCTTGTCATATATATCACACCCTTTCTCAGAAAAAACAACTATAAAGTTTCTACTCACCAGTGTATCCACGCTTAATAAATTAGCAGACAGTCCAGGGACATACTTTACCTCTCTCACTCCAAATTGCATACCCTCATCTTTAATGACATCACCTGAGCCACATGTATACAACTTTTGGCCGTTTGCTACATTAATATCAACAACACTGTTAAAGTCTCTATAGTTAGCTAGCCAATCCTTGCGGTAAGTCATGTGAGAGGACGCTCCTGAGTCCACTACCCATTCACTGTCATTAGTCTTGATGGTGCTATAAGCAGCTAGAAAAGTGTGACCCTTTTTCTCTTTGTTTGCATTAGGATTCTTCGGACATGTCAATGCTTTATGCGGTCCATTGCATATAAAGCATTTTATCTCTTTCTTCTGCTTCTCACGCTTCTGCTGCGTTTGTTTCTGCTGATTGCCTTTACTGTTCGTGGAATTACTCTTGTACCTTGAACGGTTATCTCTTGCAACCAATGCATTCTCAGTGGATGTCGAAGGTATTGGACTATTCCTGTTGAAGCAGTTTCGTTTTGACGTAGTTAGATGTCAGTGTGATGTTTGCATTCTCTATTGTCATCTTTAGGGGTATGTACTCTTCAGAAAGTCCTTGTAACATAAGTGCTGCTAGCAATTCATCGTCTAATTCCTTACCAATATCTCGTAACTGTTGAGCTACTTTCAGTATTTGCGTAACATAGTCCTTCATACAGCTGAATTGCTCTAACTTAAAGCTTACAAGTTGTCCCAGTAAGCGACATCTGTTTACGACTTCTTGGTCTTGGCAATTATTCTCTAATGCTTCCCATACTTCCTTAGCAGTTGTAGCTTCTCTTACATGTACTAGTAAATCAGTATTTATCATGAGACAGATCTTAGCGCGAGCTCTTTGATCTTTCTTCGTTGCCTCTACATCTATAGCAGCTGGTGTAGTTGTTACATAGCTCTATAGATCGTCGTGTACTAGTGACATCTGCATTAAAAATTTCCATGTCGAGTAATTCGAAGATACTTGTAATTTCTCGAATGCAGGTAGGCTACTAGTGCTCGTACTGCTAGTACTTGTGCTGTTACTACTAACACTCATGGTGTTGTCGTTTTCTCCGACCATCTCAAAGTTCTCGGTCTGTGTGTAACTTCTCTATTCGAAAAAACTTACAGTTTTGCGGAGTACTGACCATAACCTGTTAATATTCCGTAGATGCAGCAGAGCTCAGTGGTGTAAGTTAATCAAACGTAACACACATTTAAAATAGATTTATTTTATACTTTATAGAGATTTTACACCATGACACTATGATAGTAATTTTTTAGACAGAACACAAAATAAAAGACCATTGTGACAATGTCACACCTTAAACATTGTATTCAGCCAGTCGACATTGAACCTCTTTTTCAACATGCTTCACTGCGATGGATGAGGCATCGAAAATGAACGAAAAAAGGTGAGCATGCGACTCTCCGTGCCACTGAATAATTCCATTCTAAAACTACCTAGAAGTAATGTACCGATGATATACGTTCTTATTTCAGATATCAAATCGATTGTACCGGCTTCCCGGCAGAATGATTGACAAAAGCATGTGGCACGGAGAATCGCATGCTTTGAGGTTATGTTTTTTGTTAAATCGTCGAATTCCAGATCAATCGGAGCCTGTACCGGTGGGTTGATGTATTTGTAGCCGTTACATATTCATTGTAACAGCTACAAACACATTTGTTGCTCATGTAACGCAACAGGGACAAAGATATGGCGATCTAAAGTTTTAAAAGCATGCGACTCTCCGGCCCACACGCTTAAGTCTAAAATACTGGTGAAAATTGTATTAAGATTAAAAATAAGCAAGTTTACGTAACCGTTTGATCACGATAAATGGCCCGAAAACATATTTTCACTATATCTTCATTCGTTTTAGAGAAATAAGTAAATTTATTTACTATGATTTATTATGAATAATCAGTGTGTAGGGTGACCATATCGTCGGTCCGTAGGAATCATTAGGCTGTTTCTAATAAAATTCAAGTTAACTACATAATGTTGAGGGTTGATTTGCCTACATACTCGTACGTATCGTACCTACTATCATACTGTTACTGACTATGCAATATTGCAATATTTTTTAGGGGACGTAAAAAGGTGACTTTTATCCTAATCGAGATGACAAAATACAAACAAACAAATGAGAAAGTAGGTAACCTTATAAAAACGTGTTAAAAATGTGAATGTCATCATTGGTATAATAATTGCCCACTCAGTACCAGTCACCCATCATCATCAGTATCAGTCACCCATTAATTTAGGTCTCGGTTGAATGCAACCGAACTGAGAACTTCCTTCATTTTTTGAAGTATTAGTCTTTCAAAATAGGTATCTAAAAACACTTCAACTTGCATTTTAGACCGATCGGGATAAGTTTTTAGCTTTTAAAAATATTAAAGTTAGTTTTTTTCGTATATAGTTTCTGCACCATTCACTTAGCCTAATACATGAAATTGTGTCATTTTGGTTTGATGCATAAGTAACAAAACAATTTAGGTTTTTGTCTTTTTTAACGCTATCGGACGAAAAGAAAATTAAAGTTGAAAATTTTACTTTCATGATGATTATGAAGTTGTAACCGATGTACTTGAGCTTTTTGTGTCATCTTTGTCCACGGGAATACTGTTATTTGACTATTACCTAAAGCGTTACCTTAGTAACCCCAAAAGAATATTACAATTGGTTAAATAAGTGTTAAATGTTTTAGATCAATAGTATCTGTTGTACATAATGTTTTGTGCTAAATTCATCAATTGAATTTTCAGCTTTTTATTTTTTTCTTTTCAACACCCTGTAAAAGTCACAAAAGAAAATGGGGGGGGGGGAGGGGTGGGAGCCGGGGCACCGCTGTTTGCTGCGTACTTCGAGCACCGCTGCTACGTACTTTGCCGTTCGAGCGACTTTGGGTAAAAGAATTTGTAAAAAGTAGCCTCTATTTCGTATTAAGCCAGCACAATATCCCACTTCAAATTAATTCGCCTAATTTAAAGTAAGTAAGTGACTTATGCCCGATTTCACCAACGTCCCCTAAATTTAACAGGACCCGCAAATCTGTTAGTGGACCACATAACCGCGTTCATACGTTTCACCAACGCACATGGGACCCCTATAGTGCTAAAAGGACTGCTAAGTTTAGGGGGTGCAATATTCAGCCCATAACGTTATGTGGCAGTTTAAAAATCTTTTTTCGAGAGCAATATTTTTTAATTACTAAAGAAAATGGATAGGCACTTTATTCAATTGTAGAAAGCTTTAAAATTTTTGAGTTAATTCTGGGAAATACATTATTTAGACGACATCAAATAATTCGACAATGAGTGGGCTATTTTAAAAAAGTGATAACGTGGACTTTTAAAAATATATAGTTATATAAAATATAATTTACAATATAATAAAAAAATACAATAAAAAAATATAAGTATAATTATTTTAATATAAGTGCATAACCCCACATTACATTAAAGTTACTATGGGGCTGACATGTAACTTAATACAAAAGCTACTTTAAAAATAAAGAGAAAAAAGATACCTATAGGTTATTAATATTTATTTATATTAGAGAAGGTTGAAAAGAATTTGGATTTTCATGACCGTAGATGAGAAAGCTTTTTTTACATTTAAATGTGATTATTATTAGAATACTTACTTACCTAATATTTTATTCAAAATATTTTTTAATAATTGATTTCTTTTTGAATAATATAATGAAATACGACTTAATAAATAAGAATAATAAACATAGGTAGTGATTTTTTTACATTTAATTGTGATTATTATTTGAATACTTATTTTATATTTTATTCAAAATATTTTTAATATTTTATTTCTTATT
Source organism: Agriphila geniculea (assembly GCA_943789525.1). Classification (NCBI taxonomy): domain Eukaryota; kingdom Metazoa; phylum Arthropoda; class Insecta; order Lepidoptera; family Crambidae; genus Agriphila; species Agriphila geniculea. The sequence continues at coordinate 3,858,230 of OX038884.1, read as the reverse complement.
TGAAAAATATAGTGAAATACGGCTTAATAAATAAGAAGAATCAACATGGTGATTTCAGACTTTCTAAAGGAATATCTGAACACATTTTGTTCTACGGTAGTCCAAAGGCTTCAAACAGTTCAAGTTTAAAAAAGTGTTTTTATACTTATATTTTAATTTCGGGTCAAACATTTGCTACAATAGATCAATAGAATTAAATTAACGTAATAATTACAAAGTTAAAGGTCAAAAGTTACGGTTAACACATCCAAAATGATGAAAAAACTGTCCCCTAGCTATGGTCTCATAGTTAAAGGGCTGTTTAGTTGGTGAAACGTATTCTAAACAAGGGGTTCGTTTGGGGGCTCTTTTATTTAAAGGGGCACATAGTTAGGTAACGGTTTAGGGGATGTTGGTGAAATCGGCCATTAGTGACGCCTAAGCATAGGTACTGAAGTTCGGTGACACATTTGAAGTAACGAGTAGGTAGGTAGGTAAGAAGTATACGAACGAATATAAATACATTTGATGATACTGTGGCCGCGTTCCGAATCACGCTCACAGCGCTGTTAGCGCGTATCCGACCAAATTAAATAGTCACAAAATATTACACAGATAGGGTATTTGTGTACCTACTTCATTTAATGGATTATAGGCTAACAGTGCTGTTGGCGTGATTTGGAACTAGGCATGTGTTATTATTGTCAATTACAGTCTCATTGATGAGATGACATCATTAACATTCTTGTACTCTACCTCTTGCAAAGTTTAAAAAGAAAGGATTACCTACCTACTGTAACAAAATATTTTTTGAGGGTAAGGAAATAAAGACCGGTCAAGTGCGAGTCGGACTCGCACACAAAGGGTTCCGTACCAAAAAACGGCTAAAAAATCACGTTTGTTGTATGGGAGCCCCCTCAAATATTTATTTTACTAGCTGACCCGACAGACGTTGTCCTGTCTTAGTTATAAATATTAAATTCGAATTGGTATAAATTATTGAAAAGTTTAGTTCAGAGATTAGTAGGTAAGTACCGTTCCCGTTTCCGTTTTCGTTCTCGTTCCCGTTCCCATTTACTTTAAAACCCAACAGCTTTATAAATAACCAAGTACCTATACATCACTTGTTATGTTAGTAACGTGTATGTTAGTCTATCCAAACTTACTAATAAGGCGTGATGGCTCTGAACTAACCGTGTAGAGCACTAAGAAATTCAGTTTTCTTATAACCTCTTTGTAAGAAAAAAATAATTATTATTTTACATGTATTTTATTAATAAAATAACTCCGAACGAAGCATCTGTTTTATTACATCCTTGATTGTATGTTTTTTTTTATCGTTGTTCGCGCGTATCTTCGACATTTATGGACCGATTTTGATGATTCTTTTTTTGTTCGATTAAATTTTTTTGCGAAATGGTCCCATTTATTTTTTTTTCAAATCGGTTCAGTAGTTTTCAAGGTATCCTGAAAACACTATGATTTTGCATCAACTAACTTGACTATTTTGTTATTTATGAACCGAATAAGATGATTCTTTTTGTTGGGTAAGAGGTACTTTTAGTCTTTTTAACCGACTTAAAAAAAAGAAGGTTCTCTTTCAGTTTGACCTGTATGAATGTATGTTTCTCCGCAAATATCTCACGTTTGACTGAGCCGATTTTTCTACCAAATAATATACTTACACTACACTACCTAATAGAGAAGGTACTTACACTAAAAACAAAAAAATAAAAATTGTTTTAAAAATAAAAAAAAATGTTTTAAAAAACAAAAAACCAACTTCAAATAACCTGCCTCTAAAAAGGAAGAAATAATATTCAAATCATTAGATATGCATTATCATTGTTATATAATAACAACACGTATATTGAAGTCGGGTAGGGCTTTTAGAATAAAAAAACGAAGTTGTACTCCAGCCCCACCCGACTTCAATAGACGTGTTGTTATTATATAACAATGATAATGCATATCTAATGATTTGAATATTATTTCTTGCTTTTTAGAGGCAGGTTTTTTGAAGTCGGTTTTTTGTTTTTTTTAAAAGGTAAGTAAATAGTAAAGTTTAATTTTTCAAGTTTTGACTTATGTAGTAAGCATAAATTACTTTACAACCATTGAAACTTGTCCCAAGTAACAATACAAAAACTCACATACATACAAACGTAGAGCAGTGTGGAACAATGCAACACCAAAAGCTCTGAGTCTCATATTTCTCTCATTTTTAAAGATATGAATTCCGTTTTTAGAGGAACGGAATCTACTTTATTAGGTAGAAAATGGCAGTTATAGTTTCATTAATAAATAGATACATAAACCAATAAGAAGACTTTTAAAAGAAAATGGGAATTGTTTCATTGTGTCCACCTAGGTGTACACAATGAAACAACCTCAAAGCATGCGACTCTCCGGCCCACATGTTTTTGTCAATCATTCTGCCGGGAAGCCGGTACAATCGATTTGATATCTGAAATAAGAATGTATATCGTCGGTACATTACTTCTAGGTTGTTTTAGAATGGAAACAGAACAGATATGTATGTACTATGGGCAACAGCTTCGCTTAAAAAGTTAGCAAAAAAATTGTGTGCGCACGTATCCCCCTGCACGAACTAAATATATTATGTTATGACGGCGGCGGCGCGGCGTGCAACCGATTTTAACCTTAAGAGTTGTGGTTAAGTGACGTTGTTGTCCATAGTACATCTGTATGAATTTCGAAAACAGGAGATGTAATTCTATAGAGTACCTACTTAACCAAACGAAAGGTGAGTGTTCGTTCGTATCGTGACGTGAGACTTATAGGTATGTACGTACTTAGTATCCAACCGAAACGGACGAGCTTCGTCGTCCCTCGCCACGCGCCCGCGCCTACTCGCTTCGACCGCAAACTTTTTGAATACCTACCTACCTAGGTATTATCCATGCATGAAAATGACACAAATTCATTCTGTCCATCACTCATGTATTTAAGATATTAAATATGTAAACTCTAATAATACTAATATTTTTTATAAGCATCAATGGCTCGGACAAACAAAAAAATTGAAAATATTAAAAGTCCATGCCTTAATTTGGCACAAATTTATTTCATAGGGATTTTTAAGTGATCTGAGGTATATGGTACTTGTTTTTCAAATTGTAATATTTTTTTGACGGTGTTATTAATGTACGGGTCCCACGTCTGTTTCCATGGACGAAAATGACACAAATTAGGTTTGTACACTACGCAGGCTATCTTAAATACAATACTATTGTTTCTTTTTACTTTAAAACAATTTTGACAGTTTAGACGGTTCTCACACTGGCGACGCGCGCGGTCGCGGCGCACCCACGCGCGTCTTTTACGTTGTATGCAAGTACATTAATTTGTACAGAAAACCGCCTCGTCCAACACACCAAGGCACGCCACGGCGCGTGAGCGCGCACCGCCGCGTGCCGCCGGCGATCCGCGAGCAGTTTGCGCCAGCAGGCGCGTTACCGCGGGGTACAACACACTGCGACGCGCCCCGCGGCTGGTTTTCGATGATCGTTTCGTTACGATGGCGGGATTTCCTCTGGTTTTCAAATGTTTCGTGGCTTGGATATACGCCCATTTTAGTGCCATTTGGTAGGTACATTATGCAGCACATGAGGTTATACAAAACTGTAAAAAATCTGTTATTTATTTGATTGAATATCATTACGCTGTCGTGGAAGCCCAGCGTGCCGTTGACCGTACCTACCTACTCGTATGTTATTAAAATTCCGTCATTAATATCGAGATGCCAAATCTTAATTATTTGTCTGGACGTTTTAATCTCATGAGTGATTTTATATGTGTTCAGGTTTTTTTCCTTTTGAGGTACGGAACCCTAAAAACCTGGAAATTAAAACAAAACAACTTCAAAATTTTAATGCCTCTAAAAAACAAGCGGCGGGGACGCGTCAGACGCCAAATGGCGCGGGGGCGCGGAGAAAACCACCCGAACAGGCGTTGCGCTGCGCCGTCACCGCGCGCGTGAAACGCCAAACCGCGCCCCGCGACGACGGCGCGCGTTGGCAGTGGGAGAATCGCCTTAGAGTCCAATTATTTATAACCACCACAAATAATCGAATTTCTCAAGATGCATCGGCTAGATGTGACACAAAACGCAAAAATAAACGAATTATATGCCAATGTATCGACAGGCAAGATTTCATAAACTTTAGAATTCTTGAAGGTTATACCCTCAAAATAACGTATTCCGATCGGTCTATTTTCTAGAAACAGCCTAATGATTCTGACCGACCGACGATATGGTAACCCTACACTGTGATTGTTCATAGTAAATAAATTTGCAAATTTCTCTAAAACGAGTAAAGATATTCTGAAAATATGTTTTCGGGTCGTTTATCGTGATCAAACGATTACAAAAACCTGCTTATTTTTAATCTTAATGCAATTTTCATCAATATTTTAGACTTAAGTGTGTGGGCCGGAGAGTCGCATGCTTTTAAAACTTTAGATCGCGATATCTTTGACCCTGTTGCGTTACATGAGCAACGAAAGTGTTTGTAGCTGTTACAATGAATATGTAACGGCTACAAATACATCAAACCACCGGTACAGACTCAGATTGATCTGGAATTCGACGATTTAACAAAAAACATAACCTCAAAGCATGCGACTCTCCGTGCCACATGCTTTTGTCAATCATTCTGCCGGGAAGCCGGTACAATCGATTTGATATCTGAAATAAGAACGTATATCATCGGTACATTACTTCTAGGTAGTTTTAGAATGGAATTATTCAGTGGCACGGAGAGTCGCATGCTCACGAAAAAAGGCCCATCTAATATCTGCATTACGTCCAAAACACTGTATTCTCATTTTCCTTATCTGGCAACACTTACTCATGGGTTGTAACAGGGTAAATTGCCTACCTGTTACAACTGTTCCTGTTACATTAAAATAACAATTCCAACACCCTGTTACAAAAATAACAGTCGTAACAATTAGCTTCCATTGTTCCTCCTGTTCCGTCCGTGGAACAAGCGCTTCTTTACTCTAACCTTAAGACTACTTACATAAAGAAAAGAGACGAAGCTTGTTTTTTTTTTTTTTTTTTTTTATTTATTGAACATTGTTACCACAGCATTTACAGACCATTTACGCAGGTATAATTAAATAATACAGTACACAAGCCAATTACGGAAACAACACTTTGTAAACAATATTTTTATCTATAATGATCATAAACTGTTATTTTTTCTGTTAAGCAAGACTAAACTTTATTAAAATTAAGTAAAATCTAATATTATAAAATATGTTTTCCATTACGGCAGTTACGGCACACATGCGACATCTTGTTTGTATTGGGTGAACCATCATGTCACCTAATGAAGTTGCTTGCAGTATTACTTTCATTAAGCTTTTTACTTAAATTGCGATAGATGGCAATAATTATCATAAATTTACTAAATAAGTTCAAATAATAAAAATAAAAATAGATTGTTGTTAAAAACAGGAGCAAGCGATTTTCGAGCATATTGAAGTTTGAAAGTCAGTAAGGTCGAAAATCGCTTACACCCGTTTTTTAACGAATGATCACTAGTCAAATGTTTTCCTACCTTCTCTACATCATTTTGTTCTTCCGGTCATTGCCTGTGCCCCAGCAGTGGAGACATAAATGGTGATGATGAAATACCAGGGGAATTAAGTCTACTGAAAGAAAATTTTCAAGGAAATTTTTACTACAAAAAACCCCCAATCTGGGAACCATGATCTTTTCCATAACTCCCTGGCAGCACTAGATATCCCATTTCCTACCCGCACATCCTAATTGGCTTATAAATGCATCCATTCCACGTAAATAATAAAGTGCTTAAACATCCTTTAGAATCTCAATAAAAATAAAAAAGTTTTATTTAATTCAGCCTGTTTACCTACCTTATAACATTGGCAAAACAGCCACTCTATTGCCACAAAAAACAAAAAAGGCCATAAACAAACACAGGAACAGATAATACGACTAATTTACAAAGTCGAATGTATTTTTGATATGGTCGGTTTATATAACAGATAAAAATAACAAGCTTTGTCTCTTTTCTTTCCATATAATAATATGTTAGAGTAAGAAAGCGCTTGTTCCACGTAACAGGCGGAACAATGGCAACAGGTTGTTACTCTGATAACAGCTCGGTACAGGGAACAGTGAAGACGGCGAGAACAGTCTGTATCGCCTGTTCCTTTGAACAACAGTTATTTCATAGCGCTCGTAACAGGGCGAAACAGTTACACTTAATTATCTGTTATTTTTAACTGTTACAATAAATACGCCTCATGTCGTACTAGTACTGTCAATTGTCATGTCAGGCTCAGGTGTTGGGCAAAGGATGAAAATAAATTATTATTGCAAATAATAATTGAAATTTAAATCCACTAGAGAACATACTATTCTTTATTACACTGTTGGTTATAGTCTGTTAAATCTCAAGTTTAAATTACGATGGTGATGGTAACTGGAGCAGCGGGACGTCGCGGAGGTGCTCGCCACTCGCGTGAGGTAGGTATAACCTTCTTCCAATTTTATTGTATAAACACCGCAGCCTCTCACACTCTGATGCCACACTCTGATATCTGCTCTACTTCACTATGCTGGTAAGTTGCCTCGAAGATAATCTTCCGCCTCCGACCAACCATCTCGAGGAGAAATATTAGTCAACAATCCACCAATAATTGAACAATTTTTTGACTCATATCTCATTAGGACGACTTAAATTAACTCTATCACTCTTCTAGCAACTTGCCTTTTATCATATAATAAAGGCTTATGTTTAAATGATCACTATACTAGCATTACCAAACCTAAGCCAGAATTAGTAATGCTCACCAAATCATTTTGGGCAGTTTAGTATTTGGTGAGCATTTATTTACTAATTTTGGGGAACAAAATGGTTTTTTTTTTGGTATGCTAAAGTATTAATTCCCTTTAAAACTACCAAACTACAATCATTCTTAGTTTGACTCAGGTTAGGCAAATAAGTAGCAAAGCAATTTTGTTTGTGCCATATTATGTATATTCAGTGTTTATGCTAATAATGTTCCACAAACATTATCACTACAAGTTATAAAACAAAGTCCTCCAGCGTGTCTGTTTGTTCGCAATAAACTCAAAAACTAATGTACGGATTTTCATGCGGTTTTCACTTCACCAATAGATAGTGATTCATGAGAAAGGTTTAGGTATATAATTTGTCAAGGTTTTGTCTAAATTGGTTGAAATATAATGATAATTGTTTGTTGGGAGTGTTGGAAAAAGTCAAGCCGTCTGAGAGCTTTCATCGAAAATACTGCCTTATCCCTTTGAGATATAACAAAAAAATACATGGTGGGATATTTCTCTTCTATAGATCTACAAAGTCCACAATGGCATGTATCTATCATTTAAGAATAGCTTATTATAGCTATACTCATTATATCTTCTAAAAAATACTATTTAGACAGATACAGTATTAATCCTTATCAACTTAAATACGTTAGTTACCGTAAACGTTTCATGCACATTATGATAAATCTTTCAAGCCATAGATCTTTAAGCGCAAAGGTTCCCAAGTGGCAAATAATTAATTGATTGATTGTCTGTGCAGCCGTCGAGCGGCGGCGTCGGCGCGCGCGGCGAGCACGCGCTGCACGACCGACTGGTGGCGTACGTGCGCGCCGTTGACACAGCCGGAGTGAGTACCACCACGACAATCAATACAATTTATCTGCCTTATCAGGCCTCCTTCACTTGCTCAAGGTCGCGCGATAAGCACCTACCGCTAGCCGTGCCTACGAGGGCACAAGTGAGCAGCGGGCGGCCACACGCCCGCCTGTGTAGTCGCGCGGCATCTTAATGCCTGCGTAAGTGTTGTCTCTTTATAATAGTAACAATGTCGAATCGCCATTACTATGCCGTGTACGGATGTCAAAATCAAAAAACCAATAAACAATTTGTCATTTTTCACATCATGATATATGGTACACAGCATAGCTATGCGTCGTCAGAAAAGGTAAGAACACACGATAGAAAGAGGCAACTACTATTAGTGCTGCACAATCTGAATTGTACTTTATTGTGTTGGAGCAAAAGACGCTATTTATTTAAATGACTTTGCGGAATGCTGCTTCTGTACTTGTACTATTAGTTATTCTGTGGCCTTATGTGGTCTAGTGGTTCGTCCACCCATCTAAAGACACAGAGGTCCCAACTCCCAGGTTTGATTCCCAGGGGGGGTACAATTTGTACTCAGTTTGGTTGGTGGTAGGGCTTATTTCAAGTCCATCTGGCTAGCTACCAGTATCTTCCCTAAGTCTGACGCCATAACAACAATTGGCTTTGATAACTTTTTGAACATGACTGGAAATCTCAAAACCATTTTGAGGAATAAGCTTTCGGTACAGTGTCTACTAATTAAATTTAAAAATAATTCTATATTTTTAAAGATATTTATAATATTCAATAAAAAGCTTTAACCTTCAAATGACCTTCATATGACGTCATCACATACAGATCCCCCAGCCATAATAAAAAAAAAGAAAAAAGGGCAAAGACAATTTTGACAATGAACTTAGCATTAGGGATGGTGGAAGGTGGAAGTGAAAAAATATCGATATAGGTAATATTTCTCAGAAAAAAATGAGATGAAATGGAATGATGACTAAGTAATGGATTCTAATTTTAAGGTATTGCAAAACATAAAAAATAGCAAAATAAACCCCTACGCAAAATTTTGGCTCGATTTGACGAATTTTACGATGATTTTTAAGACTCAAAAGTAGGAAAAAATCAAAATGCTCCAGTGACAAAATAGTGTCGACTATTAGAAACCATACGTAATTACAAAAAAAATGTTTTGGAAAAAATATTGTTAAAAACATCTATCGATATATCAGAGTATATCGATGAACTTATCTCGTAATTTTTTCCACATCCCTACTATTAAATGTTTGTAAATAGAAATAAAGTATGCACATATTTTCACAATGTTTATTATGTTATCCTGCAAATTGATCAGTCCACAAGCAATCGTTACAATTTCATCCATGTAGCCTACATCCAAAATAGACACAATACATACAATACATTTCGCAATTTGGGTAGATTAGGCGTGTCAGTTTTTACAAAGTTTTTCAGCTGAGTTTCCACTGGTAAGCTTTTTTATTATAATTTTACCACCTCAAAAATTATTGCGGCAAATTAAGAAGGTAGGTTAGAACCGTCACAACTGGATTAAATGAATAAAATAGAAGAAATATTAACTATCACTTATTTGTTTACAAACAACCATAAAGTCATTATGACAGGTAATGACACTTGGCCGTTCTTTTTCTATAAGTATATGGCAAAGGTTTACCTTCTTAAACTTTCATGCCACTAATGACGTCATTCCGGTTGACCATTTCCACTCGACAAATATATTTATAAAAAAATAAATACGGGACCAAATGTTAAAATATTCAAATTAGTTTTTTAAATTGGCCTAATCTGTAGTAAAAAAATATAAAAAAAAACCTTTTATTTTTTTACCAAAGCCAATTTAAACCATTTTGCTGCTCCTCTTAACGATGTGTTGTCAATTCCATTTCCTCATTGAACAGCACTTCCAAATCCTTCACAAGTGTTTTCCTACACAAGTGTTTTCCTACACAAATTATGGTTTTTATTTATTCAAAACTAAGTAAAACACTAAGCTAAAGTACTTGTGTGGAAATCAGAGACAATGGTGGCACTACAAACATGCAAGACCTGAGCCAATATAGAAAAGTTCATTTTTAGAACAAACCAGCCGGGGTTCAAACTCGGGACCTCAAAGATGGCGACATCTTGAAAACCAGTGTACAAACCACTCGACTACGGTGGTCCTTCTCTAAACCGTGATCTCTATTAATGTAAAAACTTAATTTCGTCGTGATAGGATGTGCGATCGGGTGTATGGGGAGAGCACTCGTACGCGCGCGCGCGGGCGGGCGCGACGGCAAGCGCCGTGCGCGTGCTGCTCGGGCCGCGCCCCGCCTCCGCCACGGACGCGGTGGACGTGGAGCGCGTCGACCCGGCGCCACCTGAGCCGCCCGACTTGGACCTCACCGAGCCGCCGTTCGGGTCCGACTCGGACGCGGCCGACTCCGAGGACGAGTGGGAGGAGCGGCTGGTGGGCGGCGCGCCGGGCGGGGCGCACGCGCGGCTCGCGGGCGGCGCGCTCGAGTCGCTGCGGCGCGTGCGGCTGGCGCGGCTGGCGGGCGGGCGCGCCGCCGAGCGCGTCACGCTGGCGGCGGAAGCGACACGCCTGCGCTTGGCGCTGGCGCCGCTGTGGGCTCGAGCCGGCCCGCCGCATTTACGCCCGCCGCAGTGGCTGCACGCCGCGCTGCACGCGTACGCGCCGCCCGCCACGCGCCGCGCCTACGACCGCCTGCTGCACGAGGTACGGTTAGGGATGCAAATGTCGAAAGCAAGAACATCGATGTATCGATACATTAATATTCCAGAACAAACATCGATGTCGAAAAAACATCGCCTAAAAACATCGATTTATCAAAACATCGTTTTTTAATAATTTATTAAATAGTCTAGTTGTGAATTATCTATTATCTATACCAATTGCCTACACTATCACATTGGGTGTACCTGTAAAAATGATGTGTGTTATAAATTAAAATAAAATTTTATCTACTGAATAAAATATTCTTTAGTGAATAAAGAAGGGGTAGAGTTTACTCTAAATAAAATTACATTTAACAGCAGCACTGGACAAGTCATTGATTCTGGTCAGGCTCTGCTAAAAGTACCAAACATTACAAAAATGGCAGGCAAAACATGAATGTAAAAACATTTTATAAAATAACATTGATTCATCGAATTTGTCCAATGGTGAACATCGATCTTTTTTTTTACTGAAATATCGATGTTTCAGAAACATCGATGTATCGTTTGCATTAAGCTAATAAATTTAATAAAAAAAATATTAGAAAAAAATAACTCACCCGTAGCAGCTCAGACAGGACTCGAACCCGCACCCTTGGGATTTCGGCCCAATGCACTGACTAATTATGCTACCGATTCGCTAGTGGGAGTGGCGAAATTTTCTTGTATTTTTTACGTTTTTGCTGTAAGCCAGCGTTATCACATCGATGTGAAGAATTACCTTCAACATTCGAATGCGACACCTTTACAATGCCAGACAATCGATGAAATAGCTATATAAGTTTTGAAATTTTACATTATAGGCATTCACAATGCTATTTTTTTAAATAGAAAAAAATACTAGAAAAAACCAACTCACCCGTAGCAGCTCAGACGGGACTCCGTATCGTTTGCATCCGTAGGTGCGGCGGGCGGCGCCGCGGCTCGCCGAGCGGCTGACGGGCCCGCGGTGCGGGCCGGCGCCCGCGCTGGAGGCGTTCCCGGCGGTGGAGGCGGCGTCGGACCCGTGGCTGGTGTGGGTGGGCGGGGGGCGCTGGGCGCGCGTGCTGGGCGCGCTGCTGCACACGCGCGTGGTGCCCGCGGTCGCGCCCACGAACGCGCCCGACGCCTGGTGCGCCGCCGTCGCGAGCTCTGTGCGCGCCTCCTTCGCCGATATCTTAGCGGAGGCCGGGTGAGTTAATCTGATTCGTTTTTTTATCTCTTCTTTATATTAAGGCTCCGTTATGCAAAATCCTTTGTCTCTGTCTTTTTCTTTACGTGTAAAGCGCATTCGCTTAGATAGTGTCGCCCTTTTATCGCGCCGCCTTTGCACGTGCCGCTTCATATCAAAGGATGCCGCCGCATAAACAAAGGATACCGCGGGCGGCAAACACCCGCACGTGAATTTGGATTTCGGCAGTTTACATCGAAGCACCGCCGTAGTGAAAGCTTGTGATTATTGACTCTGCCACTATTATGTATTCTGTTACTCTGCTACGTATACTGAAAATATTTTTTCATCCTTGGAAGGACAGTTAAATGCCTCAAGATGAAACTTTAAGTGAACCAACAAAAAAATACGGGTGTTTTGTAAAACATATAAACAACTTATAATCAATGTCCATCGGCATTGCGTTGAAATCAGTATGTCTGCACCTATCACAGATACTTCAAAAATAGTGGGGATACCAAGAACTAGCGTCGGAATAATATTAAAAATAGGCCCATTAACACCAAAAAAACGTAAAAACGGAAGAATCCCACTATCGAAAACGGACGACTTTGAATTTGATGTTAACACTTAATAAGCTAAAACTATTGCCTGAATCATCGCTATTTTTTACCGTTATCAGTAACGTTATTTGTATAACGTTACCAAAAACTTACCGGTATTCCTGTCTCTAAACACAAGTGCTTGCGGGTGTACCGACACTATCTAAACGAATGGACTTTAAATAGTATGGAAAATAACCTCACGTCTGCACTTTTTCGATGTTTTTGGTTGTTTTTTCATCATTATCTTTAGCACAATTATCATTTTTGAAAAACAATTATTGGAGCAACTGCACAGTACGCTAAAGTGTATTTTGATGTAGAATGCAATACGTTTCCGCTATTATTTACGCCAAAAATATGGCCAGCGACAAGCGCTTGTGATGATATTCCGATTTTTTTTACAATCATCTGTGAGGTTTATTCGCGATTTAATACTTGTAGCAAGCAACTAGAAAATCTCTTTAGCTTGTCGTATGTTTTTTTTTTGTGGTTACAACTTTACGTTTTCTATAAATAATATGGCCCGCGCAAACCATGTTTTCCTATTATGGCCCCTTAAAAAAATCTTTATAGCTATAGCACAGGCCCTCTTTATTTTAGTTGACTGTTATTTAAATAATATAAATTCACTTTCACTTTGGATAACTTACGGCCGGTATATTCAAAGTAAACAATGGCAGGATAATTTTGCTGATTCACAAATCGTCCACCAGTCGGCGCACTACCGCTAATTTGGCGCTAGTGTAGATGTAGACCTGTCAGTTTGTTGTTTTCTATGTGTTTGCTATCAATTTTTGGAATTTCGAAGCGATTTCTTGTAAATATCAATTTTTCTTCTAACACATTTTGGTTTTTTTTCAATCTTTAATTCGTTTACTATCCGACTTCCATAATAAGTATTTATATTATAAGTACAGTCAAAACCGTTTACGACGACATCGAAGGGACTACTCATATTTGGTCGTAAAAACCAATTGTCGTATCAACCGGCGATGTTTGAATGTGTAGGTACAGTCAACGGCACGATGGGCTACCACAACAGAGTAATCACTTTAAATCAATATTTTACTTAAATGAGAAGATTTTAAGTTTGATTTTAAATTGACTCAAGTGAAGAGATGAGAAAGAAAGCGGGCTTTGATTTTATTGCATGCACGTGTTTGTTTGTTTCTAAGAATTACAAACGACCCTAAACTCAGTAGTTTTTTTTTACTTTTGCGACCTTAATGGCCATTAACCATAATACTGTGCCAGATGTGCATATTTTTGCCTATTTAAATTGTTAACAATGCAGCTGGTCGTATTATCAGCTGTATCAGTGTGATCAGTAGATTATAACCGATATGCTCTATAAAACGATGTCGTCGCAAACGGTTTTGACTGTAGTATCAATTATTTTTTGATATAATTTAATACAAATGGGAAAATCGGGGGTAAATGCCCATACAAAGGTCTCTAGCAGCAGTTGGGTCACCAAGCGGGATAAAGGACATGTCCCATCGCGCCTATGTCATTTGCCTCACCATTCTCAAAAAATGAAAGTCTATCGCGTCTTAATCAAAGTAGTATGTCAGAGTAGGTATTTTACTCTAGAATCAGATTAATGATTACTTTCTGCATTAAAAAGTGGGATTTTTAAGTTGAAACGCTTTTAAATCACAATTTTTTTATCATGATAGTACTATTTACTTACATTTTTTCACAAAATACTTCAGAAAACAATGTTTTTGTTATTGTTTTTCTAAATATAAAACAATTCTTGACTGATACTATACCTAAATAAAATGTAATTAGCATTTTTTAATTATGAAAGTAATTAAATAAAATGAAACTGGGGCAACGATGGGACATCTCCTTTTATGACATCCCGCCAATATATGTGTAGGTCACGGCGTGTTCTGGTGGGCGGAGCGGGGGGGTGCGCGGCGCTGGCGAGCGCGCTGGCGGCGGGCGGGGGCGCGCGCGGGGCGCTGCTGCTGGGGCCCGCGCTGCTCACGGCCGAGGGGCCTCGCGAGCCGCCGCCCGCGCCCGCCGTGCCCGCGCTGCTGGTGGTGGGGTCGCGGGGCGCGCGGGGCGGGCGCGCGGCGGCGTGCGGCGCGCTAGCGGGCGCGGGGGCCGGCGCGCGCGTGCTGGTGGTGGCGGGCGCGGACGACGAGCTGCGGCTGCCCGCGCCCGCGCTGCGCCGCAAGCGACTCACACAGCGGGCGCTCGACGCCGCCATCGCGGTGAGGACCGACCACTTCATTTATTTTGTTGTACTCTGAAGCTGCGTACCGATATCATAAGAATAAATAAAACTTACTAGAACGGACTCTTCTTTATCCGAGTCCCAAATGCCGCCATTTATATAACTACTTCCCCCTTCACGTCGCTACGCCCCGCTGTCGTCTAGGCGTGTCGCCAGGGTTACTTACCTACTGTTAAATATTGCTTACGCTTAAAGATAATATCGCTAAAATATGAGTTTTTCTATAGTTTTAATAGATACGAAATAGTATTGTATAAAGCTGGGTATGACTGATACTCTATTTATTATACTTTAAGGCGGTTGTATGACCACCACAATAACTTGACGTCATTGTAATTTGTTTCCAAGATCATACGGAACGCACAAACAGGCAAAAAGTGTGCGGCGACGCCGGCCGTGGCAGCCCGACTGAGATTCACGTTTAACAAGTAGGCTAATATCGTGACTTTGAGCCCGTTTGGGGCGGGAGTGTCCGTTCTAGTAAGTTTTATTTATTCTTATGCCGATAGCACATACCCTGGTATGCGTAGTCGGTTACGCGTGTCCTGACTCCTGGAACACCATGTCCATACGGAGCAGCCTCGCGAACTGGCTCGTTTGCGCCGCCGTCAGTTGATTTTTAGTCACACGTCAAAGGGGACGCGCACGACCGGGTACGCTATATTTGGACTGCATAATGGATAGATACTCGTGTTCACTGAGTTTCAATAATGAAAATATTTCACCGGGTTTTGTAGGATAGCACACTAATTAAGCACCGAAATAACTATTTACGCCAAGATACATGAAAGGCAATTTCAAATGAACTGAAAATTCAATTATTCATGGCGAATGACTGTGGCTCGCGTAGCGCTCTGGATCGATTGACCTCGCGTTCAGGTTCGCGGCGGTCCATACAGGAGCTGTACGCGTATCCAATGTACGCGTGGACAGTGTGACCCAATTACGCGTAACACAGGAACGCACTATCCGTACGCAGCTTTAGAATATGATGAGGGATAAATGGAGTAAAATCGTTACACGGTGGTACCCCAGAGAGGGCCACAGAATGAGAGGTCGACTACAAAAGAGGTGGAACGACGACATAAGGAAAGTAGCAGGAGTTAGTTGGAACAGAGTAGCGGAGAAGAAAGTAGCAGGAGTTAGTTGGAACAGAGTAGCGGAGAAGAAAGTAGCAGGAGTCAGTTGGAACAGAGTAGCGGAGAAGAAAGTAGCAGGAGTCAGTTGGAACAGAGTAGCGGAGAAGAAAGTAGCAGGAGTCAGTTGGAACAGAGTAGCGGAGAAGAAAGTAGCAGGAGTTAGTTGGAACAGAGTAGTGGAGAAGAAAGGAGCAGGAGTCAGTTGGAACAGAGTAGCGGAGAAGAAAGTAGCAGGAGTTAGTTGGAACAGAGTAGCGGAGAAGAAAGTAGCAGGAGTCAGTTGGAACAGAGTAGCGGAGAAGAAAGTAGCAGGAGTTAGTTGGAACAGAGTAGCGGAGAAGAAAGTAGCAGGAGTCAGTTGGAACAGAGTAGCGGAGAAGAAAGTAGCAGGAGTCAGTTGGAACAGAGTAGCAGAGAAGAAAGTAGCAGGAGTCAGTTGGAACAGAGTAGCGGAGAAGAAAGTAGCAGGAGTCAGTTGGAACAGAGTAGCGGAGAAGAAAGTAGCAGGAGTCAGTTGGAACAGAGTAGCGGAGAAGAAAGTAGCAGGAGTTAGTTGGAACAGAGTAGTGAAGAAGAAAGGAGCAGGAGTCAGTTGGAACAGAGTAGCGGAGAAGAAAGTAGCAGGAGTTAGTTGGAACAGAGTAGTGAAGAAGAAAGGAGCAGGAGTCAGTTGGAACAGAGTAGCGGAGAAGAAAGTAGCAGGAGTTAGTTGGAACAGAGTAGCGGAGAAGATAGTAGCAGGAGTCAGTTGGAACAGAGTAGCGGAGAAGAAAGTAGCAGGAGTCAGTTGGAACAGAGTAGCGGAGAAGAAAGTAGCAGGAGTCAGTTGGAACAGAGTAGCGGAGAAGAAAGTAGCAGGAGTTAGTTGGAACAGAGTAGTGGAGAAGAAAGGAGCAGGAGTCAGTTGGAACAGAGTAGCGGAGAAGAAAGTAGCAGGAGTTAGTTGGAACAGAGTAGCGGAGAAGAAAGTAGCAGGAGTCAGTTGGAACAGAGTAGCGGAGAAGAAAGTAGCAGGAGTCAGTTGGAACAGAGTAGCGGAGAAGAAAGTAGCAGGAGTCAGTTGGAACAGAGTAGCGGAGAAGAAAGTAGCAGGAGTCAGTTGGAACAGAGCAGCGGAGAAGAAAGTAGCAGGAGTTAGTTGGAACAGAGTAGTGGAGAAGAAAGGAGCAGGAGTCAGTTGGAACAGAGTAGCGGAGAAGAAAGTAGCAGGAGTTAGTTGGAACAGAGTAGCGGAGAAGAAAGTAGCAGGAGTCAGTTGGAACAGAGTAGCGGAGAAGAAAGTAGCAGGAGTCAGTTGGAACAGAGTAGCGGAGAAGAAAGTAGCAGGAGTCAGTTGGAACAGAGTAGCGGAGAAGAAAGTAGCAGGAGTTAGTTGGAACAGAGTAGTGGAGAAGAAAGGAGCAGGAGTCAGTTGGAACAGAGTAGCGGAGAAGAAAGTAGCAGGAGTTAGTTGGAACAGAGTAGCGGAGAAGAAAGTAGCAGGAGTCAGTTGGAACAGAGTAGCGGAGAAGAAAGTAGCAGGAGTTAGTTGGAACAGAGTAGCAGAGAAGAAAGTAGCAGGAGTCAGTTGGAACAGAGTAGCGGAGAAGAAAGTAGCAGGAGTCAGTTGGAACAGAGTAGCGGAGAAGAAAGTAGCAGGAGTCAGTTGGAACAGAGTAGCGGAGAAGAAAGTAGCAGGAGTTAGTTGGAACAGAGTAGTGAAGAAGAAAGGAGCAGGAGTCAGTTGGAACAGAGTAGCGGAGAAGAAAGTAGCAGGAGTTAGTTGGAACAGAGTAGCGGAGAAGATAGTAGCAGGAGTCAGTTGGAACAGAGTAGCGGAGAAGAAAGTAGCAGGAGTCAGTTGGAACAGAGTAGCGGAGAAGAAAGTAGCAGGAGTCAGTTGGAACAGAGTAGCGGAGAAGAAAGTAGCAGGAGTTAGTTGGAACAGAGTAGTGGAGAAGAAAGGAGCAGGAGTCAGTTGGAACAGAGTAGCGGAGAAGAAAGTAGCAGGAGTTAGTTGGAACAGAGTAGCGGAGAAGAAAGTAGCAGGAGTCAGTTGGAACAGAGTAGCGGAGAAGAAAGTAGCAGGAGTCAGTTGGAACAGAGTAGCGGAGAAGAAAGTAGCAGGAGTCAGTTGGAACAGAGTAGCGGAGAAGAAAGTAGCAGGAGTCAGTTGGAACAGAGTAGCGGAGAAGAAAGTAGCAGGAGTCAGTTGGAACAGAGCAGCGGAGAAGAAAGTAGCAGGAGTTAGTTGGAACAGAGTAGTGGAGAAGAAAGGAGCAGGAGTCAGTTGGAACAGAGTAGCGGAGAAGAAAGTAGCAGGAGTTAGTTGGAACAGAGTAGCGGAGAAGAAAGTAGCAGGAGTTAGTTGGAACAGAGTAGCGGAGAAGAAAGTAGCAGGAGTCAGTTGGAACAGAGTAGCGGAGAAGAAAGGAGCAGGAGTTAGTTGGAACAGAGTAGCGGAGAAGAAAGTAGCAGGAGTCAGTTGGAACAGAGTAGCGGAGAAGAAAGTAGCAGGAGTCAGTTGGAACAGAGTAGCGGAGAAGAAAGTAGCAGGAGTCAGTTGGAACAGAGTAGCGGAGAAGAAAGTAGCAGGAGTTAGTTGGAACAGAGTAGTGGAGAAGAAAGGAGCAGGAGTCAGTTGGAACAGAGTAGCGGAGAAGAAAGTAGCAGGAGTTAGTTGGAACAGAGTAGCGGAGAAGAAAGTAGCAGGAGTCAGTTGGAACAGAGTAGCGGAGAAGAAAGTAGCAGGAGTTAGTTGGAACAGAGTAGCGGAGAAGAAAGTAGCAGGAGTTAGTTGGAACAGAGTAGTGGAGAAGAAAGGAGCAGGAGTTAGTTGGAACAGAGTAGCGGAGAAGAAAGTAGCAGGAGTCAGTTGGAACAGAGTAGCGGAGAAGAAAGTAGCAGGAGTTAGTTGGAACAGAGTAGCGGAGAAGAAAGTAGCAGGAGTCAGTTGGAACAGAGTAGTGGAGAAGAAAGTAGCAGGAGTCATTGGAACAGAGTAGCGGAGAAGAAAGTAGCAGGAGTCAGTTGGAACAGAGTAGCGGAGAAGAAAGTAGCAGGAGTTAGTTGGAACAGAGTAGTGGAGAAGAAAGGAGCAGGAGTCAGTTGGAACAGAGTAGCGGAGAAGAAAGTAGCAGGAGTTAGTTGGAACAGAGTAGCGGAGAAGAAAGTAGCAGGAGTTAGTTGGAACAGAGTAGTGGAGAAGAAAGGAGCAGGAGTTAGTTGGAACAGAGTAGCGGAGAAGAAACTGGCAGGAGTTAGTTGGAACAGAGTAGCGGAGAAGAAAGTAGCAGGAGTCAGTTGGAACAGAGTAGCGGAGAAGAAAGTAGCAGGAGTCAGTTGGAACAGAGTAGCGGAGAAGAAAGTAGCAGGAGTCAGTTGGAACAGAGTAGCGGAGAAGAAAGTAGCAGGAGTTAGTTGGAACAGAGTAGTGGAGAAGAAAGGAGCAGGAGTCAGTTGGAACAGAGTAGCGGAGAAGAAAGTAGCAGGAGTTAGTTGGAACAGAGTAGCGGAGAAGAAAGTAGCAGGAGTTAGTTGGAACAGAGTAGCGGAGAAGAAAGTAGCAGGAGTCAGTTGGAACAGAGTAGCGGAGAAGAAAGGAGCAGGAGTTAGTTGGAACAGAGTAGTGGAGAAGAAAGGAGCAGGAGTTAGTTGGAACAGAGTAGCGGAGAAGAAAGTAGCAGGAGTCAGTTGGAACAGAGTAGCGGAGAAGAAAGTAGCAGGAGTTAGTTGGAACAGAGTAGCGGAGAAGAAAGTAGCAGGAGTTAGTTGGAACAGAGTAGCGGAGAAGAAAGTAGCAGGAGTCAGTTGGAACAGAGTAGCGGAGAAGAAAGTAGCAGGAGTTAGTTGGAACAGAGTAGTGGAGAAGAAAGGAGCAGGAGTTAGTTGGAACAGAGTAGCGGAGAAGAAACTGGCAGGAGTTAGTTGGAACAGAGTAGCGGAGAAGAAAGTAGCAGGAGTCAGTTGGAACAGAGTAGCGGAGAAGAAAGTAGCAGGAGTCAGTTGGAACAGAGTAGCGGAGAAGAAAGTAGCAGGAGTCAGTTGGAACAGAGTAGCGGAGAAGAAAGTAGCAGGAGTTAGTTGGAACAGAGTAGTGGAGAAGAAAGGAGCAGGAGTCAGTTGGAACAGAGTAGCGGAGAAGAAAGTAGCAGGAGTTAGTTGGAACAGAGTAGCGGAGAAGAAAGTAGCAGGAGTTAGTTGGAACAGAGTAGCGGAGAAGAAAGTAGCAGGAGTCAGTTGGAACAGAGTAGCGGAGAAGAAAGGAGCAGGAGTTAGTTGGAACAGAGTAGTGGAGAAGAAAGGAGCAGGAGTTAGTTGGAACAGAGTAGCGGAGAAGAAAGTAGCAGGAGTCAGTTGGAACAGAGTAGCGGAGAACCGGTGGGAGTGGAAAATGTTGGAGGAGGCCTTTGTCGATTGGCAATCAGACCTACAACATATAAACAAAGCCCAAATACTTGAGTAACAAAGAATGTCTGATGCAAGAGGCTATTATTATTACTCTTAGAATAATAACACCTACAAGCCGTGCTCTCATATGCAAAGTGAGGCAACAAATACGAAACCAAAATGGCTTAGTTTTCATATTTATATCCTTCATACGTTACCTAGTCGTAACTAAAATCCAATAATATAGTAACTAATCTCCTAAATGTAGGAAAATTGAAACTGTTTTGTACTTTTTCGCTATGATTAAGTAATAATGGAGAGTAAAAATCTGAAAACGGAGCCATTTTGGCTGTTTTAGTTGCCTCACTTGTGACAGTGCGCTCTGTAGAGAACTATCGTTCTAGGTGTAATTATTCTAAGGTTGTACTAAAATATAGTGGCGGTCATATAATTAAAGACAGCAGTTGGTAGCGGCACCTACCTACGACGCCGCACATACCACAACACACGGTTGCAACAAGATTCGTCACCGTGTTACTAGATGGCGCTAGTGTGAAATAAACACAAAGATTAGTAAGGAATAGCACCTCGTAGTATGGAGAATATAAGGAGAAACCTACATCTTGCTGACGAAGTTTACTCAGCGACGCAGCATATATACAACTGCCAACCATCATTGGTTGGATCGCGGTCCCCGGGCTAGTACCACCCAGCCCGGAGGAAGGTCTTCCACTTTGGCCTTCCTACTAGTGGCTACCTCACTCCATACTATGGTACTATGATATCGCTTCGGTATGCCATACCACATTTCCTACACCAGTCGATTTTCATACAAAAGAGGTAATTGAAGGCCCAGTTCTCCACCAAGGATTAACCTAGCTGTGATCTGATGATGGCTATCCAGGGATTTAATGGAGGAGATTCAGATCGCTATACACCCAACCGATCTGATCAGCATTCTAAGAGATATTTATGAGTACAGCGATTTGAATCTCCTCCATTCATTTCCTGGAAAGCCGTCATCAATCACAGCTAGATCAATCCTTGACAGAGAACCATTTATTAGTATGAAAATTGACTTGTGTCTTTAATCATGTGACTGCCACACCTAGGGTTGCCAACCATACTTTATCATAACGTATCCTACTTTATTTTTGGTAATTATAAATAAAATACTTTATTTTCAACCTTTACTGTGATACGTAAAACATACTCATCATGGGTACTTAAGGATTTATAATTGCTGAACGAAATGTTACCTATCTTTCCGATTCACGCCAACAGCGCCAACAGTGATTACGCTCGCGACCATGGGCAGCGTGAGCGTTGTCATCAGCGCGCTTACGGTTGATTCAGAACGGATTATTGGCGTTGACAGCGCTGTTGGCGTGAATCGGAAAGGCACGTTGATTGTCAAACAAGCTTTGTAACATCTAAAGACAACAAAAAATTGTTAGCATGTGCTAAAAGCACACAAAAATACGTGTTTAAAGCAATAAAAACATAAAATTTGAAAAATACTTTTTTTCTTCCTAATACTTTATTTTTTTTCTATCCAAACCACTTTATACGTTTTTTTGTCAAAAAAAGTTGGCAACCCTAGCCACACCCTATAACTAAAATATACCCAATAGTCATGCACGTACTGTGAGTGCTCGTTCACACAGCTATCTATTTACAGGTCCGTTTTATCACATACATTATTATTCGGCGATAACGTATGTAGCTGTACGAGCGTATTCACAACACAACACAGCATATCGGATCTGTACGTTTACTGTATCCAAAGCGACGGATACGATTAAACGATCCTGTAAAGCGTTGCGAACATCACATTCAGTAGCAACGGATCCGTTAAAAACGGTACTGTAATTAATACGAACCCTGCTGTATGAACGCAGGATGAGTAGCTTATCAAACATGGAAACATAATGGCAGGATAATGGGGAATGTCCGAAAAAAATCAAATTAGCTGAATATTTTTTTATAGGTAGGAATAAGCTCCCTTAGTAATAGAAAAAAGTATCAGAATTTTCGGTTGTGAAGTTTTGACATTTTTTTTTTTTAATACCGTGTTGTGGTTGTGGCAGGTGGTGGCAAAGGTATAAATTCCATTCTGCTGTTTCTTTCGTACATTTGTAAAGTCGAAGAGACTTTCATTTTTTAAAATTTTTTTACAGAACCGAAAATTCTGAAACTTTTTTCTATTACTAAAGGAGCTTATTCCTACTTATAAAAAAATTTCAGCCAATTTGATTTTTATCGGACATTCCCCATTTGGCTGTTTCTTAAATCGTCCACCAGTCGGCGCACTACCGCTAACTTGGCGCTAGTGTAGATGTAGTCCTGTCATTTTGTGGTTTACTATGTGTTAGGTTTAAATTTTTGGATGTTGGAAGCGAATTTTCGTAAATATAATTTTTTCCTCTAACACATTTGGTTTTCTTCAATCTTTGATTTATTTACTCTCCAATTTTCACAATAAATTACTATTAGTAACAACCATTTTTAGATATCGCGTCATTTTGAACTTACCATCCAAATTTCAAGGATGTATCCAGTCTATGAAACTAAACAACTTTCTCTAAGAAACATGTGTCGAATTTCGCTAAAAAATTTTGGTCATCTCATATTAAATTGATCACGTGATCTCTTTGATTTGTATGGATTGTCGATTTTTTATTTACATATTTGGCTATGTGTTCCTTAGAGAAAGTTGTTCAGTTTCATGGATTGAACACATCCTCAAACTTTAGATGGTGAATACAAAATGACCCGGTAGAATTTAAAATAAATGAGAAAATCGGAAGTGTAACTACCGGCACGTAACTTGGCAAGACAGGGACGAGACAAAAGATGCGCAGTAGCTAAAAACACAAAACTCGGCGCATCTTTTGTCTCATCTTTGTCTTGTCAGTTATATGCCGGCACCTATAAATGCCCGTACAAAGGTCTCCAGCAGTAGTAGCGCCATCAAGCGGAATAAATTTTGTAACATCCCGCCATTGAGTGTAAGCACATAGATAATAAATAATGTGTGTGTGTGTGTGTGCAGGAGGAGTGTGTGCGGTGGGCGCTGGAGACGGCGGAGGCCGAGCCGGCGCCGGACACGCCCGACGACGACGGAGTGCACCTCGTCGGTATGGCCACACATTTTGTACACTAAGTAATGTTAATTTGTTTACCGATAACTAAAGGGTTAAAGTTTTTAAAATTGAAAAAAAAATACTATAGCGTCGCTAAACCAGTTAGCAACAAAATTCGTGTGCGCGCGTGTCGCCCCTGCACGAACTAAACGTATGTTGTGACGGCGCAGCGTGCAAGCGATTTTAACCTTACCACTCCTAAGGTTAAAATCGCTTGCACGCCGCGCCGTTAAGCGAAGCTGTTGCCCATGATACACCTACCATATTGGCTAAGTTAGCTTCCCAACCTACACACAACCTGGGGCCGTACCGGCTAACGCATCGATTATCGAAAAGTCTGCCGAGTTTCAAATTAAAACAAATAAATCGAGCCCCAATTGGGCCAAAATGGCGAACGCCAATTCACGATGTCACACGAACATTGATATCTTCCAAATTACGTCAACAGAAAGTACAAAACGAAATTCCTTACTTTGATGTTTCTGTTTTAAGTTGAAAGCCGGCAGACTTTTCGATAATCGATTCCTTAGCCGGTACGGCCCCTGGTTGAAAGGATTGCCTTTAGTTAATTTACATACTGGCACAATTATACATTCCTAACTGTACTCTACTATATTATAAAATAAATAAATGATTGCGATACGTTTTATCTGAGGAGCTGAGCGGAGCGCCGAGCCGTGCTTAGCGGTACATGAATTGACTTAAAACAATAAGGCTGAAGGTGGAAACGCACTAAACCCGGAATCCTCATCGCTGAGGAACTGGCTATCTTACCTCTAACTGCCGGAACACAACAATTTTTAAATTGTTGTTATGGTGCCAGACTTAGGTATGGTAGTGGTAGCTAGCCAGGCGGACTTGAAGTAAGCTGTACCACCAAAATTGAATGGCTCCGCTCAGCCGCCCCGTTCCGCCTCAGTGGAAACGCACCCTTACATACCAAAGACTTCTTTTGTATTAAGGGCTGATTTTTAAGGCCTTTGATAACAGATATTTGTCAGTTTATTATTAACCAAATAAAAGTCATTTAAAAACTATGACAGACAATTAAGTGTTACCTATTGCATTGAGAAGTCTGCCCTAAGAGATCTATCTATACTGACTTTTTTATATATGTGTGTGTGTGTGTGTGTGTGTGCGTGTGTCTACTTTGCTATTGGCAATGGGGAAGGCAACTGTCAAAATGGCGCTGCGTACGCTTGTTCCACGAGAACAAAACAAGGGACTTTTACCACAGATTATATAATAGTTACTGCGTAACAGATAAATCACTCATATTCAAAAGCTAAAATACCTACGTTATATTAGCTAACAAAAAACGCTGCAAGAAGTAACGTATTCTACGGACGCGCGCCGAGAGTCGAGATTCCTGCGTACTCCGCGTGAGTCCGACATCGAGCGTAAGTATCGTTAGGGTTGTACAAAGAATATAAATTAAACAAAATGGCTGAAGTGAAACTTAAATTTCATATATTGAATACTGCAATGGAGTGAATGCAAGATAAGCGGTAGACTTAAATGTGCTTTAATTTTATAAAATGATCTATATTTTTTTTCGTCTTTACAATTTTTTTTACAATAATATTTAATAACCGTAAGTAGGGACCTACCTATTTTCAAATAACGTAACGTACCTTTCTTCTTCTTTGGGCAATGAAAAAAAGTCAATGTTTTTTTTTGTCTTTTGACTACGACATCCAACAACTTCACAATAATTAACTATCGTGCTGTTTTAGTCAATATTTTATAACGTTTTGGCGGGAAACGTGGTGTAGTACGCGCGGTCAGTATCGCTCGCGTGCGACAGCCCGCTGCCCGAACGGCTCGGTTACGAGCTACTTAGAGCCATACAGCACTGTCGACTAGTTGCCGGGCGACTGTCGACTAGTTGCCGGGCGACTGTCGACTAGTTGCCGGGCGACTGTCGACAGCGACTGTAATTTCTACTAGTTTATATGGACGCGTACGCACTTGGTCGCCCGGTCGCTGGGCGACTCAGAGTCGTCGGGCGATTAGCCACGCCCAGTCGCTCGGCGACCGAGAGATACACGGGTTCAAATGGAAGCGTACGCACTGCGAGCACAGAATAACAAATAGTACAAGTACAAGCGACTTTTGCTTCGACACAATAAAGCCCAATTCAGGTCGCGTAGCGCTAATGGCCTACAGTAATATTCACCTAGTAGTTGCCTCTCTTTCTATCGCGTGCTCTTACCTTTTCTGATGACGCAACGTTAGAGTTGCCTTCGTGTAAATGAACTGTGTAGTATAATAATATATTATAATGTGAAAAACGATAATTGTTTATTGGTTTTTTGATTTGACATCCGAACACGGCACAGTAATGTCGATTTGACAGTGTTACTATTATAAAGAGACAATACCTGCGCAGGCAGTAAGGTGCCGCGCGACTACACGGGCGGGCGTGTGGCAGCCCGATGCTCACTTGTTCGTCCGAACGAACGGCTAGCGGTAGGTGCTTATCGCGCGAACTTGAGCGAGTGATGGAGGCCTGCTTTTACTTTAAAAATCGTATTTTATAGCTTTAAAATTATCAAATTCTGTGTAATAGGCTGTAAAGATGTTGGCACTTAATTTCTGAAAAATCTGGATATTAAAAAAAATTGTAAGAATAAACATGTTTTAATTTGGCTTTCAATTCAGGCACTTGCCGCCGGCTGTTTACG
The DNA here is from genome assembly GCA_943789525.1 of Agriphila geniculea. Taxonomy (NCBI): domain Eukaryota; kingdom Metazoa; phylum Arthropoda; class Insecta; order Lepidoptera; family Crambidae; genus Agriphila; species Agriphila geniculea. The sequence goes on along the minus strand of OX038884.1, from coordinate 3,832,485 downwards.
CTATTTTTTTTCTATATTTTTTTCTATATCTTTATTATTTTTTCCCTATTAAAAAAAAGTATACAACGCCGCTAAAGAAGTTTTCACTTCAAAAGCCTTTTTGTTCTGTGTTAGGAACAAGCGTACGCAGCGACATCTACAATTAGCTTTGTGTTGCCATCCCCATTTGATACACAGTGGTCGTTGGAAGTCGCTAAGGTAGTGTGTTGTATTGGCTCCGTGCACGCTTTTAGCGCCACCTAGCGTGTTGCAACTTTGTTGGCTTTGACCTGACCGTTTTGACGTTTTGATATGTAATGGCGGCATTGTGACAAAATGTAAAAAAAAACTATACATATTGTTTTATTAATGTAAATTTCAAAATTACTATGATTTGTGTAGACAAAGTGTTGTCAAATCATTTTTGGTCATTTAAATTAAATATGGCAAGTAAGATGTATTCAAAAAGAGTGTTTTATTTTGGTTATATCAGGGTTTACTTCTTTTTTAGTTGTAGATTTTGTAAAACAAGAGGATAAAGCTACTTTAATAATTTTACTAAGTGATAATAAACATATATAATTATTCCTGTATCGCTAGTAATAAATTAAATATCGTTTTCAAGCAGATTACAGAGCCTTCTTTATTTCTACTTTTTGCCACTATGAGCGCTGCAATCGATTATTATACCTTCGCACCCTCCCAATAGGCGCGTCGTCGTCGGAGGACGAGTACGCGCACCTGCCGCAGAGCGTGCGCGCGCCCTCGCCCCCCGCGCCCCCCGCGCCGCCCGCGCCCCCCGCGCCCTCCACGCCCGCGCATAACAGGTAAGTTTTAGACGGTTATGGTGCCATCCTTACTAATATTATAAATGCGAAAGTCCGTTTATTTGTTTGTTTATTTGTTTGTTACGCCTTCACGTCTTTACTACTGAACCAATCATCATGAAATTTTGCATAGACGTTGTCAGGGGTACAGAGAAGGACATAGGGTACCTTTCATCCCGAAAAAAAAGTTATGTTCCCGAGGGATAGCTGTTGACGCCATCCATTTTGTCACGGGCGCTCGCCGGCCGCCCCGCGCCCGCCGCGCCGCCGTCCCCTCCAACCAGAGAGCCACGGGTCACGGTAGCGAACGCACGCGTCCTAATTTTTTGTAAAATTCTTTGGGAAGCAGTAAATTATTGTATAGCAAAAAAACTTTCCACGCAGACGAAGTCGCGGGCGAAAGCTAGTTTATGTATATACCTATTTGTGTTCCTGTATTTACTAAAACACGATCAGACCATGTAAAGCTTGGATTTCCACTATGTTCGCGCATCGACTACGCTTTGCTCCGCGCACCTGCAAAGTCGCTGTGGGCTTTCTGTCCGCTACGTACTTTGTAATCGCACATAATTGAAAAATACCGGTATATTTCACGCTTTCAGGCGCAGTTGGTGTGCGATTATAATGGATAATCACCTTGAGACAAATACGTACTCGAATCAAAAGACCGAATATCATACGAATAATTAAATTGCGCACGTATCACGCGAATTTGGCCCCACCTTCGGTAACTCAAGTACGGGTTATACAAAAAAATGGTTTTTTTGCTTGTTTTCATTTTTCTAGCTATTTGCTCCGCGAGTCTTACGAACTAACAAAATATTGCATTCTGAACCTTTCCAATTTTGTTTCGTTTATAAAATTATTTAGCTACTAAAAGCTATCGTTTTACTCGTTTTAATTAACCAAATCATAATAAATAATTATTATTATGTCGGTGAAGCCAATAATATCATACAAACAAGAACACTATGATGCTGGTGGTTAGGTTAGTAGGACATTCTTTTTATTTCACTTTTTTATTTTTTTCTTCTTTTATAAACTAAATTGAAAGTTCTATTTAGAAAAAGACATCGTTATTTACATAAACTTTTTATGGTTATATCGAGATATTTCTAATTTTACAAAAATCTTTCTTACCTTTTATAAATAATACATTTTTTTTCAGTGGTCATCAACGAGCTATAGAAATCGTAGGTGAGTTATCTTTGAATTAAATTGCAGATTTTTTTTAAGTTAAGATATTTTTTTACAACCTGGAGACGCATTTTCATCCTTGGTATTTCATACACGATTTGGATTTTTTTTTTGATTCCAAATCGTGTATGAAATAGCAAGATTCGTATGCGAATCCCTAAAATCGCTATTTTTGAATATTTATACTCGTGAATTTTACAACGAAGAACTTAGAACAGCTTAGATTATTTATATGTCTAGTTCAAAGATATTAGAATTTTTAGTGTTGCGCTTTTGACGTTTTGACTAAACAAAACAGGCCAACTTTTTTAGGTTGGTGTACGTTTTTAGCATCATTGCGTCCAAAGAGTAAAATGTAATAAAAACTATGGCCGGGTCACAAAACTTACAATGTGTGCGTGTTATGATATTTTTTCGACTCATTCGTAGCTTCGACTGTCTATCTACATATAAATAGTCTCTGACCACACGTTTTTGATATCCTTCCTACCAGTAGAAATTAGGTACGTGAGAAAGACACTGACTGACAAGTGACGAAATCTAATGAATGACTGACATGACAGACAATGACATTATAGCTTTTTTATTTACGTTCCGTTCCCCCGTGACTCATTACCGGTTTTTAAAATATGGCATTCCAGTTTTTATATTTTCTGCGTGAAATAAAACATTCGATACAAAAGACTATAAAAAATTAGTAAAAAACACATGTTATCAAGATTTGAGAGGCTTCAACGCCATCTCGTACAAATTTAAGTAACCATATTAACATAGTACTTTTCTTAATGCTACTGCTCCACCTGCGTTAACGTTAACGTTAGTGATAATGTCCAACTACGCTTTAATTAAAGCGTTAAGAATGCGTGTTGGTTACATTAAGGTTTTAACGTCGCTAAAGTTAATTTCTAGTGAGATATCGCTTAACGTTTTGTGACATTTATGTCTTTTGTAAATTAACGTCGTTAAGTATCGGCCACATCTGCGTTACGCCTAGATTAAAGCGGGAGTTACATTAGGCCGACGTGGGCCACGTACGCTGATCTGGGTGCGTTCGATAATGTACTCCATGGACGTGTCATAAGACATATTTTTCGTCGCAAGACGTGGATGTAGTGTAGCTCTAAAGTTCTAAACGACTATCCTCTATGTAAAATGCATGGGGACCGACGCGCCCAGATCGGCGTACGTGGCCCACGTCGGCCTAATATAATTCCCGCTTAACGCTACAGATATGCGTTAAGACGCAATTAGAGCTGTAGCATTACTAAATGTGGTTATACACGCCTCGCGAACTGTATGTGTGGTTGTGTGCAGAAGGTCGCGTGGTGTCTCGCGGCGCGGGCGGCACTCCGCTGGCGCTCATGCCGCCGCGCCGCCTCAACGAGCCCGCCCCCGCGCCCGCGCCCTCACTCGCCGCCGCCGACATCATGCACCTGCCGATCGTGTTCGCGGACGACGAGCCGTCCGCGCCCTCCCCCACCCCCGCCCCCGCCCCCGCGCCCGCGCCCACGGCCGACGTGACGGTGACGAGCGGCGGCGGCGGCGGCAAGATGAAGTACACGCGCGTGATCGTAGCCAAGCGCAGCGCGGGCGCGGGAGCAGGAGCGGGCGCAAGCGACCGCGCCCCGCGCCCGCTGCTGCTGCGGCGTGGCCTGCGCCTGCTGCCCAGACACTGAACCGATCGCTACTGTTGACCGTGTTATTTATAAGCGAGCGTGTATAGTGCCACAAACTAATTGCCTTAAAGCCGGGCCAGACTGTTACAAACAAGCTGTGGAGCCCACGGTTGGTGTTTGCGTCCACACTGTTTACAACAAGGCTCTTTACAACAAGGCTCCCACCTCAGTGTGTTGTCGCCTCGTCGCCGTCGTTACAAACGGCGTCCCGTCCACAGGTTGTGGAGGGTCAAACGATTTTTTGTTGCAAACAAGTGTTTACACTGTTTTAAACCGCCGGTGGAGACCGATGTGGAGGGCTTGTTTGCAACAGTCTGGCCCGGCTTTTATACATAAAAACGGCATATTCCCATTGTCTCCCACATAAGTATGAAAAAAGTTTGTTTTTCATACTTTTATTCCCGATAAGTATCTGATCTCCCATTGGAAAAAAAGTATGAAAACAAAAAAAAAATCGTTATCCCCAGTAGAGGACATAAGGGACAACAGGATAGGCCATAAAAAAAAACGCTTCTCTTTGTTAATTTGTGACAAGATTTTAGTATACAACGTGTTACTAAATAACCCCGAATATGGTAGATAGGGACCATCAAACTGAATAACTTTTACTATGAGATGAACGATGAAATGGCGAAAAAAATCGGCTGTTTCATACTAAAATTAATAACGAAAATATCAAAATGTATGAAACAGCAAATTTTTTAACAGCGATTTCAGAGTTAGTAAAAGTTGTTCAGTTTGATGGTCCCTATCTACCATATTCGGGGTTATTTAATAACACGTTGTATACGAAAAACGATACGTTCTCCTTACGGATGCTAGAGTTTTGACATATTTACTAGACTTATTGCCGTACGAAGAATAAGTTTATACCTAGTTTAACCAAAAATATTGCTTATAGTACAGTAGTCCGTAGAACATTTAAATCACCAAAAAGATTACCGTTTGTCGTTGTGATATAATTAATTATTACGAAATTATAGATACTTTAACCCAAGTTTTACAGATCGCAACCCGCCGTAATCTATATTTGTGTATCTCCAAAATTGATATTTTTTTATTTCTCGAGGTTTACCATGAGGCATGAAACTATGAAGTTTAGCTATTGTCGTCTTCTACAGCTTGGTTTGATTGCCACAGTAAAAGTAAGACTATAAAAAGTAGCCATACACAGATTTAAGACCTGATGAAAATGGTTGGACTTTATCTGGTCTTAAATCTGTGTATGATCACTTTCCAAAGTCTTACTATTATTAGTGGCAATCAAACAACGCTGTGGAACACGACAATAGCTAAACCATGTGGTAAACCTTTAAAAATAAAAAAATATCAGTTTTGGAGATATACAAATATAGATTACGGCGGGTTGCGATCTGTAAAACTTGGGTTAAAGTATCTATAATTTCGTAATAAATGACTATATCACAACGGCAAACGGTAACCTTTTTGGTGATTCAAATGTTCTACGGGCTACTGTACTATTAGCTATATTACTTCTTGTGTTTGAAGTCTCAAAGCGTCATATTCTTAAACTTTTGCTTATCCTAAGTATAAACTTATTCTTCGTTTATTTATACGGCAGTGTCAAAATACTACCATCCGTAGACAAAACCAATCGTCCTCGAATATAGGAACCGGCCTTTAGCCCTTGTTTGTCCTATCTACCATTGGTTAAATTTTTGGCGTCTTTGTTAATTTGTAACAAGATTTTAGTATAATGTGCTTAGCCATTTAAATCTATATGTTTCTGTTAATTTAAATAAAATAAGTGGCTAAGTATAGTACGCTGAAATCTTGTAACAAGTTGACACAGAGAAGGTTACGCCGTAAATGTAACCAATGTTAGATATTTTTTACATTCTCTTTGGATAGGACAAGCGAGCACTGAGGTGTCGTACTGTTAACCGTGTTATTCATAAGCAAGCGTGTATAGCGCCACAAACTAACTGTCTTATTCATAAAAACGAGCAAAGCTATAGAAAGCTTACGGCCAAATACTCAAACGTCAATTAACTTTGAGAGGCTCTCAAACATCGTCCTATCGCATAAAATGTCAAAGATATGACAAAGACAGTATGATGTTTGAGAGCTCCTCAAAGTTAAGTAGCGTTTGAGTATTCGGCCGTTAGTAAAGTGTTTTGTTTCTTGTCAAATAATAAAGATAAAACAATTATTTTAACACTGAAATTGTTATAAATAGTATTATTAGGCGTTTGCGAATAAGGCCGTAAGTTTTTTTTACTTAATAAGTAACTGTAAATACTGTACTGTCTAGTTTAGTATATTTTTTTGTACACAATTGTAATTGGGCACAGACATGCCCTTTCAATATTTTTTTTTATTGTATATTTGTTTTTCTGAATGTTGTTTGTTATTTCTTTGATAAATATAAATACAAAGGAGACCCGTCATTTTACGCTGAAGTTGTATACTTTTCTAATTTTTTAATCTGTGTTTCATAATCTGCTGTACTTTTTCACGTATTAGTCTATGGTATCTATCAAACGAATCTCAAAGGACAGATACCACCAAACCGGAAGTCAAATTGATATTTCGTTTTTTAATTTAGTAGTCTGTGTTTAATCAAATCACTATTAATAATAACTAAAATGTTTATAAAGCATTTTTTATGAATAACACGGTGTCTTTAATGCTAACATTGATGTAATCGTATACGACGTCTATAGTGTTTCTAATGAATTTCTGAGCTATTACCCATTTACTTTGACTTTATTAAGTGTACCTACCTAAGAAATTAAGAATGTTACTGTTATAAATATTAGAAAGTAAGAGTTAATTTTTGTAAGTGACAATAAATTCATTTTTTTAATTCCTGTTTTATTTGCACCCTGATTCAATAGATTTTGACAAACAGATATACTTACCGGTTATAACTTATTCTTATTCACTTATGGCAAATACTACAAACATAAATTGCATTTAATGATATTGCCGTTAGTTGTCGGAACACGCTAAAATATATTGTGTAAAAAGTAAAATCCTGGGAAACCACGTTGTGCCTAGTAGCGAGTCACGCGCTAATGTTTAACCTTAAGGTGGTACCCTGAGCGAAAGTGGCGCCGCGGTGAATTTTATTGAATATTATAATTCTAATACACAATTTTAATAATGTTTATCGTGGAGATTTTAGGGCCCACAGTCTAGTATTTTTAAACGGTATCGTTACATTCTCTAGTACCTAGTCACTGCTTCTAGCAGCCATATAAACCATCTTTTGTATGATTAACCGGTAAGTGACCCTAGACCGAAATAAGAATTATTGAAAAGAATCATCTATGCTGCGTCTACGGTTGTCACTTTGCAGTTCTCCGTACAAATAAAAAAAGATAAGTTATTGTTAAACAAGAACTAAAATAAAATAAAAATTGCTGGGCTTCTATTTTCGGCGGGATAATCTTAAAATATTAAAGAAATTGGGTTTCATTATAGGTACTGCCTTGTGCCACTGATATAAAGCAAGTTTTTCGAACCGAATATTTTCCAGATCAACTTTCAAATGATTTCACTTATTTACGCTGCAGTGCAGTGTCTCAAGTAAGTCAAAGAGATAATAAAATGTGTGAAACAAAGCCGTCGTAAAAATATATAGTGCAATGCATAAAATGTGCGGTTGTATTGATCCCCCATGCATTGTTGATGTGCTGCCGGTGTGTGGCCGCCCTTACAGCCGCGGCGGGTTAATACCTCGGGGCGCGAATGCCCCAGGAGGTCAAATTGATGGCTAATCGGGCTTGGCTTTGGGGATTAGGATTAATATAAAATCTGATTATTAATAATTTATTAATGTAGGTATCTTTCTACAAAAAATAAAGTTGTTATTGTCTCTGGTCTAGAGCTCGACCTCAGAAGTGCCCTTGGTGCCGATTGGATGATCTTTACATTGCAGTTTGTAATGATATAATACATGCATCTATTGTCTGACAAATGAAGAAACTCAGAAAAATTAGTTACGCAAGGCGACAATGCGAGAATAATTAAACTTGACCGACCGCAACTGTCAGGGTGAAATTTCCTTGGCTTCGTCATATGGTCCACCGACGACAATACAATAATACTATGCTAAATAATAATAGAATATTAGATTAATTCCGCACTAAATGTGTCGGAGATTCCGTGGGTTAAAGCGCGGTTCGGTGCCAGATGTCAGGACGAGGTTAAAGACGAGCGCGCGGCTCATTGGGGTAGGTTTCTAGATATACTTAGCTACTATAGCTATAGGTAGTAGGGGCTCGGGTGGAAATGCCATGAAGTCTGCCAGCGTCGGGCGGGCGGCGGGCGCGTGCGCGGCGCGGCGGGCGGCGGCAGTCTCCGCGCCGCACCCGCGCCGGCTCCGCGTCGCCGTCCGACGAACATGACCGTAGTCGCGCCGCCGACATCCGGAATCCTTGCGACTAATACGAAATAGGATTAGGTGTCGATCGGAGGCTACTCGCCGAGTCGCGAGGCCGACACGGGGGCGGAGATTTCCGATGCACGGAAAGGCGATTAGGTGGGTGCGTTTAGCCTCTGTAGAGCGCTGAATATTTGATGAGGTGCGGCGAGGGTGCGGGCGCGTGCAGCGTGCGGCGCGTGCAGCGTGCCGCGTGACCGTTCACCCCGTCACGACACGTAAACAGTATCGATCGCGGGCTGCATACGCAACCCTGGGCACGTTTCCGGCCCGCGACGCCCGTGGCCTCGCTAACTCTTGCTCGCTGCAATCAATCTAACTTGGTCAATCGCCACCCCTCACGTCACGCTCTACTGACCTTATTTTTCTTCAATCCTAATAAACCTCCCCGACCAGTGAATGATAGGAACTAAACTGAAAACAGTTTGCAATATAATATTTATAATTATCATCCTTCGTAGTGTTGTGAATAATACAGACATCTGTACCTACATGTAGAAAGAAATGCTGTGTATGTCAATTCAAAATAAAAGGTATGTGCAGTGCAGGCGGCTGCACCTGTAGATACAGCACTTAGCAACACTAAATAAACGCACGCTAAACATTTTTGAAGCATTTCCATTACAGTGGCACAGTGCATGACAGTGTCGTTATTCGATCGACCTTTCGCAACATTAGCTTAAGTATATAACTAGGAAGCTATATCAATCTAACACCATGACCTCATAACTTATGCAACATTCGTAAAGTAAAAAAGATATCTCGTTTTTTTTCTAAGCGTGTTACTATTTGTACTTATGTTTCTAATAATGTTCAACTAGCGACCCGCCCTCGCTTCGCTTCGGTGTAGTGTAAAATTTGACACCATGTATTATACTTACACTATAAACGTTCCTCTTGAATCACTCTACCTATTAAAAAAACCGCATCAAAATCCATTGCGTAGTTTTAAAGATCTAAGCATACATAGGGACAGACAGCGAGAAGCGACTTTGTTTTATAGTATGTAGTGATAATATGAAAATTTTCTAATTTAAAGAATCATCGTTATACTTTGGCTTAGATGAGAGGGCTTGGTAATTCTAAAAAATATACTACTTACTTACATAAAACCACAGCATATATATAACCTGCGACAATTACCTATAGCTAATAACTTTGAGCATTTAAATTAATGCTCTAAAGGTAATAAACGCTCCCAGTCTGCATAAAAAGATATTAAAAATATCCAATAGTTTAGTCACAGGAAATATTTTTCAGTTACTGTTTTCAGTACAATTAATTTTCGTGCTTATTTAGTTTGTTTGAAAAAAAATATAGATAGATATATTAATTTGATTGTTTCAAAATACTCCTATGAACTAGTGTGACTAATGTTTTCATTTACTGTCGCATTATCGACTCCACCTTAAATTAACCGTATCTATATAAAACAAAATTATCCATTAATTCATATTGAACATCTATTTCTCAAATACCTACCAAAAGTGTACTGGCACAAAAATTTTTTGAACAACTTAAAATCCATAAACTTTGTTCTGTTATTATTAGGGTTGCAAAAAACTGTTTTTTTTTTCTAACGTGAATAAAACTATGAAAAAACGTGTTTTTTTTCTGGAGCATGTTTTTAGGGTTCCGTAGCCAAAATGGCAAAAAACGGAACCCTTATAGATTCGTCATGTCTGTCTGTCTGTCTGTCTGTCTGTCTGTCTGTCTGTCTGTCTGTCTGTCCGTCCGTATGTCACAGCCACTTTATTCCAAAAGTATTAAGACTACATAGTTGAAACTTGGTAAGTAGGTGTATTCTGTGAACCGCTTTACGATTTTTACACAAAAATAAATAAAATAAAAGATTAAGGGGGGGCTCCCCATACATGGAACTGAAACTGAAAATATTTTTTTTCATCAAACCAATACTTGTGGGGTGTCTATAGATAGGTCTTTAAAAATGACATTGAGGTTCCTAAGACTATTTTTTTTCAAAGTCAACCGTTTGAAAGATATCTGCCGCCAAAGTGGTAAAATGTGTGTCCCCCCCCCTTTAACTTTTAAAGTAAGAGGGTGAAAAATCTAAAAAAAATATAAGCTATAGATCTTAATAAACACTTTCAACGAAAATTGGTTTGAACGAGATACAGTAATTAGTTTTTGAGATATAGTACATTTTCCAAAACCGCAAATATAACTTTGTCATTCATACAAACACTGTGAAAAACAAAGTTATTTTTTCAGACGAAAAATTATAGCGGTATCAAAATATGGTATGGTATATAATGTACCTACGGAACCCTACTGCGCGTGGCCCGACACGCACTTGGCCGGTTTTTTTTCAAGAGTAGTTACAGTAATCAAAATTATTAAGGAAGTTTCCGTTAGAGATTAATACTTATGAGTTCAGTATATACTCTTCTGTTCATTTTTGAACCTACATTACTTTTTTGGTTGAACAGTACCAAGTTTTCCACAGTTGGCTTACAGTTGCAACATTTAAAGACGCGCACGGTGAAATCTCCATTCGGTTTATGTTTTTTTGAAGTTAGTTAGATGAATTATTATTATAGATGAATTAGTTAGATGAAATGAAGAATAAAAATCTAATTTAGGTAATTAATGATATGAATCTCTTGGAAAAAAAAACTAAATTTAGAAAAAAACAAAGGTGCTATGTTTTTTTCAACATTGTGAAAAACAAAGTCGTGTTTTTCATGTTACATCACTAGTTATTATTATTATTTAGCACTTAGGTAGGTTTGTATTCTGTGACTAAATCAAGCAGACTAATTTCTGTAACTTCATACACAACCACCCACGTAGTAGTTACTTACTTATGTGATTAAGTATTTGTAGTCATTTTATAAAAGTGATAGTTAAGGTTAGCTAAAAACGGTTAATTAGGCTTTTCCATCAAAAGCTTTTATGGATTTAAAATGGATTTAAATGTCCATTCTGAATAATTAGCCAAAACAATTTATTTTCATACAAACCACACTGGGAATTTGAGTAACCTAACTGTATAGCCCGTATGTGTTAACATATTTTTTCCCCTGTCATTTACCCTTGGGTGACGTAAAATGACCCGCGGATTATTTTGGGTCATCTACGTGCGGAACGGATCAACAACCAACTGTTCTCGGCGACATTATTACACTGCCCCGTAATTAACAATATGCCAGTAAGTCACGGATAAACATCCAAATCTCCCAACAGACATTGACTGAAAAACCAATTCTCGGGTCTTGGCACGACTCAGAATCTCACGTAAAAAGTTGTAGTGTAGGAACTTACGTTTTGAACGCAATATTGTTATTTCCAGTGTCGATTTGTACACCCTATCCAATAAGCAACGCGGTTAAAGAATAAATTGTAGGTAATCGCAGGCAGCACATGCACGACCGTGGCCCTCCTTTTGTAAAAACTTACGCAAAGCATTCGCTTCAACGCTGTTTTTCGATATCGGAAAATATTAGGTAGAACGATACCCCCAAACTCCGTAAATAAGTGCCTACGAAAGGTATTGAAGTTATAGGTAATAGAAAAAAAAATATTCGGAAAGAAAAGATTTTTTTTTCAAATTAAAGTTAATCACAGATTCTATTTCCATTTGACCTAATTTCATCCTTTTTGCACATCGCTCTCGTACTGTACCGCTCATGTTTGCTTTATGATCTCGCTAGTATGTTTTAGGTCGAATGAAGGTTATGGGAGTATTAAGTACCTATTTACAAATTATCCATACAATAGGGTTGCCACCCGTACTTAAAAATAGAGTATTTTCCTCTAATTCGTGTAGGTGTAATAGTCTATAATCTACGATAGCAATAGAGTAGGAGGTACGCTAAAATACTCTATTTACTGCTGCCCTAAATGCTGAGGTCATTTTTAACAGACTTCAAAAAAAGGAGGTTCTCAGTTTGACCTGTATGTATGTTTGTTCGTCTCGCGTTTGGCTGAACCGATTTTGATGCGGTTTTCAGAAAAGTATTTGTTACACTTAGGAGAAGGTTTTGCCATTTTAACCGACTTCAAAAGAGGAGGATCTCTTGTCAGTTTGACGCATATGCATGTTTATCCGCGTTTATCTCACGTTTGGCTAAACCGATTTTTCTACCTAGATATATCTAATACAGAAGGTACTTACTTACCTACACTAAAAATAAAAAAATAATAAATTGTTTAAAAAAAAAAGAAAAAACCGACTTCAAAAGCCTACACGACCTTTAAAAAGCAAGAAATAATATTCAAATCACTAGATACGCATTATCAATGTAATAAAACATGTCTATTGAAATCGGGGATGGGGCTTTTAAAATTAAAAAAAAGTTGTTTCCAGCCCCATTTTACTTTATTTTTCGTTTCACCTATTTGTCTGAAACAGGTGGAAACCCTTATGAACCAGAAAATATTTGTCTATGTACAATAATATAAACGAAGGCTGCCAAAATCACTTGCCCAAAAAAGACACTTTAGTTAGATGTTTCTTTAAATATTTTTGTGGCTGGAATGATAGCGATAGGTAAATGGTGGCCAAACTTATGTATGACTTATGAAGTCTACTTGTGTTTAAAAAATAATCCTTGCGATCGACTGTAAGGTTTAGATGTTATTAAGTTGTTTGATATTAAATGTTATTTTTTCATATTTTTCGCCTATAAATCGTCTTTGCGGTCGACCAGTAGTCCGCGCCGCGAGCGACCCACAGTATGTTTTTTGACCCAAAAAAGTGACATCCCCTTTTTATTGCATGGTTTGACAAAGCTTTTAATTCTAAAATTATATGTAAAACTCCCGCGCGTCTATTTTAAGTAGTTTCAAAGATATGACACTTTATTATATTTGACCCTCAAAACTGAAAATATCATTAAATATTTTTCTATGGAAATCTATATACGATAGAATTTATCTTTTTATTTTATTTAGTTGAGCTATATTGACGTCACCTACGACGGTCAGGAGGTCGCGACCTCCTGGCCATCCCTGCGATAGGTCATGGGAAACCAACTGTCATTCATCCTTTCCGCAAAATCTGGTGAAGGTGGTAGGTACCACTGGAAGCGTCCGGCCCGCCCGCCGTAACGACTTCCTCGCGCGTCATCGCGTCGCGTGCCGCGTACTCCCGCCCAGCACTGGGGCGGTGGGCGGTGCGGTGGGCTGGCACAAAGCCTCGCCGCTCAATGACACAACGTGAATATAACGTCTGTCTTTGACTAAAGTTTAACTACACCATGAACACATGTAACTACCTATGATTATTGAGTCACACAAGGTTAAACATCACTTGAACATCACCACTGGACTCGAAACTATAGGCCAAATACATCTATTTATGTTCATTTTATGATAGCGTGCTTTTCTAGGATTTTAACTTTTACACAATATATTTTAGCTTGTCTATAAACTATTTTATCATAGCAAAATTAACTCGTTAAATGCAATACCTACCTATGTTTGTAGAAGGTGTTTGCCAAATACAACAGTACCTACATATCTAAAAAAAAACCATGCGCAAAAACATTCAATGGAGTAATTATCCATGGAAAATTTCATCGTTTTTCGGCGTTAGATGGCGGTGTACAAATTTTCCATATAAAATTACTCTATCGAATGTTTTCTCTGCTTTACAATGATGCTGTCAGAAAAAGATTTTGAGGCTAGCCCTCACTTTGAAGACCTGCTACGGAAGGTATTGAACTTTGAGTTGTACCTACTGTAGAACATAGAAGATAGATAGAAATCTGATATTTCTATTCAGCGGGTAGTTTTTTGGCTGCTGTTACCCGCTCTTGCGGGTTCAGTAAATAGGTACCTTCCCTCCCATGATGGAAACAAATAAGTAGGTACCTACATAGCAGAAAATACGAAATTGCGATGCCTACTTTACTTTAAAAATTAATAAAACTAAAGCCATTAAATTTTATGAACAAAATTTATGATTTCGAATGAAAATGTGCTAGAATTATCTAGAATACAAAATTTTGGAAAGTTTCGGTTGAATAGAATTCTATTCAGCCTAATTAGGTACCTACCTACGCACTTTTTAGTCGCTAGTTCGTAACGATTTTCGATTTTCGATGCGATATTCGATCGATTTGTAATATAATAATGCAGGGATTCTCCCCACTCCGTTGAAAATTGAAATAAATGAGTGCTTTTGTGCCTTAGATTCTGATCTGGACACCATTCTGGACTGGAGTCCTTCAGTAGGTTTAGCTATTTATGATTTTATCAATCTTAGAGATAAATGCATATTCAATGACCAAATAATATTAATATTTCAGAAAAAAATACCTAGGACAGGATTTGGCAACATACGTAAACTTGAAGCTTCCGTGCCCCAGTAGGTAAATAATGAATGAAATGAATAAGAAAAGCGTGAACAAACGGAAGTGTAGCTGGGTGTTTACGGCTGAGCCGGCGCGGGGCGCGGCCCTAACGAGCGTCCGCTCAGAAACCCCCAGATAATTTTCTCGGCCTCCCATCGGATTGTATTGAAGGTGATTACCGTTACATTTTATCCTTTGTAACAACTTTTACACGGGCTTACAATCTTCGATCTAATTGGTAAGCCGAGAGAAAATATTTAGTAGGCAAGTACCTCTATATACAATCATTTTCAAAACAACGTTTAGGCTGAGAACGCACCGATAGGTGCCTAGATTGGTTCCCAGATAATTATATCCAGCCTTTCTATTGTATAATTTCAAAATCTATCAAAATCGCTTTCAGGATGTAACACATTGAAGCTTCTTTTTGGCACAAATAAAAACTTACCAAAGAAGTGCAGCAATGTGTCACATCCATCTGTCAAACGAAAGTGAATGCGATAGATTTTTAAATTAGACAATTAGCCCCCTGGTTACTTGGTGACCGCGCTGGTAGGTGAGTCGCTACGATTGTCGCTAGTTTATGTATAAATATAATTAAAGAAGTAAATGTATTGGCTTACTGAACAAAGCTATATATTTAAGGATATAAAGACATATTAAAAATAATAATCAGCAGATCATTTTTTCAATAGAAGATATATTGAAAAATGTTAAAAGTTAAATTTGGGGTATCTTAGAAATCGGAAAAATATTGGATTCCTTTACATACTTATTTTCACTAGTACATAAGTACGTATACAGAAAGTATTTTAGCCCGAGGAAATATTCACAGAGAGATATAAGTGATTTTCATGTTTAGGTATAAATACCTAACTTCTCGTAACAAAATTTATTGGATTATTGTTCATCTGTAATCTGTATTACCTAACTTTATCACATGCCTCATAGACAGGAGAATTATTCGGAAGTCTCCATACAACAAATATGCTCATTGATTGGACTAGTAGTCGCCTGGATGTATCGAGGGACCTAGCGCGCAGTGCGGCCGGTTGCGAACATTCGTGAACGTTCTTTTTACTTGGATACGTAACTAGTCTCTCGGCTCTAATCTAGGCACCTGTCGGTGCGTAGGCGGCCTTACGATTACGACACCACCGAGGCAGATCACTCGCGGGTGGCAACCGACCTCATTTCCATATTCGCCCCTCGGAGCTCTAAAGTTCCCAATTCATCGACAAACATTATAACAGCAAATAGAGAACACGTCGCTATTGGAAAGTAATGATTAGCGAGCCTAGGAGGCTCGCTAATCTATAACTACTTTCCCGATTCGGGTCGCCTAAATAATCACTAATGACGAATCTATTGCAGAGGACGAAATATATGTTTAGTGAAACAATTTCTAATATTGATTCTGACGGTATTCTTCTTCCTGTTTTATGGTAAACCTGTGCTCAAGAAGTAAGTAAATTGGAGTAGGTAGAATAGACGTAGATATACTGAACTACCTACATGACCTACATATTTTTTTGTGTTTAAGTGAAAGCCGTGATAAATACAATACAGGTGATTTTTGAACATTGCACAAATTTTCTGGTGTGTTCTAGAAAACCGTCAAAGTGAACAATTTTGTCTATAGGACCAACTTGATCAAAGCAAAAAATTCATCAGCAGTTCTATACATTTTGTTCGAAAAGTGAGTTATTGACGTTTTCTATGGAATAGCTGATTATTTTTTTGCTCTGATTAAGATGGTCCCATAGACAAAGTTGCTTTAGTTTGTGACGGTCTACCTAAAGCCACACCACAAAATTTGTGCAGTGTTAAAAAAATCACCCTGTATGTATACTTACTTAATGGTCTTGATTCACTGACCGCATGATCATCACTTGCAAACACCCATCATCTCAGGTAAGTAGGTACTATGCATTGACAGTTTCACCATAGGTTTCACTACTTCCTTCAGTCGCAATCAAAAGCTTGAAATAATTTTGTGGTCCTTTAAAACTCTGTTTTTGAATGAAAAACACTTAAGTAAGTACAAGCAACCCTTTTCCACATGTTTCTTGCCTCAGTTACGCGTTAAGTGTACAATGTGTTAATGAATTAACCCAAAATGGGAGCCGTTTCTTCGGACCATCAAACTGTACAATTTTTAATATGGGACTAACTCTGAAATCGCGAATAAAAACAGCTGTTTCATTTGATATTTTCGTTATTATTTTTGTATGAAACAGCTGGTATTTTTTTCGCGATCAGAGTCGGTCCTATATTAAAGTTGTTCAGTTTG
The DNA here is from genome assembly GCA_943789525.1 of Agriphila geniculea. Taxonomy (NCBI): domain Eukaryota; kingdom Metazoa; phylum Arthropoda; class Insecta; order Lepidoptera; family Crambidae; genus Agriphila; species Agriphila geniculea. The sequence continues at coordinate 3,815,782 of OX038884.1, read as the reverse complement.
ATGGTCCGAAGAAACGGCACCCTGATTATCTAAAAAGAAACTATTTAGCGACCGGTTTCATTCCACATACATTGCTACTTTTCTTTGGTATGTTTTTTTTTAATCCAAAAAGAAGTAGCAATGGATCACTATCATCTATGAACTGCGACCGGTCGCTAGGTGGTTTCTAATTAGATAATCAGCCCGCGGTTTTCCCAATTTGGGTTCATTCCTTAACACGTTGTGACTCAGTCATTAATTCTGTCGGGTTCTTGTTTTATAATCTGAGGATTCTGTGGGCTGATAGCAGCGAAATAAAATCTATGGAACAAGCATTGCGCTCAAAAAATGGCAACACACGAAAAGTACAACTAAGTGGATGGAGCTAAAATACGGGCATTTAATTATGCAGCACAAGCATCTGAGTACTGGTTGCTTATTAACGACTATAATTTATATACACATAGATATTTTCTATACTTAAACGAAAAAATATGATACGTTATTTCTACAATATTTTTACAGCCTTCTTTGCGTCTTTTACACCACTTGACTACACAGGACATCATTTCTAATAAACTTTTTCTTTCTCCTCTACGATACAAACTGTAACTATTGTAAAGAACGTTAACGTCAGTCATCGGTGTGTGGCTGGCCCGACTAAAGCTGAGCGGGTTGTACTTTTCAGCCTCGTAGTGCCATTTTTTCAGCAATACCTATTTGTTTGCAATTACACTTCCATAGATTTTAGTTCGCTGGCTGATAGTTACTTTGTCCATGATAGTACCTAAGTAGATAGTGTGCGGTGTGTGTTACAGAGGTTCCCGGCGGAGAGAGTGCGCACGCGCGAGGTGAGGCATGTGAGGAGGGCGGAGGCGCGCGCGGCGCAGCGGCGGCGGCGGCATGCCGGGCGGCCGCCGGGGGCTCGTCGCCCCGCAGAACACCTTCCTCGAGAACATCATACGGCGCTCCAGCTCGCAGCGTCAGTACACACACACACACTTAGGGCCGGCCACATATAAGCAGAATCTAACTCCCGAGTTTTGATAGTGATCTCTGCCTATCTATTATCTAATTTCAAAATCTATCGCTTTCAGGATGTGAATTGTGATACATTGACACTTCTTTTTGGTACAAATAAAAACTTACCTAATAAATGTAGCAATGTGTCACATCCAACTTTCAAATGAAAGTGATTGCGATAGATTTTGAAATTAGTCAATTAGCCCCCTGATGGGTCAAAAAACTCAGTAGGTAAAGAGTTTGCTTGCAAAATCTAACTACCGAGCTTTTTTGGCCAACTAATAAATCATATTTACCTGTAAAAATTTTACTCTTTTTTATTATTCATGGACGTTTAAGTTCGTCACCTAGCTATCTGTAAAAAAATCATTTTTTAAGAAGTAAAAAAAAAACGTTTATCCATTGAGTAAATATTCGAAACATTCTATTATTTTCGTCCATATTAAAATGTTTAACTACTGCGTGCGCGTCCTTCAATGAGCGCTCTTTGATAAACAAAAATATACAATATTTTTTATTATTACATATTAGGTCCTTTTATATTCGAACTGGTCAACTGATCATAAAATAAAAGGAAATAATTTTAAGGTACGCTTAAATATGATTTGGCCGGTTGGTCAAAAAACTCGATAGTAGATTTTGCGCGCAAACTTTAACTACTGAGTTTTTTGACCAATCAGAGATCACTATAGAAACTCAGGAGTTAGATTTTGCTTATTTGCCCGGCCACAGCCATCCGCGGCGGACGGCGCGGCAAGCGAACTCAATAATCACTGCGCGCTATCTCGATGGCGGCTTTTCAACATGCCGTCACGACCGCGCAGTGATTACCGAATTCGCTTGCTAAGCCGTTACGCCTGTAGCACACCTCCGCCGCGAAACTGTAGCAGCAAAATCGCGGAAGTTCCGCCATGAATTGTCGACGACGATTTATGACGGTCGCATCTACGTAGCAGATTCAAATCATTACTTTCGCGTGTGCTGTGAGCCGATCGGGCGGAATTGCGCGTAAAAAATCTATGCATTAAAACAGGCTGTTCACATTTGTTTCGCTGGTCGAAGTCATGGTGAAACCTACTGCGATGTTTCGCGGTGGAGGTGTGCTGCAGGTGTTACCTTTACCATTCACAACATTTTCATATTTTTGAAGATCCCATAACATTGGTCACATTTTCCATAAACAGGGGTTCCGTCACCAGCCCGTTATCAATTTTAATAATATTTTTGGTACTTTAAAACTTCTTCCACAATAAGCAGTCTTGAGAACCGAAGGAAGTTTGTCTTCTATCTGTCTTTTAATAAACGATAAATTGCACAAAGTCGGACAATCTTTCATCTGTTTTTCGACGTCTGTCGCGGTAGTTGGATAGGTGCCCAAGAATATTATCTCGAGCTCCTCCTTGCATCGAAAGGCACATTAAGCCGTTGCCGTTGGTCCCGAGTCCCGACTGCATTTGCAGTTGTTAACAATCATCAGTTCGCATTGGATTCGCGTGGCCAGTGCCTAAAGTTTTGTCCAGACTAATCCATTTTGGCGTATCAGATCACCGTATCTTTAACATACATCGCTAGTTTGGTTGGGCGTGCGTTGAAGCAATAATCAACGGACACCCAACCAAACTAGCGGTGTATGGTAAAGATACGGTGATCTGATACGCCAAAATGATACAAGTCTGTACAAAGCTTAAGCAAAGGTGGCATTAAAAACACTTGATGCAAAACATTGCCGAGTGGCATGCCATAACCGCCTCTGTGATCCAGTGGTTCGCTCACCCGTGTAAGACGCAGGGGTCCCGGGTACGATTCCCAGGGGGGGTACAATTTGCACTCGGTTTCGTTGGTGGTAGGGCTTATTTAAACTCCGCCTGGCTAGCTAGCACCATCTTTAAGTCTGACGCTATAACAACAATTTAAAAATTGTTGTATTCCGGCAGAGCACAGAATATCGGGTCATTCTGAACTTACCATCCAAATTTCAAGGATTTGTCCAGTCCATGAAACTAAACAACTTTCTCTAAGAAACATGAGTCGAATTTCCCCACAAAATTTTGGTCATCCCATACTAAATTGATCACGTGATTTCTTTGATTTTTATGGATAGTCGTCGATTTTATTTTTACATATTTGGCCATGTGTTCCTTAGAGAAAGTTGTTCAGTTTCATGGACTGAACACATCCTCAAAATTTGGATGATGAATACAAAATGACCCTGTACGTATACTGTGGTTAGAGGTAAGATACCCAGTTCCTCAGTGATGAGGATTCCGGGTGTATTGTGCTTCGGCCTTATCGTCACTTGACATCAGGTGAGGTGAACGCCAAGCACTACCCCCTTGAAAAAAAATGCCAGAGAATGGGCACCGCGCTTGACCGTGTGTTACTTGCAGCAGACAGCAGCTTCCTGCTGGCCAACGCGCAGATCGTGGACTACCCCATCGTGTACTGCAACGAGACCTTCTGCAAGATGAGCGGCTACAACCGCGCCGAGGTCATGCAGAAGTCATGCAGGTCGGTACAAATAAGAGGCGAAACACACCGGATGCGTAAGCGTATGCGTAAGCGTGCACGTAGACGTACCATGACGTTGTAATGTATGAAACTTTATGAGACATGGCACACCGCTTGCGTAACACGTAGACTGATGCGTAACGTATGCGAGTAGATGGTTTTTTCGCCATCATGCGAAAAAGAGCGGCCTCGATGGCGCGGCGGACGCGCGACAGCGGCAACAGCCTCCTGGCCGTGGTCGCAGGCCGCGTGGATGGTCACTTTATGGGGCACTAGCTATCCTTACATGGACCAGTGCCTCATATTGAAAGACAATTTTAATTTAATTTGTACGTCATTTTTACTAACATAAGTTAAGTATACTAACACAATGTGAGCCCATGGTCGCTTGAATAAATGATTTAATTATTAAAATTAGTAACCTACTACGCATTGCAGCTCGTGACGTTGTACTCAAGTGCATTCCCTATTGGACGTCACACCGAACACGCACGTATCTTTGCTGCGCGTGACCACGCGCGTGTCTACGCAGCTGGTGTGCCCAGGCCTTAAGTATTAACATTTAAAAATATGTCTTTTAAAAAAGAAACATTAGTTAAGTAATCCCTTGCAGTGCAGGACGAAAGTACACCATGTAACTCGACGAAAATCGGGGTACTTATTACTTTTATGCTTGCAAAGGTTTAGGTTTAGGGTGATTAGGGACTTTTATACCGGGTGTAACAAGACCCTTAACGAAGCAGAAGTCTAAGTATTCTGCCCATCATCAAGACCATTTCAGTCCAATATTATTGCTGGGAAACTTTTTAATTTTTGGTGTTAAAAAAACATTGCATACATTACCACGCAATGTAACGCGTACAACAGACCGCGCTTGTGAGTGTATGCTACACAGCTAAGTGCGGCCGAGTTGAAAGGCAGCGTTTATATGCGTGCTCATGAGATACATTGAGTGATGACGTTTTGAAGCCATTTGTTATGAAACCGACTTAAAATTCTTTGGACAAAAATTAAGAAATAACGAATAAAATAAGATTTCATAAAAAATTTGAAAACAACTTGTTTGACTTTGACCTTCAATAACTTCGTAACTATTAGTTTCTCAGGTATAGTCTATGACACAAAAATGATCCTGATGAAAGTGAAAGTGAAATATTCTTTATATAAATAAGCTCACATAATAAGCGTTTTTAAATCGTTAATTCTTTTACCCATTATAAAAAAACTTATCAACTTTATCAGATGGAACGATATTTACAAATATGTATATCGTTTCCAGACTTTATATTAACAAAGATTAACAAGTAAATAACACTATTTAATTAGCTCATTTCATAGGCCTTTTACAAATCTACTGACAATAGAAACTAAAATTATTTCAATTAAATTAATCAAAACAAGGTAAGTTATTATGAATTATATGTTTTGAGTAAGAAGTGTCATACATACAGATAATATTGAACAGATTTTTAGGGTTTCGTTCCCAAAGGGTAAAAACGAGACCCTATTACTAAGCCTCCGCTGTCCGTCTGTCTGTCTGTCTGTCACCAGGCTGTATCTCATGAACCGTGATATCTAGACAGCTGAAATTTTCACAGATGATGTATTTCTGATGCCGCTACAACAACAAATACTAAAAACAGAATAAAATAAATATTTAAGGGGGGCTCCCATACAACAAACGTGTTTTTTTTGCCGTTTTTTGCTCGATATTAATAACGACAACAGGTAGACAGTTGAAATTTTTACAAATGATGTATTTCTGATGCCGCTATAACAATAAATACTAAAATTAGAATAAAGGGGGGCTCCCATACAACAATCGTGATTTTTTTGCCGTTTTTTGGTACGGAACCCTTCGTGCGCGAGTCCGACTCGCACTTGGCCGGTTTTTTTATATACAACGCCCTTAATACGGGCGGATGATGGGTGGAATGCGTGGACTTCGGCTTCGTTTTTTTACACAAGTTATTTGTTGTGTGTGGTATTGCATAGTGTGGGCAGTGGTTCGTTGGTGTTGTGTGCGCAGGTGCGCGTGGATGTACGGCGAGCTGACGGAGAAGGAGGCGGTGGAGCGCGTGGACCGCGCGCTGGACCACCACCTCGCCGACCAGTTCGAGATCCTGCTCTACAAAAAGAACCGTGCGTTTGTTGCTGCTGCTGCGGTACCGAGCTGCTTCCTAATGCTTTCTTTCATCTTTCTTATCGTATGATGCCTCTCACACACCTGCGTCTATCGGCACAAAGCTTCGTCTAATGTTACGCTAAACTCTAGTGTAGGAATCATTATCGTCATACGTTACGAAGATAGACGCAACATAATAGCTAATCCGGCGGTTTTTCAACATCAAAGGAGTTTTGTAGACGCTAAATTCGAGTTTGCTCCTGTATCTGCGTTTTTAATTGTTTGTTTGGATCTAAAATATAATAATTAAATTATAAAGGGTCGTTTTGTATTTACCATCCAAATTTTGAGGATGAATTCAGTCCATGAACCTGAACAACTTTCTCTAAGGAACACATGGCCAAATATGTAAAAAAAATCGAGTATCCATACAAATCAAAGAGATCACGTGATCAATTTAGTATGGGATGGCGAAATTCGACAAATGTTTCTTAGTTTAGTTTCATGGACTGGACAGATCTTTGAAATTTGGATGGTAACTTCAAAATGACCCGATATACCTAGCACTTAGTTATTAAATAATTATTAGCATTCATTTAAAACAATGCCACAGCATTTCAGTATCATTCGCCATTATCGCAATAGTAGTACGTAATCGAACCTTTGTCACGCAGGTATTATAAAGGAACGGTGTATCGCGTATGATTAGTGCGTTTAGCGCGATAACTTTGGACGATAATTTTAGTGCGATAAGTAGCCAAAGATTCGTCCCGCAGGTGTGGGAGAAGCATGAGGATTAGTGGCCACCTCTGGTGTTAGAGTTTATCAAACCGCCTGTAAGGCCTCTGACTTGGCTTAACGACTGTTCAGATGACAACAGCTGGGACCGACGGTTTAACGTGCCCTCCGGAACACGAAAGCGCTCAGTTATAAAGCCACTTAACGGTCACCCATCCGACACCTGGTCGGACCGAACGTTGCTTAACAAACGTGATCGAGTACGATCAGTCTGTCAAGCTCCACTACGAGCGCTTCTTTCTTCCTACTTCTACTCTTAGCCTCTCGGGAGGTCATCAATTGAGAGTTCCTGCTAAGTTTTACATGTAAACAACTCAAGTTACAGTATATAAGTAAGTAATTCACAACATAAACGCCTTTTTAAAGTTGAATTCTTTTTTAGAGCTTACGATTCTGGCTGATATTTTCTTTTAAGGCGGTTGTATGACCGAAAGTGGCGGCCTAAGAGGTTTTTATTTAATAAGTTTTTGATAGTGTTTTACGTGTAATTTTTAGGGCCCATGGTCTAGTATTTTTAGAAGGTATCACTACATGCCCTCGTAGTCATTCGTAGAAGTAGATAGCAAATGTGTCAAAAACGGCCACTTTAGCAGTTTTGCTATCTACTTCTAGCAGTGACTACTAGGGAATGTAACGATACCGTCTAAAAATACTAGACTGTGGGCCCTAAAAATTCCACGTAAAACATTATTAAAATTGTGTATTAGAATTATATTAAATAAAATTTACCGCGGTGCCACTTTCGCTCAGAGTGCCACCTTAAGATCAATGCTTCAATTTGAGACTGATCAACCTTAGCACTTCTTCCATAAGTGATTGAAAGTACACATTAAGTATTATTAGATGCATCTAAACACTGAGACGTCTAGGCCTCGAGATTTATATAGGTTTCATTTCATTTGAATTCTCTGTCGCACCGCTTAAGTAGAGCACAAGTCACTTGTTAGAAAAATAACTTTAAAATACACAGTTGTAGCGTGCATTATATGAGTACATTTCAACCACTGCAAGGCATAAAGGCTGGGGGTCTATTACGAAAAGTTTAATGCGATACACACAGCTGCGTCCGTGCTTCGTTTTGATTGTTTATTACAAATCACTTTCGTTTGCGATATTGCGAAGTGATTGCGTGAGTTTGACAGTTTCTCTCTAGCGTATCCGACATCGTTCGTTCAGTCCACTGACGTCCATTGTACGCTGGACAAGCGAACGTCACCAGTCATTTGTTCCAATTTGAAAACCGCCACATAATTGGTGCTGAGAGCAGTAGATTCTACTATGACAATAGTGAGTGTACTTGGAACTAATTAGTACCAAGTACACGCATTTCTGCCATAGTATAGAATCTACTGCTCTCAGCGCCAATATGGCGATTTTCGAACAATAAATTGCTGTCATTTCATGACATAAGCCTGTCCAGCGTACTTTGTGTAATGGACGTCAGTGGGTCAGTAGTCTATGGGCTACGACATTCAAAATGTTTGTTATAACTACAACTACAACCAACGAACTGCGGACGACTATCGTGGCCAAGTGACTGTGTTACGCAATTGCGTACGTTATTTTGGTAATACGCCCCCTGCTTATACGTCATATCAACGGCAAAGAAGTTAAGCCTAAAAGGATTAAGTATTACCCGCGGTGGCGGCTGGTGTGTCGGTTTGATTGCCCCGTGTTATTCTCATAACATAAAAGGTAACGGAGCCGCGCGGGAGGGGGAAGGGGGGGGGGGGGGGTCTTGCAGCTGCCAGCCCTCGTCCAATTAATTTGGCCGCTGGCTGATGTTTGTTCAACTCGCTGTTTTTATTTGCGACGACACGAACGATAATACCATAGAGTAAAATGTATAAATAATATCTTGGTTATATTAGCTCGCGGGCACGCGACCGGGCGGGCCACCAAGGCTGTAATAATTTGCTGTGGCTTTTCAAATAATAACATATACCAGAACAGAACAGTAATGCTTTTCATGCAGCGCTAGCCTCCATTACAGGATTAAATATATCGATAGCACCGCAGTACTCGCGTGTAAAACGCCGATAATAATAGGTATTATTTAAAGTATCGTTCGAAGATGTCATTTGGGATTTGGAGTTAAAATCTGGTAGTCACGCATCACTAAATTTTAACTTAATTTACAAGATAATCTGTATAGGTACCTAGCGTGGCAGACAGACGTTTTTAGGGCTTGAAAAAAATAATAATAACACTAGACTTCAGAGAAAAATTTAATCAACGAGTAATAATGTAGCTTGTAGGCTGTTATTTGTAAATTGTATGAGGCTCGTAGTTAGGGTTGCCACCTTTTTGGAGGTAAAATAGTGTTTTTCTCAAAACATTGCAAAAATATAGTACGTACTTTCGGAAAATTCTAGAAAGAAAACAGTACTTACACATTAATTTTTAGTCATGTGTATTTGTTATTACTTTTAGCTTGGGATAACAAGGTTTAACTGCTTTTATTAAAATAAATTAAACAATCATTTTTAATTAAATTAGTAGAAGCTTTATTCCTTTCTTCTCTCCATTTTCGCCAAATTCTCGACAACTAAATCACCGACCCAAACACGAAAGCCGAAACACGGGTCACATTTTGAATTTTCAGTATCAGTATAAAAAAAAATATAATAATACCTTAAAATCTCCGAAGTTACAAGCTTTTTGTGTTGTCCCGTAGGGTGTGCGTTAATAATGGTTTTGTAAATATTATTTAGTCAGAATATAACATGATATAAAAAATATTGCAATCGATTCTATTACTGATTCTGAACAAACATTTTTCAGGTTTCGTATATAATAAAAGTAACCTTGTATTATTTTTCTTACTTTAATTTTTTTCTATATCATATCATATAGTACAATTGACTGAAATATAGCACGACACTAATGATACTATATACTAATATAGTACGGGTGGCAACCCTACTCGTAATGAAGGCTCGCGCGGGTTTCCCTGGGCGGGCGGCAAGTATCGGGCGGGCTGCAACTCTCGGCGCTGCAGCGGCGGGCGGGCGCGTTATTGCTTAACAAATTAATTCTTTCACGCTGGACCAATGGGCCGCTCGAGACTCTTAAAACCTTGATATACAACTCCTATAAATTATTAAATTAACTAGGCTCTCAATTTGGTCTGCAGTTCCATGTTTTATTTTTTAACATGTTGAATATTAGATTTGGGAATAATCTCGCATTCCACTAGTAAAAAACAATATTGAATTCTGTCCAAATTAGCAAATAAAGCGGGTTAGATAAAATGATGAACCAATATTGATACATTGTGGTAGCGATATTTTAAATGGGAGTCAGTTTTATAATCTACTAGCAGTAGCAGCAAAACAGTGTTTAAAACATTTTGAATTGTTTGTTTTATAAATTAAAATAAAACTGTTTTTTTCCAACCCGTCCGTGGGCGGTCTTATTATTCCCGCCCACCTGAGAAATGATCAGTAGGCTGATTGTCTAACTTTGTTGCAATCAACTTTGACAGAAATCGCAGTGACATTGCTGATTTAGTAAGAACCAATGTGACAACTATCTTACTTAAAGCAGCAATGCAACTGCGATTTCAATCGAGAATTGTTAGCAACAGAGATACGTAATCGGTGGGCTGGCCTCTATTTCATTAACTCGATATTTGTCAGTGATAAATGTCGGTGAATTTTACAATTGTCGTTACTTTGATTGTAAAATTCACCGACATAATTATGTCAACGACAGATGTCAATTTGGTGAAATATGGGTCTGGTGGCGAGTCGATTTTTTTCTATATATTATGCTCACTCTGAGGATTAGGCAGGTAAACGGGTCTGGACCAGCTTGTTAGAAAATTTGCAAGCTAATCCAAAATACCAAGTTCTTGTTTTGCGCGTATACATTTCGTTGCATAACTGTAATGGATTGTGATACTGTCACAGGAAACTAGGCTGTGTTAGGTATGGTTATACCAGGGATGCACAGACTTAGGTATTGAGACCATGGGCCGTGATGGGCCAGTGGGCCACTTGGGCAAATTAAGCCAAAGATGACTAATGGCGGGCCACCAGTATTATTAAAAAACATAAAACAACGCAAAAAAAGACTTTTTTTAAAATGTACAAGGGAATATTATTGCTGGCGGGCCATTGGCATATTGCTGACCGGAGTCTTTGCATCCCTGGGTTATACCGTTTATCCATATTGCGAGGCACATTCGCAAAATATTATAGGGTCGTTTATGGGCGTACCGAGGGGATGGGAGGGGGCAGGGAGGGGCAGCTGCCCCCCTGGATTTTTTTACCTCCAACTAACCATCAATTGTTATCAATAAATCAAATATATTGATATTTGATTTACATAAATTTGCCCCCTCCCCTGGGAGCGATACAATAGATTTGCCCCCCCTCTGGCCCAGAACCAATACGGGCGGTATTCCCAAACACTCAAACGACTCTTGACTACGCCAACACACTGCTTTGAAATAAAGATCTGTGATTAGCTCTTCTTTTGTTTTACGTATTACGTGTGATTGGGTGCATTCCAACAGACAAGCCGCTGAGTCATCGAATGTCATCTATGACGATCGATGACTCAGCGGCTTGTTGGTTAAAATGTACTTTAGTACTAAAGTTTAACCATGAAAAGTAATTTGTTTATAATGTTCAATATTTTACTTTCCATTGTTAAAAATATGTATTCTACAGCGATCGATGACTCAGCGTCTTGTCTGTTGGAATGCACCCATTGGGCGCATACTGCCAAATAAATCTTTAAGTTATCGGTCGCCATAGAGTACAGTTTGTCTGTTTTTGTCTTGGTAATGCGCCCATTGGTTCGTGGCGGGCACTGTGAGAGCTCATGGTCATGTTTGTGTGGTGGGTTGCAGGCACGCCGCTATGGCTGCTGGTGCAGGTGGCGCCGATCCGCAACGAGCGCGAGCTGGTGGTTCTGTTCCTGCTCACCTTCCGCGACATCACCGCGCTCAAGCAGCCCATCGACGCCGACGACCCCAAGGGAGGTTAGTATGCAACCAAACCAATCGTCCTCTGCAAATGTAGTTCCTCGCACGTACTATGGGCAACAGCGTCGCTAAACCAGTTTGCAACAAAATTCGCGTGCACGAACTAAACGTAGAACAGCGGGCGCGGCGTGCAAGCGATTTTAACCTTTGCGGTGGTTAAGCGACGCTGTTGCCCATGGTACAATTGCCGTAACTGACATTTTTGTGACTTGGATACATGATTGATTTTCTAACGTATTCTACTAATCGTCGTATCTGGGTTCTAACCGTTGTTTACAACGTCGATAGATAGAGATACGACGATTGCTGGAATACGTTTGAAAATCAATTTTAAAATTTATTTTATTTTTATTTATTTATTTCCACTCTTACATCTATTTTACAGGATTAAAAATAAGTTCATGTATCTAAGTAAGCTTTGACAAAAAATTCAGTTACGACAGTTAGTCATGCGAGGGATGATGTATTAGTTGATATTTTAAGTTTTACACACTTTTATTTAACTTGCAATGTATGTTTGTTTGGGTGGAATCTAGCATATCAATTTTGAAACAGGTATCTTCAACCGATTTAGCTGAAACTTTGTATACAAGTTTAATTTGAATGCCAATACATGGTAAGCTGTGTGACGTCATTCTAAATCCAACATAGCAGCACACTCAAAATGGCGAATAAGTTATTTTTAATGCACTATTCCTACAATGGGTATCAAAGAATAGAATAGAATAATTAAACTTTGCTAGGAACATGGTTATAAAGTTGTCGTTATCATAGTATGGCCAACATGTTTCTCTACATACAGCATGCAAAATCATAAAATGGAGGACATAATTAATAACGAGAAAAATAATATCAACAACAGTTAAATTAATTATCAATAAGGTATTAGATTTAAATATAAAAATATCAAGATTACTATAAATTACAAAAGATTCAAATCGTATGTCATTAAGTACAATAATACAGAAAATATCAGGATAATTAAAAATTACAAAAAATTCAAATCATATTATTACCACACATGTTTAAGATAAATCAACAATCAAATGAAAGGGCTTGCTGAGAATACTCGAAAAGTAAAGTGACGTCACTCTACAATATAGCGGACAAAAGTGCAGTCGGCAATAAAAGCTTGTACAAATTTTTTTTGGCCTTAACTTATTTTGTGTCCTTGTTGGCCAGAACTTCTTACTTTGAATGACATTCGAGATGACTTCTCTTTCTTGTTACCCGAATTTCATCATTGACGTATCCCGCAGGGCTGTCGAAGTTCGCGAAGCTGGCGCGGTCGGTGACGCGGTCGCGCTCCGTGCTCGTGTCGGCGCTGCCCGCGCTCAAGGAGCCGCAGCGGCAGAGCCACCTCGCGCATGTATGTACTATTATACACGGTGGAGTACTACACTACACACGGTGTACTCTACACTACACTCACGATATACTCCGTGCTCGTGTCGGCGCTGCCCGCGCTCAAGGAGCCGCAGCGGCAGAGCCACCTCGCGCATGTATGTACTATTATACACGGTGGAGTACTACACTACACACGGTGTACTCTACACTACACTCACGATATACTCCGTGCTCGTGTCGGCGCTGCCCGCGCTCAAGGAGCCGCAGCGGCAGAGCCACCTCGCGCATGTATGTACTATTATACACGGTGGAGTACTACACTACACACGGTGTACTCTACACTACACTCACGATATACTCCGTGCTCGTGTCGGCGCTGCCCGCGCTCAAGGAGCCGCAGCGGCAGAGCCACCTCGCGCATGTATGTACTATTATACACGGTGGAGTACTACACTACACACGGTGTACTCTACACTACACTCACGATATACTCCGTGCTCGTGTCGGCGCTGCCCGCGCTCAAGGAGCCGCAGCGGCAGAGCCACCTCGCGCATGTATGTACTATTATACACGGTGGAGTACTACACTACACACGGTGTACTCTACACTACACTCACGATATACTCCGTGCTCGTGTCGGCGCTGCCCGCGCTCAAGGAGCCGCAGCGGCAGAGCCACCTCGCGCATGTATGTACTATTATACACGGTGGAGTACTACACTACACACGGTGTACTCTACACTACACTCACGATATACTCCGTGCTCGTGTCGGCGCTGCCCGCGCTCAAGGAGCCGCAGCGGCAGAGCCACCTCGCGCATGTATGTACTATTATACACGGTGGAGTACTACACTACACACGGTGTACTCTACACTACACTCACGATATACTCCGTGCTCGTGTCGGCGCTACCCGCGCTCAAGGAGCCGCAGCGGCAGAGCCACCTCGCGCATGTATGTACTATTATACACGGTGGAGTACTACACTACACACGGTGTACTCTACACTACACTCACGATATACTCCGTGCTCGTGTCGGCGCTGCCCGCGCTCAAGGAGCCGCAGCGGCAGAGCCACCTCGCGCATGTATGTACTATTATACACGGTGGAGTACTACACTACACACGGTGTACTCTACACTACACTCACGATATACTCCGTGCTCGTGTCGGCGCTGCCCGCGCTCAAGGAGCCGCAGCGGCAGAGCCACCTCGCGCATGTATGTACTATTATACACGGTGGAGTACTACACTACACACGGTGTACTCTACACTACACTCACGATATACTCCGTGCTCGTGTCGGCGCTGCCCGCGCTCAAGGAGCCGCAGCGGCAGAGCCACCTCGCGCATGTATGTACTATTATACACGGTGGAGTACTACACTACACACGGTGTACTCTACACTACACTCACGATATACTCCGTGCTCGTGTCGGCGCTGCCCGCGCTCAAGGAGCCGCAGCGGCAGAGCCACCTCGCGCATGTATGTACTATTATACACGGTGGAGTACTACACTACACACGGTGTACTCTACACTACACTCACGATATACTCCGTGCTCGTGTCGGCGCTGCCCGCGCTCAAGGAGCCGCAGCGGCAGAGCCACCTCGCGCATGTATGTACTATTATACACGGTGGAGTACTACACTACACACGGTGTACTCTACACTACACTCACGATATACTCCGTGCTCGTGTCGGCGCTGCCCGCGCTCAAGGAGCCGCAGCGGCAGAGCCACCTCGCGCATGTATGTACTATTATACACGGTGGAGTACTACACTACACACGGTGTACTCTACACTACACTCACGATATACTCCGTGCTCGTGTCGGCGCTGCCCGCGCTCAAGGAGCCGCAGCGGCAGAGCCACCTCGCGCATGTATGTACTATTATACACGGTGGAGTACTACACTACACACGGTGTACTCTACACTACACTCACGATATACTCCGTGCTCGTGTCGGCGCTGCCCGCGCTCAAGGAGCCGCAGCGGCAGAGCCACCTCGCGCATGTATGTACTATTATACACGGTGGAGTACTACACTACACACGGTGTACTCTACACTACACTCACGATATACTCCGTGCTCGTGTCGGCGCTGCCCGCGCTCAAGGAGCCGCAGCGGCAGAGCCACCTCGCGCATGTATGTACTATTATACACGGTGGAGTACTACACTACACACGGTGTACTCTACACTACACTCACGATATACTCCGTGCTCGTGTCGGCGCTGCCCGCGCTCAAGGAGCCGCAGCGGCAGAGCCACCTCGCGCATGTATGTACTATTATACACGGTGGAGTACTACACTACACACGGTGTACTCTACACTACACTCACGATATACTCCGTGCTCGTGTCGGCGCTGCCCGCGCTCAAGGAGCCGCAGCGGCAGAGCCACCTCGCGCATGTATGTACTATTATACACGGTGGAGTACTACACTACACACGGTGTACTCTACACTACACTCACGATATACTCCGTGCTCGTGTCGGCGCTGCCCGCGCTCAAGGAGCCGCAGCGGCAGAGCCACCTCGCGCATGTATGTACTATTATACACGGTGGAGTACTACACTACACACGGTGTACTCTACACTACACTCACGATATACTCCGTGCTCGTGTCGGCGCTGCCCGCGCTCAAGGAGCCGCAGCGGCAGAGCCACCTCGCGCATGTATGTACTATTATACACGGTGGAGTACTACACTACACACGGTGTACTCTACACTACACTCACGATATACTCCGTGCTCGTGTCGGCGCTGCCCGCGCTCAAGGAGCCGCAGCGGCAGAGCCACCTCGCGCATGTATGTACTATTATACACGGTGGAGTACTACACTACACACGGTGTACTCTACACTACACTCACGATATACTCCGTGCTCGTGTCGGCGCTGCCCGCGCTCAAGGAGCCGCAGCGGCAGAGCCACCTCGCGCATGTATGTACTATTATACACGGTGGAGTACTACACTACACACGGTGTACTCTACACTACACTCACGATATACTCCGTGCTCGTGTCGGCGCTGCCCGCGCTCAAGGAGCCGCAGCGGCAGAGCCACCTCGCGCATGTATGTACTATTATACACGGTGGAGTACAACACTACACACGGTGTACTCTACACTACACTCACGATATACTCCGTGCTCGTGTCGGCGCTGCCCGCGCTCAAGGAGCCGCAGCGGCAGAGCCACCTCGCGCATGTATGTACTATTATACACGGTGGAGTACTACACTACACACGGTGTACTCTACACTACACTCACGATATACTCCGTGCTCGTGTCGGCGCTGCCCGCGCTCTAGGAGCCGCAGCGGCAGAGCCACCTCGCGCATGTATGTACTATTATACACGGTGGAGTACTACACTACAGACGGTGTACTCTACACTACACTCACGATATACTCCGTGCTCGTGTCGGCGCTGCCCGCGCTCAAGGAGCCGCAGCGGCAGAGCCACCTCGCGCATGTATGTACTATTATACACGGTGGAGTACTACACTACACACGGTGTACTCTACACTACACTCACGATATACTCCGTGCTCGTGTCGGCGCTGCCCGCGCTCAAGGAGCCGCAGCGGCAGAGCCACCTCGCGCATGTATGTACTATTATACACGGTGGAGTACTACACTACACACGGTGTACTCTACACTACACTCACGATATACTCCGTGCTCGTGTCGGCGCTGCCCGCGCTCAAGGAGCCGCAGCGGCAGAGCCACCTCGCGCATGTATGTACTATTATACACGGTGGAGTACTACACTACACACGGTTTACTCTACACTACACTCACGATATACTCCGTGCTCGTGTCGGCGCTGCCCGCGCTCAAGGAGCCGCAGCGGCAGAGCCACCTCGCGCATGTATGTACTATTATACACGGTGGAGTACTACACTACACACGGTGTACTCTACACTACACTCACGATATACTCCGTGCTCGTGTCGGCGCTGCCCGCGCTCAAGGAGCCGCAGTGGCAGAGCCACCTCGCGCATGTATGTACTATTATACACGGTGGAGTACTACACTACACACGGTGTACTCTACACTACACTCACGATATACTCCGTGCTCGTGTCGGCGCTGCCCGCGCTCAAGGAGCCGCAGCGGCAGAGCCACCTCGCGCATGTATGTACTATTATACACGGTGGAGTACTACACTACACACGGTGTACTCTACACTACACTCACGATATACTCCGTGCTCGTGTCGGCGCTGCCCGCGCTCAAGGAGCCGCAGCGGCAGAGCCACCTCGCGCATGTATGTACTATTATACACGGTGGAGTACTACACTACACACGGTGTACTCTACACTACACTCACGATATACTCCGTGCTCGTGTCGGCGCTGCCCGCGCTCAAGGAGCCGCAGCGGCAGAGCCACCTCGCGCATGTATGTACTATTATACACGGTGGAGTACTACACTACACACGGTGTACTCTACACTACACTCACGATATACTCCGTGCTCGTGTCGGCGCTGCCCGCGCTCAAGGAGCCGCAGCGGCAGAGCCACCTCGCGCATGTATGTACTATTATACACGGTGGAGTACTACACTACACACGGTGTACTCTACACTACACTCACGATATACTCCGTGCTCGTGTCGGCGCTGCCCGCGCTCAAGGAGCCTTAGCGGCAGAGCCACCTCGCGCATGTATGTACTATTATACACGGTGGAGTACTACACTACACACGGTGTACTCTACACTACACTCACGATATACTCCGTGCTCGTGTCGGCGCTGCCCGCGCTCAAGGAGCCGCAGCGGCAGAGCCACCTCGCGCATGTATGTACTATTATACACGGTGGAGTACTACACTACACACGGTGTACTCTACACTACACTCACGATATACTCCGTGCTCGTGTCGGCGCTACCCGCGCTCAAGGAGCCGCAGCGGCAGAGCCACCTCGCGCATGTATGTACTATTATACACGGTGGAGTACTACACTACACACGGTGTACTCTACACTACACTCACGATATACTCCGTGCTCGTGTCGGCGCTACCCGCGCTCAAGGAGCCGCAGCGGCAGAGCCACCTCGCGCATGTATGTACTATTATACACGGTGGAGTACTACACTACACACGGTGTACTCTACACTACACTCACGATATACTCCGTGCTCGTGTCGGCGCTACCCGCGCTCAAGGAGCCGCAGCGGCAGAGCCACCTCGCGCATGTATGTACTATTATACACGGTGGAGTACTACACTACACACGGTGTACTCTACACTACACTCACGATATACTCCGTGCTCGTGTCGGCGCTACCCGCGCTCAAGGAGCCGCAGCGGTAGAGCCACCTCGCGCATGTATGTACTATTATACACGGTGGAGTACTACACTACACACGGTGTACTCTACACTACACTCACGATATACTCCGTGCTCGTGTCGGCGCTACCCGCGCTCAAGGAGCCGCAGCGGCAGAGCCACCTCGCGCATGTATGTACTATTATACACGGTGGAGTACTACACTACACACGGTGTACTCTACACTACACTCACGATATACTCCGTGCTCGTGTCGGCGCTACCCGCGCTCAAGGAGCCGCAGCGGCAGAGCCACCTCGCGCATGTATGTACTATTATACACGGTGGAGTACTACACTACACACGGTGTACTCTACACTACACTCACGATATACTCCGTGCTCGTGTTGGCGCTACCCGCACTCAAGTCCCAAGTAGCCGCAGCAGCAGACCCACAATGCGCATGTACACGTGTAGGTTTGATTATCTTATACCTTTAAACGAGCAATTCTTGTATATGTATTTATTTATTTCTGTGATCTCGGAAACGGCTTTAACGATTTCGCTGAAATTTGGTATATGGGGGTTTTCGGGGGTAAGCAATCGATCTACATTAGTCTTATGTTTGGGAAAACGCGTGTTTTCGAGTTTTCATGCGTTTTTCTTTCCACGCAAAATATGGTCGCTAATTTCGGCCTGCTGGCCACTGTCCGTCTTGTCCAGCGGGTTAAGACGCGGACGGCAAGAAACGAGTGTTGCGCTAGAAACATACTATTGTGTTGTGTTGTGTCGTGTCGCGATCTGTCGCATATCGGTTTCACACATTTAGTATGACTAGAAACACACTATTGTGTTGTGTTGTGTCGACACGACATGATATGAAACCGATACACGACAGATCGCAACACGACACAACACAACACAATAGTATATTTCTAGCGTAACGGGTTCTAATCTCGCTCGGTGACTTACTTTTGTTTTTTTTTAATATGTCCAAGTTTATATATTTTTTTTTATTTTTATTGCTTTTAGTAAGTTTAGAAAAATGTAGGTCCGTTTTTAGGATCACTGAAATCAAGCACCTGATCTACACAGAAATCGATTGTAAATAATAATAATTGTCAGGTATTTCTTTTTAAGTTTATGTAGATTATCACCTAAACACTACCATATTACAATAAATAGTAATAACCGAGCAAAGCTCGGTCACCCAGGCCCAGTTACTACTTTATTATATAACACCACGAAACAAAAAAAGAACAGGAAAATAATACCTAGTATAGTACGCACTGACAGCGGCTCGCTAAGCGCATAGAAAGAAACTAATCTGCTAAATCATTATTTGGGTAAATCAACTTTTTAATGTCAGGAAAAAATCAACCCATGTGTAAATTTTTATAAATTAAAACAAAACTAGATAACTCTTTTGTAAAAAATCTCTATTTTACGATATTTAGATTCATAGCCAATAAAACATACTTAGTTTTGTACAAAAATAATCAATAGTTTAAAGAAAAAACATGGGTGACCCAGGGGACAATGTTGTCCCTGAAAAATAGGAGTTGTCTCCTGGGTCACCTATGTTTTTCTTTGAAATCACGTAAAAATTTTCATGTCTTTTGTTTTCTTATAAGGTAATTAGCTGAGAGTATTTGCAACTACATATTAACTTCATATAAAAATGGTTCACGTAGATATTTTAAGCAATGCCACAAATAACAAAAAGTTGATTCACCCATTTACGCGTAATTTTTACAGTCAATATGTGTGTGTGGCGGTAGGTAATGTCGCTGTCGGGCGACGTGCTGCCGCAGTACCGGCAGGAGGCGCCCAAGACGCCGCCGCACATCCTGCTGCACTACTGCGCGTTCAAGGCCATCTGGGACTGGATCATCCTGTGCCTCACCTTCTACACGGCCATCATGGTGCCCTACAACGTCGCCTTCAAGAACAAGACCAGCGAGGACGTGTCGCTGCTGGTCATCGACTCGATCGTGGATGTGGTCTTCTTCATCGACATCGTGCTGAACTTCCACACGACGTTCGTCGGCCCCGGCGGCGAGGTGGTCAGCGACCCTAAGGTCATCCGCAAGAATTACTTCAAATCCTGGTTCCTCATCGACCTGCTCTCCTGCCTCCCCTACGATGTCTTCAACGCCTTCGACCATGATGAGGATGTAAGTCTTGTCGATTTTAATGATTTGTAAATAATATATCTCTTAAAGTAGGATAGTCTCATCTCAAATAGTGACATATTTTATATTGTTTTTCTACAGAAAGAAAAGAAAATTACTTAGTTTGTTTTGTGATTCCTGCAGTTGCTGTTGTATCTGATCACTGTCAATTATCTTAGTTCGTTTATTCTGATATTTAGTTATACTCGTGGTGCATCATAGACCGGTCGCTGGCTGTTCATTTGTTTACAAACATTTACTTATTATCCTCAAAGCGAGGTTACTTGTATTCATCATCGAAAAACTGTCGTTCATCTTTTTTATACGCGGGCGCGGGGGGAAACCAACTCGACAATCACACACAATTACTCTCTGTTCTATCTACCACACCACCAGGCTCCCTTTGCACACAATTTAAATTATTTAAACTTATTGTTTCCATTAAATTACAGTCCGCCTTTGTAGTATCGAAGTTCCTTTTTTATTTCGCGACCCTTCATGTCTTAAACATTCGGTCCTTCGAGCCGGATTCCCCCCGGCACCCGAGGGTGGCATAGATGACGTACCTGATTGAATCTAGGGGCTTTGATCGCCTTCATTCTCCTCAGCATATATTTGCATAACCCTAGGTAAGAAAATTCTGTCCTCGCATCCAGAAACGACAATAGGTTCAAGACGAGTAGTGTTTAGCAGCAAAAGTTTATTATTTTCACCACCTATCAATTGACAAACTTTATGTTGAGGAAAATGACGGCGTTTAAAATGCCTGGAGATCCACCTACCTACACACACCACTACTTCCACCGCCTCTGTGATCTAGTGGTTCGCCCACTCGTGTAAGACGCAGGAGTCCCGGGTTCGAGTCCCAGGGGGGGTACAATTTGTATTCGGTTTGGTTGGTAGTAGGGCTTATTTCAAGTCCGTCTGGCTAGCTAGTCTAGCTACCACCATCTTACCTAAGTCTGACGCCATAACAACAATTTAAAAACTGTGTTCCGGTAGTTAGAGGTAAGATAGCTAGTTCCTCAGTGGTGAGGATTCCGGGTGTAGTGTACCTTCGGCCTTATTCACAACATCAGGTGAGGTGAGCACCAAGCTCTATCCTGTTGTGCATAAAAAAAACGTGTGCGCCTCTGGTTGCAGGGCATCGGGTCGCTATTCAGCGCGCTGAAAGTGGTGCGGCTTCTGCGATTAGGACGCGTGGTGCGCAAGCTGGACCGCTATTTGGAGTACGGCGCAGCCATGCTCATCCTGCTGCTCTGCTTCTACATGCTGGTAGCACACTGGCTCGCCTGCGTGTGGTACTCCATCGGGCGTTCCGACGCCGACTCCGGCCTGCAGTACTCCTGGCTGTGGAAGCTCGCCAACGTCACGCAAACGCCGTACTCGTACGTGTGGTCCAACGAGTCGGACGGGCCCGAGCTGGTCAACGGCCCGTCGCGCAAGACCATGTACGTGACCGCGCTGTACTTCACCATGACCTGCATGACCTCCGTGGGCTTCGGCAACGTCGCCGCCGAGACCGATAACGAGAAGATCTTCACCATCTGCATGATGATAGTGGCAGGTGCAGGACTCTTCTGTTATTAGCCGGAGCACCGCGCGACCCCCCCGCAGCGGGCGGCCGCTCCCCCGCGCCACCCTGCCCCCTAGGGGGGCACTCGGGCGCAGTTCTCGGTGGCGCGTGAGGGGTTTTGACGCAAATGATCATTTTCGCAAACGGTCATCGCGAAAAATTTGGTCACTTTCGCAGAATGTCATTTTCGTAAATGGTCACTTTTGCAGAATGTCATTTTCGCAACTGATCACTTTCGCAAAACGTCACTTTCGCAGAATGTCATTCACAACTTTTTTCTTTTTTTCCCAAAATTGTGAGTTTGAGTAAAAATTGTGAATGACATTCTGCGAAAGTGACGTTTTGCGAAAGTGACCTTTGGCGAAAGTGACCATTTGGAAAATGACATTCTGCGAAAGTGACCAGTTGCGAAAATGACATTCTACGAAAGTGACCAAATTTTTCGCGATGGCGAAAATGACGATCTGCGTCAAAACCGCGTGGGGAGCGCTCTGCGGCTGCGCGGGGGGCCGCGCTAGTCCTCCCTTCCTCCCTCCTTGTTCCCTCATACCCCTTTATAGCACAGTTTCTTTGTTTTGGTGGTTGCTAGATGTCATTACATTTTGTCACTGTGTGTCTGTGTGATCGCACTATCTGTGTGCACCTTTGTGACGTGCCTTTGACGTCATCATCGACACATTACTAAACGATATGTTTAGGTACTGAAGACAAAGACATAAAACCGCGTTTTTCTTTTATGATTTACCTACAAGCAGAAATTAATAGAAATATTTATTTTATTATTATGACTTTCATTTAAATAGTTACTTTTCATTGGTTTCAATTTTTTTTAAAGAAATCTATCTCTTGATTTTAACAACATGTTATTGAAATTGTTTTGAATTATGAATTGCTTTTCTCCCCTCCCCTC
Source organism: Agriphila geniculea (assembly GCA_943789525.1). Classification (NCBI taxonomy): domain Eukaryota; kingdom Metazoa; phylum Arthropoda; class Insecta; order Lepidoptera; family Crambidae; genus Agriphila; species Agriphila geniculea. The sequence continues at coordinate 3,793,063 of OX038884.1, read as the reverse complement.
CCCACTCGTGCAGGCCCACGAAGCGTCACAGTCTCGCGCGATCTCAACTGGGGCTCTACCGTCCTCAAAGCTATAGCGATAGCGATGCCAATGCACTGTCCATCCTTATCATATCATAACACAATGACAAAGATGGACAGTGCAATAGCGTCATCAACTATAGCAATTTGAAAGCAATTGATTTAGGCAGTAGGCCGGCTGGTGTAAATGAATTAAGTCTATCAGCTAACGATAGGGCTCTACAAGCCTCGGCATCCTCGGCATATAACTTTAGCGCTGCCATTTTGTTTGCAAAAGTAATTTTTGGGGTCTCATTGGTGGGAGACGTGGTGGGGGGCTACTGCAAACATGCGCAGTAATCCCCTCCAATTTCGCTCACCGCTAAACTTACGTGCCGCGGCCTATACTGTGCTAAAAAGTGGCCAGTATTACCGAAACAGGACTGCCAATAAAGCTGTCATTTAACCAATAATTCCTCATGACTTTTTATAAACAAAATATCTTCCTCAGATAATTTTAATAGGTAACTAACTACATTAATCATTGTTCAAATACAATTTGGTAAGTGTTTGGATACAAGTAGGAACTGAAAAATTATTCTGGCAGCTCTATAATAACCGTTTTAAAAACATATATAGGTACATGATCACTGTGTGTGTGTGTGTGAGGCAGCACGTAAGCACATCAGTAGCGTGAGCGGTTGCGTTCACAGCGCCATGGTCCTCCCAACCCGGATATGTATCGCTAATTCGTGAGTTTATTCATACTTTGATTTATAACTAACGTCTACTACAGTCTCGACGTTCATATTTTATTTTTTTTAATGGCCGTCGGAAGTAATATACCTAACTTGCCGATGGCACAGAATACATAATAGTACAAGTACAGAAGATGCACTCCGCAATATCATTTAAGTAAATAGCGACTCTTGCTCCGACACAATAAAGTGCAATTCAGGTTGCACAGCGCTCCCTTCCCTACAATTATATTCAACTAGAAGTTGTATCTCTTTCTATCGCGTAGCTCTTATCTTTTCTGACGACTTAAGCCCTATGAAATTGTTCCGTCCGGACGAAACCGTCGACTGCTTGTCGTTTCATACCTAAAGCGTGGAGTGCGCCTGGCCTGCCGATGGTAGGTATATACACTGTTTATAATATTTCCGATGTTGTTCAATGAGGTCCGACTTAAAAATACTGTATTTAATGGACGTAGAGACTGCTAGCATTGAACCGTTACTTGCCCGTGGTCCCCCAGTCTAACCCCTTGGGGTACCACGAGCAAATATTCTAGCCCGCGGAACACCCAAGGGGGACAAAGGGGTACCATGTGAAAATTATATGGCCCGTGGTACCCCTGATCGTTTTTTATGTCAGATTTAAATATTTGAGATAGGGTATGGACAATAAAAATATATTTAAGGGTCCATGATAAGAAAACTGGGTTTGCGGGTGTCATATTTTTATATAGAAAACGTAAAGTTGTAGCCACAGAAAAATATACGACAAGCTAAATAGATTCTTTAGTAGCTACAAGTATTGAAACCTTACATATGATTGTAAAAAAATCAGAATATCGTCAAAAGCGTAGGGTCATATTTTTGGCGTAAATAATAGCGGAAACGTATTGAATTCTACATCAAAATACAATATATATAGTAGTTCCAATAACTTTTTTTCAAGAAAGATAATTGTGATAAAGGTTATGATGAAAAACAACCAAAACATCGAAAAAGTGCAGAAGTGAGGTTATTTTCCATACTCTTTACACGTAAAGAAAAAGATGGAAACAAATGTCTCCGCATAACCGAGCTTTAAAAGGGAGATTGTTATTCAGGGGGTTCCACGGGCAAAAATATTTGCTCGTGGCACCCCAAGGGGAACTTAGACTGGGGGACCACGGGCAAGTATCGCATCGAACGCACGTGGAGGTAGGCGGGGTGGGGGCGGGGGTGTGACCGAGCAGTGGCGTGGTTGCAGCGCTGCTGTACGCGACGATCTTCGGGCACGTCACCACCATCATCCAGCAGATGACGTCCGCCACCGCCAAGTACCACGACATGCTGAACAACGTGCGCGAGTTCATGAAGCTGCACGAGGTGCCCAAGGCGCTCAGCGAGCGCGTCATGGACTACGTCGTCTCCACCTGGGCCATGACCAAGGGACTCGACACTGACAAGGTGACATACACACTGCATTTTATACCTTTCGGCCTTCTATTTAACTGTATTTTCATGGGCGTACCGAGGGGGGCCAGGGAGGGGCAGCTGCCCCCCTGGATTTCGTTTACCTCTAACTAACTATCAATTATTATTGATGAAAGTTCTTATTTGCCATTTGCAATACAATATATAACTTAGCACTTAACTTTTTATTTTAGCCGGGCAAGAGTACAAGATAAGTGGATAAAACTGACTTTAAATCACGCTGCGCGGCTAAAAAAGTACCTGTTTGAATTGCAAATCAGGGGATTGTCTTATTTCAAAAATCTATCGCAATCGCTTTCATTTGACAGATGCATGTCATACATTGCTGTATTTCTTTGGTAAGTTTTTATTGTGCCAAAAAGAAGCATCAATGTCTAACATATAGCAATGTATAATAAAAGCTAATGCGATAGATTTTGAAATTAGACAATTAGCCCCCTGGGCAGACTGGCCAAGTTGACTCAGTTCGGGTTTGAGGTGTGTTTGTCAGAGGCCAGAAGAGATACCTACCTATAATAAAATTTGACTGTTTTCACTGAATTGTAATGTATCGTTGACGTCGAATGGTGGGTGACGCAGGTGTTGAACTACTGTCCGAAAGACATGAAGGCGGACATCTGCGTGCACCTGAACCGCAAGGTGTTCAACGAGCACCCCGCGTTCCGGCTGGCGTCGGACGGCTGCCTGCGCGCGCTGGCGATGCACTTCCACATGTCGCACTCGGCGCCCGGCGACCTGCTCTACCACACGGGCGAGTCCATCGACTCGCTGTGCTTCATCGTCACCGGCAGCCTCGAGGTCATACAGGACGACGAGGTCGTCGCCATACTCGGTAACATATACACTTACCTATTACATTTTTTTATGCACAACATTTGCAGTCGTTAACACCTACCAATCCGCATTGGGCCCGCGTGGTGAGTAAAGGCCCGTCCTCCTTATCCACTCATAAGGAAGGCCTGTGCCCCAGCAGTGGGGACATTAAAAATGGCTGATGGACATGCACAACGGGGTGGTGCTTGACCTTCACTTCATCTGATGTTAAGTGAGGATAAGGCCGAAGGTGGAAGAGCACTACACCCGGAATCCTCATTACTGAGGAACTGGCTATCTTACCTCTAACTTGCGGAACAAACGGACTTGAAATAAGCCCTACCACCAACCAAGCAGAGTACAAATTGTACCCCCTCGGGAATCGAACCCTGCTCTACCACACGGGCGAGTCCATCGACTCGCTGTGCTTCATCGTCACCGGCAGCCTCGAGGTCATACAGGATGACGAGGTCGTCGCCATTCTCGGTAACGTATACACTTACCTATTACTTTTTTTATGCACAACATTTGCAGTCGTTAACACCTACCAATCCGTATTGGGCCCGCGTGGTGGGTGATGGCACGTCCACCTTATCCACCCACAAGGAAGGCCTGTGCCCCAGCAGTGGGGACATCAAAAATGGCTGATGGACATGCACAACAACGGTGTGGTGCTTGGCCTTCACCTCACCTCCCTCCTGATGTTAAGTGACGATAAGGCCGAAATGGCACTACACCTGGAATCCTCATTACTGAAGAACTGGCTATCTTACCTCTAACTGCCGAAACAAACGGACTTGAAATAAGCCCTACTCCCCGGGAATCGAACCCGCGACCCCTACGTCTTACACGGGTGGGCAAACCACTAGACAACAGAGGCGGTTAAAGTTTACTAGACCTACTTTGTTACGGGGACGTGAAGGAAAAGCCAATAGTCCACAGTAAACGCAAGTATATTAAAAGTAAAGAACCTAAAAAGAAATACATGATTAAAAACTGTCCGTTTATATACGTTTAAAATGCGATAAGTCTACAATATAATTTCCTTACAGATTGCAAGTTCTTTAAAACATCATCTGCATACGGATATCACATTACGTTGTGTAACATATTACTTCCTAATATAAATGCGAATAAATTATTAATCTTTATAAATTTAATAGGAGAGCGCTGAGTCAGTTCCACATAAGGCATTCTAAAAAAAAGAGCGAATCTCATCACTGGTATTAAATGCCTACATTGTACGAGTGCTGAGGGTCACTCAGTTTTTGTCATCTTCATCATCATATCAGCCGCACGACACCCTCTGCTGGGTATAAGCCTCCCCCAAGGATCTCTACGACGATCGGTCCTGTGCTGCCCGCATCCAGCGGCGCACCGCGATCTTCACCCTCACGTCGGTCCCCCTTGTCGGGGGCCTACCCACGGAGCGTCGTCCGGTGCGCGGTCGCCATTCCAGAACCTTTCCGCCCCAACGCCTATCGGTTTTTTCGCTGTGTCCCGCCCACTGCCATTTCAACTGAGGAATCCTTTAAGCAATGTCGGTTACTTAAGTCTTCCTACAGATCTCCTCATTTCTGATTCGATCACGCAGGAAAAAGTCATCACTGGCAAGTGGCAACACACTGGTCCTATGACGACGAAAGTTTGGACGCGAAGATCATTCAGATTTCGTAAAACACACTAAATACATATGATTTTTTTCTTAAAAGTGTCATACCTAGTTAAGATACAAAATAGACTAACAGAAATTAAGCTTAGTACTACGGGCGCTTGAGTATCGCACACATACAAAGACTGCTCTCACCGCTGCATTACGTACTCGAACTGGTTTGAGATTGGTTAGAGATTCCGGTTATACAGTGTCGGTGAGAGGTGTCTGTGTGAGCGTTGCTCGAGCGCGCGAGTACTAAGCTTAACAACTGGCACAAAATAGATATAAGTACTACCGTACAGAAAGGAAAGTCCGCTCCGCCCCACAATCAATTACCTCACCCCATCGCGCGAGTTCGTGTGCCGAATCGTGTGCTCATTCAATAAGTAGCCCTAGACTTCACGCACATAGTTGCGCGTGTACAAAAACGTCACTGTATAGCGTCTGTCTAATAGGTAGTTGAATCGCAGCGCTTGTATTGAGTGCCCGGGGTCAGGCCTCCACCACTCGCTCAAGGTCGCGCGACAAGCACCTACCGCTAGCCGTTCGTTCGAACGAACAAGTGAGCAGAGGGGCGCCACGCGATCGCCTGTGTAGTCGCGCGGCACCTTATGCTTGCGTAGGTATTGTCTCTTTTTTAGTTACAATGTCGAATCGACATTACTATGCCGCATACAGATGTCAAAATCGAAAAACCAATAAACAAATTGTCGTTTTTCACATTATGATATATGCTACGCAGTTCATATAAAAGAAGACAACCCTAACGTTGCGTCACCAGAAAAGGTAAGAGCACGCGATAGAAAGAGAGGCAACTACTAGGTGAATATAACGGTTGCTGCGCAACCTGAATTGCACTTTATTGTGTCGGGGCAAAAGTCGCCTTTTATTTAAATTACTACGCGGAGTGCTGCTTCTGTACTTGTACTATTAGTTATTCTGTGCCGGGGTGTGCTATAGTCTTAATAATTTACCAAAAAATGGCTCTTAAATGGGACAGATGAAGCCGCGCCGCGGGTAAAAGCTAAGCGAACTTTTAAGAAGCGCAGTGTGAGCGCGCACTTACTTCTCTAAGGTATTGTTACCGCCTACCGACCTTAAAAAAGTTTTTTGTCTTTGTCATTTGTATGAAAATGTATGATAGAGAAGGCGCTATACTAACTCGTTTCCGTGAACAGACTAAATCCATATAATTTTTAGGAGTTTTGCGAGGTAAGATTGATGCGAGAAGCGGTTGTGTGTGCAGGCAAGGGCGACGTTTTCGGCGATTCCTTCTGGAAGGACAGCGCGGTGGGGCAGTCCGCGGCCAACGTGCGCGCACTCACCTACTGCGACCTGCACACCATCAAGCGCGACCGCCTTCTGGAGGTGCTGGACTTCTACCAGGCCTTCGCCAACAGCTTCGCGCGCAACCTCACGCTCACATACAACCTGCGCCACCGGCTCATCTTCCGCAAGGTCTGTATACGACACTTGTTTCTGACATTACATTGGTACCGACAAAAGAAAAAAAAAGTTATAATTTTTGTATCACGATCACGATACACGATCACGCAAAAAGAGGGGTGTATAAGTTAAAATGTGTGTTTGTTTGTCTGTCTGCATTGTAGCTTCAAAGTCCCAAACGAATGGACCAATTTTGATGCGTTTTTAGGGTTCCGTACCCCAAGGGTAAAAAGGGACCCTATTACTAAGACACCACTGTCCGTCTGTCTGTCACCAGGCTGTTTCTCGTGAATCGTGATAGCTAGACAGTTGAACTTTTTCCTAATATATCTCTCTGTTGCCGCAATAACAACAAATACTAAAAACAAATCTTAAAGTAAATAATTAAGCGGTGTTCCCATAAAACAAACGTGATTTTTTGCCGTTTTTGGTACGAAACCCTACGTGCGTGAGTCCGACTCGCACTTGGACGGTTTTTTTATAGTATTAATTAGTCGAACTTATTTGAAAGGAAACGTCAGTTTATGATCGATTCATATTTTTGAATTTGAGATTTTTGCATTCACAATGCTGTTTTTAAACAATACTAAATAATATGCTAGAAAAAATACAACTTGCACCAGATCAATACTCAGACGGAAATCGAACCCGCGACCTTTGGATGGATATCCAAAGGTTGCGGGTTCGATTTCCGTCTGATCGGATGGTCCGGATCAGATGATCCAATGCTCTAACCGCTGAGCTACCGAGTCACTAGTGACATTTTGATATCGATCTATGTTCGAATAGTATTGCATCACTGAAGCGAGCACTCGCAACAGAACTACTAAGTAAATACGAAACTAATGGTTAAATGTGATTATGTACACACATCAACTTTGTCTAGGTATACAGGTGATATTTTCATACAAACGAGGTAACTTTGAAGCCTTGGTTTCCTGCCAGGGATGTACTGTGCTGTGATCTGATGACGGCTATCCAGGTAGTGAATGGAGGAGATTCAGATCGCTATATACACCCAACTGATCTGACCAGCATTCTAAAAACGTAATGGACATGTTTAAAAAAACCGCGAAAATAGCATGAAATGTATGGAAATCCTCAAACTGAGAACTCTGACCCATTAATCTTTTAGAATGCTGATCAGATCAGTTGGGTGTGTATAGCGATCTGAATCTACTCCATTCACTTCCTGGATGGCCATCATCAGATTACAGCACGGTACATCCCTGGCAGAAAACCAAGGCTTCAAAGTTACCTCGTTTGTTTGAAAATAACACCTGTATCCCTAGACAAAGTTGATGTGTATATTAATGTACTTTTCTTTAGTTTTAAATTTATTGTTGTTCTCTGAATAATTAAGGCTCCGTTATGCGAAATCATTTGTCTCTGTCTTTTTCTTTACGTGTAAAGAGTATGGAAAATAACCTCATTTCTGCCCTTTTTCGTTGTTTTTTCATCATTATCTTTCATTATCTTTAGCACAATTATCTTTCTTGAAAAAAGTTATTGGAGCAACTGCACAGTACGTTAAAGTGTATTTTGATGTAGAATTCAATACGTTGACGCTATTATTTACGCCAAAAATATGGGCCGCGACAAGCGCTTTTAATGATATTCTGATTTTTTTTTTTACAATCAGTTAGAGGTTTATACGAAATTAAATGTTTGTAGCAACTATATAAACTCTTTAGCTTGTCGTATGATTTTTATGGCGACTACAAGTTTGCGTTTTCTATATAAAAATATGGCCCGCGCAAACCATGTTTTCCTATTACCGCCCCTTAAGTGAGTCTAATCGCCAAATTGTTATTTGTTCTGTTGTTCATAGCATGATTGTATTAGAGCAAATAATGCATGTTATTACTTGTAAAAATTGTTTATTCATGTGTTATCCTACATGTGAATACTTGATTATTGGCTAATGACTAACCATAGTACTCTTGTTATATAAATATAGTAGCTGTACGTATTCCAAGAAATAAAAATAAAAAATATATTGTTTAATCAACCCCCGTTCTGTAGGTGGCAGATGTGAGACGGGAGCGCGAGCTGATGGAGCGACGCAAACGCGAGCCGCAGCTGGAGCAGGCGCAGGACCACTTAGTCAGGAAGATATTCTCACGGTTCCGGCGCGAGCGCAGCGTGGCCGCCGCGCCGGGGCCCGCGCCCGCGCGCACCGCCCCCGCCCCCGCGCCCCCCGCCCCCACACCCGCCCCCTCCGACCCTGAGCGGGGCGACGCTCCCACTCCCGCCCCCGCCCCCGCGCCTGCGGCATCAGCCGCGCGGGGAAAGTGGGGGAGACTGTTGGCGGGCGGTGGTTCCCTAGATGGCGGGCCGGGCGCGACGGGGGCGGGGGCGGGGGCGGGCGCGGGGGCGGATGCAGCGCGCACGGCTTTCGCGAGGAGCCTCAGCGTGAGGGACCGCCCCGCCGCCGTCGACGCGCCCCCGCCCGCTGCACTCTCTTTGAAGGTAAGACTATCATTTGATCGAATTTCGAAATAAACGGTAGGTACTCATGGGCATAGGAAGGGGTGAGCCGTGTCCACCCCCCGAATGGTCTGATGTCCATCCCCGAATTTTTGCAAACAAGCTGAAAAAATAATAAACCTTTACACAAGAAGAGACCACTGGAGGCCAGGCCCCCTTGGAAAATATCTCTAGATACGCCCATTTAGGTATGTACTATTATAGAGGAGAAGCCTATAGGACCTCCAGTAAACAGATAGAATAATAATAACTATGACTCTGAATTACATCCAGTAAAAGTGAAAAATCTTTTATTCAAATAAGCTTTTTTAAATCGTCAATTATTATACTTTTACCCTACCGCCATTATGACGTCTTTTAGCTGACAAGAAAAAAGGCGCAAAAAATTTTTCAGCTTTATCAGATAGAACGATACTTACACTTAACGATATGTAAGTATATCATTTCCAGACATTATGTTAACATAGATTAACAAATAAATAACATTATTTAATTAGCTAATGAATCAATTTACAGGGTTCAAGCTAAATTCAAAATTTAAAGTCGTTATTCAGTCAAGGCTGTTACAAAAATAAATAAAAAATCATACAATTCAAAATGCGTTAAGATGGTAGTCAGAAGCAGACCCATTCCCAGTGGCAGCACCCGTTTACGAGCATGATACAATTGATGCATGAACCAGTCACATAGATTTTATGAACTTATTACAAACAAAATAATTTGACATAAATAAAAATAAATAAATTAAAAAAATATTAAAAACACGACTGCCCTGCCAAAAACGAACTAAAAAGTTAAACAACACGTGTAATTGCAGTAGGGGGGACCTTATTATGGAACAATTTTTGATCAAAGAGGTCCCCCGACTGCAAAGACACTTGTTGTTTAACTTTTTAGTTCGTTTTTGGCAGGGCAGTCATGTTTTTATTATTTTTTTAATTAATTTATTTTTATTTCACACATTTTAGTGACATATATAGTTTTGGAATGTGCTCATCAAGGCCTTTTATTTGATGCCCATATTGTAATAATAGAACAAAAAAAAATTCACCTTTGAAAATGGCGTCGCACAGTCGCTATATTATTTTTTCTAAAAAAAAATATAGCCAGTTTCACAATACCCCATTTATCCAAATCAGTACAGGCATTTAGAAGTTATGGTGGAATAAAGAAACTCACATACCCACATACATGAACCCTGAACACATATACACTCTTTTTGCTTTGGGCAGCCGTGTCAATTAAGTAGGTCCCATGTGCACCCCAGGCGCAGTTCGCGAAGGCCCGCTCGTCGAGCGCACTGGGCAGCACAGCGAGCGCGCGCCAGGACACCATCGAGGAGGAGCTGGACGAGCGCCGCGCCCCCGCCCCCGCCCCCGCGCCCTCCCCGCACGACGCCGCGCTCCACGAGCTGCGGAGGGACGTGCGAACCGAGGTGCAGAGGTTGCAGCAGAAGGTAATGTGGCTACAACGTGTCAAAGTCAAATAAGCTTTATTCAAATAAACTTAATTATTAAGTACTTTTGAATCGTCTATATTTTCCTACCACCCGTTCCAGACTTTTTTAGCTGACAAGAAGAACGGGCGCAAGAAACTTATCAGCTGTAACAGCCATAAGTAACGATATTAACAAACTTGAATATATCGTTACCAGATAATTACAACAGGGTGACAGGATTATTGGCAACAAAAACATAGACTTATTATATTACTAGCTTCTGCCCACGACTTCGTCCGCGTGGATGTTAGAGAAAATCCTTAGAGAACCTTCAACCAGGATTTGATCAGTCATTTTTACGTTTCCGGTTCCGGTTCCGGTTCCCGTTCCCGTTCCCGTTCCCGTCCCGTTCTCGTCCCGTTCTCGTATCATTCCCGTTCTGTTCCGTTCCCGATCCTTTCCCCTCCGTTCCCGTCCCGTTTCCGTGCCGTTCCTTTACCGTTCCCGTCCCGTTCTCGTTACCGTTCCGTTCCTGTATCGTTACGTTTCATTCCGATTTCGTTCCCGTTTCGTTCCTGTTTCGTTCCGTTCCGTTCACGTTCCGTTCCGTCCCGATCCATTCCCGTTCCGTCCTCGTTTCGTTCCCGTTCCGTTCCCGTTCCCATTCCATTCCCTTTCCGTTCCCGTTTCATTCCGGTTCCCTTCCCGTTCCGTTCCCGATCCCGTTCCAGTTCCCATGCCCGTTCCCGTGCCCGTGCCTATTCCCGTTCCCGTTACTTGGATGTGCATGTCCAGGTCCAGGTCCATGATGTGTCATGTCCACCGTGTTGGACTTCAAAATAAATCTCATTTTCGCAATCACCATCCCATAAAACCTCAAGAATGACATCCACATCGATTTTTATGTTTACTCACCCCATTTACCCCCTAAGGGGTTGATTTTCAAAATCACAAAATATATGTTTGCTTATTTATTTTTAGATGTGCTCCTACGAAGTTTAAAGTTATAATGGCCGTTAATTATTTTTTTCCATACAAAATTTGAACCCCATTTTCACTCCTTGAGGGGTTAAATCATGTCCACCGTGTTGGACTTCAAAATAAATGTCATTTTTGCAATCTTCATCCCAGAAAACCCCAATAACGACATCCATATCGATTTTTTATGTTTACTCACCCCATTTACCCCCTAAGGGGTTGATTTTCAAAATCACAAAATGTATGTTTGCTTGTTTATTTTTAGACGTGCTCCTACGAAGTTTAAAGTTGTAATATCCATTTAATATTATTTTTCCATACAAAATTTGAACCCCATTTTCACCCCTTGAGGGGTCAAATCATGTCTTCCGTGTTGGACTTCAAAATAAATGTCATTTTTGCAATCGTCATCCCAGAAAACCTCAATAACGACATCCATATCTATTTTTAGGTTTTTTTACCCCTTTTCACCCCCATTTTATCCCCGTAGGGGTTGAAATACTAACAATAACAACATACGTTGCGTTAGATTTTCATCCTTAAGCCTAAATTATATATTTAGCAATTTTGACTTCGAAAATAAAGGATTTTCTTCATTACACAACTTCATCCCCCTTTTTGACCCCTTCGGGGGTAGATTTTTGAAAAACGCCGAGACCCGTATTTATTAATTTTTAACCGTCAGCCTAAATACAAAACTTGAAGATCCTAGCTTCAAAACTGAGGGACTTTCATACAAACTTTCATCCCTTATTTCATCCCCTTAGGGATAGAATTTTCAAAAATCCATCCTTAGTGGATGCCTACACCGTATAAGGTACCTGTGTGCAAAATTTCAAGTCTCTAGGTCCAGCGGTTTGGGCTGTGCGTTGATAGATCAGTCAGTCAGTCAGTCAGTCAGTCAGTCATTCAGTTTACGATTTTATATATTAAGATTTCAACAAGTACTTATAGTAGCAAGTTATGTGTTACATCATTTCCATACGCATTTTTATCGTCTACTTTAAAATAACCTTTACTCATGAGCATTTTTTTAACATGGTTTTTAAATTCATGCAAAGGAAGATCAATCACTTTTTGCGGAACTTTATTAATAAAGGCTTATGATGACTTTCGCGATTTCAGAGTTAGTCCCATACTAAAAGTTGTCCAGTTTGATGGATTGATCCACCATATTCGGCATTATTCGGCGTTATTCGGCATTCTTTTAACTCTGGAAAGTCGTAGGACCATAGCTGACATCACTTTTCTGTTAAAAATTGCCACGGGTGCTGTTGATTGTCCCGAGCTGCTATCTTTATTGAATCTGAATGTTCCAAGTAGAAATCTTCGTCATTTTAAACCAATTCACCTACCACTGTCACATACCAATTATAGACGAAATTCTTTATTTCTTCGTGCAGGCAAGTGTTTCAATGACTTGTGCAGTAAAATTGATATTGATATGTTTAACACTAGTTGTGAAGCTGTAAGGCGTAATCTTGCATTTTTACTCTCTGAATATTGAAGTGGGCGTGATCTTATTATTAAATCTATTTATTAGGATTTATTATTCTGATATTTAAGTTTTTTTTTTGGATTTGTATCTATAATATTAATTTGTGTTATCGGTCTCAAAAAAAAAAAAAAATTTTTTTGTATAACTCTTGGCGATCGCTGTATTAGTGGCTCAAATGTGCATTTTTATTACCTTACTTTTTATTTGTGTGAATCTGTAAATGGTTTTTTGATGTATACTGAGATTGCTATAGTAAACATAATAACTGTTGATTCACCTGTGAATATAAAATAAAAATAAATAAAAAAAATTAGGGGTTATTTTGTAACACGTTGTTCAACCGCCTCTGTAGTCTAGTGGTTCGCCCACCCGTGTAAGACGCAGGGGTCCCGGGTTCGACTCTCAGGGGGAGGGGAAGGAGTACAATTTGTACTCGGTTTGGTTGGTGGTAGGGCTTACTTCAAGTGTGCCTGGTTAGCTACCACCATCTTACCTAAGTCTGACGTCATAACAACAATTTAGAAATTATTGTGTTTCGGCAGTTAGAGGTAAGCCAATTCCTTAGTGATGAGGATTCCGGGTGTAGTGCGCTTCCACCTTCGGCCTTATCGTCACTTAACATCAGGTGAGGTGAAGGCCAAGCATTATCCCGTTGTGCATAAAAAATTTTTGTCCATCAGCCATTATTGTCCCCACTGCTGGGGCATAGGATGGGCCATAACTCGCAATGCAGCGTGCCCAATGCGGATTGGTGGGTGTTAACGACTGCAAATTCAGCCGGGACCAACGGCTTAACGTGCCTTCCGAATCACGGTGGAGCTGAGATAATTAATTTTTTGTCACCCATCCCATGACCGACCCTTGCGAAACTTGCTTAACCTCGGCAATCACCGGGCCAGGCGCTAAACCACTGCGCCATCGAGCTCCTCGTGAATCTTATACCTGCACCACAGTCTATATAAGTACTTATTCATAGTCAGTGATCGCGTCTGTATGTTGTTGAAAGCCGCCTAGGTAACGCGACCACTAGTATAAGGGTTGTCACGCAATTAGTAGACAATTTGAAAAAAAAGAAAAAACTGTACAAAATCAGTAATAAATTCGTTATTTTTTCTATTTTTCTATTATTTTTTTTTCAAATTTCGGAAATAAGTGCAACCACCTTTTAGAGCATGAATTATGAAAAATTACATACAAAGCGTGGCTGCCATTTTGAATCCCAAAAATAACATCAATTAATCGTGCTCAGCATACCCACAGAACAGATAAGTGTAAGTACTACCGTACAGAAAGGACTCTCTCCGCCCCGCCCCAGAATCAATTACCTTACCCCACCCCGCGAGAGCGTGTGCCGAATCGTGTGCTCATTTATGCCTAGTTCCAAATCACGCCAACAGCACTGTTAGCGTATAATCTATTAAATGAAGTAGGTACACAAATACCCTATTTGTGTTATATTTTGTGGGTATTTAATTTAGGTCGGATTCGCGCTAACAGCGCTGTCAGCGTGATTCGGAACGCGGCCTTAGGGTCCCCCCAAACCTACCGGTTTCATTTCTTTGCTTTACTCTTCTACTTGCTGTTTAGACCGGCGGCCAACTAGGGTCATTTTCAATCTATCGCATATTTGGACCAGACCAAATTGGCAAGATAGCCATTAGCTTGGTGTTATCAAATATCATCGTCTGGGTTGCGAAGTAGGAAGCTTCTGGGAGATATGCCACCCTGAACATGGTCTCCGATTGCTAAAAATAAATCGATCGCATATTTATATAAATTGTGAACAGGGTTGTGGGTGTCATCATTACCTATCTGAACTATTTTTTTGTGTTTTCATAACGATCGTTTAAGGAACAAAACTCACAAGAACATTCTTATATGTGAAAAGTACTTAGATTGAAAATATGCGATTGATTGAAAATGAGCCTCTTGGCCGGCGGTCCATTGCCGAACAGCAAAGCAAAGAACGGAAACCGGTAGGTCTGGGGGGACCCTTAGTCGTGTTTGTCAACGTCAACTTATTTTGAAATTCAAAGCGATGCGTCGTAACTTTTTAGTCGTGTTTGTCAACTGTCAACTTATTTTGATATTCATATCATATCAATGCGTCGTAAGCGCCATCGCACACGGGAGACTTTTGTCTCCGCAACTATTTTGTTTCTCACATGGTTTGTATGAAAAGTTGCAGACGACCGCGTTGCTTCGTGTGCGCGCTTCCATATAAACCCGTGGACTTGAGACAGAGACAAAACAGTTGCAAGGCGACTAAGTTGCCCGTGTGCGATAGCGCTTACTTTATTTACCAAAAAGTTTGAATTATGAATTGAACGCCGCCGCTTATGCAGTACAAACTGCAAGGTAACCTTAGACTTACAGACACAGTTGCGCGTGTACAAGAACGTCATCTGACCTCATCTGTTTCTAATGGCGCGGTTGTATGGAGTGTCGGGTGTGGCACACCTTAAAACCCCTTTCATGACACCAATATTAAAAATTACGAAAGCTGTACTTATATTTTAAATTGTTTCGAACGCGTAAACCCTGTCGATAGCACCCGAGCTGCATACATTGTTGCAGTATGGCAGCTCGGGTGGTCCCACCCCTCCTCTCCTGCCGTACGATTGCTTTGACTAGACGCCTCCGATGACTGGCTAAATGAAAACTGAATCTATGCCTGCACTGTCTTGTACATAACACGGTGACGTCTGCAGCTGGGTCGCGTGGAGGACCTGCTGACGATGCTAGCGGCGCGGCTGGGGGCCGACACGGACGCCCCCGCCCCTGCCCCCGCCCCCGCGCCCGCGCCCGCCTCCTCCGCCGACGACGACCGACCGCGCGCCGCCGTCGACGCCGCCGCCCTCAGGAAGAGACGATCCAAGGTACAGATAGATAAATGGTTTGGTTGTTCTTAATCGATGACATAGTCAGACTTTTAGGCCCGTATACAAACGTGTTTCAAAAATATCCCTAATGCCGATTATGGTAGAGAGGGATCATCAAACTGAACAACTTTTACTATGGGACCAACTCTGAAATTGTGAAAAAAATCGGCTTTATTTAGCTATTTCAGAGTTGGTACCATACTAAAAGTTGTTCAGTTTGATAGTTCCTATATTCGGCATTAAGGGTATTTTTGTAACACATTGTATAAACCGCTCTCAATGTTGCGAGATATAATGATGTGGTTATACTTCGAGAACTTCGAGATGCTGTTCAAGAACAAAGAACAAAACAAAGGCAGCATCTCAAAGTAGAATGTTAGTTACTTTAGTTACAACACAAAATTGCCTCAATGTGCGTTATTTATTACGCACATTGAAGAAAGCGTGCAGAGAGGCACACTAAAACAATGTACATGTGCACGCCTAATAACATTTCATAGCCGAACGCACTCGTGATATAAAACATCTGTAGATTAACTTTCGTGTGTCCCCAGCAGGCGCGGAGTAAAGGCGCGGCGCCACAGGTGCCGACGCCGACCACGCCCACAACGCCCACGGAGGGGGGCGGGGAGGGGGCGGCGGGGGGCGCGGCGGCGCGGCGCCGGGAGTTCGTGTAGCGCGCCGCGGCGGCCGCGCCCCCCGCCCGGCCGCCCCCGCCCCCCGCGCGGTGAGCCCCGCCCCCGCGCCTGTACATATCCGCCCCCGCGCGGTCTGTGCCCCGCGTGCGAACTCGGACGTTTCCGCCGCGTTCGCCCGCGATCGTTTTCTACCGGGATCGAGGACCGTGCGGACCGATCGCCCTCGGAGTGAATTGTATATTATCGTTTATATTCCATACTCTCATTTGATTTAAGCGACACCCTAAGAGAAGCAGCACCGCGTTTAATTATCGATAATGTTATAGTGCGTTCCGGTCCGCCCCGCGACCGTCGTCGGGCCGCGGGGCGGGAGTCTGCCCTAGTACGCACTGGCGGTAGACCGCAGATGCGGCTAGCCGCTTTTTCCATTTTAATATACAACCGCTTGTGATCGTACGCACTTGCGGTTGAGTAACCGTCACAAAATTTCTAAGAAAAATACCCTTCTTCCCCACGACACTACCAAGGCGCACTGCTGGTAGTGTCGTGGGTAATTTTTTTTTCCTTGTACACTACTGACCCGGTAGTGTCGTAGGTAAATGAAAAATTCCATACATATGCATTTACCACGACACTACCAATTGTTTTTCCTTTTTATCGTTAGGGATTTCGTGACAAAAATACGTAAATAAATAATTAAATCTCTACTTAGATCGGTTTATTTAGCACAAATCCAACTTGAACTTAAAATTATTAAAAACTTAAAATTATCTTCTTTAAATTACATTACCAAAGTACCAGGGTAGCATAGATTTAGAGGAGGTTAACTTTATTAAACAAAATTGTATTATGCCGTATTAAAAAAGTTAACCTTCTTTATGTTTATAAGACCCTGGTACTTTGGTGAAATTCAGATATTTATTTACATGTTGTCACGAAAAAAAATTGGTAGTGTCGTTGGGGAATACATGGTGTATGGAATTTTTCATTTACCTACGACACTACTGGGCCGGTTGTGTAGAAGAGAAAAAAATACCCACGGCACTACCAGTGGGTCTATTGCCCAAGTGTCGTCGACTTCGCCGTCGGGTTCATTTGACAGATGGATGAGATACATTGCTACTTCTTTTTGGTACCAATAAAAACTTACCAAAGAAACGTAGCAATGTATTACAACCATCTGTCAAATGAAACCGACGGCGAAGTCGATGACACTTGGGCAATAGACCCACAGTAGTGCGCCTTGGTAGTGTCGTGGGGAAGAAGGGGAAAAATGGCACCGCTCGGTTGGCCGCCCCCGCGGTTGACCGCTAGTCCGTAAGAGGGGTTAGTGCGCATGTATCGCTATACGCTCAAGTACACTGTCGTCGGAGCAATAAGCGCCGCGTAGCCGCTCGTTGTTATGTTTTGAAAGTTTATCGCGTAGCACGGGCCGCCGCCGCCCGGCGACCCACCCCATTGTCTTTTTATCGAGAAATATATCGAATTAACTAAACCTTGCTTGTTTTATTTCCTGATTATATAGTTGCATTTGCTCACAACATAAAAGTGCAATATACGACGTTTCGTGATCAAGGGATATTCCTTGGCAGGGTGAACCTTCTGAACCCTAAGATAGATCATTTTAAGAAAGGAGCCATCTTAGATTTGAAATATTTTTTTTCAAACGAACGAAAGGGCTTTTTGAACTGATCCCAAATATATACAATATTATGACATTGCAGCTACTGGTTTTAAAAAAAAAACAGAAAAATACATTCCAAACATATTGTCTCTTTATACTAGTAACAATGACGAATCGCCATTACTATTCCGTGTACGTATGTCAAAATCAAAAAACCAATAAACAATTGTCGTTTTTCACATTATGATATATGCTACACACTTCATTTAAAGGAAGACGACCCTAACGTTGCGTCGTCAGAAAAGGTAAGAGCACGCGATAGAAAGAGGCAACTACTATTAGCGCTGCGCGACCTGAATAGCACTTTCGTCGCTATTTATTTAAATGACTTCGGAATGCTGCTTCTGTACTTGTACTATTATTTATTCTGTGGCGCGGCGATCTGCGGGCCGGGCGCGCCGGCGTAGTCGTTAGCCCTAGCTTCACGCACAGTTGCGCGTGTACAATTACGTCACTGTGTAGCGTCTGTGTAATAGGCAGTACCCTCGTAAGGGGTGGGGGCGCCCCTTTAAATCCGCAGCCGTAGGCGTCCCTTTATACACACTCGCTCATTGTGAGCGAGTCCTACAATTACTATCGTAAATTCCCTTTTAGCGACAAAATCGTTATGGTGGCAACACATAATGAGAACAACTTTGCAATATCTCGCCAAAATTTCATCGCTCGCTACCGTATGCCGTTATGATTTGGCGGGTACCGACCCGTGGTCACACCGTTTTACTACACCAGTGTGACTACGGGGATTTTTTTACCCTTGGTCACACCGACTCACCCTTGATATGAAAAATAACAAAGAAAGTTAGACTTTTTTTCGTAAAAAAATACTTCATCAAAGTACCAGGATCACATAAATATGGAGAAGGTTTAATTTCTAGCAGCAGTCAAAAAGGATTCTAAATGGTGGCTCACAGCGCTTCTCACGATAAGTGTGAGTGAGTTAGCGAGAAGAGAACATATACGCCGCCCTTTCTAATCCCATTCTTTAACTGCGCCGGTTATAATTAATATATACCTAAAATGGTACAAGATTTTATGAAAATGGCGCGTTTCTGTGTGCACGCATGCGCAAGCTTCCTACTTATAAATATTGAAATCACTATTAAAGTTATAGAAGCAAATTTGGTCAAGGGTGTGTTGGTGTGACCACGGGTTGGGATAAATTGCCCGTAGTCACACCGGTGTGGTAAAACGGTGTGACCACGGGTCGGTCGTCAAACGCCCGACCACCAGTCGACTATCAATCGTATTGTTGCCTGGTGACGACGACGCGACGAATGAATGAAACTGACCAAAAATCGCACTGCGCGGCCATCATTAGTACAAACAAGCAAGATTTGTGGATTTACTGATTAAAAATCGCGCTGCGCGGCTGTTTTTTCTATAAACAAGCAAGATTAGTCGATGAAACTGACTAAAAATCGCGCTGCGCGACGGTTTTTTTTACTATAAACAAGCAAGGTTATTTTATTTTATTTTATTTTTAAGGTACACCAACAAAATCAATACAGTAACATTACACATATTTCGTTCATTACGACATGCTTTGATGTGTATGATTTCTATTACAGGTATACTCAACATTGATAATGAACTCTAGCTTATATCTATAGATTTTTAGTAACTATATAGCTAAAGGTTTTTAAAGAATTTTAAACAAATTTAAAATGTGAATTACAGTTCTGAACAAAAAGTGAAAAAGAAGATGACGAACAATACAAAAAGAGATTTTTTAAACAATATCAAATAAAGATAATATTAATTAAACAAAGATAATACATCACTAATGCAACAAAAATATTACATTCCCGATCTGAACTCTAAGAGGTTGCGTTTAAATTTATAAAAGCTGCAGCCAAAAATGTTCAGATCCAAATCAGAAGAGTCGTTAGTTAGCATACTAAAATACGAACACATACGGTGAATAGGTGAATTTCTGCCAAGTTTGGTCCGACATAAGGGGATGTGAAACAAGTCCTTACAAACATGCCGAGAATTAGGTCTAGGAACTCGAAGGGAGATTTCATCCAACGAAGACTCAGCGAGTAACATACCATGTAACAGTTTATATAAAAAGCTTAAGTCCAATATCCAACGACGATCTTTTAATTGTAAAATATTGAAAAATTTTAGTCGTTCATCATATGTGTGGCGAGATGTTATGCTTCTCGTGGTAAAAGCTAAGTAGCGGGTATAGGAACGATTTATCCTCTCAATCCTGTCAGAGTGAACGCTGTAATAAGGATTCCAAATTACACAAGCATACTCCAATAGACTCCTCACAAGTGCGTTAATTAAAACTATTCTGGACTCAGCTCTCTGGAAATCCTTAGTGGCACGCTTTATAAACCCTAACATACGAGAAGCACGATTAACCATGTTGTCGTAATGGTTCGTAAAACTCAAACGCTCGTCTAAAGTGACACCAAGATCCCTCACTTCATTGACCTTTTGAATCTGGCCCCCGCCAATAACATAGCAATTATTATTGGGAATTCTCTTCCTGGTAAACGTGATATGAAGACATTTAGAAGCATTCATACTCATTCTGTTACTGTCACACCAATCTTGAATGGAATATAGGTCATATTGCAAGAGCATAGAATCTTGTTTATTATTTATGACTTTGAAAATCTTCATATCATCAGCGAACACTGAACATTTACTATGTTTGATGCTACATACTATGTCATTGACGAAGAGAAGAAACAATATAGGGCCGAGATGGGATCCTTGTGGTACACCAGAAGTTGACACATACGGCTGAGATTCGTGTCCCTTAACAACCACACTCTGACAGCGTTTCGCAATATATGACCTGAACCAAGAGAGTAGGGGTTCAGCGATGCCGTAAGTTCTTTCTAACTTGCAAAGTAGAACGCGGTGGTCAACTCTATCGAACGCGCTGCTGAAATCAGTGTATATTGAGTCGACCTGCCCGCCCTCGTCCAACACTTTGATGAGAGTATTAATGTATGGAAAGGTTACAAGATTAGTAGGTGAAACTGACTAAAAATCGCGCTGCGCGGCCGTTTCTTTACTGTAATAAGTTAAATTAGAAGACTACTAGATGAAACTGACTAAAAATCACGATCCGCGGCCGATTTTTTTAACTATAAACAAGCAATATTATAAGATTAGTAGGTGAAACTGATAAAAAATCGCGCTGCGCGGCCGTTTTTTAACTAACAGTCAAAATTTTAAATCTTGGAATCGCAAATAGGGGGCGCCCCGTAGAAATGTCGCCCAGGGCGCTGGTAGTGCTAAAACCGGCACTGTTAATAGGTAGTTGAAACGCGGCGCTTGTAAGGTGTGTCCGGGGTGTGCCCACGTAGTGAGTTATGACCCGGATTCCTTATCAAACCCTAAGGAAGGTCTGTTGGTCAGCAGGGGGGACATTAAAAATGGCTGACGTGAGAGGGAGAAAATATTTTTATGTTAATACTTTCAGTAGTAGATTTTTTCAGATTACTAAAATAAGTAACCTACCTAAAGACAAAAATAAAGTATTGGAGGTGCAAATAAAACGCACAAGCAAGATTTAATCCTAAGTTTAATAATTATATACAAAAGGTCGGAGTGTTTGTGGCTGCGTGCCGGCGGCGTCCGGCGGCGGGCGGCGTGGTCCGGCGGCGGGCGCGCATCCGGCGGCGGCGTCCGGCAGCGGCTAGTGGCGGCAATCCGTCAGCGCCTACTGCTGCGGAGTTGCGACAGCGCCGAGTGCGCCGACGAGCAGACATTACACTCGAGTCAACTACCGCTCACTACCACGTCCTGCAACAAGATGTTTCAAAACTTGATCTGCAGGGTGATTTTTGAACACTCGACTTTTATGGAGTGGCTTAGTTAGACCGTCAAACTGAACAACTTTATCACATTTACATATGGGATCAACTCAATCAGATTAAAAAAATAATATGATGATAATATAATATAATAATGTCGTATACATACTCACTCGATCCACTAGACATGTTCTCCCCTTGTGAACCGTGTGCTTTTGTGAGCAGAATTAACAGAAGTGACTAAGAAACTTTGCAACTAGAGTAGCCTCGTGTGCGAAGTATTAGTATGTGTGTACCTGGTAGGAGAACTGCGGGAAGTGTTCCTCCTGTATGCGCGCGAGGCCGGTGTCGGTGTCGGGCGGCGTGAGCTCCACGGACTCGCCCGTGAACTATGTAGTGTGTATGTGTGTGTACCTGGTAGGAGAACTGCGGGAAGTGTTCCTCCTGTATGCGCGCGAGGCCGGTGTCGGTGTCGGGCGGCGTGAGCTCCACGGACTCGCCCGTGAACTATGTAGTGTGTATGTGTGTGTACCTGGTAGGAGAACTGCGGGAAGTGTTCCTCCTGTATGCGCGCGAGGCCGGTGTCGGTGTCGGGCGGCGTGAGCTCCACGGACTCGCCCGTGAACTATGTAGTGTGTATGTGTGTGTACCTGGTAGGAGAACTGCGGGAAGTGTTCCTCCTGTATGCGCGCGAGGCCGGTGTCGGTGTCGGGCGGCGTGAGCTCCACGGACTCGCCCGTGAACTATGTAGTGTGTATGTGTGTGTACCTGGTAGGAGAACTGCGGGAAGTGTTCCTCCTGTATGCGCGCGAGGCCGGTGTCGGTGTCGGGCGGCGTGAGCTCCACGGACTCGCCCGTGAACTATGTAGTGTGTATGTGTGTGTACCTGGTAGGAGAACTGCGGGAAGTGTTCCTCCTGTATGCGCGCGAGGCCGGTGTCGGTGTCGGGCGGCGTGAGCTCCACGGACTCGCCCGTGAACTATGTAGTGTGTATGTGTGTGTACCTGGTAGGAGAACTGCGGGAAGTGTTCCTCCTGTATGCGCGCGAGGCCGGTGTCGGTGTCGGGCGGCGTGAGCTCCACGGACTCGCCCGTGAACTATGTAGTGTGTATGTGTGTGTACCTGGTAGGAGAACTGCGGGAAGTGTTCCTCCTGTATGCGCGCGAGGCCGGTGTCGGTGTCGGGCGGCGTGAGCTCCACGGACTCGCCCGTGAACTATGTAGTGTGTATGTGTGTGTACCTGGTAGGAGAACTGCGGGAAGTGTTCCTCCTGTATGCGCGCGAGGCCGGTGTCGGTGTCGGGCGGCGTGAGCTCCACGGACTCGCCCGTGAACTATGTAGTGTGTATGTGTGTGTACCTGGTAGGAGAACTGCGGGAAGTGTTCCTCCTGTATGCGCGCGAGGCCGGTGTCGGTGTCGGGCGGCGTGAGCTCCACGGACTCGCCCGTGAACTATGTAGTGTGTATGTGTGTGTACCTGGTAGGAGAACTGCGGGAAGTGTTCCTCCTGTATGCGCGCGAGGCCGGTGTAGGTGTCGGGCGGCGTGAGCTCCACGGACTCGCCCGTGAACTATGTAGTGTGTATGTGTGTGTACCTGGTAGGAGAACTGCGGGAAGTGTTCCTCCTGTATGCGCGCGAGGCCGGTGTCGGTGTCGGGCGGCGTGAGCTCCACGGACTCGCCCGTGAACTATGTAGTGTGTATGTGTGTGTACCTGGTAGGAGAACTGCGGGAAGTGTTCCTCCTGTATGCGCGCGAGGCCGGTGTCGGTGTCGGGCGGCGTGAGCTCCACGGACTCGCCCGTGAACTATGTAGTGTGTATGTGTGTGTACCTGGTAGGAGAACTGCGGGAAGTGTTCCTCCTGTATGCGCGCGAGGCCGGTGTCGGTGTCGGGCGGCGTGAGCTCCACGGACTCGCCCGTGAACTATGTAGTGTGTATGTGTGTGTACCTGGTAGGAGAACTGCGGGAAGTGTTCCTCCTGTATGCGCGCGAGGCCGGTGTCGGTGTCGGGCGGCGTGAGCTCCACGGACTCGCCCGTGAACTATGTAGTGTGTATGTGTGTGTACCTGGTAGGAGAACTGCGGGAAGTGTTCCTCCTGTATGCGCGCGAGGCCGGTGTCGGTGTCGGGCGGCGTGAGCTCCACGGACTCGCCCGTGAACTATGTAGTGTGTATGTGTGTGTACCTGGTAGGAGAACTGCGGGAAGTGTTCCTCCTGTATGCGCGCGAGGCCGGTGTCGGTGTCGGGCGGCGTGAGCTCCACGGACTCGCCCGTGAACTATGTAGTGTGTATGTGTGTGTACCTGGTAGGAGAACTGCGGGAAGTGTTCCTCCTGTATGCGCGCGAGGCCGGTGTCGGTGTCGGGCGGCGTGAGCTCCACGGACTCGCCCGTGAACTATGTAGTGTGTATGTGTGTGTACCTGGTAGGAGAACTGCGGGAAGTGTTCCTCCTGTATGCGCGCGAGGCCGGTGTCGGTGTCGGGCGGCGTGAGCTCCACGGACTCGCCCGTGAACTATGTAGTGTGTATGTGTGTGTACCTGGTAGGAGAACTGCGGGAAGTGTTCCTCCTGTATGCGCGCGAGGCCGGTGTCGGTGTCGGGCGGCGTGAGCTCCACGGACTCGCCCGTGAACTATGTAGTGTGTATGTGTGTGTACCTGGTAGGAGAACTGCGGGAAGTGTTCCTCCTGTATGCGCGCGAGGCCGGTGTCGGTGTCGGGCGGCGTGAGCTCCACGGACTCGCCCGTGAACTATGTAGTGTGTATGTGTGTGTACCTGGTAGGAGAACTGCGGGAAGTGTTCCTCCTGTATGCGCGCGAGGCCGGTGTCGGTGTCGGGCGGCGTGAGCTCCACGGACTCGCCCGTGAACTATGTAGTGTGTATGTGTGTGTACCTGGTAGGAGAACTGCGGGAAGTGTTCCTCCTGTATGCGCGCGAGGCCGGTGTCGGTGTCGGGCGGCGTGAGCTCCACGGACTCGCCCGTGAACTATGCAGTGTGTATGTGTGTGTACCTGGTAGGAGAACTGCGGGAAGTGTTCCTCCTGTATGCGCGCGAGGCCGGTGTCGGTGTCGGGCGGCGTGAGCTCCACGGACTCGCCCGTGAACTATGCAGTGTGTATGTGTGTGTACCTGGTAGGAGAACTGCGGGAAGTGTTCCTCCTGTATGCGCGCGAGGCCGGTGTCGGTGTCGGGCGGCGTGAGCTCCACGGACTCGCCCGTGAACTCCGAGTCGAAATAGCGCGTGTCCGTGTCCGACTCCACCTGCGGCTTGAACGGCGGCGGGATCTGCACACACACGCACATACACATAGCGATATTTTGGAACTTGCCGTTCACACATGACTAAATAAACGTGTAAATATACACTACATTAGGCTGATTCCATGCAATAATAAACGATTTGTTTGTTATAATTGCAATTTTGTATATGTTGTAATGGGAGCGTTACGCTAGTGATTAGTCAAGAGGTGGTACTGACTAAAAATAAGAATAACCTTGTTTGAATTTAATACTGGTACTACGTTTGCTCGGTGTAGAATGGGTTACAGCAATATTGGCGGCTCGGAATATCCTGCTAGGGGCTGCACAGAACACAATGAGAGAGGAGAGCGGTGCGGAACGCCTACGCGCATTGTAGCTAACTCCACAGCCGACAATAAGATTGAAACGCATTATACAACTGTAGACGATGGAGATTACTCGTATTTAAACAACACAAAAGACACTGCATTTCTTTAATTCGTTCTCAACCTGACCAATTATTTTAATAAACTCGCGCGCTTTGCGACGTGGTCAGTCCAATTGATAGCGGCGAAGAATGGATGGTGCAAAATTTTCACGTCATCAGACGCGGCGACATCAGACCCGGCGCTGAGTCGCCGCGCCGGCTAGTTGGTGAGCAATAGCGTACCTTAGATATGTATGTCTATTCATGTATAACTGGTGTAACAAGACCCTCAACGAAGCCGAAGTCCACGCATTCCACCCATCATCAGAATCATTTTTGTCTTATAGACTCCTGGGAAGACACCTGGGAAACCAATAGTCCGTGAGCCCGCGACAGTATTGCCTACGTCATATGACATCACGATGAAATGCATGGCACACGGTCGGAAAAGTTGTGCTGAGCGAGGATCAGAAGATTATCGCAAATAAAATTGGCCGGAAGCTTATGAAAATCTTCCACTTCCGGTCAAAATTTTAAGATTATATTTACGTCATGTGACGTAAACTAGACTACGATTGAAAACTAAATGATGACACGGGTCTCTTACTGATGTCACATGACGTAAATATAATCTTAAAATTTTGACCAGAAGTGGAAGATTTTCATAAGCTTCCGGCCAATTTTATTTGCGATAATCTTCTGATCCTCGCTCAGCACAACTTTTCCGACCGTGTGCCATGCATTTCATCGTGATTAGGGATGGGTCCAGTGAAAATTTCAATGAAATGAAAATTAAATTTATATGAAATTTATGAAATCTTTCAAAACGGGTTGAAATATTTCACTTTTGAGTGAAATTTATTTCCAGTACTAGAAATCCCTTATTTTCTGAATTAGTTTACTATTATAACGTATTAAATGAAATTTAAAGGCTTAGGTAATTGACCGAGCGAGCGCGAAGCGCAAGCGAAGCGTCTCTGCTTCAGCTTGGGCAACAATTCTTTCGTATGTCCTTCCTGCTGTCCGTTAATTCTCCTCTATAGGTTACATTTCTCAACCGATTCTCGTGAAATTTTGTGAGCAGGTTCGAAAATTATATAGAATTTTATGGTCTACCCAGTTTTTCGAAATTTTTCAAAATGGCGGAGATGTGTAAAAGAACATATTTCAGTCCGGCTTTCCGGCGCTGTTGTTCTCCTGTACAGGTCGCATTTCTCAGCCGATTCTTGTTAAATTTTGTGAGCAGGGTCAAATCGAGGTTTGACCAGTCACGCTTAAATTAGGCACAGAATTTGATATTTTGTTTGTAGACCTATGAAAAACACATTCTGTGGAATGAAAATTTAACTAAATTAACAATCTTCCTGTAAACAAAAAAATTCTGTTGTCTGTTTAACCACGAAATTTAAGATGAACGCTCCGCTGCGCTTCGCGATTGTCTTAAATTTCTAATCTATCACGTGACTTACAGGAGTAAGGCAGCTTTGACTAAATATCACATCGGAAATGAATGATGTTTTTCATAATCTTGAGGTTAAGTTTAGTCAAAGAGTCTGCGTTACTCCTATAGGACACGTGATAGGTTAGGAATTTAAGACGATACACGATTTTATTTTGGGCTTTTAGCCGAAACACGATTTTATTTTGGGTTTTGACTAAGGCTTAAGACAAACCTAGGAGTGCCTGAGCTTCGGCGTTTGCCTATAACATAAACATTTTTTTTGTAGCCTGTTTTTCGATTTTTTTCTAAATGGTGGAGATATGTAAAAGAAACATAATTTTAAAAAAATATGGCGCTGTTTGTTTTCCTCTACATGTCACATTTCTCAACCGATTTCCGTGAAATTTTATGGGCAGGTTCGAAAATTATATAGAATTTTATTGTCGAGCCTGTTTTTCGAAATTTTTCATGGCGGAGATATGTAAAAGAAACATTTCAGTCCGCCATTCCAGCACTGTTTGTTTTCCTCTACAGGAGCATTTCTCAACTGATTCCCGGAAAAATTTGTGGACAGGTTCGAAAATTATATAGAATTTTACTGTCAAGCCAGTTTTTTTAATTCTTCAAAAAAGAGCTAGTTGAAATTTATCAAAAATATCACCCATTTCCAAAAATAAGTATTCAAAATTAGAAGCGTCATCTAGCTGCGCATAGCTACCAAATAATACGTAATACAAACAGCACGTAACCAAATAATATATCTAACCTACTATGTGCTTTGAAAGACCTCGTGAGCAGTGAAGAAAAAGTGGTTTCGATTGCTCGGCCACGGTGTCGTAGAAGAAAAACGACTACGTCAACATTACGAAGGAATAGGTAAATGTAGAAGTTTAACCATGACCGCGCGATCGAAACGTGGAGGACCTCGCGGCCACGCAGTTCTCTTAAACGGAGCTTAGTAGAGGTTCCATTATTTTTAGTCCAATCAACGGGGCTTATGCAACCCGAATAATTCTTCCGTCTATGAAATTTGGCATGTGATGAAGTTAGGTAATACAGATTACAGATGAACAATAATCCAATAAATTTTGTTACGAGAAGTTAGGTATTTTTACCTAAACATGAAAATCGCTTATATCTCTCTGTGAATATTTCGTCGGGCTGAAATACTTTCTGTATACGTACTTGTGTATTAGTTAGAATAAGTATGTAAAAGATTCCAATATTTTTTCGATTTCGAAGATACTCCAAATTTAAATTTTAATATTTTTCAATATATATTTTCTTGATAAAAATATCTGCTGATTATTATTTTTAATATGTTTTTATATCCTTAAATATATAGCTTTGTTCAGTAAGTCAATTAATTTTCTTCTTTAATCATATTTTTTTTATTTTTTGGTCTTAAGAGGTAATGTGAAAAATAGTCGGTCCATTTTCATACATTTACGTATAAATATGATTAAAGAAGAAAATTTGTTGGCCTACTGAACAAATCTATATATTAAGGGTATAAAAACATATTAAAAAATAATAATCAGCAGATATTTTTATCAAGAAAAGATATATTGAAAAATATTAAAATTTAAATTTGGAGTATCTCCGAAATCGAAAAAATATTGGATTCTTTTACATACTTATTCTAACTAATACACAAATACGTATACAGAAAGTATTTTAGCCCGAGGAAATATTCACAGAGAGATATAAGCGATTTTCATGTTTAGGTAAAAATACCTAACTTCTCGTAACAAATTTTATTGGCTTATTGTTCATCTGTAATCTGTGTTACCTAACTTCATCACATGCCAAATTTTATAGACGGGAGAATTTTTCGGAAGTCTCCATACAACAAATACGCTCATTGATTGGACTATTTTGCTAATCGCAGATACGATTTCGTAGATAATTAAGACAGTATTAGTAAAGCCCTAATGTTTGGACTTAACGACCACGTTTTTCTGTAGGTCGTGAAATCCAAACCTTAGGGCTTGACTTATACTGTCTACTATTTTTACCTAATCGTATCAGGGATTATAAAAGAAAATGGGACCTCTATTAAGCTCCGTTTAAGAGAACTGCGTGGCCGTGCGGCTCTCCACGTTCCGACCGCGCGGCCATAGCATTTAATTTCTGTAGCAGGTCGTGAAGTCCAAACATTAGAGCTTTATTTATACTGTCTATATTTTCTACATAATCGTATCAGCGATTAGCAAAAATAATAGGACCCCTACTAAGCTCCGTTTAAGAGGACTGCGTGACCGCGCGGACCATAGCGCGGCCATAGCATTTAAGCTATGTAGGTCGTGAAATCCAAACATTAGGGTTTTATTATACTTTCTATATTTTTCTAAGCAAAAAAAATGGGACCCCTTTTAAGCTCCATTTAAGAGAACTGTGTGGCCGCTCGGTTCTCCACGTTTCGACTGCGCGGCCATGGTTAAACTTACAATTTTCTGAATATTAGTCCTACTTTGCGACTTTTATCGTTAGTTTTCTACATATTCCTTCGTAATGTTGATGAAGTCGTTTTTCTTCTACGCCATCGTGGCCGAAAATCGAAACAGACATTGAATATTTTGTTATTAAAAGTTGTAAAATAGCCAAAGCTATTCGTAATTTAAGACAACTTATCTGTTTATTGTTTTGTTCTATAATTATGTTGATATATTGACAAAACGCATGTAATTTTGTTTTATTTAGGTCAGATGAAACTTAAAAATAAATTTCACTCTAAACTGAAATATTTCAAACCAAAATGAAATTTATTCTAAATATTTCACAGACCGAAATTTTTCGTGAAATTTACCCAACCCTAATCGTGATGTCATATGACGTAGGCAATACTGTCGCGGGCTCACGGACTACAATAGCTACGAAATTATTGAAGGTCAAAGTCAAAATATCTTATTTTATTCGTTATTTTCAAATTTTTGTCCAAAGAAACATTATCAAAATTTTAAGTATATCGTAACAAACAATGGCTTCAAAACGTCATCACTCAATGTATCCCATGAGCACGCACTTAAATGCTGCCTTTAAACTCGGCCGCACGCAGCTGTGTAGCATACACTCGCAGGCGCGGTCTGTTGTACGCGTTTACATTGCGTACAATGTATGCAATGCTTTTTTAACACCTAAAATAAAAATCGTTTCCCAGCAATAATTTTGAACAGAAATGGTCCTGATGATGGGCAGAATACGTAGACATCGGCTTCGTTGAGGGCCTTGTTACACCCGGTATGTATTATGTTATGTAGTGTGTATGTGATACTGACCCGCTTCGCGACAAGGTCGGTCCAGTCGATTGCGGCGAAGAACGGATGTTGCATGATCTCGGCGGCATCATCGGGCCCCGCGCCGAGGCGCCGATCAGGCTGCTTGGTGAGCAGGCCAGAGAGCAGCGTGCGGCAGGCGGCCGACAGCGTTTTAGGGAAGCGCACCTCCTCGTTCACGATCAGCGAGAACAGTGCCTCTTTGTCGTGGTTGCGGAACGGCAGCCGCCCGCACGCCATCTCGTACATCACCACGCCTACGCCCCACCTATAGATTTTTCAATGCAGTTGCTCGAAAGTGTGTTCATTCGGTGACAGTAGTGTGCGGAATGTTGAATTTACCGCACGCCGTGCCTCGGCGCCGTTGTTTACGTTTTTTTTATTTTATTTACGCCAAAAATATGACCCGCGACAAGCGCTTTTGATGATATTCTAATTTTTTTACAATCCGTGAGGTTTATACGCAATTTAATACTTGTAGCTACTAGATAATTACTTTAGCTTGTCGTATGTTATTTTTTGTGGCTACAACTTTACGTTTTCTATATAAAAATATGGCCCGCTCAAACCATGTTTTCATTATCATGGACTCTATGTGATTACATTTAAAATGGAGGTTCCAAATTTACATTGCGGTATTTCAAAATTTACTTCCCGCACTAGTGCGGGAAGTGCGTGAGTTGGTTGATTCACATATAGCCACACGAACTAATAAAAATGTTTTTTTTGTTTTCTGTCTGATTCTTCTTTTTTTTTTAAAAAAAAAGGTAAATAAATATTCGTTTTCTTAGTTTTTTCTCTTTTCTATAGGTTTTTTTGAAATACTTTTTTGTTTGGTTTTTCACTTTATCTTTTTTCTTCTTTATTTTTTTCTTTTTTTTACCTTCAAAAAGAATTAAAAAAAAGAAAAAACATTTTCTTTTCAATTTTTACATATGGGTATCAAATGAAAAGACGAAATGAGGAAGAAAATGAGCACATTCCAAAATTATATAATTTGTCACAAAAAGAGGTTGGTTTGAATATTTTGGCACACCTACTGGCCGCCATTTTGTTTTTTTTTCGCCACGCATGAAACCTGTGTAAGTCGATATCTAGTACCAATAAGAACAAGAATTGTTTAACAAAAATTCTCCTAAAACGTCACGTTTTCGAGTTACAAGCTTGTAAAGTCGAACTGGCGGCGACAACACTGCGTTACTCATTGCGAATTTTTATTCTCATCTAGTAACACTTGTTAGTTAATGGTTCATGACACATATATATATATATATATATTTTATTATTATAAATGGGTTTGTCCTTGACCCCAGTCTAGCCCAAAAGCAAAGACAGGGCCTACGATGGAGCGAGCTTGCCCAGAAGGTGCTTATTCACTCTGGCCTTGAATAGAGTCAGGTTGTATGCACTCGGAAACACAGACAGAAACATATAACACGATTCAGTGGGACTCGTTGAGAATATAGGAGTTTTGGCCGGCTAAACCTAGGTGTAGCCGCACTTCGGGTATTAACCGTGACATATACAATAACTTGCATTGTATATGTTAGGCACAAAGTCCGAAATCGCTAACTGAGCGAAAAAACCGCTCACAACGCGTTGTGGTCAGTTCCAAAAAGCCACAACGTGAAATTTGTCTTGTTGTGACACCCTGTATCCAGTTATATTGTTATCTACGTTTTTTATAATAGAACAAATTAATATACGTTATTGTAGTAGGTCAAAGTATGGTGGTTACCAGTCAACGGCGGGCCCATAGTCGGTGTCCTCGATGATCTCTGGCGCGATGTACTCGGGCGTGCCACAAATTGTCTTCGTCGTTCGCCCGTACGTTATATTCACCTGTAGTACATTTATAGACGTTTATAAAAAATCTGTCATGTAGTCACAGTAATTTTAAAAATTAAATAAATTGTCTCTAGACGTGTCAGAGGTTTTCCATGTCTTCTTTTGTTTGAGTGAGAAGAGTAGTGTATTGTGCATACCTCAAGTTAGATATCTTTCGACCTCCCACTGAAATACCTTTGTACATTACATACCATAGTTCCAGAAGGAATTTCATAATACACTCTTAATAGATGTTGAACAGGAGTGGAGAGAGTATGCACTAGATGCACACCTGTCTAGGGTTTGCAATCCCGCATTCCGCGTTCCCGCATTCCAGCGGTTTCCCGCATGTTAATAAGGACTGCGGAATTCCCGCATTTGGGCGGTAAATCGCGCGCGGGAATTTTTCTTATTCTCAGAACAAAAAGTAACTTAACTTTTATGATTTGTGATTTCTCTTCTCGATTTTTAACACGAAGTTATTCCTGATTTATTATATGTTTATTTTTACGTGCTCATAGTATTACAAATTACTTACTTACTAATAATGACTAATTATTATATTGGCGGTGCAATTGATCTCTTAATTTCTATTTATGTCACTGATTTTGTAATATAAATATAACAGCAAGCAAGAAATGTAACTTAGTATCGAAGTGTAGGAGCGTCACCTTGCACAGTCCGAAGTCGGATATCTTGATGTGTCCGTCCTGGTCGAGCAGCAGGTTCTCGAGCTTGAGGTCACGGTGGATGATGCCATTAGCGTGCAGATAGCCGAGCGCGGATACAATCTCCGCGCCGTAAAAGCGCGTGCGCTCTTCGCTGAACATGCGCTCGCGCGAAAGGTGGAAGAACAGCTCGCCACCGTTCGCGTACTCCATCACGAAGCACACGCGGTCCACCGTCTCGAACGAATACCGCAGCGCCTGCACAACAACACTAACTACTTATTTATATCATCAACAACCTTATGTCTAAAGAACTTAAAATCACACCACTTTGTTGTCGACATTGACCAAAGTCGACGGCTAAAGTGCTGCTCGTGTGTTTTAACACTATCATATTTACTAAGCATGGAAATATCGTGTATTTATTGGGAGGGTGCGAAGGTATAATAATCGATCACAGCGCTCATGGTGGCAAAAAGTAGAAATAATGAAGGCTCTGTAATCTGCTTGAAAACGATATTTAATTTATTACTAGCGATACAGGAACAATTATATATGTTTATTATCACTTAATAAACTTATTAAAGTAGCTTTATCCTCTCGTTTTACAAAATCTACAACTAAAAAAGAAGTAAACAAACCCTAATATAACCAAAATAAAACACTCTTTTTGCATAGATCTTACTTGCCATATTTAATTTAAGTGACCAAAAATGATTTCACAACACTTTGTCCACCCAAATTACAGTAATTTTGAAATTTACATTAATAACATAACATGTATAGTATTTTTTAATATTTTGTCACAATGCCGCCATTACATATCAAAACGTCAAAACGGCCAGGTCAGAGCCAACAAAGTTGCAACACGCTAGGTGGCACTAAAAGCGTGCACGGAGCCAATAGACAAGTAGCTGATTTTTTCCCCATAATAAAAACTTTGTTTTTTGGGACAACCAGTATTATATGATTGAACTCGATTTTAATACATATTCACTAGTTTTTCCATAACTACTTAGTCACTTCTCTCAAATTCAAATGAAGAGAAAAGAGTTTATTTTACTTTAAACTAAACAGCTGTATTTTTTGTTCCGCTCTTAGTAATAATTTATTGTCGCTGTGATGAACGAATATTGTAATGTTGTGTGTGTGCTTGTGTACCGTGAGGAAGGGGTGCTTGGTGTTCTTGAGCACGCGGTTCTCGGTGATGGTGTGCGCGACCTCGTCCTTCTGTATGATGTGGTGCTTCTTGAGGATCTTCATGGCGTACAGCTTGCCCGTGCCCTTCTCGCGAGACAGCACCACCTTGCCGAACGTGCCCTTGCCCAGCACCTTCACGAACTCGAACTTCTCCAGGGTCTGATCACAAATACCGTTATCATTAGCGGTTGCCTATCCTAATAATATTATAAATGTGAAAGCTGGTATGTTTGGACGTTTGTTACTCAATCCAGGCTTACGAACTTCATATTCATATAGTTACGCCACAGTCTATTTATATTTATTAAGTTTTCATAGATTTCCCTTCTCGAGCTAAATCACGCGCTTCTAGACATGAAAATAAAACACTTTTAATGGATACCAGCGCGGTTTTTTTAAGTACTGTGGTGATTAGTTGATTTAGTTTTATTTTAGATTTTCCCGAAGTTTCGGCATCTTTGCAGCTGCTGTGGTCTCGAGGGACTGAAGCTGTTCGTTATGCAGGCCATACACCATCCATTCGATCGTCCAATCGGCATGATACTGCCGATTGGATCCAATCGAATTGACCGTGTGTGGCCGTGGATCGGCAGGACAGGATCGAATTGACGATCGATTCATGGCCACACACGGTCAATTCGATTGGATCCAATCGGCAGTATCATGCCGATTGGACGATCGAATTAATGGTGTATGGCTTGCATAAGCCTACCCTCAAGCATCCTTACTTCCTTACTAATATTATAAATGCGAAAGTCCGTTTGTTTGTTTGTTTGTTTGTTTATTTATTTGTTTGTTACGCCTTCACGTGTTAACTACTGAACCGATCATCATGAAATTTTGGATACACGTTCTCAGGGATACAGAAAAGGACATAGGGTACCTTTCATCCAGAAAAAACATATAGATCCCGAGATGGCAAAAAAAAAAATTCACGCAAACGAAGTCGCGGGCGGCCGCTAGTAGTTTTATAAAGACGTTCAGGGGCCGTACCGGCTAACGCATCGATTATCGAAAAGTCTACCGAGTTTCAACTTAAAACAGAAAAATCAAAGTAAGGAATTTCGTCTTGTACTTTCTGTTGACGTAATTTGGAAGATATCGATGTTCGTGTGACATCATGTATTGGGGTTCGCCATTTTGGCCCAATTGGGGCTCGATTTATCTGTTTTAATTTGAAACCTGGCAGACTTTTCGATAATCGATTCGTTAGCCGGTACGGCCCCTGATATTAAACAAAAATTTTAATTAGTTAAACCGCCTCTGTGGTCTAGTGGTTCACCCACCCGTGTAAAACGCAGGGGTCCGGGTTCGATTCCTAGGGGGGTACATTTTGTACTCGATTTAGTTGGTGGTAGGGCTTATTCCAAGTCTGCCTGGTTGGCTACCACCATCTTACCTGAGTCTGACGCTATAACAACAATTTAAAAAATGGTTGTGATCCGGCAGTTAGTCCCTCCTCCCCTCCCTTTTTGCCTTCTCCGTCCCCCCTTCCCCTCCCCGTCCCCCCTTCCCCTTATAATTTTTATCGTCATCGTCAGCCACAAATCGTCAACACAAAATTTGAACAAACTAAGAAACTTCCATACAAACTTTCATCCCCTATTTCATCCCCGTAGGGGGTGAATTTTCCAAAATAATTTCTTAGTGCTCACCTACACCATGAAAGGTATCTACTAATACTACCCTCTAAAAATGGCGTCTCTACTTTCAGCCGTTAGGGCTCTAGACGTATCCCAATAATCTATCAATCACCAATCAATTAATCAATTTAGAGTTTTATTATGTATAGATGATGGAACAGAAAAAGTCATTAAAAATGTATTATTTTGGTTTTATCACACGATGAAATCAGGAGAAAATGACGATTTTTTTCATTTTCGGATATAATGCACTTAACAGTCAGATAGAATGTCGAAGAATAAATAATATTTTGTATGACACATAATGTAGGTACAGTAAGCAAAGTTATGACCTTATCAGTTTGAAAATAAATCGCTTGAGGATGGAACTAAAAGTTCGTCTTTACCTGCTTTCATTGTTTTTATGCAAAAGATGCTTTTGTGACTTTTGGGTAAATGCAAGACAATACAGACTACTCAATCTAGAATTGAACCTTAAGGTGTTCAAGCTCATAGCTTTGCTGACAGTACTTAAACGCAAAATCTAGTGAGATAATTGAAAATTCTTGACGAGAGTATACGCTTATTCAGGATAATTTTTAGCGCCTTGGGATTCGCCTAACCTCTCAATTTTGTTACTTTTGAACGGTAACATATAAGTTGATCTAATTAATAGTAACAAAATTGAATTGTTAAGAAACGTTCATATATAATTTTCTATAAGTATGAAACTCATCTTCGTCGTATTCAGCTTAGGTGGTTCGATCAGCTCAGTAGCACCATCAAGGGTTTTGGAAAACTCCCGTTATACAGAGTGCTACAGGTTGTTTCAGTTTGTATATGAAAGTAAAGACACCATTTTTGGAGGGCAGATACCTTTCATGTCATGGTGTAGGTGAGCACTAAGAAAGGGTTTTTGAAAATCCCCGCTATACAGGATACTACAGGGTGTGTTCCAGTTTGTAACAACTGAACTCTGAAGGTAGAGACACCATTTTTGAAGGGGAAGATACCTTTCATGGTACAAAATAAATACACAACATCTTAATCAGGCAAACGATGTCGCGGGCAAAAGCTAGTTAACTATATGATTCCTGCGCGAACGCGATTGCATAAGGACGTCTGTAGTTGAAATGAAATAAAAAATCTTTGTTCAAATAAGCTCACATAATAAGCATTTTTAAATCGTTTACCACCCATTATGACGTCTTTTAGCTGACAAAAAAATGGGCGCATAAAACTTTTCTGCTTTATCAAATGGAACAATGTTTACAAAAATCTGAACCTAGGATACTTTTTATCCCGGTCCAAGGCTCCCTAGGGATTTTCCGGATGTCCACGCGGACGCAGTCGCGGGCGAAAGCTAGTTTAATTAATTAATACTAATATCAGATCTCTCACCATCAGTAGTCGCTCTATAGTAACGCAAGTAGGCTTGAGATTATTTTTATGTATTTATGTTTTTGTACATTATTTTGTAAAAGCTCTATTTTATAGTGTATTTATAGGGCATTTAAGCACATAGACACATACAAAAGCGTGCCAAATTTAGTAAACAGGAAAACTGCAGGCATGAATCAGCTGCGTTCTCGGAAGCGGCGACAACCCGCCGCCCGCTGCGGCGCAGCACACACGCATTTATTTTGAAAAATAACAAATAACATGACACAACAAAAATATTGCACGTTGCTCAACAATAGAACCTTGGAAGAATATAGAACCACATCTCTGGTTCTATAGTTTATCCTCTCTCTTCCAACCTATAGTGGTTCACCCACACGTGTAAGACGCAGGGGTCCCGGGTTCAATTACCAGCAGGGGAGTACAGTATGTACTCAGTTTGGTTGATGGTAAAATTCATCTTCTTTCTTTCTTCTATTCTTCAAATCCGCCTGGCTAGCTGCCATACCAACATCTAAAATTCAAAAGATTTGACTACCATCAGGAACCAACTAATTACTAAAGTATTTTCAATAAAACAGCGCTAGTATCCTATAAAAGTGTTTTATCAATGTCTAGTGCATACGTGCTTGAGAACTGAATACATCAGAAAGTAATTTTGAAATTTCAAGCTAGGCAAAATACACTCTCATGCTCTGCTGATCATGCTACAGGGGCGTAAACTCAACCTCATTTGTTACAAGCACTTGTGAATGTGAAAGAAGCTACGCCAAAGGTTCGCAAATCCGATAGGCTATAATGATGAGCTGATGGCCAAGAAGACTCACAATCCTGCGCGGTTCCCGGAAGCTGGTGCGCAGCTGTTCGATATCTTGGTCGTCTCCCTCGGCGAGCGCGCCTGTCGCCGCACCCTCGCCCGTCTCCGCGCCCGTCGCGCCGCTCGTCGACAGCTGCTCCGACACGAACCGAATGGCCGCCACCCATTCTTCGCTGCAATCACACATGACAATCTCAACATTCGCCCCCAATATCGCATAAACAAGCCCTTGTGAAACAATCAATAAAATATGTCCATCAGGTTTTAGGAGCAACGCCAGCTTTTAAAGCGCAGCTAACAACATTATTTAGCAGCAGATTTAAAAATTTGAGCACAGAAGTGCTGGAGTTCAAGAAAATACAATACTTCTAGTATGTGACACTTCTGTTCAGACTACCTAGCTGAATAAACACCATGCAATTCTAATTAGTGTTTTAATTAGTTTTCTCAGTTCAGTGCTGTGCTGAGCAATTTGAAATTGTACTTTTCTGCCGTGCAGTGAGAGTAGGAGTAGCAGTAGGTAGTATTATTTGATTGTCCTTGTGCGGATGGGCTTCTGGATGTTTAGTAGGTACTATTATATTCTATGACTCTGCTACAATAAGACATGTGACACACAGACAGAAACACGACTGATGTGTACTACTGAAGTGTAAATTAGTTTAGACTAATAATTGATGTCCTTGCTACTGTTTTATTTTTCGTTAAGTATTATAATATCACATAACTTGTCCGATAAATTATCCTTATCGGCACTATAGGTCTGTTATAGCTAGTAAGATAGATATAAGTGCTTATGTTTAAGTGACTGTTTGTTGCCAAAAGAATAAAGAATAAAGGTTGTACAGTTCGCACAATATAACTTTATCGCTTTTATTGAAAGGCATTATGCTGTATAGTATTAAAGTCTAATTTCCTATTAGATTACTGCAAGTTGCAAGCTAACGAGTACCTACAGACTCATTGTGCTCTGCTGTGAATGTAGTTCAGCAAATAAACGCCGATTTACACATCCATAAGTAAGTAAGTTCAACTGTCCCTCTACTTACTTAATCAGAAAATTTCATTGAACCATTAAGACGCTTCTAACGATTCCTAATTTGTCAAATTATAATGAGTAGTTTAGAAGTTATGAGGGAACAGATGAACATACATTTTGGGGTTGTAAATTGGGTGAATGCAAGCAAAGCCACGGGCAAAAAGCTAACAATATACATATATTTTAAGTGCTTATTAAGCCCTTTCATTTGGTACCCAACACAGCATCATTAAAAAATTTGACATATTAACATAGCCTATAACCAGTGGACGATTAAGACCTTGAGCGCAACAATTTTTATTTTAAGTCTATGATTAAGACGCTTCTAACAATATCTCTTTTGACAAATTATGATAAGTAGTTTAGAAGATAATATAACAGATGAACATACATACATACATACATACAGGTCAGAATCATATACCCTCCGTTTTGGCTTCGCCATAGTCGGGTAAAAAAAGCTAAGATCATGCCCTCTTAAATTGTCTCTAATATCTTCAACAGTTCATTCTTTCTAAAAGTTACTAAAACTTAGAGAAAGAATGAAAACTGTTGAAGAATTTAGAGACAATTTAAGAGGGCATGATCTTAGTTTTTTTATATTGACTTGGTTTACAAGTAATAAAAATAAATGTATTGGCGGCACGCTAGTAGTAGGTACTACGGCGCCTTAAGGAAAATAATTGATTTAATTACTATGCAGTAATTTACCTTTTTTTACTTGTGACCTTCCTTAAAATAAATACTTTTTAAATTTTAACTATGTAATGTTTTATTTACCTACCTACTTCATTTAATTTTTCAATAGTAAAGTCAATATATCGCATTCAATTAAAATATTAGGCAACCTTAAGTACTTAATAAAATTGTACATTGGTAAAAAGGTCATACTTTGCTTTAGAAACATTCGAGCAAACTGTATATTTATACAGATTGGTCTGTACTCATATGTAGTTTGCTACAGAATATTCGTTATTTTAATGAGCACAAAGTGATCGAGTACAGACTGTACTGATATACAGTGTGGCCAGTGCCGGTTTTAGCACTACCAGCGCCCCTGGGCGAAATTTCTATGGGTCGCCCCCTATGTGCGATTCCAAGATTTAACCTACTAATCTTGTAATCTTGCTTGTTTATAGTAAAAAAAACGGCCGCGCAGCCCGATTTTTAGTCAGTTTCATCTACTCATCTTTCTTGTTTATAGCGAAAAATAGCTGCGCAGCGCCATTTAATCAGTTTCATCCACTAATCTTGCTTGTTTATACAAAAAATGGCCCCGCAGTGCAATTTTTAGTCAGTTTCATTCGTCACGTCGTCACTCGTCAACAGGCAACAATATGATTGATAGTCGATCGGTGGTCAAGCGTTTTTGGAGCCCCACACACGAGGGCACCCAGTGCAGTCGCACCGCTTGCCCCAGGATTTTACAATGGCCAAATCTTAAACGGCACATGTAAGCGAGCGATGAAATTTCGGCGAAATATTGCCAAATTGTTGTGATTATGTGTTGCCTTGCCACCATAACAATTTTGTCGCTAAAAGGGAATTTACGATAGTAAGTAGGACTCGCTCCATGAGCGTCATGAGCGAGTGTGTATAAAGGGAAGCCTGCGGCGCCCCCTTATATCAGGCGCCCCGGGCGGTCGCCCGTGCTCGCCCCCCCCCTAACGCCGGTACTGAGTGTGGCATTATGGGACCTGGCATAACTTGAACCCAATCATAGACAATGAGGCTTGCGCACTAAACATTTTGTTCCTAAAATTGCTACTGCGCTAGTCAGCTGTAATGTGGTAGTAAAATATGGGTCAAGATATTTTGTATTACAGATGGGCCATAAAGTGAAACTGCAGTGCGCAGTGCACTGACTCAGTGTGTACTGACCGTTCTTTTTCCGTGTTCACGCTAAAGTTACGCTCGATGACGGTGGTCCACTGCAGGCCTCGGATGGTGAAGGCGTAGGGGCGCGGCTTGTCCACGGGCATGATCTGGCAGTCCCGCACCGTGAACTTATTGAGGAGGTCGTCGCGGTAGTTGTTCCGCTCAGGCTGTGACTTGAATCCGACCAGGTCCCCATTGTCGAACAGGATGAAGTAGCGGTCTCGCCAGTTGCGGATGTGCTCGCCACGCTTCTGGAGCCAGCCCTCCTTCACGATGTTCCCGGGCAGGGCTTCCGCCATGGCCCTCGCTGTTTGATAACAAACGATGGGCTACTGCTGCCAGCCAAACAACGATTCTCACTCTGTTACTCCGGTGAAATGTGTCACCTGGATTTTGTTACGACCACCAAGTTTGACACGTTTGTAGCGATCATTTTCCCGTTATGACAAAGAATACAGAAAAATAAAGATTGATGCATAAATTAGTCATTCAATTCAAAACAACACAAACCAACCCAACCAACCACAATAACAAAATATGAAAAACTAGGGATGTACAACGTAGTGATTATATTCTCTTTGGGATGTACGATACAAGTATCGATACTTGTCTATCGATACCAACATTGTGTGCAGTGCAGTGGGCAATGAGCGGTTTTCAAAAGGCAGTTTTAGAAAAAAAATATAGTACATAAAAAAGAAGTAGATGTCGTTGAACTAAGTAGGTAGCTTTTTATGAAAAATATGAAATGTAATTACTTTTTTATTATACGTTTGACTTTGTGTTAAATACGTTTAAATTGTTTTTTTTAGTATGATCGTAAATAGCTCTGATTTGTGAGATGCTTGTTTTGTTTGTCACTACGCAATTTAGTGTTTGCCTTTACCAGAATGAATTGATGACAACAATAGGTACTGATGATGATGATGATGAAGGTGATGACAATGATGAAGGTGATGATGATGACGATAAATAAGATGATGATAGAGATGATGAATAATGATGATGAAGATGATGTGATGATAAAAATGATGAGATGATGCATTTCTAATCAAAATTAATTATAGAAACACAAGCATGACACTTTAAGTTTACACACATGGTTTCTTCTCTCTCACTCACTCACTCGTATTCATTCGATAAATCATCGTCGTCGATTGTCAACTGTCGGAGATGAATTCGCGAACAAATTAATTAGCAGTTCGCGTCGCAGACCGCGGTGCTAACCAGCGCGGTCGCATTATTTCATATCGGAGAAGAATTCATTCGCAACCTACAAATAGCATTAGCAGATATTTCCCGCCGCGTGCTAATTAGCGCGGTCGTATTATTTCATATCGGAGACGAATTTATTCGCAACGTACGAATAGCATTAGCAGATCTTTCGCGCCGCGTGCTAATTAGCGCGGTCGTATTATTCCATATCGGAGACGAATTCATTCGCAACGTACGAATAGCATTAGCAGATATTTCACGTCACGTGCTAATTAGCGCGGTCGTATTATTTCATATGATAGCAGCAGAATGCGAATGCAGACTATTTCACGCATTTTGATGATAAAATAGCATTCATTATTTTTAGCAACTATGATTAATTTAATGAATGCTAATGGACGATTAGGTATTAATAATTATTGCTAATGCTAATTATTCCATTACTACTATAGTACCATTCATTAATATTATTAAACTATGTAAGTAGGTAGTGCATACAAGCGACAGATAAAAACAAGAAAAAATTATAGATAGGTACAGTTTTCATTTTCTTTTAGCATTGGTTCATTGTTATAATAAATCAAAATGGTTATCGATTCCACAGAATTAGTATCGATATATGTCTAAGAATCGGAAATTTTTGGTATCGATCATTGATTGACGTCCCTACTCGGGATTTTATTTGACATAAATGTCAGTCAGACAGCTGACAGCCTCTTCTTCTTATTTTTAGTTTGGCAAACTACTCTCCTCTTTAGGCAGTAATTTTTGCCAGTGTCAAGTGTTGAATAATTCAGTGGTAGATTGTTTCAGTTTGTTTACATTAGAATGCGGGTACAGCTTGACCATAAAGACTTGAAATTAAATAAAATGGAACTAAAATTTTCAGTACTAAATATACTCAGTGTTGCCAAATTATTCGTGATTTTGACGTATTTACATAGAAAGTGGCGCCCTCAATTTATGTCAACTCTTTATGGTCAAGCTATACATTCATAAGACGAAAAATGTTTTCAGGTCAGTGGGGTACATTGCATTTTAATGCTGCTTGGAGCATTTGGCACCAAGTATATCAAGACAGTTTACTCGGTAAGTTCTTTGAATTATATAGTGTATTATCTATGGTAAGTTCTGCCGAGGTAGCCACCAGCCACCACTACAATAAAAGTCTCAGCTAGCCTGCTAACATATCGTCGGTCCAATACTAAACTTGCCAATTTGCAAATGTCAAACTTTTCAGTAGAGCGAAACAAAAACTAAAATTGGTCCTGTAAATCAGATTTTATAAGTATCTTTTCAAGTTTTTAAATTTAGAAGTCAAAAATAATATACTTTAGGTATATATTGATAAAATTATAAATTTAGCATTATTTACGAAATTAAAGCAGATTGGCCTATTCACATGCTCAGAATAAGACAAGTAAAATCATTTTAATGTGTTCAAGTAGCCAAAGTGGTAGATAGCTAAGTTGACAACGGTGGCGCATACTATACGACTTATATTTTTGAATGTCAACTCGCCAAAGTGCCATTTAATGTTAAGACTAGTAGCGTCATTTAATGTACAGTTGATCATTGTAAAATTAAGTAATCATAGTACTCTTTAAACCAAGGTAACATACTCAATCTGCCACATAGGTCAATAGAACACAGCGATATTTTTGTAACAGTTTTTTGTTTCGGTAAACTGAACTATAAATCACATAGATTAGTTTACTTTTGCACTGACTGTAGATTTGGCAGATAAGCATTAGTGAAAAACCGTTTATCTCGTCGATTATTAAACCTACAGATACATGATTTTACCACATTGTAAATAAATAAGATTTATTAATGTTGGTATATTTAAGTCAAAACTGCCAAAATTGCAGATTGGCTAGTTTACTATTGGACTGACGATATTATATAGT
This sequence comes from Agriphila geniculea, assembly GCA_943789525.1. Taxonomy (NCBI): domain Eukaryota; kingdom Metazoa; phylum Arthropoda; class Insecta; order Lepidoptera; family Crambidae; genus Agriphila; species Agriphila geniculea. Next base: position 3,749,595 of record OX038884.1, on the reverse strand, counting down.
GATCAGTACCCTTAGCACGAACAGCTATCGAAAAAAATAACGCGCGTAAAATCATTCGATAGTGCAATTTTGTATTGGAAATTAGTACAACGCCATCTACCGCCGAATAGCGAAATTAAAATTTCCATAGATAATTCTCTATCGAGTAATTTTACGCGCGTTTTTTTTCTCGATAGCTGTTCGTGCTAAAAGTGCTGTGGTCTCAGCTTCACACAACCAAGATCGCGCCACTTCCATTATCCCACATAATTATTGTTCAGTTGCGTAGACACTTTGTACCACAAAACTGCACCAATTTTAAGATACAATATCCACAAATCGATGGAAAACGCTCTAATTAACTTTTATCATGCATTTATCGATCGCTTTGTCGTAGCCTCCATAATTTAGTTGGTTTATAGGAGAATAGTCAAAGTCAAAGTCAAATAAGCTTTATTCAAATAAACTTAATAATTAAGTACTTTTGAATCGTCTATATTTTCCTACCACCCGTTCCAGACTTTTTTAGCTGACAAGAAGAACGGGCGCAAGAAACTTATCAGCTGTAACAGCCATAAGTAACGATATTTACAAACTTGAATATATCGTTACCAAATAATTACAACAGGGTGACAGGATTATTGGCAACAACATAGACTTATTACATTATATTACTTCAACAAAGTACTTATAGTAGCAAGTTATGTGTTACATCATTTCCACGCATTTTGATCTTTAAGATAATCATCTACTTTATAATAACCTTTACTCATGAGCGTTTTTTTAACATGGTTTTTAAATTCATGCAAAGGAAGATCAATCACTTGTTGCGGAACTTTATTAATAAAGGCTATGCTTTTCCCCATAAATGAACCTCTAGTTTTAGATCTAGCCTTAGCCTAAATCTTGGAACGGCAAGTTTATCTTTATTTCTTGTATTAAACTGGTGAATATTTCTGTTTTTAGCAAATGAATCATAGTGTTTCCTTACATAAACTAAATTTTCATATATGTATTGGCCTGCCAAAGTTAAGATATTTATTTCTTTAAACAATTCTCTCAAGCTATCTCTTCGCCGAAGATTGTATATGGCGCGAACAGCTCTTTTTTGGAGTACAAAAATATTTTCAATACTGGCAGCTGAGCCCCACAAAAGCAGTCCATAGGACATTACACTATGAAAATAACTAAAATATACTAACCTTGCCGTTTCAATATCAGTTAAAAGCCTTATTTTCTTAACAGCGAATGCCGCTGAACTAAGTCTACTTGACAAGGCTTCAATATGTGGATCCCATTGCAGTCGAGAATCTAGTGTAATACCTAGAAATTTTGTACTCTCAATAAACTCGACTTCATCGTTATTTAAATTAATATTTAATTTTGTCTGCTCAACATTAGGTAATGAAAATTTTACACATTTAGTTTTTTTGGGGTTAAGTGCTAAATTATTGCTATTAAACCAGTGTGAAACTTTAGAGAGGGCACTATTTACTTCGTCCGAACAGTTATTACCTCTGTTTACTTTGAAAACTAAAGAAGTATCATCCGCAAATAGTACTGTCTCACATAAATTATTCGCGTAGTTGGGAAGGTCATTTATATAAATTAGAAACAGCAATGGGCCCAATATTGATCCCTGCGGCACACCCATATTGGTGGGGGCTCCAGTAGATTCAGTTCTATTAATCACTACTTTCTGAGTTCTATTGTACAAATATGATTTCATAAGGCTAACTGATTTATCAGAGACACCATAATGTTCTAGCTTCTTTAATAGTGTTTGGTGATCAACGCAATCGAATGCCTTAGAAAGGTCACAGAAAATGCCAATTACATCTTGCTTTTCTTCCCAAGCGTCAAGAATATGTTTGAGAAGTGCAATTCCAGCATCAGTAGTATTTTTACCCTTGGAAAATCCAAACTGATTTTTATGAAGAATGTTATTGGATGTGAAATAATCTAATAATTGGGAATATATAATTTTTTCAAATATTTTGCTAAGTGCTGGTAGTATAGATATTGGCCTAAAGTTAGCTGGGTCACTTTTATCCCCAGATTTAAAAAGAGGAATCAATTTACTATTTTTCATTAGATCAGGAAAAACCCCTTCATCAATACATTTGTTAAAAATAAAAGCCAAGTAAGGGGCTAGTATATCAATTATTGATTTAATAATGCTTGTTGATATGCCCCAAAGATCTTCTGTTTTTTTGACATTTATTGTTTTAAAAGCTTTAATAATATCTTCACTATTTATATATTTAAAGAAAAAGGTTTCCTTGCACTTATCAACACTAGACTCTAGGAGGGAGACAGCGATGTTGGGACAAGCACTAAGAGTACTGGTAGTTTCTATTGGTATTCGAGCAAAGAAATCTTCAAAGACTTTAGCGATCTTATCGTCAGATTCAATAGTTTGATCACCAATTTTTAAACAGAAGGAATTTATATTGGATTTTGATTTGCCCGTTTCTTTGTTAATAATGTTCCAAGTAGCCTTAATTTTATTATCAGCTGATTTAATTTTATTTGAAAAGTACTTCGACTTTGCTAGAATACACACTTCTCTGAATGTTTGTGAATACTTCTTGACAAATTCAATGAAGTTAGGATCACAGGAAGTAGCTTTTTCTCTGCATAAAGTTCGTATAATTTCCTTCTGCTTTTATATATACCGGGTGTGGCCCAGTCACTAAATTTCGTACTATCATTACTCATGATGACTTTTTGTTTAAAATTTTTACTAAATTCAGTTTTAACTACGCTAAATAAATGGTTATATAAGTTATTGGCTTCAAAATTTGGTTCTGGTAAAGTTTCAATTTTACTTGTGACATTGTTTCTGAATTATTCAATACAGTTTTTTTTTATTGGCCTACACATTATTTTCCGTTTAGACGGAACATGATGGTGCTCAATAGAGGCTAATTGTCCACTATGGTCGGATTTAATACAATTCAAAATTGATTTTTCAAGTACATTATTGTTACAGAAAATATTATCTAAGCAAGTTGCCGATGTGGGTGTGATTCGCGTTGGTTCATTAAAAGTATGTAGCAAATTAAATGATTTAAATAGGTTTATGAACCTACTCGACAACTTAGCTAATTTAGGATCTAAGATGTCGACGTTAAAATCTCCACAAATCGCGACTTTTTTATTTTTCCTACAAGTTATTTTTAAGACTTCCTCCATAGTTGTGGCGGGCGCGGCGGGCAGACGACGACGAAAGCACTTGGGATATCGTCCACACTAAACCACACACGTCACAAATAATAATATCACTTGATAACTCTCAGTTAGTGGACTGTAAACACTAAGATAGGCACTTAAAAACACTTCATAGGTTGATCGCCAGCTGGACGAGGAAGGCGGTTGAACACTTGGTCAGAAAACACTATTACGGAACACACAATCAATCACAGAGTTCATAAGTTAATGTTATTTCACTTCACAGTTGTTCGTATCACTCACTATTAACTTTATAAAATGTCACACCAACGTACAACAGAAATACTTGTTCAATTTAACACTTATAATTCACTATTCACCACTGTTTCATAGTCGGCGCACAGTCAATGTTCGTAGCACGACTCGTAGCTTCGTAGCAAACTCGTAGTCCGTAGCACTTGACACTATCTCATAATCCGAACATAGTCACAGATACTAATTTGCCACACGAAAGCACTCAAACACTTATTCGAACACTAAAACATTAACTTGCCGCGCTTTTTGTCAGAACACACTAACTTGGACACTAACTATTCACTTTGACTAACTTTTACTGGAACCTTTTCTTTATAATGAAACCACTATTTACTGTTTCTTCTTTTATTTCTTCCTTTTTCTTCTTTTACAAAGGTATCTTCATTATCAGAAAACTATGCGCTTACTTCGACCTCTCCGATTTATATATCGATCGATAATTAATACTAGAAAATTCGGAACCAATCAAATTACTTGGAATTTTCTTGAAAATCAATCTAGAACTTTCTACTCTTTCTAGAACTCGGACCTCTCTGTCTTACAATATGTCTGTCCTGTTCACGCGCAACTGTCTTTGTCTAATTCTAAACAAAACTATCTCTATCTCTTTCTAACATCGAAATAAGCGCTTGTTTTTACAAATCTTTGACAAGACTAACATAATCTTAATTTCTAAAGATAGAACTATGAAAATATAATCGAATACTAACTATTTTATAACAAAGCTTCAATTATTTCAAAAGATATTTACCAAAAACTTTCGGGGGCTTTCTATGTGGTATTGCCCCTTTGGTATGCCTAATTTACAAAATTGGGGCTTTGTCTACAAGGTATTGCCCTATCGGTATACCCTAACTTTTACCTAAACATTTGCTAAAACCTTATCTATTTACTATAAAAACAATGAAAAATTACTTAAGATATTGCTTAAAACACAAATCCTACTTATTAGATAACAACAAACAGAACTTACATGATATAAGAACGTAAGAAATTATACAAAGTCTTAACTACCTATCTTAGATAACAATATTTTTAAAATATGAATCTATCTCAAACATATTAAAATACGAATCTTAAAATATCAATGTCACTATTTACAAACACTGATCACTTTCACTTTGTTTTCACATCGTGTTTTTAGCACTTAATCACTTTCATATCATATTGTGTCACTATCACTTATCACTTTACATTGCGTCGCTAACAATCTCCCCCCGCAGTGCGAAGCACTTCATCCATTTGGGGGCGACGCCGCTGCCGGGACCAGAACGATGACTCGTCGCGTCGGTCGTCGAAGTATACCTCCTGGAGTTCGCACGTCCAATATCCTCACTCTTCCATCGGGCCCTGGGTATACTCGTTGCACTTGACCGCGAGGCCACGTGTTTCTGGGTAAAGTGGCGTCCATGATGACTACAATGTCTCCGACACGTGGATCTTCAGTTTCCCTTCCAGTTATCTTTCGCGGCATCAGCGTTGGTAGATACTCCGCCACCCATCGCTTCCAAAAATGGTCTGCCAGTCGCTGTGCTGTTCGCCAGGTAGCCTTTCCGACGAGCTCGCTGTCTTCGAATTCCCCTGGAGATAGGGCCCCACATGACCTTCCCAATAAGAAGTGGTTAGGCGTGAGGCTTTCTTCATCTTCGGGATCTGCGCTGACATCGGTAAGTGGGCGGGAGTTGACGACGTGTTCCACCTCAGTGAGCAGCGTGTGGAGTACCTCTTCTGGCGGGTTTTTGGTGTGCAGGACGGCCATCAATGCGGTCTTCACTGATCTTACCATCCTCTCCCAGGCGCCACCCATGTTTGGACACCCCGGTGGTATAAACTTCCAGGTGATACCTTCTTGGTCGGCCGCTTCCTGTAGCTCTCGATTTGCACCCACGAAGTTAGTCCCGTTATCGCTAAATATGGTCTTCGGAGTCCCTCTGCGAGCAGCCATCCTCCTTAGTGCCATGATCATGGAGCTGGTGCTCAGTGAGCTTGCTAATTCGAGGTGCACCGCTCGCGTGGTGAGACAGGTAAACAGCACTCCCCAGCGCTTCTCCACTCTTCTCCCTATGGTGACCTGCATCGGGCCGAAATAGTCAACAGCTGTGCTGGTGAAGGGGTACTGATGGTGACTCAGGCGCTCCGATGGTAAGTCTCCAGGCGGGGGTACTTGCGGGTTACTCTTCTTGACCTTGCACCACTGGCACTGGTAAATTTCCTTTCTGACGCTGGAACGCAGGCCCAAGATCCAATACTTCTGCCTTATCTCGTTGACTACTGTCGCGGTGTTGCCATGAAGAAACTTCTCGTGGTAATATCTTATGATAAGGTGACTGATGCCGTGCTTGCCGTCTAGTATCACGGGATTTGTTTCTCTATCCTTGATCTGGATCTTCTTTGTCCGACTTCTTAGTTTGATAATGCCTTCCTTACTTAGGTACACGTCGAGCTTTCGTAGACGGCTTGAATTTTCTAATTTCTTATCTTCTTGAAGACACTTGATTTCTTCCCCAAAGCTATCCTTCTGGCTTTGCTTGACGAGTTCTTCTTCAGCCCTCTTCAGCTGAGATGCTTCAATGGGGATGAGGTTCATCTTCTTAACTTCAGGAAGTGGATTTATGGTCATCTTCTTCTTGGTGGTGCGCTTCTGAGGCTTCCAGTCTTCATCGTTCTTGGTAGCGGTGACGGTTTCTTTCTTTTGGCTCGTACGTTTCTTGAGTTCTTCAATGAATTGAAGTACGCGAGCTGTACACCGTACCAGGCGCTTCCAGCTGGAGAACCTTTCATGACGAGGTAAGTATGGTTCGACGGTCTTCACTGCAGCGACGACTTGCGTTTTCTTCTCTTCACCGGTTTCCTGGATGTCCGAGGCTCCAAAATGTCTAGTTGGCCACGATTCTTCATCTTCATATAGGAAGCGTGGACCTCGAAACCATCGCGCGGTGTGGTCGAATTCGTTCGGTGTTCCCCTGGTAGCGTCGTCTGCTGGATTTTCCTTCGTCGGTACCCAACGCCAGTCTTGCGGTCTTGTCAATTCCTCAATCTCGGCGAGCCTATGTGCGACGAAAGCCTTGAATTTTCGAGGGTCGGATTTGAGCCATTGAAGTACTGTGCTAGAGTCCGTCCAGAACACTTTCTTCTCGATCTTCAGGCTTGTCTCGTTCTCTACGGTGGTCGCTAATCTGCTTGCCAACAGCGCCGCTTGTAGCTCCAGACGTGGAATTGATACTGGCTTCGTAGGTGTCACCCGGGCCTTTCCTGCGATCAGGGTGATGTGGACTCTTCCGTCGGGTTCGACCGTCCTCCAATAAGCTGTCGCGGCGTAAGCTTCTTCACTCGCATCGCTGAATATGTGAAGCTGGCCTTGATCTTGACTCGGCGACAGACACCTCGGAATCCTCAGTTCTTTTAAGATGGCCACCTCCTGTAGATACTTGGTCCAGGTCGTCATCTGTTCGTCGTTGATTTCTTCATCCCATTCAACCCTAGTCCGCCAAATATCTTGTATGAGCTTCTTTCCTTGTATCAAGACTGGCGTGGCGAATCCCATAGGGTCGAAAGTTGACATGACGGCGCTGGTGACTTCCCTTTTTGTTGGTTTCCTTCTCGCTTCTAGCACTTCTGATGGGGTGTTACGAAGGCCGACGTTGAAGGCTAGCTTATCTTCATTTATCAGCCATCTAAGTCCGAGGGTCTTCTCTTCTTCGGCCAATTCTACGACCTTTTCTTCTAGTAATTCTTGGATTCCCTCAAGTACTTCTGGTTCGTTGCTTCCCCATCCTCTTAGGTTGAAACCGGCTTTAGCATGTATTTCCTTAACTTCTTTAGCCAGTTTCCGTGCTTCTTCTATTGTCCCGAAGCTTTGTAGATAATCATCCATGTAGTGGTTCCTTTCAATGGCCTTGACTGCTGCAGGGTATTGCTCCTTGAAGTCTTCGGCATTCTTGTTCATGACGTAGATTGCTGTGGCTGGTGACGACGTGGCTCCGAACACTACTGATGCCATGCGATATTCTTCAGGTTTGCCTTGTCTTCTATTTCCGCGCCACAGGAACCTTAGGCTGTCTCTATCTTCTTTCTTCATTTTAATCCGAAGGAACATTTCTTTGATATCAGCGATGACAGCCACTGGTCTTTCTCTGAATCTTATAAGTACACCGAAAAGTGACTGTAGCAAATCTGGTCCTGGTAATAGCGCGTCGTTCAGACTTTTTCCGTTGAACTTGGCGGCAGCATCGAGGACTATTCTTGGTTTCTTCTTGACTGGATGGATGACGGCGAAGTGTGGCAGGTAGAACGTTCTTCCTTCGGTCGAGCTTGATGGGGCTTTCTCCGCGTACCCGTTGACAATCAGTTGGTTCATCTGTTCTTCATAAGCCTTCTTCAGATCTTCATCTTTGTCCAGCTTCTTTTCAGTGTTGATGAGTCTTCTATAGGCTTGATTGTAGTTATTGGGCAGCGTTTCCTCTTCACTCTTCCATAGCAACCCTGACTCGAACCTGCCGTCTTGCGTCCTCTTCGTCGTCTTCTCCAAGACGTCGAGCGCCCTCTTGTCTGCGTCGTTGCTTGGACGTCGCGGCTGAACTCCCAGTGATTCTATTTCAAAGTGTTTCCTTACCAAGACTTCAGTTTCATCTTCACTGGAGCTCACGTGGTTTACGAACTTCACCGGAACCGTGTCTCTTCCATCGCACCCATGCAGTACCCACCCTAGGCTGGTGAGCGACGCGACTGGTTCGGAGGCCTTACCCTTCTTTAATCTTCTTGTGATAATAAGCCCCCAGTTATCTTGCCCTATGAGCAGCCGCGGTTCTTCTTTTGCATAGATAAGTTGGCTTCCGATTTTCTTCAAATGTGAGCATTTTTCAACTAATGCGTCGCTTACTTCTTGTTTAGAGAGCTTCAGTCCATCGATGGTCCTAACTTCTATCTTCTTCTTATCTCGTCGATGAACCCCTTTGATGTGGAGGGAGACCCTTTGGGAATTTTCTTTCTTCATGTTTCTTCCCCCAACCACTTCTATTGACAGAGCTTCCGTCTTTCCTTTGGCACCTATCTTCTCAGCGATGGCGGAGTCCAGTAGCGTGACCGTGGATCCTTCATCCAGCAGAGCTAAGACCTTAATAGAGCCCCTTGGACCATAAAGCATCACCGGAGCCATCTTCAAATATGCCTTCCCGTCGCTGGCGTTATTACTTGTATGCACGGAGGTGACGACTTCTTCGACTGGATCTTCTTCCTTCTGGACAGCGTTGCATCTTGGCTTGTCTTCTTGCTTTACAGGAGGAGCGTCGGAGTGCAGAATTGTATGATGCCACCTGGAACACTTCTTGCATACTGGTGCTCTGCAGTTCTGTCGGGCGTGTCTGAAGCGAAGGCACTTGAAGCATATCTTCCTCTTCTTAGCTATCTCCCACCTTCCGTTCACGTCGGCTTCCTTAAGTTTGCGGCACTCGATGAGCCAATGTTGCCCGTTGCACTCAGGACATTCCACTTTGGTGTGAGTGTCTTCTCTATCTTGCACGGCGTGGACGGGTCTCTTCATAGTATTCTTCCATGGCGCCTCTTGGGGTGCGTATTGCGGACGGGTCCTCTTCATCTCCCAAGACACTTCAGGTGGAGCGAAGTCACCGCACATGTCCGCTTCCAATTCCAGAAACTCGCTGACAGTGATGAGCTCCGGCTGTTCCTCTTCACGCTTAGTTCGGTGGAAGATGTACCACCTGTACTTCATCGAAGCAGGCATCTTTTCAATCAGCACCTTCATAGTCTCTGGTGAACTTAAGTAGCTTGTCTTCCCCAGTGCCTTGATGGTAGCCACGGAGTTCCTTACTTGGCTGGCGAAGGTGCACACTTCAGTAGGGTTTTCGGCGACGCGCGGCAGGCTCTTCAGTTTCTCTAGTTCAGATAACGCCAACGCGCCCGGTCTCCCGAACCTTGCCTCCAGCCCCTTCATGACTTCGACAGGATCTTCCGCGGTGAACAGCAGGCTCTTGACTGCGTCTCTTGCTCTTCCTTGCAGCGTTCGTCGTAGACGAGCCAAATTCTGAGTCGGCGTGAAGGCGTGGGCGGTATCGTTGTATGACCGCCTGAAGGCCAACCACTCCTCGCTTGCACCGTTGAAGAAAGGAAGCTCGATGATTTGCTTCGACAACGTAGTTTCCGACGCCTTCTGTGAGAGACTCGTGATAGCTTGAGCCAAAACTTCGATATCCGACTTCTTACTTTCTTGACTCTGTTGCGGCGGTGCTGGCGGCGGCTGCGGATTTGATCGGTTGAACCAATCTTCAATGTTCTGCTCCCGGTATACCTCCTCTTCTTCTTCTTCCATCTCGGAGTCCGCTTGAATCATTTCCAGTTCCGCCTGGGCTATCTTCGACCTGGCAACGGCCACTTCCAACTCTCGCTTGGCGATCTGCATCTTGGCTTCGGCCTCGGCGCGCCTCCTCGACGACCTTACTGAGCGCGTGTCTGGCTTCTTCATTAATTCCCTCGGTGCGTGCTGTACTCGTCTCTTGTCGACTGGTGCAGGAGAGACGAAATAAGCATCTTCTTCAAGTCTAGCTTGCCGTTTCCTTTCGATCTCTGCGATGCATGCCATCACTTCATCATGCATCTGATCCGTAGTAGGAAGAGTAGTGGGGTCCCTTTGTTGAATAGTTTCACCGGCGGCGGCGCGCGTATCCCTTCTTCCCGTCGGCGTGGCGGTGATGTCTCCCGGTAGGCGAGCGGGTGACGTACCTCCTTGGGCTCGAGCGGCTGGTCTAGCGACGTCCCCTTCAAGGCGTGAAGGTGACTCGACTCCAGTAGGGGGGCGCTGCGGTGACATCCTCTTGGTGTGCGCTGACCTCGTTGTTACCGTAGATGCAGTGGCAGTTTCCGATGGTGTGTTCAAACTCCAATCTGAGACGGATGGTTCCGCAGTTTTCTCTGTTGCTTTACTTTTCGCTTTTTCCGACCTGGTATTAGGCATCTTCCTCGATTCTCACGATCCGGCTCGAAGGACCAGCAATTGTGGCGGGCGCGGCGGGCAGACGACGACGAAAGCACTTGGGATATCGTCCACACTAAACCACACACGTCACAAATAATAATATCACTTGATAACTCTCAGTTAGTGGACTGTAAACACTAAGATAGGCACTTAAAAACACTTCATAGGTTGATCGCCAGCTGGACGAGGAAGGCGGTTGAACACTTGGTCAGAAAACACTATTACGGAACACACAATCAATCACAGAGTTCATAAGTTAATGTTATTTCACTTCACAGTTGTTCGTATCACTCACTATTAACTTTATAAAATGTCACACCAACGTACAACAGAAATACTTGTTCAATTTAACACTTATAATTCACTATTCACCACTGTTTCATAGTCGGCGCACAGTCAATGTTCGTAGCACGACTCGTAGCTTCGTAGCAAACTCGTAGTCCGTAGCACTTGACACTATCTCATAATCCGAACATAGTCACAGATACTAATTTGCCACACGAAAGCACTCAAACACTTATTCGAACACTAAAACATTAACTTGCCGCGCTTTTTGTCAGAACACACTAACTTGGACACTAACTATTCACTTTGACTAACTTTTACTGGAACCTTTTCTTTATAATGAAACCACTATTTACTGTTTCTTCTTTTATTTCTTCCTTTTTCTTCTTTTACAAAGGTATCTTCATTATCAGAAAACTATGCGCTTACTTCGACCTCTCCGATTTATATATCGATCGATAATTAATACTAGAAAATTCGGAACCAATCAAATTACTTGGAATTTTCTTGAAAATCAATCTAGAACTTTCTACTCTTTCTAGAACTCGGACCTCTCTGTCTTACAATATGTCTGTCCTGTTCACGCGCAACTGTCTTTGTCTAATTCTAAACAAAACTATCTCTATCTCTTTCTAACATCGAAATAAGCGCTTGTTTTTACAAATCTTTGACAAGACTAACATAATCTTAATTTCTAAAGATAGAACTATGAAAATATAATCGAATACTAACTATTTTATAACAAAGCTTCAATTATTTCAAAAGATATTTACCAAAAACTTTCGGGGGCTTTCTATGTGGTATTGCCCCTTTGGTATGCCTAATTTACAAAATTGGGGCTTTGTCTACAAGGTATTGCCCTATCGGTATACCCTAACTTTTACCTAAACATTTGCTAAAACCTTATCTATTTACTATAAAAACAATGAAAAATTACTTAAGATATTGCTTAAAACACAAATCCTACTTATTAGATAACAACAAACAGAACTTACATGATATAAGAACGTAAGAAATTATACAAAGTCTTAACTACCTATCTTAGATAACAATATTTTTAAAATATGAATCTATCTCAAACATATTAAAATACGAATCTTAAAATATCAATGTCACTATTTACAAACACTGATCACTTTCACTTTGTTTTCACATCGTGTTTTTAGCACTTAATCACTTTCATATCATATTGTGTCACTATCACTTATCACTTTACATTGCGTCGCTAACAATCTCCCCCCGCAGTGCGAAGCACTTCATCCATTTGGGGGCGACGCCGCTGCCGGGACCAGAACGATGACTCGTCGCGTCGGTCGTCGAAGTATACCTCCTGGAGTTCGCACGTCCAATATCCTCACTCTTCCATCGGGCCCTGGGTATACTCGTTGCACTTGACCGCGAGGCCACGTGTTTCTGGGTAAAGTGGCGTCCATGATGACTACAATGTCTCCGACACGTGGATCTTCAGTTTCCCTTCCAGTTATCTTTCGCGGCATCAGCGTTGGTAGATACTCCGCCACCCATCGCTTCCAAAAATGGTCTGCCAGTCGCTGTGCTGTTCGCCAGGTAGCCTTTCCGACGAGCTCGCTGTCTTCGAATTCCCCTGGAGATAGGGCCCCACATGACCTTCCCAATAAGAAGTGGTTAGGCGTGAGGCTTTCTTCATCTTCGGGATCTGCGCTGACATCGGTAAGTGGGCGGGAGTTGACGACGTGTTCCACCTCAGTGAGCAGCGTGTGGAGTACCTCTTCTGGCGGGTTTTTGGTGTGCAGGACGGCCATCAATGCGGTCTTCACTGATCTTACCATCCTCTCCCAGGCGCCACCCATGTTTGGACACCCCGGTGGTATAAACTTCCAGGTGATACCTTCTTGGTCGGCCGCTTCCTGTAGCTCTCGATTTGCACCCACGAAGTTAGTCCCGTTATCGCTAAATATGGTCTTCGGAGTCCCTCTGCGAGCAGCCATCCTCCTTAGTGCCATGATCATGGAGCTGGTGCTCAGTGAGCTTGCTAATTCGAGGTGCACCGCTCGCGTGGTGAGACAGGTAAACAGCACTCCCCAGCGCTTCTCCACTCTTCTCCCTATGGTGACCTGCATCGGGCCGAAATAGTCAACAGCTGTGCTGGTGAAGGGGTACTGATGGTGACTCAGGCGCTCCGATGGTAAGTCTCCAGGCGGGGGTACTTGCGGGTTACTCTTCTTGACCTTGCACCACTGGCACTGGTAAATTTCCTTTCTGACGCTGGAACGCAGGCCCAAGATCCAATACTTCTGCCTTATCTCGTTGACTACTGTCGCGGTGTTGCCATGAAGAAACTTCTCGTGGTAATATCTTATGATAAGGTGACTGATGCCGTGCTTGCCGTCTAGTATCACGGGATTTGTTTCTCTATCCTTGATCTGGATCTTCTTTGTCCGACTTCTTAGTTTGATAATGCCTTCCTTACTTAGGTACACGTCGAGCTTTCGTAGACGGCTTGAATTTTCTAATTTCTTATCTTCTTGAAGACACTTGATTTCTTCCCCAAAGCTATCCTTCTGGCTTTGCTTGACGAGTTCTTCTTCAGCCCTCTTCAGCTGAGATGCTTCAATGGGGATGAGGTTCATCTTCTTAACTTCAGGAAGTGGATTTATGGTCATCTTCTTCTTGGTGGTGCGCTTCTGAGGCTTCCAGTCTTCATCGTTCTTGGTAGCGGTGACGGTTTCTTTCTTTTGGCTCGTACGTTTCTTGAGTTCTTCAATGAATTGAAGTACGCGAGCTGTACACCGTACCAGGCGCTTCCAGCTGGAGAACCTTTCATGACGAGGTAAGTATGGTTCGACGGTCTTCACTGCAGCGACGACTTGCGTTTTCTTCTCTTCACCGGTTTCCTGGATGTCCGAGGCTCCAAAATGTCTAGTTGGCCACGATTCTTCATCTTCATATAGGAAGCGTGGACCTCGAAACCATCGCGCGGTGTGGTCGAATTCGTTCGGTGTTCCCCTGGTAGCGTCGTCTGCTGGATTTTCCTTCGTCGGTACCCAACGCCAGTCTTGCGGTCTTGTCAATTCCTCAATCTCGGCGAGCCTATGTGCGACGAAAGCCTTGAATTTTCGAGGGTCGGATTTGAGCCATTGAAGTACTGTGCTAGAGTCCGTCCAGAACACTTTCTTCTCGATCTTCAGGCTTGTCTCGTTCTCTACGGTGGTCGCTAATCTGCTTGCCAACAGCGCCGCTTGTAGCTCCAGACGTGGAATTGATACTGGCTTCGTAGGTGTCACCCGGGCCTTTCCTGCGATCAGGGTGATGTGGACTCTTCCGTCGGGTTCGACCGTCCTCCAATAAGCTGTCGCGGCGTAAGCTTCTTCACTCGCATCGCTGAATATGTGAAGCTGGCCTTGATCTTGACTCGGCGACAGACACCTCGGAATCCTCAGTTCTTTTAAGATGGCCACCTCCTGTAGATACTTGGTCCAGGTCGTCATCTGTTCGTCGTTGATTTCTTCATCCCATTCAACCCTAGTCCGCCAAATATCTTGTATGAGCTTCTTTCCTTGTATCAAGACTGGCGTGGCGAATCCCATAGGGTCGAAAGTTGACATGACGGCGCTGGTGACTTCCCTTTTTGTTGGTTTCCTTCTCGCTTCTAGCACTTCTGATGGGGTGTTACGAAGGCCGACGTTGAAGGCTAGCTTATCTTCATTTATCAGCCATCTAAGTCCGAGGGTCTTCTCTTCTTCGGCCAATTCTACGACCTTTTCTTCTAGTAATTCTTGGATTCCCTCAAGTACTTCTGGTTCGTTGCTTCCCCATCCTCTTAGGTTGAAACCGGCTTTAGCATGTATTTCCTTAACTTCTTTAGCCAGTTTCCGTGCTTCTTCTATTGTCCCGAAGCTTTGTAGATAATCATCCATGTAGTGGTTCCTTTCAATGGCCTTGACTGCTGCAGGGTATTGCTCCTTGAAGTCTTCGGCATTCTTGTTCATGACGTAGATTGCTGTGGCTGGTGACGACGTGGCTCCGAACACTACTGATGCCATGCGATATTCTTCAGGTTTGCCTTGTCTTCTATTTCCGCGCCACAGGAACCTTAGGCTGTCTCTATCTTCTTTCTTCATTTTAATCCGAAGGAACATTTCTTTGATATCAGCGATGACAGCCACTGGTCTTTCTCTGAATCTTATAAGTACACCGAAAAGTGACTGTAGCAAATCTGGTCCTGGTAATAGCGCGTCGTTCAGACTTTTTCCGTTGAACTTGGCGGCAGCATCGAGGACTATTCTTGGTTTCTTCTTGACTGGATGGATGACGGCGAAGTGTGGCAGGTAGAACGTTCTTCCTTCGGTCGAGCTTGATGGGGCTTTCTCCGCGTACCCGTTGACAATCAGTTGGTTCATCTGTTCTTCATAAGCCTTCTTCAGATCTTCATCTTTGTCCAGCTTCTTTTCAGTGTTGATGAGTCTTCTATAGGCTTGATTGTAGTTATTGGGCAGCGTTTCCTCTTCACTCTTCCATAGCAACCCTGACTCGAACCTGCCGTCTTGCGTCCTCTTCGTCGTCTTCTCCAAGACGTCGAGCGCCCTCTTGTCTGCGTCGTTGCTTGGACGTCGCGGCTGAACTCCCAGTGATTCTATTTCAAAGTGTTTCCTTACCAAGACTTCAGTTTCATCTTCACTGGAGCTCACGTGGTTTACGAACTTCACCGGAACCGTGTCTCTTCCATCGCACCCATGCAGTACCCACCCTAGGCTGGTGAGCGACGCGACTGGTTCGGAGGCCTTACCCTTCTTTAATCTTCTTGTGATAATAAGCCCCCAGTTATCTTGCCCTATGAGCAGCCGCGGTTCTTCTTTTGCATAGATAAGTTGGCTTCCGATTTTCTTCAAATGTGAGCATTTTTCAACTAATGCGTCGCTTACTTCTTGTTTAGAGAGCTTCAGTCCATCGATGGTCCTAACTTCTATCTTCTTCTTATCTCGTCGATGAACCCCTTTGATGTGGAGGGAGACCCTTTGGGAATTTTCTTTCTTCATGTTTCTTCCCCCAACCACTTCTATTGACAGAGCTTCCGTCTTTCCTTTGGCACCTATCTTCTCAGCGATGGCGGAGTCCAGTAGCGTGACCGTGGATCCTTCATCCAGCAGAGCTAAGACCTTAATAGAGCCCCTTGGACCATAAAGCATCACCGGAGCCATCTTCAAATATGCCTTCCCGTCGCTGGCGTTATTACTTGTATGCACGGAGGTGACGACTTCTTCGACTGGATCTTCTTCCTTCTGGACAGCGTTGCATCTTGGCTTGTCTTCTTGCTTTACAGGAGGAGCGTCGGAGTGCAGAATTGTATGATGCCACCTGGAACACTTCTTGCATACTGGTGCTCTGCAGTTCTGTCGGGCGTGTCTGAAGCGAAGGCACTTGAAGCATATCTTCCTCTTCTTAGCTATCTCCCACCTTCCGTTCACGTCGGCTTCCTTAAGTTTGCGGCACTCGATGAGCCAATGTTGCCCGTTGCACTCAGGACATTCCACTTTGGTGTGAGTGTCTTCTCTATCTTGCACGGCGTGGACGGGTCTCTTCATAGTATTCTTCCATGGCGCCTCTTGGGGTGCGTATTGCGGACGGGTCCTCTTCATCTCCCAAGACACTTCAGGTGGAGCGAAGTCACCGCACATGTCCGCTTCCAATTCCAGAAACTCGCTGACAGTGATGAGCTCCGGCTGTTCCTCTTCACGCTTAGTTCGGTGGAAGATGTACCACCTGTACTTCATCGAAGCAGGCATCTTTTCAATCAGCACCTTCATAGTCTCTGGTGAACTTAAGTAGCTTGTCTTCCCCAGTGCCTTGATGGTAGCCACGGAGTTCCTTACTTGGCTGGCGAAGGTGCACACTTCAGTAGGGTTTTCGGCGACGCGCGGCAGGCTCTTCAGTTTCTCTAGTTCAGATAACGCCAACGCGCCCGGTCTCCCGAACCTTGCCTCCAGCCCCTTCATGACTTCGACAGGATCTTCCGCGGTGAACAGCAGGCTCTTGACTGCGTCTCTTGCTCTTCCTTGCAGCGTTCGTCGTAGACGAGCCAAATTCTGAGTCGGCGTGAAGGCGTGGGCGGTATCGTTGTATGACCGCCTGAAGGCCAACCACTCCTCGCTTGCACCGTTGAAGAAAGGAAGCTCGATGATTTGCTTCGACAACGTAGTTTCCGACGCCTTCTGTGAGAGACTCGTGATAGCTTGAGCCAAAACTTCGATATCCGACTTCTTACTTTCTTGACTCTGTTGCGGCGGTGCTGGCGGCGGCTGCGGATTTGATCGGTTGAACCAATCTTCAATGTTCTGCTCCCGGTATACCTCCTCTTCTTCTTCTTCCATCTCGGAGTCCGCTTGAATCATTTCCAGTTCCGCCTGGGCTATCTTCGACCTGGCAACGGCCACTTCCAACTCTCGCTTGGCGATCTGCATCTTGGCTTCGGCCTCGGCGCGCCTCCTCGACGACCTTACTGAGCGCGTGTCTGGCTTCTTCATTAATTCCCTCGGTGCGTGCTGTACTCGTCTCTTGTCGACTGGTGCAGGAGAGACGAAATAAGCATCTTCTTCAAGTCTAGCTTGCCGTTTCCTTTCGATCTCTGCGATGCATGCCATCACTTCATCATGCATCTGATCCGTAGTAGGAAGAGTAGTGGGGTCCCTTTGTTGAATAGTTTCACCGGCGGCGGCGCGCGTATCCCTTCTTCCCGTCGGCGTGGCGGTGATGTCTCCCGGTAGGCGAGCGGGTGACGTACCTCCTTGGGCTCGAGCGGCTGGTCTAGCGACGTCCCCTTCAAGGCGTGAAGGTGACTCGACTCCAGTAGGGGGGCGCTGCGGTGACATCCTCTTGGTGTGCGCTGACCTCGTTGTTACCGTAGATGCAGTGGCAGTTTCCGATGGTGTGTTCAAACTCCAATCTGAGACGGATGGTTCCGCAGTTTTCTCTGTTGCTTTACTTTTCGCTTTTTCCGACCTGGTATTAGGCATCTTCCTCGATTCTCACGATCCGGCTCGAAGGACCAGCAATTGTGGCGGGCGCGGCGGGCAGACGACGACGAAAGCACTTGGGATATCGTCCACACTAAACCACACACGTCACAAATAATAATATCACTTGATAACTCTCAGTTAGTGGACTGTAAACACTAAGATAGGCACTTAAAAACACTTCATAGGTTGATCGCCAGCTGGACGAGGAAGGCGGTTGAACACTTGGTCAGAAAACACTATTACGGAACACACAATCAATCACAGAGTTCATAAGTTAATGTTATTTCACTTCACAGTTGTTCGTATCACTCACTATTAACTTTATAAAATGTCACACCAACGTACAACAGAAATACTTGTTCAATTTAACACTTATAATTCACTATTCACCACTGTTTCATAGTCGGCGCACAGTCAATGTTCGTAGCACGACTCGTAGCTTCGTAGCAAACTCGTAGTCCGTAGCACTTGACACTATCTCATAATCCGAACATAGTCACAGATACTAATTTGCCACACGAAAGCACTCAAACACTTATTCGAACACTAAAACATTAACTTGCCGCGCTTTTTGTCAGAACACACTAACTTGGACACTAACTATTCACTTTGACTAACTTTTACTGGAACCTTTTCTTTATAATGAAACCACTATTTACTGTTTCTTCTTTTATTTCTTCCTTTTTCTTCTTTTACAAAGGTATCTTCATTATCAGAAAACTATGCGCTTACTTCGACCTCTCCGATTTATATATCGATCGATAATTAATACTAGAAAATTCGGAACCAATCAAATTACTTGGAATTTTCTTGAAAATCAATCTAGAACTTTCTACTCTTTCTAGAACTCGGACCTCTCTGTCTTACAATATGTCTGTCCTGTTCACGCGCAACTGTCTTTGTCTAATTCTAAACAAAACTATCTCTATCTCTTTCTAACATCGAAATAAGCGCTTGTTTTTACAAATCTTTGACAAGACTAACATAATCTTAATTTCTAAAGATAGAACTATGAAAATATAATCGAATACTAACTATTTTATAACAAAGCTTCAATTATTTCAAAAGATATTTACCAAAAACTTTCGGGGGCTTTCTATGTGGTATTGCCCCTTTGGTATGCCTAATTTACAAAATTGGGGCTTTGTCTACAAGGTATTGCCCTATCGGTATACCCTAACTTTTACCTAAACATTTGCTAAAACCTTATCTATTTACTATAAAAACAATGAAAAATTACTTAAGATATTGCTTAAAACACAAATCCTACTTATTAGATAACAACAAACAGAACTTACATGATATAAGAACGTAAGAAATTATACAAAGTCTTAACTACCTATCTTAGATAACAATATTTTTAAAATATGAATCTATCTCAAACATATTAAAATACGAATCTTAAAATATCAATGTCACTATTTACAAACACTGATCACTTTCACTTTGTTTTCACATCGTGTTTTTAGCACTTAATCACTTTCATATCATATTGTGTCACTATCACTTATCACTTTACATTGCGTCGCTAACAATAGTGGACTCAAACTCAGAGTAATTCGCGCTGGGGGGTCTATATACACATACTTTAATTATTTGATCAAGTTCCACACAAGACAACTCAATGGTTCGTTCAATTGAGAGGGATACTACATCTTTGCGCTCTTTACATTGCAAACTATTGTGTAGAATAATAAGTGAACCCCCTCTTATAGCAGATTTTCTATTAAGTGAGCTAACAACTTTATAATTATCCAAACTCAAAATTAATTCGTGCTTTTTCAACCAATGCTCAGTAACACATAACACATCAATATCTTCAGAGTTTAAGAATAAGCTTATTTCTAAATCTTTGCCAGAAAAGCCTTGCATATTTTGGTGAACAATTCTTAAACAGTTTGGCTTTCCCATTGTCGGCTTAGCGCTAGAGGACGCCTCTATTGTCTCAAATGGTAATTTAAATGTAATAAATTATTACTAAAATTATTAACAGAATTATTTGGAACGGATTCCAAAGTTATATTGCAAATGTCAGTCAATATATTTAAGATAAGTATATTAATATATTATTTGAAAAATAAAAAATTACTGGGTTTCATTGCAAGATGTTTTGTAAAGAAAATAAAAAAAAAATGCAAACTACCCTATTCCTGGCACTTTGTTTTTTGAAAAACTTAATCCATCCGAGATTTAAGGCTGAAACTTTCAGGGATGTTTTTTAACAAAATGAACAAAGTTCACTATTAGTCTATCGTTTTGTATTCAGAGGGAGCTGCGTATTCGATTGCCAAAGTGGAAAATTTGATAAGAAGCTTGAAATTTTAAGAAATCTCTTTATATCTTCATATCGAGTAAAGTTTGTTAATCCAGATTTGTACACCTTTAAAGGGTATATCATAGGTATATTTAATTGTTTTTTATTTGTTTTCAAATGTAATGGTTTAGGAGTAAATCGTTTGTCTACAGTTTTTAAAAAACAATTTATTATATCGATATTTGTTGATGAATCGAAATACTTATGTTTGATCAAAGGAGTCGTTCTTTCCTGGGCTCACTTTTTTGTTATTTTCCTACACCCATAATAATTTTTTTTCTGGTAGATTTCTCTCGAGGGACAAGGATCCCGAAAAGAAAAAAAGAAAAACCCCTGCAAACATAAATAATAAAAACTCAAACAATGGTGTTCTTCATCGCGTATTTCTTAATGTTTTCGCTTTAAAATGAAAGTGTCTTATTATTAATTTTACTCTCCCGAGTATATCAATAAATTCTAATGCTTGTTACAAGTTTTTACAGCTGATTTAATCCTGAAAATCCATTTTGTGCGGCTACCGGCTGTTAAGGGATATTCCTTTGCATTTTTATTTTTATTAAAATGGCAACATTGCCTGTTTATATGTCATTTGTCATTTTATTTGACATCTGACAGCATCAATGTGACATATGACAGTAGAAAATCGATGTTGCCAAGGTAGAAAAAGTTTTGGATTGCTGTTTTATTAACTTTAATTAGCCAACTATTTTTTGAAAAAACTAATGTTTGCAGGGATAAAAAAAAAAATATTTATACATGTAAAGGTTCCTTATTTTGTGCTCTATCCATGAAATATATTTTCATGACTGTAGGCCACGGGTTACCCAATGGGGCCCAGCCTCCATATAAAAATGGAACATCTCCTTTGAACAAATTAAGGCCTATAAATGGTATTTTTTTCAAACTTCTGTGACAAACAGTTTTCGATTCGAGATATGGGAAATCCCAAAACGTTACCCCAGCAAAATCTTGAATATCTCAAAAACTATAAGTTGAACAAATGCTATTGATATTCATTTACAACTCATCAAAAGCTATCTTTTCATGTACTTGGTTCCAGGCTAAACGCATTTTATAAAAAAACATTTTGCTGGGGTAACTTTACCCCAGCAAAATCAGTTTTTCCTTTTTTCCTCTTCTTTTTTGAAGTCGGTTAAAAATAAAGTTTTGCAGGTGGAAATAAAACGCACAAGATTCGATCCTAAGTTTAATATATACAAAAGGTCGGCGTGTGTGTGGCTGCGTGCCGGCGGCGCCCGGCGGCAGGCGGCGCGGTCCGGCGGCGGGCGCGCGTCCGGTGGCGGCGTCCGGCGGCGGGCGGCGCGGTCCAGCGGCGGGCGCGCGTCCGGCGGCGGCGTCCGGCGGCGGCTAGTGGCGGAGCGCCGACTGCTGCGAGAGGTGCGACAGCGCCGAGTGCGCCGACGAGCAGATGTCCTGCGACATTACACACGAGTCAACTACCGCTCGCTACCACGTCCTACAACAAAATATTTCAAAACTTGATCTACCTACAGGGTGATATTTTGAACACTCGACTTTTGGTATGCGTAAGCAAAATGTAGCGTCTTAGAGAAATGAGAGTATGACAGATAATTAGTTCATAGTTAGATGCAATTTGTTCAAGTACTTATAGCAAAATTTGTTCAAGTTGTATTTTCGAAGTTATTCGAGAAAAACTGATTTTGCTAGGGTAACGTTACCCCAGCAAAATGTGAAAAAAAGACTTTTAGCCTGGAACCAAATACATGGAAAGATAGCTTTTGATGAGTTGTAAGCAAAATTTGTTCAACTTATAGTTTTTGAGATATTCAAGATTTTGCTGGGGTAACGTTTTGGGATTTCCCATATCTCGAAAACTGTTTGTCGCAGAAGTTTGAAAAAAATACCAGTTATAGGCCTTAATTTGTTCAAATATAAGTATTTTGATTCATCAACAAATATCGATATAATTGTTTTTAATCTGGAACACTTTGGCGATCGAATACGCAGCTCCTTCTGAATATAAAACTATAGACTAAAGTGAATAAATTTGTACATTTTCTTAAAAAGAATCCCTGAAAGTTTCAGCTTAAAATCTCGGATGGATTAAAAGTTTTCGGTTTTCGGTCGTCGAACACAGGCACACAATTTTTTAACCATGTAGTTAGTCAAGGTCACACATAACACTATTATCTTTTTATACGCGACTGTACCACCTAAAAATGACTATTACGCTGTTTTTTTCAGATGGTTAGGCTCAAGTATGGCGCGATCGTTTTTTCGTAGCCTCCGTAATTTAGTCGGTTTATAGGAGAATTCCTGGCACTTTGTTTTTTGAAAAACTTTTAATCCATCCGAGATTTAAAGCTGAAACTTTCAGGGATGTTTTTTGAGAATATGAACAAATTTTTTCACTATCTATCGTCATCTATCGTTTTGTACTCAGAGGGAGCTGCGTATTCGATCGCCAAAGTGGAAAATTTGATAAGAAGCTTGAAATTTTAAGAAATCTCTTTATATCTTCATATCGCGTAAAGTTTGTTAATCCAGATTTGTACACCTTAAAAGGGTTTATCATAGGTATATTTGTTTTTTATTTGTTTTCAAATGCAGTGGTTTGATTGAGTAAATCGTTTTTTCCAGTTTTTTAAAATCAATTAATTATGTCGATATTTGTTGATGAATCGAAATATTTATGTTTGAACAAATTAAGGCCTATAACTGGTATTTTTTTTCAAACTTCTGTAACTGTTTTCGAGATATGGGAAATCCCAAAACGTTACGCCAGTAAAATCTTGAATATCTGAAAAACGATAAGTTGAACAAATTTTGTTATTGGTATTCATTTACAACTCATCAAAAGCTATCTTTTCATATACTTGGTTCCAGGCTAAACGCCTTTTTTAAAAAACATTCAGTTTTCTCGAATAACTTCTAAAATATAACTTGAACAAATTTTGCTATACTTGAACAAATTGCATCTAACTATGAACTAATTATCTGTAATTTCTCTAAGACGCAACTTTTTGCTGGGGTTACGCATACCGACTTTTGTGGTATGGCTTAGACCGACCGTCAATCTGAACAACTTTGTCTATGGGACGGCGCGCGTCGAGGGGCGTCAGCTCCACGGACAGTCATCCGTGAACTATGTAGTGTGTGTGTGTGTGTGTGTGTGTGTGTGTACCTGGTAGTAGAACTGCGGGAAGTGTTCCTCCTGTATGCGCGCGAGGCCGGTGTCGGCGCCGGGCGGCGTGAGCTCTACGGACTCGCCCGTGAACTATGTAGTGTGTGTGTGTGTGTGTGTGTGTACCTGGTAGTAGAACTGCGGGAAGTGTTCCTCCTGTATGCGCGCGAGGCCGGTGTCGGCGCCGGGCGGCGTGAGCTCTACGGACTCGCACGTGAACTATGTAGTGTGTGTGTGTGTGTGTGTGTGTGTACCTGGTAGTAGAACTGCGGGAAGTGTTTCTCTTGTATGCGCGCGAGGCCGATGTCGGCGCCGGGCGGCGTGAGCTCTACGGACTCGCCCGTGAACTATGTAGTGTGTGTGTGTGTGTGTGTGTGTGTACCTGGTAGTAGAACTGCGGGAAGTGTTTCTCTTGTATGCGCGCGAGGCCGGTGTCGGCGCCGGGCGGCGTGAGCTCTACGGACTCGCCCGTGAACTATGTAGTGTGTGTGTGTGTGTGTGTGTGTGTGTGTGTGTGTACCTGGTAGTAGAACTGCGGGAAGTGTTTCTCTTGTATGCGCGCGAGGCCGGTGTCGGCGCCGGGCGGCGTGAGCTCTACGGACTCGCCCGTGAACTATGTAGTGTGTGTGTGTGTGTGTGTGTGTGTGTGTGTGTGTACCTGGTAGTAGAACTGCGGGAAGTGTTTCTCTTGTATGCGCGCGAGGCCGGTGTCGGCGCCGGGCGGCGTGAGCTCTACGGACTCGCCCGTGAACTATGTAGTGTGTGTGTGTGTGTGTGTGTGTGTGTGTGTGTACCTGGTAGTAGAACTGCGGGAAGTGTTTCTCTTGTATGCGCGCGAGGCCGGTGTCGCCGCCGGGCGGCGTGAGCTCTACGGACTCGCCCGTGAACTATCTAGTGTGTATGTGTGTGTACCTGGTAGGAGAACTGCGGGAAGTGTTCCTCCTGTATGCGCGCGAGGCCGGTGTCGGTGTCGGGCGGCGTGAGCTCCACGGACTCGCCCGTGAACTATGTAGTGTGTATGTGTGTGTACCTGGTAGGAGAACTGCGGGAAGTGTTCCTCCTGTATGCGCGCGAGGCCGGTGTCGGTGTCGGGCGGCGTGAGCTCCACGGACTCGCCCGTGAACTATGTAGTGTGTATGTGTGTGTACCTGGTAGGAGAACTGCGGGAAGTGTTCCTCCTGTATGCGCGCGAGGCCGGTGTCGGTGTCGGGCGGCGTGAGCTCCACGGACTCGCCCGTGAACTATGTAGTGTGTATGTGTGTGTACCTGGTAGGAGAACTGCGGGAAGTGTTCCTCCTGTATGCGCGCGAGGCCGGTGTCGGTGTCGGGCGGCGTGAGCTCCACGGACTCGCCCGTGAACTATCTAGTGTGTATGTGTGTGTACCTGGTAGGAGAACTGCGGGAAGTGTTCCTCCTGTATGCGCGCGAGGCCGGTGTCGGTGTCGGGCGGCGTGAGCTCCACGGACTCGCCCGTGAACTATGTAGTGTGTATGTGTGTGTACCTGGTAGGAGAACTGCGGGAAGTGTTCCTCCTGTATGCGCGCGAGGCCGGTGTCGGTGTCGGGCGGCGTGAGCTCCACGGACTCGCCCGTGAACTATCTAGTGTGTATGTGTGTGTACCTGGTAGGAGAACTGCGGGAAGTGTTCCTCCTGTATGCGCGCGAGGCCGGTGTCGGTGTCGGGCGGCGTGAGCTCCACGGACTCGCCCGTGAACTCCGAGTCGAAATAGCGCGTGTCCGTGTCCGACTCCACCTGCGGCTTGAATGGCGGCGGGATCTGCACACACACGCACATACACATAGCGATATTTTGGAACTTGCCGTTTACACATGACTAAACAAACGTGTAAATACAGGATGTGTTTGGTAATAACCATTTAGAGCCAAAACGCACTGCCGACGAGCGACTCGGGGCCCAATTTTTGAATCCTTCGGCTGGGTCGAGCGCTCTTTTCTACTGATTTTTGTTCAACATTTGACTTAATCTCATTTATTTGAGTGAGCGATTCAAAAATAGGGCCCTCGGCAGGTCTCCTTCACTTGCTCAAGGTCACGCGATAAGCACCTACTGCTAGCCGTGCCTACGGAGGCACAAGTGAGCAGAGGGCCGCCATACGCCCGCCTGTGTAGTCGCGCGGCATCTTACTGCCTGCGTAGGTATTGTCTTTTCATAATAGTAACAATGTCGAATCGACATTACTATGCCGTGTACGGATGTCTAAATCAAAAAAAAATCAATAAACGATTGTCATTTTTCACATTATGATATTTGCTACGCAGTTAATTTAAAAGAAATCAACCCTAACGTTGCGTCGTCAGAAAGGGTAAGAGCACGCGATAGAAAGAGAGGCAACTACTAGGTGAATATAACTGTAGGCCATTAGCGCTGCGCGACCTGAATTGCACTTTATTGTGTCGGTCGGTGCAAAAGTCGCTATTTATTTAAATGACTTTGCGGCGTGCTGCTTCTGTACTTGTACTATTAGTTATTCTGTGCCCTCGGTCTCCGGGCGACCAGAAACACGACTAAGCCGGTGACCAAGCGAGCGACTTGAATATGGGTAGTGTATGGTATCGTTACTAATTCTAGAGAAACAAACGAGGAAAAATAAAAGCATGTCCTTTGTTGCATAAACAGATAAATGAATAAGAGCCGTTTGTGTGTTGACCGGGCGGCCAAGTGCGTTTTGGTTCTTCAAGCCGAATATGACAGATGGGGTACCATATTTATATAACACCTCAAGAAAAAAAAAAAAGTAGTAGCGCGCAGGAAACGCACCTTAGATATTTGTGTGTTGTGTATTCATTAATGATGTATTATGTAGTGTGTGTGTGTGATACTGACCCGCTTCGCGACGAGGTCAGTCCAGTCGATTGCGGCGAAGAACGGATGGTGCATGATCTCCGCCGCATCATCGGGCCCTGCGCCAAGGCGGCGCGCCGGCTGCTTGGTGAGCAGGCCGGAGAGCAACGCGCGGCAGGCGGCCGACAGCGCGCGCGGGAAGCGCACCTCCTCGCTCACGATTAGCGAAAACAGCACCTCGTGGTCGCGGTTGTAGAACGGCAGCCGCCCGCACGCCATTTCGTACATCACCACGCCCACGCCCCACCTACATAGCACAATTGAATAATAAGCTACTCTCGTTGCACGGCAATAAAGTAGAATTTCAAATTGCACGCACAACGCTACGTGCCTATTATTATAAGCGCCTCCGAAGCGCTTCTGTTTCTGTCGCGTAGCTCTGTCTCAAGCGATACATGACCTCCCTCATGCACTGGCTCGACTGAGTCAGCCGCGAACAGTAGGCTAATATAAAAGTTTAAGCGCGGAGTGAGACTAGGGAGCCTCACATCAGGGGATATGGGGGTTGGCTGAGTTTTTTTGTTGTGTTCGTAATTATACATAACATAAGTTCGTAATATCATTTCCATGGCAGGGGGCTTTGCCTCCCGAGCCCCCCTGACGGGGGGCAGCGCCCCCCTATCCCCTTTTATGTTATTACACATTTTCTTTAATAAAATAACCTGTTTCCGTACTTTAACTGATCCTTGGTCGTTAATCTGCAGATTAGCTAGGGAATCTGCAGATTAGCTAAAGTACGAAATAAAACAATTTTTCGCACTTTAACTGATTCGACCAGTGAATTTGCAGATTAACTAGTTAATCTACAGATTCACTGATTTCCGTACTTTAACGGTGACATGTATAATGGAAATCTCTGTTTTAAAAAATTTTTCTTTCATATTTTCTTTCTGTTAAAAAAAGTTAGCGGATCGTGTTTCTTTAACTGATAACATGAAGTCAATAATTAAATAATCAGCTTATCAAAAACCACTTTCATATGTTTTGTAATTAATGGGAAAAATCGAGATCCTTTCCAACAAAATGTCCGATGCGCCCTCTTAATAATTTCCAAATTCCACACGTACTGAGTCACAGCCTCGCGGGTGGCCGCTGGTATGCGTAACCCCAGCAAAATATTGCGTCCTAGAGAAATGAGAGTATTACAGATAATTAGTTCATAGTTAGATGCAATTTGTTCAGGTATAGCAAAATTTGTTATTCGAAAATACCTAACCCCCTCTGTGGTCTAGTGGTTCGCCCACCCGTGTAAGACGCAGAGGTCCCGGGTTCGATTCCCAGGGGGGGTACAATTTGTACTTGGTTTGGTTGGTGGTAGGGCTTATTTCAAGTCCGCTTGGCTAGCTACCACCATCTTACCTAAGTCTGACGCCATAATAACAATTTAAAAATTGTTGTGCTCCGGCAGTTAGAGCTAAGATAGCCAGTATTCCGGGTGTAGTGCGCTTCCACCTTCGGCCTTATCGTCATTTAACATGAGGTGAGATGAAGGCCAAGCATTATCCCGTTGTGTATAAAAAAAAGAGAAAAACTGATTTTTCTGGGCTAACATTACCCCAGCAAAATTATAAAAAGGCGTTTAGCCTGGAACCAAGTACATGAAAAGATAGCTTTTGTTGAGTTGTAAATGAACACCAATAGCAAAATTAGTTGATCTTATAGTTTTTTGAGATATTCAAGATTTTGCTGGGGTAACGTTTTGGGATTTCCCATAACATCTGGAAAACTGTTTGTCGGCAGAAGCATGTACTTGGTTTCAGGCTAAACGCCTTTTTTTAAAAACATTATGCTGGGGTAACGTTACCCCAGTAAAATACAACTTGAACAAATTTTGCTATACTTGAACAAATTGCATCTAAATATGAACTAATTATCTGTAATACTCTCATTTCTCTAAGACGTAATATTTTGCTGGGGTTGCGCATACGGGCCGCTAGCAATAAATAAAGTACTCCAGCTCCAGCCAACTTCCGAAATATTTTTTGTAAACGAACTGACCTACCTAACTAACCTCAAAATATTTTTTTTATTATTAGGTACAGTTTTTATTGTGTCTTTCAATAAAGTTCAACTCCGAGAGTGCGTGGAACTAGATCATAAATATCAATAGCGTAAATGCAAAAAGAAAAAACCGGCCAAGTGCGAGTCGGACTCGCGCACGAAGGGTTCCGTACCAAAAACGGCAAAAAAACACGTTTGTTGTATGGGAGCCCCCCTTAAATATGTATTTTATTATGTTTTTAGTATTTGTTGTTATAGCGGCAACAGAAATACGTCATCTGTGAAAATTTTAACTGTCTACCTGTTGTCGTTATTAATATCGAGCAAAAATGGCAAAAAAATCACGTTTGTTGTATGGGAGCCCCCCTTAAATATCTACTTTATTCTGTTTTTAGTATTTGTTGTTATAGCGGCAGCAGAAATACATCATGTGTGAAAATTTCAACTGTCTAGCTATCACGGTTCATGAGATACAGCCTTGTGACAGACAGACGGACAGCGGAGTCTCAGTAATAGGGTCCCGTTTTTACCGTATGGGTACGGAACCCTAAAAAGAACAGATAAGGGCGCCAATACATTTATTTTTATAACTCGTAAACCAAGTCAATCATCATCCTCCTACCCTTATCCCAAGTCAATATTAAAAAAAAACTCATGTAGTAATCTCTTAAATTGGGATGATGACTAATGAATAAAATAACGAAATACTAATAAAAATCGTAAACATATTAAACTTTTAGAGTACCTAGCTTGTATACCTCTTGGTTTTATATACCGTTAATTTTTAAGTATATCTAAAAATGAAAAGGGGATGTCAGACCGCGTAAATGAACAACTTTTACTATAGGGCCAACCTCGAAATCGCGAAAAAAAAGTCTGCTGTTCCATTGTACTTTTCTATGGAACAGCAGATTTTTTTTGCGATTTCGTGGTTGGCCCCATAGTAAAAGTTGTTCATTTACGTGGTCTGATATCCCCATTTCATTTTTTGATATATTTAAAAACCGGCCAAGTGCGAATCGGACTCGCGCACGAAGGGTTCCGTAACAAAAAACAGCAAAAAATCACGTTTGTTGTATGGGAGCCCCACTCAAATATTTATTTTATTCTGTTTTTAGTATTTGTTGTTATAGCGGCAACAGAAATACATCATCTGTGAAAATTTCAACTTTCTAGCTATCACGGTTCATGAGATACAGCCTGGTGACAGATAGACAGACAGACAGACAGCGGAGTCTTAGACATAGGGTCCCGTTTTTATCCTTTGGGTACGGAACCCTAAAAAATTACCGTGTATAGTGCGTATTATTTGTCTTATGACCCTTCAAAGTTGGGTGGACAAGTCCATTTAAAAAGTATAAAATTTATTAAAAAAATGATACCTTTAATTAGTCCGTAAAATGTATAGCATATATTTAATATAGCTGCCGAACAAATTTCCTACGCGTTGCATTAAAACTACTCAAGCGTGACGTCATAATTGAGTAGCCGTTAGTATGGAGCGTTTTTAGGTGAGTCCATTTGTGTGCATTTGTGATATCTCGGGCAGTTTTCATGCTAGCGAAATAATTGACTTAAGCATTGACAATTAACATTTTTATGTTTAGTTTATACAGATAATGCATCGCGTTTTGACGATTGTCTACGTTCGATCGCGGTATTGAAAATATGCGATTAAGTACAGTTGAACCAAACCATAGACAACGAGGCTTGCGCAGTAGCAATTTCAGTACAAAAATTGTAGTGCGCAGGTCACGTGGTACTAAAAATTGGTCAAGTTATAGTGCGCAAGCTGTAATCGATTTGATGAGCATTCAAATGTTTACAGGGTGTACAGTACGAGGCATGTATCTTGAAATTTTTTCGACGTAGTGGGGATAAGTTCGCGCATGTGCCCTTGTGAGCGACCAATATAGCGCGCGCCCCTCTTCCGCCGCCCGCGCCCCTCACCGCTACGCATGCCCAAAATACGCGTTCCGCGCAATCCCCACCCGATTTCAAGATACATGCCTCGTACTGTAGCGTAGAGTCACTGCATGTAGCTTCTAATAGTACATTTAACTGCCGCGGTCAATAATGACTGCGTTGCTGGCAGCGATGATGATGGCCGAGAGCGGAGCTTAGCGCAGGTCCAGGCCGTCACAGCGCGGTCAGCATTGCAGCCCGCTAGCTAGAATAAAGGCCGAGACCGGAGGTCGAGGCCTTTATAGCGCGGACAGCAAGGGATGCAATGATGACCAAGCTTGAAGGCCGAGAGCGTAGTTAAGCTTAGCTCGAGGCCATCATGACGTGGCCAGCAGTTGACCACAAAACAAGGTTGACATTTTCTCAGGAAAGGTTTAGGTACTTATAGTATGTTTTTTAGCTTATTTAGTGAAAATTAAAGAACAAATTAATACAATTCAGCTTATATCAGGCCAGGCGCACCCCACGCTTTAGGTATGAAGCTACAATATTATTAGGCGTCGGTTCCGACCGGACGGAACAATTTCATAGGGCTAAAGTTGTCAGAAAAGAGTTACGCGATAGAAAAAGAGGCAACCATAGGTGAATATAATTGTAGGGAAGGGAGTGCTGTGCGACCTGAATTGCATTTTATTATGTCGAAGCAAGAGTCGCTATTTATTCAAATAATTTTGCGGAGTGCATGTTCTGTACTTGCGTCCATGTCCATGTCCATCAACCATTTTTAATGTCCCCACTGCTGGGGCATAGGCCTTCCTTATGGCTGGATAAGGAGGACGGGCTATAAGCCACCACGCGGGCCCAATGCGGATTGGTGGGTGTTAACGACTACAAATGCAGCCGGGACCAACGGCTTAACGTGCCTTCCGAAGCACGGAGGAGCTCGAGACAATACATTTTTGGTCACCCATCCCATGACCGAAGCTTGCGAAAGTTGCTAAACCTCCGCAATTGCTGGGCCAGGTGCTAAACCACTGCGCCACCGAGCTCCTCCTCTGTACTTGTACTATGTATTCTATCCTTATATGCTATTGTAATGTGGGTCAATGTATGGTGGTTACCAGTCGACGGCGGGCCCGTAGTCGGTGTCCTCGATGACCTCTGGCGCGAGGTACTCGGGCGTGCCGCAGAACGTCTTCGTCGTGCGCCCGTACGTTATGTTCACCTGTGGGACGTAATTATAAGTATTATGTTCACCTGTGGGACGTATACAACGCGTTAATGAATTAACGCAAACTGAGAAAACCGTTTCTTCGGACCATCAAACTGAACAACTTTTACTATGGGGCCAACTCTGAAATCGCGAAAAAAAATCAGCTGCTTCATACATTTTTATATTTTCGTTATTAATTTTTGTTTGAAACAGCTGATTTTTTTTCAGTAGATACGCTCAAGTCAAAAACAGACCAAGTAGCAATTTTGGCGAAATAGAGTTAATGATGCAGATCGGTAGTATTTTATCAAATCTACAGGCCTAATATATAAAACCGACCAAATAATCACTGTAAACGGTCAAAATTAGGTCAAAATACATGACCGAAAATTCGACTTAAATCAAAAACAGCCCATGAGTCGGTTAGATGGGCGGTTTTTGTCTTGAATTCTGTTAAAGAATAAAGAATAAATCCCGGTGACCTACCTTTATCCGGAAAAAACAGATTAATACACACATCAACTTTGTCTAGGGATACCAGGTGTTATTTTCATACAAACGAGGTAACTTTGAAGCCTTGGTTTCCTGCCAAGGATGTACTGAGCTGTGATCTGATGACGGCTATCCAGGGAGGGAATGGAGGAGATTCAGATCGCTATACATACCCAACTGATCTGACCAGCATTCTAAAAACGTAATGGACATGTTTAAAAAAACCGCGAAAATAGCATGAAAATGTATGGAAATCCTCAAACTGAGAACTCTAACCCATTAATCTTTTAGAATGCTGATTAGATCAGTTGGGTATGTATAGCGATCTAAATCTACTCCATTC
Organism: Agriphila geniculea; assembly: GCA_943789525.1. Classification (NCBI taxonomy): domain Eukaryota; kingdom Metazoa; phylum Arthropoda; class Insecta; order Lepidoptera; family Crambidae; genus Agriphila; species Agriphila geniculea. Next base: position 3,717,566 of record OX038884.1, on the reverse strand, counting down.
AGTCCCTGGATGGCCATCATCAGATTACAGCATGATACATCCCTGGCAGAAAACCAAGGCTTCAAAGTTACCTCGTTTGTATGAAAATAACACCTGTATCCCTAGACAAAGTTGATGTGTATATATATGAATCGATTAAATGTGCGTATGAAAGAAGAGAAACTTAATGATAAAAAAGCTCTATCCATATATTTTTTTTTAATGCCTTTTTTATTTTAATTAAATAAATATGAGACCTGATGATACTGAAAATAATTCCGAGTCTGATGAAAATTATGGGAATGAGACTGGCTATGAATAAATATAAAATTTTGTATATTTGTATCATTTTACTAAGTCAAACTAAACCGCAAGTCAAAAACAGACCATATAAATAATTCTGTCTTAATTTTTAAAAATATAAAGAGATTGACTCGGTAAGATCAGCCGAGGTAGCCATCACTACATAAAAGTCTCAGTTTCACACAAGCAAGATCGCGCCTATTTCCATTTCCCACATATTGTTCAGTTGCGTAGACACTTGTACCACAAAACTGCATCAATTTTATGACACAATATCCACTATAAATCAATTTGCAAATAATTAAAATAGGCACCAAACCGAACTCGACAAAATGGCGCCAAAAACTCCGGTATGATCTCAAGATAGCTCTCAAAGTTGAGAGCACTTTATAAATACGGGCCTAAGTATCGGAGTGTAGGAGCTCACCTTGCACAGTCCGAAGTCTGATATCTTGATGTGTCCGTCTTTGTCGAGTAGCAGATTCTCCAGCTTAAGGTCCCGGTAGATGATGCCCTCAGCGTGCAGGTAGCCGAGCGCGGACACAATCTCCGCACCGTAGAAGCGCGTGCGCTCCTCGCTGAAGGTGCGCTCGCGCGACAGGTGGAAGAACAGCTCGCCACCGTTCGCGTACTCCATCACGAAGCACACGCGGTCCACCGTCTCGAACGAGTACCGCAGCGCCTGCACGACAACACTTACTAATTAACAAGGATTAATAAAGAACGTCTTCTCGTCGCCGAACGCTTCGACGATCTTCAGCATATGCTCGCAGAACTGCATGAAGCTTCCCTGAAGGTTGGTCTTAGGATGAACGTGTCCAAGACCAAGATCATGACGAATCGCTCTTCTCGAATACCAGATATAACCGTTGGTAGTGACACCATACAAGTGGCCAGAGATTACGTCTATCTTGGACATCGTTTGTCCTTTGACCGAGAAGCGCAGGTGAAGGAGATCGAAAGACGCATCGGATTAGGGTGGGCTGCCTTCGGTAAACTCGAGGACGTTTTAAGTCTAAACTCCCACAGTGCCTTAAGACCAAGATGTACAACCAATGTGTCTTGCCTATCCTCACCTACGGTGCTGAAACTTGGACGCCCACTAAGCAGAATATGCACAAAATTAAGATAGCACAAAGAGCACTGGAGCGTTCTATGTTAGTATCTCTCTTATTGACCGTATACCAAACGTCGAAATTCGACAAAAAACGAAGGTCGAAGACGTGGGTAGGCGGATAACGAGGTTAAGGTGGAGATGGGCGGGACACTTGGCTAGAGGGGATGACGGACGGTGGACCAAGGCAGTTACAGAGTGGTGGCCAAGAGGAGCAACAAGGCCAGTGGGCAGACCGCCGGCCCGATGGTCAGACGATATCGTCAAGTTGACGGGATCTCACTGGACAGGACCGTGAGGAATGGCGCTATAGAGAAGAGACCTATACCCAGCAGTGGGTAGATGTGGGCTGAATATGATGAATAAGGAACAGTAGCTTTGTATTATCCTATTGTTTCGGTTAAGAGGGCGCTTGTAAAAATTTTACGTGCGTTCGCTGCCCTTCGCCCGCTTATTTTACTCGCAACTGTCTCGCTCCCGCACGCTATCGCGCGGCTATCAGCGCGAGCGCTTTGTGTCCATCGTTCTGGCAGCGCCCCGGTTTCTGATTTTAAAGTGCAAAAATTTTCAATCGATTTAAAAAATATATATTTTATATGATTGTTTTGTTTCTTTAAGATTTCGCCAAGCAAACAAGGCTTGATCTGTTCTAAAAACACTCATTAGAATTATAAAGCTAATAATTATGGATAAATGTTTATATTTTTGTGGTAAGCTATGTAGGTTATAAAGAAGAAAGAAAGAAATTAAAGAAAATGCTTTTTACTATTCCCCATTGTATGCGTAACCCCAGCAAAATGTGGCGTCTTAGAGAAATGAGAGTATTACAGATAATAGTTCATAGTTAGATGCAATTTGTTCAAGTATAGCAAAATTTTTTCAAGTTGTATTTTCGAAGTTATTCGAGAAAAACTGATTTTGCTAAGGTACCGTTTCCCCGGCAAAATGTTTTAACATTGAAAATATTTTTTTTTGAGGCATCTGTATAGGCCCGATTTTCAGCCAAAGTGTGATATCACCCTGGTCTTGTAGATATTAAAGCTAAATTCTTTCAAAAATCTCAAAATCTTTTTTTTTTAAATCGCAAAAATGTGAAAAATGTGGTCGATTTTCGCCCAGTTTCGGCGAGAAAAAAATCATATCTCGTAAACAAAACGCGAAATCGGGGCGATTTAAAAACACCTCGAGTTATGACATTGGTCTACTTTAAAAAAAATATTTGAGGTAAATAACACAAAAGGATAATTCTGTAGCTTAACCTTTATGAAGTAAAGTTTGCGCGGAGCGTGTGAGTGAGCGCTGAGCGCAGTAGTGTACTAGTACGTACCAGTCGTATCAACGCTAATGGTTTGAAAGACAAATGTTTGTTTATAGTTATATTTTGAGTTGTAAATGTAATAAAATGTTATTTTCTTATTATAAAAAATTCGGATAGGTACCTAATGAAAGTGTTTTTAAAAGCAAAACAAAAATATATTTTTAATTTATTGATACTTCTGTAAAATTCTTAAATCAAGTAAAATTAGATTAAATGAGTTTATGTTTGTATTAAGTTTTGTTAATGTGATTTTTTAATAATTATTTATTTATGACTTTTTAATGGTTAGGTGTCAAATCTAACGTAAAACAACTAAGTTAAATAAACACCATTAGTATTACCCACACGAAGAACAAGATATCATTTATTTATTAACCCTATTTTGGTTAATAACGCGTTTCTATACTTATGCAAAAGGCCGGGCTTTGCCTTGCAATTGCACGTGAGCATCGAAAAAAACTATTTCGGCGCATCTGTTTCTATTGTTTTGTCTATATTTCCTGACCATTGCCTGCACCGTGGGATTTCATGATACACGGCACTTATTTGTATAGGCAAACGAATAAACGAATCTTGAGCGAATGTTGAATAGAGGAGAGTTTGTAGTTTGAGCCTCCATACTTAGGAGTAGATACAGAAAAGCATTTGCACTAATTGGTTAGAATTTTTAAGATAAATTACACTCAGAACGTGTAAAAAGGAAATAAATAGGTACCTATGTTAATGTTAAAGATGTTGCTGTATATTCGTGGGTTGCTGTTATTTCAATTTCGAGATTTAAAATTACTCGATAGGGCATGTCTCATGTTTTTCTTAGTACGCTACGATTCCAAATGAATTTTTACAACGGTCTCTAAATGAGAATGTGAAGATGATGCCTAGATAAACATTGTTATCGCACATATTATTATTCAAATGATGATGAAGTCAGCGCGAGACTGCATTTGATTTTGATTAGAATTTTTTATTAGGTATTTTTTTGTAGAAATTCTAATATGTTTTAGTTATAGTATATACATAGGTATATTTAATAATAATAAAAAATGTTTACGAATAAATTTTGGTTTAGGTAATTAATTAAATTCATTTTCAATGTACCAGAAGGTCGTGAAAGGCACGAGATCTGTGAATTTAAAAAAAAAGGCGTTTAGCCTGGAACCAAGTACATAGAAAGATAGCTTTTGATGAGTTGTAAATGAATACCAGTAGCAAAATTTGTTCAACTTATAGTTTTTGAGATATTCAAGATTTTGCTGGGGTAATGTTTTGGGATTTCCCATATCTCGAAAACTGTTTGTCGCAGAAGTTTGAAAAAAATACCAGTTATAGGCCTTAATTTGTTCAAATTTGTTCAAATATGAGTATTTCGATTCATCGACAAATGTCGATATAATTAATTGTTTTTTATAAAACTGGAAAAAACTATTTACTCCTAAACTAGTGCATTTAAAAACAAATAAAAACAATTAAATATACCTATGATATACCCTTTTAAGGTGTACAAATCTGGATTAACAAACTTTACGCGACATGAAGATATAAAGAGATTTTCATTCAAATTTCAAGCTTCTTGTCAAATTTTCCACTTTGGCGATCGAATACGCAGCTCCTTCTGAATGGAAAACAATAAACTATAGTGAACAAATTTGTTAATTTTGTTAAAAAAACATTTTTGAAAGTTTCAGCTTTAAATCTCAGATGGATTAAAAGTTTTTCAAAAGACAATAAAGTGCCAGGAACTCTTCTATAAACCGACTAAATTACGGAGGCTACGAAAAAGCGATCGCGCCATACTTGCGGGTGTTCTATATATCGGTTATTAGGCTGCTAATTTGAGTAGAATCTCAACAGAACTCAAATTAGCAGCCTAATAACCGATATACACGCTGAAATTTTAATCATTTGGTTCCCGCCGTGGGGTGGTTCCACTCATGATTACAAGCAACTTTTACTATGGGGCCAACTCTCCTGCTCGCAAAAAAAAATCAGCTGTTCCATACAAAAGTGCAGTACACCTACTCGACCTTAATGTATTAAATAAAAAAGTAAAGACGGAGTCTTCCGACAAAGCGGTGAGGCATATAAAACTACGCCTTGGCTGTGTACATACATACACAATATACGCACACATATGTAACGAAAGTACGCCTTGGCTTTCGTTTGTCATTGGGCGTTCCATATCGAACCCTAAAAATACACGTTTTACAAAACACCCGTATTTTTGTGGGTTCACTTAAAGTTTTATCTTGAGGCACTTAACTGTCCTCCCAAGGATGAAAAAATATTTTCAGTATACGTAGCAGAGTCAACAAACACTACGGCGGCGCTTCGGTACATACAAATTGATTTGCGGGTGTACGCCGCACGCGGTATTCTTTGTTTATGCGGCGGCATCCTTTGATAAGAAGCGGCACGTGCAAAGGCGGCGCGATTAAAGGGCGACACTATCTAAGTGAATGCGCTTTACGTGATTTGCTTTTTTGAATTTCAAAAAAATAAAGATACATACATAATTGGGTATCTACTTGAAAATTATATTTTGATTTTGTTACCATGACAGGGGCTTAAAGTGTGCTAAGCACAATTTTGATGTTAGTTTTGGAATTCAAAATGGCGGCCGCATTTTGTATGTATTTTTTGACAGTTGTCTAATTTAAAACGGCAATATCTCGGAAAGTACTCATCCTAAGATTGATGGTGACCTTGAAGAAATGATGGGTCTTAGTGAGATCTTCATTTTAAATGTCAAACTTAAATTTGACAGCTGTCACCTAAAATGAAGATCTCACCAAGACCCTGCATTTCTTCAAAGACACCACTAGTCTAGGATGATTATTTTTCGAGATATTGCTGTTAAGTTGGACAGTTGTCATCTGTTGGTATTTTTTTTTAAATTGATGTTAGGTATGATCTTAGATGAGTTATTCGCCAATTCACGCACTTACTAGTACCTACATCAATAAACCTAGTTTAGATTAGTGTTGAAAATGACAAGTACTTACTACCTACTTAGCTACATATACCTCCTAAAGTTTGTCTATCCTAAGGTTGCCAACTTTTTTTGCATAGAATATAGTATTGTTAAGATTATTACTTGTAAAAATATAGTAGATGGAGAAAAAGTAAAAAAAATATTACGGTTGCCATATAAAACGGCAACCGTAATATTTTTTATATCTTAAAGAAGTTGCATTTTTCATACTAACATATTCATAATTTATTTAACAACCATAAACACAAGTGTTTAAACACAAAAATTATTACGCAATTACCTACTTATGTGCATATAAGTAATACAATTTATACAGTGTGTTCAGGTTCCAAGTATAAACATTTATGGAAAGAATCTACACGTAGGTAATTTTATAGTTACATATCATAATAACTAAACCTATTCCAATTATTCTCGAGATAACTATGGCCAAAAGATCTATTGTATAGAATAATTAAAGATCGTTTCACATATTTTTGTTATAACCAATGAACAAAATACATAAAAGCAAAAATCGGAGACCGTGGCGCTGCCAGAACGATGGACACGCGCGCTTTGCTGTTTGTTACCCATACCAAGTTTTACAATCCATACAGTTGTTAAACGCCTTTGATGACATGACGGCCGACGCCACGGGATAAATTTGATGATTATGTAATACATAATTTATTTAGAAGTACCTATGTGCCTAATTACATGTACTTGTGTTGCACTGCCAGATGTTACGTGTCACTTTATTTTTGGGTTTTTTTCAGTTTTCTATCATTTTTAATTAAGTAATGTATTTGCATTTGGATAAACAATCTTAATCATAAAAATTTGACCCCTACATACCTACCCTTCGCGAGATCCCCTGCGTTGCTCTGCGCAAGTACATTCGTTTAACAACTGTATGGATTGTAAAACTGTGCCAAAATTCGATGCGCGAGCGGCACACGTCCTTCCTCGACAGCGCACTGCGCGGTACTAACGAAGGCAGTTCCGTAGCGCGCTGGTATTATAATCTTTTTTTGGTAATAACAAAAGTAATAATTATTATATACGATTTTGGTGCCGTCAGTCACTGGAATATGTAATTTGCTAATGATTTACATTAATTTTGCTCAGAAACGATGTATAATTAAAGAGATATTTCAAAAATTCCCCTAAAAAGGACATGTTTTCAGAAAATAAAAGTATCGAGCCAAACTCAAAAATTTCTGAAATCCTGCCGTCATCCACTTAATGAAGGTCCATAAAAGCATATATCTGAATTTGACATTCATTGAGATTGTAGAGACGTCACTATTTGAGTTCAAATATTGAGAAATTCTGGGAGCCCCCTCTTAATCTAAACACGGTCACCCATCGCCCCGCCCCTTTTATCACGCTGCGATTGCGCTGCGTCCCCAGTGCAAGGCTAGACACGATGTAATTCGCATGGTAGTAGCTAGTGTTTGCTCCGAGTCATTTCACGTTAGTTTTGTAGGGTAGGTATACGTTCATAGTAACAATTTTTATTTTTATTATACTACACACTACTTACAATTTAACATGTATTGAGTGAGGCATTTGTGTAGTACATTGAAAATAAGGTTTTTAAGTTTTTATTTATACTGCTGTGTTTCAGACAGTCTAACAGCCGTTTGTACTAAACTCAAGTTAAGCGTGTCCTAGTTAAGAATTATCTTAGCTTAGGAACAGCCTAGAACAGCCGAGCTGAAATTTTTGTTTGCACTAACAGACTATGTCGTAATTTGGGCATCGCCTTGCTAAGAGAATGAATGAATGAATGTATGTAAATATTAATTGTTTATGGATTTTTAAACTGGCGAAGTAAAGTAGGTCATAGGATATTATTTTAGTTGAAACATCTTATTGATTCATTCGTGAGTAAAAAGGAGACAAAAGCTAAGGCGTTGTCTATTTTATTTGGTAGGGTAAATTCACCGGGAAAAGAAAAAGTCAAATCAGTCGACTGTCAAAGAACATAAATAACTAACTCTTTGCTCACATTGCCACAGACTATAACCCAATGATTTCAAAAGGAAGGATGCGCCCATCTGAGTATTTTGCCTTACAATTCCTTCATACCATCAAAATCAGCGACATCTGTGAGAACCCACTCGAACTACTACGGTGTTAGAGGTGGGAAAAAAGATTACTGAAGTGTACGAATTAGTTCAATTGTAGTTAAAAACTATTTCACTCATCTAGTTCAATTGGGTCGGTAGTACATTTAATTAAATTTTATTATGGTTATAACAGTTTTTTGATGGTCATAAATAAAACGTCAATCATAATAAAATCTCAATCAGGTTTATTTCAAATTAGAAGTTTTTGTGTTATTCCAAGTAGGTATATCTATAGCTATACTAATATTTTAATCTATTAACTAGTATATTATTAAATATGAAGAAGAAAGATTTGTTTGTTGGTTTGTTTGTAATAAAGAAACTCTAAAATACATATAACTGATCCGATTTTCAAATTCTTTTACCTTTAACATTAGCTCTTAGATAAATTAAGCATTATATGTATTTTATTTAAAAAAAAATAGAGATCCCTATGAAAATTGGAATAATGAAACCCACAGTATCATATTTTTTTCTATAAAAGTGGTTATTGATCGGAAGACATTTTGTATCATGATATTAATCCTTGTCCAACTAAATATACATTGTCAAGGATGATTATTTACATGCTAATCACCCCTAAAATATGAGTATTAATTTACCTAAGGTTTTTTATGTACAAAATCAATAGTTTGTTATGCGTAGATGCGGTATATACTTCAATCTCAATTCGCGGTATTGCCATTGCTTTCAGCCTTCGTAGTCCAGCTCTTGAAATATGAACATCTGTGTTATTGAGCAGAGCATATTCTAAGCCTTCTAGGCTTGAAATAGGGCTCTTTTCGTTGTTTTGGAATTATGTGACTTTCTTTACGCACTGGATCATTAATTAATCTGTAATTAATTGAAATGTAATGTACATAATTATTTTTGCAGCGAATATGTTTCATAGGAGACGTTAATAATAGCATATGTATAGGAGAAATTTCTGTACGCAGTGTTCGTAATCTATCCATTCCCTTTACTTTCGTTATTTGAGTTAATTAGCTATGGAACTAAATGAACTAAAGATTTAATATGGACTCAGGTCACAGAATACATAATAGTACAAGTCTCAGGTGAACTAGTACATTTGAATCATGCCATCCCATCTCTAGTGCCTCGAACAATAACTAGTATTAGTAATATTTTGATTATTTTGAACTTAATTAAATTGTTAGACATGCATTAAAAATAATGTAAAGCTACTTACCGATGATTCGATATTCCATGTAACTTTTTAACTTTTGCAGCATAATTTTTGCAATCTACAAATGCACAAATTGGCATTTTTATGTCAAGTCAATCACCGTCTGTCTACCATAGTCTCCCGCGGATGACTGAATCGCGTTGGCCCTAAAACTGTAATTTTAGGGCCAACGAACTGGCGTCATTTCGTAGCGACGTTGACCGTGTACTTACGCTAGTAATATAATAAGTCTATGCTATAAATAACCACTGTTATGGGAATTTCTTAAGTTAGGCGCTCGATATTGGGCCCGTAAGTTAGGACGTCTAAGGTTAGTGCAAAGCAATTTTTGGCTAAGAATGTCTTAAGTTGGTTAGGAAAAGACTTAGGCGATTCTTAAGTTTAGTGCAAATGGGTGTTATTAGTGTTTTCTTTTATCTATCAAATAGTGCGTTTGAGTTATTTATTTATTGGAACGCTGTCCCTGTTATTAACGGAGACAGACGTTAGTGCTGCGACACAGCTTTATAACATTTTGCCGTTATTAACGTTTATCATAAGGCGGCTTGATAAACTCTAACACCAGAGGTGGCCACTAATTCTCATACGATAATAAGAAAGATGAACGAATATTGAATAAGTAATGTCGTGAGGAGCTCGATGGTGCAGTGGTTTAACGGCTGACCCAGCGATTGCGGAGGTTAAGTAATTTTCGCAAGGGTCGGTCATGGGATGGGTGACCAAAAATGTATTATCTTGAGCTCCTCCGTGCTTTGGAAGGCACGTTAAGCCGTTGGTCCCAGCTGCATTTGCAGTCGTTAACACCCACCAATTCCGAGGCCCGCGTAGTTATGGCCCATGCTCAAGAATCGGAACGCTTACCGTTGAAGGGGTATTTGATTGGGTATTTCATAGACTTGTTTTCAAAAACCCTATCAATACAGTAAGCATATCGTCGACTAACCTTATCGAAAGGGTAATCCAAGTAAGCACTTACCGAATCCGAAAACCCTATCGGGGAAACCCTATGAAGGCTCTATGAAGGGGTTTTAAAACGTGTTCAAGCAATTTATACCTAATCCCACCTGGGCCGAAGGACCGGAACCGCTTACCGTTAATGGGGTTTTCGATTGGGTATTTCATAGACTTGTTTTCAAAAACCCTATCAATACGGTAAGCATATCGTCGACTAACCCTATCTAAAGGGAAACCCTATTGGTAAGCTTCTTAATAGGGTTTCCCTAACAATAGGCTTAACAAAAAAAAGGGGTTATCCGGTCCTTACCCATACTCCTTATCCACCCATAAAGAAGGCTTGTGCCCCAGCAGTGGGGACATTAAAAATAGCTGATGACCAATGTTGTGTACCGTGAGGAAGGGGTGCTTGGTGTTCTTGAGCACGCGGTTCTCGGTGATGGTGTGCGCGACCTCGTCCTTCTGTATGATGTGGTGCTTCTTGAGGATCTTCATGGCGTACAGCTTGCCCGTGCCCTTCTCGCGCGACAGCACCACCTTGCCGAACGTGCCCTTGCCCAGCACCTTCACGAACTCGAACTTCTCCAGGGTCTGACGACAAATACCGTTATCATTAAATAAATAAAAATGTGTTTTTGCCAGAATGTTACACTTATGCCTGTAGCACACCTCCACCGTGTACAGGGTTTTAGAAATCCGGTCGCAAGAGGCTGAAAATCCTGATTTTTGGACAAAAACCTGGTCTTAGACGCAAATAAAAAAAAATTTTGGCCATTAAGTTTACATTAGGCACAACTTATATATATTTATTATTTGCTGGTAACGGTCTTAAAGGAGGTCGCTAATCGCTCATACATTTCAGCCCATTTTATGTACCTGAGGTACATGTATACCAAAACGTAGGGAAGAATTCGAGGATTCCGAATATGATGTTATTTTAGCACAATCTTTACTTAAAACTTAGAAATAAATCATTAAAAGTGTGAACTACTTTAACACATTCAAATTATAATATGGCAATACTGGATATTCACTTTCAGTTTAATAACGCAAATGTTTATTTATATTAGTTAAACATTTTAAAAAAAAATCATTACACATCGGAATTAATAGGCAAAAAAAATCTAACCTCTCAAATCAACACTGTGGTGTGGGAACAGTTTTTATGCCTGCAAGTAACAAAACGTCAAAAGAACTGTCAAACAAAACGTCATGAGAGAAACGTCATTCTGACTTCCGAGTTTAATAAAATCAACTTCAAGTGACAATGACAACAGCTGTCAACTTGACAGTTTTTTCAAGTATCAAGGAGCTGAATGTTATGATATAATCTGTGTAATAGGTTCTTATATCGAGAGCATTTTTATTTTTTTTTCCTCGTCTCCAAATTACTAGAAAAAAAATATTACTGGTATATTACTCAGGGTATTATAAGGTATTTTTTTCCGCAGAGTGTACCTCGGTACATCATTTTGGCCATTTTTGGTGACATCCTTTATATTTATTATGAAAAGAATTTTAAAAATAAATATATGTAGCTTACTACCGCAAACAATACATGCAAGATGCACCGCCCGCCCGCCCGCAAAAAATGCACATGCACACCACAAAATATCAACATCTAGTCCCACTAGGTCATGTCCTCATTAGGTCATGTCCTCACTAGGTCATGTTGTCATTTTGTTAGAATGAATCAAAAGAAAACCAAGAAGAAATAAAAAACATAAAATAAAGAAAAAGCAACTTCTTATTATATTTAATGATTTCAAATTTTATCGAAATAATGTAATATTCAGTCAACAGGGCAACATAACTTACGAGGAGTTATTTTGATTTCGTACCGCGAAGATATGACTTAATTCTTTTTAGCTCTTTAATTTTTCAAAAATATAAATCGAAATAACTCCTTGTAAGTTATGTTGCCCTGGGGCCCTATTTTTGAATCGCTCGGCAGGCGTCGAGCGCTCTTTTCGACTGATTTTCGTTCAACATATGACTCAAAACAATGAGATGTCGAACGAAAATCAGTAGAAAAGAGCGCTCGACTGGAGTCGAGCGATTCAAAAATAGGGTCCCTGGTACTTTTGACTGAATATAACATTATTTCGTAATTGAATTTAAAATAAATATAGGATTTCGGGTTATCGTTCTTTATTACTTTATCTATCGATACGGACACTACGATATTCTAAAAAGCCCTCCCTAGTCCAGTAGGACCACGGGTACATAGTGGTATACCGTGGTCCTACCAGTAGGTCAAATCGGTAGGTCCACGGGTCCTTAATGTAAATAATTCATGCATGCATGCCTGCCTATGCATTCATAGAAAAAAATCAGCGTAACTTCAAACTGAATAGTTTTTACCCTGTGGCATTGCACCATCCACAAAATTCGTTAGACATGACCAAATGGGAATAATGTGTATGAACAAAAATTGCATGACCTAATGAGGACATGACCTAGTGGGACTAGATGAGTGCACAATACCTGCATTTATAGTCCAATCAATGAGCATATTTGTTGTATGGAGACTTCCGAAAAATTCTCCCGTCTATAAAATTTGGCATGTGATGAAGTTAGGTAACACAGATTACAGATGAACAATAAGCCAATAAAATTTGTTAAGAGAAGTTAGGTATTTTTACCTAAACATGAAAATCGCTTATATCTCTCTGTGAATATTTCCTCGGGCTAAAATACTTTCTGTATACGTATTTGTGTATTAGTTAGAATAAGTATGTAAAAGAATCCAATATTTTTTCGATTTCGGAGATACTCCAAATTTAAATTTTAATATTTTTCAATATATCTTTTCTTGATTAAAATATCTGCTGATTATTATTTTTTAATATTTTTTTATACCCTTAATATATAGATTTGTTCAGTAGGCCAACAAATTTTCTTCTTTAATCATATTTATACATAAATGTATGAAAATGGACCGACTATTTTTCACATTACCTCTTAAGACCAAAAAATAAAAAAAATATGATTAAAGAAGAAAATTAATTGACTTACTGAACAAAGCTATATATTTAAGGATATAAAAACATATTAAAAATAATAATCAGCAGATATTTTTATCAAGAAAAGATATATTGAAAAATATTAAAATTTAAATTTGGAGTATCTCCGAAATCGAAAAAATATTGGATTCTTTTACATACTTATTCTAACTAATACACAAATACGTATACAGAAAGTATTTTAGCCCGAGGAAATATTCACAGAGAGATATAAGCGATTTTCATGTTTAGGTAAAAATACCTAACTTCTCGTAACAAAATTTATTGGATTATTGTTCATCTGTAATCTGTATTACCTAACTTCATCACATGCCAAATTTCATAGACGGAAGAATTATTCGGGTTGCATAAGCCCCGTTGATTGGACTATTAGCCAGACAGGGCGAAACACACACAGGGCGTTGGGGCGAAACACGTGTAGAGTAGTCTAATTGGTGAAGGTGCAAGGAGTTTTGCTGTCTGGCTGGGGCTGCGGGCGGTGCATCTTACATGTATTGTTTGCGGAAGTAAGCTACATACGAATATATTATTTCTTTTTTCAAAATGGTTTGGGACTTCCGCCAAGTGACGCCTGATTCAATCAATTACTTATCTTTTTTGTATACTTATCATTTGTTTCGCTTGTCGAACTCATAGCGGAATCTACTGCGGTGTTCCGCGCCCAGAGGTGTGCTACAGGCTAATAGTACAGTTTGGCCAATAATTATAATCTAGTACAGAGAAATGATAGATAGAGGGGTATTATTAAGCTCTTGGATTTAACACTACGATACTCCTGTGACATGGAATCCAGATCGCTTCTCAATATAGAAACGCAATTCATTAATGGCCTGTTTTACAAAGTCCGATTTTTCTATCGGTAACCTATCCTACTAATATTATACAATACTAGCTTCCGCCCGCGACTTCGTCCGCGTGGATATTAGAGAAAATTCTTAGGGAACCTTCAAGCGCGCTGCCTCGCGAGGCAAGACGGCGGGCTTCGCACGAGGCTGCTCGCTTGGTGGGGACCCGCCTAATCGCGAAAAAACGGTTGGTCGGATCCTGGTTGAAAGTTCCCTAAGAATTTTCTCTAATATCCACGCGAACGAAGTCGCGGGCGGAAGCTAGTATTTTTACAATAATCAGAATTGGGTCCAGAGATATCCCGTTCCCGTCCCCGTCCCCGCAATCGTGATCCAAGGAAACCCCAATAACGACATCCATATTGATTTTTATGTTTACTTACCCCATTAACCCCTGAGGGGTTGATTATCAAAATCACAAAATATTTGTTTGCCTATTTATTTTTAGACGTGCTCATACGAAGTTTAAAGTCGCAATGTCTATTTTACATTCTTTTTCCATACCAAATTTGAACCCCATTTTTACCCCTTTAGGCGTTAAATCATGTCCACCGAGTCGGATTTCAAAATAAATGTCATTTTCGCAATCGACATCCCAGAAAACCCCAATAAAGACATCCATATCTATTTTTCGATTTGTTTACCCCATTTCATCCCCATAGGGATTGAAATACTACCAATAACAATACACGTTGCGATAGATTTCCACCCATTAGCCTAAATATGAAATTTAGCGATTTTTACTTCGAAAATGATTTTCTATACACAACTTCATCCCCCTTTTCACCCCTTCGCGGTAGCATTTTCAAAAATGCTGAAAAACCTATACATTAGTTTTCAATCTTCAGTCTAAATACAAAATTTGAAGATCCTAGCTTCGAAACTGAGGGACTTTCATACAAACTTTGGACCCCCATTTCACCCCCTTAGGGGGTGAGTTTCGAAAAATCCTTTCTTAGTGCACCCCTAGACCTCATAAGGAACCTATGTGCCAAATTTGGAGCCTCTAGACCCAGCGGTTTGGGCTGTGCGTTGATATGTCAGTCACTTTAGATTAATGTTTGTATGTTTGTTACTCAATCCAGGCTTATAAACTTCATATTCATATAGTTACGCGGTAGACCCTCAGAGCGGCGTTGCTTCTGTCAAGAATACATAGACTTTCACCTTTACTAACAGCTAATTATGTTTTAATATACAACATGACATTATCTTCAAAAAATTGTTTAAAAAACAAAAAACCGACTTCAAAAAACCTACCCCTAAAAAGCAAGAAATAATATTCGTAATAATAAAACACGTCTATTGAAGTCGGGTGGGGCTGGAGTACAAATCCCTTTTTTTTATTCTAAAAGCCCCACCCGACTTCAATAGACGTGTTTTATTATTACGAATATTATTTCTTGCTTTTTAGGGGTAGGTTTTTTGAAGTCGGTTTTTTGTTTTTTTAAACAATTTTTTATTTTTTGATTTTTAGTGTAGGTACTAGAGACGAAACGGATATCCGGTAACTATCCGGTATCCGGCCTATCCGGCGGCCTTAATACTATCCGGCCGAATACCGGATAACTACTGTTCGGCCGGATAGGCATCCGGCTGAATTAAAAAAAAAACTAGATATAAAAATATATTTTTAAGTAATTATTTGCTTTATTTAGTTAGTCTTAGTATAATGAAACAATTGCTAACTTCGCTCATCAACGAAAAGACCCGAATCAAACCGAGTCCACCCGATAGTTGGCGCGCCGCCTACGCAAGTGTGTGTGTGTGCGATGCACCAAACGGCTAAGTTCCGCCGGGTATCCGGCGGCCGGATATCCGGCTATCCGGCCACATGGTTAGCCGAATATCCGGTATCTGGTATCCGGTCAAACTGCTATCCGTTTCATCTCTAGTAGGTACCTTTTGTTTTAGGTAATGTAGGTATATTATTTAGGTAGAAAAATCGGCTCAGCCAAACGTGAGTTAATCGCGGAGAAACATATATACATACGGGTCAAACTGAGAACCTCCTTTTTTAAGTCGGTTAAAGAACTACACTTAAGATATCCCTTTTCCAACAAAAAAATAATTATCTTATTCAGTTCATAAACAAAGAAGTTATACGACTGATCATCGAGGTAGTTCACACAAAATCATACTATTTTCGTACTTTTTTTCAAGATTACTAGAAAAGTACTGAACCGATTTCAAAATTTTAAAAAATGGGACCAACTTGGGAGTTTACCTAATGTAATAACGTTTGAATCATTTCAATCGGTCCAGCCGTCTTCGAGTAATCGGTGTACATACAAAAAACAAAAAAAAAAAAAAAAAAAACTGGTCGAATTGAGTACCTCCCTCCTTTTGAAGTCGGTAAAAACGGTACAAGCCAATTTATGATAAATAATTTATCACAATATTATGATTATAATAATTTACATAACTATGTACTTAGCGCCACTTTTACTACCCAAGCCCCTTAAGTATTTATGCTAATTACTTTATTGGCAAATACAAAAATCATTGGCGCATTTAGTGACAAGGAGAAAATAAGTGACACAAAATAACATCACGTAAATTCCAGTTAGTATTTAGTTGTGTATAATTCCGTCACGAGCAAAATAGATGAATCATCAGACAATAACAACGTGCAGCGATGGCGTAACAGCGGCGCGGCGCCGGCGCATCGGTCAGGCCGACTGCCTCCGACGATTAAGTAATTATTGTATTACTAGCTTCCGCCCGCGACTTCGACCGCGTGGACATTCGTTAAATACCTAGGGAACCTTTGACCGGGATAAAAAGTATCCTATGATTTAATCCTATAAATTATCTGTGTCAAAGGAGATGTCCCAGCGTTGCCCCAAGTTCATTTTATTTAACCCGGGGAGCGCACAGTTGGGTCAATTTGACCCGCGCCATTTTAAATTGCGTGTATTTTACAAAATTATAGTGCGACGTTTCCATACTTCTCAGTAGCTGGAGCTAACAGTCCCCCTACTTCGTTTCTTACCGCTATTCAATCGGGTTGCGCTTACACCGAGAGATAGACGTGGCCAAACGACCAAAAGGGTAAATATGACCCAACCATGCACTCGATGTCGTAATTTCGCGCCATTTTTGCAAAACGTTTTTGTATTGTTTATCATTTTATTTTCAAAATTAATAGGGAAGAACTCGACCAACTGCAGGATTTTAGCCATATTAGAAGAATCGGACTCTGAAAACGAACAAATTTCTTCAGGAAGTGAAGAGGAAGATCACGTGAGTCGTCGTAGTTATGAAAGTGACACAGACCAGGACGCATCCGATGACGACAGCGATAATGTACCCTTGATTGAACTACAGCGTTAAATACGTTCTACAACTTTTGAACAACAAAAAGGACAGAAAGACTAATAATATATGTTCCAGCTGTAATAAATATATATGTACTGAACACGCAATGTTATATTGCGGCGATTGTGCAAATGGAGAGCCTGAAAATGATAACTTACAAGACTGAAAATTGTAGTTATTATATGTTATTACAAAGTTTTATGATAGAACTGTCATCTTAGGTTAGTTTTTTTCTAGAAGATTTATGTTTTGTTAACTTTTTATTGCCATAAGACAGAAGATGTAAATTTTGTTGATTTCTCGTACTATTTTCTGTTAATTTACATTTAACAGATATTTTATAATGGATCCGTTTATTTTTGCTTAAAACCCTTTAAATGATAGTCACTGAACAAAATTACAGCAACAATTTCTTAAAATACCTTCGTATATTGGAAAAACATTAATGTTTTAAACGGGTCATCTTGACCCAACACCGGGGTGAGCACAGTGAAAAGTGTTACACCGAGTGTGTAACACTTTTCACTGTGCTCACCCCGGGTTAATTACTTTCATAATTAAAAAATGCTAATTACATTTTATTTAGGTATGGTATCAGTCAAGAATTGTTTTATATTTAGAAAAACAATTTCAAAAATATTATGTTGTTTTCTGAAGTATTTTGTGAAAAAAATGTAAGTAAATAGTAGTATCATGATAAAAAATTGTGATTTAAAAGCGTTTTAACTTAAAAATCCCACTTTTTAATGCAGTAAATAATTATTAATCTGATTCTAGAGTAAAATACCTACTCTGACATACTACTTTGATTAAGACGCGATAGACTTTCATTTTTGAGAATGGTGAGGCAAATGACATAGGCGCGATGGGACATGTCCTTTCATCCAAATCTGTTCAGCCGTTTTTGCGTGATTGAGGAAGAAACATCCAAACCCACAAACTTTCATATTAGTAGGATGTGTGCTATTAGAGCATTTAAATTAACAATTTACTACTTTAAGGAAATCTGTTATATTTTTTATTGATGTTTTATTTAACAGAGCTGGAGGAAGTGCAATGAATAAAACCATACACCCATTCGCTCCACAGTGGCGGTACCTCCATAGAAGCCCAAAAGCCCGGCTTGCCCTAACAAAATCTTATTTACACTACTAATGAATCTCAATTAATGACAACAGCAAAATATTATTCACGAACGTAAATTTTCAATCAAAATCAACCAAAGATTCAATTTTTCAAACAACTGATCGATAGTCAAGTCGTTAAACTGCATAATATAGCGTATTAATCGAACAATACGCTGCATCTCTCTCGCACTCGTTGGCTTGCAACCGGGCTTCGCAAATCCATACATACGCACTCTTCTAACGTTAGCGAAACGGTACCCCACTACATACATACTACTGTAGGTATGTATAGATTCTATGAAAAATGCCCAATCCGAGCCAAAGCATGCTTGCTATTGAAGTTAGCCACAAATGGCCACAATACGAGGCCGCCGCGTAGAGTGCGGTTATTTTACCCATGGCGTTATGTTGGTACCCCGGAAATTTATTCAATTTTGAACCTTATTCCATCGCAATAAGAATAAATTTACGGGGTACCAACATAACGCCAACGCCAATAATCTGTGACGACCTGACGACAGCTGTTTTGAAACAACAAGGGTTTTGTCTTTATTAGTGTTTTTGTGTTAAAAATGTGTCTAAATTTCAGTCTAATGATTGATAATGTTTTTTCGTGATGGATTAAAATGTTTATTCACTGTGTGATCTGTGAAAGTGTCCACGAGTTGAATCGATCCAAGAGAAATACAAAAATGACCCTTGCCTTGCACTTGCAGTCCGGTAATAATACCTCTTCATTTCAGTATTTTCAAAGAAATACAATTCTTCAATGTATCGTACGTACCTAATTACGTTGTGGACTCGTTTACATTGTTGGTTCTTCTTATAAAAATAAATAAGTAAGGTTAGTTTTGCGTCTTTCATTTGAACGACAAGGGGATAGGATTGGAATTGTCTAGTAAAAGCTCAGGAACGCTATTATTTTGTGAAATGATTTAAATATTTATTATGAGTTACACATTTTAAACGAGAAATTTAGTTTTGACTACACAATAATTAAATTCGATAAAGTCACGCCATCTAACATTTTGTGTCGAACTAATTAATGAATAATTATGTATGCTTAAGGGTTGTGCTTTTGGTGCTTTTTTGCGACTTATCTATTAATTAGTCTAGATGGCGCTGGGCTGTGTCGCATCGATATTTTGGTATGAAAAAAATCTTAAATTAGTAAAGAGAGACTGTGAGATTGAGCTGGTAAAAAAAAAATTGGTTGATTTTAGGGTTCGGGCTTGCTATACTCTGTAGGCCTAGGCACGCCACTATCGCTCCAAAAGTCTGTTTCCGTCCCGTCCCGTCGTCAGTGTAGAAACGCGCTTGAATTTATTTTATAACTCCTAAGATATTCATTTAAATGGTATGGAAAGGTAAAAATAATGAGCATAAAATAAGGCATAAAAAGCTAATAAGGATTAATACTGTATCCTTCTAAATAGCTTTCCAAATTATCGCATTGTATGTGACCAATTTTTTAGAAGATAAAATGGGTACCTATATTAAACTATTCTTAAAAGATAGCTATATGCCTTCGCGGACTTTTTTGTAGACCTATAAAAGTGGAACAATTCCATCATACATTATTTTGTTACAATCTCATAAGCTTTATGCTTTATGTTTTCGATGCAAGCTCCCAGTAGTCGGCTTAATTTTTGCCGACAACAACTATCTTCATATTTCTACCAATTTACATAAAACCTCAACTAATACACTTAAGCATTCCTCACTCTATCATTTGGTGAAAACCGCATGAAAATCCGCTCAGTAGTTTCTGAGTTAATCGCGAACAGACAGACAGACGCGGCGAGGGACTTTGTTTTATAGTAATGTAGTGATGATACGTACTATTTATTTAGAGACAACAAAACTTAATAGGTGTTTTCGGAAGCTATACTACTATGTTCGTCCTATTACAGTACGAGGCATGTATCTTGAAATTTTTTCGACGTACTGGGGATAAGTTGGCGCATGTGCTCTTATGAGCGACCAATAGCGCGCGCCCTTCTCCCGCCGCCCGCGCCACTCACCGCTACGCATGCCCATAAAACGCGTTCCGCGCAATCCCCACCCGATTTTAAGATATTATATGCCTCGTATACTGCCTACGGCAGCCTATTACTTATTCTGGGACTCGACTCAACTGAACAGGGTGATTTGTGGTTAAAGCAAAAAAAAATATTTTACATATTTTTTTTTATGCACAACGGGATGGTGCTTGGCCTTCACTTCACCTGATGTTAAGTGACGATAAGGCCGAAGGTGGAAGCTTACTACACTCAGAATCCTCATCACTTAGGAACTGGCTATCTTACCTCTAACTGCCGGCACAAAACAATTTTTAAATTGTTGTTATGGCGTCAGACTTAGGTAAGATGGAGGTAGCTAACCAGGCGCACTTGAAATAAGCCCTACCATCAACCCCTCCTGGGAATCGAACCCGGGACCCCTGCGTCTTACACGGGTGGGCGAACCACCAGACCACAGAGGCGGTGTTGTCCAATGCAGCCAGGACATTACAAGTCAGCACTTTCAAGTTGCCGAAGCTGGTCGGAAAGAGATCGATACCAGTAAAAAAAACCGGTCAAGAGCGAGTCGGACTCGCGCACCGAGGGTTCCGTACAATCATAAATATATTTGGATATGTTACTTTAGTACAGTCTTTAAAAAAGTAGGATACAGGTGGAAGGGCGAACAGGCGGACATTTAATTTACAGTCACTCCACATTGCAAACTGTTTATATTACTAAGTAGGAACTTATTCTTCGTTTATTCGTACGGCAAATAGTAGGTAATTATATTAGAACCATCCACCAATTTATTATTGTAGTATTAGGTTGCGCCATCTCTTGACCGATAGTGGAACTATTTTTTTTTTCTTAGGTTAGCATGCTTAGGACAGCGCCATCTGTTGACTGGTAGTGAAACTAAAGAATTTTTGTTTGTTTTTTGAATTCCTAAAAAAGTGTGTTATATTGAGACATCGTTTTATTTTTCCTATAATCTTTACATAAACTACTATCATATAGAATTATTTCAGATTTTTCTCTTTGCAAACTTCGGAGATAAGGGGGGGACGGGGGGGACGGGGACGGTATTTTTTTTTACATTTTTCATCATAAGTCAAAAACTATGCGGCTTAAGAAAAAAGAAAAAATGTGCAAACAGCGCTCTTTCATATGATACCCCACATGCCCTAGTCACCTCACTTTAAATTTTTAAGACCCCTTTTCAGTCCCTGTTGTAAAAAAAATATTTTTTTTTATTTCTTTCTTATTTGCAAAATAGTTGGGCACATGTCATCTTAAACTATTCCAAATTTCAAGTTGATACCATTAGTAGTTCTCGAGATATCCAGCTGTGACAGACAGACAGACTGAGTCACACCATAAGGGTTCCTTTTTTACCATTTTGGTACGGAACCCTAAAAACACGGCATACTCAGAGGCTTCTTATCTTAGCTAATCTTTAATTGTAGTCTCCTTTAATTTAAGGAAGCTGTCAGTTTCATTCATATGGTTTCTGTCAAATCTGACAACTTATTTGAATTTAAGATGGCCTTAACTTCAAGACTCGTTTGAGTGAACATTTACTAATTAAAATAAAGTTATGTTCACGATAACGCAATCTTTAAAGGGCTGAACCGTGTTAAGGCTGATATTTGAACTTTTGATGGTGTCAAATAAAGTGTGCACGTGTATATGTCGTAGGATAATTGTACAAACAGGATTTTTACAAAAATCCTAGTATGATTGTAAAATACCGGATAATTAGAATCTAAGTCAGATTTTTGCAATCGTCCGAGTAATGTTTAGGATTTTTACAAAAATCCAGCGCATCTTAGGTAAATCGTGAATTACCATCTTTTTGCGCGCGCTGATTGGCTAACGTCATCATTATGGACTGCCGGATGCTCTGATTGGCTATTTGTTATTGTTGTGATTATTGTCTAATATTTCTCTAGTGTTTTGTACGAAATTTACGTCTTTTATTTTTGAAGAAATCTGAGTGCTCACATCAATCAAGAGACATTAAAGTACGATGAAATACGATACGGTGAAATGAGTGAATTGGATGTTATACAAGTGCCGGGCTCGATCAGTGCAGACAATTTAGAGGCAATATCCTAAAAAGAACTTTTCTACACAGAGCTAAGAATGTTCTACAGCACTTGTCAATATGGTAGTGCAAAACCTAAATGAACTTTCGAGGGAATTAATGTTCTTAAAACTTCAATCGAAGAATTAAATTCGGCAAAATTACGAAATAACCCCAAAACCCATCAGCAATATGTTCTGACCAATCAGACTGAAGTTGTAATAAATCGTCTCTTAGATTATCCAATCAGCATTCAAGTTTACGATTTTCCGAAACAAACTAGGATTTTTACAAAGATCCTAAAAATTGCTCGGACGATTGTGAAAATTTATCTTTGATTTCAATTATCCGGTTCTTTACAATCGTCCTAGGATTTTTGTAAAGATCCGGTTCATACGATTATCCTATGACATATACATATAAGTAATGTAAACAGGCAGCGTGCTTGTCGGCGTAAGTTGCACCGCGCGGCATGTTGGCTGCGCGGCGGCTGTTTGTCGCCGCTTCCGAGAACGCAGCTGACTCATGCCTGCAGTTTTCCTGTTTACCGAATTTTGCACGCTTCTGCATGTGTCTTGCCTATCTTTTTTATGTTAAATAGACAAGCGCTTACCCGCTATCACGCCTGATGGTAAGCGATGATGCGATCTACGATGAAACTCACTTGCCTAGAAGATACCTATTCACTCGCGACTTGAAGGTCCCCAATTATATCGGCTTAAATACCCACTACAAAAACCATTATAAATAGACAGAGCTTCAACTAAATGACCCATGTACAAAAAACTATAATTTTTGTAAGCGTCACTAAAATTGCAGTACCTGTAAGATATTCGAAATAAATAAAAATATTCTCAAGCAACGCATGTCATTACTATAGCGGATAGAGTCAACAGCCGTGCTATTCTGAAATGAAACTCGCAACTCACTTCGAAAGTCACCTCACTTGTCATAAGTTTGATATTGGAAATTAGATAATTATAGATTACTTTTGCAATTAGATACTACAGAAGCAACCTGAAATCTCATGCAATTGATAAATTAGTCTATTATTATCTTATTTCTAATATCAAACTCATGAGAAGTGAGGTGACTTTCGAAGCGAGTTGCGAGTTTCGATTCCGAATAGCACGGCTGATGATGGTAAGATCTGACATAATTACTAAGTTAATTATCCACATTTCTGCAGGAAGCGACCGTGCCTTCTATGCAACCCTGTAACCCTGACGCGACACGCAAGTTTGCAGTCCGAGTGACTAAGTATGGATTCCTAACAAGAATAACCTACAAGCGCGGGCCCGCCTATGCCTTCGCTACGCAGCCATGCGACCGGCATCACTAATTTTATATTTTGACTCATACCCATTGGATTGTCAAGTTAAAGAACTCGAGATTAAATAACACCGAGTGGCGCCGTGTGTTGATATCGGTTTTGTGAAATTTGATGAATCATAAATGACCTATTTCGGTCGACATGGCGCTTCGCACACGCACGCGTATTTATTTTGAAAAAATAACAAATAACATGACACAACAAAAATTATTGCAAATTGCTAAACTATGTTGATTGCATTTTATAGAAATCAAACACACATTTTTAATCCTTACTAAAATTGTAAATGTCAAAGCCAATTTGTTTGTTTGTTATTGTTACACGTCTAACTACGCAACCGATCATCATGTCATTTTGCATACACATTGTCAGGGGTACAGAAAAGGACGTAAAAATATGTTTCATCCAGAAAAAAAATACTGTTCCCGAGGGATAAAGAAATCCTAACTGTTCGCGCAGACAAAGTCGCGGGCAGCCACTAATACCTCATAAATTTATAGAAGGCAAAAAGTACCTAACTCTCTAGTATTTTATCTGACTGAAGACTTTTTATTATTGTGGTCAGCCGAAAAAAAGACTAAACTTATCACAGGGTATTATTAAAGTAGTAACTAACCAGATTTTTGGGAAATAAAAAACAAATAAATTAATTTTATTTGTGTTTACGCTTCAATAAGTTCCTGAAATAGGTTCTCTAAGCAAGCATCACTCTTTGGTTTGCAGTTTGCACTGCAGGAAATGATCTACTTTGCCACACAAATCAAGTGCAACAGTCTTAATAACCTGACAGAATATGAACTTAATGTTCTAAAAATACTTAATGTTAGCAATAAGCTAACTGTTTCAGATTCTGTATAGAGGTTTCATATCATGAGACGAGTGTAGATACTAGATAGTCTTGTATGTAACTGAACCCACATGCGTGTTTTAATACCTCTAATTATGCTACAGTTGCATAAGTAACTATTAGGTTAATCATGCATGATATCCTATCGACTTGCAGGCGTAGATTGACAAACAGAAAGTTTTAAGTCTCTACTTAAGATTGTCAATTTTAAGATACTCAAAAGGTTTGACTACATTAGGAAGTTATTTTGACATTAAAAGTTAACCCTTTCATGCTCTCTGCTCATTGTGTTACAGGGGCTGGACGTTTAGTAGTGTTATATAGTCGTGGTATTATTAAAGGCTATGATGGAGACTCACAATCCTTCGCGGGTCCCGGAAGCTGGTGCCCAGCTGTGCGATATCGTGGTCGTCTCCCTCGGCGAGCGCGCCCGTCGCCACGCCCGCGCCCGCCGCCGCGCCGCTCGTCGACAGCTGCCCCGACACGAACCGGATGGCCGCCACCCATTCTTCGCTGCAATCACACATGACTATCTCAACATTTGCCCCCAATATGACATTATTATTATTTGGAAGGGGGGCTACCAGCGAAGTCGGACGGGTGATCAGTCTCCCTAATTGAAACCATTTCACCTAGTTCCCCAAATCCCCTGAAAGCTGAAAGCAGGGGGGTTATTGTTCACCCCACCGGAGTCGGACCCTCGAACCTACACTCTTACAGTACCTGCTGAGTCGACTAATCGTTAACAGCTTTAAATCCATTTTCTTGAGCTTGTCCACTCCAAAGAGCTCCAACCAATATGGCTTAAAATAGGCTTGTGTCAACAAGCCTTTGTGAATCAATCAATAAAATACATGGAAAACCGTTATATTAAACTAGCTTCTGCCTGCAACTTCGTCTGCGTGGACATTTGAGAAAATACTCAGAGAAGCTTAAACCAGGATAGAAATAATTGTATATTTTAATTAGATTAAATTCCGATCAGCCGTTTTTACGTGATTAGGCGGGTCTCCACCAAGCGAGCAGCCTCGTGCAGGGCCCTTGCTGCAAATGTTCTGCCTCGTGAGGCAGCACGCTTGGTGGGGACCCGCCTAATAGAATAAAGAAAGAGCTTCTCTGAGGATTTTCTCGAATCCCCACACGAACTAAGTCACGGGCGGAAGCTAGTTTTTAATATTCAGAATTGGATCCAGAAATATTAGTATCCCGTAGTGAGTTTTACTTGAAAATTAATGACTTTCCATTTACAATTTCATCCCCTTTTCACTCCTTCATGCTTCGGGGGGTGGAATTATCAAAAGTGCTAAGATAAAAAAATATTAGTTTTCAATCATCAGCATAAACACAAAATTTGAAGATTCTGACCATGAAACTGATGGATTTTCATACAAACTTTCATCCCCTATTTTACCCCTTTAGGAGCTGAATTTTCAGAATCCTTTCATAGAGGACGTTTACGCTAAATTTCTGCTCGATCTGTCCAGTAGTTTGAGCTGTGCGTTGTTAGATCAGTCAGTCTCTTAACCTTTTATATATATGGATTAAAATTAGGGTGGCAAGTGAGAATGTGCGTGTTTGTGTCTCGATAGTTTCACCTCTAGCCCTGTTTCACACAAACACTATTTTATATACCAACATTGACGGTTAAGGGTTGGCATAAGTTGTCAGTTGAAGTGATAGACCAATGGTGGCCAACAAGTCGATTGCGATAGATCAGTCGATCTTTGGAGACAGTGCAGTTGATCGCGAGAGACATAACAAAAAGTGCTTTACTTGCGGTAGCAAAGTAAGTAGCAACAGAATGGTGCAAGAGTCGGGTGCGGTATTGTCGTGAAAAAAACCCCAAAAAAAGTCAATTTTAATAGGCCAGGAATTTTTTAAGTAGATCGCAGCCCTAGACAAGTTGGCCACCCCTGTCATAGACTACTAATCTATTCAAAAATAGATTGAACAAACATAAAATAGGAGAAGTTAACTCGTGAAGTAACCCAATATGAATTGGCTGTTTTGTTTGTCAGCATATAAAAAGCCATAAAGTTGATATTAAGGAAATACTTAAGTTTCAGTTGTAGCCTTGGAAGAAATTATGTTACTTCTTGCAATATTCTGACATCTTTCTTCGAGAAACCAACAAAGTGTCATTGAAATCTTCCCTTTTAATTTGAAAATGGATCAGCTTAAAAATATACTGAATTTAATAGTAATTTATGAATTTAATTAATTCCTTGACGGTGACCTAGCCGCATGAGACCAGCTCAAAATAGCTTAAGCCATTCCGTCAATGCTAACCCGGCCGCATGAGGCCAGTAACTTGTTCACATGTTCTTCTTTTCTCTTTTGTTCTCTGGTGCTAATTATTTTTAGGGGGTATACGGCAGGCGCAGATGGGTTAAGAATTCTTCATTCTTATACAGATGATTCATAGGATTATTGTAAAAAGTTAAGGTAAGATAATAAAAAGTTTTTCTAAGTTAGTTAAGGTCAACCCAACCTGATGCAGGTTGTACCAGTCACTGTCATTACAAAATCTTGCACTTATTTTCTTACTGACCCATAATGTGATACTAAACTTAAATATTATTGTTAATATAGAATATCATTATCTATGACATTTGATAACAAATTTGTTAAAAAGTTCATCACTCTAGCTAATTTGATTGAAAGCATCAGACAAGATACATACAATAAAACACAATTTGCATATTTTTTTAACCTCCTCCTACAATTAAAATCTTTTGTGATTTAAAAAATAAGAATGACATCAATTTTCTCAATGATGTTAAATCATCTACCTTATTGTTTTTCCTTCTGATTAATACAAATATCAAAAAAACATCTTGTGTTTTTGAGGAGCTGTCAAAAGTGTAACCTTGGTATGCTACAATAATAGAAGCACATGTTTAGCAATAAGGTTGTACAGATAGGACATAAAGTGATACTGTAGTGCACAGTGCAATACTGACCGTTCCTTCTCCGTGTCGACGCTGAAGTTACGCTCGATGACGGTGGTCCACTGCAGGCCACGGATGGTGAAGGTGTAGGGGCGCGGTTTGTCCACGGGCATGATCTGGCAGTCCCGCACCGTGAATTTATTGAGGGGGTCGCGGTAGTTGTTCCGCTCAGGCTGTGTCTTGAAACCGACCAGGTCCCCATTGTCGAACAGGATGAAATAGCGATCTCGCCAGTTGCGGATGTGCTCGCCACGCTTCTGGAGCCAGCCTTCCTTCACGATGTTCCCGGGCGGCGGCGCCTCCGCCATGGCCCTCGCTGTTTGATAACAAACGATGGGCTACTGCTGCCAGCCACACACCACGTTGCGCACTCTGGTATTCCGGTGAAATGTTTCACCTGGATTTTGTTACGACCACCACGTTTGTACCGAACATTTTCCCGTTAGTCAAAGATTGATGCACTATTCAAACGTATTTTACTTTTCAGCAATAACAAGAACCAATGCGACGTATACTCAACGTAGCCTCGCGGTTATAATGCTATATAATAAATAAGGACCGTCTGGTGAACAGACAGAAAGAGACAAACATGCCAAATCACTTGATGCTAGAAAGAGAAAGTAACTGAATCTCCGAATTCCAACATGACATTTTAATTTAATCGGGTTATAACCTATTTTGACAAAATAGTACCGTACGTCTGCCACTAGAGTCATGAATGGCGCTTCTTGTTTTTTTAAATTACGTTCCATTTCACATGAATTTGCTGTTGACACGCTGAATAAAGTTAAATAAAATTGGAGTTGAAATCAGATATAGTAGTAAATTATAGTTAAATTATAGGTATCTTGAATTATTTTAGTTTCATTCAGCAAGCTAAGACACTAGATATACGTATGTGTGGACAAAATCATAGTGTTGTACCGTACCGCCAACAAGCTGTGTGCACACTGACTGACTGTAGGCAAGTACCACAGAAAAATATTTATACTGTGCTAGTAGTGCTAGTATGTATGTCTACCTATATCTATACCACAGTCTAGTACTTTGAAGTAGTTTATGTTTATGTTTCTTATAGATCAAAATGACCTAAGGATCTATAACTACCTGTAGGCCTAGCATGACCATCAAAACACGACATTATCACCCAATTGCACTAAACTTAAGAATCGCCTAAGTCTTTTCTTAACTACAACTCGACCAAGTTAAGTAGGCGAATGACAGCTACATGACCGCTAAGTTTGACACCGTTTTAATTTGGTCGTGTTGTAGTTAGGAACAGACTTAGGCGATCCTTAAGTTTAGTGCAATCGGGTGTATATCGCGTGATATAGCGTTTTATCATGTTTAACTGTCAAAAGACAATGGATTTTGACAGTTGAGTGTCGATAAAATGCCATATCATGCGATATATATCGTGTTTCGTCGGTCATGCTAGGGGGGCTGAGCGAGTAGATCGAAATGGTTAGGAATTCGTACAAAGTGTATAGAATAAAAGTTCATGAGTATTTTATAGGCTTCTAATCAGTAGAATTTTTTTCTCGACTCACCATTTTGACACATTTGATATTATCTACTTGTTACTTCTACGATTGACTACGAGGGAATGTAGTGATACCTTCTAAAAATACTAACCATGGGCCCTAAAAATTCTACGTGAAATATTAAAATAATTTTCTATTACAACTTATTAAATAAAAACCTCTGAGGGCGCCACTTTCGGTAAAAGAAAATTCTAAATCCTGCGATCCATTTGGCATGTCTGTTAAAATTGAAGCCGATAGATAGAGCTGGCTGTGTTACGAAATAGTGTGCACTTGGCCTAAAGACGTTATAATAATTTGCGATAGTTCTTCTAATATAATCCGCAGCTGGACATTAATTAACGCTAATTGAATTGCATTTTACTTACTATCTAATGAGAACCCTAAAAAACCGGCCAAGTGAGTGACGGGCCACGAGCAGTAGCAGGGTTCCGTAGTTACCATACCGGGTGTAACAAGACCTTCAATGAAGCCGAGGTATACGTTTTCTGCCCATCATCAGGACCATTTCTGTTCAAAATTATTGCTGGGAAACGATTTTGATTTTTGGTGTTAAAAAAGCATTGCATACTTTAAACCACGTAATGTAACGCGTACATCAGACCGCGCCTGCAAGTGTATGCTACACAGCTCTGCGTGAGGCCGAGTTGAAAGGCAGTGCTCATGAGATACATCGAGTGACGACGTTTTGAAGCCATTGTTTGTTACGAAATAGTATTTCGGAAATACTTAAAATGTTGATTACGTTTCATTGGACAAAAAGTAGGAAATAACGAATGAAATAAGATTTCATAAAAAAATTTAAAAAAAAAGTTGTATTTGACCTTCAATAACTTCGTAGATATTGGTTTCCCAGGCATAGTCTAAAAGACCAAAAAACATGATCCTGATGATGGGCGGAATACGTGGACTTCGGCTTCGTTAAAGGTCTTGTTACACATACCCTTATTTGAGGCGCTCGGTGGCGCAGTGGTTTAGCGCCTGACCCAGCGATTGCGGAGGTTAAGCAACGTTCGCAAGGGTCGGTCATGGGATGGGTGACCAAAAATTTATTATCTCGAGCTCCTCCGTGCTTCGGAAGGCACGTTAAGCCGTTGGTCCCGGCTGCATTTGCAGTCGTTAACACTCACCAATCCGCATTGGGCCCGCGTGGTGGGTTATGGCCCGTCCGCCTTATCCACTCATAAGGAAGGCCTGTGTCCCAGCAGTGGGGACATAAAAAATGGGTGATGGACATACCTTATTTAATAGGTACTTACTGCTATCATTTTTAGGGTTCCGTACCCAAAGGGTAAAAACGGGACCCTATTACTAAGACTCCGCTGTCCGTCTGTCTGTCTGTCTGTCTGTCTGTCACCAGGCTGTATCTCATGAACCGTGATAGCTAGAAACTTGAAATTTTCACAGATGATGTATTTCTGTTGCCGCTATAACAACAAATACTAAAAACAGAATAAAATTAATACTTAAGGGGGGCTCCCATACAACAAACGTATTTTTTTGCCATTTTTGGTACGGAACCCATCGTGCGCTAGTCCGACTCACACTTGGCCGGTTTTTTTGGTACGGAACCCTTCGTGCGCGAGTCCGACTCGCACTTGGCCGATTTTTTATCTGCAAAAATAACTTTGTATTTCATAGTGTTTGTATAAATGATAAAGTTATATTTTGCGGTTTTTAAAAGTGAGAGGAGGAGGGGGTGAGCGGGGGACACATTTTACCACTTTGGAAGTGTAGTATATCTTTCAAACGGTTGACTTTGAGAAAAAATAGTTTTAGTAACCTCAATGTAATTTTTAAAGACCTATCTTTAGACACCCCGCACATGAGGATAACTTGGGGGAGGACACTTGGAGAGTGCTAGGGGGGCTTTTTGACATTTGAAATTTTGACACTGGGAGGGGTAGGTGAGGGGGCTCGGGAGGAGGATAAGGGGGCTCGGGGGGCTCCTCCACATTTTGACATTTCGTGGGGAAGGGCGAGAGGGGCTTGGGGCTTGGGGAGGAGGGTCGGGGGACTCTTTGACTTAACATTGGGAGGGTAAGGGAGAGGTGGGCTCGGGGGGCTCTTTGACATTTTAACATTAGGAGAGGAAGGGAGAGGAGGACTTAGGGGGAAGGGGGGAGGTGATGACTCGGGGCTCTTTGAAATTTTGACATTTAGAGGGGAAGGGGAAGGGGGACTCAGAAGGAGGGGAGTGGGCTTGGGGGCTCTTTAACATTTGTCATTTTAACATTGGGGGGGAAGGGGGAGGGGGTAGGGGGCGGGAGCTCTTTGACATTGGAGGGGAAAGGAGAAAGGAGAAGGGGTCTTGGGAGGAAGGGAACTTGGGGGAGGCTCGGGGGCTCTTTGTCATTTAAAATTTTGACATTGGGAGAGGTTTGATATTGACAGTAGGAGAGGGGACCTTTTATTATTAACTAAGCGAGCGCGAAGCGCGAGCGAAACGCCTCCGTTTCAGCTTGGGCAAAAATCATTTCTCATGTCCGGTTGTCCGCTGTCTGGTTGTCTGTCTGTTCTCCTCTACACTTCTACAGGTTGCATTTCTCAAGTTCTCAACCGATTCTAGTGAAATTTTGTGAGCAGGTTAATACCTATTAGTACAGATTTTTTCTGTAAATTATTTTTTTTTTTTTTTAATTTTTATATTTGAGATTTTTCATTCACAATGCTATTATTATACAATACTAAATAATATACTAGAAAAAATACGACTCGCACCAGATCAATTCTCGGACGGGAATCGAACCCGCGACCTTTGGATATTCGGTCCAATGCTCTGACCGCTGAGCCATCGAGTTACTAAAGGCATCGTTGAATTTCTTCTAGTAAGTATATCCCGCTCTTACGCTGCAAGCCAGCGTTTATTAATTTATTTCACCAATGTGAGGAATTACCTCAACATTCAATTGAAATATCTTTTCAGATACATTGACAATTGATTAGGATGAAATAAGCTAAGTATATAATTTTTAAATTTGTGATTATGATTTTTTTTTAAATAGCGGAGATATGGGGAAAATCTTATTTGAACCATTTTGAAAAATGATGAAAAATGGTACAAATGCGAGGTCTAAAGCTCAATGAGCTGTATTGATTGCACTTAGCTATTGAGCTAAGTATAAAGAATTTAGGATCAACTAATTAAACTGTGCCTCCTCAAACAATTATTATTATTCTGATAAGGTACTGCAGTTATTTCAAATGGGCAGTGTTATGTATATTTAGGTATCATTTCCCGCAATAGAATCCAGCTTCATTATGTAATCCAGCTGAATCGACTCTGAGTCCAAAAAAAGCAACACAGTGATACGATTCTTGAAGTTTGTCGTGGCGGCAGCAGTGGCGTGGGCGAGCGCGCACGCTCTCGCGCCGATCGATACCGGCGGCGGGGGAGGCGGTCGGGGCGCGGGGGCGCGGGGGCGGCGCGCGGCAGTGGCAACCAGCAGGCCTCACCGCACGGCCTTCGCGAATCGACCGCTCCTCGCCGCGACTGTCCGTGTGTTGCGATGAAGGTATAGAGCCCCCTTGCCCGTAGCGCGGTAGTGGTATGACTTAGCTGTAAGTAGCGGCAGCCGCCGGCCCGGTACGTGTCGTAGCTAGCCGCTGTTGTGTCTCTGTGCCGCCGCCCGCCCTCGCCGCGGCCTTGCCCGCCCATCGACTCTCACTCTTCACTTCACCCACGGAGCCATACTTCCCGAGACATCTTCCCCTTAGTTCACAGTAACCCTCTTATAGACGTTGACACGAAACGATGCGATACGATTGGTTGTCCTATGTCATTTCATCGCTTCTCTGTTCACTTGTTGAGAATTACGCCATAAAAGTACGCATCATCACATTTCAAATCCTTTCATCTTTGAGACTATTTCTATTCAGAGTGTATATTGATTTTTAATAAAATCTAAATGTTGTATGATAATCCTAAAAGCTTCCCCAACTAGGTAGGACAGTCTATAAGAGATGCGATCGATCGCTTACACATTTTTATATCTTACACAATTTAGGCTATGACGTTGGAATACTTACATAAAAATTGATAAAATTGACGTTAATGTCGACAGGAAGTGATCGAAAACAACTAATAATAAGTTTAAATATCCTGTAAGATACAATCACGGGAATAGAGGTTGTTATATAATAATTTACGCAGTTATTAACAGTGTAAACTGCATTATATCAATTTAGCATTCATGTATAACGTAACTTTTATTTGTTACAGCAACACAGAGAACATCTCGTAAGCTCATATAATGCTAAAGTTACCCAAAGGTCTTAAAAAGAAGAAAAAAGGGAAAAAGTCGAAGCGCAAAGGTGAGGAAGAACTATTCACCGAAGAAGAATTAAAAAAGTATAGAAAAGAACATCAGCAGACCCAGTCTGAAGAAGGATCTTCTAAAGAGAATGAGGAATGGTCCAAATTTAAACATTTGACGACTGGGGTTGACTCCGTGTTAAAGAAAACTCAAGGCGATTTAGACCGCATAAAATCGACATCATTTTTTCAGCGTATACCTGCGGGACCCAAGGAGACTAAACCAGTTGAGAAAAAAGCTCCACATAGAGCAGTTGTTGAAGTCACCGAAGCGGACTTTCCACAACTAAAGCAAGCTGCTGCAGCCGCCGCTGAAGCAGACGACGATAAAAGTGAATACGGAGTTACTGACGACGAGTCCGAGGAAGACGATCAGGACGATATCTTTGACACTTCATACGTAGATGCCGTTGAAAGAGGTGAGGTTAAACTTACTTATGTGCCTGATTCTCCTGAAGACACACAAGACGATGATATCTTTGATACATCACACGTTGATGCTTTAATAAAAGGACAAGAAGCTAAAACTGTAAAGGGCAAGAAAGTATTAGATATTGGAGTTGCAGTTGAAGTCTTAACTGGAAGGATCGATAATGTGACGGTCACCACAAAGAGACCGAAGCGAATTATACCAGGTGATTTACTATTTGAAGATAAGGAACAGGCTGCTATTGCCCAACCCGCTGTAGTTGAACTAGTAGAAAAAAGTATCTTAGACACAGATGCTGACATACCTATAACGACACCTATAGATTTGAGTATTTCACTTCATACTTCATTGATACAGCAAAATAAAACTTGCGCACAAGACAAAAATAGCTCAGAATTAGATTCTTCGAAAAAGGATGGCAAAGTTGAGGAAGATGAATTTGATGAATTTACTCAATTAGCCACAGAATCCTTGGAAAGTGGTACAGAGGTTGTCAGATTACAAGAGAACGAAATAAAACTAGAGCCAGTGTTACATGAATCTTGGTCGGCTTTTGAAGCGGATAAAAATGATACTGTATTTGCTGAATGTATAGTAGAGGACCAAATCGATGTAGTTGATCCCTACTTAGATCAAGACGATCCGTTTGATACAAGTTTTGCGGACGCAGTGGTACCCACAAAACAGGTGGTTACTAAAAGAGAAGCTGTTATACTCGAAGAAGACGACGATTTTGATCCACGAGCAGAAGAAGTTAGGGTTAAACTAAATAACAGAAGACAATCTTCTGTTCGTATTCACTTGACCGACCCTTCTGGATTAAGAGAATCTATTACATCAGATGATGTAATAGAGGCTAATCAAAAAGAGGAAATTCAAAGATCTCATGATTTACTTGGAGGCAGTACAACAGATTTAACACAATTAGGAGATTCTCCACTAAACCCAGTGGATATTAACAACGCTGACGAAATCGATCCCTTTGATACAACAATTGTTGATAAAATTGTAGCACCCGGAAAAGTTGAATTAAAACTTCTGGAACAAGAGTTGATTGGAAACCCAACGCCTGTCTACCGAGTTCCAAGCGATCCTGACTTTGACCCTCGTGCTGACGAACCACAGAAAGTTGAAAGGCGTGCATCCAGGCCAGAAATTCTTGTGGTTAGCAAAAATGTTCTGTTCAATGTAGAATCAGCCGAAACTTTGACATTAGACCCTAAAAATAAATCTATAAAGCCTCTAACACCATATTATACGCGTGATATTTCAATCACAGAAGAAATAAACGAGGAAGCGGAAGCTGCTGATGTCATCACTGATACTTTAACTCGCACTCGTTCTGATGAAGATTTAGCACTAAAACAACATTATCAAAATAAAAGGAGACATTCAGAATACCCACAGTCAGACTTTACTAAGCCTTTAAGAAAACACAGTGACCTTTTACAAAGTGGAAAAAACGACATTACTGCCAAAACATTGACACCAACAGAACCGCAACAGCCATCTAAAAAAATTGAAAGTGATCCATTTGATACTTCATTTGCTAGTGTAGCACCAAGTCGAACTGAATTAAAATTATTGGCCAAAGAATTTTCTTGTGAAGAAACACAGTTTGATAGTGAAGGGAAACCAGACTTACTAGACCCATCTGACGATATATTTCAAGTTAAAGCTCTCACTCCAGAACCTACTGTCGCTACAAAGTTGCCAGAAGAAGACTTTGATCCCTTCGATACATCATTTGCAAGTGATCTCAATCCAGGTCGCACAGAACTAAAGCTACTAGAGTCCGAATTTTTAAATTAAGAATCTAGTTGTCACTAGCAAGATGGCTTTCAACCCCTTTTTAAGTATGAATGAACCGGTGGCTACTGCAGCTGCCGATGAGCTTAACCCATTTATGATGTCTGAAGCAGAGCCGGATACTTTTACAGGCGATAATCCGTTCGCTACAAGCAATCCATTTTCAGATTTTGGTGGAAGTTACGAACCACCCGTAGGTGATACGGTACCTGTCGATATTTTTGGCACAGCCGATCCTCCGGGAATGGGTGCCAAGCAATTCGAAGAATTGAATACACAATCCTCAACTGCATTTGATATTTTTGGAACTCAATCGATGCCTGCTGATGGTGAGCGATTGATTAAACCTACAGAACTTGACCTAATCTCGACGACTACTGAGGATTTCTATACACATGAAAATTATGGTCAGGGCCTGCAGCAACCGTCGCGGCCTCTTCCACCTGAAACACAAAACTTAATATTGAGCGTCACAGGGCAGATGGAGTTTACGAGTTCACACTTATTAGATCGCATCCCTCCTACACGTACCCCGAGTCCGGTGTCAGTAAGAGACATGCAATCTCCTTGTCCCACGCCAGAGCCTGAGCCTCTCGAAGAGCCGAC
The DNA here is from genome assembly GCA_943789525.1 of Agriphila geniculea. Taxonomy (NCBI): domain Eukaryota; kingdom Metazoa; phylum Arthropoda; class Insecta; order Lepidoptera; family Crambidae; genus Agriphila; species Agriphila geniculea. Next base: position 3,681,357 of record OX038884.1, on the reverse strand, counting down.
AGTGACAGATGCATTCGACATCAATCGCAACAAACCGGTGAGGCCCCCGCCAGCCCGCCCCCCGCCCGCCGCGCGGCCACCACCTCCAAGGCCCGCACCTCCGCCCATCCCCGCGGCACCTCGGCCTGTAGCACCAGCTCAGCAGGAACCACAAGATGATATAAATTTGTTCGATGCACCAGCACCAACGGTTGTCAAACCGACGAAAGAGGCTATTTTAAGTTTATATTCTGCACCTAAACAAGAAGAAAAACAGGTAGACTTCTTAAGCGATGACTTTTTAGCTGATGTTTCGCCAGCTGAAAGCAGCGAAATGCACAACAATACACAATCACAAGTGCTTAACGCCGGGAGTCAACAAATTACAAGTGAAACTGTCGTTCCTACTTCCACTGTTTTCGAAACAGACACTCCATTTGCGAAACCTGCAATGGATGTCGCTTCTCCCATGGATTGTTCAGAACCTCCTTCTGAAATAAATATCCCAGTCGCATCTTCTCCATTTGCGGAAGCAATAAGCGACGACTCTATGCGACGCGCTAGCGGCAGCGAAAATAACCCTTTTGAAGATATAGGAGTCACCGATACCGCGAGCAGCTTTATGGATACTGGTGGAAATATATTTGGGGTGAACAATGACGACGCAGTTTTGACCAATGCAGACATGGCGGTGGTACCACCAACTGACATGTTTTCAGCAGTATCTGTGGAAAATAAAACGACACCGGCAGAAGCGTTCACATCACCGTCGGCTGATGTGTTCGGACAAATTCAGACAACACAGGCAGACCCATTTGCAAGTTCACAACCAGATAACCATGTGGACTCGAGTTGGGGAGAACCCGTGTCAGATACGACGATGCACGATGCTTTTCCGGAATCTCAGGACGCATTCGATGCGTTTTCTGCCAAATTCGATTCTACGTCTGCTAATCACGTAAATACAGGTAAATTATAATCAATAGAGTAGGTAACAATAATGACGTGATTAAAATTTTGAAGGTTTAAGGCATGATTTGTGTGTATATGGCAGGAGCGTGGGGCGAGGAGGCTTCCGTGGCAGCGGCCAGTGATGGGTTCGAGGCGGAGGCATTCGACCCGTTCCTGAGCATGGGGCCGCCGCCGCCGCCCGCCGCCACGCCACGCCTCGACCACCAGGGCTCCAGGGACTCCGCTGATGATTCCTTTTCCGTTTTCATCAGGTAGGAACCTAATTTACACCAAGAAAGTTACCATGTTCTGATTGTAAATTACTTTTCTACCTTACTAGTAAATTGACGGCCGTTTAGTGCTACAGTTGCGAAGCTACCATCATTACAGCAAAGGTTTCGAACCAAGGTGGCATACCGTGATGAGCAACAACCATATTGTTTCCGATTCATTTTTGTTTTCCTTTAAGTTCGCTTCAAAGTTCCTACCTATCCATATTATATTTTAAACAATAACATAATTTTACTTCCAGGCCAAAAGAGAGCGAGCCGAGCGGCGAGGAGGCGGCGGTGCCAGCCCTGGCACCCCCGCCACGGCCCCAGGCGCTGCCCGAGTCGCCACGAGCCAATCCCTTCGACAAGAGCGGCTTCGACCAACCGCCGCAGCAACACTATCAAGGTATTATTACTACATCCAGGTTAGATGGTACTTCAAAAACAACAAACCAATTTAAGCAAAGGTATTGAAAAAGCATTAGGTACTTACGCAACGTAATGATCTCTTGATTGTGGTTATTGTATGTGGTGCAGAGGATTCGCGGCAGCGCAGCGGCAGCGGAGGCGAGACTCCACCCACGCCGCTGTTCGACGACGACGTGTCCATGCCACTGGAGGACTTTCCACGCACCACCTACAAAGGACCCGGCTGGGAGATGCAGCTTAGGCAACCTAACAAGAAGAAAATCACCGGGCAAAGGTAGGCAGATATGAGTGTAAGAGCTAGAGCTATTTATTTCAATATTACTGAAGTAGGCTGAAAGACTGAAATCGCTCATCGAGCGAAAAAACCGCTCACAATGCCTAGTGCTCAGAACGCATCATGGCTTTTCTTCATTGCCGCAACGCGTTGTGGTCGTTTGGTATCATGACCACGACGTGTATTTCGCTTTGCTCTTTCTGTGATTACCACAACAGTTTTTAGAAGAGCCACAACACGAATTTCGCGTTGTAGATTTTTGGCAGAAACCACAACGCATTGTGAGAGGTTTTTTCGTTCAATGAGCGATTTAGGTCTGTGAGCCTAACATGTAGGTACAATTGCGTGTATAAAACTTAAATGAAACCACAACCACCCACGCCTGCATGCAGGTTCTGGAAAGCGGTATTCGTGCGGCTGACGTACCAGGGCGACAACCCGGCGGTGCAGCTATTTAACTCGGCCACGGACAAGGAGCCATTCCAGGAGCTACCGCTGCAGGCGTGCTACTCGGTGTCCGAGATCGGCGCGCAGCAGTACGACCAGTACGGCAAGATATTCACCGTCAAGCTGCAGTACGTCTTTTACAAAGAACGACCTGGTGTTAGGTGAGATATTGCGATGTACCTATTTCATGACCATCACCCAATTTTATTGTCCCCATTGCTGGGGCACAGACCTTCCTCATGGGTAGATGAGGAGAATAGGCCACAACCCACCACGCGGGCCCAATGCGGATTGGTGGGGATGAACGACTGCAAATGCAGCCGGGACCAACGGCATAACGTGCCTTCCGAAGCACGGAAGAACTCGAGATAATGGATTTTGGCCACCCAATCCACCGACCGACCCTTGCGAAAATTGCTTAACCTTTGCAATAGCTGGGCCAGGCGCTAAACCACTGCGCCATCGAGCTCCTCAATTTATTTTATGGTATGAATTTAATTAAGTAATTATTATTGAACGTAGAAACCAGCATCAAGATGCGAAATGGTGTTCCACAATAAAAATAACTTTTTTCTCCACTACGAGGGTCTTTTCTGATTATTGTGAATTACCAACTTTGTCTGTGCAGACCTGGGCAGGTGACAAAAGCGGAGCGTATTACGAACAAGCTGTCGCAGTTCGCAGCGTACGCCATCCAGGGCGACTACCAAGGCGTCAAGGAGTTCGGCAGCGACCTGCGCAAGCTCGGCCTGCCCGTTGAACACGCGCCGCAGGTATGAGACTAGAACAAGCCCTATTATCACATCTGATTATGTGCAAATATTAACTAATCACAGCACAGCAGACTAACCAAATTAAAAATTGCCCCAACATTGGCGTTTCTAGAGTTATTTTTCAGGGGGGGCTGCCCCCCCTCACGGCAATGTGCCCCAATGATTGGAATATTTCTCCAAGTGCAAACATGAATATCTACATTCACAATAGGGAACATGCATCAAATTTTTTTTTCGATCAAAATCAAAAGTATAATGCGTGAGAAAATCAACTGTAAAATTAAAACCTTTCTCTTGTGTTTTTTTCTCGTGATATAGTTACTTGAAGTTAGCACGCAGCAGCACCCGCCGAAAACGCTCTATACAAAAAGGTCAACATTTGTGAGGTCACTCGTGTCACGTTTCAGTGCATTAGTATGGAGTTAGCCAAGAATTTTTAAATATCTCCCTAAATATTGCGTTTAAGTACCAGAGATGTGAATTATTTGAAATACATGTATTTAAAATACAAATACAAAATACAAAATACGCATTTGTATTTTGTATTTGAAATACTTTTTTTCGAAATATATTTTGTATTTTATTTGAAATACTTTTTATGGGGTATTTAGTATTTTTAAAATACAAATTACTTTTTTCTGTGTATTGGTATATGTATTCTGTGGTATAGGTATGTCATGTCAATGTCAAACAAAACAAAATAACCAATCACAGAGCTCGGTAATTTGTCATGACACTTCGTTTAATTTCTATCTATACCTACCAATGGGTTCTAATGGGTGCATTTCAGCAGACTAATCGCTAAAGAGTTCTACACTAGGCAGACGTGGGCCACGTATGCCGATCTGCGTATCTCTTTGAACAAATGCTATTGTTAAAACTTAAAAATAAAAACAAAAATCGTTTAAAATAGCTCTAAAAACCATGAAATAATATTGTAATCACAAATACGCATATAAATTTTAATAAAAAAACGTCTATTGAAGTTGGTTGGGGCTCGATGGAGGAAAACTTTTTTATTCTAAAATCCCCACCCGACTTCATTAGACGTTTTTTTTATTAAAATTGATATGCGTATTGGTGATTTTAATATTACTTCTTGCCTTTTAGAGCTATGTGAAGCTGTTTTTGTTTTTATTTTTAGCTTTTTGAAGGTTTTTCTTTTTTAAAGAAGCTTTTATATTTTTTTGTGGTAAGTGTCTAAGCATGTAATATTTTTTAATTTTATATACCTATTAACAAGTTTCATTTCTGTATCATACTTTATTAAAAATCGGGCCACAGGTCAAGGGAACAGAGTGGAACAGTTAAGCATTGTAGCATTGTCTAACTGCGTTGTTTTTTTGGAAACTGTATTTTTTGCGATCAATTATTGTTACTTTAGAAGAAAGTTCATGAAATGATCTAGTGTCGGCCACGGTCATGCTCTTTGTTTTCTTATGTTATGTATTAGGCATGAGGGTGGCTTTTGTTTTCATAACAATGTACCTAATTTTATCGACAAAAACACTCACATGTTGGGGTCTATCCCCACTCCTGTTGGAATGGCCGCCATTTTAAGGGACATAATTCAAACAAAAATAACTCTCAAAAAACGCAACGTAGAGCAATAAATTTTGAAGTCGTTTTGTAGATAATATTCCTGTGTATTTGAATAATGCAAATGTCCTAGTTTTTGAGAAATGTAATAAAAACTCAAAAAAGTACACAAATTTCGTATAAAATTTTACTTCAGTAATTTTTTATGTCATATTTAAGTTGAAAGTTCACACATTTTTTTTTTAAGTTGATTGGTGGTATTATTAGCTTTCGAACAGTATTTTTGTTATAACTGTAGGACTTCTAAATCCGGAGAAATTTATATTTTTCCGCAAGGTCATCTAAAAAAAGTCAAATTTAAAATGACATCCAACAGGAGTGGGGATAGACCCCAACATGTGGGTGTTTTTGTCAATAAAATTAGGTATATTCACGCCTTTAAATTATCGCTAGTTCAAGACCAAAGGCACTGTATTAACATTTCTAACGCTTTCTGAAACTTTGTGTTTTTTGTTTATTGCAAAAGATAAAGATAACGTCTTCTAATTAATTATTATGGACTGTGTAGTACCTAGTGTGGTAGTACACTTGTAACTGTTAATAAAAATAATAACAATGATAAAAAATAAAATACGAAAAAAGGTATTTTATTTGAAAAAAGTATTTTGAAAATACGTATTTTGTATTTTGTATTTAAATACCTTTTTTGAAAACTATTTTGTATTTTTATTTGAAATACAAAAAATAGCCACGTATTTGTATTTTATATTTAAATACTTTTAATAAAGTATTTTGCACATCTCTGTTAAGTACATATGTGTCATACAAAATATTATTTCTTATTTGATGTTCTATCCGACTGTTAAGTGCATTATATCCGAAAACGAAAAAAAAAATTCGTTATTTCCCTTGTGTGATAAAACTAAAGTAATACATTTTATTATTTATTTTTCTGTTCCATCATGTTTTAATACGTGTCCGCAGCGATCAAGCTCAAATTTATCAAAATCGGTGACTTATGCATGTTCCCTATTGTACATTATTAACTACTGTAATGGCATACTAAATACCAGTGGTAATGGTCATTGGCGTATCTAGAGATATTTTTTAGAGGAGGGCCGGCCCCCAGTACCGAGGCAAAACTAGGGGGAGGGGGGTGCTAGAGCCGCACTAAGGTCTCTACCCACTACACCGTGCCGTACCATGACCGTGCTAGGAACGTATCATACACGAAAAGCAACACGATACGCTCTACTATAGGTACCCACTGAAACGGAATATTTTTTTGCCTGACACATCGTTCCTAGCACGGTCATGATATGGTATGGTGTGGTGGGTAGAGACTTTTAGAGTTTCAAAGGGCAATAGGGGGGGGCACCAGACTGTTCTAGGGTGTAACTGTTAAAGTTACACAGTGAATCCAACAGGAAACTTCATCTAGGTATACCTATCTTACATGCAGTTCCTAACCACAAGAAGTTGTTTGCACTCTTTAAGCGACGTGATTGAGTGGTATGTGTTGTGGGCAGGTGTCGCAGCTGTTCAAGCTGGGCTCGCTGAACTTCGAGGACGTGAAGCAGTTCTCGTGCTGTGTAGAGGAAGCGCTGTTCCGCCTGTCCGCGCACCGCGACCGCGCGCTCACATACAAGATGGAAGAGGTATGTAACATAAATAAGTAGGTACATAAGTATCTTTTCTTAGCATTTAGCTATATGAGTCCTGTCGCCTGATTACGTACGTAACTCTGCTGCTAACAATTCTCGATTGAAATCGATTGAAACCGCAGTTACATTGGTCATAATTTGGTTCTACTATGCATTGGTGCTTTAAGTTGTCACATTGGTTCTTACTAAAGCAGCAATGTAACTGCGATTTCTGTCAGAGTTGACTGCAACAAAGTTACAAAATCAGGGGTTGCCCCCTGACTCAAAGCTAAGCAAAAATTAATCAGGAGATTTTTACTTTTTTTATGCACAATGTTAAGTGACGATAAGGCCGAAGATAGAAGCACACTACACCCGCCCCCTGATTATCTAAAAAGAAACTATTTAGCGACCGGTTTCATTCGACATACATTGCTACTTTTCTTTGGTATGTTTTTTTTAATCCACAAAGAAGTAGCAATGGATCACTATCATCTATGAACTGCAACCGGTCGCTAGGTGGTTTCTAATTAGATAATCAGCCCGCCGGAATCCTCATTACTGAAGATGAGGATTACAGGTTTGGTATGTTTTCAGGTGCAGATCACGGCTGTGGACGAGCTGTACGTGGAACAGGACGCGGAGGGCGCTGTGCTCAAGCAGATTGCACGCGTCAGGCTGTTCTTCCTCGGCTTCCTCAGCGGTAATGTATCAATGCTTTTGAGTGAATATGGAAAAAAAGAACCTAACTAAGAAAACTTTTAATCCTTTTTCTTGACTATAACTGACTGTCACCACATGGCTAACATTGTTATATAACGTTTGGTATTTATACTAATACCTACTCAAATTAGTTAATTTCTACTTTTGTAATGAGTTAACTACCTACAACCATTTCATATCATCTCGAGCACTACCTGTCTAGACCTACTGCTCTCAGTCCGTGCCCTCTCGTGTCAGAGTTTCTGTGTCCCATGAGAATTAAGTTGAGAAGACCGGAAGAAGTGAAGGTTTCTTTAAAGAGCCCTTTGTTCCTGATAAGGGATAAGAGCCAAGAGGACATCATCATCATTATCATGAGCATTATGGACAGAATGTGTGCATGCAGGTATGCCGGACGTAGAGCTGGGCGTAAACGACCTGCGGCGGCAGGGGCGCGAGGTGGTGGGGCGCCACGACATCATCCCTGTCGTCACCGAAGAGTGGATCCGCGTCGAGGACACCGCCTTCCACGCCTGCGTGCAGCCCGAAGACTTCCACAACACGCAGATCATCAAGTTAGTACCTACCTACTATCTAAAACTATTAGGTGACCATCAGTCATTTTTATTGTCCCCACTGCTGGGGCACAGGCCTTCTTTATGGGTGGATAAGGAGAATGGGCCATAACCCACCACGCGGGCCCGTTGCGTATTGCTGGATGTTAACGACTGCAAATGCACCCGGGACGAAATGCACCCGGGGTCAACAGCTTAACGTGCCTTCCGAAGCTCGGAGGAGCTCAAGATAATACATTTTTGGTCACCCATCCTATGACCGACCCTTGCGAATTGTTATCGCTTGTGACAATTACCTAAGTAAATATAACAAAATAAATGATTCCGAAACGATACTCGCAACTCTCTTGGAAAGTCACCTCACTTCACACAAGTTTGATATTAAGATTATTAAGTTTGCAAGAGATTCCAGGTTGCTTCTGTAGTCTAATTTTAATCTAATTTTAATTTTGAATTGATAAAGTAACCTACAATTAATTATATCTCGTGCGAAGTGAGGTGACTTTGAATGAAGTGAGTTGCGAGTTTCGTTTCAGAGTGGCCTGTAAATAAGGTGTCGCTTGTGTGCAGGTTCAAACCGCCAGATGCGTGCTACATCGAGCTGATGCGGTTCCGCGTGAGGCCGCCCAAGAACCGCGAGCTGCCGCTGCAGCTCAAGGCCGTCTGGTGCGTCACTGGGAACAAGGTATGCACCTTGATACGATGGAGGTGATTCCACCACGCACCGTCATAAATTGGCCCGTTATCCACCACATTTATTCGTAATAATCTCTACCCAATAGGTATCTTAATTAAATAAATGTCGTTTCTAAGCAACGGACGGAAAGAGATAAAGCTAACGAAAAATGCGATGACGGGGATGATGAAGACCAGACCACCACGCGGCCCCAATGCTGATTGTTGGGTGTTAATGACAGCAAATGCAGCCGGGACCTACGGCTTAACGTGCCTTCTAAAGCACGAAGGAGCTCGAGATAAATTTTCGGTCACCCATCTCATGACCAACCCATGCGATAGTTGCTTAACCTCCGTATTTGCTGGGCCATGTGCTATACCGCTGCGCCACTGAGCTCTTCTTGGTCCATGGTCTTCTTAAATGTAGTTTATCTCTAAAAATATTTTACTTCCGGCCTTAGAATATCTAAGCTTCCGGCCTAAAATCGAGGCTGCTCATAGTGTGATGAGGAAAGGTTAAAATAGTGTCTGTACTGTCATTGACTTAGGCCGGGTGGACCATGCCCATTGCCCACCCCAGAACAGTGTGGTGACTGCCCATCCTAGAAAAAACCTGATTAACCTGATATATTGCCCTTCTAAACCATAACGCGCCTCTAGCAGCCCCTCACCCCACATTTTTGGGACCACAGCTTTGCCCAGGAACTGATGGGGTTAGGGCCCGCTCTGGAAAAACAAACCTAGATACGCCAATGTGCACTGTGTAGGTGGAGTTGCGCGCGGACGCGCTGGTGCCGGGGTTCGCGTCGCGCAAGCTGGGGCAGGTGCCGTGCGAGGACGTGTGCATCCGGTTCCCCATCCCCGAGTGCTGGATCTACCTGTTCCGCGTCGAGAAGCACTTCCGCTACGGCTCCGTTAAGTCTGCGCACAGGTGAACACATTAGCTGTCGACCTTCTCACTCGTAAATACTTAGGTTGAATGAACCGTGGCCCTACCATTAGTTAGTTAATTAACGTAAGTAAACTAACGTTTCACGGCTTGCATCAACTCATGGTAGAGCTACCGATCACCCTGATCTGCATCACTATGATCTCAAGATAGCTCTCAACGCTGAGGGCGGTTTATTTATAAAATACGGGCCTTACTCTCATTAAATAAAACCGGTCAAGAGCGAGTCGAACTCGCGTACCGAGGGTTCCGTACCATCATAATTGCACCATCAAACCTCACTGCAAAGTAAAATAATAAGTAATGCAATTTTAGGTCAGCGCCATCTCTTGACCGATAGTGGAACTAATATTAACTTTTTTAGAAATTTGATAATTTCTGAAAAAGTGTGGAGACATCGTTTTATTTTTCCTGTAATCTTTATATAAACTGCTATCACATAAAATTATTTCAGATTTTTCTCTTTGCAAACTTCGGAGATAAGGGGGGGAACGGTATTTTTTTGTACATTTTTCATCATAATTCAAAAACAATGTGACCTAAAAAAAATTAAACTAACGCTCTTTCATATGATACCCCACATGCCCTAGTCACCTCACTTCAAATTTTTAAGACCCCCTTTTAGTCCCTGTTGTAAAAAAAATATTTATTTTTTTATTTCTTTCTTATTTTCAAAATATTTGAGCAAACGTCATGTTAAACTATTCCAAATTTCAAGTTGATATCATCAATATTTCTCGAGATATCCAGCTGTGACAGAAAGACAGACTGAGTCACACCATAAGGGTTCCTTTATACCATTTTGGTACGGAACCCTAAAACGATCAATTTAAGTCTTCTAAAATTTATGACCTCTACTTATTCGATAACAGCATAAGAGACGGCGGGCGTGCCTTGCACTTTGTCCAATTCGACATTTAAAGTAGGTACCTACCTACCTACTTACTAAATTTTTAAAAAACGGCAACAAACTATCCAAATCCCTGAACTAATGAACCAAACGATTTATTTTTTATTTTGGTGTGTTTGGTATTGCAGGCGCACGGGTAAGATCAAGGGCATCGAGCGGTTCCTGGGCGCCGTGGACACGCTGCAGGAGTCGCTCATCGAGGTGACGTCGGGCCAGGCCAAGTACGAGCACCAGCACCGCGCCATCGTGTGGCGCATGCCGCGCCTGCCCAAAGAGGGACAAGGTAGGTATCATGAACTACTGAAGGAATGTAGGTATGGAATGGTATGGATGTATGGAGGATATACCACTAATTAATCGAATACGACCGCCCCCCGAGGGGAGGGCGGATCAATCGATGATGGTTGGAAGTTGTATATATGCTAAGTCGCTGAGTGAACTCCGTTAGCGAGATGTAGGTACCTACTCCATAAATATATTCTGTTGCTGCATTGTAATGTTCAACGATATGTGTGTCGGCAGGTGCGTACACGACGCACAACCTGGTGTGCCGCATGGCGCTGACGTCGTACGACCAGATCCCGGCGGAGCTGGCGCGCTGGGCGCACGTGGAGTTCACGATGCCGGCCACGCAGGTGTCGCACACCACCGTGCGATCCGTCTCGCTGCAGAACCACGACAACGACCCCCCGGAGAAGTACGTGCGCTACCTCGCCCGGCACGAGTATCTGTGAGTATACACTAACTATTTTATTCGAAATAGTTAGTCTTCTTTACACAACAAGGGTGGCAAAACTACATTATTACTATAGCCCGTCAGATCGTAAGCAGCTAGGGGCTGGCACGGGGGGCGATTACCAGGGGCGCAACCCTCAGGGGGCGCACTTTGCTGACCCATAGCTAGAAAATAAGTCTATAAGTATTGGGGCGCAAAACTCAAATCTTGCCAGGGACGCTCATTATCCTAGAAATTTGTCTTGGGGCACAAAATTCAAATCTTGCCAAGGGCACTCATGATTGTAAAAATATAACATGGAGCGCAAAAATCTAATCTTGCCATGGGCGCGGCGCTCATAACCGACGCTGATCCTTAGCTACTACCGACGTCACTCCCCAGGATGTCTTTCATCATGCACGCCAATCCTATGCTGGAAGCTTTGGTTCTATACCGAGGAATGAAACAGAACACTGCTAAAAAGTAATTTTATTCAATGGCGTTCACGGTCATTCTATGTATCTAGATTCCAGAGAGTTTGAAACTAAAGATTGCAAGTTCTTTACTTACACGGTATTCGCGATAGTAATTTGTCGTACAAAAGACATCAACGCGTTTCTTGCAAATAATTACTTTTTGAGTTTTGAAAGGGTAATAAAAGCAGATTCTTTCGTATCTATCCATTTTCATCATCTGTATTGTGCCTTAAAATATGACAAACCATTCTTCAGACGGCTAAGAGTCTAGTAGCCCTCCGAACTGTCAACCGCTACACAGTGACAGATTCAACTTTAGCAGTGTTTTCTGTGTTGCGTCTTCACTATTTCTGATCAGTGTGTGCTTTATTGATGATAAATGATGATTGTATGATTGTAATGTGTGTAGTGTGGGCATCGAGCGCACCTCCGGCTCGTCGGCGCCGGCGTACGAGATCTCCGCCGCCGTGCCGTCGCCGTGCGCGCCTGCGCCCGCGCCCGCCCCCGTCGCGCCCGCCGCGCCCTCATCCGAGTCCGACTCTGACTAAACCAACACATAGATCATCATTATTGCCCTTGTGTGTTAACCAGGAGGTCAAGTCTGCTATTGTTAACGTCAAAATCGTGTTTCAATCGTGTTTCAGTTGTAATGCTTTTTGACACAGTAGGTATAGTTCTTGTTTCTTAAACCCAAAACCGAAACACGATTGAAACACGATTATGAAGACTTGGTTTAGGGTTGCCAACCCTACTATATATTATAATATCCTACTATATTGAGGGCTCGCCTACAATTTTTTTGAAAAAAAATTTTCATGAAAAAAAATTAAACAAAAACAGCCATAAAATTACTTATATGCACATAAGTAATTGCATAATAATTTTTGTGCTTAAACACTTGTGTTTATGGTTGTTGAATAAATTATGAAAATGTTAGTAAGAATGAAAAATGCAATTTATTTAAAATCCTCCATGCAAAACGGCAACCTACCATATTTTTTGGACTTTTTCGCCATATACTAGCGGCCGCCCGCTGTTTCACCCATGTGGTTCCCGTTCCCGTGGGAATATTGGGATAAAAAGTATTCTATGTTTTAATCTAGGCTATCTGCTATCTGTGTGCCAAATTTCACGCAAATCCGTTCTGCAGTGTTTGCGTGATTGAGGAACAAACATCCAAACATTCAAACCCACAAACTTTCACATTTATAATATTAGTAGGATTTTCACACGTAATAATCTCGAAATTACTATATATGTATTTGTTGCAAAAAAAAGTTGGCAACCCTAACTTGGTTCCCTGGGATCTATTGCTTTGCTATTCGGCATACTCGTGTTCTAAGGTGAATGTCGATGAATAGGGAATGTCTGAAAAAAATCAAATTGGCTGAATATTTTTTTATAGATAGGAATAAGCTCCCTTAGTAATAGAAAAAAAAATCAGAATTTTCGGTTGCGGGAAAATATTTAAATAAATTAAAGTCTCTTCGAATTCACAATTGTATTTTTTTGTTCTATTACTAAGAAAGCTTATTCCTACCTATAAAAAAATATTCAGCCAGTTTGATTTTTTTCGGACATTCCCCATTGCAGAAAAACGTCTGATGAGGGAAAAGAGGGGGACAATAAAGTGATACTAATCGATCGATCGTAATTACTCATTAGAAAATAAGTTTTTTTATATTGTTTACATAAGAGGCAAAGTATTTGCATCTAATTGATATCGAACAGAGTTAATTTCGCCAAAGCGCCACGCCATGTCGCGACAGACAGCGAGATGAATCCGTCTTATTATTTTGGTACAAAGATCGCATCTGTATTAGAGGATAGTGTAATAATATTAAACCATGACCTATAGAAAAAACTTGTACTGATGTTATTTCAAAATAAGTACATACTGGGCGTAAGCTTCCACCAATAATATAATCGTGTTGTAATAATTTAGTGAGTCGCTTAGTTGTGATGAAAATTGATAGGAAAATTTGTGATTGTAAATAAATATCCAAAGTAAACTGTACGATCCTATTGTGACAGAGAAAGACGTATTTTTAAGTGTCTAGCTAGGTATTAAGTTTCATCTTGACTCAGTTGTTGCTTCGTTCATTTACCTTATCAATAATTTATTTACATATCGATAGATAGCGTGTCTAAAAATACGTATTTACGACCCTTGTTACAAAATGCGGCCTAGGTTTAGTCAGGTTAAACAATAAAGTTATTCTAAGTTCGTCTGTAATTGTACTTCGGCTCGACCGCATTTTGCAATTAAGACTAGTCGACAGTGAGAAGGACGTATCCCACCGTGAGTATCTAGTCATAAAGATAGTGCTAGTCAGTATGCGTGACGTGCATGCGAATCTCCAATGTAAACTATGAAATGTTATGTTAGTACTGAATGTAATGGTTGCGAACGGATCCTGATATGAACAATACTCATTAGTTATTACTATTAGAGTATGTAATGTAGGTAAGTAACGTCGGAGACAATAAGTAACACCGTCACTTCCGCATAGGCGCCGGCGCAGCGACGAGGCATCACATCACCAGTGTATATAGTATAAATTGGATGTCATAAAGAGACGCATTATCATCACCTAATGTTTGCCCATACGTGGCCCATACTCTATTCACTTTTAGCAATGTGTACGTTTCTATAGAATATCATAGAAACCGTTTTGGAACGACATAAATATTTTTTAAAATTGAAAATGTAGATATACCTAGTAGGTTTGAAGTTGTGTGGTGGAAATGTGATGATATTATGTGCGGTCTATCTGCGAGTAAGTATATCCGCCGATATGGGCGATTGGCTCTAGGGTTTTAGCAATAATCTTCACACCTACTTGTATCATAAAATTCAATAAGAATAGCCGTTTGTTTCGAGCCAATATAACGGGTGTAAGAAGACCTTCAACGAAGCCGAAGTCCACGCATTCCGCCCATCATCAGGATCATTTTTGTATCTTAGACTATACCTGGGAAACCAATAGCTACGAAGTTATTAAAGGTCAAAGTCAAAAAATGTTTTACAAAAATTTTATGAAATAAATCAAAGAAACATCATCAAAATTTTATGTATTTCGTAACAAACAATGGCTTCAAAACGTCATCCATCACTCAACTCGGCCGCACGCAGCATACACTCGCAGGCGCGGTTTCATTTGCGTGGATCGTTTCCCAGCAATAATTTTGAACAGAAATGGTCCTGATGATGGGCAGAATACGTAGACCTCGGCTTCGTTGAGGGCCTTGTTATGTTACACCCGGTAGATGTATGTTTAATGTAATCGAATACACTTTAGTTGTGTTACTCGTAGCACAAAAAACATTCCATAACTATTAGTAAGTATTAGTGGCAATACTCGCAATGTAACTATATCTTCTCGTTTGGATGTAACTTTGTGCTTATAGTTAGTGGTTTGAAGAATTTATACAAAATAGAAATGTGTATTTTAATAAATATTGCGCTGCCGTAGTGTAATGTTATCTCTACCTATAGCCACTGCATATTATGTGTATGAATATATTAATATATAAAATAAACATTAGATGTTATTGCTTTGTAATCGATACTAATATACATGAAACAAACATCAATAAAACATGTTGTCCAACTAGCACGAGGGTGCATCCCTAGAGGTAGAAATTGTAAAGTTCTAAAGTTAATCGAAATATAAAGTACGTATCCTTACTCGATAGTTAGGCTAACTTATAAAGGAGAATGAGATTATAAAATATATTTACTAATACTACACGTTTGTTTGTATGATATGATATTATTAGGCTCTGTTGGAGTGTTGCATGTACCCAGTACCATACAGTGGACCCGTTCTGTTGTTAATAAAATTATTATGACCGTGCCTAGTGTATCATTTTGTTACATTTGGTTTGGAAAAAGCGGTGCTTAGGTGCATGATATACTTACTGCTCTAAAGGAAATAGAACCCACAAATTCACCGTATGATTTTCCAAACAAGAAAGACAAGTTCTGAATATTAGTTTATGATACAAGCACAAGGTTGGGAAGGTTTTTAAAACGAGTTGACGTTTTATAATCAAATCGTCATGAGTTTTGAAAAACCTGAACAACCGTGTACCATAGGTACCACGTTTTTTAATACATTTACCAGAAAACATTTTAGACCTACTGAAATTATAATTGAAAAAGTTTTTTTTTTCTATTATAATTAAACTATTATATGTAAACAAAAACGCACGGCGTGTGGTAAAATCCGCATGCTGTACCTGTCAACGAAAGCACACATTTTCGAAATAATAGTTTATGATACAAGGTTGGTAAGGAGTTTTAAAAAACCGGCCAAGTGCGTGTCGGGCCACGCGCAGTAGGGTTCCGTAGGTACATTATACCATACCATATTTTAATACCGCTATCATTTTTCGTCTGAAAAAATAACTTTGTTTTTAACAGTGTTTGTATGAATGACAAAGTTATATTTGCGGTTTTGGAAAATGTACTATATCTCGAAAACTAATTACTGTATCTCATTCAAACTAATTTTCGTTGAAAGTGTTTATTAAGATCTATAGCTTATATTTTTTTTAGATTTTTCACCCTCTTACTTTAAAAGTTAAAGGGGGGGGGACACACATTTTACCATTTTGGCGGCATATATCTTTCAAACGGTTGTCTTTGAAAAAAATTGGTCTTAGAAACCTCAATGTTATTTTTAAAGACCTATCTATAGACACCTACCACCTACCTACCTACTAAGTTTCAACTATGTAGTCCTAATACTTTTGGAATAAAGTGGCTGTGACATACGGACGGACAGACAGACAGACAGACAGACAGACAGACAGACAGACAGACAGACAGACAGACAGACATGACGAATCTATAAGGGTTCCGTTTTTTGCCATTTTGGCTACGGAACCCTAAAAACCTTAATAACCATAAGCCATACTACGTTTTTCAACACATTTGCGAGAAAACATTACAGGTACTACTGAAATTGTAATCTATAACATATATATAAAACTATAAATTCTAAATATTTGTGCGCGAATAACGCAAAAAAAACCCTTTAAAATTTAGATGGGCTTTTCACAGTTTAATAGATTGAGGTCCAACTTAAAATCTAAGCTGTTTCATCAAATTCAGGTAGGTGAAAACAGGGAAACAGCTGGAACTCTCCTTAGTACTAGTTTTCATGCACAAAAGAGGTAATTTTAAACTGGTCGCTATATTTTTCTACTGTCCACGCGGATGAAGTCGCGGGCGGAAGCTAGTAGAAATAAAAAAAACATACGTAAACAAAATCGCACGGAGCGGGCGTGCGGTAAAATCAACTTACCGCACGCTGGACTGTCATTGTAAGCTCACATTTAACGAGCAACTATATTGAAAATGTATTTATCGGAGAAATTTAATGTGATTTTATTTGAATTTGATATTGTTCTAAAGCTGTAAAGCACTCCGGTAACAATCATTTGCGATTGTCAATTTTTACGTAATTGACGCTCATTGACCGTTTAGACGTGCAATTGAAGCGATTGTCAATTCCTCCAACAATTGACGTAAAAATTTACAATTGCAATTGATCGTTTCCGGCGGCCTTAATAGGCAACTTGCCGACTTTATTTACTTTTGAAATTGGCGTTTCTATACAAAATACGCGAAAAACATATTTCAATTCTAACTGACACAATGCAAATGGGATAAATTACAAATTAAATTAAATCCGTCAATAAAGTCGTTTAGCTGACTTAAATATTCGAAAGCTGTAATCAGCTTTCGAAAATATCAAACTCAAATAATTTAAAATCTGATTTTTTAGAAAAATACTTTTCAGAACTTAGCTCTATTGTATGAAAAATTTTAGGGTAGCCCTTATTTATTTTGAGCAGTAAGCATTATGCATCAACTGGAATATGCACTAATTTGCCTGAAACACATTGATTCCAATATTTAAATGACGGTACAACAACTATATGAAAGCTTTGCGACGAATAATTTGTTTTTGACATTTAGGCAGCCAATACATGGTCATGCAAGCGTCAGTCAAATTCCATCAGTCATGAATTATGTTTGACTGATTGACTGATGGAAAGAACAAATCACATCATGCAACTATCAGTCACTACATTACACGGTAGGTTAATGTCAGTCACAGCCTGTGGACTGTGGTTAAACTGCCAGCAAATCCTACCGTGTAATTGATGCCTTATGATTGTTCTACGCATGGATAGACAAAAACCCTAGACAGGTAAAACTATATAATAAAGTCAAAGTGCCTCGATGGGGTGTGTAATGTATGACCTAAATTTACATGCACTAACGATCAGAGGATATAATAACATTTCATATAATTTCATTTGACATACCGATCAAATAATATAACATACGGTTAATATAATTTCACTTGACCTAAATACATGTGATATAAAAACTATTTGACACAATAATCATTTGATCTAATTAACAGATGATATAAAGCACATTTCATATAACATTCATTTACTCTATTCAACATTAAAAATAATTTTATTTGACCTATGATTTAAATGCTATAAAAACAAGCATAGCCCAAAAATATGATTTCATTACTTATATATTTTTATCCACACCCATGCTTTAAATCCTCCATAAAGGGTTCTAAAACAGTTAGCTTACTGCCAAAATTACAGTATCGCTCCGCTGCGAGTGGTCAAAACACTAACCTAACCTACCTGGTGTATTACAGCGGGGGGCCTGGGGCCAGCCGCCCTGCACCCCCCAGCAAGTATTTTGCAAGCAAGCACCGAACATGCAAGCATGCAAGCAAGCATGCAGCAAGCAAGCATGCAGCAAGCAAGCAAGCATGCAGCATGCAAACAGCCATGCAGTAAGCAAGCATGCAAGCAAGCAAGCAAGCATGCAAGCAACCATGCAGCGTGCAAGCAAGCATGCAAGCAAGCATGCAACATGCATGCATGCATTGTGGAGCTCCGCTCGCTTCGCTCGCTCCGCTGCGAGTGGTCAAAACACTAACCTAACCTAACCTGGTAGGTGCATTAAAAGTGTTTCTTTATAGCGGGGGGCCTCAGGCCCCCCGACCCCCCCGAGCAGGGGGGCCAGCCCCCCTGCACCCCCGGCAAGCATTTTGCAAGCAAGCAAGCCTGCAAGCAAGCAAGCATGCAGCATGCAAGCAAGCATGCTGCATGCAAGCAAGCATGCAGCAAGCATGCAGC
Organism: Agriphila geniculea; assembly: GCA_943789525.1. NCBI lineage: Eukaryota > Metazoa > Arthropoda > Insecta > Lepidoptera > Crambidae > Agriphila > Agriphila geniculea. The sequence continues at coordinate 3,662,857 of OX038884.1, read as the reverse complement.
ATGCATGCAAGCGTTGTGGAACTCCGCTGCGAGTGGTCAAAACACTTACCTAACCTAACCTACTGGTAAGCTACATGCATGCTTGTATGCTTGCTTGCATGTCTAGTCATTGTTATGTTATAATATATGTATGCTAATAGATGTAAGTACATTAAACATTAGTGGATTTGATAATTAAGCAAGCATCATAATAACAAAAGCTAGTTATTTCTATTTTATAGTAAAAGTTGATTATAAAATGTAAAATTAGATCAAATTAGATGTATATCGAATGATATTTATGGGATATAAACGTTAGAGCAAATGTAAATATGGCAAATAATAATGATGACAAATGAATAATAGGTTAAATAAAAATTATGTCATTTATTTTTAGGTCAAATAAAAATTAGATGAAGTCAACGTTAGTGACATTGAAATTAGATTAACTGTTTTTATGGCAACCGAATCGCACCCGCCTCGATGATCGATGGTGCGATGCTCCTTACAGTCCTACACGTAACTTCAACTAATGCGTGACGGTACCAACCACCCCAACATAAATGGGTGAATCAACTTTTTGTTGTTTTGTGGCATTTCTTAAAATATCTACGTGAACCATTTTTATATGAAGTAAATCTGTAGTTGCAAATACTCTCAGCTAATTATCTTTTAAGAAAACTTAAAAGACATGCATTTTTTTACGTGATTTTAAAGAAAAACATAGGTGACTCAGGAGACAACTCCTATTTTTCATATAAAAGCTGGGGACAACATTGTCCCCTGGGTCACCCATGTTTTTCTTTAAACTATTGATTATTTTTGTACAGAACTAAGTATGTTTTATTGGCTATGAATCTAAATATCGTAAAATAGAGATTTTTTACAATAGAGTTATCTAGTTTTGTTTTAATTTATAATAATTTACACATGGGTCGATTTTTTCCTTACATTAAAAAGTTGATTCACTCAAATACAAGTAGGTTGTATTGGTCGAATTATACCCACGTGCCGAGGTCAGGCTACGGTAAACGGTAACACGTTTCAGGAGGAATGGGTGCTACTAAAGTGTATAATAAACGTTTCCCCGCTTCCTCGTTAATCAAATTCATAATCGACTTACGTATTCCAAACATGTATTGAGGTCATAGATTATATTCAACTTACAAGTAAAAAAATCCGTCAAATAATTAAAAGTAATCGACGAAAGTAGAAAATAGCTGGGTTATTGTCAAAACGGGGTTCAAAAAATTATAGTTTAAAAAAAGTTCGAAATTAAAGTTATTTATATTCATTGGAACAAAAGCAATCTAAATCAACATAAATTAGAGGTCGATAGCAAAATTAAAAAAAAAACTATGAAAAATAGACCACCGAAAAGAGAACTACCGAATGGATGTTCCTCACTAAAAAAATCATAAAACCAAACTTTTTGAGGATAATGATAAATGGACTATGAAATTAGTAAAATGGCTTAATTATTAAGTAGGCCCATGTAGCTACGTTGTAGTTTAATACGATGGCCACACTGAAGTTTTGCACAACTCATAAATAAAACAATATATATGTGAACTTATATATTTATTGCGTGTCACAGTATTCTCCATTATATTTTAAAACGTTTTTGATTAATTCAAACCATTATTTTTAACATAAGCATTATTTGTCTGTGGGCATGTTTTTCATACGCTTTCACGGCTTCCTCTGGCCCCTTAAATATGAAATTTCTCATCGTATCTTTAAATTCTAGGATACTAAAGAAATTTCAAGATGTAAGGTCTAAAATTAATGCAGAATGGATCATGAACTCCGACTTTTCAGAAACGAATATGACTTTGTCCTCATCGCGGTATGCACTGAAAAAATGACATCGTGCAATAGGATGTCACTTGTTGGTCGTTTTTCCTTACCTTTTTTAACGACAAATGGTAGTGATCTACTCACCATTAACTGTGTTTTGTTCCTGAAGTAGGTTATTTTAGATAGGACCCGTCTGGTTGAAAAATAATGTAGTCAAATCCTTGCCAACGATTTTCGCTAGTCTAATTTTATCGGTTTACTGTCGACTTCGAACATCCATATAAAAGAATGTTGCTATTTTTTTGATTCCGGAACAATATATTCATATTTTATCTTCCATAACAATATCATACACAGCATTTGAAGGACCGTGTTTGCACTTTAACAACATATTTTTTACATCAATCAATTCGATTCCGTTTTTTACACGGTGAGTTCATTAAGAATCCAGTGGCAACAAAGTTTCCTAACTTTTGAATCCTGATGAATATTTTTTTAAATTTTATGACATATTATATCCCAAGTATCCTCAAATTACCCAACAGGTCATATGCCAGATTTCTTTAATTAATAAAGTGACAATAGTCATCGTTTGCACAGAGATCGCATTTGAATGCCGACCTTCACCAATTTCATCATAGGAGAGACAAGAATACGATTACATTCTGCATACCAATGCTTTACGAAACTCAAATAAGGTGCTTCTTTTTCTAAAAACATTTAGAAGTGAAGCAGTGCAAACTTGCAGAGAAAGCGAAGTTTCAAAATCATAAAAAAATGTCACCCTGAAATCTTTTTGCGTTAATTTCATTTTTGCTAAGGGCGACGAACTTCGCATTGTGATAAAAAACAAATGACTCGCAACTTCCGGTCAATTTTTATTTTATTTTCATGAATGAGTTCTAAAGTTTAAAAAAATATAACATTCTATATTCAAATATTTGTGTGTTGCCAGAAGTGCAAAACTTTCAGTGTGTCCTAGGTATGTTGTTAACTTTTTACAGCTGTCACTGAAAAGAATAGTCATCTTTTACAATTATTTTGTTTTGTTCCTTTTCGACATGATTATCTATGCAGCAGTGCTCTCACTCGCACTAAGAATTATTGATGCGTTTTTTTCTCTTTTTTAGGGTTCCGTACCAAAATGGTAAAAAAGGAACCCTTATGGTGTGACTCAGTCTGTCTGTCTGTCACAGCTGGATATCTCGAGAACTACTAATGGTATCAACTTGAAATTTGGAATAGTTTAAGATGACATTTGCCCAACTATTTTGCAACTATGAAAGAAATAATAAAATTAATATTTTTTTTTTACAACAGGGACTGAAAAGGGGTCTTAAAAATTTTAAGTGAGGTGACTAGAGCATGTGGGGTATCATATGAAAGAGCGCTGTTTGCACATTTTAAAACAATTTTTTCTTTTTTCTTAGGCCGCATAGTTTTCGACTTATGATGAAAAATGTAAAAAAAATACCGTTCCCCCCCCTTATCTCCGAAGTTTGCAAAGAGAAAAATCTGAAATAATTCTATGTGATAGTAGTTTATGTAAAGATTACAGGAAAAATAAAACGATGTCTCAATACAACACACTTTTTTAGAAATTCAAAAAACAAACAAACATTTTTTAGTTTCACTACCAGTCAACAGATGGCGCTGTCCTAAGCATGCATGCTAACCTAAGGGCAAAAAATAGTTCCACTATCGGTCAAGAGATGGCGCAACCTAACACTACAATAATAAATTGGTGGCTGGTTCTAATATAATTACCTACTATTTGCCGTACGAATAAACGAAGAATAAGTTCATACTTTACTAAGTAATTATATACAGTGCCTTTGGTCTTGAACTAGCGATAATTTAAAGGCGTGTAATACACCTAATTTTATCGATAAAAACACCCACATGTTGGGGTCTATCCCCACTCCTGTTGGAATGGCCGCCATTTTAAATTTGACTTTTTATTTTAGATGACCTTGCAGAAAAATATTAATTTCTCCGGATTTAGAAGTCCTACAGTTATAACAAAAATACTGTTCAAAAGCTAATAATATCACCTATCAATTTAAAAAATAAAATGTTTAAATTTTTGATTTAAATACGTCATAAAAAATTACTGAAATTAAATTTTATACGAAATTTGTGCGATTTTTTTAACTTTTTATTACATTTCTCAAAAACTAGGACATTAATGTTCACTTTTTTTGCATTATTCAAATACACAGGAATATTATCTACAGAACGACTTAAAAATTTAATGCTCTATGTTGTATATATTTTGAGAGCTATTGTTGTTTGAATATGACCCTGACAAGTAGTAAATGGTTATTTTAGAAAATAAAAAAAAACAAAATTCTTAAAAACTAGATTTTATCATTTGATGAAATTAGTATTCAGATAATATTATCAACCTAATTTAAAATATGTTCAAAATGCTTGTAATTATGTCCATTTTCGAAAATAATCATTTTTTGGTTACGTAAGGGTCATAGTTCAAACAAAAATAACTCTCGAAAAATGCAACAAAGAGCAATAAATTTTTAAATTGTTTTGTAGATAATATTTCTGTGTATTTGAATAGTGCAAAAAAAGTGGACATTAATGTCCTAGTTTTTGAGAAATGTAAGAAAACTCAAAAAAATCGCACTAATTTCGTATAAAATTTTATTTCAGTATTTTTTTTGACGTATTTAAACAAAAAAATTTGACATTTTATTTTTTAAATTACTAGGTAATATTATTAGCTTTCAAAAAATATTTTTGTTATAACGCACGATGTACGAGAGAAGTGAAGGCCACGCTCTTTAGAGCTTTCTGCCAATCCTTCTACACGTGCAGCCTCTGGGTCACATATACGCGGCGAGCATACAATGCATTAAGAGTGCAATATAACAATGCATATAGGGTGCTGATGGGACTACCAAGGCACTGCAGTGCTTCAGGCATGTTCGCAGAGGCCCGTATCGATGGATTTCACGCCATCATAAGAAAACGGTGCGCCTCATTATTAAATCGTTTGCGAAATAGTCCTAACAGCATTCTATACATGATAGCAGATCGATGGGACGGGCCGATGCTGGTACACTGGGCTAGCCTGCACTCTAGTAGAGCAGTGACGGTGTACTAGCTTCGGCAAGTTTTAAGTTTTATGTTTTATTTTATTATTTATTATTTTCATTTCATGTTATTTTGTAATTTTTTAATATGGGTTATTTTGGCCTTGAAATAAACTTTTTATTATTATTATTATAACTGTAGAACTTCTAAATCCGGAGAAATTAATATTTTTCTGCAGGGTCATCTAAAATAAAAAGTCAAATTTAAAATGGCGGCCATTCCAACAGGAGTGGGGATAGACCCCAACATGTGGATGTTTTTGTCGATAAAATTAGGTGTATTACACGCCTTTAAATAATCGCTAGTTCAAGACCAAAGGCACTGTATATTACTATCCTACTAATATTATAAATGTGAAAGTTTGTGGGTTTGTATGTTTCTTCCTCAATCACGCAAAAACTACTGAACGGATTTGGTTGAAATTTGGCACACAGATAGTAGATAGCCTAGATTAAAACATAGAATACTTTTTATCCCGATATTCCCACGGGAACGGGAACCACGCGGGTGAAACCGCGGGCGGCCGCTAGTATAGTAATATATTAATAACGAGGAGCTCGGTGGCGCAGTGGTTTAGCGCCTGGACCAGTGATTGCGGAGGTTAAGCAACGTTCGCAAGATTCGGTCATGGGATGGGTGACCAAAAATTTATTATCTCGAGCTCCTCCGTGCTTCGGAAGGCACGTTAAGCCGTTGGTCCCGGCTGCATTTGCAGTCGTTAACACCCACCAATCCGCATTGGGCCCGCGTGGTGGGTTATGGCCCGTCCTCCTTATCCACCCATAAGGAAGGACTCGCGCACCGAGGGTTCCGTACAATCATAAATATATTTGGATATGTTATTTTAGGACAGTCTTTAAAAAGTAGGATAAACGGCAGACAGGTGGAAGGGCGAACAGGCGGACAGTTAATTTACAATGCTGCTTATGGTGCCTGAAAAACGTTTCAGCCACTCCACATTGCAAAATGTTTATATTACTAGTCCATCAGCCATTTTAATGTCCCCACTGCTGGGGCACAGGCCTTCCTTATGGGTGGATAAGGAGGACGGGCCATAACCCACCACACGGGCCCAATGCGGATTGGTGGGTGTTAACGACTGCAAATGCAGCCGAGACCAACGGCTTAACGTGCCTTCCGAAGCACGGAGGAGCTCGAGATAATAAATTTTTGGTCACCCATCCCATGACCGAACCTTGCGAACGTTGCTTAACCTTCGCAATCGCTGGTCCAGGCGCTAAACCACTGCGCCACCGAGCTCCTCGTTATTATTATATTACTAACTAAGTAGGAACTTATTCTTCGTTTATTCGTACGGCAAATAGTAGGTAATTATATTAGAACCAGCCACCAATTTATTATTGTAGTGTTAGGTTGCGCCATCTCTTGACCGATAGTGGAACTATTTTTGTCCCTTAGGTTAGCATGCTTAGGACAGCGCCATCTGTTGACTGGTAGTGAAACTAAAAAAAATTTGTTTGTTTTTTGAATTTCTAAAAAAGTGTGTTATATAGAGACATCCTTTTATTTTTCATGTAATCTTTACATAAACTACTATCACATAGAATGATTTCAGATTTTTCTCTTTGCAAACTTCGGAGATAAGGGGGGGGGGGGGGAACGGTATTTTTTTTACATTTTTCATCATAAGTCGAAAACTATGCGGCCTAAGAAAAAAGGAAAAATTGTTTCAAAATGTGCAAACAGCGTTCTTTCATATGATACCCCACATGCCCTAGTCACCTCACTTTAAATTTTTAAGACCCCTTTTCAGTCCCTGTTGTAAAAAAATATTAATTTTATTATTTCTTTCTTATTTGCAAAATAGTTGGGCAAATGTCATCTTAAACTATTCCAAATTTCAAGTTGATACCATTAGTAGTTCTCGAGATATCCAGCTGTGACAGACAGAAAGACAGACAGACAGACTGAGTCACACGATAAGGGTTCCTTTTTTACCATTTTGGTACGGAACCCTAAAAAGGAATTAGTGGTACTTCAGCCCCACCCGACTTCAATAGACGTGTTTTTATTATTACGAATATAATTTCTTACTTTTTAGAGGTAGGTTTTTTGAAGTCGGTTTTTTGTTTTTTTATAATATACCTTAAGATCACAAATTAAAGCAGAGTTGGTTTCCGAACAGAGCACCGAAGAGGGCTTTTTCAAACAAAAATAGGATTTTTGGATAAAAGATGATTTTAGGATTTTATTACCTTCTCAGTACACATTTGGTTAGGCTTTCTCTTTTAAATGAATACCTTATTAAATTTTATAGCTTTCGAACAAAATTACCACTGAATTTGACAATGACCCACCTAAACCTGCTAAAAGTGCTGAATCTGATGGTTGACACAATTTTATAGTAGGTAGCCTAAAAATCATCGTGCAAACATTATATTTGGAGTTCATCTTTGTAAACCTGCCTTAAGTGACACGCACCAGAGGACACCACCCGGCTGTGGGCCACCTGTTAACTCCCAAAAATAAAACAACGACATGTGCCCTACGTGGCCCTACGCTACGTAGGCTCCTCTTGTCGGATCAAATGAGATTAAATGATTATCTAATTAAAAACCACCTAGCGACTGGTTGCAGTTCATAGATGATAGTGATCCATTGCTACTTCTTTTTTGATTAAAAAAAAACATACCAAAGAAAAGTAGCAATGTATGTGGAATGAAACCGGTCGCTAAATAGTTTCTTTTTAGATAATCAGGGTGCAGGAGTGTAAGAAACTACCTAGGGACGTCGTCATACGGTTTGGTATATCCGTAAGTATTACCTACCTGCCTTCTTGAAAAAGGGTTGGTTAAGTCCTTAAACAGTTCTTTATTTTTTTACTCTTCGAAACTAAATAGTATTGTTATCATGGGAAACAATATTTCCAGAAAAAAATATAGATTACCTAAGTAATCTTAGATTATTATAAATGTACGTTAATGCAACAAGAGGATTGCTCTTAATTGAAATTCCTGCTTATCCTCGTTCCTCTCTTGACCTGTATGAAGATAATAGGTTAATGAAGACACATATTCAACAGCCGAGGCTGGGTCAAGTTTAAAGGTATCTCTATCAATAAATCTCTATTATGTTTGCTTGGTTTAATGAATGGAGTTTTTGAGATGTGGCCAAAATCGCCGAATAAAGGTGGAGGTGAAGGTTGCAGTGTCAGGTCGGCTCGGGGCGGAGTGCCGTGCGTGCGTGATCGATTGAAGCGGCCGGCGGGCGAGTGCCGGTGACGGTGGAATGCGCCCTCTCCGGCCGGGGTGCACACTGTGACGATTACACTTCCTCCCTGTTCAAACTTTTGAAGTTTTGCACGAAGTTTTTCATTGATTGCTCTTTTTACTTCATTTCTACAGTAGTTTGTGATCCCCTAGCTACAAGGTCGAAGTTAAATAAGTATCTATCTAACTTTCATAAGTCCTAGTTTCTTAAATTTTTTTAGACCTTCAGGATGTATAGATGAGCAAAATGTTTACCTACACACAATATTATTTTAATTACTCGCACGTGCTATCGTAATCCTTAGTACCGATCGCCGCTATTTACTTTGTGGTACCAATGAAATCTGTTTTACCAAAATCAAGAGGAAACCACCCCTACCTGGTAACATCTATCTCGCGTGTGTCGAAAGGGCAAAGGCTTTCGGAGAAGTAGGGCAGGGCGGGCGCATGCGCGGTGGTGGTGGCGCATGCGTGTGGCAGGCGTCGATGGGCGCTGACCGCTGACATCACGCGGGCGCGATGAGCCCCTCGTCATCAGGTAGGTCCGCCCGCGGGCACGTGCACGCCCGGCCGCGCGCTTCCCGCGCCCCGCCTCAAGGGGTTCACTAACCACGGGATCTCCACGGACATCCTCCGCGAGGTGTCGTCACGTGAACGTGTGCTGTTGAATCATTAAAGTGATGTCAGTTCAGTGCCCACTTATGTAACCTGGAATTACCGACTCGAATCAATGGATTATATGCCAGTATTGTATATGTGCTAATACCGCTTGATCTATCGACGCCCGGTGCTGAAACTCCGTAATCTAGTGCGCGTGATTAATAGGTACGTGCATATTTTTTTGTACACTAGGTACTTACTTATCTCATTGCATTTTAAGTAAAAGAAGGTATACAAAACGAAAACAAATCTGTTCTGGTGTTGTGACTCCTCTGGGAAAGAACCGTCCAAAAAGGTAAGTTTTAGTTGATCATATAAAGTTAATCTTTGACCACAGGTGCCGAAAAGGATTCATGGTCACTCACAGAAAGACTTTAAAATAAAACAAAGAAAATTAACGTGAAGTATGTAGGTAGTTAAGTAAATCCAAAAAAGTAAAAGTAATTTATCAAACTCGTGCTATTGTGATATATTTTCTTAGTATATTTTTAATGAATGTCATACTATTTTAATTCATTACTTAATGTAATGTAAATAATTACACTTCATTTTTTGTTGCTTAACTTTCATTTTACTGCGTTGCAGCCATGGCAGCTGTCATTGACCAAAAACTGGAAAAGCCAAAAATTTTTACCAATGGTCTATAAATTACCTACCTATTTATTCCAACTCAATACCTATATCTTAGATATTATTCTAAGACCTATATATATCTATCTATCAGCGAAAATAAGACTGTAATGAAAAAATAAGATTAGGTAATTTGTACTGTTATAGATACTTATTTACAAACTCGCAGTGGTTACATTTATGTAGGTACGTCTATATTATTATGTTTTGGATTCAACCTCAGAAACCGGAACCCCAAATTACTTAAAATTGTCCATCTGTCTGTCATATGACCTTTTTTCTGGGAACGCTTGGAGGTGTCAAGTTGAGACGTTTATCAAATACGACCTCTCGGATATGTAAAACCCCACGAGCATTGTAAAAGTTCAAGATAGTCAACTCAATCAAATATTGCATCTATTTATGTTGCACTTTTGTCTAAGAATGATTCAATAAAAAAAACTATGGGATGTCTCTTGAGAAACATTACCTATACATCATCTTCTTCTTTCTTATCGAATGAGGATTAGTGGCCACCTCTGGTGTTAGAGTTTATCAAGCCGCCTTTAAGGCCTCTAACTTGGCTTAACGACTGTTATCAGATGACAACAGCCGGGACCGACGGTTTAACGTGCCCTCCGAAGCCCTCAGTTGGAATACCACTTTAACGGTCACCCATCCGACACCTGGCCGGACCGAGCGTTGCTTAACAAACGTGATCGAGTACGATCAGTCTATCAAGTTCCGCCATGAGCGCTTCCCTAAACATCATAATTTATGATGTACTAGCGGCTGCCCGCGACTTCGTCTGCGTGGAAAGGTGTTTTGCTGTCCCTCGGGAACAATACTTTTTTTCGGCATGAAAGGTACCCTATGTCCTTTCTGTACCCCTGACAACGTGTATGCAAAATTTCATGATGATCAGTTCAGTAGTTAAAACGTGAAGGCGTAACAAACAAACAAACGGGCTTTCGCATTTATAATATTAGTAAGGATAGGTTACGTATATATTTTAAGCCTTTGCCTTTGGTCATTTATGACGACATTGTAGATACTGAAATATATTTCAGCATCGACACTGTTGACTGGGCTATGAAGACTGTATGAGCATGACTTTAACAGGAGTTTCTTGCTGAACCACATTGACGAGTTGTTTATGGAAATGAGCATATCCACTTAAGAGTTCATCCTGTGGTATATCCCTGAAAAATGGTATTTTGGAGAAGTTCTTCAGTGTTGAGTTAGTATCTAGAGACGACGATGTGGTCACGGACGATGTGGTAATATTAGAAAATTCACGTGTTAATTTCGTTTAAAAATGTTTTTCTTCGAAATTTCGTCGAAAAAGTATTAAATACACAAAATATTATATTTCGTATTTATCGCATAAATTACGTTAATTTCGCATTTATCGCTTCTATTTCGTAAAACGAAAATTACGTACCTCTAATCATAAAATATATTTTTCTGAATATAAACAGCAAGCACTTTATTAATTACCTAATACGGCTGTATATTTGCATTTCAACGAAATTCGTGTTTTTCCAATGAAGTTATCTAAAGAATGAAAGCATTATTATTGATGTAAACTTTAGTTTTAGGAAGCAAAATAATTAAATTAGTGCCGTATAGAGAGAAAAACATAATAAATTGCCAGGTATTTTAAAACGAAGACAATCTGTTCAAGTGGAATTTCAAATTTACTTGTCAGAGGTATTTTTCAAAAACGTTTCAGCTGTAACAAAAAAGAATACGACTCATATTTATTTTTTCACTTATTGTTTGTATTGTCTAGGAGTTCCCTATAGAGAGAAAATTTAAAAAAATGCTTTTAATCACAGAGAAATAAAATATTAAAAAATGCTCAAATTGGTACACTTTGACATGTTTTTTTACTGGTATTTACAGAATCTAAAGTAATTTTTAATTTTTCTTAGGAATAATGAGGTATTTGTCTAATGTATTGCGTGTTTTGTATATACTTATATCTATTTAATAATTTAATAGGAATTTTCAAAGTTCGCCCTCATTACGGCTCGCGCTGAGTTGTTTTGATCATTTGTATTGAAAATTTAAAAATGGAACGTGATGCGATTCTACAGCCTTAAGGAAGCATTTGTAGCTATACAATGCAATTAAATTGATAATAGACAGTGATCTGCGCCAATTTCCCTCGAGAATTTATGGATATGGATGGAGTTTATAGATTTTAAATACCTTCATCGTTTTGTAACGTAAGCACTCTAAGATGGTCACTTTTGTTGTAAAAAGAAAATTAACCGCCACTTCGTCTGGGTAGGATAGCTGTTTCATGCGGCTACGAGGCCTACGACAGTCGTAGGCCTCGTAGCACAGAATAACTAATCTCGTAGTATGACTCTGCTACGATTGCTACAACTACGAAACATTTTGCTACGAATTACGAAGTGTCGCTTAATTTGGGATGTTCCATTTGAACAACATAAAATTGTTACGTTTTGTTTGTGTAGTAGACCGAGAGAGCGCGGCGCGAGCTTCCCCCCTCCCCTCCGGACCTCTGAGGAGATCAGACGTGCTTTTTGTATATGTTCGTAAAACATTTTTTTCTTCTATTTGTAATTAAAATTAAATTACAATAATCAAGAACAAATATTAGGAGCGCATAAGAAAGTGGAAGTAAAGTAAAGTAAGTGACGAAGTGAAGATACGGCTTTGGACACGCACACATTGACTGCGCACGTGAGTTTAAACTACACTCCTATGTAACAATACAGAGGTCTCATTGTAGTGGACAGACAGCTGTTTCGTTCGGAAGCGTCGCGACCGACCAGTGAACGCAGAGCCCTGATTCTAGCCTCTGAGAGCTCTTCTTATACCGAACGGATACCTGTTTTGTTTGAAATCGTCGCGACCGACCAGTAATTGCTGAGCCCCGGATTTACCTGTACGTTTTAACCGTTTTACCTTATTAGCTCCTAGTACTACCACGAACGAAACCTGTCATCATGTCGATGTCGATAAGACACTCCCCCCCTGCCTCGGCCGCTGCGACGGCAAAACCGGTCGCGCAAACGCATACTGCATCGGCGCCTGTGTCTGATTGCGACTCACTTGATGATTATGTATCGCAGCGCCAAAAGCGTAAGAGGACGAATACCACAGACGCGCAGCTGGCTAATTTCATGTCGGAGATGAGAAGTTTGTTCTTTAGTTTTAAGGAGCAGCAGGATGACAAGCTTAATAAAATTTGTACCACGATCGAGGAAGTGAAAACCCAAAATAGCGATATTTGAACATCCATAGAGTTTTTATCGAATAAATACGATGCTGTTTTGGAGCAGGTTAATTCTCTCAAGGCGGAAGTCTCACAGAATAAAAATTATATTGCGTCGCTTGAAGAAAAACTGGAAAAATTTGAAAGAGGCTCCCGTGCTACTTGCATTGAAATTAAGAACATACCCGTGCACAAAACGGAGTCAAAAAATTCGTTATTGAAAACTGTTACTGAAATCGGTTCTCTTCTTTCTGTGACAGTACAGCCACAGGAAATAAAAGACATATTTAGAATAAGCTCCAGAAATTCTGAAAATAAAACTATGATAGTGGAATTGTCGAGTGTATTTGCTAAGGATGCGTTTTTGAACGCTCATAAGAGATATATTCAATCGCAGGGACGATTAACCACAGAAAAACTTAGAATTCCTGGACCTCCCGTACCAATTTTTATTTCTCAAAATCTTACAGCAAAAATGAAACATTTATTTTATCTTGCACGGGTTTTCGCCAATAGTAATAATTATAAATATTGCTGGTCAACAAATGGAAAGGTTTTTATACGTGAAAAGGATGGTGCCACTCTTCATTGGATTAAAAATCAAGCCGATTTACAGAAACTTGATAAACAGAAGTGACTATATATATTTTTTGTTCATCTTGCATGCTTAGTCTATTTATACTTAGATTATTTTCTATAAAAATGTTGTTACCTAATAATTATTTAGTTTTGTATAACTCTTTATTGTTACACACACGCATACTCACACATATTCGCTCATTATACTCACACTCATACACTCATACTCAACACTACACACTAATTTTCTTTTTAAATACATTAAATAATACATTTATACTCGCAATTAAATTCAATGACCTTGTGACATTTTTTATAAATGTTTATATTGGTTCGTACATATCTTGTTATGAAATAAACCTCGATCATGGATGAGCTTTTAAGTGTAAGTTCGGAATTAGACCATGTATCTATTTGTACCGCGGATACTTGTTCGCCAGAAAACTCTTCTAATTACTTGCCTAATATACGTCATACTCTGAAGGTCCTCCATGTGAACATAAGGAGCATAGGCAACAGTGTAAATTTTGATAGTCTGTCCATTCTCTTGGGTAGGTTCTCTTTTGAAGTTGATATTGTAATCCTGTCTGAATGTTGGTTGAGTAAATGTTCGATTATACCGAAAATACCTGGTTATTGTTCACATCATTCCAATTTTACCAACCAAAACGATGGGGTTGTTGTGTATCTGAAAAACAGCATTAACGCATCTGTTGAAAAGCATCAATTGGACGAGTCAAACTGCCTGGTCATAAAAGTATCTAAAGAAATTGCCATTATTGCCGTCTATCGCTCACCATCTTACACAAACATAAATACATTTCTAGACTCCCTTGACCGTTTTTTACCTTCACTTCAGTCCTATAAAACAGTGGCATTGATTGGGGATATAAATATACATATCACTCCCGAAAATAATGATGGTAATGCCGACAAATACCTTAATATGCTGGCGTCTCACGCTATGTTGCCTGGTCATTACTTACCCACACGTAACCATAATTGCTTAGACCATGTCATACTAAAAACTGATAGAACGGCTGTCACTTTGGTACTTGATTCCCTTTTTACTGACCACGCACCAGTAGTGTTTTACGTTGGATACAATTGTGACGTCAATAATAAAAACTGTAATCGCATAATAAACCGTCTTGATATTGCAGCCTGTATTATGGACATTGAAAATACAAATTTCTCATCGGTTTTACAGGAATCCGATGCTGAGAATGCAGCTAAATCGTTGGTCGATATAGTATCGAATACAGTTAAAAGCAACTCTCATCTAGTTACTCTTCCATCTAGAAAACGTATCATCAAGCCGTGGATTACGCCAGGCTTACTTCGCTGTATCCGACACAGAGATAAGCTATTTCGCAAATCTAGGCAGGATCCTACCAACGATATTATTGCTGTGTCATACAAACGCTATAAAAATTTCTGCAACAATTTATTGAAAAGAATTAGACGTGAGTATGATCGCTCACAGTTCGACAAAAATAAAAACAGTGTTAGGGGAACCTGGAAAGTAATTAGAACAATTACTAACTTAAAACAAAAGAACACCTCCGATGCTCCTTATCCTTAGCTGGTGATCCGCAAAGTTCGGTTGATGCCGTGAATAAGTTTTTTATCGGTGTTGGTGATGGGCCAGCTGCTAACCTTTCCTCATATCAGCCTGATTGTAGTTCTGAGATATCCTCCCAGGATTCTATGGGTTTATTCGCAACTGATGAATCGGAAATAGATACGATAATTATGGGTCTCAAATTAAATAGTGCTGTTGGATGGGATGGTATTCCTACATCTCTTTTAAAGGCCACTAGGACTGTCATGCTTCCTGTATTGAACCATGTTTTCAATCTCTGTCTTACAACCGGAGTATTTCCAAGTGTTTTTAAAAAAGCAGTTGTACACCCTATTTTTAAGAATGGTGACCGGAACAGTGTCTCAAACTATAGGCCCATTTCTGTACTTTCTATCTTCTCAAAAATTTTGGAAAAATTAATAAACAAAAGATTGATTAGCTTTCTTGATACCAAACAAATTATTTCTGCAAACCAATTTGGCTTTAGAGTAGGAAAATCAACAGAGGACGCTGTTCTCGAACTAACTGGGTCTATAGTTAAAAACCTTAACAAAAAAGTAAAGTCCTTGTGCCTGTTTTTGGACATTGCGAAGGCTTTCGACACTGTTTCCGTTCCAATCCTACTACACAAACTTGAACACTTGGGGATCCGCGGCTTAGCGCTCAATTTGTTTAAAAGTTACCTCTGCGGCAGAAGTCAAAGTGTTACAATTAATGGTATTACAAGTGACGAGAGACCTGTCACTTCGGGGGTTCCCCAGGGTAGTGTGCTCGGGCCAACACTATTTCTTATTTTTATCAATGGACTGTGTCAATTGTCACTACCCAATTGTAAAATTCTGACATACGCTGACGACACAGTGCTTCTTGTCCATGGGCAGGATTGGGAGGAGGCTCGTGCACATGCTGAACATGCTTTAAGAACAGTCATTGATTGGCTCTCAAATAATCACCTCCTTCTTAACCTCACGAAGACTTGCTTTGTGACATTCGCTCCTAGACTTAATTCCCAACCTGACAGCACATTTAATATATCTGCGCATGAAACTTCCTGTCCCACTATGGCCAATCCCCAATGTACTATTTGCAACTGTTTTAAGATCCAACGTTTAAACCACGTGAAATATTTGGGTGTTGTTGTTGACAGTATGTCCTGGCACGAGCACGTCCAGTCAGTATCTTCTCGTATCAGGAAACTGATTTTTGTCTTTCGTAAACTGCGAGGTAGTGCTGATGAAGGCACCTTGAAGATGGCCTACATAACTTTAGCTCAATCAATACTGAGTTATTGTATCACTGTATGGGGCTCCACGACAAAAACCAATCTCATCGTCCTGGAACGGGCTCAGCGAGCGGTGCTGAAAGTAATGGCATTCAAACCCATCTGGTATCCAACCGTACAGCTTTATGAGCTATGGAAGGTTCTTTCTGTGCGTAAGCTTTTCGTTTTACATATTATTCTGTAAACACAAGTTTTGTACCTTTGATCGTGAGTTGGCTTTAAATACTAGAATGTCTAATAGAATCTTTACAGTCGAGAGTTGTTCTACTAAGCTGGCGGGTCGACATTATTTATACCTTAGCCCAATCCTATATAATAAAATTAACTATAAATTGCATATATACAGCTTATCTCAACGCGAGTGTAAGAACGTTTTGTATGAGTGGCTTTTTAGCCTAAAATGTGAAGATATCGAGTCTCTTGTAAACAACTCCGAATGACATTAAACACACACACACACACACACACACACACACACACACACACACACACACACACACACACACACACACACACACACATACATACACACACACACACACACACACACACACACACACACACACACGCACTCACATGCACTCACACTAATTTTCATTTGCACTCTATAAGAATGTTTGTTTCACATAATAGTAACCTTTTAGATTCAGTAAATTTATTTTGTGTTTAACTGTTACATTTCTTTAAGTTCGAGGCGGGCGCTAATAGCTGCGACACAGTCTATGACTAATGTGGTTATTAACGTTTTATCTGATTTTGTTTAAAATCTCAGGCTCAGCGAGCGGTGCTGAAAGTAATGGCATTCAAACCCATCTGGTATCCAACCGTACAGCTTTATGAGCTATGGAAGGTTCTTTCTGTGCGTAAGCTTTTCGTTTTACATATTATTCTGTAAACACAAGTTTTGTACCTTTGATCGTGAGTTGGCTTTAAATACTAGAATGTCTAATAGAATCTTTACAGTCGAGAGTTGTTCTACTAAGCTGGCGGGTCGACATTATTTATACCTTAGCCCAATCCTATATAATAAAATTAACTATAAATTGCATATATACAGCTTATCTCAACGCGAGTGTAAGAACGTTTTGTATGAGTGGCTTTTTAGCCTAAAATGTGAAGATATCGAGTCTCTTGTAAACAACTCCGAATGACATTAAACACACACACACACACACACACACACACACACACACACACACACACACACACACACACACACACACACACACACACACACACACACACATACACACACATACATACACACACACACACACACACACACACACACGCACTCACATGCACTCACACTAATTTTCATTTGCACTCTATAAGAATGTTTGTTTCACATAATAGTAACCTTTTAGATTCAGTAAATTTATTTTGTGTTTAACTGTTACATTTCTTTAAGTTCGAGGCGGGCGCTAATAGCTGCGACACAGTCTATGACTAATGTGGTTATTAACGTTTTATCTGATTTTGTTTAAAATTTTTAGACACAAATAAATTATTTTTGATTTTTGATTTTTTGAAGCGCCTCTGCTTCAGCTTGGGCAAAAATTATTTTAACATTGAAAATGTTTTTCCGTTCGCTCCAGTAGGCCCCCATTTTCGCTGAAAGTGCGACTCGCCCGTGATACCCTGAGGTTTAGGGCCACGAGGACGTATGAGGGCTCAAAAGACGCGGAATTTGAAGGGCTTTAAGGAAATGTAAAAATTATTTTGGAAAACTTAAAAACTTTAAAAAATGTAGAGGAAGTAAAAAAAAATTTTCATGTCAGTGGCCTCCGTGGTTTGGGCTCTATGCTACGTTCGAAGTTTAAGCTTTGATCAATCTGCTACATGTGACAGGAGTGTCATGCATTGACACACTTCAGCTTTCACCGTTATAGAGATAGGTCGTCATGTACAATAAACTTAAGTAAGTATTTAATTTAGTCATGTTGTGTGAATAAAGCCACTCCACAAGCCTTCTGGGTTTTAATTCAATGGGCCCACTGTGCTACATTTAAAAACATAACGTGCAATAATATTATAAGTCTATGATCGTGTTAAAAAACCTGCGTGCGTCCAAGGGATCACTGAGTCACTCCAACAAATGTGATGTTGAGTTGTGTGTGTGCAGAGGGCGGGCGGGTGCCGCGCGCGATGTGCGGGCGGCGGCGGCGGCAGTAGCACGCGCATGGCGGAGGGCGGCGCCGCGCGGCAGCCGCGCCGCGGGCCCGCGCCCATCGCCTCCTTCGATCACGACGTCTCCGACGAGGTGAGGGCACCCGTATGTATCTGTCGCCTCCTTTCTTCTTTTCAACAGTTATTAGATGTCGCATTCCATCTTCAGTTCAGGATGTGACGTTCAAAAAGCCTGCTCCGAACAGAATATGACATCTAGTAACATTTATTCGTACCTAGCCGTCTGCGACCACAAATAATTGTATTTTCAATTTAACCGTTTACAGTCGAGCCCGGAGACAAAGCAAGCTATCCGACTGCCCGAGATCCGCGAGGACTCGAATTCGGTAGCGGGCGCGAGCGGCGCGGACGCTCTCGCACCGCCGGAGCAGCGCGCGCGCTCGCACTCAACGCCGGGCGCGCTGCAGGCGCCGGCCGCGCCGCGCATCGACATTTCGCGCGCCTCCAGCTCCAGCCACCAAGACTCGCGCGACAGCTCACCCGAGCTGGCGCTATTCGCGGGTTCCTCGGCCGGCGCCGGCGAGCTCGGCTTCCGCGAGGACGGCGCGCTCGATCTGCGCTCCTCCACGGAGGAGCTCGCCTTCCTGGAGCCGGCCCCGGGCGAGCGGCCCGCGCCCGCGCCGCCCTCGCGCCGCCACTCGCGCAAGGACAGCCAGGGCTCTGAGACGGCGCTGCTGGCGGTGTCGGGCCGCACCAGCCGCATCTCCAGCGTCGGCTCGCAGTGTTCCGCGCACTCGGCGCTCTCCGCCTTCAGCCGCGGCCGCGAGACGCGGTTGTCGGTCGCGTCGGGTGCATCACGCTCGCCGTCACCGCACAGGATGCTGCTCGAGACTTCATTCTGCGGGCCGAAGCCCATCGAAACCGATCCGGAGATCTGCGGGGCTGCCGTCGAGGAGCGGCTGCTAGAGATGGCGAAGCTGAGCGCCGACCCTCAGCCCGTCCTGCCGTCGGTGGTACCGGTGGTGGTGAGCGCGCCCGTGGATGCGCGCGACCACCGCGAGGTGCGCACCGAGGCGACCGTCGAGCGGGCCACCCCGCGCCCGCCACTCCCGAGACAGACCCCGGCGGCAGACCCTCACTCGATAGTCATCGAGCCGGCGCCGACGACTTCGATCACGCGAGCGTCCTGCGAAACCGTGCCGGCCCCTCCGGACCAGGAAAAGAAACAAAAGGAAACAAGAAATCGAGCGCGAGCCGAAGAGAGACAAGCGAGGTCTCGGGAGCGTCGCGACCCGACGGAGCAAAAAGCTAAAAGTCAATCTAAAGACATCATCCGAATAAGGTTAAAACCCAGTGAAGAGTACGACGACGAGGACGTCGAAGATGAAGATAACGAACGCGTGCCGTTGGCGGGCGCCACGTCCAAGCCGGTGATATTAGAGCTGGGCGATGGTGGCGGCGGCGGGCGCGCCACGCGGCCTACGGACCTGGCGTCGGAGCCGGCGCCCGCGCGTCGCCCGGCGCGCGACAGCCGCACGCCCTCGCCGTCCGGCGTCGTCACTTCTCGTAAATCTTCCTTCTGTTCTTTGTTTAAGTCCCGGGAGACCATCGCTTCCCCCGAGTCACCGTCGGACGCGCTACGCCGCAAGAAGAGCTTGAACGACGGCCGCTCGAGGAGTAGAAGTCGCGATCGCTCCACAACACCGACATCCGCTACGAAAATACGCGGTTCGGTGTTATCATTGTTCAGAACACCGCGTAAAAGTGTGACTTCACCGTCGCCGAGCTCCCGCGAAGGCTCACCGGTGGTGCAGCAGGCGCGCCAGCTCGGCCCGCAGCCGGACCGATCGCGGCGCGGCAGCGAGCGGCTCAAGTACTACGAGGACACCAAGGAGGGCATCATCCACATCCCGTTGCGTACGCCACCCGAGGAAGCGAGCGTGGCGCGCGCGAACGAGCCCGAGGCGCGGCCTGCGTCTGCACCGCAGCCACGCGCCGCGCCCGCGCCGCCCACACCTGTGACCGCCGCCGGGCCCGCGCCGCCCACGTCAGTGTCCGCCCCCGGGTCCGGGCCACGCTCCTCCTCGCCGGCCGTCAGCGCTGGCGCTGGCGACCGATCGAAGCCGATTCAACGGACAGTTCTACCCGACGGCAGCATCATCATCCCGCTCCACTCACCGACGGAACGAACCAAGGCGGAGGACGTCCTCGCGCCCGGCCCGGCCGCGTCCCCGGAGACGAGCCGGTCGATCGACGTCGCGCCCAGACCGTGCTCTTCCGCCGCGACGACGACGAGCGTAGAACGAGCGACAAGTTCAGATAGTTCCCCGATCGCGGTCGGCTCGACGCCGACGGGGACTGCGGCCCCGGCGCCGGCGGAGGTCGCATCCGACGGCGACCGGTCCCGCAAGCGAGAGCGGCTAGTCTTCATGACGCACGTCGGCAGCAGGGACCAAGTTTTCAGCACTCAATTTAGCATAACGAAGACCCCGAGCGTCACGAGCGAGATATCCGGGTCGTTTCCGAGCTTCCTGGATGCGGAGGAGGTGCGGGAGGTGGGCGGGCCACCGCCAAGCGCCTGCACGGAGACGGAGCGGGAGCGGTGGGAGAGGGATGTGGAGCTGCCGAGCGTGGGGGTGAGCCCGCAGGAGGCGCGGGACTCGTCGGGCTCGGAGGCGAGCTCGGAGGCGGCGCCGCCGCGCGCCGGCAACGACGTGGAGCAGCGGGGGCTCGTGGTTCAGGAGTCGTTCGAGGACGAGCTGCCGTACGTGCCGACGACGCTGCCGCAGGAGCGGTCCCTGGCGCTGCCGATGGTGCCGGTGCGCGAGCGCGGCGGCGCGCGCGTCGCCGTGGCTCCCGTGCAACGCCCGCGCCCGCCACACGTGCACGCGCACGCGCCGCGCCCCGTCCTGCCACCCGCTCCACAGGTAGCTATTTAATTATTGAGGAATGGTTTTTTCATAATCTCTGTACGGAACCGTACGATTATTTTTATATACATATTTACGAAATAATGCATTTCATTGACGTATGCTTACGTCGCTATTTTATGTACTGGCTCGCAACGCGAGTATCAATTTATATAACGAAATAAAGTTAGTGCAATTACGGCATTCTACACGGGCAGTTTGATTTATCATCCCCGAATTTATCACTATCATTTAACTATCATATCAATTAATATTGTATGAATCATACATAGTGATATTTTTTTTAGAGCTATTTTTTTTAGTACATAAAATAGCGACGTAAGCATAATAATATGTCAATGAAATGCATTATTTCGTAAATATGTATATAAAAATAATCGTACGGTTCCGTACATCTTCATCAATTAACATACTTACTTAATCAGTAAACGGTTGCAGGCATCGCAGGTGACACAGACGGTGTCGGCGGGTAGCACAACGGGCGGCGCGGAGGGCGACAAGCTGCGCATCAAGCTGCCGCGCCGGCCCCGCACCGGCTCCGCGGGCGCACCGCCGCGCCCCGACCGCGCACGCACACGCAGCGGCAGCGAAGGTCACTACTAGGGCCGAGTATTGTAACTACAGTAGACATCATCATAGACTTCATCAACAACTTTTATTGTCTCCACTGGTGGCTGATATCGACTGCAAAATGCAACTGGTCCATGGTTAAATAAGCCTTCTGAAGTACAGACGAATTCAGTAAAGGTTTACATTACAAGTTTTCAGTCCAAAAAGACTACCTACAGATTTCATATTCGTGATCGTGAAAAATTGATTTTAATTTTTTTGATGTGTCAAATAAGTACTGAATTCAATTGTTGAATATACGTTAGGAGTGGAGACGGGTGGGAAGGCGGAGTGGATCGACTTCTCGGAGGTGCCGGAGCGGCGCAAGCAGCCGACGCGCATCCAGACGCTGCCGGCGGCGCGCGACGTGGTGTTCAGCTACGTGGCGCCCGAGGAGTGCCGCTGCGAGTGCCACGCGCGCGACCCTGACCACGACCCCGACTCCAATCAGTACGTACCACCATAGCGTAGATTACGATAGTGGGGAAACTCGGTCATGTTAACAAGGCAATCAGTTTTTGAGGTGGGGTGCGTTAGTAATACTAGAGGCAATACGATTTGTAACGAGCATGGTCACGTCGGTGGGGGGTCGGGGCTGGTTGGAGACTAAGTAGCCCACATTTAACCTCGACGACTAATTAGGTGGAAGTGGACTAAGTATCTATCTACAATCTACATCAGTACTAACAAATTTCTACGTTTTATATGCATTATTTATCTGACTCGAAGGACCAAATTATTTGTTGGGTTGGGATAATAAGTAACCAAGTACCCGTTAAGCTCGTAGATAATCAAATAGCAAATGTGGCTATAGGTACCTATGTAAAATAGGCACGCACACCATAGAGTATAAAAGTCTATCAGGCAATTGAATTGAATTGAATTGAAAGCCTGAAGATGGAATGCCGAGACGGGCTGCAGACTGCAACCGCACCTTCCGCTACGCTCCAAATTGAACGGGAATTTTGAAGTGTGCGGCGCAAGTGTTTCTATGGGGTCGGTCGCCACACTTCTCCGCTCACTTCAAAGCCATTATACCATACGGTTCAATTTGGAGCGCAGCGGAACGTGCGGTTGCTGTCTGCAGCCCGTCTCGGCATTCCACATTTCTACCCTTATTCGTAACAGATAATATGAGGGTTGTGTTGTCGCAGGGAGTGCGGCGAGCACGCGGCCGCCAGCTAGCTGCCGCCCGCCGCCCGCCGCCGCGCCCGCCCACCACACCACACTGGTCACTGTACGTACGTTACCGAGCTTCACATTCACATTCATAACCAGTTCTAAAACTAACTGTATTACCTACTTAGTTATAGCAGGCCACCTGCACTCGCTCAAGGTCGCGCGATAAGCACCTACCGCTAGCCGTTCGTTCGAACGAACAAATGAGCATCGGGCTGCCAGGCTGCCACACGCCCGCCTGTGTAGTCGCGCGGCATCTTACTGCCTGCGTAGGTATTGCCTCTTTATAATAGTAACAATGTCGAATCGACATTACTGTGCTGTGTACGGATGTCAAAATCAAAAAACCAATAAACAATTGTCGTTTTTCACATTATGATATATGCTACGCAGTTCATTTAAAAGAAGACAACCCTAACATTGCGTCGTCAGAAAAGGTAAGAGCACGCGATAGAAAGAAAGGCAACTACTAAGTGAACTGCGGGACCTGAATTGCACTTTATTGTGTCGGACCAAAGGTCGCTATTTATTTAAATGATTTTGCCGAGTGCAGCTTCTGTACTTGTACTATTAGTTATTGTGCGCTTTTATAATTCTCAACGGCCCGGCACGGCACCGCCCGGCAGCCGTTCAACGGCACAACAGGGAAGTGAAATGTATGGAATCATATGGAGACGCTTTTATATTTCCTCAACGGCACCGGCAAACCGTGCCGTGCCGGCCAAATCCTACGCTGCCGTCGAACTTTTACGATGTAGTGCGTAGCTACAAGGATTTATATGTGTGAGTGTGAGTCCAGAGCAAAGAATATACAGCGTGTATAAAGGGCACAACCAGTATATTAGCGTAATATCGTTAATGTGTTGTTGTTGGTATGCCATGTACCTATGTATGATTGTGGAAACAAATAACATCAAAATCAACAAATAGGTAATATTCCGACAAACAGTTATTTCGATACTGATCGGAAAGATATCTAGGTACTTACAGCGGTGGAAACACCGTTAATAGGGGACTTACCAAAGTTAAATATTGTTACCTATCTCAACAAATAATTACCTAGATATTACTTAAGTAGGTAGTTACCTACTTAATTAAATAATGTGTTGTGTAGATGCCTACCTATCTTGATAAGTAGGTACGTAATGAAAACCAGCTACATATAATATATTATTTGATTTTTAAAAGATTTATTTATCATTTAAGTAAGTACCTACTACCTACCTACATTGTAATATAATCATTAAACAACGTGTAACAAAAAGGGGGTATCAACCCGAGAGGAGGTCAATGTACTCGTGAAACTTCCAACAGAAAAAAAAAATTTTTGAATGTCCCTCCCTATATAAAATGTTGGCGGCAAATTCAAATTTTGAATATAAAATTATATTCAAAATTCTATATAATATTTCTATAAAATTTCTAGAGTCCAAAATTGTATTTTCGATTTGAAATCTTTTTCTGTTGGAAGTGTTCAGATTCACGAGTACATTGACTTCCTTTCGAGTTGATACCTCCTTTCTGTTACACGTTGTATAATTGGTAAACTATTATTTTATGAAATAATTATAAAGATAACAAATATCTAGAGAGAGAAGGTCAACTTTTATTCTTTTTATTATTCTAAAGTAAAAAGTAGGTACCACGACACTACTGTACAATGTACAAATAGTAACTTCTTCGCTATGAGTGTTCTGTGTTGAACATCCAACGGCCGGCAACGGCAGAAATTATAAAAGCGTCTTTCGGCGTCGCCGCTGCCGTGCCGAGCCGTGCCGTGCCGGGCCGTCGAGAATTATAAAAGCGCACTCTGTGGTTATAGGTAATATTATTATAATATAAATACTTAGTATAAGTGGGTATGTGTTGTTCGCAGGACAAGCTTCGGGCGGGGCGTCGCGGCGTCTCATCCCCGCGATCCTTTTATAAACTAAACTAATAGTTATTCTCTAATAACTCGACAAAATGTTATCATTTTTGAGATGTAAATTTACCAAGTTCATTAGTTATATGAATATATTTATAGTGTCGTTTATATCTCTCCTATTAGCCACCGTTGACTACGCATTTTTCGATGTTTATTTAATTGTTCGAAGTATATTATATTGCGGTTATAAGCGATAGTCGCGTATCGTGTGTGATAGTGCGAGAGCGTGTGGCAATGCGCATCCTCCGGCCACCTGTCGCCCCCAGCGAACTAAAATATATGGAACAAGCATTGCGCTCAAAAATGGCACCACACGAAAAGTACAACTATGTGGATGGAGCTAAAAATGCAGGCATTTAATTATGCAGCACAAAGCGTCTGGCACAAAACCAAAGCGCGGGCACTGGTTGCTTATTTATTAGTGACCATAATTTGTATTACTCATATTTTCTATACTTAAACGAAAAAATATGATACCTACGTTATTTCCCCTCTCTATCAGAATGACCTTTTCGCTGAACGACCATTCACGTTGGATGACATGAAAGCAAGATACCTAGATAGCCGAAAGACAATTCAGCTACATGACATAAAAGCAGAGTGCCCAGTCAGCAGAGAGTCAACTCAGCCGGACGACATAAACGCAGAATGACCTAGTAGCAAAACGTCTGAACATTGTAAAAGTCCGTATGTTTAAAATACCTTATTAGCCGGAAGTCAAATTAGTTGGATGACAAAAACATAGAATGAGATAGTAGCGAAAACGTCTGGAAAAGAAAATAGTCTGAATCGTGGAGGTTAAGCAACTTTCGCAAGGGTCGGTAATGGGATAGCTGACCAAAAAATGCTCCTCCGTGCTTCGAAAGGCACGTTAAGTAGTCGTTAACACCCACCAATCCGCATTGGACCTGCGAGGTGGGTTATGCCCCATCCTCTTTATCCACCCATAAGGAAGGCCTGTCTGCCTATACCCAGCAGTGGGTGTCGTGCGGCTGATATGATGAAGGAAAGCCTGTGCCCCAGCAGTGGGGGACATTAAAAATGGCTGATGGTCATAGGCACAAACAAATAATAAATGTATATCAACAAACTAAGCATCTATAGGGGCAGTAAGCGTTCATGTCTATTTAGTAACTATGGCATTTAAATATCCCCTTATTCCTCGGAGATAACTATGGCCAGATAACTGGTTATCTGTGAAGAATTTTTTTCCTCCCATATAACCAGTTATCTCTTAGGAATATATTTTCCTCGAAGATAACTGTTAAAATAATTAGTTATCTGTAGGGAAAATCTATTCCTAAGAGATAACTGGTTATCTCCGAAGAATACATTTTTCTCGCAGATAACTGTTATAAAAAAAAGTTCGTTGATAACTAGTACCTATAATGGAAAAGAATCGATATATGAGTTTATCGATATAAGAACTCTCTACTACGTGTTATAAAATAACCCTTAATGCCGAACATGTTTTAATCAAGAAATATTTAATTCTCACAGTTATCTGAGAGCAAAATATATTCTTCGGAGATAACCAGTTATCTCTTAGGAATAAATTTTCCTTACGGATAACTAATTATTTTAACAGTTATCTGCGAGGAAATTATATTCCTAAGATATAACCGGTTATATGGGAAGAATAAAATTCTTCACAGATAACCAGTTATCTGGCCATAGTTATCTCCGAGGAATAAGGGTAAATATCAAGACGTTTTGCTACTAAGGCGTTTAGCGTTCATGACTATTAAGTAACTATGGCGTTTTAATATCAAGACGTTTGGGAGATATTGTCATTTTACAACGTGGGTATTCTGATAGTAACCCGTTATTTCTGCATATTTTTACTGCCTTCTTTGCGTCTTTTACACCATTTGACTACACAGGACGTCATTTCTAATAAATTTTCTCTTTCTCTTTACAATACAAACTGTAATTATTGTAAAGAACGCTAACGTCAGCGTCAGTCACTGGGTGTGTGGCTGGCCCGACTAAAGCTGAGCGGGTTGTAATTTTTCGGCCCCGTGGTGCCATTTTTAAGCAATATTTGTTTGCAATTACACTTCCATAGGTTTTAGTTCTCTGGCCGCCCCTAGGACATACAGCACGGGATTGATCACCAATGTCACAGATTTATAATATATAGTTACTACCTACGTACCATGTTCTACATTACTCCTACTCAACAGTAGCGACCACTGTACTGTGAACCTATTTCACGTGCCGGACTACAGCTGCGCCACAAAAAAAAAGTTGGAAATCTGACTTTTTGACTATGCCATGATGAAGTCTATAGTTTGTCGGAGTTTGTCGCCAAAAACCAGAGTTTGTCGGTCTTCCGTTTAGGAGATACATGTGGCTCAGCTGTAGAGACGTCTCTACAGCTGCGCCACACAGATCTCGAAAACGGAAGGTCGTAGCGAAAATCTGATTACTTGTATGTATAGCCGTTAGTTTGTCGGAGTTTGTCGCACAAAAACCAGAGTTTGTCGGTCTAGCGTTTAGGAGATACGTGTGGCGCAGCTGTAGAGACGTCTCTACAGCTGAGCCACACAGATCTCGAAAACGGAAGGTCGTAACAGAAATCTGATTACTCGAGTGTGTAGCCATTAGTTTGTCGGAGTTTGTCACCAAAAATCAGAGTTTGTCAATCTTACGTTTAGAAGATATGTGGGGATATGCTGTAGAGATATTTCTACCTGGATCTCGAGAACGGAAGGACGTAGCGAAAATCTCACATATCTCCTAAACGCAAGACCGACAAACTCTGGTATTTGGCGACAAACTCGGTCGAACTACCGACTATAGATATGACTAATCAGATTATCGCTACGACCTTCCGTTCTCAAGATCCAGGTAGAAAAGTCTCCACAGCTTATCCTCACATATCTCCTAAACGCAAGACCGACAAACTCTGGTTCTTGGTGACAAACTCCGACAAACTACCGGCTACACACACGAGTGATCAGATTTCTGTTACGACCTTCCGTTTTCGAGATCTGTGTGGCTCAGCTGTAGGAGACGTCTCTACAGCTGCGCCACACGTATCTCCTAAACGCTAGACCGACAAACTCTGGTTTTTGTGCGACAAACTCCGACAAACTAACGGCTATACATACAAGTAATCAGATTTTCGCTACGACCTTCCGTTTTCGAGATCTGTGTGGCGCAGCTGTAGAGACGTCTCTACAGCTGAGCCACATGTATCTCCTAAACGGAAGACCGACAAACTCTGGTTTTTGGCGACAAACTCCGACAAACTATAGACTTCATCATGGCATAGTCAAAAAGTCAGATTTCCAACTTTTTTTTTGTGGCGCAGCTGTAGTCCGGCACGTACCTATTTCATAATCTATGTGTAAAGTCTGTCCCGTGTCATTGTCTTATGATAAGTGTAAAATGCAATGCAATAAATTAGTCACTATAATGAAATGATTTTCTAAAGATTAGATGAACTGAATGCAACTTTAAATTTGTTGCTGACAGCACGAGCGCCCGAGGCGGAAGTTGCTTATATTTGTATCGGGGAACAACAATGTGTACCACTGCAGTTTTTTGTAGAGCACAAATGCTGAAGCATTGAGCGCATTCATTCGTCCCCGGAAAGCCCTCGGTCGGCGGTCACCGCTGGTTATTGGTTACTTTCATGACTTATACTTTAACGTTTAAGTAAATGAGGGTAATACCAATATTAGATTAAAATCACAGGAAATGCAACGAGACAATTTAAAAGTGTATATTAGGATGGATACCCCACTCATGTTCACGAACCTCGTGCTCCGCGAACCTATGTTTGCGGAGCTCAGCTCTCCCTTTGTGTTCGTTCGCATTGGATCGCAAAATGCGGAGCGCGCACCGAGGTTGGCACAAGTACGTACTCTATGGCGCATTATGAGCCTACCAAGAGTTGATGAATACTGTTTTCGCTACCGTAAACTATCGTTTTCTCTCTTTCACTCGTATCGACTGTGAGCAGTATATCCGATAGTTTACGGTAGGGAAAACAGTTTGCATAAACTCATGGTAGAGCTATTGCGGGTTCGCAGAGCGCGGTGGTTCGCGAACCTAAGTGGGTACACTTTCTTATATATTACGTAGTGGATGGCGAATATCTGGCGATGATCGTCGGCCGGGGGCTACAGCCGGCCGCTCAGTCAGTACTCAGTAGTGGCCACGAGCGCGCAACAGACATGCATTTACTATTTACGTGCGTGTTATTTGAATGTTTTTACTTGTAAACTTGTTCGCCGCCGATGTTTAGACCGCTTTACTGTGCTCCAGCATGTCGTTGCGTTCCTGCGACTAGGTTCAGTTGATGCAATATGTAAGAATGAAAGTACTAATGTTAAAATAAAAATAATTCTATCAGTTTAGAAAGAAGTCTGAAATATGGAGAAAATATAAATTTTTGCTTTCCTTTCTTGACTTTTTCTTCCACCCAGACTTTCGACCCGGCATGCAACGGCGGCGGCGCCGCGCCCCGCCCCTCAATTCTCTAAAAACATCCGCAGCGTCGAGATTCGAGAAGGAAACGTCATTTTTGTGTAGAAAAATATTTCCGACTATCGGCTCGTCGTCAGAGCGTTAGCGTCTATGTGACAACCTTGCCGCATCGTAGAGCTGTTTTTAGAGAATTGACTCACCGGGCGCACCACTCCAGCATTCAAATTAGAGCATTACGTGTGTCGTCCAGTTCTAACCAGGGACCGGAAAACCCCTTTTTTGGTTAACCCAATTGATAGGGAAACCCTATTAAAAAGCTTACCAAATGATAGGGTTTCCCTTTCGATAGGGTTAGTCGACGTCATGCTTACCGTATTGATAGGGTTTTTGAAAATAAATCTATAAAATACCCAATCAAAAACCCTTTTAACGGTTAGCGGTTCATGAAATACCCAATGAAAACTCCTTTAACGGTAAGCGGTTCTGGTCCTTCAGCCTAGGTGGAACTAGGTATAAATTGTTTGAACACGTTTTAAAACCCCTTCATAAAGCCTTCATAGGTTTCACCGATACCGTATTGATAGGGTTACCGACGTTACCGTATTGATATGCGGGCTCCAGACTCCTGCGTAATTCACGGCGTGAAGTGAATTCACGCCGTAATTTTGCCGTGAAGTCGGCGTGAAAAGCATGACCCTCCACACTCGCTATCGTTCACTTCACAGTTTAGTTCGCGTGCTCGTCGAGAATGGACGCCGAATTATGCACTGCTATCTTTGAATTTAGCATCCCATAAAATGGGTTTGGCATGATAACACTCAATAAACACAAGTTCCTGCTCGTTCGACCAAGTGACGCTCATTTTGACGCACCGTACTCTGCAAATAAATAAAAAACCTCAACAAGGCACGGTACTGTTTTCACGCGCGAGTGTGGATGCGTTTGCGTTCACGGGAGGTTCGCGGACCGCGAACCCTTTGACGCGGGCGCAAATACCGACACGGAACGGGGAACAAGGCATGAACGGGCGCGAAAACCATCCACGTTCGCGCTTCACGCCTTTCACGGGTGTTCAGGCGTGAATGAGGAGCCCGCTATAGGGTTTTTGAAAAGAAGTCTATGAAATACCCAATCAAAAATCCATTTAACGGTAGGTAAGCGGTTCCGGTCCTTGGTCCTAACTACTTAATATAAATTCGAAAGCGAGTTTGTTGGTTACGATTTAACCTTAATACGGGTTCGATTCCCAAAAGAGAAAGTAATGATAATATTAACTAGGGCTTTTACTGGCGAAACACATAGCGGAGAACCTTTCGACATCTTCCACCGGCACAGCTTTGGTTTTTCGGTTGTATTGACAGTCGTAAACATCTACCGTCCGCGTGCCCCCCATCAGTTTCCAATAATAAGATCAAACGAACTTCTAGAAGTGAAGTTCGATCGATATTATATGAGTCGCTTCATACTCAGATATAAATAAATATATAATTATTTATGGTTTACTTGTAGTACCCTCCAGGTACTCGGCAGATACGCACTATTTTAAAGAGTATGAAAACTACTAGTTTTAGGAAAGTGTCTCACCACTTCCGGTAATAACGTCACCAACACCCCACCCCAGCTTACTTGGTTACCGGTCTTGCGATCATACCTCATTCTTTTTTGGTGCGCGGCAGTGTTCGCACGTCTCACTCACCACGTCAAAGTGTTGTATTTAAATTTCAAAAAGTATTTTTTATGAATTTAAAATACAACGAAAAGAAAAATTATTATCATGAAGATAGTTCGGTAGTATGAGAGTTTACAAGGTAAGTGAAACTTTATTAATGAGTGTCTATGCTAGGGGTTAACCGTGAGTTAACACAAATAGCATAATTTGCCTGATTGCCTAAAGGCTATCTGTGAGCTAGATATGAGCGCCGATGGGTAAAAGGCCGGCGGCGGCGCGCCGACTTTTTGGGTCGGCGGCGGCGGCGTCGTCGGCGGCGTGACCTCTAAATGTTTTTTTTTCTTTATTGACAGGAAATAATAAAAATAAATAGTTTATCGATAAGAAATACTTGTTTTTTATTAGAATTTAAAAAACGTACATCATATCAGCCGCACGACACCCACTGCTGGGTATAAGCCTCCCCCAAGTATCTCCACGACGATCGGTCCTGATTGGTCCGCATCCAGCGGGTTCCCGCAACCTTCACCAGATTACCGGTCCACCTTATCGGGGGCCTACCCACGGAGCCGAGTACGGTGCGCGGTCGCCATTCCCGAACCGCCTCATCCCAACGTCCATCGATTTTTCTCACTATGTGTCCCGCCCACTGCCACTTCAGCCAAGCAATCCTTCGAGCGATGTCGGTTACTTTAGTTCTCCTACGGATCTCCTCATTTCTGATTCGATAACGTAGGGAAATGCCTAGCATGGCTCTCTCCATTGCACGATGGGTTACCTTGAGCCTTCTTATGAGACCCATAGTTAGCGACCACTTTATCACTGGCTATACACACTGGACATAGACTTTTTAGGCACTGAAGTAAGTTGAACGCGATGATTTTTCGAAGCTTTCCGAATGCTGCCTATCCCAATTGGATTTGACGAGAGATCTCTTTCTCGAAGTTGGACTAACTTAACTGGACTGTCTGTCCTAGGTATACGTAATGGTCAACAACTTCGAGTGTAGTTGGTCAACAACTTTGGGATGGCTCCGCCAAATACCAGCTCCAGACGCTTGAATCCATTGAGCGAAGGGGCAGGAAGATCATCAGCAACGATAATCTTTTTTGTAGTAAGCTGAAAAGCTTCGAGCATAGACGTGGTTGAAGGTTATTGGTCAAGTCGCGTGTGAATAGGTATCTTCTAGGCAAGCGCGTTTCATAGTGAATCGCATCATTGCTTACCATCAAGCGTGATAGCTAGGGTTGCCAGATCGGAAGTCCAAAATATCTGGAGAAAAATCGAAAATGTCGGGATTGTGCGGTTGTTGTCGGGAGGAACAATTATTTAAAATAAAAATGTAACTTTAATGCCTGTATATAGTAAGAAAACGGCCGCGCAGCGCGATTTTTAGTCGGTTTCATCCACTAATCTTGTAAGTTTTTATCTTGCCTGTCAATTATGAAAAAACGGCCGCGCAGCGCGATTTTTAGTCAGTTTCATCCACTAATCCTGTACCTGTGCTATAGTAAAATAAAATGGCCGCACAGCGCGATTTTTAGTTAGTTTTATCCAATAATTTTGTAAGTAATCAGTGGTTTCATCCGTCAAAATAAATAGCTTTCTAGAGAACTTTCGGAACAGCTGATTTTCCGGGAGCTTTTTAGATTTTTCGGGAGACGGGAGATGACCTGAAATTCCGGGAGAATCTAGGTGAATCCCGACCATCTGGCAACCCTAGTGATAGCAGGCAAGCACTTGCCTATCTATCATAAAAAAAGTGTTCCCAACATGAACTGGAGTGGGTGTACAACATGGGTATTCGACATGATTTTCGTTTTATCCATGCTCATTCACTATCATCTAAGATTCACTCTTTGGGAGGCACTACGGAGATCTTCGAGCATTGTGTTCAGAGGTGCGATTGTGTAAAGCAATCGTATTAATTTGACAGTTCATAACTTACGGCAGGCTTATTAGCGTTCTTCGAATGACAGTCGCAATCGCTTAATTGTACAATTATTGCTAACAAATCGCAAATTCGTATTACGGAACGCAAAGTTAGCGACCACTCCACAGTAGCGCTACATGCGAGCGATGGACGAACTAAAAATGCATGACCTCGCCTAGAACACAGCAACCGATTGTTTGTTTTGGTATTACGAAACGTTTTTCGACAGTGACGCGAGAGCAATGGCGATTGAGATTTAACAACTAGTGATATTGTGATTGTTAGCAGTTGCTTAGTCTTTATTTAATAAGTTTCGGCCTTTTTACTATGTTCAACCAGTGGTTTGTGTTTAAATAGTGTTAATAATAAATTGTGTGGTTATATTTTAATTACGTGAAGTAATAATTCACTATGGCAAAAGCTTTGATGCTTAATGGACTATTTACATCAAGAAACCAGTGAAAGAAGGGCTAACGCTGTCCGACTGCGGAGAAGAGTTCGTACAACTGCTGTAAACTGTCTTCTACAGATTTCAGATGTCGAGTTCAGAGCTCACTACAGATTATACAAATATATTTTTAAAAGGTTATGTTCTGAACTATTTTTTTGTTGCCTAGACGGCGAAGGAGGAATAAAATCTCTGTGGAGTTTAAGGTAAACATAGAAAGAAAGATTAATTAATAATACAATTTAAATACCTACCTTTAAACTTACATAAGTATTTTTTTGCAGGTTTTAACTGCCCTCTCTTTTTATGCTACTGGGTCTTATCAAAAGCCTGTGTGAGCATTAAGTTATTTACATGGAATTAGTCAGCCTTGCTAGTGTATTATAATATAATAAGAGAGATGACAGATACATTAGAATATTAATATTCCATAATTTTCCTACAAAATGTATCAGAAAGAATAGGAATAATCAATAAGTAAGTATAAATAGAACAATGTAATTAATTTTATGAACATTTGTAAACAATATTTATGTAAATTAGGTATTGTTTTGTCTCATTTCAGATTTTCAAATCTTCTCATCTTCTAATTTTCTCAGTCGGAGCTAAATGCTGCTCGAAGTCAAAGGGCATGGAGAAATAGGTAAAAAATAAACGGGAGAAAAAACTAGCCCTTGCCAAATTTATTGCTGCTTCTACTTGGTACAAGGTCTCCCATCGTAGGATTTACGAAGCAATGGCATAGCTGCACAGACAATAAATTATTGTAAACATTCATACTGAATTAAATTAGTTTTATTTTACGAAAAATACTTATTATTTCTTTTTTCCCATGTTTCCAAACTTAACATAAAATGTATCACTCGAATTCGTAGAATCCTCAGAACCCATTAAAAAAAATACAGTGTGTTTTTTTGAACAGTGATCAAATTTTGTGGTGTGGCTTAGACCATCAAACTTTGTCTATGGGACCGACTTAATCAGAGCCAAAAAATCAGCTGTTCCATACGTTTTGGTCGAGTAGATATTAATATTTTCTATGGAACAGCTGAATATTTTTTTTGATCTGATTAAGTTGTTCCCATAGACAAAGTTGTTCAGTTTGATGGTCTAAGCCATTCAACAAAATTTGATCACTGTTCAAAAAAACACACTGTATATTCCTTTAACTTAACAATATGTGTAGTTAACAAAATAGGTAGGTACCTACCTACCTTTTTTGTTAACTACACATTTCAATAAGTTGCGCTCTATCAGCTTTCGACGAAACAAAAGCTGCACAAGAATTCCTTTGTACCACTTGAAACCACTTCTATCACCCTAAACGACTTTACAGATTAAGTTTCATTCTAAACATCTTACGTTCTCATTAGAAACATTTTTTATTTATATAAAAGATATCTTTGTTTTGAATAAAGTTTGATTTGGAATTAGTTGTAATAAGTTTTTCGACAATCGCACCTACGCAATCATAAAGTTGTCATTGGTTGCCGTTCAATTGCGAGTGGCGCTAGTTTCCATACATAATAATCGCAAATGCACTCGGCGAGCAATGAGTTCGCGATTTGTT
Organism: Agriphila geniculea; assembly: GCA_943789525.1. NCBI lineage: Eukaryota > Metazoa > Arthropoda > Insecta > Lepidoptera > Crambidae > Agriphila > Agriphila geniculea. Next base: position 3,627,931 of record OX038884.1, on the reverse strand, counting down.
TCCGTAATACCAAAAAAGCAACCGCTACTAGTCTCAGTCGCGTTGCTATTGTACAATTAGCAACCGGTTGCTATATTTCGCTAATAAGCCTGCGGTTTAATTTGTCAAACGGCTAATTCTAATTGTGTACGGAGTTCATTTATGGTTTACGATTAGATCGTCAATTTTAAACGATGAGTGAATGATCTCACGATTTTGACAGATAATTCGAATTGTGTATGTTTTTTGAGCTCATTGCTAATGTCAAATGATTGCGGCGACTCGTGGCTCATGACAATCGTAAATAAACAATAGATCGCCATTTTGAGAACTTGTTTAGAGTGGAATTAGTTTATTTATTTTATTAACTGTTGTAATTGTAGTTTGTAGATTTTAATAACTTTAATACTTTTAGATATTCGTTTTTTAATTTAGAATTTAGTGTAATTGTGGGTGTTTTGGTGTGGTTATTATAGGTTAGAGGTGAGTGTTTAAAAAGTAAATTGATTGAAATAAAATTAAGTTTATTTAGAGATCCTTTTTTACCACAATTTAATGTTACGTGTGATTTTTTAGAAAAAAATGGCGCACGCCTACATGATGGGTATGATTGAGCGCGAGCGTCGCATGAAACGCTCGCGGATGAGGAGGCGACAGCTGCGGAGAGCGTCGGTGCCCTGGGACATGCCAGAAGGCGAGTTCATCAACAACTACAGGCTGTCGTTGCCGTTGTTCCAACAGCTTGTTGATGAACTCTCGCCTTTTATGCCACAAAGGCAGAGATCCACAGGGCTCTCTGTTGAGCTCAAAGTAAGTCCTCCTCCTTTTTTGTAAATGTGAGTGAAGCGTATCCTACTGTTTTTTAATCTTACTTTTAATATTGTAGATCATGGCTGCCTTAGATTTTTATGCTGGGGGCAGCTACCAAAGACGGGTTGGGAAAGATTTTAATTTGGGGCTCTGCCAGACTGCCGTCCATAAGTGTGTGGCTGAGGTCACAGATGCCCTCAATCAGCCGGAAATTTTAACACGGCACATCACTTTCCCAGGCAACCGTGAAGAGAGAATGGCTGTTATGAGAGGGTAGGTACCCATTTCAATTAAGCTGATAGTATAGCATAAGAATAAAATAATTAGTTAACAAATAGGTGCATTAGGTAACTAATATTCTTTTTACAGATTCATGGATGTCTTCGGCTTTCCGGGAACTGTGGGAATTGTCGATGGCACGCACATAGCCATCATACGGCCCCACCATTATGAAGAAGCTTATTTTAACAGGAAGCACTATCATTCATTAAATGCAATGATCGTAAGTTTTTATTTGTAACTATGCCCATGTGTCTGTCTGTGACTTTGTAACTCCCATCCATACACGTGAACTTCAATGCTGTTTAAAATTTGGTAACTAGGTGCTTAGCTGTCTAAATACAATATTTTTTTATAATGTTTTAGATTTGTGATGTGGATCTAAACATCCTACATGTTGACGCTTCATATGGAGGTGCCAGTCATGACTCGCATGTGTGGAATAGGAGCCCTTTGGAGGCACACATGCGAGGCCTGAATGAAGACGGGGAAGTTTGCTGGCTGTTAGGTAAGACATGGAATGATATTCAACTATTCTAAGGCTGGTTATCCACCAGAAATAGGCTTATATGTGTCTCTCCCAATGTACACCGCTGAACACGATCCATGGACACTCTCATTCAGCTCTTTATTATTTCCCAAAGATTTGTAGGTATGTGTTATTTATATCCACCAATTAAAAACAGTCTTTAACGTGCAGTATACCTAATTAACTTTTTTTAGGGGATTCTGGATACGCCCAGCGGGAGTGGATGATGACACCGATTCTGCGAGCGGATCCCGATACCCCAGAACAGCACTACACTGATCTCCACTGCAGCACCCGCAATACAGTGGAGCGCTGCATCGGAGTGTTGAAAGCAAGGTGGCGCTGTCTATTAGCACACAGGACGTTGCACTATGATCCTGTCAAAGCTGGGAAAATCGTTAATGCCTGTGTTGTATTACACAACATGTGCAACCGTGCTCGTGTAGTAGTACCTGCTCTAGATGACTATGATTTAAGAAGAGACGGGAGAAGGCAACCGATGCAGCCAGTTTATGTAAGAGACGGAGCCACTTCGCGACAAGCGTTGGTGGATCGATTGTGGAGGGATAGTCGCCGCCGCAGATAACAAATTTGATTGAAAGCTCATTTGTTGAGTCAAACACTGGCCCTTTTACCTTGGAGATAACTATGGCCAGATAACTGGTTACCTGTGAAGATTTTTTTTCCATCAGTATTACTAGCTATCTCTTAGGAATAGATTTTTTTAACAGATAACTATTAATTTTAACAGTTATTTGCGAGGGAAATTTATTCCTGAGAGATAACTGGTTATCTCACATGATTTTATTTTCATTGCAGATAATAAAATAAATAGTTATCTATAAGGAATAGTACATTACAGCCAAGAATGGGAAATTATTCGAGGTTATGTAAATTACTTCTCGTGCAAGGCTTGTATAGCGCTTTTCACAAAGAAATGCTAGGAATTTTCGAAAAAACTTTTAACAAAAAAGAAAGATTTTTCTTTTTATTTGGTTTTTATTCATTCTTTCTGTTTTCTTTCTTTTTTCCTCCAGAAAAAAAGCATTTCCTGAGAAAAGCACAATACAAGCCTTCTACAAAAAGCAGTTTACATTGTCTCGAATAACTTCCCGTTCTTGGGTGCAATTACTATTCCTAACAGATAACTATTTATTTTAACAGTCATCTGCAAGGAAAATAAAATCCTGTGAGATAACTACTTATTCCTTAGGTAACTTAAGGTTCCTTAGGTGGGTTCCAGATAACTGTTAAAATAAATAGTTACCTATAAGGAAAATCTATTCCTAAGAGATCACTAGTTATACTGAAGGTTATCTCCAAGGAACAAGGGCTATGAGCGTCGTATTTTTTTTCTGTTCAATATTATCTATATGTATGGCACTTTTCACCCATAACATAAAATCAATAATAATACTAGTTTTGGTTTCTCTTTTTTTAATTGCAATCATTTTACTTTCTATAGTCAGTAGTTTTGTAAATAAAGACCTATGAAAAGCTTTTGGATATTAGTTTTCTATTCAATGCCTTAACATGGGTAGCCTTAGTATGTCATGCTCTCTTTAATCATTTCTGCGGTGGTGTCGTGTTCGTGCGAAACGATGGCTGGTTCATGCGTCATGCTCGTGAACGGGAGCTGCCAGTGGTAATGGGTCTGCTTTCTGACTACCTATCTTAACGCATATTGAATTGTAAGAATTGCGGTTTTTTATCTCTTGTATCAAGTGATTTTAGTAAATAGGTATTGCATACTTAGGTGCACTTTCGAGTAACAGTAGTGATTTCTTAACTAGTTGAAAGTTATTTACTCTCATAATTACCTATCCAATATGTACATACCTAGGAAATTAATTTCAATACCTACACTTTGTATGTTAACTTTTGATAATTATTGTGATGGAAAATGACTTCACTTTAAATGTTGAGGTAATTTTTCAATGTTGACGACTCTGTATGAAATATACAGGGAGAAAAAAGCAGCCCTTGACGAGTTTCTTGCCGGTTCTTCTCGTTACAAGGTCTCCCGCTTAGGGTTTGCGAACCGATGGCGTAGCTTCTATGACATTCACAAGTGCTTGTAACAGCCTAAATAAAACTCTGTATAAATATACACATTCTTTTTATTAAAATGTAGTTAGCCTTAAACACCTCAAATATTTATTAAAAAAAAAACATTTTCTGCCTACTTATTTGAACTTACTTTCTTGCAACAAATGACTAAGCTCAATTTTAACTTACACATACAAGATTAATAATTATTTATTTAAATATTTTAATCTTGGCTTACGCATTTGTACTAATAGTTTCTTTCAAAAATTGGCAGCAAGCTTTAGCTTTAGTTTAACTTGACACTTACAAACTAAATAAATAATTTTTTTTATTTGAATCACAGCATTCATACTTTTATAGTTTCATACAACAGTTAATGGCTAAGCTCAATTCAAGATAAATAATTATTTATTTAAAGAAATTATCACAGCCTGCGTATATTTTGTTTTTTCTCACGAGTATTTAATCAGTCTTTATCTCTAGTCTTTTTTAAATATTTTAATCACAGCTTCTCATTTATTTTGTACTAATAGTATTTACTAACAAATAGTTATGCAGTCTTCAGCTCTTGTCTTATTTAAACATTTTAATCACAGAATTCACACAAATAGTTTCGAAAACATACTCAATTACAAGATAAATAATTATTTATTTAAATATTTTAATCACAGCCTCTCATTTATTTTGTCCTAATAGTATTTACTAACAAATAGTAATGCAGTCTTCATCTCTAGTTTAACTTACACTAACAAACTAAATAAATAAGTACTTATTTAAACATTATAATCAGAGTTTTCACACTAATAGTTTTTGTAACAAATGGTTAAGCTTAAATTTAACTTACAAGATAAATAATTATTTATTAAAAATATTAATCACAGCATTCACAGCCTAGGTACTGATTACTCAATTTTCCATATAAACAAATTACGAAATATTTACAGATGACATGTCGAATTGAAATTTAGTTTTGTAAACATAAGATGGTGATTTTATGGAAATATAAAACGGAATAAATTTTTGGCGATTTCAATTTTGTGTGAAAAATTTCAACTCGCTATTATTTCATATTTGGAGTTTCATTTCGAACTGACATGTCGTTTGTAAATGATATGGAACTAACCGCCTAAAGGTCAAAACGCACTTCAGCGGCATTGCGCGGCGCGGGCAGGCACGGACCGACGCGACTAAATATTACTTATATTAATCGCAATGATGCAAACCGCATTAAATCGGCGCGGCGCTGCTTTGATGCGGTTTGCATACAAAATATTTGGCCACGTTGGTTCGCGCCGCGCTGCGCCGCTGAAGTGCGTTTTGACTTTGAGGCTGCGGCTCCATCACCACGGCGGCGCGGCGCTGTATACCGTGTAACGGCGCGGCGCACCGCTCGGTATTTTGTTTTATACAGAATACGTCGTTCACGGTCCAATATCAAGATAAAAAACTGACTATCATTCCAAACATACATCCCGCAGGCTGATTATCTAATTAAAAACTATTTAGCGACCGGTCTCATATGACAGATGACTGTGCTGTGATACATTGCTTCTTCTTTCTGGGGTAAAAAAAACATAGCAAAGAAAAGTAGCAATATATCACATTCACCTGTGAACTGAAGCCGCTCGCTAGGTGGTTTTTAATTACATATTCAACCTGCCGGTCAAGTTAACTCGGCACGTGCAACCCCTCTCCTTTTCTCTTTTCCTCACGCCACCGTCAAGTTTTTGAAAATTTTCGATAGATATACTACGACATCGACGCTACGCTACTGGCATGACGACGGTGGCGTGAGGCAAGGAGAAAAGGAGAGGGGTCGCGCGCGCTTCAGGTGCCGAGTTAACTTGACCGGGTTGTAAGTTTTTTGACTTGATATGGACCGTGAAAGACATATTCTGCAAAATACGAACAGACTTTCGAGCAGCGCACCGCGTCGCGCCGTGATAATGGGGCCGCAGCATTATTTATAAAACCAAGCAAAGTTGTAGGAGGCTTAAAATATCTATTTATGCAACTGTAGTATAATGAGGTGTATTAAACTCATACATAATTATGTGCAGTTGCATACAAGACTTTATCTACACCCATGATAATTATGTATCCTGTGAAAAGGAAAGGAAACATTGAAACAACCAGTGTCATGGTAGCGTAAGGTCTGAGCGGGGGCTGACCGCGCCTGCCACGCGCGTGTTCGTAATGAAATCATCCGAACAAGTGTTTCAATGTTGTACTGGATTTCATAATGTAACTCGTCGCGCGTGGGCGCGGGGAGCGCGACATGCTCTCGTTCGGATATTGTGGTTACTATGACACTGTTTTAATGTTTGCTGTAAGCTGCTTTAGAACCTTTTATAGAGGATTTAAAGCATAGGTGTAGATAAAGTGACAAAATGATAAAGATAAATTGGGATTAGATATTATTAGATACTAAAATAGAATTACCGAATAAGGCCCTAAGTTTTTATGTAGAATGTAAGTTGCACAAGCCCTCTTAACGCTCCTGTCTTGTTCGGTATAGCTCGAGCGCTTGTACCGCGATCTCCAGTATGCGTTCGAGCACGCGCAGTCTAGCCCTGTCGATTCGAAGGCGCTCCTCTTCGTATCGTCGTGCCCACACAGGAGGGTCATCATAACGATGCCTACGGTCTGAAAAAATAATTATTTTTATTGATAGTTCTTTAATGTAGGTTATATTTATACACCCTTAATAGCTACATTAAGACTATCAGGCATCTAGACTTAGATGTACCCTATAGAAGTCTTCGCAAGAAGGGTGCTTACATAAAAAAAGCAGGTTACAGGTACCAGCACCCGAAGGCCTGTGTCTAAACAGTGAACACTGACTGGCTGACGATAATCCCCAAAAAACTGGCAAAGTGCGAGTCGGACTCCCGCACGAAGGGTTTCGTACCAAAAAAAAACACGTTTGTTGTATGCGAGCCCCCCTTAAATATGTATTTTATTATGTTTTTATTATTGGTTGTTATAGCAGCAACAGAAATACATCATAACTGAAAATTTCGACTGTCTACCTGTTGTCGTTATTAATATCGAGCAAAAAACGGCAAAAAAATCACGTTTGTTGTATGGGAGCCCCCTTAAATATTTATTTTATTCTGTTTTTAGTATTTGTTGTTATAGCGGCAACAGAAATACATCATCTGTGAAAATGAGATACAGCCTGATGCCAGACAGACAGACGGACAGCGGACTCTTAGTAATAGGGTCCCGTTTTTACCCTTTGGGTACGGAACCCTAAAAACCATAACGATACAATACTTACTAACAAACAAATAGCTATTCTTTTGTCGTGGACTGTTTGTATGTATAGTTTTATTAGTACTTACAAGGACGAGGGTTGCGGACTTGAGCACCCGTTCGACCCCGCCTCGGTCCGATTGGCACCGAATCTTCAGAAGAGCCAGCCGACGGTGACAGAGGAGGAGGTGATGCAGGGTTTACTGGCAGTACTGGATCAAGAGAACCAGCATTTTGAAGCTAAAAATAAAAAAATAAGATTCGCATCTTAAAGTGCAGGGCACTGCTAGTAAGGGTGCTATATTGATTTAACTCAATATATCAAAATCGATTCAGCAAAAAGTGGCCCATGTGTTGGCACAGGCCACTTTTTGCTGAACCTATTTTTTAGATAAATAGACGAGGCACTGGATCAGTCCAATGCCTTGTCTATTTATCTAAAGCCGTTGAGGAGTGAAAATGGAACAATCACCTAAAACATTGCTACTTCCATATTGTATAATAATAATAATAAGTAATTTGCACCTCTATATTTATTCCTTGTGACAAAGGTGGAGATGGTGGAGGGTTCGGCAGGACGGAACCAGAAGATCCAGCATTTAGGAGCTGCAAAAACAGAAAAAATGAGATCCATGGATCTTGTCGTTTTACTAGTAGCGCCCATCACCTATGATGTGGCACTACTAGCTACATTATAATGTATAATTCAGTAACCATGGACGGTATACATCAACAATATAAGACTTTAGCTGAAAGTGCATCTTTTCATTTTTTCCCGTCTATTTATCTAAAGCCGTTGAGTGAAAATGGAATAAACACCCAAAACATTGCTACTTCCACGTTATATAATAATAATAAGTAATTTGCACCTCTAGATTCATTCCCCTTGATAAAGACGTAGATGGTAGAGGTTCCTGCCGAAGCGGGACAGAACCAGAGGATCCAGCATTTAGGAGCTGAAAAACAGAAACAAACTAGATCCATGTGCCATATAGCTGAATGACTCATGTAGCTTCACTATAGTAGTGTCTTGTCCACATATTATATTTATTTACCCATAGTCGAAGCAAAAAGAAGGGTATATGATTTTTAATGGTAAATTTTAGAAGGCATGCATCAACAGTATAGGACTTCAGCTGAATGTGAAAAATGTGAATAACTTTCCACTCTATTAAATTTATAATATACCTATCAAATTCTATCTATTGTAATCTTTAAATTTTTAGATAAGTTTGACTGGACTTGCTGTCGTTTTGGAGTATTTTATAAGCCTGTAAATTTTTTGTATAAATATCAATACTTTTACAATGTAATATAATAAGTACTTAGTTGTGTTTACTTATACATTGTGTGATGAAGTTAGCTATCATGCACCTAATTATATAGGTGCTGGCACAAATCCTGAATGGTGAGAAAATTAGAGGGATCACTGCGCACGTTTGCAGTCACCCCACACCATGTTCCCTGCCAATGAGACCTAAATATTATGCATTAAATTTCACCACTCAAGAACCGTGCCGATGCCTGTCTTGGTCCAGTAGTATGCTTATTACTTGTTCCCTTTTATACTTACATTGCGTACAGGACTGGCGGCTGGTGGAGAGCTGATTGGCAGGACAGCAGGTGCTGAATATCCAGAATTTGGCAGCTGCAAAAACAAAAAAAATGAGATCCACATTGATAACTACAAGGCACTGGGCTGCGCTCCGAGGTTCAGAGTGCAGTTGTTTTTTAACTCACTTTAAGGTTCCGAACGACCGAAGAACTTTAGATGTCATTACTAATACAAAATCTTTTTTTTCCATTTGGAATATGAATAATTTAAACTTTCTTATACACTAAACCAAATAAAATGTGTTTTTTTGAGGAGCAACCATGAACTTTTTGAAACTTAGACACAAAAACATCAAAATACAAAATAATGTCAATTGACTTTGTCAATGTTTTGTATAAATAAATATCAAAGCGTTTTTCAACGACCGATTATGATGGTTAAAAAGTTATAACGCTCTGGCGTTTGGAACGGGAAAGTTGTGTAACCGAATAACACACACCACACTCTAATGTTTGGAACGCTATCTTGCATGCATAGCATAGGTCCTGAATGTGCGTCTGCTAGCTAAAACATGCCTGCCAGCAACACATACCTACATCACAAATATATTTAACATTAATCATATGTTTATTAGGTATATTTTTTGTTTCTTTTACTTACATTTAATGGAATCTGCACCTCTGGGTGTCCTGCATAAGAAACCTCCCCCAGTAACTGGAGTATGCGGCTCTCAGTTAAAGTGAGAGGTTTCTTAGCTGGCCCTCCCCCAGTCCCCCGGGCGTGTTGCCGGATCTCCGTGTCCCGCTTCCGCGCCCGGTATTTTAACTCGTGCCAGTACTGAAAAAATGTGATAAAGCTTAGTTACTGTTGTGTTGTGTTGATCACTTTATTGGTTAATCCCAGTTAAAACACGCCTTACGGTTTTCCATGCTTGGGCCTCTTTTGTGGCCCCATCTCCCATGCTGTTGAGGGTTCTGGCCGTATTGCGCCAAAATTCGTCTACGCGCTGACCGGCCAAGGCGCCCCCCATCACGCGGCCTCGCGCTATATCTTCGTTGCTTTCCAACAGCCCTAGTAATGCCTCCACTTGGGCGTGGGACACTATTCTTGCCTTTGGCACTGAAATTTAAATGTATTTTTTGATATGAAGTTATCATTAGATTATAGGATAAATACGACTGTTATGGTGAAGTTTAGATTGTTTTTACATAATTTACACTTGGTGTTTTCTGTTTTTGATAGAACGCAATAGTATATAATATTTTTTACTTACTTGTGTAGTGTTTAAAAACAAAGTCGGTAAAAACTTAACAAACAAGTTCAAATTTTTTTCTTCGTTGGTTATTATGACGTATACGTAACATTGACAATTACTTGACATTTATGACAGCCCACAGAACACTATATTCAGCCCACTAACGCCATCTCTGTTGAGTAGTAGAAAACTTATCCCGCCACCTAGGGACGGGTAGCCGAAACTCTGTTTTCATTCGCTCGTTGCGTTTGGTTACTTGGGTTGCATAGACATATTTTTAGTATGATTTCAATGTTTTTTTAGATAAAAATTTATTTATGAGGTGAAATAGAAAAAAATGATAAAAAAGACGCATTTTTTAAATATTCCATATTATATTGAAAAAAAAAACATGGTAATTTACTGGATGTTTTGCATAATGAAACGCAATTTCATAATACGTTTTTAAGCGACCGGTCACTTTTAGGTCTTCATGGAATGGACAGATTTACACAATTCGAATTTGCATTATACGATCGATGATCAATTGTATCGATTGTCCATCCATGAACAATCTTACGCAATCGCACTTCAGGTCTTTCATGGTCTCGGCACTCTCAGCCATAAGAACTATAACATCGGTAAAACGACGGTGTGTGGCCATTAATGTTGATATCGATTCCTTTCCAGTCCAAGAACTCAAAGATGACCTCCAACGCAGCTATGAACAGTTTCGGAGAAATAACGTCTCCCTGTCTCACACCTCGCTGCAGTTGGATGGGGTTTGTGCTCTGGTTCTGAACTCGGACCGACATGGTGGCATTTTCGTATAAGTACCTCAACACCTCGATATACCTGTAGTCAACTTTGCACCTCTGGAGAGTCTGCAGCACCGCCCAGGTCTCTATCAAATCAAAGGCTTTCACATAGTCCATGAACGCCAAGTAATAGTTCCAACAGTAACTGTGTTTATTAGACTTTAATTATAAAATGGAAGAAACGGTAATTTTGTCTAGTTTTGTTTTAAAAACGTCCCCAATTTGTTCTTCTAATAACGACGACAACGAAGACGTGGCCATTTTGATGCAAACGTGTAACGCGTTCTATCCTACCATGAAAACGAGCCTGGTTATACTGATTCATTCAATCTTTTCTCTCGCTCGGCGCGCCGTTGCCTTTTCGCGGCGGCGGCGGCGCGGTAGAATTGGCGGCGGCGGCAACGCGCCGGCGCGGCGCTCATATCTACTGTGAGCTAATACAATGGCTAAAATATATTATTAATAATGAATATCATATTTATTTAAAATGCCGCCTAGAGGTTGACTGCGGGTCAACACAATATGGCGTTTATTAAACACCGTGGCACATGCGCGGTAGGGCCCCTGTTTTGCTTTATAAGTATCTATGCTCGGGGTTAAACGTGAGTTAACACAAGTAGCAAATTTTGCCTAGGGGTTAGCTGCGGGCTAACACTATGACTAAAATACCACCTAGGGGCTGACTACGAGTGAACCCAATATGGCGTATAATTAAACACCGCGACATTTGCGCGGTGGGGCCCCCGTTTTGCTTTATAAGTATCCATGCTCGGGGTTAACCGTGAGTTAACACAAGTAGCAAATTTTGCCTAGGGGTTAGCCGCGAGCTAACACAATGGCTAAAATATTACCTAGGGGTTGACCGCGAGTCAACACGTGGCGTTTAAACACTAATCTGTTTGACAGATTTTGATTAGGCACTTGTGCCTTCACTTCATGTACGACAAACGGCTATTTTGAGCACTCCGATTTAGAGGAGCTTGTCTTACTTAATTTCCAATCGAACCAGTTACGATAACATTTTAACTGTGACTTCAACCCCGACACTCGAACAACTTTCGCAAAAGGCTTCATCTCCTCAGGTAGATAGAGCGAGACCCATAGCTGCAAAGAGCTATTAATGACGCACCTGCATTAAAATTTGTAGAGGGTGTCGTAGCTAACCTCGCTAATCTTTAAACCATAATTAAGATCTCTGTTGTCATGCCAGGGTCTTACCTAGCCAACAACAACAACTGGGCATTGATATTCCCGTGATAAGCCAGGCGATGACCGCCTTAATAAAAAGCGAGCAAAGTTACTGCCATTAAATGTCGCCTCTTGAGCGACCTCCATTGTAAAACATGTACCGAATGCCTAACCTGGATAAATCAGTTTCGCAAGTTATCCAAGATTTATAGAAAATTCAATCTTTTCGGTAGCAGATTGTTCGATAAAACTAAAGCTAAAGCCAGCAAAAGACGGGGTTACAATCCACAGAACAAAGAAAAAAATTATGTTCTGTGTTTACAATCCAAAGCCACATCATCATCCACTTAAATGTGAATGCCTCGACTCACTTCATGCCGTACTTCCGCTGAGTCACGATCGCCATAGAGAATACTTTAAACCATGGAAAGTAATAAAATTAAACATTAAAACTAATTACTTTCCTTGATTAAAATTTATACTGTGGTGATTGATGACTCAGACATTTTGTCTGTTGTTGTAATGCACCCATTCTTATCTTAAACTTTCGCCATACACTGGCAGGGGGCGCCCCTTTTTGTTTTTGTGATGGAAGCGCATTTTTATGTAACTTGATCTCTAAAGTTTAAACAGTCATCACAGCTGATTCTCATTAGGTAGTAGGTTAAGAGATGATTCTCTTAACCTACTACCTAATGAGAATCAGCTGTAAATATTGCTGTAGACGATCAGCTAAGCAGAGACGTGCCGGACTACAGCTGCGCCACAAAAAAAAAAAGTTGGAAATCTGACTTTTTGACTATGCCATGATGAAGTCTATAGTTTGTCGGAGTTTGTCGCCAAAAACCAGAGTTTGTCGGTCTTCCGTTTAGGAGATACATGTGGCTCAGCTGTAGAGACGTCTCTACAGCTGCGCCACACAGATCTCGAAAACGGAAGGTCGTAGCGAAAATCTGATTACTTGTATGTATAGCCGTTAGTTTGTCGGAGTTTGTCGCACAAAAACCAGAGTGTGTCGGTCTAGCGTTTAGGAGATACGTGTGGCGCAGCTGTAGAGACGTCTCTACAGCTGAGCCACACAGATCTCGAAAACGGAAGGTCGTAACAGAAATCTGATTACTCGTGTGAAGTCGTGTGTGTAGCCGGTAGTTTGTCGGAGTTTGTCACCAAGAACCAGAGTTTGTCGGTCTTGCGTTTAGGAGATATGCGAGGATACGCTGTGGAGACCTTTATACCTGGATCTTGAGAACGGAAGGTCGTAGCAAAAATCTGATAACTCGAGTGTGTAGCCATTAGTTTGTCGGAGTTTGTCACCAAAAATCAGAGTTTGTCAATCTTACGTTTAGAAGATATGTGGGGATATGCTGTAGAGATATTTCTACCTGGATCTCGAGAACGGAAGGTCGTAGCGAAAATCTCACATATCTCCTAAACGCAAGACCGACAAACTCTGGTATTTGGTGACAAACTCGGTCGAACTACAGACTATAGATATGACTAATCAGATTATCGCTACGACCTTCCGTTCTCAAGATCCAGGTAGAAAGGTCTCCACAGCGTATCCTCACATATCTCCTAAACGCAAGACCGACAAACTCTGGTTTTTGGTAACAAACTCCGACAAACTACCGGCTACACACACGAGTAATCAGATTTCTGTTACGACCTTCCGTTTTCGAGATCTGTGTGGCTCAGCTGTAGAGACGTCTCTACAGCTGCGCCACACGTATCTCCTAAACGCAAGACCGACAAACTCTGGTTTTTGTGCGACAAACTCCGACAAACTAACGGCTATACATACAAGTAATCAGATTTTCGCTACGACCTTCCGTTTTCGAGATCTGTGTGGCGCAGCTGTAGAGACGTCTCTACAGCTGAGCCGCATGTATCTCCTAAACGGAAGACCGACAAACTCTGGTTTTTGGCGACAAACTCCGACAAACTATAGACTTCATCATGGCATAGTCAAAATGTCAGACTTCCAACTTTTTTTTGTGGCGCAGCTGTAGTCCGGCACGTTAAGCAGAGAAAGTTTGTGGAAAACTATTTTAAGCCTGGCCACATACAGACGGAATTCCGAATACCACACACTCATGCGGGATTTTTCCATTATCGATATTCCGAATCAGGATTCCGTCTGTATGTGGCCGGGCTAATTATTTTAGCCTAGGGGCAGTACCGGCTAACGAATCGAACTTCGGAATATGCCGAGTTTCAAATTAAAAAAGATAAATTGAAGCAAGGAATTTCGTATTGTACTATTTGTTGAAGTTATTTGGAAGATATGGATTTTTGTGTGACCTCATGAATTAGGGTTCGCCATTTGGCCCAATTGGGGCTCGATTTATGTTTTAATTTGAAACCCGGCAGACTTTTCGAAGTTCGATTCATTAGCCGGTACGGCCCCTGGCCACATACAGACGAAATTCAACCTCAAAATTTCGCCTTTCGCCGGGCTAAGGTCGGCCACATAACGGAAACGGAATTCCGTCTCTGTGTGGACTAAACGTCTTTCTTTCATAAAGCACGCAAAGATCTAATAGAATGTTGTGAATTAAAACAACAAGGTACGTAAATAAAAACAATTTTATTAAATACAAGCTGGTTTGCCCAACAGATTGATCACTTTCACTTGACTTGACACGAGCTGCAGTCTCACTTGAACACCTTGCCCTGGTTGAAGGGCCGGCCGGCCTTGTCTTTGCCGCTCCACGAGAAGTACTCCTTGACTAACCGCTTAGTTTCCTCTGTGTTGGGGTCTAGTTTCTTCCAGTCATAAGACTCGTAGTCAATCTGCCAGCAAGGATTGACAATGTTACTTTAAAATTATCGTTATTCAGTCGTTGGTATTGGCATTATTAAGTTTTTTTTATACACAACGGAATAGTGGTTGGCCTTTAACTCACTTGATGTTAAGTGACAATAAGACCGAAGGTGGAAGCGCACTACACCTGGAATCCTCATCACTGAGGAACTGGTTATCTTACCTCAAACTGCCGGAACACAATTTTTAATTGTTGTTATGGCGTCAGACTTAGGTAAGATTCTGGTAGCTAGCCAGGCGCGCTTGAAATAAGCTTTGCCACCAACGAAACCGAGTACAAATTGTACCCCCCTGGGAATCGAACCCGGGGCCCAGCGTCTTACATGGGTGGGCGAATCACTAGACCACAGAGGCGGTGTGAAATTTCAACCGTACGGCCACGGTTAAACCTTTCCAACTTTCTGAATATTGGATCTACGAATTTGAGACTTTCATTGTTAGTTTTCTACAATTCTTTCGTAATGTTGATGTAGTCGTTTTTTGTCAACACCGTGGCCGAGCAATCGAAACGGACACATGAAACACCCTGTATAATAATATTTTACAGAAATGGTGTTATTTATCAAATGTATTTTTGTGTTGTTATGTTTGTGTACTATCCCCGTCAATTGGTAATGCGCCTGGCGGCCATGATTATTTTAACCTCAAAAACTAAAAACAATTGTAAAATTTTTATATACCTAGACCCTACCTTATTGAAAATAAATAATTCAATAATTAATATATTAGATTACCTATTAAAATTTTCTTGTTTCATGACATTTTTAGTTGCGGATCACGTCAACGTGAATGTTAACGTGACAAGGTTCCAGCGCATTACCAATTGACGGGGATAATACAGTAGGGTATCTGCCAGTCGGGCGACAGCGGGAAGACGAGTTCGTGGCCGCGCCACACGCCCTCTATGGTGGAGTGGTTGTAGTACCTGCCAGTCGGGCGACAGCGGGAAGGCGAGCTCCTGCCCGCGCCACACGCCCTCTATGGTGGAGTGGTTGTAGTACCTGCCAGTCGGGCGACAGCGGGAAGGCGAGCTCCTGCCCGCGCCACACGCCCTCTATGGTGGAGTGGTTGTAGTACCTGCCAGTCGGGCGACAGCGGGAAGGCGAGCTCCTGCCCGCGCCACACGCCCTCCATGGTGGAGTGGTTGTAGTACCTGCCAGTCGGGCGACAGCGGAAAGGCGAGCTCCTGCCCGCGCCACACGCCCTCTATGGTGGAGTGGTTGTAGTACCTGCCAGTCGGGCGACAGCGGGAAGGCGAGCTCCTGCCCGCGCCACACGCCCTCTATGGTGGAGTGGTTGTAGTACCTGCCAGTCGGGCGACAGCGGGAAGGCGAGCTCCTGCCCGCGCCACACGCCCTCTATGGTGGAGTGGTTGTAGTACCTGCCAGTCGGGCGACAGCGGGAAGGCGAGCTCCTGCCCGCGCCACACGCCCTCTATGGTGGAGTGGTTGTAGTACCTGCCAGTCGGGCGACAGCGGAAAGGCGAGCTCCTGCCCGCGCCACACGCCCTCTATGGTGGAGTGGTTGTAGTACCTGCCAGTCGGGCGACAGCGGGAAGGCGAGCTCCTGCCCGCGCCACACGCCCTCTATGGTGGAGTGGTTGTAGTACCTGCCAGTCGGGCGACAGCGGAAAGGCGAGCTCCTGCCCGCGCCACACCCACACTCCTGAGATGGTGGAGTCGTTGTCGGCCCCGAACAGGCACACGGACGCGAACGCCTGCTTGCGCATCTTGTCCAGCCGCTGGAACATGCCTGCGCGAGGGGAACGAGGCGTTCATAAAGATCGTGTCACCGAGGGCCATCCCGGCTAACGCATCAAACTTCGGCAAGTCTGCCGGGCTTCAAATTGAAACAGATAAATTGAGCCCTAATCAGGCCGAAATGGCAAACCCTTAATTCATGATGTCACACAAACATCGATATCTTCCAAATAACTTCGGCAAATAGTAGGTATAAGGTTCGTCATTTACATGAACTTCATATCGATGTCTTTACGCGGTAGGGGGGCTGGAAGACTGGCAGATTACGATGTCTGGTTATAACGGAGCAGTTGAACGAAGTGTCTAGGGTGTTGTGTAAGCGAGTACATTAGCTAGCTAGTATACCTGTGATGAGATTGCAGCTCATGAACACCTTGGCGAGCTCCTCGGGGTACTTGTACTCGGCGTACCAGATGCTGTAGTGCTGCGGGTCGAACTTCTCCCAGAAGTACGGAACGGACTTCTCCTCCGCCTCGTTGGAGTAGAACCGCTTGAAGTCGTCCATGTTGAACGTGCTGCCAATGCAAACACACACATATTACTAAGATTATTAATATATTTAAAAAATACAAAATTGACTGACCTGTTTTCTAATATATTAATAATTTTAATATAAAAATAGCATTGTGAATGCCTAAAATTAAATAACACATATTACAGCTTGACCATAAAGAGTTGAAATTAAATAAAATGGAACTAAAAATTTTCAGTACTAAATGTAGTCAATGTTGCCAAATTATTCGTGATTTTGACGTATTTACATAGAAAGTGGCGCCCTCAATTTATGTCAACTCTTTATGGTCAAGCTATACTGTTTCTTTAATACAATGATGGTGTGTATGATCAACACAGATTTACAAAAATGTGAAAAATCTTCAATTTATGTTGAACCTTAATGTTTTCACATTAAGTTTAAAATTGATATTATTCCAGGGGCCGTACCGGCTAACGCATCGATTATCGAAAATTCTGCCGAGTTTCAACTTAAAACAGAAAAATCAAAGTAAGGAATTTCGTCTTGTACTTTCTGTTGACGTAATTTGGAAGATAACGATGTTCGTGTGACATCAAGAATCGGGGTTCGCCATTTTGGCTCAATTGGGGCTCGATTTATTTGTTTTAATTTGAAACCCGACAAACTTTTCGATAATCGATTCGTTAGCCAGTACGGCCCCAGTTTCGGAAAGCACAGTTACAGATATGAAATTATTTCATATTATTTGTTAGTTTCGGCAACGGATATTATATTTTTAAGAAATTATAAAAGTAAAACTAGTGTCAGCTCAGGTGGGTAGAAACCTATTATAACATGACTCATTTACACATTTCTTCATTCTTCATTACACATAAGTATTATTTTGAAGTAATAGTATCATACCCCTTGGGCATCAGGTCGAAGGGGTCTTTAGTCTCCTTGGGCTTTTCATCGAACTCGTCCGGCAGCTCAGGCTCCGTCTCCGCCTTCTTCTCAGGCTTCTCCTGCTTCTTCTCTGCCTTCTTGTCCTTCTTGCCCCCCTCCTGGGAATTCATCATTATCGGTTTAATTCATTAAATCCCATACAACTACATGTGGCCGGACAATGATGAAATATTTAGAGGTAGTCTAGAAACACATAAATGGAAGTAAAATTATTTTTAGTAAAAATGTGTGGTTGTTGCATACTGTCTGTCAAGAAGGTCATAAAATAACTTTAATTTTTTTTATGCACAACGAAGTAGTGCTTGGCCTTTATGGGCATTGATGAATTAAAGAAGCCCGCGTCACATTAATGAAGCATTTCATTATCAAAGATTACATTATGAAGTTTGATGTTGTCACATTTGGCAACTGCTGAAGATTCGTTGTTAAAACGATGGTACAGATCTCCAAGCTGATCCATGCGGCTCACCTTCTTGTTGGTGAGGTCCTGGAACTTCTTGGGGTCGTAGACTGGCGCAGCGGAGCACAGAGTAACAGGCGGCGTGGCGGCACGCACGGCGGGCTGGTTGGCCAGTGTCAGGAACCAACGCGTCACGTTGGCCAGTCCCGAGCGCAGCGACGGCTCGAGCACGTACTGGTAGGCGTGTATGAGAGTGGAGTACACGACGATGTCGGCCAGGGTGACGCGCTCCGTGACCAGGAACGTGCGCGTCAGCAGGTGCGCGTCCAGCACTGCCAGTGCCGCTAGCAGATCAGACTTCGCGCGCTCCACATTCAGTTTGTTGAACTGCATGATGCCGAGGTAGGGGAACACCCATGCGCAGGAGGCAGGCAGCAGCTCGCTGTCGGCCCACGACGCCCACTGCCACACGCGCGCCTGCGTCGCCGCGTCAGATCCCCCGCGCAGCGCCGCAGATGACACTAACACATGCATTCTAATTAACTAATAATATTATACACTAGTGCACAGGTGTTCAAACTTAAGACTTGTGAGGTCAAACTTATATTTTATTTAAAAAATATTTTGTGCAGTTGACTACAATTTAGAGTTTAGATGTTATTAAGTTGTTTGATATTCAATGTTATTTTTTCTCTCGCAGGCTACCTAAATCACCTTCGCGGTAGACTTCTTGGCTATCCCTGCACTACTAGACCTTGTTATTCGTAACACCTTTATGTGATTATGTATCAATATTACCTTTAATAATAGAAAATCAGTGCCATCTATTTGATTAGTTAGTAATAACAAAAAACCTCTATTTGACTAAAGCAGGCCATATACAGACGGAATTCAGAATGGAATATCAATGTATAAAAATTTTGTACAGCTTTAGCTTCGTTCAGAGTGATTTTGTTACGGACGGAATTCCTAATCAAAATTCCTTCTGTATGTGGCCGTCTCTTTTATCAAAAGTGATTAGAAAGAAACTAGGGGTAGGCAGTACGGTGCTATAAATTTATTTTATAAAATTTAAAGAATTTTGGCACAAAACTCAATGTTCTAAACTTTTTATGTACTTAATATGGAAAGATCAACATAATAATTTACCAGTGGCGAAGGGTCCATACAAACCGATTCCCATCGGCTTACCTTTTAGAAATTTCACCCCACCGATTCATTATGAAGAACATACAATTTTTGTAGAACGGCTTACCTTTGCCATTATTTTACCCCTCGCCACTGTAATTTACACAGGATCTCATCACACTAATCTAGACTAAACCTAACCTAAGTAAGAAAATTAATTATTAGGATCATGAAATTAGATGTGATACATTCAAAGGCTGTGGTAACAATGAAACAAAGTGATAAATCAGTTGAGAAGATTTATTTGAGTCAAACTGAGAGGATATTCTCAAACGTCCCGTATATTCAAGCCTGCATTAATTTAATGTGCATTACAAAATTCAGATTGTGAAATCCTACTAATATTATAAATAGTCTCCTCCAGCGACTTCATCTGCGTGGACAGTAGAAAAATAAGGGAATCTGTTTAAATGACCTCCTTGGTGTATGAAAGCTAGTACTACGGACAGCTCCAGCCATTTCCCTGGTTCCACCCACCCAAATTAGATGAAACATGGCTTGGATTTTAAGTTAGGCCCTGAGCTACCAAACTGTGAAAAGCCCATCAAAATCTGTTCAGTGGTTTTTGCATGATGCGCACTCAAACATTTTAGAATTTAGTTTTATCATATGTATAGAACAGATGCCAATGTTTGTGTGTTTGTTACCTCTTCACCCCTAAACAGAAGGACAGATTTGGATGAAATTTGGCACACAGATAGTTTATAACCTGGATTAAAACAAAGGATAATTTTTATCCTGATCAAAGGTTCCACGCGGACGAAGTCGCGGGCGGCCCCTAGTAAACAATATTTGTTAACCAATTTTATGGTTACATTATTAACCATCAGTCAGTACGGTTCATTAATTTTTGGTATGTTAATTATTGTAATTGTAGTCACTTTTGTTCGTAAGTAAATGGACTGGACACACCCTAATATGCCCTAATGCCGGCCGGTGGGCTGACATGAATTAAATTTGTTATCGAGGTTATCTAACTTTGACAGTAATTAACAGCTGCTAGTTCTAAACACTCACCATAGTATGCGATAGCGTTGCTTTCCGTTAGTAATACCTTTCCATCTGCAGTTTCGAAAGCAGGCACCTATAATAGGTAATTCCAAAATTAACACGTCACCTTTACCAAGATATTTGGCTCTTGAACACTGTAAATGATACTTCTTCACACTTTTGAACACACAAAACTCACTTTTCCTGCGGGGAACTTCTTAAGAAATTCTTGCGATTTATTAGTTTCACCGAACACGAAGTTGGGAGAAACTTTAACATCGACCCCAGAATACTGTGCGGCGATCAACGCCTTGTAAGCGCGGAAATTCTCCGGATAAGTGTAGAGTACCTGGAAAAATAACGTTGTATTGAAACATTGCAGTTTGAGGTACGACTAATTTCTCATTTAACATGAGAAAAGTTGAGCAGATCAGCTAGATTATTTCCGATATTTTTAAACCTACCCCGGCCGCCATCGTAGGATATTCAAAAGAAGAGAAGAAAAAGGGGAGTAGGGGGGAGGGAACGGCGAGGAGGGAAGGGAGGGCGAGTTTGAGTTTTGATTTTGACACATGACATGATTTGTCAATGTCAAGTTGACATTATTTCACAGAACAAGTTATTGTCACTTCTTATTTTTAATTTGGCAATTTAATCTCCCTTTTAGGGAGCAATTTTTGCCAATGTCAAGTGTTGAATAGTTCAGTGGTAGATTGTTTCAGTTTACATTATGGCGGGTCCATAGCACATGTTTTGCTCTATACAATCAACAAAAACATCTACACAAAACATTGTTTCACGAATCATTTTTGTGTAGAGAAACAATGTTTTGGCTTTCCATGCCCGGTGGAAAACACGTATACAAAATATATCGTGCGGGTCGAGGGGCAGGGTGTTGTCAGTCTGTGGTCATAAGGGGCCGTCATAGAATATGAATATAAGGTTCTTGGGGCCATCCATAAATTACGTCACACATCTTGATGGGGGAGGGAGGGGGTCGACGAAGTGTGACATTGTGTGACAAGGGGGTGGGAGGGGTCCTAAATTTTGTCACGTCACATTTCAATATCATTTAAATTTTAATTAAACAAATTTTAGAACTGTTGTTTTATTTTAATCATTATTTCTAGATGTAAACTTGTAAAATATGTGACGTCACACTAGGGAGGGGGTTATACAAATGTGACCCGCTGTGACAAGGACGGGGTAGGGGGTAAAATATCATGAGATTCATGTGTCGTAATTTATGGATGGCCCCTAATCATCTGTCATATTGACAACTCGTTTGTTTTGATTTGACTTTTGCAGCAAAATGGATTGGACTAAAGAAACGATCCAAAGCTTTATTAGCTTAATAAGAGACAGACCAATGATCTGGGACACGCAGTCACCAGATTACAAAATTAAAAATAAACGCCATGATGACGGCCTGCAGGCCTACCGCCTAACTCAAAACGCTTTTAAATTGCTAAAGTTTATGATAAAAATATTTATGCAAAATGTTATGATATGACATGACAAGGACGGATAGTGCATTGCTATCGCTATCACAATGGCTTTGAGTTATGTGGTAGGGCCTGGAAGAAGTGGCGATGCTAATCCATAAGATATTTAAACTAAAAGAAAACTAGGTTTTGCAGTGTTGCCAACTAGGCTAATACGAAACGTGCTGAAAAAATTACAAAAAGATGCCAATTTTTTAATAAAGTGCTATCATAAAATGCTAATTTAGCAACACTGAAGTTTTGTCTACACAAATCACGCAATCGCTGTGGAAGGTGTGTGTAGAGAAATATGTTTCAGAAACAATGTTTTGTGTAGATGTTTTTGTTGATTGTGTAGAGCAAAACATGCGCTATGGACCCGCCATTAGAATGCGGGTGCATCGCATTCCAATGCTGTTTGGAGCATTTGGCACCAAGTATACCAAGACAATTTACACGAGTTCTGCCGAGGTAGCCTCCACTACATTAAAAGTCTCACACCTATTTGCACTAAACTTAAGAATCGCCTAAGTCTTTTCCTAACTAACTTAAGACATTCTTAGCAAAAAATTGGTTTGTACTAACCTTAGGACGTTCCTAAATGCACTTTAGGCTATTCTTAACTTACGGGCCCAATAATATCGAGCGCCCAAGGCTTAAAAAATTCTTATGCTATGAATTGTAAATCTGTGGTTATAGCCTGTGGCCGTCAATTCTGACAAAAACAGAAATATTTGCTGAAAAATGGAAGATTCATGGAACATTCATTGAAATAATTGAATTACTAAACGACTCGGTGGAAAATCGCAAAAATTGCCGTATTTCAATACAATTACTGCACTTATAAAAGAATAAGAACGTATGAAATAACCGTACTTGTATGTAAACTTCTGCAATAGGCTGCCGTGTCAAGGTTAATTTTTGACCCCAAACACCGTATAATACGGCAATTACCGTACCATTGGCAACACTGCCGCAATTTGATTTTCCATTTTCTAAATTGACAGTTGATGACATAACTTTTTCGGTCACCCTACCAAATAAAATAAACCAATGCCTTATCTTTCGTCTCCTTTTAACTCACGAATGAATCCATGTGATGCTATAACCAAAAAAGTATTCTATGACCTATATTACTTCGCCGGTTTAAAAATCCATAAACAATTAATATTTACATTCGTTCATTCTTTCTCTTAGCAAGGCGATGCCCAAGTTACGACGTAGTCTGTTAGTGCAAACAAAAATTTCAGCTCGGCATTTTTAGGCTGTTCCTAAGCTAAGAAATATCTTAACTAGGACACGCTTAACTTGAGTTTAGTGCAAACGGCTGTCAGCTTCACACTACCAAGATCGCGCCTATTTCCATTATCCCACATATTGTTTGGTTGCGTTGCCACTTGTACCACAAAACTGAACCAATTTATGACCCAATAATATCCACTATGAATCAAAATTGCAAATAATTAAAATAGAACCGAACTGGACCAAATGGCGCCAAAAACTTATTTTGTCACGTTGTTGTTTTTATTTAATAGAGGGCTTTTCAAAGTGACATTTAAAAATATAAATAATGTCTATTTGCTTCACTAGATGGCATTGATAGAAAGAGAAGTGTCAAAATTGGCTTTTAAAAATAAACCGCCTGTACCAAAGATACAAGTAAGTAAGTGCTCGATGGCTGACGTCTGCCCAAAGTGAAACATTTTATGGCGAGTCCATAGCGCGTGTTTTGCTCTACAGAATCAATAAAAACATCTCAACATTCAACAAAAAAAAAAAGTATGTGGATTTTGTTTCGCGAAACAATGTTTTGTTGATTATGTAGGACAAAACACGCGCTATGGACCCGGCATTAGGCTTACATCTGCCTGCCTACCTGAGTACTCTTCGAAGCTTAGTAAAAAAAACCACATTGACAT
Organism: Agriphila geniculea; assembly: GCA_943789525.1. Classification (NCBI taxonomy): domain Eukaryota; kingdom Metazoa; phylum Arthropoda; class Insecta; order Lepidoptera; family Crambidae; genus Agriphila; species Agriphila geniculea. The sequence continues at coordinate 3,604,247 of OX038884.1, read as the reverse complement.
ATACATTTTTATCAACGCCATCTATCGAGCCTACAGATTTTTGTCATTTTGAAAAGCCCTCAACAAGCTCTCAAAAAAAGATTAGCGTATAGTTGGCAGCCTCACCATGGAATTAGAAGGTTTTGACTAGGTCAAAAAATTGTTAGTAAATAGTTATAAATAGTGAACTATAGCATATAAATAGTGATACTATGGTTCAAAAGATATTTGAGTATCTTGGTGAGGCTGCTATCTTGACGTCAAGCTAGCAGACACCTTAAGAAATACAGTTCGTATCAATGTGATTTATATGCCAAAAAATTGTTAGGAAATAGTGAATCGTATACGCAGAATTTCAATAATATTGCTTCAGTACAAGCCGAGATATTACGATCTCAAAGTGGGCTGCTAACTTGACGTTTCTGGCAATGGCGATTCCAGAGAAACGGGTACAAGTTATAAACAAATAAATATATCAAAAAATTGTTAGTGAAATTGTGATTCTTACGATTTAAATAAAAAAAGAATTCTTCATTGCTATTTTCTAAAAATCGAATGTTAACTTCTACATAGTACTCTGAATATAGGCTGTCGATCAATATTGAACTTTGCTCCACAGTAATAATGTTTAAACTTGATTGCAATCATGAGGTGAGTACTATCAAGCAAAGACACCTTAAGAAATACAGTTCGTACCAATGTGATTTATATGCCAAAAAATTGTTAGGAAATAGTGAATCGTATACGCAAAATTTCAATAATATTGCTTCAGTACAAGCCGAGATATTACGATCTCAAAGTGGGCTGCTAACTTGACGTTTCTGGCAATGGCGATTCCAGAGAAACGGGTACAAGTTATAAACAAATAAATATATCAAAAAATTGTTAGTGAAATTGTGATTCTTACGATATAAATTAAAAAAGAATTCTTCATTGCTATTTTCTAAAATTCGAATGTTAACTTCTACATAGTACTTTGAATATAGGCTGTCGATCAATATTAAACTTTGCTCCACGGTAATAAGGTTTAAACTTGATTGCAATCATAAGGTGAGTACTATCAAGCAAAAAAGTGAAATTTATATTTTTTGACTGTGTCAATAGTCATATCCTCGGTTCAAGGCTATTGATTTGGTATAAGTAAACAAATATTTTTCTACTTACTTTTTTAATTTATTTTTTATTAAATCTCATCAAAAAAAATTTGATTGTGTAATACTACTCTAATAATAATTAATACTACTACTCTAATCATCGGTAATACCACAGCCTAGAGAGTATTCTTCTTACAGTCGGACATCGCCCTTTGTGTTGGCGCAAAAGCCGCCGTTCGTCTAGACAGTTGACGCAACGACTAAAAGTGTAAGGGTTGGAACGATGTAATTTGCCTTTTCGAATCTTAAAAATATATAGGAAAAATAAAACAGACACTTCAAAATTCTTGTTTTATTCTTTGAATTATTTATTGTCATTTTTTTCTAGAAGGTAAGAATATTTTTTTCAAATTTGTCTCTTTTCCTTCTTTTAATGCTCTTAAAATAAGGAAAAGAAAAAGTTTTTCTTAGTATTTTCTCTTTTTTTCTTCTTCTTGCATCATAAGTGCGAGGAATTATAGGAATTATGGAAAGGATATGGAAAGGATGTATGATAATCATAATTTTAATTGTAAATCATTACTAATTTAGGGCTAAATAAGTATAAAATAAATCTTAAATTAGTACTCAATTAGGAAATAATAATGAAAAAATAAGTTCCAAGATGGCGGCTGACAACTTTTTTGTTTATGGGCCGATATCGATGAAACTCGGTTTTTGGTACCATTTTGACACAAAAATAACAACGCAAGGTAACGCAATGTGAAAATATTAAAAAATTCAAGATGGCGGCCAACTTTTTTGTTTGTAGGCCGATTTCGATGAAACTCGGTTTTTGGTAGTATTTTGACAAGAAAACAGCAACGCAATGTTAAAAATGTAAAAAATTCAAGATGGCGGCCAACTTTTTTGTTTGCGGACCGATTTCGATGAAACTTGGTTTTTGGTAGTATTTTGGCAAGAAAACAGCAACGCAATGTTAAAAAAAATTAAAATTCAAGATGGCAGCCAACTTTTTTGTTTGCGGACCAATTTCGATGAAACTCGGTTTTTGGTAGTATTTTGACAAGAAAACAGCAACGCAATGTTAAAATGTAAAAAAAAATCAAGATGGCGGCCAACTTTTTTGTTTGCGGGCTGATTTCGATGAAATTCGGTTTTTGGTAGTATTTTGACAAGAAAACAGCAACGCAATGTTAAAAAAAATAAAAATTCAAGATGGCGGCCAACTTTTTTGTTTGCGGACCGATTTCGATGAAACTCGGTTTTTGGTCGTATTTTGGCAAGAAAACAGCAACGCAATGTTAAAAAAAAAAAATTTAAGATGGCGGCCAACTTTTTTGTTTGTGGACCAATTTCGATGAAACTCGGTTTTTGGTAGTATTTTGACAAGAAAACAGCAACGCAATGTTAAAATGTAAAAAATATTCAAGATGGCGGCCAACTTTTTTTTTTGTTTTTGTTGCGGACCGATTTCGATGAAACTCGGTTTTCGGTAGTATTTTGACAAGAAAACAGCAACGCAATGTTAAAATGTAAAAAAATTCAAGATGGCGGCCAACTTTTTTGTTTGCGGACCGATTTCGATGAAACTTGGTTTTTGGTAGTATTTTGGCAAGAAAACAGCAACGCAATGTTAAAAACCGGCCAAGTGCGAGTCGGACTCGCGCACGAAGGGTTACGTACCAAAAAACGGCAAAAAAATACGTTTGTTGTAAATATTAATTTTATTGTTTTTAGTATTTGTTGTTATAGCGGCAACAAAAATACATCATCTGTGAAAATTTCAACTGTCTACCTGTTGTTGTTATAAATATCGAGCAAAAAAACAGCAAACAAATTACGTTTGTTGTATGGGAGCCCCCCTTAAATGTTAATTTTATTCTGTTTTTAGTATTTGTTGTTATAGCGGCAACAGAAATACATCATCTGTGAAAATTTCAACTTTCTAGCTATCACGGTTCATGATATACAGCCTGGTGACAGACAGACAGACAGACAGACGGACAGAATAGGGTCCCGTATTTACCCTTTGGGTACGGAAACCTAAAAATGAATAAAATTCAAGGTGGCGGCCAACTTTTTTGTTTGCGGACCAATTTCGATGAAACTCGGTTTTTAATAATATTTTGACAAGAAAACAGCAACGCAATGTTAAAAAAAAAAATTCAAGATGGCGGCCAACTTTTTTGTTTGCGGACCGATTTCGATGAAACTCGGTTTTTCGTAGTATTTTGGTAAGAAAATAGCAACGCAAAGTTAAAATTTTTAAAAATTCAAGATGGCGGCCAACTTTTTTGTTTGCGGGCCGATTTCGATGAAACTCGGTTTTTGGTAGTATTTTGGCAAGAAAACAGCAACGCAATGTTAAAAAAATCAAAATTCAGGATGGCGGCCAACTTTTTTGTTTGCGGGACGATTTCGATGCAACTCAGTTTTTGGTAGTATTTTGATTTGACAAGAAAACAGCAACGCAATGTTAAAATGTAAAAAACATTCAAGATGGCGGCCAACTTTTTTGTTTGCGGGCTGATTTCGATGAAACTCGGTTTTTGGTAGTATTTTGGCAAGAAAACAGCAACGCAATGTTAAAAAAAATAAAAATTCAAAATGGCGGTAATTTTTTTGTTTGCGGACCGATTTCGATGAAACTCAGTTTTTGGTAGTATTTTGACAAGAAAACAGCAACTCAATGTTAAAAATGTAAAAAATTCAAGATGGCGGCCAACTTTTTTGTTTGCGGACCTATTTCGATGAAACTCGGTTATTGTTAGTATTTTGGCAAGAAAACAGCAACGCAATGTAGTAAGATTAGGTTGACTTTCACAGATTAGAAATAGTACAACATGCCACAGACTACTACATTACGCACTTTATTTTCTGAATGGCACCCATCAATGGGAAGGTTTATTTGTTTTTTGTTAAACTTTATGTGTTAATAAATGTGTTTTTCGTTTATCGCCACTGATGTCATTGCTGTGCTCGGCAGAATATCAGTGCAGCAGGCCTTGCCTGCTGCTTATACTGAGCCGAGTACAGTTTCGGCATCACGCGACGATGCGCAATGCTTTGTTTGTGTTTAGTTTATTGTCTTTGTTATGTTGTGTATCGTTGTGTGTTGTCAAAATAAATGTATTTTCTTTCTTTCTTTCTTTCTTTCTTTCTTTCTTTCTTTCTTTCTTTCTTTCTTTCAATGTTAAAAATGTAAAAAAGCAAGATCACATTTTTAACATTGAGTTGCTGTTTTCTTGTCAAAATACTACCAAAAACCGAGTTTCATCGAAATCGACCCGCAAACAAAAAAGTTGGCCGCCATCTTGAATTTTTTTCATTTTTAACATTGATTTGCTGTTTTACCGAGTTTCATCGAAATCGGCCCGCAAACATAAAAGTTGGCCGCCATCTTGAATTTTTTACATTTTTAACATTGAGTTGCTGTTTTCTTGTCAAAATACCACCAAAAACCGAGTTTCATCGAAATCGGCCCGCAAACAATAAAGTTGGCCGCCATCTTGAAATTTTTTTTTTTAACATTGCGTTGCTGTTTTCTTGCCAAAATACTACGAAAAACCGAGTTTCATCGAAATCGGTCCGCAAACTAAACAGTTGGCCGCCATCTTGAATTTTTTACATTTTTAACATTGAGTTGCTGTTTTCTTGTCAAAATACTACCAAAAACCGAGTTGCATCGAAATCGGCCCAATAATCAAACAAAAATACACTAATATCAACAAATACATCAATGTGCGGCTGCCATTTTGAATTCCAAATCTAATATCAAAATCGTGCCAAAAACACTTTTTCATGACACCAACATCAAAAAATTGCAAACACTATTTTCAATATAATATAATATAACCCAATCAGAAGCGTAAGCCCTGATGGGATAGGGCCCGAGATGCATACATTGCCAAAGTATGGGCTCTCGGGCCCTCCCACCCCCCTCCTATACCGCACCACCCCGCACGATTGCTCTGTCTAGACGCCTCCGATGGCCGACTGTATGAAGACTATCTCTCGGCTGTGGTAATACTACTCTCAGTTCATTTATTTAGTTATTTATTCGGGAAAAACTAGAAATATTTTCTACTTATATCATCTACTTCCTACCTACTTACCTACCTACTGATTACTAATTTCATTATAAATCTCACCAAATAGGTACCTAAGGGTGTGTCCCCACTTAGGTTTGCGAACCTCGCGCTCCGCGAACCTCTGTTGCAGGTTCGCGGGGCGCAATGTGGACGCGCGGAGCGCGGAGCGGACGTCCGCGCTCCGCGCTCCGCGAACCACGCTCCGCGCTCCGTTCCCATGATCAAATCAGCTTTATTCATATAAACTTAATTATTAAGTACCTTTGTCTCTACAGTACTATTATTGTGTAATTAATAGTGAGTGGCTAAGAAGGAGTAAAACTTTGAATAGACAATCATGCCTATGTACAGTCAGTAGCACATCAGGTTATACAAAGTGTCAAAAATTTTCAATTTATTTTGAACCTTGTCTTCGCAATGAGGGCTTTTCAAAATGACAAAAAACTGTAGGCTCGATAGATGGCGTTGATAAAAATGTGTGTCCGTCTGTCTGTCTGTCTGTCTGTCACCAGGCTGTATCTCATGAATCATGATAGCTAGACAGTTGAAATTTTCACAGATGAAATATTTCTGTTGCCGCCATAACAACAAATACAAAAACAGAATAAAATTAATATTTAAGGGGGGCTCCCATACAACAAACATGTTTTTTTTGCCGTTTTTTGGTATGGAACACTTCGTGCGCGAGTCCGACTCGCACTTGGCCGGTTTTTTAACTCACTCTAATGTTCGAAACAACCAAGATCTTTAAATGTCATTAACAGTACAAAGTCTTCGTTTTCCATTTGGAATAGGAATAATTGAAACTTTCCTTTATTTTGAATCAAATAAAATCCGTTTTTTGAGGATCTACTATGATCATTTTAAAAATTAAAATTACGCTCTAATGTTTGGAACGCTGCCGCCGTTAGAGCGTTTGGTTGCACCCGGAGCGTAGGTTCGGAACGCAACCCTGCGGCGCTCCGCGAACCGCGCTCCGCGAACCGCGCTCCGCAGTGTGGCCAGATTGAATTTTACGAAAATAACGAAGCACCTCAAAAAAATACTGAAACATACCAAGTTGCACATGGAAAATATACCGATAAAAATACTGATTTTCAAAACAGGTTTTATTCATTTATCATCACAATTAATGTTTAAATTATATTTTAACATTCTGTTCGAAGGCTTCTTATCTGTAACTTAGAGTCTGTTCGGAACTTTTTTGTTTGTGGGCCGATTTAGATGAAACTCGGTTTTGGGTACTATTTCGACAACAAAACAACAACGCAATGTTAAAAATATAAAAAATCCAAGATGGCAGCCAACTTTTTTGTTTGTGGGCCGATTTAGGTGAAACTCAGTTTTGGGAACTATTTCGACAACAAAACAGCAACGCAATATTAAAAATATAAAAATCCAAGATGGCGGCCAACTTTTTGTTTGTGTGCCAATTTAGATAAAACTCGATTTTGGATACTATTTCAACAACAAAACAGCAACGCAATGTTAAAAATATGAAAAATCCAAGATGGCGGCCAACTTTTTTGTTTGTGGGCTGATTTAGAAGAAATTCGGTTTTGGGTACTATTTCGACAACAAAACAGCAACGCAATGTTGAAAATATGAATAATCCAAGATGGCGGCCAACTTTTTTGTTTGTGGGCCGATTTAGAAGAAACTCGGTTTTGGGTACTATTTCGACAACAAAACAGCAACGCAATGTAAAAAATATAAAAAAATCCAAGATGGCGGCCAACTTTTTGTTTTTGGGCCGATTTAGATAAAACTCGGTTATGGGTACTATTTCGACAACAAAACAGCAACGCAATGTTAAAAATAGGATAATTCCAAGATGGCGGCCAACTTTTTTGTTTGTGGGCCAATTTAGAAGAAACTCGGTTTTGGGTACTATTTCGACAACAAAACAGCAACGCAATATTAAAAATATAAAAATCCAAGATGGTGGCCAACTTTTTTGTTTGTGGGCCAATTTAGATAAAACTTGGTTTTGGGTACTATTTCGACAACAAAACAGCAACGCAATGTTAAAAATATTAAAAAATCCAAGATGGCGGCCAACTTTTTGTTTATGGGCCGATTTAGATAAAACTCGGTTATGGGTACTATTTCGACAACAAAACAGCAACGCAATGTTAAAAATAGGAAAAATCCAAGATGGATTTAGATGAAACTCGGTTTTGGGTAGGGTGTAGTGTGGTACAATGAAACACCAAAAGTTCTGAGTCTCATATTTCTCTCATTTTTGTAGATATGAATTCCATTTTTTACAGGAACGGAGTCTACTCAATTAGGTATAGTATGGCATTTATAGTTTCATTAATAAATAGATACATAACCAATAACAAGACTTTTAAAAGAAAATGGGAATTGTTTCATTGTGTACACCTAGGTGGAAGAAACACCCCGTGTCCAACAATGAAACACTGTTATTAATTTTGCCTTTTTATATAAAGTGGAACAAGTAAATTACAAAATCTGTTGAATTACAATCAATGAAGGTTTTTTCAGAGTATTCCACAATTATTCAGACTTTAAAAGTACCTCTAGGTTTGTCTCCGGTACAATTATTTAATGACTTAAAGATTAACGAGTCCTAATTTTTTAAATCTTAGTTAGGTACCTTTTTTTAGGCAAAAACTATTTAAAATCAACAGTTACTCATAATAGGCATTAATGTCTTAAGTAAAGTTTGAGCGTGGGCGGGGACTTTTATTGTCCATTTTAGCAAGTCTAGCGCTAAAATGAATGTTGCCTTCGTTGATTGATAGGACACTTTATAACCTTAGAAAGCTGCAGAACTGTATTAACCAAATTTTTCTGCTTGTTTTCTGGGACGCATTGTATTTCAATATTTGTTGAACGTGTCTGTAACTCAAGCTGTTCCAGTCTAGAAGAAAGGTTTTGATTAGCTGAACGTAGCGACTCATTTTCCTTGCGGACATCATTCAAAGTGGCCAACTGGGCGGCGTGTTGCGTTTTTATGCTATCCAGATCCTGGCTGAATGCCGAGAGAGATGATTCAAAGCCAACTATCATATTTTGCAAGGCAACAATTTTTGGATTAATAACATCCTCAAAAGCATTGTAAATCTATTCTCTAATAATGTCCCTTAAATCATTGGCCGAAGGGCAGGAACAACTCGTTGGCGCAGGAAAACTTGACTTCAAGCGCTGGGTAACGAAGTTATCATTGGAGGCAGTGGGTAATTTAGCTCTCGTTGGTGTAATCGTGTTATTACCCTTTTCGGGCTCGCGAATGTGGCAGAAATCACAAATTCAGGCGTTTTTAGTATCAGCTGTCATCGCATTCTAATCTGCGAGTAAATATGCAGTGCACTGCAAATGATAATTGTCTTTGCAACGTTTACATTGCATGAATATTGCTCCATCCATGATATTAGGACATCCCGCGCACTCAGATGATCCTTTAGTCGACATTTTTTATTCTTATACAATTACTCTCAATAATCTTATACCTTACTACGGCTTTGGTGAATGAAGATGTTTTAGTAAATCAAAATTAATTGAAAAGTAATGTCCAAAAATATCTTCAATACAAATTAAAAAAAAAATATTTTTAAAAATAAATAAAATGTCTCTAAAAAAATTTGGGAGAAAAAGTCTTTATAAGCGAGGATCGATCTTCGGGCCACTCACAGCTGAATTCAGTATGCAGCACTCAGTGTGCTAACGTATGCGCCAAAGCGACTTAAAGCGTTCAAAGTATTGATCAGTTAAGTAGGGTTTGAAACTTGATGTATGAGTTGGTTTGAGTATGAGGTCAAGACGAAAATAATAATTATTGTACTACCTCAACACTGATAATATCACTGATGATAATATTTAGTTTTAACACTGGAGATGAGATTTATTACGCAAATTAAAGCGCAGTTTTATCACTTTTCTGAGGATAATGCTCAGACTATATTCAGCAGTTTTTAATAATCCACTGCTTAAAAAAGGCACTGAATATTTTTGAGCACAAATACACACTTTTAAACTATAGGTATAGTTCTACAAACGATATCACTGGTGAATCACTAGACAAATTATTGATTTAACTTGATTCCAAATGTTAGAATTGTGATTTAAAATTATTCGGCAATATTTAACGTAGAGACTATATTTACTACAAAGCGCCATCTGGCAGATTTAGATGAAACTCCGTACTATTTCTAAAATTGCGTTGCTGTTTTGTTGTCAAAATAGTACCGAAAACCGAGTTTCATCTAAATCGGCCCACAAACAAAAAAGTTGGCCGCCATCTTGGGTTTTTTATATTTTAAACATTGTGTTGCTGTTTTATTGTCATAATAGTACCCAAAACCGAGTTTTATCTGAATCGGCCCACAAACAAAAAAGTTGGCAGCATCTTGGGATTTTTTTATTTTTAACATTGCGTTGCTGTTTTGTTGTCAAAATAGTACCCAAAACCGAGTTTCATTTAAATTGGCCCACAAACAAAAAAGTTGGCCGCCATCTTGGATTTTTTTATATTTTTAACATTACTTTGCTGTTTTGTTGTCGAAATAGTACCCAAAACAGAGTTTCATCTAAATCGGCCCACAAACAAAAAAGTTGGTCGCCATCTTGGATTTTTTATATTTTTAACATTGCGTTGCTGTTTTGTTGTCAAAATAGTACCTAAAACCGAGTTTCATCTAAATCGGCCCACAAACAAAAAAGTTGGCCGCCATCTTAGATTTTTTATATTTTTTACTTTGCGTTGCTGTTTTGTTGTCGAAATAGTACCCAAAACCGAGTTTCATCGAAATCGGCCCCCAAACATAAAATTTGGCTGCTATCTTTTAGATTTATTTATTTATTATTAGTTTAGATTTATTACTAAAATTGTAATAATAGGCACGATCTGGCAACATTACCATGTGGTAAATACTGAGCCTGTAGGCGTGCGTTTTCATTCCATCGTTGGAATTGGAATTATCAGTATTTACCACACAGTTGGACCACAGTAAATACTGTGTTGTGTGTGTAGCCGTCGCCTTATACGTAATTATAGTAGTGCGACTATCTTGAATTAATATTTATCTTGTTAATACAGTCGCACTAAAACGTAACAGTACCATCAACATTTCAAAAACGGTAATCAAGCATAAATCCCAAGTTTGTTCTTTTTCAAAACAGACTCTACTGATCTTTGCTTCTGAATGAAATATAGACTTAATCCGGGAAATTCCTTGAACATCAATGTTTGCGGGGACTTAACACCGTAGTTACCATAACTTTATAACCAAAATATACCGAAAATACTTACTTCCGCTAATATACCTACAAAAATACTGATGTTCGGTAAAGTCGATAAAATATACTGAAAAAGTATTAAAATACTGAATCTGGTCACACTGGCGCTCCGCGCTCCATGTTCGCGTGTTCGCATCGGATCCCAAATATGGAGCGCGCTCCGAGGTTCGCGGAGCGCGGAGATTCGCAAACCTGAGTGGGGACACACCCTAACGTTAAAGTTTCAGTTACTAAAAAAAAATACAAAATATTCATTTTCAAAAAATTACAGGTTAGGGTATTTTCATTAGACTCCTCCCTTTAAGTTATAGTTTTAACGTTAGGTACCTAATCGGTAGTAAAATATTTGTAGTTTTTCCTAAACTAAATAAATGAACTGAGAGTAGAGTATTAAACGACCAAATTTTTTTTGATGAGATTTAATCAAAAATTTTTTGATTGTGTCAATACTCTAAAAAATAAAAAAGTGGGTAGAAAAATATTTGTTTACTTATACCAAATCAATAGCTTTGAACCGAGGATATGACTATTGACACAGTCAAAAAATTTAAATTTCACTTTTTTGCTTGATAGTACTCACCTCATGATTGCAATCAAGTTTAAACCTTATTACTGTGGAGCAAAGTTCAATATTGATCGACAGCCTATATTCAGAGTACTATGTAGAAGTTAACATTCGATTTTTAGAAAATAGCAATGAAGAATTCTTTTTTTATTTATATCGTAAGAATCACAATTTCACTAACAATTTTTTGATATATTTATTTGTTTATAACTTGTACCCGTTTCTCTGGAATCATTAGCGTATAGTTGGCAGCCTCACCATGGAATTAGAAGGTTTTGACTAGGTCAAAAAATTGTTAGTAAATAGTTATAAATAGTGAACTATAGCATATAAATAGTGATACTATGGTTCAAAAGATATTTGAGTATCTTGGTGAGGCTGCTATCTTGACGTCAAGCTGGCAGACACCTTAAGAAATACAGTTCGTATCAATGTGATTTATATGCCAAAAAATTGTTAGGAAATAGTGAATCGTATACGCAAAATTTCAATAATATTGCTTCAGTACAAGCCGAGATATTACGATCTCAAAGTGGGCTGCTAACTTGACGTTTCTGGCAATGGCGATTCCAGAGAAACGGGTACAAGTTATAAACAAATAAATATATCAAAAAATTGTTAGTGAAATTGTGATTCTTACAATATAAATAAAAAAAGAATTCTTCATTGCTATTTTCTAAAAATCGAATGTTAACTTCTACATAGTACTCTGAATATAGGCTGTCGATCAATATTGAACTTTGCTCCACTATAATAAGGTTTAAACTTGATTGCAATCATGAGGTGAGTACTATCAAGCAAAAAAGTGAAATTTATATTTTTTGACTGTGTCAATAGTCAAATCCTCGGTTCAAGGCTATTGATTTGGTATAAGTAAACAAATATTTTTCTACCCACTTTTTTATTTTTTAGAGTATTGACACAATCAAAAAATTTTTGATTAAATCTCATCAAAAAAAATTTGGTCTTTTAATACTCTACTCTCAGTTCATTTATTTAGTTTAGGAAAAACTACTAATATTTTACTACCAATTAGGTACCTAACGTTAAAACTATAACTTAAAGGGAGGATTCTAATGAAAATACCCTAACATGTAATTTTTTGAAAATGAATATTTTGTATTTTTTTTAGTAACTGAAACTTTAACGTTAGGTACCTATTTGGTGAGATTTATAATGAAATTAGTAATCAGTAGGTAGGTAAGTAGGTAGGAAGTAGATGATATAAGTAGAAAATATTTCTAGTTTTTCCCGATTAAATAACTAAATAAATGAACTGAGAGTAGTATTACCACAGCCGAGAGATAGTCTTCTCATACAGTCGGCCATCGGAGGCGTCTAGACAGAGCAATCGTGCGGGGTGGTGCGGTATAGAAGGGGGTATACTTTGGCAATGTATGCATCTCGGGCCCTATCCCGTCAGAGCTTACGCTTCTGATTGGGTTATATAATATTATATTGAAAGTAGTAGTGTTTGTAATTTTTTGATGTTGGTGTCATGAAAAAGTGTTTTTGGCACGATTTTGATATTAGATTTGGAATTCAAAATGGCGGCCGCACATTGATGTATTTGTTGATATTTGTGTGATTATTGATTATTGTGATTTTGTTTGATTATTGGGCCGATTTCGATGAAACTCGGTTTTTGGTAGTAATTTGGCATGAAAACAACAACGCAATGTTAAAAAAAAAAAAAATTCAAGATGGCGGCCAACTTTTTTGTTTGCGGACTGATTTCGATGAAACTCAGTTTTTGTTAGTATTTTGGCAAGAAAACAGCAACGCAATCTTAAAAAAATAAAAATTCAAGATGGCGGCCAACTTTTTTGTTTGCGGGCCGATTTCGATGAAACTCGGTTTTTGGTAGTATTTTGGCAAGAAAACAGCAACGCAATGTTAAAAATGTAAAAAAACAAGATGGCGGCCAAATTTTTTGTTTGCGGGCCGATTTCGGTGAAACACGGTTTTTGGTACAATTCTGACAAGAAAACAGCAACGCAAAAATATAAATATAAAAAAACCAAGATGGCGAACAACTATTTTGTTTTTGGGCCGATTTCGATGAAACTCGGTTTTTTGTACTATTTTGAGAAGAAAACAGCAACGCAATAATAAAATCCAAGATGGCGTCCAACTTTTTTGTTTGCGGGCCGATTACGATGAAACTCGGTTTTTCGTAGTATTTTGGCAAGAAAACAGCAACGCGATGTTAAAAATGTAAAAAATTCAAGATGGCGGCCAACTTTTTTGTTAGCGGGCCGATTTCGATGAAACTCGGTTTTTGTTAGTATTTTGGCAAGAAAACAGCAACGCAATGTTATAAATGTAAAAAACCAAGATTACATTTTTAACATTGAGTTGACTTACGTTTAAATATGATGATCCGCCAAGCCAAAGAGCTGAGGATATTCCTTGCAAACAGTGCAACATATCGTGATGACGCTTCGCAACGTCCCCGACGCCGCACGCGCGACTTGAAATACGATTGTAAGTGGATATAAATAATTATGAAGCAATCGATGTTGACTGGAGCTCAAATAAGTACTTTTTAAGGCGTTTTTTAAAAGTGACGATTGTTTTAAGGTCACGCAACGGCGGCGGGAGATCGTTCCAACAGCGTGTAGCTGCGAACCTGAAGGATCCACGAAACATCCTCGTACGATGTATTGGCGTCTCTAAGATACTTCTACAGGCTCTAAGCTGGTTACTCTTAGTGTGTTGAAACCATGTGAGCTTGTTATAAAGGTAAATTGGTTTGCCCGATTTAATGATACCAAACATTAAAGTTGCGAGATGTAACCTTCTACGGGCCTCCATTTTCAATATGTTAGAACTATTTAGGAACGGAGTCACATGTGATCGCGGCGGTATATGGAAGCAGAAACGCGCACAGGCGTTCTGCACCCGCTGTATAAGTTTAGCAGTTCTAGCCAGTAGGCATGAACCATATACAGTATCACAGTAATTTAGTTTAGATAATATAAGAGATTCGCAAAGTGCTACTCTGAGTTGCTCGTGTAGATAAGGACGTAATTTATAAAGGAGTTTTAGGCGATAAAAACAGTTTCGGACACACTCAGTAACATGGCTTTTAAAATTAAGGCGGTTATCCAGAGTTATGTTGTGATATAGCAGTGCGCAGACGATGTGGAAGCTATTTAGCAATGAAATAAACGCTTATTGAAATATAAAACAGACTTTTATTAACAACTGAGAAAAACTATTCGTGTAGGTACAAATTTTTCATATAGAGAGAGTGACATTTGACATCTAAAATATCAAATACAAAAACCCATGTAGGTTTCCAAGTAGGTTGCACTCGCTTGCTTTGCGATCTCCTTTAACACGCCCTCTAAAACAATGCAAGTGCAGACCTGACCTTCACAAAGGCGGGCTTCGGCAGTGCTTTGGTCATGACGTCTGCGATCTGATCTCTTGTTCCAATTCTTTTAACAAAGATCGCTCCTTCAGTCACAAGTTCTCGGACATAGAAGTGTCGGACGCGAATATGCTTCGTCCGCTTGTGGAATTCCGGGTTGTGTGCCAATCGTACCGCTGCTTCGTTGTCAACATGAAGAGTCGGCACACTCTTTTACTTTGTCAGATCTTCAAAGACTCTCGTCAGCCAAACTAGTTCTCTGGCTCCTTCACTGGCGGCCACTAATTCCGCTTCAGTAGTGGACAGTGCTACTGAGGTTTGTCTTCTGCTTGTTCATGATACTGGACCTCCGGCATATAGGCATACTATTCCAGTGGTGGATCTTCCGGTAGTAGCATCGCCACCATAATCGGCGTCGCTATATCCTTCCAGTTCTGGATTTGCCAGGGTCTTCGGCTTAAACTGGATCCCAAGAGACGTAGTTCCCTTTAGGTAACGGAGTATACGTTTAACTCTGTTCCAGTCACTTCTGTTTGGCTTTTCCAAGTTCCGTGATACTACGCCAACGGCATAAGCGATATCAGGACGAGTTGCGACCATGAGGTATGCTAGTGCACCAACAGTTTCGCGATAAGGGAAATTAATCTCATCGGTGTTTCCTTTCTCCGCGTCTAATTGTGTTACAGACGATTCTGCGGCGTCAATCGGCGTTGAGACAGGATTACTGTTAGCCATGTTAAAGCGTTCAAGTACCTTCTTTGTATATGCTTCTTGGTGGATTACAATCGTGCCGTCTTTACACTGACTGATCTCCATTCCTAAGTAGTATGTCGCGGGCTTTGTCGTTATTTTAAGTTTAGTTTTCAGGTTCTCTAGGAAGTCATCGGCAAGCTGTTTGTCTGAAGCAGCCACTAATCCGTCGTCGACATATAAAGTAAGTAAGATACATTTCCCCCCTACTTTCTTTGTGTATAGACACGGATCTGCAGTACTCTGTGTGAATTCGAGTTCAGACAGTACTTTATGGAAACGATGATTCCAGCAGCGGGGCGCTTGCTTCAATCCGTACAAACTTCTGTTCAGATGACATACGCGGGTAGAGCCGTCGTGAAAACCTTCAGGTTGTTGCATGTAAAGCTCTTCTTCGAGCTCACCATAGAGAAAGGCAGTCGTCACGTCGAACTGTGTTAGGTACATCCTTTCACTTGCAGCAACACTTAATAGTGATCGTATGGTTGCAAATCTGGCTACAGGACTGTACGTTTCCTCGTAGTCTATTCCTTTGCGTTGTTTGAAACCTTTTGCAACCAGGCGCGCTTTGTATCTATCGATAGAGCCATCCGGGTTTCTCTTTATCTTATAAACCAATTTGCACGGTATGGCTTTTCGATCTTGAGGTTCTTGAAGGACCCATGTGTTGTTCTCTTTCAAAGAATCTATCTCTTTCAGCATAGCTTTGATCCACTCATCTTTATTTGGGCTCTTCATAGCTTCTTTAAACGTAGTGGGTTCAGCTTCTTTATCGATAAGTGCACAGCAGTCTCTGAATTTTTCTGGAGGATGAATGGTGCTCCTGTCTCGCAAGTTGTATCTAGGTTCTGTTTCTTCATCTTCTGAGTCAGATGAATTTCCTAAACTGGCATCGGCTTTGTCCACAGTTGTGCTCGGTGGTCTGGACATTTCACCATGATCGGGATTTTCCTCATCAAATTCAATAGATCTGTCTTCTATTATCTGCGGCACACGTCCTTGATAGCAGCGTAGATTTGTAAATGAGTTAGGGAACGGTCCACATACGTCGCTGTGTACAAGTTCGCCGGGTCTTGAAGCTCTAGGTCGGGTACCAAACTTCAATCGGTGCGACTTGCCGAATATGCAACTTTCGCAGATGCTTTCATCTTGAGGAAGGTCTACTCCTAACTCCCGTTTTACAAATTGACGTACTTGACGTTTGTTCTGATGTACGAGTCGCTCATGGTAAAGCTGCGTTTTTGTTAATGTAAGATTCACTTCTAAGTTTCTGTTAGGAATGATACTCTTAACATTTAGTTTGTCTAAGCCTCCGCTTATGCTGCGTACACCCGTTAGTTTAACTTCGCCGCGAGTTGACATAGTGCAGCTCGTTGGTGTGGACTCAAACTTGCTTATTGAGTTGCAGTCATGAGCAGCTAGAACAGAGAACAGGTTCTTTGTGATCTGTGGCACGTACCAAACGTCCTTCAGGGTGATCTCGTAAACTTTTCCACGTACTTCTGATTCGATGTTGATATTCCCTTTGCCTTTAGCTTACATTGCATTGCCATTAGCCGTAGAGACGGTGTGCATCTGGTCAAAAGCTTGGAATGTTTGAAATAGATCTCCGCGATTGCTGACATGGCATGTTGCGCCGTTATCAATGTACCAGTTGACTGTATTCGATGAAGTCGTCGATACTTCATGGTCAGTTGTCAGTACTTCCGCTTGTAAGTACATCGATTCCACTACTTGAAATTCCTTTTGAGACGAAACAGAACGAGGCGGGTTACTGCTTTCGGAGGTTTGCCATCTTGAAGCCATCTTTTGCAATCCTTCACGCGGTGACCTTTGACGGAGCAGTAGTTACATTTTATCTTTGCATCCTTATTCTTTTTCTTTGTCCCTTTCTGTGTGGTCTTTGTTGCTAAGGCCTCTTGTTCTGGTGACACGTTAGACACCATCAAGTTCCTTTCGAACACGCACAGACGGTCGGTTGGGTTATCAATGGTTCGTTCGGACGTTGGACACATTAACCATCCACTCTTGAATTGAACGTATTCTTTTCCCAGTGTATTGAGCGTTTTGCATATGAGAAGAAGATCCGGAAGCTTCTTATCTTCGCCGAGCTCTTTGTTCAATGAGGTCCAAACGTTCTTCAACTTTGACATATGAGTTGCTGCGTCGTCAGCTGGATCCTTTCTCAGTCCAAAGAAACTCATACATAATTGGAAGGTTTTGTCTTCGTTTGTTCCGTCAAACATTCGATGAAGTTCTAACCATATTTCTCTAGTGGACGTAAATATCATCACTTTTCGTAGCATTTCTTCAGTCATATTGTTGGTGATAAAGAAAAGAGCACTCGAGTCGGCTTTCGTGAATTCCGACACGGTATCGGCGGCGGATGTTCCGTTCGCAATGGCTTCGCTTTCTTTATCCTCGGTAAGTCTGCCTTCGATTATATCGAGAGCGCGAGGTATGCCCTTGAGCACAATAAGCACTTTATACTTCCATGTATCCCAGTTACTTTTACCTTCGAGAGGTGCAATGTTGTACTTGAAAGTCGATTCCATCTTTCAGCTAAATTGCAGCAAAACCATAACCTGTTGTGATATAGCAGTGCGCAGACGATGTGGAAGCTATTTAGCAATGAAATAAACGCTTATTGAAATATAAAACAGACTTTTATTTACAACTGAGAAAAACTATTCGTGTAGGTACAAATTTTTCATATAGAGAGAGTGACATTTGACATCTAAAATATCAAATACAAAAACCCATGTAGGTTTCCAAGTAGGTTGCACTCGCTTGCTTTGCGATCTCCTTTAACAAGTTAAACCCAGATTTCTGCATTTATTCACACGAGTAATGACTTCGTTGTCCAGTTTTATATTGAGGCAAATATTAACAAATTTTTTAACCTTTTTGTTGGTACCTATTAACATTAATTTTGATTTCCTTGGGTTAAGGACCAGATAGTTGGATTTGCACCAATCAGCTATTCTAGATAAGTCACTGTTGATCATTGTGATAGCATTATCAATATTTTCTGGTTTAAAGGAAAAATACAGCTGTAATTCGTCTGCATATAGGTGATATTTGCAGTGTTTAATACTGTGGATGAGATCAGCGCTGTACAAGATATACAAAATTGGGCCAAGTATAGAACCCTGTGGAACTCCTCGCGTTACAGGGAGAAATGAGGAGTTTGATTTGGTACCATTCCTGTCCACAAGTTGCACATACTGTTGCCTTTCTGCCAAATAACTTTCAAACCATTTAACTGTAGCCGTGTCCACCCCATAATATGAGAGCTTGGATAAAAGTAGTGCGGTATTTATTGTTTCGAAAGCGCGTGAGAAGTCCAGGAGAACCAGAATGCTGACCTCTCCCTGGTCCTGAGCCGAGAGTAGGTTGTCAACCACATCAGCCATAGCAGAAGCAGTACTGTGTCCTTTACGGAAGCCAGATCGGAAGCAAGGCAATATCTCATTTTCTTCGAGAAACTCTGTGAGTTGTTCACAGACCACCCGTTCCAGTATCTTTGACAAGCATGGAAGGATGCTTATGAGACGGAGGTCTTGAAGAGACGTTGGGGAGCTCACTTTGGGTAAGGGTTTTACCACTGCTGGTCTTCCAGGCATTAGGGAATGTACTTTCTGCCATAGATCTGTTGATTATAATAGTAATTGCAGGTAGGGTGTAAGGAAGAGACAAAAGAAGCATGTCCCGTGTTAACCCATCGCAGCCCTGAGCGTTAGATTTGAGACCTTTGATGATTTTGAGTATCTTGTCCTCATTTACAGGCTGCAGTGAAAGCGTTGCTGTGCCATATCTAAGGTACTCAAAATATGTAAGCTGTGATATTGACACATCATTTTGACCGGGTGCACAGAGAAAATGAGAGTTGATGTTGTCAGGATTATCGAAGCATGGAGGAAGTTCAGACTTTTTTCCATCTGGTAACACAGTGTTTTTCAAGTTTTGCCAAAGTTTTTTGGAATTCTTAATATTAGAGTTAATATGCCTATCAAAAAACACTTCTTCTCTTGTTCTATGGCTACAATCACGTTGTTCTTCATTTGAAGATAGCAATCTTTTTGTGATTTAGACTTCTCACAGTCTTTCTGTGATTTAGATTTGTTAGTTTTTAGAGCCTGCCGGTACTCGTCCCTAATATGCATCATGGATTTAACGGTGTCAGTGATCCAAGGGTGAGGAGGGTGCTTAAACTTACCTTTCCTTACTGGAGCATACAGATTGAATAAATGTGTTAGACACAATTGGAAATTCTCTACTAATGACTCCAGTCTATTTTGCTAAGATCAAACTCCCATAAGTTTTGAATAATATCTTTCATTGGCCTATATTCTACCTAACGGGGACATATCTTGTCTTTCTTTATTTTTAACTTGGCTGTGGCTATAGCATGACCTCTCACATCAGGGCAGTGTCCCACTGTTACCTTTAATGTGCGTATGTCTGTACAGATCAAGTCAAGACTAGACTTTGACTGTGATCAGTAAAATGGGTTGGATCACACATTTACATTGATCAACATCTGAGATGGACTAAACAGATTGATTACTTATGTTCCCGGGTAAGAAAACTAATGCACATTTTCAAAAAATTACGATCCGTTGCGGATGTCAACTTGCTGAAAATGTTGTATTTTGCTCTTTGCCAATCAGTCTTGAGCTATTGTATAGTAACATGGGGAGCAGCTTGTAAGACCCATCTTATAAAAGCCGAACGGGTGCAAAGAGCTACCCTGAAAGTACTATATCAGAAGCGAATGCGATATTGTACTGACACACTTTACAAAGAAACTGGTATGTTGAGAGTGCGACAGCTATATGTCATGGCTGTTACGCTAAAATTTCATAAAACGTCACCGTTTACTGTATGTAAAAGTCAACGGTCACAGAGGAAAATAAGATGGAAAAAAGAGACGTGCAGGACAACATTTGGAAGAAGATCATTTCTGTTCATGGGGCCACACATTTATAATAAGATCAATGACTTATTGGATGTGATTCAGTTATCGAGAAGTAAGTGTAAAGCGGTACTGAGCAAATGGCTTCTGAGCTTAGGTTACACGCAGACCGAACATATTATATCTATTTAAAAAGGTTCCTAAATCAAAACACATCTAACACTACACACATGCACATAAATACACACAATCAACCACACACACACACACACACACACACACACACACACACACACACACACACACACACACACACACACACACACACGCATACACACACACACACACACACACACACACACACACACACACACTCACAGACAGACACAAACACATAATATGCAAACATAATGGTTTTTCTAATAGTATTTAGTATTTAATTGTATTTTTTTTTTTCATCTCTCTTGCTTGCTATTGTCATAATAAGTAATAATTGAGTACAAATACATACGTCATAATCATAATCCATGTAAACCTAATCTGTACGAAAGAGACTGGTTCCTGCGACACAGGGAATCCTAGTGTAGGAACCAGTGCCCTACTTAGCTGTGTAAAATAGTTTTGGCCAATAAAGATTATTATTATTATTATTATTATTATTATCAGTGACTACCTCGGTAAGGTTCTCTCAAAGAACTGTGACAGCAACCGTGGCCCACCACCCCCAACCGCAAGTAGGTCAACATTGAAGTCTCCCAACGGGACAAGGCTATCGCACCTATCAAAGGAGGTAATAGAGTCGGTGATGGCGTCTAGAAATATAGTAACATCTAGCCATAGCCGAAATCGGCCCGCAAACAAAAAAATTGGCCACCATCTTGAATTTTTATTTTTTTTTAACATTGCGTTGCTGTTTTCATGCCAAAATACTACCAAAAACCGAGTTTCATCGAAATCGGTCCGCAAACAAAAAAGTTGGCCGCCATCTTGAATTTTTTACATTTTTAACATTGCGTTGCTGTTTTCTTGCCAAAATACTACCAAAAACTGAGTTTCATCGAAATCGGCCCGCAAACAAAAAAGTTGGCCGCCATCTTGAATTTTTTTTTACATTTTAACATTGCGTTGCTGTTTTCTTGTCAAAATACTACCAAAAACCGAGTTTCATCGAAACCGGTCCGCAAACAAAAAAGTTGGCCACCATCTTGAATTTTTTACATTTTTAACATTGCGTTGCTGTTTTCTTGCCAAAATACTACGAAAAACCGAGTTTCATCGAAATCGGCCCGCAAACAAAAAAATTGGCCACCATCTTGAATTTTTTTTTTTTTAACATTGCGTTGCTGTTTTCTTGCCAAAATACTACCAAAAACCGAGTTTCATCGAAATCGGCCCGCAAACAAAAAAGTTGGCCGCCATCTTGAATTTTTTACATTTTTAACATTGCGTTGCTGTTTTCTTGCCAAAATACTACCAAAAACCGAGTTTCATCGAAATCGGCCCGCAAACAAAAAATTTAGCCGCCATCTTGAATTTTTTTTACATTTTAACATTGCGTTGCTGTTTTCTTGTCAAAATACTACCAAAAACAGAGTTTCATCGAAATCGGTCCGCAAACAAAAAAGTTGGCCGCCATCTTGAATTTTTTACATTTTTATCATGGCGTTGCTGTTTTTTTGCCAAAATACTACGAAAAACCGAGTTTCATCGAAATCGGCCCGCAAACAAAAAAGTTGGCCGTCTTCTTGTATTTTTTTATTTTTAACATTGCGTTGCTGTTTTCTTGTCAAAATACTACCAAAAACCGAGTTTCATCGAAATCGGCCCGCAAACAAAAAAGTTGGCCGCCATCTTGAATTTTTTTTAACATTGCGTTGCTGTTTTCTTGTCAAAATACTACCAAAAACCGAGTTTCATCGAAATCGGCCGGCAAATAAAAAAGTTGGCCGCCATCTTGAATTTTTTTATATTTTCAACATTGCGTTGTTATTTTTGTGTCAAAATGGTACCAAAAACCGAGTTTCATCGAAATCGGCCCATAAACAAAAAAGTTGTCAGCCGCCATCTTGGAACTTATTTTTTCATTATTATTTCTTAATTGATTACTAATTTAAGATTTATTTTATACTTCTTCTTCTCTTCTTCTTCAGCGCATATCCGCCCACCGTTGAGCATACGCCTCTCCAATTGTCCTCCAAGCAGCCCTGTTTTCTGTTTGTCTAAGCCATAGTGGTCCTGCGACTGTTGATATGTCGTCAGACCATCTGGCTGGTGGTCTGCCTACGTTTCTTTTAGTGCGAGGTATCCAGATAAAAACGTTCTTGCTCCACCTGTCATCGCTTCGGCGCCACATATGGCCAGCCCAAGCCCATTTCAGCTTTGCGACGCGGTACCCAATGTCTACCACTCTGGTCCGTTTCCGAATCACTTCGTTACGGATCCTGTCTCGAAGCGATATACCGAGCATAGCGCGCTCCATATGCCGTTGGGCTACTTTAAGTTTGGTTACCAAATTTGCAGTTAGAGGCCAGGTTTCGCAAGCATATGTCATAACCGGGAGAACACACTGGTCGTAAACTTTGGTCTTAAGTGACTGTGGTAGCTTGGACTTAAAAACATCTTTCTTCAGCTTTCCAAAGGCTGCCCAACCCAGCTGAATCCGTCGATCTATTTCGGCTACCATGTTGTCGCGACCTAGCTTGATGCGTTGTCCGAGGTAGATATAGTCCTCGACTTGTTCCAGCTGCTTATTGCCTAGAGTTATGGGTTGCAGCGTTAGATCGACTGTAGCCATGATCTTGGTTTTATCCATGTTCATCTTTAATCCCGTGTTGATTGACGCGTGGTGTAATTCCGTTAACATGCGTTGCAGATCTTGCCTCGATTCAGCTATGAGGACGATATCATCGGCGTATCTAAGATGATTTAGGGGAGCTCCGTCTACGTTTATTCCCAGGTCCTTCCAGTTCAGCGTCTTGAAAATATCTTCCATAGCGTTCGTAAATAATTTTGGAGATATCACGTCGCCTTGTCGGACTCCTCGTGCTAGGGGTATCGGATTTGTGTGTTCTTTTAACTGAACTCTCATAGTCGCCGACTTGTATAGGCTTTTAAGGATCTGTATGTAACGGTCATCGATGTGGCATCTTCTCAAGGATTGTATTACAGCCCAGTGTTCGATTGAGTCGAATGCTTTCTCATAATCCACATACGCGAGAAAAAGTGGTTTGTTATACTCTTCCGACTTTTGTATTATTTGGCGTAATGTAAAGATATGGTCTATGGATCCAAACCCTTTTCGAAATCCAGCCTGTTCCTTAGGTTGGTGTTCATCCAATTTCCGCGTCAGTCGTGTTGTGAGGACTCTCGAGAATACTTTATATACCTGGCTAAGTAATGATATCGGCCGGTAATTCTTCAGCTGAGTCTTGTCCCCTTTTTTATGGAAAAGCACAACGATGCTATTAGTCCAGTCTTCCGGTACCTCTCCAGTGAACAGAACATCGTTAAATAGTAGTCGTAACTCCTTCGTAATCGCACTTCCACCAGCTTTTAAAAGTTCTACTGTGATGCCATCTTCTCCTGGTGCTTTGGACTTTTTAAGTTGTTTCAGTGCTTGCCTAATCTCGTACGTACTGAATTCTGGGATGTCCTCTGTGTAGTGCCGTACCAGTCGAGCACGTTTGTCCTGTGGATCAAAGCAAGTCGGCTTGGGTATTGTGGATGCATATAGACTACTGTAGAAATCCTCGGTGATTTTTTGGATATCCTTGAAGTTATTGGTTATGTTACCATTTGCGTCTTTTAAGGAGTTTGGATGCTTTACTCCATTTGCACGTTGAAACACTTTGAGGCCTTTGTTGTTCTCTATAAGTTCTTGTATGCGTTTAGTGTTTCTTTTCCGGGTATCTCGTTTGAGCGTCTTATGGATTTCTTTGTTCAGCTCTCTGTGCATTTCACTGTTGAAGTCCTCGTTGGCTACCTTTTTTCTCTTTTGCATCAGTTGTTGCACCTGGTCTGAAATTTTATACTTATTTAGCCCTAAATTAGTAATGATTTACAATTAAATTATGATTATCATACATATAAATTCCTATAATTCCTCGCACTTATGATGAAAGAAAAAGAAAAAAAAGAGAAAATACTAAGAAAAACTTTTTCTTTTCCTTATTTTAAGAGCATTAAAAGAAGGAAAAGAGACAGATTTGAAAAAAATATTCTTACCTTCTAGAAAAAATGACAATAAATAATTCAAAGAATAAAACAAGAATTTTGAAGTGTCTATCTTATTTTTCCTATATATTTTTAAAATTCGAAAAGGCAAATTACATCGTGCCAACCCTTACACTTTTAGTCGTTGCGTCAACTGTCTAGATGAACGGCGGCTTTTGCGCCAACACAAAGGGCGATGTCCATGGAAATAGTACTATAAACCGGAATGAGCGCTTCGCCCCAAAACGAGCCGACAGAGAGGTCAAGTAGATGTATGTGTCCTTTTCTTCATTAGGGTGACCAAACCGTATGGTTGACTGGAGACATACATAATACTTTAAACTGTTTAATATAAACTTAAATACCTAGGTAGTTCTTTATTTATAATTAACACTTATTACCGCGTTTTTATTAGGTTGCTTGCTCTTTTGTTTGTTTGAGCACTTTTGCAAACGATTTTATACTGAATTCCCGATGAGCTAGAGACTTGAAACTTTGAACACAGGTCAGAAATGGAAGGAAATGCAATATTACAATGTCATGAAGCTGATCTGATGATGGAGCCGGAAGAACGCCACAGGAACTCTATGATGAATGAAACTATACAACCCCATCGTGTTTGGGCTTGTTAGAATTGTCTTGACAAGTACTCTGACGGGAGACGAGGTTCAGGGTTGGATGACGAAGTCTGGAGGCCATGCCATAGGAACTCAATATTGAAATCATGCAACCTTATTCAATTCAATTTAAGTTCAAGTGTAAATAATTAAGCAACTTTAAAGTTTATTCCATTTTTTAATTTGAGATTTTTGCATTTACAATGCTATTTTTAAACAATACTAAATAATATACTAGAAAAAATACGACTCGCACCAGATCAATACTCAGACGGGAATCGAACCCGCGACCTTTGGATATCCGGTCCAATGCTCTGACCGCTGAGCTACCGAGTCACTAGTGACATCGTCGAATTTTTCCTAGTATATCCTAAACTCTTACGCTGTAAGCCAGCGTTATTTCACCAATGTGAGGATTTACCTCGACATTCAATTGAAATATCTTTCCAGATATTTTAACAATTGATTAAGATGAAATAGCTATATAATTTTTAAATTTGAGATTTTTGCATTTACAATGCTATTTTTAAGCGTACGTAGCTTACAGCGTAAGAGTTTAGGATATACTAGGAAAAATTCGACGATGTCACTAGTGACTCGGTAGCTCAGTGGTCAGAGCAATGGACCGGATATCCAAAGGTCGCGGGTTCGATTCCCGTCTGAGTATTGATCTGGTGCGAGTCGTATTTTTTCTAGTATATTATTTAGTATTGTTTAAAAATAGCATTGTAAATGCAAAAATCTCAAATTTAAAAATTATATAGCTATTTCATCTTAATCAATTGTTAAAATATCTGGAAAGATATTTCAATTGAATGTCGAGGTAAATCCTCACATTGGTGAAATAACGCTGGCTTACAGCGTAAGAGTTTAGGATATACTAGGAAAAATTCGACGATGTCACTAGTGACTCGGTAGCTCAGCGGTCAGAGCATTGGACCGGATATCCAAAGGTCGCGGGTTCGATTCCCGTCTGAGTATTGATCTGGTGCGAGTCGTATTTTTTCTAGTATATTATTTAGTATTATTCCATTTTTTTATAAAAATACAATGTGCGTGAACTTCGGAAAAA
Organism: Agriphila geniculea; assembly: GCA_943789525.1. Classification (NCBI taxonomy): domain Eukaryota; kingdom Metazoa; phylum Arthropoda; class Insecta; order Lepidoptera; family Crambidae; genus Agriphila; species Agriphila geniculea. The sequence continues at coordinate 3,578,302 of OX038884.1, read as the reverse complement.
CAAATGAATGTTGGAAAAACAAGTAAAAGTAGGAAAACATTGTCTAGTGATCTGTAGTCAAAAAAGATGCAAACGATTTTCCACTTTATTGACCTTTGAAATTCGGTTGATTTTTCCCATAATTATACTTGTTCATTTACTTTGCTGTTTCATTAAAAACTGTTATTTTGGTAAATATGTCAATAAGGTCTAAAATTCTTGCACCAATTTCTTTACTTGTGAAGTTAATAAAATGGGTGCATGAGATTTACGACGACACAATGTTAAAAATATAAAAAGAAACCAAGATGGCGGCCAACTATATTGTTCGTGGGCCGATTTTGATGAAACTCGATTTTGTTACTATTTTGATAAAAAATAACAACGAAATGTTAAAAATATAAACAAACTAGCTTCCGCCCGCGACTTCGTCTGCGTCGAAAGTTTTTTTGCTATCCCTCGGGAACATTACTTTTTTTCTGGATGAAAGGTACCCTATGTCCTTCTCTGTACCCCTGACAACGTGTATGCAAAATTTCATAATGATCGGTTCAGAAGTAAGGACGTGAAGGCGTAACAAACAAACAAACAAACGGACTTTCGCATTTATAATATTAGTAAGGATATGGCAGCCAACTCTTTTATTTGTGATTGGGGCTGATTTTAATGAAACTCGGTTTTAGGACTAATTTGACAAGAAAACAATAACACAATATTGAAAAAATTAAAAATCCAAGATGGCAGCCAACTTTTTTGTTTTTGGGCCGATTTCGATGAAACTCGGTTTTTGGTAATATTTTGACAAAATAATAACAACGCAATTTTTTAAAATACTTAAAATCTTAGGCGGCGGCCAACTTTTTTGTTTTTTGGGCCGATTTCGATGAAACTCGGTTTTTGGTACTATTTTGACAAGAAAAAACAACTCAATGTAAACTGATGGAAAAATAAAAAAAGATCAAAATGGCTGCTAATTTGTTTTTGAAATCGGCCCAAGAACAAAAAAGTTGGCCACCATCTTGAATTTTGTAAGTTTTCAACATTGCGTTGTTATTTTCTTGTCAAAATCGTACCAAAAACAGAGTTTCATCAAAATCGACCCTAAAACAAAAAAGTTTGCCACCATCTTGGATTTTCAGTTTTTTAAAAATTGCGTTGTTATTTTCTTGTCAAAATAGTACCGAAAACCGAGTTTCATCGAAATCGGCCCAAAAACAAAAAAGTTGGCCGCCATCTTGGATTTTTAGTTTTTTTAAAATTGCGTTGTTATTTTCTTCTCAAAATAGTTCCAAAAACCAAGTTTCATCGAAATCGGCCCATAAATAAAAAAGTTGGCCGCCATCTTGGATTTTTAGTTTTTTAAAAATTGCGTTGTTATTTTCTTGTCAAAATAGTTCCAAAAACCGAGTTTCATCAAAATCGGCCCAAAAACAAAAAAGTTGGCCGCCATCTTGGATTTTTAGTTTTTTTTAAATTGCGTTGTTATTTTCTTGTCAAAATAGTTCCAAAAACCGAGTTTCATCGAAATCGGCCCAAAAACAAAAAAAGTTGGCCGCCATCTTGAATTTTTTAAATTTTCAACATTGAGTTGTTATTTTCTTGTCAAAATCGTACCAAAAACCGAGTTTCATCAAAATCGGCCCTAAAACAAAAAAGTTGGCCGCCATCTTGGATTTTCAGTTTTTTAAAAATTGCGTTGTTATTTTCTTTTCAAAATAGTTCCAAAAACCAAGTTTCATCGAAATCGGCCCATAAATAAAAAAGTTTGGCCGCCATCTTGGATTTTTAGTTTTTTTAAAAATTGCGTTGTTATTTTCTTCTCAAAATAGTTCCAAAAACCAAGTTTCATCGAAATCGGCCCATAAATAAAAAAGTTGGCCGCCATCTTGGATTTTTAGTTTTTTAAAAATTGCGTTGTTATTTTCTTGTCAAAATAGTTCCAAAAACCGAGTTTCATCAAAATCGGCCCAAAAACAAAAAAGTTGGCCGCCATCTTGGATTTTTAGTTTTTTTTAAATTGCGTTGTTATTTTCTTGTCAAAATAGTTCCAAAAATCGAGTTTCATCGAAATCGGCCCAAAAACAAAAAAGTTGGCCGCCATCTTGGATTTTTTATTTTCAACATTGCGTTAGTTATTTTCTTGTCATAATAGTACCGAAAACCGAGTTTCATCGAAATCGGCCCAAAAACAAAAAAGTTGGCCGCCATCTTGGATTTTTAGTTTTTTAAAAATTGCGTTGTTATTTTCTTGTCAAAATAGTTCCAAAAACCGAGTTTCATCAAAATCGGCCCAAAAACAAAAAAGTTGGCCGCCATCTTGGATTTTTTTTTTTTAAATTGCGTTGTTATTTTCTTGTCAAAATAGTTCCAAAAACCGAGTTTCATCGAAATCGGCCCAAAAACAAAAAAGTAGGCCGCTATCTTGAATTTTTAAAATTTTCAACATTGCGTTGTTATTTTCATGTTGAACTAGTACCAGAAACCGAGTTTCATCGAAATAGGCGCACAAACATGAATTTGATTATTATTATTAATTTTACCGTCTCGCCTGCGACCTCTAGCCATTTCAATAGAACAATTTCGTTTTTCTGGAAATCTGAAATGGTGAAGTATTTATGGTCACACTAGTTTTGTAAAGTAACATTTCCTATAGATTGAAATTCTTAAATTGAAATTCAAGGTCAAAATCGGAGTTGCCAGGATTGACACTTCTATTTATTACCACCTCACCGATGATTGCTGATTAGCATTATTGTAGATATCTAATTAAATCAAAAAAGTTCTGTTTTATATTACAATTATTATGTGTCATTCTAAAATTAATATTTAAATAGTATATATTCGACTTCCCACTCCGAATCCTTAATTTTGATACACTACTTGATTGGTAACGTACATATTTTTAGTCCTACTATCGTGGTATTATTGTTTAGTAATGGCAATTGTGCGAACGAGACACCGACCTCCACCTGGTGTTGTCTCATTCACACAGTAGTGCCTTCAGTCAATGTCGTCGATAGAATTTCAACTCTATGTGCAATGCAATAAAGTTGAATTTCTTTTAAACGATAGGTGAAAATTTTTGTAGAGTACTCACTCCCTATTATAAACCTCCTTGGCGATGTCCGACTGTAAGAAGAATACTCTCTAGGCTGTGCTATTACCGATGATTAGAGTTGTAGTATTAATTATTATTAGAGTAGTATTACACAATCAATTTTTTTGATGAGATTTAATAAAAAATAAATTAAAAAAGTAAGTAGAAAAATATTTGTTTACTTATACCAAATCAATAGCCTTGAACCGAGGATATGACTATTGACACAGTCAAAAAATATAAATTTCACTTTTTTGCTTGATAGTACTCACCTCATGATTGCAATCAAGTTTAAACCTTATCACAGTGCAGCAAAGTTCAATATTGATCGACAGCCTATATTCAGAGTACTATGTAGAAGTTAACATTCGATTTTTAGAAAATAGCAATGAAGAATTCTTTTTTTATTTATATTGTAAGAATCACAATTTCACTAACAATTTTTTGATATATTTATTTGTTTATAACTTGTACCCGTTTCTCTGAAATCGCCATTGCCAGAAACGTCAAGTTAGCAGCCCACTTTGAGATCGTAATATTTCGGCTTGTACTGAAGCAATATTATTGAAATTTTGCGTATACGATTCACTATTTCCTAACAATTTTTTGGCATATAAATCACATTGATACGAACTGTATTTCTTAAGGTGTCTTTGCTTGATAGTATTCACCTCATGATTGCAATCAAGTTTAAACCTTATTACAGTGCAGCAAAGTTCAATATTGATCGACAGCCTATATTCAGAGTACTATGTAGAAGTTAACATTCGATTTTTAGAAAATAGCAATGAAGAATTCTTTTTTTATTTATATTGTAAGAATCACAATTTCACTAACAATTTTTTGATATATTTATTTGTTTATAACTTGTACCCGTTTCTCTGGAATCGCCATTGCCAGAAACGTCAAGTTAGCAGCCCACTTTGAGATCGTAATATCTCGGCTTGTACTGAAGCAATATTATTGAAATTTTGCGTATACGATTCACTATTTCCTAACAATTTTTTGGCATATAAATCACATTGATACGAACTGTATTTCTTAAGGTGTCTGCCAGCTTGACGTCAAGATAGCAGCCTCACCAAGATACTCAAATATCTTTTGAACCATAGTATCACTATTTATATGCTATAGTTCACTATTTATAACTATTTACTAACAATTTTTTGACCTAGTCAAAACCTTCTAATTCCATGGTGAGGCTGCCAACTATACGCTAATCTGGAATCGCCATTGCCAGAAACGTCAAGTTAGCAGCCCACTTTGAGATCGTAATATCTCGGCTTGTACTGAAGCAATATTATTGAAATTCTGCGTATACGATTCACTATTTCCTAACAATTTTTTGGCATATAAATCACATTGATACGAACTGTATTTCTTAAGGTGTCTGCTAGCTTGACGTCAAGATAGCAGCCTCACCAAGATACTCAAATATCTTTTGAACCATAGTATCACTATTTATATGCTATAGTTCACTATTTATAACTATTTACTAACAATTTTTTGACCTAGTCAAAACCTTCTAATTCCATGGTGAGGCTGCCAACTATACGCTAATAAAAAAAGATATTTGGCTGGCCATAATTTTAGTATATTTCTGATTTAATGAGCTGTTTACACGGGTCAAGTTGTTATGTAATTAAGTTAAAATTAAGTTGTCGGTTAACTAAATTTTCCCATGTATAGTATACAATACAGCCAATTTAGTAATAAGCAGTACCTAAGTTGCCCATTAAGCGGGCAAGTAATTAAGTCAAGGAATTTATAAGTACTATTGTACGAAGTACTTATAAATTTCTTGGATTAAGGAAATAGAATCTGGTCTATTGTTTGAGCAAGTAACCGCGCCACTCGCACCGCATATGCATGCCCCCTGCCCCCTGCTGGGCGTGGCCACGCGCTGTACTTGCCTTTTTGCTGCGGGTTTGCAGGATTTCTCCTGATTTCGGGAAATATAGATCATAGTCGGGATTAAATCGGGAATCGGGTTACTTACTACTTAGATTGTGTGAAATAATACACGAAATGACTGGAAACATACTTCTAGGCTTTAATTCACTAAAATAAACTACGACAGTTTATGTGACAGGGAATAGCGTTATTGACAATCTTGACAAGACGTTCACTTCACTCTATGGTACCTATACAAGGACTATCATATCACTGGGTTGCGTTCAGAGGCTTAGAGTGTTTTTTAACTCACTCTAAGGTTAGGAACGACCAAGAACTTTAAATGTCAATGTCAATACAAAGTCTTCATTTTCCACTTGAAATAGGAATAATTTAAACTTTCCTTTATTCAAAATCAAATAAAAACTGTTTTTTTTGCGAAGCTACCATGATTTATTTGAAAATTAGACACAAAAACATCAAAATACAAAATAATGTCAAATGACATTGACAGTTTTTCTATAGACAAACGTCAGAGCGTTTTACAACCATCAATTTTGATGGTTGTTTGGTTGCAACGCTCTGACGTTTGGAACGGGAAAGTTGTTACAACCGAACGTCACGCTCTAATGTTTGGAACGGCGTTAGAGCTTCCGGTTGCACTCGGAGCGTAGGTTCGGAACGACCCCCTGTGTGAACGACTTTTCACTAAATTTTAATTTATTATTAAGTTGTCCATTTAGTTACTACTTAATCGCTTGACCCATGTGAACTTTAGGGCTTTAGAGCGTAATGTTGCACTAGGAGCGTAGGTTCTGAACGCGTCTCTACGAGCTAGAAAATATCTATGGTCCTGTCTAGTCTGCCCCCTGCCTGCTTGTCTTCTTCTATTTGTAGTCTAGTTAGTCTGTTTTGCTGCGCGATTTGCGATTCGATTTATTTAGATCGATGGTTTTTGGTGGTGTATGATTTCTTTTGCTATTTTACTTAACAGTTTCTGCACCAAATTGTGAAGATTTGTGATTGGTTCCATCCATCGTTTCTTTGATACCCAATTTAAATACATAACACATCAAAATGGTAAGTTTAGATCCTAGTCTAATAAATTGTAGGTATATGTTCCTCAATCTAAAATTGACTGCAACCCGCATTTTGGGATTGCGATGTCTCCCACTAAACCAGTTATAAACTAGCAAGTTTTCGTAATCATTTCCGCAATATCTAATAAATTATTGCGAATATTTTGAAAGAAAATCTCAGTTCTGAATGAGAATTTTAGTGCATGGGTTGGTTTGATGAAATGTCTGTGGTCAATTTAATTGTTGTAAGCAAAGATATCACAGTTTGCAAGTATTCATTCTTTGCTGCATTCAATGAACTATTTACATCTTGCAGGGAAATGAAAATTCAATTCCGATGGAGCTCTGTTCAAATTGTAAGTAATATTGATTAACCTATTCTTTAACCATTCTTTGCTCTTACCTCTTATATGATTTTTTCTAATTTTAATTTACAGAGGTTTTAAAGCTTTATACTTGTCTGCCTTCAATATACTCATTCATAAGTATTATTACCAGCTTGTGTGATGATAATGATATTAATAATCCTAAAATGAAATCTAACAACTTTTAACTATTGTATTGTATCAATAATAAATGCTTTCTATTTTCTATGTATTATCATTGAGTACTGTATGGCTGACATTTTCCTCCTATTCATTGAGAAAGTAAAAGGCAGTGCGTTATATTAGAGAGGACCATACACAGTAAGACATAGGGTATGCAAATATAAGCGTAACAAGAGGTTTGTTTTCAGCACGTGTTAACTGCATTGATTTTAAGGTGGAGAACTGTGAGTGTCGTAGTGTCACTCGCCCGCCTCCAACATTCATCTCCATGTTAGAGTACTGCACTCACACCTGCTAGTCCAGAACAATTTTTCTTGTGCAATATTTTATACAAAAATTTCAGTAATTATATTTTACAAAATAACTCTAATAATAAGTCTCTGTTGAAGGTTGCTATGTCACTTAACAGATTATAAGAAAAAAAAAATACAGCTAACCAGGTTATTTTATATGTATTTAAACACTATAAATTTCTATTCTTTTGCAAATTTTTGTTCTTGTCTCTATTTCCTACCTCTCACTCACAGTAACAACCTGAAAAAAAATGCTGCAAACTAAAATGAGATTAATGATAATGCTAAAAGATTGAAGTGCATAATTCCTCCACCTTGATGCTAAATTGTCAGAAAATTGTTCTGGATAAAACATTTTTGCATAAACTCCATAGTTCTGTTTGGTTAGTGCATCTTATGTCACATTTTGGCCTCTAGTGGAAATGGTGTTTTAGCGTATTTGCTATGAATGTTAATATAATAGAATGCTACAATGCTGCCACTCAGGTGTGAGGAATCTATGCAAATGGGAGAGGTCAGCTGTATCACTTAACACTAACTCGCTTAACGCAAGGTTGTCTCTGAAACTGTTATTGTAATAACTTATTTGCATGTTTGACTAAATTGTTTAGATGGTGATATTTTAGAAAAGGTATAAATACTTTTTAGTTGAAATATATCTTTTATTAGAATTTTTATGGTCAGTTACATGTCACAACCTAGACTTTATGGTAATTTTGAGCGTTGCATAGATAGTGCAGCTTCATTTCTAAATGGGGCGCAGTTACGGCTGACCTTTCTCGCGGCTTGTTAGTTACTGTTGTCTCTGTCAGCGCCTGCGCCTGTCGACGGCTGGCCATACTATTTTGCATTCGTTAGAAGTGGGGCGCGTGACTCTTGAAGCTGTTGTTGTTCGATATTTTTTGCCATCAGTTAAATGGTGCGTTTAAAATTATGGTAATGCCATGTCGCTTATTGCACTTAAAATAATATCTGTGTATATTACTATCGCTTTATATATGCCTATTTATAGAATAGTGCAATGTTCAGTGTGCAACAAAGTTTTTAGACAGCAAACACGTTATATTTCATGTAATAATATTCTATAAAACTTTGTTACGATTCTAGGGAAGTTTCTATAAATGTTATGTTTAGTAAATGTCTATTTTAAAAAACATATTAGTAACTATGATTGATGGCTGTTACATTTTCTTTGTATGAATGAATGTTATATAAAAAAAACAGAATAATAATACCAAATCGCAAAGTGAATTTTAACGAATGTAACAAGGAAAAAGACACCAAAAGGGGTCACTGCAAGCACCTGCGTGCAGACTAGATGACGCTAGAGTTCACTTGCAAGTAGCGTGTTATAGCTCAGAGAGACATCTTCATTTGGCTGTCATATACGCGGGAAATTGAGAGTATCTTTAATGTTACAAGGATGCGTACGAGTATTCGTCATTTAGGTTAGCAGTCTAGACAAGTTATGAATGTGACCAATATTCATATTGGACATGTTTTTAAAGTGTATAATCTCATTTTTTTTATATATTGACAATTTCTCAATGTGTTTAAAACCAACGTCACCTTAGTAATTTGTCTAATTATGATAAATAACTTCGCTGGACAATAATATGTTGAATATAGGTACGCATCCGGACGGTGTCATTACGGCACCACGTTGGGCGCCAAATGGAGGTAACGGCAGAATTACATCGAACCAGTGGCTGTTATGAAAATTCGGTACCTAAAAGGTGCTGGTAATAGCAAGATAATGTTTAGTAAGCAACCATCTTTTATGGCTAACAAACATTGTTACAGTAGTTTCATCTCATGAATGCGCGTGAATTTAATGAGTTTAAACCTTATTGCATTGCCTTAAGTTGACCCGCGCATTCGTGATATGCAAGAACTATATACAAAAAAGTTTCTCCGAATGCCTAGCTACTGGATCCACGTAGTTCTGCCATAATGCATGATGATATGTAAGTTGCTAATGAGCGTGTGTGATGGCGGCGCGCGGCAGTCGATGCTGATGAGATCCGGCGGCTGGGCAAGCGGTTCCGCAAGCTCGACCTGGACAACTCGGGCGCGCTCTCCATCGACGAGTTTATGTCGCTGCCGGAGCTGCAGCAGAACCCCCTCGTCCAGCGTGTCATCGACATCTTCGACGCAGACGGCAACGGAGAGGTAATCTTATATCTTTTTGACTTTTCTATAAATTGCATATCGGATACTTATCTAATGTGTCTACCACATGCACAGCACAGGCCCGGTCTGCAGATTCGTAAGGGAGAGTATATACTCTCCGTACCTATATAGATTTATATAGTAGAGTACTCTCCGTACGATCCTGTAGTCTGGGCCTGTGAATTCATGTGGAGGATTCATAATACTGAGCTATTAAAATATTTTAAATGACTGAAGAAATATTCAGGCGGAGTATGTTATCGGAAGTTTCATTAAAATTATACCAAGCTTTGGAAGTGAACCTTTGGATTATCAAGATGAAAATCATCCTTAAGATTATGTTGTTGTTAAATTGGCCTGATATTCGTATTAAACCGGCCACATACAGACGGAATCTCGATTCGGAATTCCGAAACGGAATATCGATAATGTATTAAAATTCCGTACGGTAAAATCCCGCATGTGTGTGTGGTAGGTCTATAGATTTGTATGGATTAAATAAAAAAAAGCTCAATTTTCGATAGATAGGTAGCGTTTTATGAAAACCGAGCCGTAAAGTTAAATCCCCTTCATACTAAGCAATTTACGAATGCATTTTTTTTTAATTTTGATAGCAAATGCTATAGGTAATCTGCCTTAGAGAATAAGAGGCGGGGGAGTTAAAACGGCAGACATATAAGTAGCTTTACGACGACTCGGCTTTCATAAAACGCCATCTATTGAGATTTTTGAAAACATATTTTTCTTTTTTGGTCTCGGAAAATCGTCCATTGCGGGCCATCCATAAATAACGTCACTCGAATTTCATAATTTTTGACCCACCCCCCCCGTCCTGCAGGTGGTCACATTTGTGAGACCCCCCTCCCTAGAGTGACGTCACATATTTTACAATTCTACATCTAGAAATAATTATTGAATTAAAACTGGTTCTGGAATTTGTTTTATTTCCATTTAAATTATTTTGAAATGTGACGTCACGAAATTTAGGACTGCTCCCACCCCCTTGTCACACAATGTCACACTTAAATCAAATCAAATCTTTTTATTGCAATCATGTGGTTAACATAGGTGTACACATTAGAAAACAGTACCAGAACATGAACCCTGTCTAGGGTATCGCAACATAAAATAGTTCTTAATTAAGAAATAACCTAATTAGGTTTGGAAAATAAATAACCAGCATTATCATTATTTTGGAAATTAAATAAAAAACAAACCTAAAGGTACATTAAAAAACGAAAAATAAATGAATTTAACTTTTCAACAAATTGACATTAAATTATAACTTAAAACTAACTATTCGCTACTTACTTACATAGGTACTCAAAATAAGATATCGTATATTGGACGGTTATAAATATCTGCATTGTTTATTTGTAATCATAGTACTCTTGTAAAGTGTAGAAACTATTAATTAACAAAAAATCTTTAAATAACTTTTTAAATTTGATTATGTTATTTTCTTTTTTTATTTGATCGGGTATTTTATTATAGATTTTAACAGCCATTGCAAAAGGACCTGAGTGTACTAAAGTTAATTTTGAAGTGGGGGGAGCTAATCTTTGTTGGGGTATTAAATTCTTGGGTCGTTCCTGCTGGGGGAATAAGTGGGTGTTCTTTTTTACGAAAATGCTTAACTCTAATATATACAAACATGCGATAGTTAGTACCTTTTCACTTTCAAAGTATGTATCAGCTAGTTATTTCGTCTATATTTACAATTATTCGGAGGCATCGCTTTTGGAGTCTGAATACTTTTATGGAATCTACGCTATTTCCCCACAAGATTATGCCGTACTGGAGCCACGCGTGTGCGTATGCGTAGTATGCATTCAAAGCAGTCTTTTTGTCGGTGGATTTTTTTAACTCGTATAACGCGTAAGTGAATCTAGATAGCTTTGCAGAAATATTTTTAATATGATTTTTCCAGTTTATATTGGAATCAATACTAATCCCTAGCAGTGGGTAAGAATCTACGCAATCTAATTTGATATTCTGAAAGGCGAAATTTACTTGTAATTTTTCTCTTTGATACGGTCCAAACTGCATGAGTTTAGTTTTAGAAAAAAATATTTTAAGGTTGTGATCGGCTAGCCAGTTTTCTTCGTTAACCCCCTCCCTCCCCCTTAGCGTGTGACGTAATTTATGGATGACCCTTCGATAGGTTTTTCTAAAATCATATTTTATTATTCTTTTTCTTTCTTTTAGTTTGGCAATCTACTCTTCTCTATGGGGAGTAATTTTTGCCAGTGTCAAATGTTGAATTTGTTCAGTGGTAGATAGTTTCAGTTTACATTAAAATGCGGGTGCATCGCATTCTAATGCTGCTTGGAGCATTTGTCACCAAGTATATCAAGACAGTTTACTCGGTAAGATCAGCCGAGGTAGCCACCACTACAATTTAAGTCTCAGCTTCACACAACCAAGATTGCGCCTATTTCAATTATCCCACATATTGTTCAGTTGCGTAGACACTTGTACCACAAAACTGCACCAATTTTAAGACAATATCCACTATGAATCAATTTGCGAATAATTAAAATAGTCACCGAACCGAACTCGACAAAATGGCGCCAAAGACTCCTTTTAAATGATTGCACAGATGAAATAAAAGGAATTGTTGTGTATTTGCAGGTGGACTTCAAGGAGTTCATCCAGGGCGTGTCGCAGTTCAGCGTGAAGGGCGACAAGCTGTCGAAGCTGCGGTTCGCGTTCCGCATCTACGACATGGACAACGACGGGTACATCTCCAACGGCGAGCTCTTCCAGGTGACCACCGCCTCGACTAAAGTCAGATTCACACATATCAGTGAAGTCACAGTTCCGGCACAGTACTGCCACCGTGATAATAGGGAATATGCATATTTTTTTTTTCTCTCAAAGTCAAAAGTATAATGCGTGAGAAAATCAAGTGTAATATTAAAACTTTTCTCTTGCGTTTTTTCTCGTGATATAGTTAGGTAGGTACTTGAAGTTAGCACGCAGCAGCACCCGGCGAAAACGCTCTATACAAAACGGTCATGATTTGTGACGTCACCTATTACGTGTCAGGCGCGTTTATTATGGAGTTAGCCAATAATTTTCAAGCATCTCCCTAGCGTTTAAGTACGTAAGTGTCATACAAAATATTATTTCGTATTTGATATTCTATTTGACTGTTAAGTGCATTATATTCGAAAATAAAAAAAAAACCCCTGATCTCGTGTGATAAAACTAAAATAATAAATTTTTTTCTGATCCATCATGTTATACGTGTCCGCAGCGATCAAGCTTAAATTTATCAAAATCAGTGACTTATGCATATTCCCTAGGATTCTTTTATACGTTCTCTATAAACGCGTCCACACCTGTCAGTGACATAGAGAATTTATGAGAGCGTCCGCTGCGTTAAGCGGGATCCCGGCGATTAGAGATTAATCATGTACTGTCAGCAATGTCAAGCATCTGTCAGAAAACCAGCAATCTATTCCCGCTCCGTGTATCCGCGGCGGGATCCCGCTTAACGCAGCGGACGCCCTAAAAGAATAATTATCACGGTGGCGGAACTATGACTTCACTGATATGTGTGAATCAGCCTTAATAGTCTTATTTTTATTTGGTTACTCCAAAATGAGCGTAGCGGCGCGATCGTACCGCTACATAAGCAATCGACGAATGACGAAGAACTGCAGGATCAGCGAAAAGTACAATATGTAAACATATCGAGCTAATATCGAGTCAAAAATATATGGAGACCTGACTCACGACGATATGGAAGTTTTCTAAGCACTTCGCATAAATACAAATTCCAACATCAAGCAGTTCAAAATTCAAAATTCAAAAATATATTATTCAGTCTAGGCTGTTACAAGCACTTGTGAATGTCATAGAAGCTACGCCATCGGTTCGCAAACCCTAAGCGGGAGACCTTGTAACGAGAAGAACCGGCAAGAAACTCGTCAAGGGCTGCTTTTTTCTCCCTGTATATTTCATACAGTCGTCAAGATTGAAAAATGAGCTCCACATTTAAAGTGATGTCATTTTCCATCACAATAATTATCAAAAGGTTACACACAATGGGTAGGTAGGTTAAAATTAAATATCTACTACATTCAGATAGGTAATTGTGAGAGTAAATCAAAGTCAAAGTCAAATAAGCTTTATTCAAATAAACTTAATTATTAAGTACTTTTGAATCGTCTATATTTTCCTACCACCCGTTCCAGACTTTTTTAGCTGACAAGAAGAACGGGCGCAAGAAACTTATCAGCTGTAACAGCCATAAGTAACGATATTTACAAACTTTAATATATCGTTACCAAATAATTACAACAGGGTGACAGGATTATTGGCAACAACATAGACTTATTGTTATATTACTTCAACAAAGTACTTATAGTAGCAAGTTATGTGTTACATCATTTCCACGCATTTTGATCTTTAAGATAATCGTCTACTTTATAATAACCTTTACCCATGAGCGTTTTTTTAACATGGTTTTTAAATTCATGCAAAGGAAGATCAATCACTTGTTGTGGAACTTTATTAATAAAGGCTATGCCTTTCCCCATAAATGAACCTCTAGTTTTTGCAAGCCTAAATCTTGGAACGGCAAGTTTATCTTTATTTCTTGTATTAAACTGGTGAATATTGCTGTTCTTACCAAATGAATCATAGTGTTTCCTTACATAAACTAAATTTTCATAAATGTATTGGCCTGCCAAAGTTAAAATATTTATTTCTTTGAACAATTCTCTCAAGGTATCTCTTCGCCGTAGATTGTATATGGCGCGAACAGCTCTTTTTTGGAGTACAAAAATATTTTCAATACTGGCAGCTGAGCCCCACAATAGCAGTCCATATGACATTACACTATGAAATAACTAAATAACTTTCAACTAGTTGAGAAATCACTCCGTCTGCTACTCTAACCAAAAAAACACTTAATACAAGACATAAAAATAAAAACGCAATTCTTACAATTCAATATGCGTTAAGATAGGTACTCAGAAGCAGACCCATTCCCACTGATAGCACCCGTTCACGAGCATGACGCATGGACCAGCCATCGCTTCGCTCAACCATATTTGAGGGAACGTAACGACCCGCCCCACACGACACCACCGCAGAAATGATTAAAGAGAGCATGACATACTTAGGCTACCCATCCTAAGGCACTGAATTGAAAACTAATATCCAAAAGCTTTTCATAGGCCTTTACTTACAAAACTATAGACGAAAAATACGAAAACATCGTGATAACGAAAGCCAAATAATCATTTTGGTCATTAGCAATAAAAAAAGTGAGAAATCAAAACAAGGATTAGTTATTAATTCTATGTTTTGAGTAAGAAGTGCCATACTGATTGATAATATTAAACAGGAAAAAAAATATATGCGACGCCCTTAGTACAAGCAGACAGAAGCAGACCCATTCCCACAGGCAGCACCCGTTCACGAGCATGACGCATGAACCAGTTGGACCGCAGTCCCTGAGCACAGATATCTAGATCGGTGGAAGTACTTCCCTCTTCGCTGAATATATAGTGAAGATATCCTGCCAAAATATGGGTTTAGGCCCCCTAGCATGACTATTGAAACGCGTTATGATATTGCATTTTATCATGTTTAACTGTCCCCCCTAGCATGATGACGGTTCCGATCCCGATGTATTACGGTATCTTCAAGTCCTTTTCACTCTGGGAGTGACGTGACAACCAAAATAACTCATTTTGGTCGTTACTTTTGATAAGCTGGTGATATCTATAATTACGTCACTCGTTAAGGGAGAGGGAGGGGGTCGAAGTGTGACATTATGTGACAAGGGGGTGGAAGGGGTCCTACATTTTGATATTTTCGTTATTAGATGAAACGGCAGATTTTTTTCGCAATTTCAGAGTTGGTACCACAGTAAAAGTTGTTTAGTTTGATAGTCTGAAGAAACGGTTTTCTCATTTTTGGTTCATTCATCAACACGATGTCTAAGTTATTCACATAATCGGATTAGGGTAAATGAGGTTTCTTTAAAATTCAGATGGAGTGTTTTCAATTTTCTGGAGTTTTTGTTCTTTTATGACGATTAGTGCCCTCACAGTGGCGTCCTCATTTAAATTAAATTTATTGCTCTCTTACAGGAAGCTAAGGTTCTATAGTTTATTTACAAAAATAACTTCTGTAAAATATAGTTAGTTGTAGTAGCACAGAATAACTAATAGTACAAGTACAGAAGCAGCATTCCGCAAAGTCATTTAAATAAATAGCGACTTTTTCTCTAACACAATAAAGTACAATTCAGGTCGCCCAGCGCTAATAGTAGTTGCCTCTCTTTCTATCGCGTGCTCTTACCTTTTCTGACGACGCAACGTTGGGGTCGTCTTCCTTTAAATTAACTGTGCAGCATATATCATAATGTGAAAAACGACGGCATAGTAATGTCGATTCGACATTGTTACTGTTACTATTATAAAGAGACAATACCTACGGAGGCATTAAGATGCCGCGCTTGTACACAGGCGGGCGTATGGCGGCCCGCTGCTCACTTGTGCCCTCGTAGGCACGGCTAGCGGTAGGTGCTTATCGCGCGACCTTGAGCGAGTGACCAGGCCTCCTGCCTGGTAGTGGGCAAAAGAGCAAAAAGTGGCCACTTTGTGAGGGCATTAATTGTCTTAACTAAAAGTGTCGAAAACGCTCGTGGCGGAACTTGACAGACTGATCGATCACATTTGTTAAGCAACGCTCGGTCCGGTCAGGTGTCGGATGGGTGACCGTTAAAGTGACATTACAACTGAGCGCTTCCGTGCTTCGGAGTACACGTTAAACCGTCGGTCCCGGCTGTTGTTATCTGATAACAGTCGTTAAGCCAAGCCTTACAGGCGGCTTGATAAACTCTAACACCAGAGGTGGCCACTAATCCTCATTCGATAAGAAGAAGAAGTAAAAGTGTAATGCGTTAAATGTTTCGTTGTAACGGCAGGTGCTGAAGATGATGGTGGGCAACAACCTGAAGGACACGCAGCTGCAGCAGATCGTGGACAAGACGATCCTGTTCGCCGACAAGGACGAAGACGGCAAGATCTCCTTCGAGGAGTTCTGCAACGTGGTGGGCAACACCGATATACATAAGAAAATGGTGGTCGACGTCTAAATCCCCCTCTCCTTCCCTCCCTCCTTCGTGCGACCTCTCGCTCTAGCTAGAACACTATTCAATTGCGCGTCTCGCGCTTCGCGGCGCGTGACACTCGCTCGTCTTTAGTCATTTTTTGGACGTGAATTTTTTCGTCGCGTTTCAATTATTGTTTTTAATTTGTTTACTAAGATGAGTTTAAATCATTGTCCTTTTCAATGCATTTTCGATTTATGATTATACAATGACTTTTGTCTATGCCGGAGTTTATATGACGGTAAGTGCCATATTTAAGGTTCGAGTATTGAATTAACTTACGACGATGAGCCCCGGCTGGTTCCGGCGAGCTCACCGCCCGATCGAGCCGATCCGATCGCTGACCAATCGTCACGATCGACGTCTAGTTTGTGTCACGCATTCACTGAACTGCCCACATTACTTTCCGGATGTAATAACGGGTGTAAGAAGACCCTCAACGAACCCGAAGTCCACGCATTTCGCCCATCATCAGGATCATTTTTCTCTTTTAGACTATACCTGGGAAACCAAAAGCTACTAAGTTATTTAAGGTCAAAGTGTTTTCAATTTTTTTATGAAATTTTATTTTATTCGTTATTTCCTAATTTTTGTCCAAAGAAACATTATCAAAATTTTAAGTATTTCGTAACAATGGCTTCAAAACGTCATCACTCAATCTCATGAGCACGCGCATAAACGTTGCCTTTCAACTCAGCCGCACGCAACTGTGTAGCATACACTCACAGGCGCGGTCTCTTGTACGCGTTACATTGCGTGGTACCTAATGTACGCCATGCAAAAATTAAAATCGTTTCCCAGCAATAATTTTGAATAAATGAAAATGAGAAATGGTCCTGTTGATGGGCAGAATACGTAGATCTCGGCGTCGTTGAGGGTCTTGTTACACCCGGTATAATGGCGGCTGTACACTCTCGCCCATCCTCGCCCGAATGTCTCACACGAGAGCTGCGGGTGCGAGAGCGACCCTGCCTGTACACTCGCGCCGTGCAGTCGCAGTTGTGAACTCCGAAGAGATGGACGACAAATTAGCGCTTGCTGCTGCCACTGTCTTGTATGCCATATTCAGTTGATAGATTGGCTCCATTTGATACTATTCTAATAAATTAAGTTCCGTTCTCATGTTCGACATTTTTTAAGTAAAATTATTATATTTTGCCGTGAAAAAACTACTAAGACGTACATAGCCGAGAGATGCAAGTGTACAGGGACGCTCTCGCTCGGCTTCGCGAAACAGCGAGACCCTTTGACTCGTGCGCAATAAACCGACACGGGGCCGAAAGCGAGCGAGTGGCAGCGAGACACTCCGAGAGTAGTGCGAGCTACCCTTGTACACTCAAACTCTCTCGTTGTATCTTGGCGAGAGTGTACAGCCGGCTTAACGGGTTTAGGGAACAGGACATAATAACTTGTATTATAATAACATACCTATAATACTTGAAAAGAGGAAAATTTAAATATACCTAACTAAAATATTAACATTAAAATGTATTATGAATATAAACCGGTGCGGACGGGCCAGTGAATGCGCGCTGCGAGTGCGCGCGCCGCGACCGAAAGCGCGCCTCTATCGTAATTCATTTACATTTTATCTCTTAAGGTTTACATACGTTTAAAAATTATTATTATTATATATACAGACGTAGATACATAATTAGAGAAAGTTTTATGGTAGTCAAATCAGATTAGGGTTTTTTATTATTTTGTTGTGGTAATTTTAGTTGGTATTGTTATTTAGTGTTTTATTTATACACTATTAGTGTTTGGGATCGAGTACGAGTCGGTCACGTGATAGTTCGCAAAGCTACCGCCGCCCGCCGGCCGCGGGCGCATATCAGGTAGTCGCGGTAGCCGGTAGATGCGGGTTAACTACGCCCCATATAGGATACCAAATGATCGAAAATCAAAATATCGAACACTATTCATCGAACGGTCAAAAAATCGAATGTTCAAAATATCGAATTTACAAATAATCGAAAGTTCAAAATATCGAATAGTTAATATATCGAACGCTCAATAAATCGAATGATTAATTTATCGAAAATGAATATTTTGCATCGTTTTTTACAATCATGAACAAAAACATGTATGTAATAAAATTATTAATGGCCATGTCATCTCTTTTTTCCTTATTTCTTAGGTATTTTCAAACTCGCATTGGCTCTTTCAATATTTCTATTTGTAACAGCTTGATCTTTTACAAAATATTATATTGTTTTTTGAAATTAAGTTTTATGAAATTTCATTAAATTATCTACCTACTCTACTGGTTTTTCATGATGCAAAGAACTATGCAAAATGTAGATTTTGGATAAATTAATCATTCGATTTATTGAGCGTTCGATATATTAACCATTCGATATTTTGAACGTTCGATTATTTGTAAATTCGATATTTTGAACGTTCGATTTTATGACCGTTCGATTTTTTGACCGTTCAATGAATAGTGTGCGATATTTTAATTTTCGATCATTTGGTATTCGATATGGCGTAGTTAACCCGGTAGATGCACCACGTAGCGGTCCTGTAGCATCGCGTCTCGCGACTGTATCTTTACAAATCTCGTTGCCTTACCTGTATTTTATACAATAATAAAAGATAGAGATCCTTATCGTTGTTCGGTGTGAGTGTGAGAATGGAGACGGTTTACTTCGATTCATAACTATCGAACGAATCCAATGTTCCGTCGAGTGTGTCGTAAGCCGCCCCCCCGCTCCCCTCCTTCCCCTCACCCCTCGTCCTCTGGCAGGTGCTGTCCGCGCTGAAGTGACGCCGCCGCGCCGCCTCGTGGAATGTCACGTGTTACACCCCTTCGATTACCATTATCGCTAGTTCCCTTAACGTTCAAGTTTGTACAAATAATTATATGTGTATAAATGACTTTTGTGTTATTTAAAGTATATTTTTATCATTATTTTATTAAAAGAGAATCTAAGCTTGAAGTAATATAAAAACGATTCGATAGCGTTTAACCAGTTGCGTTTGTTTCGTTGATCCAGATGGGTCCCCGCCAACTCGGGGAGTTAGTAATCTCTAGTCACGGCTGTTGTGCGATATAAAATGTATGGAATCATATTTACTCGTACGCCACCTCGGCGTTAGTTCGCGCATCGATCGCGTTGCATTGTTGATAATGTTTATGGATGTTAAATCGATTTATGATCTTAGCTGATGTGGGTTCGATATTCAACTGTGAATTTCAACAGCAATACACTATTTTGGAAGCTTTATTCTGGAAGGAATAGCAGAATTCCTGTAGATTTTGTAACTAACAGTTCTGATGTACTCTTAATTCGATAGAACGCTGCAGGAGTGATTGACGCACACGTTATTTCTGTAAACAGTGTGGTTGTAACTGTTCATATTGATTATGCTGTTGTAATGTCGTTTACTATAAGGCTATTCACTGACGAATTACACTGTAAATGCTTCAATGTTATTCTAAAGATAATGCCTGGTTGACATGATGCGAGTAAATAATAATAATAATAGGGTGGGTACCCACTTAGGTTCGTGAACCTCCGCGCTCCGCGAACCTGCACCATAGTGTGTACGTGAGCGAATACATATGCGAACCTGGATCGCATACGTACACACTATAGCCAAAGTGAAAATACAATTTTTGTTTTGGCGAACTGTTCTAGATTCGCGGAGCGCGGAAGTTCGCGAACCTATGTTCGCCCATCCTTAGAGTTCACGCACGAGTTTTTCTCGAACGCATTCACGTCGTGTAGACGGTTCTCGAAAGCCGGCATGCGTGCACGAACACAGCGTTGTTCGCGCGCGAATGACTTCATGCTCGTTGGCGTTTCGCATGGGTGTGAAAGTTCTTTTTTCTTTTATTATCTTTTGTGGTTTTTTGGTTGTGTTCGGAACTATCATGACTAAAATATACTGAAGCACAAATGAGTGCATGTGGAATTTAGTGAAATATTCTGATCAATCGTCTCGCTTTAATAAACGCTAAAATTTCACCAACACACCTTACAAGCCTCGGCATGTAACTTTAGCGCTGCCATTTTGTCCCTAGAAGTAATTTTTTTTTGGGGTCTCATTGGCGGGCTCACGTGGTGCGGGGCTACTGCAAACATGCGCAGTAATCCCCTCCAATGGGGATGGAAACTGAGGAACTAATGGCGCCACAAGCAGTTGTACCAATACATTTGATTGGTTGTTTCAAACATCAAATGTCATTTGTGGCATATTTTAACCAATCAAAGTATTGACAGCGGTTAGATCGCCGCTGGCGCCATCTGCGATTAGCTTTGCGTTGCCAACCCCATTTCTCTCACCGCTAAACTTAAGTGCCGCCGCGGCTCGGCACGCGAAGTTCGAGAAAGCAGCATGCTTTTCAACCAGCCTCGTAAAAACCTCTTATCATGTCAACCAGCCATAAAGCGCGAGCACGGCGCGAACATGCAATATCTGTGTACCTATTTAGGACTCGAATATAAACTATAGGTTTGTTCCCGTAAACGGGCCGACAATGTTCGCACTATAAAGAGCTCTCTCATTTGTAGCTGGGGATACTTTGAACTAAAAAATAATATTATTGTTTACATAAAAATGTGGCAATATTATCTGTAATGTAATAGCTTCTTATTAGTTACGCTGCACTGCAGAAAGTTTGATGTCATTTCTGAGCAGTATCTCGAACAAACCTATAGGTTCATCAGCTCATCTCCGTCATTTACTAGGTAGTGTCCTTACTAAGTCTACTCTAAAGTGGAACTGATAAGTTTTATTAAACATTGAAATTTCAATTTTTGTTTTTGTTTTTTACCTTTCTTAAACATAAATATGAATAATATGAACATTGTTTCCACACTTACCATTTGGGTTCCCTCTAATTTTTGCTGTTAGGGGCCATCCATAAATTACGTCACACGAATTTCATGATTTTTGGCCCCCCCCCCCCCCCCCCCCGTCCTTGTCACAGCCGGTCACATTTGTGAGACCACCCCTTCCTAGTGTGACGTCACATATTTTACAATTCTACATCTAGATTTAGATTAAATTTAGGACCACTCCCACCCCCGTGTCACACAATTAGGGCTTGCAAATATTCGATGAAATCCAATATTCGAATATTCGAAAATTTTTAAGGAGGTATTCGAATATATTCGAATATTATTCGAATAATTCTGTAAAATAAGACAGTTGGTCGTAATTATTAAATATTGCTTATTTTTTCACGTTAAACCAAAGTTAAATGCTTTGTTTAATGGGACGCATTGTGTAAAAATTATCCTCAATTGACTTTTTTGCCTTCGCCCCACGTGTTTAGTTTAAAAACTTCTTTTTAGAGTTATAAATCTTTAAAGGGGAAATTATTTTATAATATTATTAGTCCGTTTTTCTAGTTAATTTTAAGGGCATGTTTTGAGTTCAATTTTGATACTTTTTAGTTCATTTTTAAAACGTATGTTTTTTTGGTTTGATTGTCAGTAAATGTTTATTTTTTGTTTTTTAGTCTTGTATCTGTGTTTTTTCACGGGTTTTTTTCCGGCTTCATTATTAGACCAGGGTCTAGTACTATCTCCCATCAGAATACATGTCAAAACGAATCAAACGAGCCCAAACTCGATGGATTTGTATGGTTTTATTACAGAGTTCCTATGGATTTCTTCCGGCTCCACCATCAGACTCTGAACATTATTTCCCAACAGAGTCAAGACAAATGAAACAAGCCCAAACTAAATGGAGTTGCATGGTTTTATTACATAGTTTTTGTGGTTTGCTTCCGGCTTCATTATCAGACCCTGGACACTATTTTACCAACAGAGAACTTGTCGAGACGAATCAAACAAGCCCTCGATGGAGATATATTGTATGCTTTTATTACAAAGTTCCTGTGATTTTCTTCCGGCTCTATCACCAGACCATGGACACTATTTTTCAACAATGTGATTGCCAAGACGAATCAAACAAGCTCAAACTCGATGGATTTGTATGGTTTTATTACAGAGTTCCTGTGGTTTTCGTCCGGCTTCATCTTCAGACTCTGGACACTATTTCCGAACAGAGTACTAGTCAAGACGAATCAAACGGGCCCAAACTAAATGGAGTTGCATGGTTTTATTACATAGTTTTGTGGTTTTCTTCCGGCTTCATAATCAGACCCTGGACACTATTTATTTTCCCAACAGAGAACTTGTCGAGACGAATCAAACGAGCCCAAACTCGATGGATTTGTATTGTTTTATTACAGAGTTCCCGTGGTTTTCTTCTGGCTCGATCATTATACCATGGACACTTTTTCTAAACACAGTTATTGCCAAGACGAATCAAACGAGCCCAAACTCGATTGATTTGTATGGTTTCATTGTAATAGCTAAACTCTGTAAACTCTGTAGAGTTACTGTAGTTTTATTCCGGTTCCATCATCAGACCCTGGACAATATTTCTCAACAGAGTACTAGTCAAGCCGAATCAAACGAGCCAAAACTCCATGAATTTTTAGGGATCCCTTGTTTTCGCATAATTGTTTTATACCTAATTTGATTTGGCATAACGGATTTGGCATAATCTTTTTTGTCATAATAATACTTACGCATAATTGTTTTTTGGCATACTATTTATATTAGCATAATCATCATTTAGACTAATTTGTTTTCGCATAATGTTATTAGGCATATTGTCTATTCGCCTAATATTATTTAGACATAAAAATCAAAAACAATAAGAATAAATATTTTTACGCACTTATTTATTTTCATGCAAAAGGGGTAGGTATTGTATTAAAATGCCAAAAACTCATAACACATACGACCTAAATATCGACTCATAAAACACCTATTTATAAAATACCGAAAATCCTTAATGTCGATATCCAATAGACCGAAACTTAAATGATCGATTATTAAATGACTGATGATAGTTCGAAACCCTGAAAGTTAAAATGCCGATAGTTAAAAATCCCGAAAGTCTGTTTAGGTCTATTAGGTGCGACGACGAGCGAGCGTAGCGAGCGAGGAGGAGGTAAGGTTCCATTGCGACCAACAACGCACGAGCCGAGCGAGTGAAGCGAGCGTGCCGCGGCAGCGGCCGGCGAAGTGCCAGAACTAGGGTTGGGTAAATTTCACGAAAAATTTCGGACTGTGAAATATTTAGAATAAATTTCATTTTGGTTTGAAATATTTCAGTTTAGAGTGAAATTTATTTTTAAGTTTCATCTGACCTAAATAAAACAAAATTACATGCATTTTGTCAATATATCAACATAATTATAGAACAAAGCAATAAACAAAAAAGTTAGCTTAAATTACGAATAGCTGTGGCTATTCGTAATTTAAGCTAACTTTTACAACTTTTAATAACAAAATATTCAATGTCTGTTTTGATTTTCGGCCACGATTGCGTAGAAGAAAAACGACTTCATCAACATTACGAAGGAATATGTAGAAAACTAACAATAAAAGTCGCTAAGTAGGACCAATATTCAGAAAATTGTAAGTTTAACCGTGGTCGCGCAGTCGAAACGTGGAGAACCGAACGGCCACACAGTTCTCTTACTTAAATGGAGCTTAGTAGGGGTCCCATTCTTTTTGCTTAGAAAAATATAGAAAGTATAAAAAAACCCTAATGTTTGGATTTCACGACCTACATAGCTTAAATGCTATGGCCGCGCCATAGTCCGCGCGGGGTCTTATTATTTTTGCTAATCGCTGATATGATTATGTATAAAATATAGACAGTATAAATAAAGCCCTAATGTTTAGACTTCACGACCTGCTACAGAAATTAAACGCTATGGCCGCGCGGTCGAAACGTCTAGAACCGCGCGGCCACGCAGTTCTCTCAAACGGAGCTTAATAGAGGTCCCATTCTCTTTTATAATCCCTGATACGATTAGGTAAAAATAGTAGACAGTATAAATAAAGCCCTAAGGTTTGGATTTCACGACCTACAGAAAAACGTGGTCGTAAAGTCCAAACATTAGGGCTTTACTTATACTGTCTTAATTATCTACGAAATCGTATCTGCGATTAGCAAAAATAATGGAACCTCTACTAAGCTCCGTTTGAGAGAACTGCGTGGCCGCGAGGTCCTCCACGTTTCGACCGCGCGGTCATGGTTAAACTTTCTGAATATTGAACCTACAGATTTGCGACTTTCATTGTTAGTTTTATGTTGACGTAGTCGTTTTTCTTCTATTGAAACCCCTTTTTCCTCACTGCTCACGAGGTCTTTCAAAGCACATCGTAGGTTAGATATATTATTTGGTTACGTGCTAGGTTTGGCTTTGGTATATTATTTGGTAGCTATGCGCAGCTCGATGGCGCTTCTAATTTTGAATACTTATTTTTGGAAATGGGTGATATTTTTGATAAATTTCAACTAGCTCAACTTAAAAAATCTACAATATTATCGAACTGCTCGCAAAATTTCACGAGAATCGGTTGAGAAATGGGACCTGTAGAGGAGAACAGACAGCTAGAAAGTCAGACTAAAATATGTTTATGTATAAATCTCCGCCATTTTGAAGAATTATAAAAACTGGCTCGACAATAAAATTCTATATAATTTTCGAACCTGTCCACAAAATTTGACGATAATCAGTTGAGATATGCGCCTGTAGAGGAGAACAAACAGTGCTGGAATGGCGGACTGAAATGTTTCTTTTACATATTTCCGCCATGAAAAATTTCGAAAAACAGGCTCGACAATAAAATTCTATATAATTTTCGAACCTGCCCATAAAATTTCACGGGAATCGGTTGAGAAATGTGACTTGTAGAGAAGTACAAACAGCGCCGGAAAACTGGTTTGAAATATGTTTCTTTTACATATCTCCACCATTTAGAAGAAAATTTGAAAAACAGGCTACAAAAATAAATGTTTATGTTATAGGCAAACGCCGAAGCTCAGGCAATCCTAGGTTTGTCTAGTCAAACCTTAGGTTTGACAAGAAACCTTAGTCAAAGGAGCCCAAAATAAAATCGTGTTTCGGCTTAAAGCTCAAAATAAAATCGTGTATCGTCTTAAATTCCTAACCTATCACGTGTCCTATAGGAGTAACGCAGACTCTTTGACTAAACTTAACCTCAAGATTATGAAAAACATCATTCATGAAGTGATATTTAGTCAAAGCTGCCTTACTCCTGTAAGTCAAGTGATAGATTAGAAATTTAAGACAATCGCGAAGCGCAGCGGAGCGTTCATCTTAAATTTCGTGGTTATTTTCTTTTAAACAGACAACAGAAATTTTTTGTTTACAGTAAGATTGTTAATTTAGTTAAATTTTCACTCTACAGAATGTATTTTTCATAGTTGTACAAACAAAATATCAAATTCTGTGCCTTATTTAAGCGTGACTGGTCAAACCTCGATTTGATCGTATTGAGTTTCGGCTTTCGACTGCCCAAGCTAGTCTCTCCTAGGTTTGGCCATAAATTCGTCAGTCAAAGGCCGAAATATGCCATTGGTTTTGGACTTTGACTAAGCTTTCTTGTCAAACCTGAGGTTTGACTAGGCAAACCTAGGAGCGCCGAGACTTCGGGGTTTGACTATAACATCTATATAATTTTCGACCCTGCTCACGAAATTTAACAAGAATCGGTTGAGAAATGCGACCAGTACAGGAGAACAACTGCGCCGGAAAGCCGGACTGAAATATGTTCTTTTACACATCTCCGCCATTTTGAAAAATTTCTAAAAACTGGTTCGACCATAAAATTCTATATAATTTTCGAACCTGCTCACAAAATTTCACGAGAATCGGTTGAGAAATGCGACCTGTAACCTATAGAGGAGAATAAACGGACAGCAGAAAGGACATACGAAAGAATTGTTGCCCAAGCTGAAGCAGAGACGCTTCGCTCGCGCTTCGCACTCGCTCGGTCATTTACCTAAGCCTTCAAATTTCATTTAATACGTTAAAATAGTAAACTAATTCAGAAAATAAGGGATTTCTAGTACTGGAAATAAATTTCACTCAAAAGTGAAATATTTCAACCCGTTTTGAAAGATTTCATAAATTTCATATAAATTTAATTTTCATTTCATTGAAATTTTCACTGGACCCATCCCTAGCCAGAACCAACCTGCTGGCATGTAACCCTCAATTAACCTTCGGTTTTTAAGCTTCGGGATTTTGTATTTTAGGTAAAATGTTCTTTCGTGATTTTAAACTAAGTTTATAAAAATATGCGTAAATAACATTATGCGTGTTTAAATTTATGCTAAAGAATATTATGCTTAAACATGATTATGCTTAAAGTAGTTATGCTTAAAAAAATTATGCATAAGCTGTTATGACTAAATAATATTATGCGTAAAAATCATTCGGCGAAATCATATTATGCTATGACATATTATGCCTTAAAATTTTATGCAAATACATAGGGAACCGAATTTTTATGGTTTTAGTACAGAGTGTCAAACATAGGCCCTGACTCAAAAGCACTATTTAAAGCTAAGAATATGCCAAAGAAAATGAAAAAAAGCTTAATAGGTGATACGCTGATAGACCCATAGATAAAAATCAGAGGAAATAAAAGAAAAAAAACGAAAGTAGAAGACATAATAAAGAAAATAAGACTGTTAAAATGGCAATGGACGGGTTAAATAGCAAGAGAAAGCAAGGAAAAATTTAAAAAAATTATTACAGAGTGGCAACCATGGGACAGAAAAAGGAAAAGAGGAAGACAAACCAAAAGATGGGCAGATAATATTATGAAAACTGGAGGAACACTTTGATCGCGAAAAGCAAGAGATATAACAGAATGGAAACAGCTGAAAAAGGCCTACGTGTCGCAAGACAAGCTGATCACTAAAGCCAAAAAGGAATTAAATGAACAAAAGAAAGAAAAAATATTTATTTGAGACAATCACACTTTTGTGATTGTCAAGACGAATCAAACGAGCACAAAGTCGATGGGTTTGTATGGTTTAATTACAGATTTCCTGAGACCTTTTGGTTCCATCATCAGATCAGCTCAATGACACTATAAGATATCATTGTCTTCCTGTTGAACCTGACCTGATCTGACCTTTGTTTTAAATTTCAAGTCTTTGACTCATTGGAAAGCTAGATTAAAATCGTTTACAATTTGTGGAAAAACAAACAACATAGGTAAAGAAATAAATAAACGAGAAAGTGAACGTTAACAATAGCTTCTTTCTTTGCTCACAAACGCTATTCGGGTATTTAATGAATGACTTTTGCCTAAATCCAAAAAAGTGGAAAATATTCGAATATTCGAATATCACCGACTTGAGTATTCGAATAGCAAAATAAGGCGAATATTCGAATAATTCGAATATTCGAATTGCAAGCCCTACACACAATATGCACAATGTCACATTTCGTCGACCCCCTCCTTCCCCCTTAACGTGAGACATAATTTTTGGATGGCCCGTTATTTGTTAACTGGGTGTCACTAGGGATAAATAAAATGAACCTTAGTCACACCATTGTGGTAAGTTGGTGCGACTACGGGTTGGTTGGGCAATTTAGGCATAGAATACATAAATAAGAATATAAGACCATGGGCGTGAATGCACTGCACTGTTGCGCCGATTGAGACACGACGCGGACGGGCCATTTTGTGAAAACAAGCATAAAATTACATTGCAGTGGCTACACTGCACCACAGTCGTTGTCTGTTGTTAAAGTGACGACGTCGCAAATCGCAATCGCCACACTGTGACTGGACTGGAATGGGGAATGTCCGAAAATAGTCGCTTTTACTTCACAACTAATGTACAAAAGTAACAGCAGAATGAAGATAACACCTTTGCTGCCACAACCACATGTATAAAAAAAAGATTTACGTTTTGTGTTTAAACTTTTTTAATTGTCATTGTGGCCGGTGGTGGTAAAGGTATAATCTCCATTCTGCTGTTACTTTCGTACATTTGTGAAGTCGAAGTGACTTCAATTTTCACGCAACCGAAAATTCGTTTTTTTTTTCTATTACTAAGGAAGCTTATTCCTACCTATAAAAAAATATTCAGCCAATTTGATTTTTTTTTGGACATTCCCTTTAAATTAAATTATATAATTTTTATTTCAGATAAATTACATCCATATGTGTTAGTACTTAATCTTAATACTATTGTTAGTAATTTTAATATATATTGAAATTGAAATTATCATTATTGTGCCAAGACTGGCTATCACAAAAAAGGGTAGGTTCCGGTGGCTGTCACTCTTCGAATAAAGCACTTCCACAGTGGGGAAGTGTATTGATTTGCCAGGGTCTTTAGGATTGCTATTGGGACTGTCTCTCACTCTGCGGATTAGGGAGGTGGTCTTTTTACGTAAGATGGCTTCGAAGCCATCAGTTTGGTACTCCGCAAACATGCCGGATGCACTGCAAAAACGATGCAGACCCAACATCATCCTAAAGACATTATTATAAAGGACTCGCAGTCTCCAGCGATTTTTTTGTATGATTTACCCACAGATTTCCCGTGTATATGCTTTAGCAATATGCCTTAAAAAGTGTGACTTTAACGTCTTCCGTGCAACAGGAAAATCTGCGAGCCAACATGTTACCTCTAAGCGCTAGAGCCCTACGCTCCCTCTCGATATCGGCATCATCTTTGAGGTCGCTTGCCTTTAGGGGCCATCTATAAATTACGTCACACGTGAAGGAGGAGGGAGGGGGTCGACGAAGTGTGACATTGTGTGACAAGGGGGTGGGAGAGGTACTAAATTTCGTGACGTCACATTTAAAAATCATTTAAATAGAAATAAAACAAATTTCTAAAAATTCAATAATTATTTTTAGATGTGAAATTGTAAACTATGTGACGTCACACTAGGGAGGAGGGGGTCTCACAAATGTGACCAGCTGTGACAAGGACGGGGGAGGGGGTCAAAATCATGAAATTCATGTGACGTAATTTATGGATGGCCCCTTGAATGCTCCCTACCAAGACTCGAACTCTCTTACGCACAGTAAGCTGGATTACAACTGTTGCACCAAACATCTGGCAAATTGTTACCTACTTAAGTTGTTGGACAAACGGTTGCATTATAATATTGATAATTAATAAAGGTAAAGCAATACACTACATATAAATAATTTACCATAAATTTATTTACACTACCTACCTACTTAATACTAAGTACAGAACTATACAAATCTTGTGGCAATGGCTAACAGCTTGGTGTAGTCTGCTCCCTTGGAGTGCGTCCGTTCCTTGAGGATGGTGCGGAGGATGGTGGGAATGGGCACGTGGATGCGGTTGCCGAGCGGAGTGCCATTGTCGTCAATCAGCACCACATTGTTACTATCAAACTTTGGTACTTTAACTTTTTGGGTTTGCTTCAAGCCAACTAGGATTCCCTTTTTCTTTTGGCCTTTGATTGCAACCATTACCCTGTCACCAATGTAGCCAACACCTAGAAAAACAAAATTTTGGGGGATTGTTATTATTGTAGTACCTACTAATTAGTACTTACCTATATATTTATACAAATATATTACCTATATATTTTATTACAATTTGCCTACTGTGATACGATATTAAATAGGTATTCAGTCTTACCTAAAGCGGGCAACCCAAAGCCCTGCATGCAGGGCTTTGTGTAGGCAAGCATGCCGGGCCGATATCAGAGATCAGACACTGCAAGCAGGGCCTAATGTCAGCCCTGCAAACAGGGCTTTGAGTAGCCTGTTTAAGGATCGGTTATATGGAAACATTTTAGTCTGTCTTTTTCTTTATGTGTAAAGAGTATGGAAAATAACCTCACTTCTGCACTTTTTCAATGTTTTTCATTGTTTTTTCACCATTATCATTAGCACAATTATCTTTCTTGAATAAAAGTTATTGGAGCTACTGCACAGTATGTTAAAGTGTATTTTGATGTAGAATTCAATACATTTCCGCTACTATTTACACCAAAAATATAACCCTACGCAAATGCTTTTGATGTTATTCTGATTTTATTTAACAATCATCTGTGAGGTTAATAATATAATAATAATAGCCTCTTGCATCAGACATTATTTGTTAATCAAGTATTTGGGCTTTGTTTACATATTGTAGGTCTGATTGCCAATCGGCATAGGCCTCCTCCAAACTTTTCCACTCCCACCGGTGAGGTTTATAGACAATTTAATATTTGTAGCTACTAGAAAATCTCTTTAGCTTGTCGTGTTTTTTTTTGTGGCTACAACTTTACGTTTTCTTCATAATGAAAATATGACCCCGCAAACCATGTTTTTTTAACGCAAGACCTTTAAGGTTGCCCTTTGGATATTGTTATACAATAAAAATGAACACTTTGATAGTTGCTTGATATTATTTTGCATAGAAAAACACTTCAGTGATTCAGTCACTCAATAAAAGTGTTACAATCACAATGGGAAGTTTTGGATATACCTAAATTGATTTTAACATAACTCTCTCTAAAAGAAGTCGGGTATTTTATGTGAGCACTTACGTTTTTTGTTGTAAACACATATAACTCTAGGCGGTTTGCCTTCTGCCATGGCCCTTTTTCCAATTTCTGAATTATCAACAACTCTGAGCCGAGTTAGCAGTCTCACTTCATTCAGGCATGCTGTTGTGTGAAATCCACATGATAATTGGGTTGGGCTTATTTTGTTTAACAACGTTCTAAACATTTTCTATTTAAAAGTCAATAATAAAACCGCTTTATCAGCCCTCAAGTTCTCAGTTTGTTATATTATATTTTAAGGTTAATTTTTTTTTTTTTTAATAATTTATTCATGACATGGATACAAAGTCCTTCAGTCGCATACATTTTAAAATATTAACATTGTAGAGTTTATAGGAAAGAACTAACTTTAAAAATCGCAAAGAACTAAACTTACAGCATAAGATAAGCAAACAAATAAAAGGAAGATTATAAACTTAACTAACAACTAAATTAAGATTAGGCACATCAAACTAACTTTAAACTATGTACAACAATCACAAGAGAATATGTAATTAAATTAAATCTTTTCTACTGTAGTAATAATGTACTTAAAAATAGCATTGAAATAATCACTATTACTTAAGAGGTCTTGAACGCGGCGGGGGACACTGTTTTGAACTGATGTCTGTGCCGAACTGTCACTGTCACTTATGTCACTGAGGAGGGTGGACCGTTGGATTGTAAACTTGGAGCAGTTGAGGATTATGTGTTGCAAATCGGCATCTTCTTCAGAGCAGTGTGGACATCTACTGGTGCTGGAGACATTGATTCTATGGAGATGCGTCGGAACTAAACAATGGCCAAGTCTCATTCGTGTGATTACCGTTACAAATTTCCTGCTCTCAAATCTCTTACTTTTGCTATACCAAGGTTTTGCTGGTAAGTCTTTCTGTATCTCAGCATACCACTTGCCTTTAGTCTGTAATGTATTATTCCAGTGACTTTTCCATAGATCTTTTGCATGTGCCTTGAAATATGCATAGTAATCCGTAAATGGGACTTGAACTGTTTGGGTGTGATCTTGGTTATGCTCCATGCGTGTCAATTCGTCTGCTATCTCATTACCTTCAATGCCACTGTGTGAGGGAACCCATACAAAGTTTACATTGAACCCTTGATTAGTTAATTGCTCTATAAAACAAAGAATTTTACACAAAATATAGTTTGATTTGTAAGACGAAAGGCCATGAAAAAGAGAAGATAATACACTTTTAGAATCAGTCACTATAACAATATTTACATTATTTACATGACAATTTATATACATTAAGGCTTTCAGTATTGCATAACTTTCTGCTGTAAATATGCTGCAGTTCAGATTTAACTTAATACAATCACTGTAACTAACTTGCGGATCATAAATAGCCGCTTTGACATTGTGTTCATCTTTAGAGCCATCTGAGTACACAAAATAACTGCCAACTTTATTGTTCTTAAACTCAATAAAATCTATTTTACTTGTTATTAAGTCTAAATGGATCTTATTTCTATCATAATTTATCAGGCTATTGTAAGAGCACTCATAAATAGGCCATTTATTACATTTAGAAATATCTTTTGATTTGTTTTTAACATGACTATAAATTGTTATGATTTCAGTACCAGAAAGGAGTGAATTAGGAGTTAAATTAGGAGCTGCTAATGAATGTAACTTTTCTGTCATTTGATCAAGTTTGGAGTCAAGACTATTGTCAGTGGACACAATTTTTAAAAAGAATTTCTCAGCTAATTGCAGTCGTCTCAGGAATAAAGGAGGTATGCAAGATTCTACTTCTAGAGAATTAATGGGGGTGGAGCGCATTGCTCCACAGATTAGTCTTAGTCCTATATTTTGTATTACATCTAGTTTTCTGAGAAGGGTGCTACTGGCATTCAAATAGGCTAAACTACTGTAATCAAAGTGGCTTCTGACTATACTTTTATACAGCATGCTCATGGTTTTTGGGTCTGATCCCCAGAAAGTACCAGCCAAGTGCCTTAAAATATTAATACTTCTCATTGCCTTTTTACAAATGTAATCAATGTGCTTATCAAATTTTAATTGTGTGTCAATAATCACTCCAAGGAATTTGTATTGAGCGACAGTGGGTATTTCAGAGTTGTTGTATAAAATTTTCGTATTGGAATTATTTTTACTAAAAATTAAAACTGAACTCTTTTCAGGACTAATATCTAATTTAAGTTTATCATGGTAGTATGTAAATAATTGGTTTAAAGCATTATTTATATTATTTTGGGCAATATCTATGTTTTGAATTATACTGTATAAAAGCAAGTCATCTGCAAATTGCAAAATATTTACATTATCTGTGTTTACATATTTTAAGATTTCAGAAGTATAAAGGTTATATAGTAACGGAGATAATGTAGCACCTTGCATAGTTCCTTTATTAGCTGCCCGAGGGCCATGCAGCTTATTATTATATTTAACATAAATGACTCGATTGCTCAAAAATTTAAAAAGCCATTGTAGAGTATTTCTTGGTATTCCAATATCATGCAATACTTGAATAAGTTCTTCTATATTCACATTGTCAAAGGCACCCTTAACGTCCAAGAAAACACATACCATGTTGGAATGACTCAGTTTTACTTGTTTTATGTCATGTATTAATGATACAAAGCTTTCAGAGCAACTTTTACCTTTTCTAAAACCATGCTGGACTGCGGGGATTAAGTCGTTACTTTCTGAAAAATAGTCTAAACGTAGCTTTAACATATTTTCAAACAATTTTCCCAAACATGATGATAATGATATAGGTCTGTATGAAGAAGCAATATTTGCAGATTTATTTGGTTTTAATACGGGAATAACACATTGTGTTTTCCAAGATTCTGGTATAATGAGGTTTTGCCATAATTTATTATAAATACAAAGTAATATTTGTTTTGCATTTGGATGTAATTTTTTAATTAAAATGTATGGAATATTATCTAACCCTGGTGTGGTATCCTTCCTGCTTTGTAATGAATTATTTAGTTCATTCAAAGAAAATGATTGGTTCAGAAATGAATTAATAGTATTTTCCTCAGCACTATTGAATAATGATAAAAGTCTCTCATCATTGAAATCGCTAGAATCCGATAAATTGTCTAGAAAACTTGGAACCCATTCATCATCAAAATTCTTATTATGATTACTACTACCAATTCTTTTGAATTTTTTAATGTAATTCCATATCTTAGAAACAGGTGTCATTCTATTAAAACTACTGCATAAGTTTTTCCAAGATTCAGAGCTCTCTGTTTTTATAGTTCTTTTCTTAAGAGCATCCAATTTTTTGTACTGTATATAATTATCGATGGACGGGTTTGATTTATATTCTTTTAATGCTTCTTTTGAGTTGTTTATAGCATCCTCACATTGCGAATTCCACCAAGGAACTGGTTTTCTATGAACATTATTATTTAACCTACTTTTTCTTTTAGGGATAGTTTGTTCCCTTAGGTCATTTAAAATATTTACAAAGCTATTATACACGTCTAGACAATCATCAGATTCAGTATTTAGATCAGAGAAACAATTTTCAGATAAAGCATAGAATTCAAGCCACTTAGCTTTATTATAAATGTATTTTTCTTCCACAGGACCTACTTCATACTGGGATGGTTGGATATTTACATGAAGAGATATCGGGTAGTGATAACTGCCTAACGGATCATCCTGAACATGCCAATCACACAAATGAGCTATGGAAGGACTAACAAGAGTAACATCTATTGCAGAAGCCTGTCTATTAGGATATGGACAAGTTGTTGGTGTGCCGTCATTCAAAATACACAAATCTAGTTCATCAATTAGATTGTATAAAATATTGCCTCTATTATTATTACTATAGCATCCAAAACTTACATGATGTGCATTAAAATCACCCATAATTATGCATGGTTTGGGAATGATATTTAAAATGTTTTTTAATTTATTAGCGTCAAATCTGCCAGTGTTGGGTGGACAATAAACACAAAGTATAGTTATATCTCCTGATTGCGTCGTAATAGTTAAAGCAACGTTTTGAATAGTTTCATGAAAATTTGTGTTTAAGACAGAGTATTTCAAACCATGTTTAATCAGTATACCTACACCATTGTGTTTGTTTTCGGAATTTTTAAAAATAAAATTATAATTGGGAAAATTAGGAATAACAGATTTATCAGTAAGCCAAGTTTCGTTAAGCAAACATATGTCAATTTCTTTATCTAAAAGTAGCTTTTGTAATAGTGGTTTTTTGCTCTGTAAACTTTGCACATTAAACTGTACTATATGTAAGTAATTATCCATTAAAGTAAGTTAGATAGAAATATTTCTTTTATTTTCTTAGTGGTTAAAGGAGTTTTGTTATCTCTGTTATTGCCTAGAGCTATTAGCGACTTTACAATAGCATTTAGGATGATGTCATTATTAGCTATTTGAGCAATATCTACATTTTCATTATTTACATTCTTTACATTGTTCAAGTTTGGGTAGGATTTTAAATCATTAATGGGTGGAGGGGGAGGGGAACTCACCACAGCGGCATAATTTGGCTGAGAGTACTTCTTCTTGTTTTCTTCAAATTTCTGTTTCTTGATGGGACAGTCTCTGGATATGGCCAAGTGGTTGCCGCTACAGTTAATGCATACTACCTCTTCTACATCACACTCTCTGTAGGAATGTTGTCCAGCACAGGATGAGCACATTTGGTTACCTCTGCAAACTTTGGCTGAATGGTTAAATTTAAGGCACTTAAAACATTGCAGGACTGGTGGTATGTACTGGTGGATATTGTATCTGAATAATTGGATGTAAGCATATTGGGGTAAGGTAGTTGTGGCAAAGGTAACGGCGATAGTAGTCAGGGGTACGAGTGTGTTATTAACCTTTTTCATAAATCTTTTAATCGAAATTACTTCAGCATCACAAATTATATTTTTATATATCTCTTCATTGGACATTTCTTTTGGGACATATCGCAATACACCAATTTTTTCAGTCAAATAGGATGGCACAAAAGCCCTCATTTTATGTTTGCCTAAAAAGTCATCCATTTTTAAGAAATAGTTAGCAGAAGATGCTTTTTTGAAAGTCACTCCAATTTTGTATGCGTTTATTCTATGTACGCCAGTAATACCTTTAACAT
Organism: Agriphila geniculea; assembly: GCA_943789525.1. Taxonomy (NCBI): domain Eukaryota; kingdom Metazoa; phylum Arthropoda; class Insecta; order Lepidoptera; family Crambidae; genus Agriphila; species Agriphila geniculea. The sequence goes on along the minus strand of OX038884.1, from coordinate 3,542,585 downwards.
TTTCTGAGAACAATCTCGTCAAAGTTATGGGATTTTTGTTTCCTAATCGTTCTTGATCGGTGGACTCGACAAACACAGTAAAGTCCCCTGTGCTGCTTTCCAGAAATAATCTTTTATAATTGTGTTTAGTATACATTTTGTACTTATCATTTTCCTGTTCTTGGGGGTCGGTGGATACCTCCGTATATCGTCGTTTTTTCTTTTCTGCAGGGTCCTCCCCATTACTAGGGGGACCCATTTTGAGCGCGTTTTAAGATATCGATGTGTTTTTAGAGAAATTGGCAGGGATAATAAACTATTAGGAAAAATTAAATTTAACCCTTAACCACGCCTCGGACAAATCCTGTAGTAATGTTGATTTTTTTTATAGATTTATATGAGTAATAACGTTTAGTTTGAGTTTTCATCAATTATATTTAGACATTTACCTAAAAACCTTAAAAAAAACATGTGGGAAAACATAATTCCATTGCCGGTCTCAAAGTTGACTTTTATATCTATATATAAAATCTATATATCTATATATATATAATCTATATATATATATAATATAAATAATCTATATATATATATATTTATCCCGCAAACAAATGGCCGTCCCCTGAAGGCGAAAGTGCATTTAAACTGGCGTCCACCTGCTTTTGGCGTCCGCATACCGGACGCCACTTTATTAGCCGGTGGCACTTAGGTCCTATTGATCCTAGCTAGCCGTAGTACAAATATCGACGGAAGTCAAAAGTCGTTTAAAATAGCTGCAATAAAATATTGAAAAGTTCCCGAAGAAATCTCAGCGCAGGTGAGGCGCTACTGCAGCGCGTATATCTCACACTGTATATCGAGAGAAATTTCTGACCACTATTTCGCGTATTTGGCGTCCACCATTGCGACGTTGCCAGCTTTCTCATGATATCTGTGACAATAGCTCAAATAATATCTACCGCAATTAAAACAATATATGTCGTCTTCGGTCACGTACGCGTTGCATAATATTCGGCGCCCGATTTAAGTTTTGTTTATATTTAATACTAGCGACCCGCCCTCGCTTCGCTTCGGTTTCTTCCTTTTTTTGACAAAAGCCATCTTCCAACAACACCAAAAAAAAGAAATACCTTACAGTCGTCACCCATTCGCTCTAAAAGTCTGTTTCAGTCCCGTTCGAGTCCCGTCTCATCATCGGCGTAAGAAACGCACTTGAATTTATTTCCGCACGCGTTATTTTTTTGCGATATCTCATAAGATATTCATTTAAAAGGTATGGTACTTGTACTATTAGTTAATCTGTGGTATGGTGTAAGAGGATAAAATAATGTGCATACAACGGTTAAGGTAAACTATACGTTAGTTACCTTTTAAAGTTGATAAGGATTAAAATACTGTATTCTTCTAAATAGTTTTCCAAATTACTGCATAGCATGTGACCATTTTTTTAGAAGATATAATGGGTATAATAATAAATGGGTAATAATGGTAATAAGTAAATGGGTATAATTCATAAAAAATAGATATATGTCATCGCAGACTTTTTTGTAGTCCTATAAAAGAGGAACAATTCCATTTAAAATTATTTTGTAATAGATAAAATGGTTTATGTAGCGTTTTCGATGCAAGCTCCCAGTCGGCTTAATTTTTGCCGACATCTTCAACATTAATGGCCATATTATGCCAATTTACATAAAATCCCAACTTATTATACACTTAACCTACCTCATGAATCCCTCATTTCTTGAAAAGTGCAATAAAATCCGTTCAGAAATTTTTGAGTTTATCGCGAACAGACAGACAGACCGATGCGGCGAGGGACTTTGTTTTATAATATGTAGTGATATTATATCAGTGAAACTTACAAATAAACTCACGTGCAGTTATTGAACATTGGATTTTAGAAAACATAGGATACTTTTGTCCCCAAAATCATCTCCTAAAGGGGTAAATAACAGGGTAAAAGTTTGTATAGGGAATATATCCGCCTAACCGATTTAAATGAAATTTGGTATGAGGATAGTCTGATATAGGATAGTTTTTATCCACGAAATCATCTTCCAAGGGGGTAAAAAGGGGTGGAAGTTTGTATAACCACTATGCCGACTGTGATGATATATTCAGTATTGGTATCGGTATTGATATTTGTTATTTGGTATCAACAAACCGACGTAAAGCTTTGTACTTTGTACGGATGCCCAATTGCCATTTACGGACGCCCAATAGCTGTATACGGACGCCCAATAGCCATATACGGACGCCCAATAGCTGTATACGGACGCCCAATAGCCATATACGGACGCCCAACAGGCCAACAGCTGTATACGGACGCCCAATAGCTGTATACGGCAGGCGCGGTCTGAGGGGAGGGGGGGGGGGGGGGTCACAAGGGACATGACTGCCTCAAAATCGTACATGTCGCATAGAAAAAGCATCTAAAAATTTACAAAAAAGCTGTTATATTACTATTAGTGACCCCCCCAAAATTTCAGGCTGCGACCGCGCCTATACGGACGCCTAATAGCCATATACGGACGCCCAATAGCTGTATACGGACGCTCAATTGCCATACACAGACGCCCAATAGCTGTAAACGGTCGTCTAACATATACACGATTTAATCAAGTGAATTTTTGAATAAAAATCACTGATTAAATCAAATTGCTTTTATTCTTTCATATATGCGTAAAAAATTAAATTATTAATTTTATATCAAAGTCAAAGTCAAAGTCAAAATTAGCTTTATTCAAATAAACTTAATTATTAAGTACTTTTGAATCGTCTATATTTTCCTACCACCCGTTCAAGACTTTTTTAACTGACAAGAAGAACGGGCGCAAGAAACTTATCAGCTTTAATAGCAATAAGTAACCATATTTACAAACTTAAATATATCGTTACCAGATAATTACAACAGGGTGACAGGATTATTGGCAACAAACATAGACTTATTATATTACTATCATTGGCAACAAAGTACTTACAGTAGTTACGTGTTACATCATTTCTACGCATTTTGATCTTTAAGATAATCGTCTACTTTATAATAACCTTTACCCATGAGCGTTTTTTTAACATGGTTTTTAAATTCATGCAAAGGAAGATCAATTACTTGTTGTGGAACTTTATTAATAAAGGCTATGCCTTTCCCCCTAAATGAACCTCTAGTTTTTGCAAGCCTAAATCTTGGAACGGCAAGTTTATCTTTATTTCTTGTATTAAACTGGTGATTATTGCTGTTCTTAGCAAATGAATCATAGTGTTTTCTTACATAAACTAAATTTTCATATATGTATTGGCCTGCCAAAGTTAAAATATTTATTTCTTTAAACAGTTCTCTCAAGGTATCTCTCCACCGAAGATTGTATATGCCGCGAACAGCTCTTTTTTGGAGTACAAAAATATCTTCAATACTGGCAGCTGAGCCCCACAATAGCAGTCCATAAGACATTACACTATGAAAATAACTAAAATATACTAACCTTGCCGTTTCAATATCAGTTAAAAGCCTTATTTTCTTAACAGCGAATGCCGCTGAACTAAGTCTACTTGACAAGGCTTCGATATGTGGATCCCATTGCAGTCGAGAATCTAGTGTGATACCTAGAAATTTTGTACTTTCAATAAACTCGACTTCATCGTCATTCAAATTAATATTTAATTCTGTCTGCTCAACATTAGGCAATGAAAATTTTACACATTTAGTTTTTTTGGGGTTAAGTGCTAAATTATTACTATTAAACCAGTATGAAACTTTAGAGAGGGCACTATTTACTTCGTCCGAACAGTTACTACCTCTGTTTACTTTGAAAACTAAAGAAGTATCATCCGCAAATAGTACTGTCTCACATAAATTATTTGCGTAGTTGGGAAGGTCATTTATGTAAATTAGAAACAGCAATGGGCCCAATATTGATCCCTGCGGCACACCCATATTGATGGGGGCTCCAGTAGATTCAGTTTTATTTATCACTACTTTCTGAGTTCTATTGAACAAATACGATTTCATAAGGCTAACTGATTTATCAGAGACACCATAATGTTCTAGCTTCTTTAATAGTGTTTGGTGATCAACGCAATCGAATGCCTTAGAAAGGTCACAGAAAATGCCAATTACATCTTGCTTTTCTTCCCAAGCTTCAAGAATATGTTTGAGAAGTGCAATTCCAGCATCAGTAGTACTTTTACCCTTGGAAAATCCAAACTGATTTTTATGAAGTATATTATTGTATGTGAAGTAATCTAATAATTGGGAATATATAATTTTTTCAAATATTTTACTAAGTGCTGGTAGTATAGATATTGGCCTAAAGTTAGCTGGGTCACTTTTATCCCCAGATTTAAAAAGAGGAATCAATTTACTATTTTTCATTAGATCAGGAAAGACCCCTTCGTCAATACATTTGTTAAAAATAAAAGCCAAGTAAGGGGCTAGTATATCAATTATTGATTTAATAATGCTTGTTGATATGCCCCAAAGATCTTCTGTTTTTTTAACATTAATTGTTTTAAAAGCTTTATTGATATCTGCACTATTTATATATTTAAAGGAAAAACTTTCATAGCACTTATCAACACTAGACTCCAGAAGGGAGACAGCGATGTTGGGACAAGCACTAAGAGTACTGGTAGTTTCTACAGGTATTCTAGCAAAGAAATCTTCAAAAACTTTAGCGACCTCATTGTCAGATTCAAAAGTTTGATCACCAGTTTTTAAACAGAAGGAATTTATATTGGATTTTGATTTGCCCGTTTCTTTGTTAATAATATTCCAAGTAGCCTTAATTTTATTGTCAGCTAATTTAATTTTATTTGCAAAGTACTTGGACTTTGCTAAGATACAAACTTCTCTGAATGTTTGTGAATACTTCTTGACAAATTCAATGAAGTTAGGATCACAAGAAGTAGCTTTCTCTGCATAAAGTTCGTATAATTTCCTTCTGCTCTTATATATACCGGGTGTGGCCCAGTCACTAAATTTCGTACTATCATTACATTTGATCACTTTTTGTTTTAAAGTTTCACTAAATTCAGTTTGAACTATGCTAAATAAATGATTATATAGGTTATTGGCTTCAAAATTTGGTTCTGGTAATGTTTCAATTTTACTTGTGACATTGGTTCTGAATTTTTCAATACAGTGTTTTTTTATTGGTCTACACATTATTTCCCGTTTAGGCGGAACATGATGGTGCTCAATAGAGGCTAATTGTCCACTGTGGTCGGATTTAATACAATTCAAAATTGATTTTTCAAGAACATTACAGTTACAGAAAATATTATCTAAGCAGGTTGCCGATGTGGGTGTGATTCGCGTTGGTTCATATCGTGGATGGACACGTATACGTTTGTCCAACTCTGGGCCTAGCCTTTTCATTGAACGTCGCTATTTCATCAGCGGCTTTAAATGACATATGGGGCATCCGATTCCGTATATGTATAGACCTTACGAATATTGGAACAAATTAAATGTTGAAACTGTGTACTACAGACAAGCGATAGGAAAAGAAAGAGATAATAAACCTAAAGCTGGCAACGTCGCACTCTCAAATACCGTCCATCCTGTGAGGACGTTAAATAATCGATGCCATAGGTAAATTACGATCAATATATCTAGGATGCCTATAATGTATCACCATGGTTAGGGGTTCAAAAATGTTCGGGCATGACTGCAAGACGAATATCGCTAAAAATAAAATTATCGGAAAATGACGTATCCCACGGACCTGGAAATCAAAAAACTAAGCAATATTCATTAAGACATGTTAAAAAAAGTAAGGGGAACTGGGGGACGTCGTAATGATGCACGACGTGCATGACGCCAAAAAGAATGTAGGATGTAAATATATATATATATATATATATAATATATATATAATCTATATATCTATATATATATATATAATGAAACCCGCGGCAAAAAGCTAGTACAAAATAAAGATTTAATTTTACCGGGCAATGGACATATAACTCCCACAATAATTAGGTCTTGACAGGCTAAGGTCATATGTTTTCCCACATGTTTTATTTTGTTATTATTATGATATTGTGTTATTATCATGGTATAAATTATGCACATATCACTAGAAAAACTCAAATACTACAACATATCAAAAAATTGCACGACTTACCTTTCTCCGGTTCGCCATTAGAAATAAAATTGGTTGCACTTTTCATAAAAACAACGGTTTCACGGGCGACTATAGAAAAAATGGCCGTAAAAGTGACATTTGCGTTCCGTTCCAAAATTTTTTTTGTGTGACCATAGGTTATATTTCTATTTTGGCGTTTTTGACAGTTTGTGGTAGATACTTTACCAAAACCTGGTAAAAACCTTCAAAAATCGATGTGGGAGACGTTCAACCCATAGCCTGGTTAAGGGTTAAACCTGCCGCCTCGTTCGACTTCCCGCCAAAAAGTCCTTTTAAGGTTAATATATTATCAGTGTTGCCAGCAGGGTATTGTCAAAAATTACCTAAAATATATAAAAAAGTAACCTTTTTGTGAAAAAAATTACCTTTCATATTTTTTTTTGTGAAAATGTATTCAAAGTTGATTAGATGTTAATTGTATTAACTTACAAAAACAAAAAAATAAAAAATAAATATTTTCAGAATTTGCAAAAAAAAATTTTTTGTGATCTTTGAAATGATATAATTCGGTTCGGACAGATTTGGTATCATTATATATTTTGCTTGTTATACTTTCTACAATATACAAGAATATTATCGACTGCCGCAAAAAAAACGAATGCTCCACTTGCCCATACAAATTGGCCATTCTCTTTTATAGCTCTTTCTTTTCACACAAAACAAAATACTATAAAATAGAATTACAACAGGATAGGTAACTACCAAACAATTAAAACAAAATTACTTTCTATGTAAAATCTGTCTGCGACTCATTGAACTGACAAACAAACTGACATTGACAATGACAAGTGATGGCGGCGGGCGGGGGGCGGGCGACACGACATGAAAAAAAACATAAAGAGCACTCCATTTCAAGTTAGTTTTAAAAAAATAAGAATTAATATTGAACTTCCAAAAAATAACCTAAAAGTTACCTTTTGAGTAGTGTAACCTAGAAGTAACCAGACAGATTCTAAAATCACCTAAAAGTTTACTAAAGTAACCTTCTGGCAACGCTGTATATTATGTAGAATAGAATAGAATATTATTTGTTATATGTACGTTTTTTAGGTTATTTTTTGACATTGACGTTTGTTGTTCTTTTTTTATATTTCGCGCTATTGGGTAGGTTAGGTAGCCAAGAAATAGCAGTACGTACAGCCACACTATTTCAAAGGTTAAACGATTTATTTATCCGCCGACGACCGACTATGATAACTTGATTGAATAATCTTTTTGTCACTCCTTGGTACAATGCGATTAATTTAACAATGGGATTGGCAACGCAAAAGCTAATTATAGATGTCGCTGCGTACGCTTGTTCCCAAGACAGTAGACATCATTGACCTGAATTTATTTAAAAAAAAATTTCATGTCAGTGGTTTATGACATTCAGAACGAAATGTATGGGAAAATAGGTATTTATTTTGTGGTATTTTTTTTTTACCGAAAAAAACCATTGACCCAAACTGGATATAAAAGACTACTCTACAATGCAAATGCCGGAATTGAAAGCTAAATTAAGACGTTTTTATCCTTACAGAATTTATAAAAAAAAAATTATCCAGATTTTTCGGAAATTTGTAAGTGCCAACAGTTTTAAAGCGTTATTACACAGAATTAAATCATGATAAAGCAATAAAAACGATTTTTTAAGTAAAAGTCCTTTGTTTTCATAGCTCTCGTGGAACAAGCGTACGCAGCGCCATTTTGACAATTGCCTTCCCCATTTACAACAGAAGTGACCAACTTCGGTATATTTGCTCTTTGCAATACATTCTCGACCAAAGTGCCCAAGTACCATCACTCACTGTAGTGTCGTCTCATAGTCGACTAAAAACGTTCCAGTAGAAGTACATTGCCGGGCATGTTCGTTGATTCTAACTAAAAGAACGTCATTACTCATTACACACTACGTAATGTACTTCTACTGGAATGTTTTTACTCGACTAATGTAAACATGGCCTTATGTTGGTTTGAAAGGGACGACGAGCGACGACACTACAATGTTGCTTTGAATGTATGATATGAGTATTATGACTGTAAAGACAGACTGTATGTACACAAAATAGAGAGACTAACAGAAGTTTAGCTTAGTACTACGGGCGCTCGAGCATCGCACACACACAAAGACAGCTCTCGCCGCTGCGTCACGTACTCGAACTGTTTTGAGAGTGGTTTGAGATTGCAGTTATACAGTGTCGGTAAGAGAATGTGTGCGTTGCTCGAGCGCGCAAGTGCTAAGATCAACAAAACAGTGTTGCCAACGTAGGCGATTTTTCGCCATTTAGGCTACTCAGAATGACAATCGGCGACGTAAAAATCCAAAAGGCGACCGGTCGCTTTTTAGGCTACCTACTGGAAAAAGGTAAAAGGTGAAAAAATGCAAATTGTGGGAATATCAAGAGAAAAAGATTTCAACACACATGCTGCGCGAACTTATCCATACTCAGTCGAAAAAGTGTCAAGATGTTTGCCTCGTACTGTAACTAACTATACTGTACCTAACCTATTATGATCGTAAATACCTAGTTTGGTTGTTGGTTGGTAAAACTCAAGCTAATCTTAGTTACTTTTGGAAAACTTCTCCAGTGCATGTTCATTTCGTTCGTGGTCTGATTTCAAAGGTTTGTATTGTGATTGTGACAAAAATGGGAAATCACGGAAAATATGTGAGTCAAGATCATTATCCCCTTCTTTTCCATAGCTCTATTGGACGTCCGGACCCATTGACGAGACAGCGGAAAAAATAATTTAACCGTGGTCCCATTGACTGATGGCGCCACCGAAAATAGTTTTTGTCCCATTATCGCTTTTCCATGGAACTATTAAATTAGAGTGTTAAATGATTTTTTTCCGTTGTCAAATCAATGGGACATCCAATGGAGCTACGGAAAAGAAGATGAGTGTGAAAAACTTCCAGCATTTAAAAGTAAGTATCTAATTACCTATACACGAGATGTTTTCTTTATGTTCGACTAATATTATTTAAATGCGAAAGTTTGTAATAAAAAGTATTAGGGTGGGTACTCACTTAGGTTCGCGAACCTCCGCGCTCCGCGAACATGCACCGAAAAAATCGTTTATCCTCTGCTGGAACAGGGCGCCCAGGTGTGTACGTGAGCGAACACGTATGCGAACTTGGTTCGCACAGGTACACACTGTAGCCAAAGTAAAAATATTTGTTTTTGCTATGGATCACTGTTCGAGGTTCGCGGAGCGCGGAGGTTCGCGAACCTAAGTGGGTACCCACCCTTACGCAGAAACAGAATCACAGTACCTACTAAACACAAATAAATTGTTAACAGTAATAAATTGTTAAAAAAAACTGTTTTTATTTTAGTTTTGACATTAATAGGCTTCTTTAGGCTATCTCGGTTTAAATTCGGCTACTTTAGGCTACTCAAGCTCTGAAAAATGGCGACACCCGTAGGCTGATTGTCTAACTTTGTTGCAATCAACTTTGACAGAATCGCAGTGACATTGCTGCTTTAGTAAGAACCAATGTGACAACTATCTTACTTAAAGCAGCAATGCAACTGCGATTTCAATCGATTTCAATCGAGAATTGTTAGCAACAGAGATACGTAATCGGTGGGCTGGTACGGAGTCGTTGGCAACACTGCTACTATACTCTCTCTATATTGTGGTATGTATACTCACTAAAGGCGGTTGTATGACCGAAAGTGGCGCCCTCGGAGGTTTTTATTTAATAAGTTATTAACCACTCTTCTGTCAAACGTCACTTTTTTATAATGGCGTCGTCTGTCAAGGATTTGCGAATTAGTTGCTATTTGCATAATTAGAGCAGCCCCCCTCAAAAAAAATTAAATACTTAAAAATATGTAAAAAGACCATATTATAAATGATATACCGTTGAAATAGTGATTAAATAACCAAAAAAATTGTTTATACATCAAAATAACCTATATTTGATAATTAAATGACAATTTAAAGATAAAGTACGAGGAGTGAATTTTTCGACTTTACCTCACTAAAATTGTGAATGACAAGCCTCCAGGAGGCTTTTGGCAGATAAGGGAGTTTATTTTGTTTCTAGATAGTATTCTTTACAATTTAAGACCAAAACACACTGCCTCATAGACATATTTCATAAATCACAGACTAAATAAAATGCGCGATCGTATACATCGATCGTGTACGGCGGGCTGATTATCTAATTAGAAACCACCTAGCGACCGGTTGCAGTCATAGATGATAGTGATCCATTGCTACTTCTTTTTGGATTAAAAGAAAACATACCAAAGAAAAGTAGCAATGTATGTGGAATGAAACCGGTCGCTAAATAGTTACTTTTTAGGGTTCCGTACCCAAAGGGTAAAAACGGGACCCTATTACTAAGCCTCCGCTGTCCGTCTGTCTGTCTGTCTGTCTGTCACCAGGCTGTATCTCATGAACCGTGATAGCTAGAGATCTGAAATTTTCACAGATGATGTATTTTTGTTGCCGCTACGACAACAAATACTAAAAACAGAATAAAATAAATATGTAAGGGGGGCTCCCATACAACAAACGTGTTTTTTTTGCCGTTTTTTGCTCGATATTAATAACGACAACAGGTAGACAGTTCAAATTTTCACAGATGATGTATTTCTGTTGCCGCTATAACAATAAATACTAAAATCAGAATAAAATAAATATTTAAGGGGGCTCCCATACAACAAACGTGATTTTTTTTTCCGTTTTTTGGTACGGAACCCTTCGTGCGCGAGTCCGACTCGCACTTGGCCGGTTTTTAGATAATCGACACCCTGATTATCTAAAAAGAAACTATTTAGCGACCGGTTTCATTCCATATACATTGCTACTTTTCTTTGGTATGTTTTTTTTTAATCCAAAAAGAAGTAGCAATGGATCACTATCATCTATGAACTGCAACCGGTCGCTAGGTGGTTTCTAATTAGATAATCAGCCCGCAGGGTGCGGGTCCGAAAAATTGAGTAGGTATATTGTAAAGAAAACCTTGTTTATGGCGTATTTTTGTTTTTAATTTACATCTCAGATTAACAAGTTTCATTCTAAATAAGATAGAGTAGGGCAGTAACATTTTGCACCGACTAAATAAAATACGCAAAAAACGCTGATCTTATTTAATTTGACAGCGACGTTTAGAAGGTCGCTGACAAAGATTTTAATAGGGAATGTTTTACGTGATGTTTTTAGAGCTCATGGTTTAGTGGTTTTAGAAGGTACCATGTAGGATGACAGCATGGTATACCCAGGTATACCTACCTGCTGTCCTTAAGCGCGGTAGATTTTATTCGAAATTTGATTTCAGCGGGGCTTGCGAAACTTGAACCTGGGGCCGTACCGGCTAACTTACATGGCTATCGTAATCGCTTTCATTTAACAGATAGATGTGATACATTGCTTCTTTTCTTTGGTAAGACTTTTTGTACCAAAAAGAAGTAGCAATGTATATTTGTACCCAAAAGTTGGATGTGACACATTGCTACTTTTATTGGTACAAAAAAACCTTACCAAACAAAAGTAGCAATGTATCACGTCCATCTGTCAAATGAAAACGATTACGATAGTCATGTAAGTTAGCCGGTACGGCCCCTGGGTGGCGGGTTTGCCTCTTCGGCCACATACAGACGGAATCCCTATTCGAAGTTACGAACGGAGTTAGGAAAATGTATGAAAATTCAGCCTTATGCTGGCCATATCCGTACATACACACGTCAGCTAATCCATACAAACAAATGGACCTACCACACGAACCCATGCGGGATTTTTGAAGTGAAAACTTCTTTAGCGGCGTTGTACGCTTTTTTGTAATGGGGAAAAAATGCTAAACTCGCGTCAGTAAGAATCACGTGACCCTGATCGAAAATTCGTAAGATGGATGTGACGGATGGAGAGTAGACAGCTGGCGGCGGAAGTATCCCCCTCTCTTTCTACGGGGGGCGGTGAAAATTGTGTCACCATAGCAACGCGCTAATTTTTTAATTCAATGTCAAAACTAGATTTTCTGTCAAGCTATGGATAAGACTTTCGTACAATACTGTTCTGTATTCGTAAATTCAAATGCAGAGTTAATTCGTAAGACGGCAATTCGTGCTAAAATTATTCCCTAACCATTCCAAAATATCAAAAATGCACAACGTTAATATTCAAGTTTTCACTTCTGCCGGCACTCCCGGAATGCAACCCCATTTTTTTCATACGGAAACAATCCGTTTGGAATTCCGAATCGGGATACCGTCTGTATGTGGCCGGCTTAAAGATTAAGCTTAAAGATTTAAGATTATAAAGGTCCTTCTTAAATAGTGCACAAAATTTTAAGGGGTCAATGTACTCATGCATACAAACAGCTTTTACTATGGTAGGTAGGTACTACTAGGTACCATCATTGAAATCGCAAAAAAAAATCAGCTGTTCCATACATTTTGATCACTGACATGAAATTTTTTTTTGTGTAAATATATGCAGGTCAGTGATTTTGATCTATTCGATTTTAAATTTTCTATTATGGAACTTATCCCCACTCCGTCGAAAAAATTTCAAGATACGTGCCTAGTACCATAGTAGACGTCACTGTACCTACCATAGTAAAAGTTGTTTGTATGCATGAGTACTAGGGTGGTCCTTATTTTTCAACTTTTAAAATATCACCGCGGCACCTTTTTATATGATTATCTACTACGAAATATGAATAGGATATTTTTTTCAAAATTTTAAGACGAGATTTAAAGGTCGCTACCAGCTGTCAAACTTTTAATAAAACTTTATATGGCCACTTCAACTATGAGTATCAAAATTTATTTGGACAAGTGGTTATTTAGCATTTTTAAAGTGTTATAATGCAGAGACTGACATAGGAAACCTCCTCCTCTTCCTTTACCCCTCTCCTGCACCTAAAATTCATATAATAAATTAATAGAATTTGAACGATAAAGTAAATTGTATGGGTTTTAACATAGACTTATTATATTATAAATCAATGGGTTTTAATTATATCGTCTTGAGAAATGGAGTTTGTGTTGTTTTGTGGCAAAAACTGAAGAAAGGTATGCTTTGACTTATTTGTCAACCTAATATAATGGAAATAATGTTATAAGCAGTAGTAGACCACTTACTAATGCGTCGTGAGGTCTTGATATACATTTATTCAAAAGGGTTAAGGACAAATGGGTGTACGCGATTGACCAAAGCGACTACTAAACAATATTTAATGATGCAGAGTCTAGCATCCTAGTAGAAGTGGCCCCAGATAGGGTTTATTTTGCGGGAAAACCACAAAGAGCACATTAATCCCGAGGTGACTGCAGGGAATTGTTGAATCTCACAGTAATTTTCTTAGGAGCTGTTCCCAAAAATGTCTTTCATTTAGGAGTCCTGCTGGCTTATATTGAGCTAGATGAAAGGCAAGGGACTTGTACTGGTTGAAAACTTTCCAATTTAAATCAGTTTAAACCGTCAAAACCGAAGAGAAAGCTGTGGGAGAAATATATGATTTATATATAAAATATTGTTTGTAAACCTCTACCAGATATTCGGCACAACACTATGAGAATCAGTTAAAAATAAGAAGAAAATAGTAGATATTATGCTGAAACGAAGGCATATAAGATTGCCTAAAAAGAAAACGATTGATTTCAGACACATCCACAAATAATTATCGAAGACTTCGTGATTAGCAACTCTCTATGATTCTTCCAGATCATGGGTCTCATCAAAGTTTTTGAAGAGACGTGGTAACTGGGAACGATGACGCCTTTCTTTGCGACTTGTGAATTAATAATAATACTTAGGTGAGCATGGTGTTGGTTTAATGGAGGAATTAATAAACTGTTTAAAACCAATGAAAAACAAAGCAATATTTGCTTTTGTTGGTGAAAGAATCTTGTAAAATATACCTGTGTATCTTAAGAGTAAATCAGTTTAATATATCAATAATGTCTCTTAGTTTCGAACAGTAACAATAAAAATTTTTTTTAAAAAAAACAAAAAACCGACTTCAAAAAACCTACCTCTAAAAAGCAAGAAATAATATTCGTAAAAATAAAACACGTCTATTGAAGTCGGGTGGGGCTGGAGTACAAATCCCTTTTTTTATTCTAAAAGCCCCACCCGACTTCAATAGACGTGTTTTATTATTACGAATATTATTTCTTGCTTTTTTGAGGTAGGTTTTTTGAAGTCGGCTTTTTGTTTTTTTAAACAATTTTTTATTTTTTTTTACTTTTAGTGTAGGTAGGTACCTTTTGTATTAGGTAGTGTAGGTATATTATTTAGGTAGAAATTAAAATCGGCTCAGCCAAACGTGAGTTAATCGCGGAGAAACATACATACATGCGGGTCTAACTGAGAACCTCCTTTTTTAAGTCGGTTAATGAACTACACTTAAGATATCCCTTTTCCAACAAAAAAATAATTATCTTATTCAGTTCATAAACAAAGAAGTTATACGACTGATCATCGAGGTAGTTCACACAAAATCATACTATTTTCGTGCTTTTTTCAAGATTACTTGAAAAGTACTGAACCGATTTCAAAATTTTAAAAAATGGGACCAACTTGGGAGTTTACCTAATGTAATAACGTTTGAATCATTTCAATCGGTCTAGCCGTCTTCGAGTAATCGGTGTACATACAAAAAACAAAAAAAAAACAAAAAGAAACTGGTCGAATTGAGTACCTCCCTCCTTTTGAAGTCGGTAATCAGCATTTTTAATACCCTGACTTACGAATAAAAAAATAAACTAGTGAAGTGATTTTGAGTTATAATTTAAAATTCAAACCTTGGTAGCGACCCCTAAATATTACTCAAAAATTTTGAAAAAAATACTGAAATAGTTTCATAAGGTATATATTAAAATTATGTGGTGCCCCGTGAAATTAAAGAAAAAATTTTTTTTCTTAATAATAAGGACCACCCTAATGAGTACATTGACCCCTTAAAATTATGTGCCCTATTTAAGAAGGACCTTATATGTACGTATGAGGCAAACTGGTTTTATATTATAAATCTATTATATTCTAAGGTATAATATAATAGATTTATATTATACCTTCACCCTGAGATTGTGGTAATTAAGCAACTTTTGTAACGGTCGATCATGGGATGGGTGACCATCACCAATCATTTCCAGCTCCTCTGTGCTTCAGAAGGCAAGGCTAGATACGCCCATGAGAACAAATCTCAATCCCTATTACCATCATCCTTAAAGAAATAAATAGGTAAGTACCTAGGTATTTACCTACTTACTTAACAACTGGGAGTATTGATCAAGACAATATCAAAGCTAAGTGTGAATTACTTGCACCTCTGTAGGGTGACCAAAATGGGATTCAATTACTCATTTTTATTTGATCGAATCAAAGGAGTATTGATTACACAATCAGGCAGTGACGTCTATTGATTACGGGTCGTTAGCGCTCGGCTCCGGTTCCGCGGATGATTAAAGGAGGTAACCCAATAAGGAGCGGATTGCGGGCTGATCGGAAACAAAACAAAAGAAAGCGGGCTCGATTTACGTCATTAGGGGGGGAAGACGCGGGGCGGGAGGAGATCACACCTTTTGAGTTTTAGCTCAATAATGGTTGGTTTTCGTGTTCGCATCCGCGCCTTTGTATCGCGTGCCTTTTCCGGATCCATTACATCGGCTGAATGAGCTGGCGCGCTTGTTTGCTTTTGCACAATGCATCGCTCATTAGAATCGCGGCGATGTTTTGGGTATCGAACACAGAAACCATTGTGGTTAGATTAGATCGGATGTCAGTCTTTGCCCTTTTCATAGTTATGTTGGCATTCTAAGTTAATCCTTCGTTTTGTTTGATTTAACCATCCATGGCAAAAATTCAGTTGTTAAACGGAATAATGACGAGGTATTTCTGCTACTTATTAATTTCAATACGAGACAGTTCAATACAAGATAGGAATTGCTGACGTTATACCACACACAATGTAACGGGTGGTGTAAGGTATGTAGGTAGGTACCTACTTACCTTACATGTTTATTTTTACTACATGTAAACCTACCTACCTAAATCTAAGAAGTATTTTTTGCGACACAAGTCTGTAGGTACTGTATACCTACCTCGGCAAAACTTAGTACCTAGGTACCTTTAGTATTCTGTGGCAAAATACAATCTCGAACTTTTTGGACTGAAAAAGCAAATTCTCTGCAGGCTCTTAAACTACTTAAGGTGGCACCCTGAGCGAAAGCGGCACCGCGGTGAGTTTTATTTAATATTATAATTCTAATACACAATATTAATAATGTTTTACGTGGAATTTATAGGGCCCACAGTCTAATATTTTTAGACGGTATCGTTACATTCCCTCGTAGTCACTGCTAGAAGTAGTTAGCAAAACTACTAAAAGTGGCCGTTTTTGACACATTTGCTATCTAGGTGCTTTTATTCTTCCTTCCTTTCTTCCTTTTAAAAATACTAGACCATGGGCCCTAAAAACTCCAAAAAATCTTTTTCTATTAATAACTTATGTATGGTCTGTTGACCATACATACGGATTGTTACCGATGATAAATTGATAGATGATTCCGAAATGCCGGTCGCGGTCAATTTGGAGGAAAATGAAAAGATGTTGTTTTCACGAGTTATTTATTGCGACTGATTTACAAATTGATCGAGCGGCGCGCAGGCCACGTTCTGCTTACTTCGCCAAATTATGAAACATACGAAAATGTACGGGTTTGCTCGTACATATTCCCGGGCAACAGGAACACATCAAAATAACAATAATAATGTAGAGATAGTTTAAGTTCACATATTCATAACATAAAATAGTTAATACTTAATTTCATGTTATCTTAAATATTTCATTTAGTTAGTAACAATATTCTTAGTGTTCTATGTTAGTCATGATTTAAATGATAATATTAATAAGTATTACAATCATGAGTTCGTAATTTGCATTTTAATGTTACATTATAGGAAATATAAATTGGGTGATATTTTATTTTAATAGGATAAGATGATTACTTAATAATAAAAGAATGTTTGTTAGTCTCAGTTTTTCTTAAAAACGATCACGTAAATCGGGAGACGTCGATTTATTTACTAAACGCGTATTATGCACAACGTTCTCACTATCATCGCTCACTAAACGCGCACTACGCACAGCACTTACACTCACTGGTACTTCGGAGTGAGGCGGGCCGGCCTCCAGCTCCAGCTGGGGCGGGCCCGCCTCCGGCACGCGCGGCTCCCTCCCGCGGCAGCGGCAACGCACGCGACGGACCAACACGACGAAAGTTACAATGCCTATTACCACGACGATTCCATAGATCATACTGTAGTGGTGTACGTCGTGAAAAGACATACTCTCTGATTCTATAACCTCCGCGTTTTCTTTCATCCCTTTGATCTTTTCTCCTAATTCTGTTATATCTTTTCCGGTGTCCAATCCCGTTATGTTTAAGGGAATTTGTGGAAGTGAGATATTTAAAATATGATTAATAGGAGCGATTACGGGTGTGTATATCTCTGGACGAATGTTAATTTGGTTTGACTGTTCTTCTTTATATGCCAATACAGTAAAGTTGTCTGTTTTTAAAATACAATCATGATCTATACTTAATATACCGGCACTCGTCAGCTGTTGTGCGGTAACTTGATCCGCGCACATTTCTCGCAACTGACACCGGTCGCAACAGAAATAAATATAATTGTTAATCGTATGACTTTCTATCCAAAGATTTAGACATTTGTTTATGTTAGTTTTACATTTAGAATTCTCTATCTTACAGAATTGAGTCTCCATTTTCAATTGATATATAGGTTTTAAAATATGACATAAGTAAGCTTTTTCCAACTGTTTACATGATCTCACATCGTTACCTGTCATAATAATAAAATTATCTTTTTTCAAACTAATCGCAATGTATTCCGAAATAGGTACTATACTATGCATGATATCGCCCTTTTGCTGTGGGATCGAGATAATGCGATAGATCTCAAAAGTGTCTCGACTGATAAGTGGCAGTTGCACTTCAAAAATCAAATAATCTGGTAGCATTCGTGCTTTTACTTTCAATAATTCGTAGAACCTCTGTATGTTCAGGTGTACGTCATCAACCGCTAACATCTGATCTTTAGTAAGCTGACTAGCAATCGTACTTAATTCGTTTCGTATCTGTTCGGGAGTTAGTAAATGGGGATTGAACCGCCCATGATAAATGTCAGTTATAGTGTCGATAAGCGTATTTTGAATAGTTTTTAAGTTATTTAATAGATTGCTTGCTACAATCGATCCTAATGTGAACTCGTTTATGATAGAGTTAATTTCTGTCTTTTTAGTTAATTCGTTCAATGCCCTTTCTAATTTATTTATATGTTGGTTTATCATTTTATGCTGTTTGTTGATAGTGTCTGCAGTTCGCTTTAAAAGGTTGTTCTCAGCTTCAATTATCGAGGTCTGGTTTTTCCAAAATAAAGTGATATGTTTTTGATTGTCTCGCAATTGTTGAATGTCCCTTTTGTAGTTTTCCGCGAACCGCTGATCCAATACACCGAATAATGTGTTCGCGATAGTACCGATCCCGTCAATGATCCCGCGCCGCTGTCTGATTGCGTTGGCGGGCGCTCCCGACTGCTGACCAAGCAGCATGCTGTTGTAGTACTCAAGGTCGGAGATCCCGTGTTTTAATTGTGTAATAATGATATCACAATGACTTTGTTCTCGTATTGCATTGCATGTTTTTTCTAAGTTGTCTGAATAAATATTGAGAGCTTTAAGTCCACTCCAATAAGGTTCCATTTCGTAGTAAATGATAATTTTCCATTCATCTCTTGCCAATCGCATGTCACATACCTTATCAAAATATAGTCCTTGATCTTGTTTAAATAGGGTTGTTTGCAAAGCTTCCGTGTTTGAAAGTATTGTTATAAAAAATATTAAAAATGATACAACCATGCTAGTGAAGTTAAATCGCTGAGTTTTAGTTCTCTTGCGAAGCGATCTTTTTTTCGACTGATAAGGGTCAATGACTTCGTCATGTTTCGGGTCATTTTGCTGATTCGATGTTTCAGGTGTGTCATAGTTGGTTTCAATGTCAACCGGTAATCTTGATAATTTTGATATCGGGCGTTTGATAAAACCGTTTTTTGTTTTCAGTTTGACTACCCTTACGTATCCGTCGGCTCCCGGGAATAGTTCTACAATTTTTCCCATTAGCCATTTTCCTGGAGGTAAATGGTCTTCATTAATTAAAACGATATCATTTAATTTCATGTTGCTTTCAGGTTGCTGCCATTTCTCTCTCGCTGATAGTTTTGACAAGTACTCCGTGTGCCACATGTCATCATTGATATTTGCATGCTTTAATCTTCCACACACGCGTACAATTCCTTTATCATCCAAAAACGGATTTAATGATAATAATTTACTTTTTGTGCTTAGCTTGCTTTCGCTTTGTAAGTTATGAATCTCTTCCGAAAAAGCTCCTTGCTGTGTGTGCTTGATAATGCTTGTTCTTGCTTTCCTTATTTCTTCTATGTTTATGTATCTATTTTTGTTAATGCTTTGCTTGCTTGCATTGGATATAAAACGATAACACCATGCTAATATGTGTAGTATGTCTCTTAAAGAACTGTAATTATTCAATAACATGGAAATAATGTTTTGATTGTTTGCTTGCTGTTGCGTAATAGCGGTAACTTGACTCGACTTTTTTACCTCTTCATCTGTTGAATAAATTGAAAGATTGTTACTTTCATCTTTTTCATAAGATGGCAGCCATGTGGGGCCCTGCCACCATAGTGAAAATCCCTGCAACTGTGTTATTGATAAGCCGCGGCTGGCGCAATCCGCAGGGTTGTCACTTGATTTCACATATTTCCATTGTACTGGAGGTATGACTTTGGTAACTTCTTGTACCCGGTTGGCCACAAACGTCTTCCACCTGGCGGGGTCCCCCTGTAACCAACCCAAAACTGCTGTTGAATTGGTCCAACCAATTGATTCTATGTTGTATTCTGCAAGACAGTTTTTAACATTGGTCATCAGTTTAGATAACAAAACTGCCCCGCACAGCTCTAACCTTGTTAATGATACGTTTTTGCTTTTCGGTACTAATCTCGACTTTGCTGCAACTAACTTGATAATAACTTGATCACCTTCCTTGATTTTTGCGTAAATAACGCACGCATAAGCTTTTGTAGACGAATCGCAAAAGCCATGCAATTCGATACTAATGTTTGGTTTAGTACCTATCCATCTAGGTATTTTTATTAAGTTAATGTTTATTACGTCATTTTGTAACGCTTTCCACTCTATTGCTATATTTTCTGGAATTTCATCGTCCCATTGTAAGTCTAGGGTCCATAGTTTCTGAGATAATATTTTAAATTTTGTTGTAGCAGGCGCTATCCAACCAAGAAGATCAAAAATCTTTGATATTTCGGAAATGACGTATCTTTTTGTTATCTTTTTTGCTGGCAACTCAGGTTTATATTGATATGAAAATTCATCTTGTTTTGGATCCCATATTAGGCCAAGAGTTTTTGGAGACTCTGGCATGTTGAAATTCTTGTTTTGCTGATAGCTTTGTGCTACATCTATGTTTTCTAATAATTCAGGGAAATTAGAGGACCATTTCCGTAAATTAAATCCACCCCTTTTTAGTTGTGCAAACAAATCCTGTTGTAGTTTTTTGGCATCCTCCAAATTATGTGTTCCTACAATGAGGCACTGTAGGTCATTTTGTAAGTTAGGACCTTTGAACATGAGGTCGTTCAAACTTTTCCCAGATGTTGTTCTCGAAGAAGCGTTGAACACTACACGTAATGATGTTGTACTGGAATCTTCCCGTAACACACAATGTTGTGGTAGGTAACATTCCGGTTGCGTGTTGCTATGACATGGTTGTAAGTGCTTTATATGTTCATACTCGTTGATAAATTGTTTATAATCTTGTGCTATTTTTTCATTTTTACAGAACTTTCTCTCTAACTGTTTGTATGGCGCTATCGCGATAGATTTCGATTTTCCTAAGTGTTCTTTAAAATTATTGATAAGAGGAAGACACACTTCATATCTACCATCTTCTAATCTTTTTGTTGTAGCTTTGTAGAACTGGATGCACTCACTATCTTCTGATGATAAAGATGAGTGCTCCGAAGAAACTTCTTCAATTTCCCAAAAACGTTGTATGGAATCTGTGTTAATTTGAACTACATTGCAATGAAAACTTTTCATATTTCCACACAGAATCCAACCTAAGCGTGTTTCTTGCGCAATAGGTATGTTTTCGCTTAATCTGCAGATTCCTCCAAGCATGATTCGTGAGTAAATGTCGGCCCCTAATAAAATATCGATGTTTCGACTTATATAAAATTCGGGGTCTGCTAATTCAATGTTGTTTAAATACGACCAATCAGGTTTTGAAAACGTATAACTAGGTAAATTTTTTGTTAGGTTTTTCATAATGTAAACATTCGTGTTAAATGAATAAGTTCCGTCTAATGAAAAACAATTTAGGTTAATAGTCCATTTGCAGTTATTATCTTTCGCACCTATACCGGTAATCAGACCTCTGCATTTACTTCGCGGTAAGCTTAAAAGTTGCTCCGCGCTTTCCGATATCAACGACACTTGCGACCCCTGATCAATGAGAGCGCGTAGTGTTTGATAAGTGCCGTCATGTTTTTGGACTTTGATAAGAGCCGTAGACAGTAATGTTTCTGGCATTTCTAAAGCCTGGGCCACGTGAGAATTGCTATCATGATGATTTCTTATTGATTTCCCAGTACTCGTGTCATGTGTCGCGACCTTGTTCGAGTTCGACACTCCCGGTGCTGAGTTTGATTCTTGCTTAACATACGCTTCGTGGAGTATCGTATTGTGACACTCGCTGCATTCGCGGCATCGTTTGTTCGAAATACATTTGTTACCGTAATGATCAAACAAGCAATTTGCGCAATAATTCAACCTTTCAATTGTTTGCCGCTTGACGACGGGTGTCATTTCTTGAAATTGTTTGCAATAAAATAAGCGATGTTCGCCAATTTTGCATACGAGACAGTTTTTGCTTGACCGAAAACTCGTTTTATTTATCGACTGGGGTATAATTTTGTTCCCCGTGTATGCTTGTTTATAATGATGTGTTTTTTGATAATTATTGTTATTGTTAGGATATTTATAATTGTTAGGATAATTATTACTGTTAGTATAATAATCATTAGATGAAGAGTTTTTGTTCTGCTGACCGCTTTCTTTTCGCTTTGAAGATTCCATCGTTGTAAATTTACTTTCCAAAAAAGAAAGAAAATCTGCTAAAGCCGGCAACTCCCGAGGTTGCTTCAGAGAGGCCGTGTACTCGGTGTGTGTTTCCGAGTCTAACTTTTGGGTCAAAATGAAAACCAATAATGGGTCCCATGTACTGATATTGATACCCATATTTTTGATAGCATTCAAACTTTCCATTGTTGTGTCATGAATACGTTTGATAATGTTAATAGTAGGTTGTGACATGCTTGGTAAATTCATCAAAATACTGATATGTGAATTAAAAATAAGTTTCTGATTGTTGAAACGGTGATTAAGTATTTCCCAACATACATTATAATTATCAGAACTAATCTGAAGGTGCTGCACTAAACGCTCAGCTTCACCTCTAAGTTTCGTTTTCAGAAACTGCATCTTTTGGGCATTAGAAAGTGAACGATTGCTATGGATAATCTCAGTAAAAAGGTCCTTGAAAGATACCCATTGGTGATAGTTTCCTCCAAAAATAGGGATATCTATGAGAGGGGTTGATTGTTCTCTATGTTTTTCGGACCATAATTTGCTATTAATTTGTTTCTTTATGCTGTTATGTGTTGATTCATGAAAAGAAAATGTTTGATCATATCTTTCATCTTTACCCTCGAGTTCACTGTCCAACTCCCAATGTAACGCATCTATAACTGACCATCGAGACTCTAATGTTTTTAAAGCATCTTGGAATTCCCATTTTTCTGATAACAAATCAATGTTAAAGTTTGAAATAGTACGTGAAAAGGCTCTAAAATTGCTAGTTTGCTTTCTTAGCATTTCGTCAAGCTTACTATTAGTACCTTGCGATCTAAATTTCGGAATAGTATGTAAAGTTTCATGAGACTGATTGTTGTTTGATGTTGGTAAATTAAGGTGCTCCACCGAGACCGTCGGCGAAAGTACCGGGGAGGCCATCGGTGTAGCTGGTTTCAATAAAGGTTTGGGATGAAGCAAGATGTAGTCCCGAGTTGTTTTATAAAAATCATGAGCTTTTTGATAGTGATTGCCCACAAAATAATCTAGTGACTCATCACCTACGTTGCATAATTGCAAATGATTGTTCTGGAACTCCTTCCAGTAGTCATCTAAAAGATTTACTTTTTTCTTGATATAATCGGCCATCTTTCGCTCGGCACCGTCCTTTTTAAAATTTGTTAGGAGCTTTTCCATAGCTCCATAGATTTGGCATTGATTTGTTAACAGATCTTCCATTTTGTCGTTGCGATTGTTACGTAAGCGATAATATGGAAAGATCTTACTTGTAAAATCTGCTTAACTGCGACTGCCTTTAGTTCAGGTCGTGTTCCTTGGCTGCCGCTCCTCCAACGTGCACTTCACCAGGTAAAATGTTCTGATATTGCTGTTTCGGCGGAAAACACTACACGAAACGGCTTTGATCACACACGTGTCGCGTAAGGTCCCGCTTTTCGTAGCTCGAAGGACCATAAATTATGTATGGTCTGTTGACCATACATACGGATTGTTACCGTTGATAAACTGTTAATGCTAGATGATTCCGAAATGCCGGTCGCGGTCAATTTGGAGGAAAATGAAAAGATGTTGTTTTCACGAGTTATTTATTGCGACTGATTTACAAATTGATCGAGCGGCGCGCAGGCCACGTTCTGCTTACTTCGCCAAATTATGAAACATACGAAAATGTACGGGTTTGCTCGTACAACTTATAAAATAAAAACCTCTTAGGGCGCCACTTTTGGTCATACAACCGCGCCTTAAATATGCCACGCAGCGTGATTTTTAGTCAGTTTCATCTACTAATCTACAACATTAGTAGATGAAACTGATAACCTTGCTTGTTTATAGCAAAAAGCGGCCGCGCAGCGCGATTTTTGGTCAGTTTCATCTACTAATCTTCTAATTATGCTTATTACAGTAAAAAACGGCCGCGCAGCGCGATTTTTAGTCAGTTTCATTTACTAATCTTGTAACCTTGCTTTTTGTAGAAAAAAACAAATCGCCGCGACACGAGATTTTTAGTCAGTTTCATCTACTAATCTTGTAATTTTGCTTGTTTATAGTAAAAAAAAACGGCCGCGCAGCACGATTTTTAGTCAGTTTCATCTACTAATCTTGTAACCTTGCTTGTTTATAGAAAAAATAAATCGCTGCGCAGCGAGATTTTTAGTCAGTTTCATCTACTAATCTTGTAATTTTGCTTGTTTATAGTAAAAACAAAACGGCCGCGCAGCGCCATTTTTAGTCAGTTTCATCTACTAATCTTGTAAACGAGCGAGAGCTCGTTTATAGAAAAAATAAATCGTCGCGCCGCGTGATTTTTAGTCAGTTTCATTGACTAATCTTACTTGTTTATAGTAAAAAAAAAACAGCCGCGCAGCGCGATTTTTAGTTAGTTAATCCACTATTCTTGTTTTTTTTTTACTAAGAAATGGCCGCGCAGCGCGATTTTTAGTTAGTTAATCCACTAATCTTGTTTGTTTATAAGTACTAAAAAATGGCCACTCGTCACCAGGCATCAATAAGATCGGTGGTCGGGCGTTTTCAGCGCCCCACACTCGAGGGCGCCCAGTGCAGTTGCATTGCCAATATTGCCATTGCATGGCAGCGAGCGATGAAATTTCGGCGAGATATTACCAGGTTGTTCTGATTATGTGCTGCCACCATAACGATTTTGTCGCTAAAAGGGAATTTCCTATAGTAATAGGACTCGCTCAATGAGCGAGTGTGTATAAAGGGACACCTGCGGCTGCGAATATAAAGGGGCGCCTGCGGCGCCCCTTCATATCCGGCGCCCCGGGCGATCGCCCGTGCTCGCCCCCCCCTAACGCCGGTACTGAGTATATTTATCTGTGGGGCTGCCGCGTGCCGGCTGGGACGCACGTTAGCAATTCGATTTCGATACTCACTCACGCACCGCATTCGCGTATTGTCGCGTCGTTCGTTCGTACATTTATGATATTTAACCAAAAGAAGGCATATTGCATCGCAATGGGCTGCCTTAATAGTAATAAAAAGGATCCGAACCTCACGTTTTTCACACTTCCAAAAGTTCCAAACGACATTGTGCTTATCTACTATATCTATAATATTATCTATATATCTATAATATAACTACTATAGTTATAATATGCTTTTATAGAATACCGACTGAAAAACGACAGTATATTGATGTATTTTTCAATAAGTTTGAACTACTACTACACAAGTATTTGTCGAAGTACCCAGGAAAGCGAATTATTGTTCTGGGTGATTTCAATGTAAACACCCTTGAATCAGATTATAAGACCCAGCGACTATTCGAAATATTAGAAATATACCAACTAAATACGCATATAAAGGAACCAACTAGAGCAAAATCATGCATTGACTTAATTATAAGTAACATTAAGGATGCTGAGGGATCAGTCGTACCACTGTGGCTATCTGATCATGACACATCTCAACTGCTCAAGTTTCCAGTAACAAATAAAAGTATAATTCCTACTAAAACCTATGCGTTTAAACGGTGCTATTTTGATGAATACGTAGATAAATTTAGAAATTACCTGTCATGTCTCACATTTTCGGAAGTTTTCAATAGCTCAGACCTAAATATAGCATTTGAAGAGTTTCATGAGTTGTTTTGTCTTTTGTATAGACTGTGTTTTCCCATGCGCAAGGTTAAAGCTAATCTATCACAGAAAGAACGATGGATAACAAAGGGACTCAAGAAAAGTTGTAGGACAAAAAGATTTTATAGATACAAATACTATACAAGCAAATCTAAGTCTGACAAAATCAAATATCTCAAATATAATAAGTTATTAAAGTCTTGTATGGCAAATGCGAAAAAATACGTAAATAAAAAACATGTGTTAGAAAGCAAAAACAAGTGTAAAGCTACCTGGGACGTTATAAAAAAAGAAACTAGTTCAAAAGAAAATGTTAGCTACATTGATGACATAAAATATGATAATAATATAGTGACTGATCCTACTCTTATTGCTGAAGTTTTTAATGACCACTTTGTTGATAAAACAAGGGAGAACATTTCAGATTGTGGCCATAAGTTTGACATACAGAGACAATATAATTCCGTGTTTATATCACCAGTAGATGCAGATACAATTGAAAAAGTTATAATGTCACTAAACAACACTTCCTCAGAGGGTTACGATGGTATTGCTACCAAAGTAATTAAATCATGCAGAAAGGAAATAAGCTCTGTTTTAGCCCATCTGATAAATCTCTCTTTTCAAACCGGAGCATTTCCAGAAAAACTTAAAATTTCCATTGTAAAGCCACTGTTTAAGAAAGGTGACAGAACAAATGTTGCAAACTACCGGCAAATAGTTATTGTCTCAATAATATCAAAAATCTTTGAAAAGATTATGCATGAGAGATTAATGTCCTTCTTTAACAAGAATGGTATAATAAAACAAGAACAATACGGTTTTCAGAAGGGCAAAAGCACTTCTCAAGCAATGTTTCATATGTTACATGAAATCTTGCGAAGCACTAATGATAAAAAATACACTTCAGTACTGTTCCTTGATATGACAAGCGCGTTTGATCTTGTGACACATGAAAAGCTTTTATCCAAGTTAGAGTACTACGGTGTCAGAGGACCAGCACAAAACTGGCTTCAGTCATACTTGAGAGATCGACAGCAATGTGTAGAAATTACATATCTTGATGAGCATGACATAGTGCGCTGTAGTAGATCAAATTCAAAGAGCAACACACTTGGCGTGCCGCAGGGTAGCGTACTAGGTCCCCTCTTGTTCCTGCTCTATATTAATGACCTTCCGGAAAATATAATGCATAAGTCTATTCTGTTTGCCGATGACGTACCAGTCATAGTTACGACTGACAAAAATGCTTCGATTGAGCAGCATAATCTTGACATAATAATTACATTACAACGAATAAATAAATGGCTAAATAATAATAATTTGAAAATAAATATTAATAAAACTCATTTAATTAATTTTAATAATTTTAAAAATAGACATGTAGAAATTAATTACAATGGTAAATTGCTCAAAAGCAGTTATCAAGTAAAATTCTTAGGTATTCTTTTGGATGCAGAATTAAATTGGAAGCCACAATCAGAGCTGATTCGAAGGAAAGTAAACAGTTTTTCGTACGCTCTTTACAAATTAACGAAAATTGCTAGTAGGGAGACCGCTCTCATGGCGTACTTCGCATATGTCGAGTCATTGTTGAGGTATGGCATCATAGTTTGGGGAAACAGTGTAGATGCTAAAAAGGTATTCTTGGCTCAGAAACGGTGCATTCGTTCTCTATGTGGTATAACACCGGATACATCATGCCGACCATGTTTCGTCTCATTGAGAATATTAACGCTGCCTTCAATCTATATACTTGAGGTAGCAAAGTTCGTCAAACTAAACTACAGATTTTTCACTGAAGCAAAGGACTACTATATAAGGAACACTAGAAACCCTCATAGACTAGTATTAGATATTACGCCGCGAACAGTGTGTTTTTTGTATCTACTTTCGAAATAAACTTAATTATTAATGACAATTTGATTTCGTAAGAAAGCAAATTGCCTCAAATCAGTATGTATAGTCTGATGTGGCGTTGACCGTAAATAGCCTAGGGTTTTTTAAAACGTATTTAAGTACACATTTTATTTCACAAACACATAACTTGTAATAAAGTATTGTAAGCTATTATTTCATCATTATTTAAAAGAAGAAACCCTGAAGTCGTTAGAAGAGATAAGAGCTACGCGATAGAAAGAGAGGTAACTTCTAGGTGAATATAACTGTAGCAAAGGGAGCGGTGTGCGACCTGAATTGCACTTTATTGTGTCTAGGATAGAGTCGCTATTTATTTAAATGACTTTGAGGAGTGGATCTTCTGTACTTGTACTATTATGTATTCTGTGGTGTTAGTACAAAGTCAAAATATCTTATAAGCACTTTGAATCGTCTACTTAGGTATATATTTCCTACCACATTCCAGACTTTTATTTTTAATAAAAAAGATACAGCTATCCTTTTTGTAAAAAAAAATCTGGCTAGGTAAACAGTTTGACTAAGGTTTGACTGGTAGCTCGCTAATAAAATCGAATTGAAGATAAACCTTGCACCTATTGAAGGTAAAAAAATATGTGAAAAAGTACAATAAGCATTGTCTAACTTCGGCGTAAACTTAAAATAATAACACCTAAGGTAGTGTGACCGAAGAAGGCCCGGCTCTAACCATGGCCCACCTTTAAAAAATAACAGTTTTAGCTGTCCAGACTAATAAAAAAATCCGTGGGTGTATGCGACAGCAGCCATAGACAATATTGCAACTTCATCCGACTGTCAGCAAGCTGCCGTTTTTAGGATGGCAAACAGTTTGCTGTGTTGCGTCTAACTAGTACACGTTTTCTTACTTCAGAAGAGTAAGTCTTTATTAATATTTATCAAAATAAGTACTTTCTTTATTTTAACAAGTTAAACTACATAATTTATCTGTTTGCCATTAAATTACCGGTAAGTTTTATTACTTTCTTATTTTTCTTGCTTTTTATTGCAATTTGTATTGAAGAACTGGGGTAAGGTTTCCTATGAAAGCCCATCACATTGGGCCAAAAGATACAGTATTATAATAATAATTTATTTAATTCTCAGATATTACATCCATTTTTGTTAGTTTGTTATAGAAACTATTTATATAATATAACATAAATATAAAATTGATTGGTTAAAAATTTGGTGTTGAATAGAATGTTTTTTTTTTGTTGTTACTAAATTATGATTTTCTAATGCTTATTTTTTTGCATTACCTAAATGCAATTATCAAATATAGTATAAGTAATTATAATCAAAATAATCGATTAAATTAATTTTATTGGTAGATTCATGTTTTACCGGGCACCAAAAATTAAATATTTTTTTATTACCTACTTAACTATTCTGATAAATTTCTATAGTAGTGAAATAATCAATTAAAAGAAAAGAAAGGTATGTCGTTTTATAATAACTTTAATTTTTAATAGATTTAAGATGGCCCATAGCCAAAATTTGGATAATATATTAGATTTTTGTTATTAGTTTTATATGAAAACTGTATTTCTCGATCAGTATTAAAAGAAAAAAACATTTAGATTTTGGTTAAGCGTAGATTTACATTAATGTTTTTCTGGCCTTTTTCGGTAAACACCTTCCTAAGATGGCCTAACACCTACTATTTAGAAATGGTGCTTTTTTCTGTTAACATCGAAATATTAAGTACCACATTTTTTTATAAACTGTATTTTTTTTATAAAAAACCTTAGTTTTACTCGTATATCGATGTTTTTTTCTTTATAATATCCAAATTGACGATTTCACAATGTTTTGAAATTAGGTGGGCCTTACAGGGTGCCACTACCTTAATACAATAGTTCACTACAACAAAGCGCCACTGTCAAAAAAAATTTTGACAGTGCGTTTTGTACTAAGCAAGAAGCTTATAATCATATTCTACTTGTACTAAGACTATCGTACTACAGTCTAGACTCACCTATTTATGGTCAAAAGTGAGGCAACTAAAACTGATCCAAAATGGCTGTCTTCAGATTTATATCCTTCATAATTTATCTAATCCTACCTATAGAACGAAACAGTTTGAATTTCCCTACCTTTAATGGATTACCTACCGGGTGTAACAAGACCTTCAACGAAGCCGAGGTCTACGTATTCTACCCATCATCATGGGCCGTACCGGCTAACGAATCGATTATCGAAAAGTCTGCTGGGTTTCAAATTAAAACAGATAAATCGAGCCCCAATTGGGCGAAAATGGCGAACCCCAATTCATGATGTCACACGAATATCGTTATCTTCCAAATTACGTCAACAGAAAGTACAAGACGAAATTCCTTACTTTGATTTTTCTGTTTTAAGTTGAAACCCAGCAGACTTTTCGATAATCGATTCGTTAGCCGGTACGGCCCCAGGACCATTTCTGTTCAAAATTATTGCTGGGATACGATTTTGATTTTTGGTGTTAAAAAGCATTGCATACTTTACCACGCAATGTAACGCGTACAATAGACCGCGGCTGTGATTGTATGCTACACAGTTGCCTGCGGCCAAGTTGAAAGGCAGCGTTTATGTGCGTGCTCATGAGATACATCGAGTGACGACGTTTTGAAGCCATTGTTTGTTACAAAATACTTAAAATTTTGATAATGTTTAATTGGATAAAAAGTAGGCAATAACGAATAAAATAAGATTTCATAAAAATTTTGAATTTTTTTTTTACTTTGACCTTCAATAACTTCCTAGCTATTGGTTTCCCAGGTATAGTCTGAAAGACAAAAATGATCCTGATGATGGGCGGAATATGTGGACTTCGGCTTCGTTGAAGGTCTTGTTACACCCGTTATATAGTTACTATTTTATTGGACTTTAGTTCCGTCCGCTTAGGTAACGTAGGCATGAAAGATATAAATCTGAAAACTGAGCCATTAAGAGGAGGCTCCCAGAATTTGGCAATATTTGAACTCAAATAGTGACGTCTGTACAATCTCAATGAATGTCAAATTCAGATATATGCTTTTATGGACCTTCATTTAGTGGATGACGGCAGGATTTCAGAAATTATTGAGTTTGGCTCGATAGTTTTTTATTCTGAAAACATGTCCTTTTTAGGGGAATTTTTAAAATATCTCTTTAATTATACATCGTTTCTGAGCAAAATTTATGTAAATCATAAGCAAATTACGTGTTCCAGTGACTGACGGCACAAAAATCGTATATATTAA
Source organism: Agriphila geniculea (assembly GCA_943789525.1). Lineage (NCBI taxonomy): Eukaryota > Metazoa > Arthropoda > Insecta > Lepidoptera > Crambidae > Agriphila > Agriphila geniculea. The sequence continues at coordinate 3,511,495 of OX038884.1, read as the reverse complement.
TTATTACTATTGTTATTACCAAAAAAGAGATTAAATACCAGCGCGCTGCGGGCGCCGCCTTCGTTAGTACTGCGCAGTGCGCCGTCGAGGTAGGACGTGTGTCGCTCGCGCATCGAATTTTTTATCAGTACGAGCATTGCTTTGCAATCTATCTATACAGTTGTTTAACGTATGTACTTGCGCAGAGCAACGGAGGGGATTTCGCGAGGGCTAGGGCGGTTTCCCTCAAATTTCTATGATAAAGATTGTATAACTGTAGTATGGGTAACAAACAGCAAAGCGCGCGTGTTCATCGTTCTGGCAGCGCCACGGTCTCCGATTTGCGTGAATTAAATACATCACGAATGTCAATTTTTTGCCAGTCGGGAGCTAGGGAGAAAGTAGGTTTGATCGCCCCCCCACTGGAAGAGGTACATCCGAAGATGTACGATGTCCATTATTAGGTTTGAGGAGCCACGTCACACCATTATTTAGCAGCAAAGTAGATTATTTTGTAGCACAAATCCTGAAGTTAGCATCATAATATATCGCGAGAGGTATCAATGCAAAGGTGGCTCCTCAGTCTAAACATCAGGTTTGAGGAGCCATTCTGAAACTCGCTAAGTACCCGTTGAATACTTTAGAAAGTTAATGCATCGTTTAGCAGCAAATGTGTAAAGTACTTGCAATTTTTTTTTTAATTTTTAGCTCAGTAGTGCTGGAGAACGCAATTTGTATGGCTCCTCAATGCTGACGTTTTGCATATAAACAACTTACTTACTGAGCCTACCTTAGATAACAATGGAATCAAAACCAGATACGCTTACATTTAGCAAAAAATTCTGTTATATATGGCTTTTTTTCGTTTCTACAACGCGATGTGGTCGTTTGGTATGTTGACCACGACGCGAATTTCGCTTTGTGGTATTTCCATGATTACCACAACGCATTCAAACAAATACACGCATACAAATAAATAAATAAATAATGCTTGGACAATTTTTCACACAGCGCCATCCAGCCCCAAACTAAGCAAAGCTTGTAATATGGGTGCTAGACAACTGATATTACTTATGTACTTTTTAAATATATACTTATTATACATAGCACCCAGACCCGTCACAGAATTTGAAATTCATCATTTCAATTTCGGCCCGACCGGGAATCGAACCCGGAACCTCTGCGTGGTAGACCGGCATGTTGACCACTGCACCACTCAGGTCGTCTGATATGATGTCAAAGTAAATAAAAAAAACTACTTGTCCTGGTTTCATTCATATAATATGGTTACCTTTCACAGCGAATTCTTAAGGAATATCGAAAAGTATTGTATTTCAGTCACCGGAAGAGATACAGTGCTGAATTTTATAGATGTCTCTTGTCTCTTGTTTTGTACAGCAAAATTCAGGGCACCTGTAACCAAACTGAGCATGCCAATATTTAGTTCTACCTTAGCAAACCCGGAAAATATCTGTAACGAGTATAACACAGCTACTTTCCGAGAAATAAGCCGTTGATTCAATATGCCATACAATTGGTACATCGAGTAGAAAAGTTTTAATTTAAAAATAACATCATTATCATAAATTAATCTTCTTGAGACATTCTCTGAATGTTGCTCACCACAGCAATACACACACACAGTGTCCTTATTTGTGCCTTGTTTTACCAATTTTATAGTCATTAAGTAATTTTATTCTTAAATTTTATGTTTTTTACTTTTAACTTCGACGTTTTTTATGTTACCGTAAATGTAGTGACGGGGATAGTAATATTTTGAGACTACTATTTAATTTGGTCGGATTCGCGCTAAAATTCGATTTCATCGCCATGCGGACCGCAGCCCAAAACAAAGAGTATTTCTTTGTTTTTTGACACCGACAAAGAGTATATTTTTATTTTATTATTTTTTAACTAGATCAAACTGTCATAGGAGAGGCAAAGAGACCTAATTCCATGCAGCCAAATAGATATTATTTTTTTTACTTCCTCTTGATATTTTTTTTTATTTGTTTGTGCATGTAGAATCGATGCTTGTTGGTATTATCTTCTTCTTAACGTGTCGACTCAGTATATGTATAATTATATTTGTGAGGACCAGAACTCAGCCACTGATATCGCATTATCGCGTTGGTATTATTATTATGTAGGTATTATTTCGTTGAAATTGTCTTTTCTGTATTTTATAGGAAGTAGAATTGTTTTTTTTTTGGTTTGTCTGTCGGTTTAGCCGGCTAAAACTAGGTTTAGCCGCACTTCGGGTATTAGCCGTAACATATATACTGAATGGGGAATAGTAAAAAGCTTTTTCTTTAATTTTCTTTCTTTCTTATTAAGCTATGTAAGCTTGCCACAAAAATATAAATACTTATCTAAAGTTATATTACTTACTTTTTATACTTACCTTTATAATTCTAATGAGTGTTCTCAGAACAGATCAAGCCTTGTTTGCAGGCGAAAAGATACATAAAAATCATATAAAATATTTTTTAAAACAATTGAAAATTTTGCACTTTAAAAATCGGAAACCGGGGCGCTGCCAGAACGATGGACACAAAGCGCTCGGCCGCGCGATAAGGTGGGTACCCACTTAGGTTCGCGAACCTCCGCGCTCCGCGAACCTGCACCAAAAAAATTGTTTATGCTGTGCTGCAACAGTGCGCCATAGTGTGTACGTGTGCGAACATGTATGTGAACCTGGTTCACACACGTACACACTATAACCAAAGTGAAAATAAAATGTTTGCTAGGGCGCACTGTTGCAGGTTCGCGGAGCGCGGAGGTTCGCGAACCTAAGTGGGTACCCACCCATAAAGTGCGGGAGCGAGACAGTTGCGAGTAAAATAAGTGGGTGGGGGGCAGCGAACGCACGTAAAAATTTTACAAGCGGACTCTTAAGTATGGCTCAGTTTCAGTTGCCTCACTTTATATGCGAGGACTCGGCTTCTAGGTGTTATTATACAATAATAAGTCCACCAATCGCTTAAATTAAGGCGGTGTTGCATGACCGAGTGGCGGGCAACACGGTGCTTTTTTTATTGTAATTCTAATACACAATTTTAATAAAATTTTACGTGGAATTTTAGGGCCTATGGTCTAGTATTTTTAAACGGTATCATTACATTCCCTCGCAGTCACTGCTAGAAGTAGATAGCAAAACTACTAAAAGTGGCTGTTTTTGACAAATTTGCTATCTGATAGGTACCTTCTAAAATACTAGACCATGGCCTCGTGGTCAATACGTAGACCTCGGCTTCGTTGAGGGTCTTGTTACACCCGGTATATATAAGGTCCTTCTGAAATAGTGCACATAATTTTAAGGGGTCAATGTACTCACGCATACAAACAACTTTTACTATGGGGCCAACATTGAAATCGCGAAAAAAAAACAGCTATTCCATAGAAAATTTAAAATCGAATAGATCAAAATGTATGGAACAGCTGTTATTTTTTTCGCGATTTCAATGTTGGTGCCATAGTAAAAGTTGTTTGTATGCATGATAGTACGGCTCATTTCAACCTATTTGTACTAGGTTATGGTCAACGAAATAAGAACTAAGGAAGCCTAACTCCTAACAAATATTGCTTAAAAAATGGCACCTTCACCATACTCTGTAACACAAAAGGCCGCAAACTCAAAAATAAACAAGCAAAAACAAACCTTATTACAATGCACGCATAATCGGTATTAGGTCGTATTCTGACGCATATACTGTTTTCTATTGGCTGGGGTTTGTACGCAGATCAAACATGATTGGATATTTGGCTCGCGTCGTGTCACTCATTGGGCCGTTGTCGTGCCTTTGTCATTGAAGCAAGGACGGTGTAATGTAGAATCCAGTCAGTACACCCAACCTACTACGGGCACTACGGCCGGCGGCGCGGCGGGTGGCATCATTTAATTGTTTTATTTTGTTTTTTATTTACATTATTATTAGTTAAGTATAATGTTTGTTTTATTAGGTAGACAGACAACTTGGTAAAGACCGATCGAATACGCTGGCTGCAAGTCGTCTGTAATTAGTCGCTCTGAAAAACTAAAGGAAACCTATGTCAGCAGTAGACGTCTTTCGGCTGTGATGATTTTATTGTTAGGTATATTATTTTATAAAAAATATAAAATGATGATATTGATGAATGATGATCATATATTTTGTCACAAATAGGTAAGATACTTCATTTCAAGAAGGATTTAAATTAGGTAAGCTATTGAAATAAAATAGGAAGCTTAATAAAAGACAATGACATTCTAGATAGATATTGTTTCAAACATGTAAGTACTTACCTACATATCATATATGTAGATAATTAACATATTTGTACAAGCAACGTCTTAATATGTCTTCTTGAGGTGTGGTGTGGTGTGACTGATAAGGAACGTATTAATACGTCGTTTTCGTCATACATGCATAGGTAATTATTGGGTCAGTTCCGCGAAATCATTACTTTCCAAGTGGTCGTTCCGTAATTTTAATACGCGAATAGTGTGTGAATACCTAAGCGGGAGACGGTGGATTGGAAGAGGTGGACCAACTCCGTGGCCAGCGTGATCACCAGATTTGCCACCCCTTAATTTTTTATTTGTGTCTTGTTAACAGTTAATGTTTAGAAAAATTTGTGACAGTGAAGCCGTAATCCTTTTGCCGCCGCTTTTGAACTAATTAAGTCGATCACAAGTGTGCTGTCAAGTTTTCGGGACAATCTAGTGCACCGCTGCTGGGCATGTATTGCTGTTGGTGGTGGAAATATGTAGTAGCATCTTCGTAGCAGATCTCACATTTGGGTTCCAGCAGAATGATCGGCGAATCAAACTCCATATTAAAAAGCTCTTTTCAGAGCTGTATAAAAATCATAGTTTCTGGAAATTGTCATCACTTTGTGTTCTGGCGGTCTTGACCTCAAGTCATGATGCCACCCACTTTTTGTCGTGTCTTCGGTGTTGCAATGTGAGTTCCTCATTTTTTATGTATTTTATTTTAACCAGGGATTTTTTTTTACTCATTAATCAAAGAGGACTGCGTGAATAGAATCGAAAATTGTTAGGTACCTACTTAATAACCCCTTCGCGGATCGGACAGTTTTTGTCCTTTATAATAATAAAAAACAAGGATATTACATCAGATTACTCATTTCCTATGTATGACGTACCATTTTTATACCATTACACAATTTTGTTTTAAATTTTTTCTTTTTTTGTTGTACTGAATTTAATGGGAGAGTTTTATACTTGTTTAAAAATGTGTGATAGCAGTGAATGTGAAGATTTGACTGCCCCACAAAGCGACCGAACACTTGTTGCATAATAGCGACCATAGTTTGTATTTATACGCTCAAAGATATTTCTAAATAACGATAAATATTTTACTTACCAATGATATGATATGTCTGTATTTTTTTTTGCTGCCTTTTGTTGGTCTTTTACACCACTTGACCACACACGACGTCATTTTTTACCACTTTGATGCTAATTTTTTTGTAAGAACGCTAATGACTGTCACCGAGCGCTTGGCAGACATGACTAAATAGTGCTTCGGTTGTACTTTTTTAGCCCCGCCCACTCGGTTGTAGTTTGCGTGGTGCTATTTTTTGAGTAGAATTACATTTCCATAGTTCTTATTTCGTTGGTTATGGTCCCATCCGGCAGAAAGCATGAAACTTGGTATGCATGTAGTTTTTACGTATATAATAAAATATAGAAGTAGCAGCAAGTCGTAAAGTGTTTTTCCCCCCCTGGGGGGGGGGGGGGGGGGTTGTGTCCCCAATTCCAGTTTTTATTTTTTAAATAAAAAACGGTGAGAGCTACAACAAAACTGTCAAACAACAATATATTTATAATTAAATTCTCTATTAACCATTTTTTAAATGAAGGTGATAGCACTAATAGTTTTAAATTATGTTTGAGTTTCTACTGATGTTTTTTGAAAAAATCACCCTGTGGGAATCGTATAGGACGACACCGATATTTTTCGTATTAAAGAATGAGACTTGGCACACTTGTTTCTTATGTAGACTAGAGTGGAAAACGCCCGAGAGACAGCGGGAGACACCCTGCTGGAGGGGAGGGGGAGGGGGTGAAATTTTCTAACGCCACGCGTACTGTTGGGCATAATAACTGCTAATTTATAGCTACTATGGCAAATCGGGTATCATTTTCGGATAAATAAAGGCTGGCCAATCATTTTCAGAAATAAAAAAACACCTTCAGATACAAAAAAATGAATTGCCGTAATTGAAATGCCGAACATCTAAAATTTTCCAAAAAAAATATTCCAGTGACGATAAATTTCTAACGAATACCGATATCGGCTTGAAAAAAATATGATAAGAAATCCATATTCATACAAATTTCAAAAATGTAAGTTTTATTGAAATAGTTGCATAAAAAATGTGTTAAAAATATTATATACAGCGTGGCAGTGGCATAAATAAATCTATAAAAACTCCCCATTTCTTATTCTAATTTAAAAAAGTTACCGTAAACGGTGAAAGCTACAGCAAAACTGTCGCAGAACAATATATTCTTCATTAAATTTTCTACAATAACTTTCTTAAAAGTATGTTGATAAGACTTATAGTTTTCAAAAGAAACTCACAATCATTGGGTAAGTAACGGAATTTAGGCAATTAATAAAACTACCTACCTATTACATGACTAATCAGAAATTGTATTTATTTTTTAATTTAAATCACACGAGTCTCCCCCACACTAACAGAGCCTTGTACAGACTCGTGTGATGTTTATGATGTTAGTAATCTCCTCCTGCGAGGTTGTTGGTGTTTTACAAATAACCCTGTATAATGTTAATATCTTATTTATCTCTTTACTTAATTTAAAACATTTTTGTAATTTTTGCTCTATAGTGCACTCCTTGACAATACATATGCACAATAAGATAAAAAATTAATATGAGGCGTATTCTTATTTAGGTACATCTGAAACTTTCGTGAAAAATGCCTCTGACAATGAAATTCCACTTGAACAGATTTTCTTCGTTTCAAAAAACCCGATGATACAAAACCTATTTATTACTTGTTTTTATCTCTATATGACAGTACTTAATTTAAGACATTTTAAATACTGTCGTATCTCTATACGAAAAAGTAAAAATTTAAAATAAACTTTACAAACTCTCTAGTTTACATCAACAATAATGCTTTGATTTTTCATGAAAATCAAGGCGTGTGCGTGTGCCGTTATTGTGATGTTGTTTGCTGTTACAAAGGTGAGGCTACATTGTCTTTCATAGGCAAAGACTTTCATAGGCGCTGCTGTTGGTTTCATTCAACCAGCGATCATTTTTCTATGTCTATGGTTTCAACGGTGTTCTATACGTAATAGAAAGCATTTTGTATCTTAATGCTGTGCCTAACAAAAATGCAGAACAATACGAAATACCAAATGATTGTTTTTATTTATTATTTTTTAATTTTTTATTTTAATTAATTAAAAAAGTAGATGTTATTAAAGTATTTAATCTAGGTATACTTATTATTTAGATGCATAGGTTGTATAAAATTGTAGGGCGTAGATATTAATTTTAAAAGGACGTTTAGATCGATATAGTTACACTTTTTCTTTTTCAAAAATCAAGATAGTACCCGGCGGGCGGCGGAGGCGTGTGGCGTGCTCTTCTTTCAAATGGAATCATCACTTTATAAAATAAATAATTCAAATAACTCCAGCCAGCAACGGCAGTGAGAGCCAGCTTGCAGTGCGAAAACATACGATCTCCACATCGTTAAATTACCATTGGGTGATACCCTTGTGATACCCAAGAATTTTATATTCATATGCTAGAATATGAATATAATATTTTTAGGGTACCTTTACATAGTATTTTATGACATTTAAGTAATCCTGAGAAAATGACACTGAGTGAGCATGCAATTTTTATCTTATCACGAAGACTTACTTTATTTAACATTGGTTGTAAGAATGTACCTACTAAGTTTTTTGTTCTAGTTGATCAAAAAATACTAGCAGATAAAGCTTTGGGATTGTGGACACAAACAAGGACTTCGACTTAAATCGGATGAGACAGTAAAAATATGCGTATAGTCATTAGGTACGTCGTAGCAAGTAAAATAAATTGTCAGCCATTTACCTTATCGTTTTTTTTTTCTGGTAAAGATAACACATTTTTCACCCTGCATATAAAAAGAACGCAACCACTTCACGCAAACAGACTGACATATTTAGCATCAGAGAGTGCCTCTCCATCCTGTGAACCCAGAGTCAGCCACTTACGCGATCGTTACCAAATTTGTTATGACCTCCTAATATAAAACATAAAAAACTCTCTACTCAGTGAGATCAATTTATTATCTGTCTGGATTTAAAAGGGACATACATTATTTTTTATACCTAAGTTCTTGTATTATTTTTATTTAATTCTATTGCTAACCTAAATGTGATAAGCAAACTGATGTTTACTTTACTCTGAGTCCATCCAGCATTCAATGAATTGGAGTCAAATTTCGTTTTCAAAACATTAATTAAAAGTAGGTAATCAAAATCTTGTTACATTGGTAACTGATTGCATTTCTTGAAGTGTTTGTGGCAGGGGTGCGAGGCGCGGGGGCCCCGTGCCCTCTTCCACACGTCGCATTTTTTGCCGCCATGTTGGAAGAGGTGGCGAATCAAATAATGGGGAAATAATTTAATCAGCGGCACTCCGCTGCGTTCTCGAGCCTACTGCGTTTGGCTACGGTGCATTATAGAGCAGCGGCTGAGGCGAGGGGTGGCAGAAAAAAGTGTGTGTTGTGTGTGCAGCCGCCTTAATGGGTGTGCTCCCCACCCCGCGAGCAGTCTTTGCGGTCGCAAATTGAAATGAAATTGCATAATTCGTGCACACGGCGCCGGCCGAGCGGAGTCCTTTGCGTAATGACGTCCATTTAAGTTTTCTCCGGCGCCGGAGGCGGTGCATTCACCAGCGCCGCGGCGTCGTTGACGACGTAATTGTGCGCACCTGCCTTCAGGCTTTTAACTCTTAAATGACTCGGAGACAAATTATCTTATCTCAACTTGAAGAATGCAAATTCAGTAACGATCCTGTGGTTGTCTCATATTCTAAGCTTTAGTACTTACAGTGGCGAGTGGTGAAATTATATCAAAGCTGTTTCCCTGGTTCTACCCATCCGAATCAGATGAAACATGGCTTAGATTCTAAGTTGGACCCCAAGCTACTAAACTGTAAAGATTTGTCTTTCAGGACAGACGTCGCGTGGAGATTATATTGACTATTTAGAATCTATAATATTGAAACTATACTTTACAGGGACAATAGGACCATCTTACTGTAAGATAAGTTAGCATTTCCCAGTAAAACTATATACCAAAAGGTTTTTTGTTCACCAGATTTTTTAAATTTGTGTATGTGTGCCACTTTCATATCAAAACAATTGATTCTAATTGTCTTTCCGTAGGAAGCCGCACCCTGATTATCTAAAAAGAAACTATTTAGCGACCGGTTTCATTCCACATACATTGCTACTTTTCTTTGGTATGTTTTTTTTAATCCAAAAAGAAGTAGCAATGGATCACTATCATCTATGAACTGCAACCGGTCGCTAGGTGGTTTCTAATTAGATAATCAGCCCGCCGGCGTTGCTAAGCACATGAGTAAAAAAACGTAATCTGGGGCGTATCATTTTTATTAGGTTGCTTTCCCGTTTGTGTGTTCGTTTGTTAGTTTCTCCACAAAGCGAACAATTTTATACTAACTGGAAGGCAATGCAATATTATGGTGTCATTGAGCTGATCTGATGATGAAGCCGGAAGAAGGCCACAGGAACTCTATGATGAAACCATACAACCCCATCGTGTTTGGGCTCGTTAGAGTCGTTTTGACAAGTATGATGATGAAGCCGAAAGGCCATGACATAAGAACTCAATATTGAAACTGTGCTACCCCATCAAATTTGGGCTCGTTTGAATGGTCTTGACGAGTTCTTTGTTGGGAAATAGTTTCCAGGGTCTGATGATGGAGCCGGAAGAAGGACACAGGAACTCTTTAATAAAACCACGCTACTCCATCGAGATTGGGCTCGTTTGAAACGTCTTGACGAGTACTTTGTTGGGAAATAGTGTCCAGGGTCTGATGTACGTCAAGTACGTCCGGCATGGAGCCGGAAGAAGGCCACTGGAACTCTGTAATAAAACCACGCCACCCCATCGAGTTTGGGCTCGTTTGAATCGTTTTGACGAGTGCTTCGGTAGGAGATGGTATATTTTTAGTCCTTACTCTAAAATAATAATTTTTTTGAAAAAAATAACATTTTTTAAAAACACGTTTTTAAAACGGACTAAAAATTTTTTACGTTTTAAAAATGAGTTTTTTCTAAAAAAAATTTTTCTGTAATTTTTTTAATTTATATATGTAATGTCACTTTCCAAACAATTGATTCAAAATATATAGTATAGTTTTCGACTTATAATGAAAAATGTAAAAAAAAATATCGTCCCCCCCCTTATCTCCGAAGTTTGCAAAGAGAAAAATCTGAAATAATTCTATGTGATAGCAGTTTATATAAAGATTACAGGAAAAATAAGACGATGTCTCAATATAGCACACTTTTTTAGAAATTATCAAATTTCTAAAAAAGTTAACATTAGTTCCACTATCGGTCAAGAGATGGCGCTGACCTCAGTGGCGGTACCTCCATAGAAGCCCAAAGCCCGGCTTGCCCTAACAAAATCTTATTTACACTACTAATGAATCTCAATTAATGACAACAGCAAAATATTATTCACGAACGTAAATTTTCAATCAAAATCAACCAAAGATTCAATTTTTCAAACAACTGATCGATAGTCAAGTCGTTAACTGCATAATATAGCGTATTAATCGAACAATACACTGCATCTCTCTCGCACTCGTTGGCTTGCAACCGGGCTTCGCAAATCCATACATACGCACTCTTCTAACGTTAGCGAAACGGTACCCCACTACATACATACTACTGTAGGTATACATACCTACAGTAGTACCCGGGATAAACGTATATAATATTATCTTACTTTACATAAAAATGTAATATGTTTTTATATTAAGTATAATATTTCTTGCAAAATAAAAATATTCAAAACCAATTGACAAATGTACTAAACCTAATTTTCAATATAAACAAGAAAAGGGCATAACGAATTCCAACATCAATCTTCTACAAAGATTATATAAAATTAAGTAATACTTAATAGAAATACAATTAACAAAAAAAAAACAGTTAACAGCTAAGCTATATTCCATATGAACTCGGCTTAAGATGTCAGTTTTGTTACTTTTTTGGTCAGGCCTATATGTTACCGCATTTCAAGTAACAAAATTGACGTAACATTTTACAGTTATAATTATTGAAAAAATAAACTATAAAATACTCGCTTTATTTAGCGACCTATGAAACTGTTGTTTTGTTTCAAATAATTATGCTCTACGTTTCTTGTAAAAAAATATGTATTATATAGATAAATAGAATTAAATAATGGTAACTTACCTTGACTAAATAATATGGATCTCCTGCGCCCAGCACAGAACAACCGTTCGCTTTCACAGTTTTTTTGACACTGCTACTTTTTTTATTTCATTTCATTTCATTTATTCATTCATAACATGCAAGTTAACAGAGACAATACTCCAACACACAAGCAAGTCATACAACATAATTTTAACACTATGAAACATTAATACATAATCATTAAAATATGATGTCAAAAAATTATAATTACAATCTACAATGTCAGATAAAATAAAATTCAACATAAAAATCAATAGAACATGTCAAAAAAATTGGTTAAAAAATATATATATATATAGTAATCCAGAAAAGAAAACGCAAAATGTCAGTTACAATTTACAGAGGTATTTATAGACATATTTATAAATTACACCTTGACTATCAGCAAATAGATCTATATCTTCATACTGAGTGAGCATATCACCGATCAAGCGAATTGCACGTACCGTAGGTGCATTAGCAGCATACTTCGTGCGCGTAGCTGGTCTGTTTAACAATCGTGGGCGGCGGCGCGGCGCAAGTGCCCCTTGGTGATCTTGAGGTATACGCGTAGGGACCAAAATACCAAAGCGCGCCAATAGTGCTGGACTGTCTAATTTATTGTGCAAAATACCCATATAATGTTTTATCAGAAGTAGTTTCCTCCTAAGGTTAAGTGTTTCCAACTCCACCATACCATAAATAAATAAAGAAGGGTATAGGAAAGGATAGTACCCATAATTTCGCTTGTACAAATATCGAGCAAACTTTCGCTGCACTCTCTCAACCATAAGATCATACTTTTCCTCATGAGGATCCCAAATAATAGCTCCGTATTCTAATTTACTACGAACATACGAATAGAACAACACTCTAGCTACATAGGTGTTGCTGAACTGGGAAGCAGTTCTAATAATGAAACCTAGCGTCCTATTGGCTGCCTTACAAATTTCAGTCAAGTGCTGGTGGAAGTCAAAATAACTGTCTATTGTCAGTCCAAGGTCTCTAATTGAATTAACTCTTTCCAGAGGAGCGTCAGATAACTTATAAACTATATTTATGGCGGCTTCAAAATGGTTGCCTTGTGTATTGCCATATTAAAATTTAGAAGTCCCCACGTGTTATTTAAGGACTTGAAAAATGGGTAACAAACCTTGACATGTCAGGGTGACTCAAATATCGACTTTTGTTATATATTTGTTTTTTAATAAAAAATATTAATTTATGAGGGCAATAGCATCGGTTTTTCAATCGTTTAAAAAGATATATTTAAAATTCTTAAAATACCACTGTACCCTGTTATGTTACGAAACATGAGTTTTATTAAATTTCGTTACCGTTGAATGAGATGGGACATGTGAAATTAAGTGGTACTTTATGTTTTTAAATTTATTTTAAAAATAAGTGTTAATTATTTAGTCATAACAATTACATATTTTAAAAGTTTACAAATATATTTATTTACAGGAAAATGTTTTTTAGTCAAACTTTTTGAAATATTTACGTAAAAAAATAAAATATGTATGGGACACGCTAAATTGGGGGGGTGTTAAGAATTTTGAAATCGCCCATGTATAGATTCTATGAAAAATGCCCAATCCGAGCCAAAGCATGCTTGCTATTGAAGTTAGCCACAAATGGCCACAATACGAGGCCGCCGCGCCGCGTAGAGTGCGGTTAAAGATTTTACCCATGGCGTTATGTTGGTACCCCGGAAATTTATTCAATTTTGAACCTTATTCCATCGCAATAAGAATAAATTTACGGGGTACCAACATAACGCCAACGCCAATAATCTGTGACGACCTGACGACAGCTGTTTTGAAACAACAAGGGTTTTGTCTTTATTAAGGCTGGTTTACATTATCTTAGTCTTTAGTAGAGTGCTTTAGGAGAGTGCTTTAGTGGAAACATGTAAACGGTCGTCTTATGACTAAAGAGAGTAACGTTCTAGTAGCCTTTCTACTCGCTTTCCAGTAGCACCCCCTGCGCGCCCGCTCACCCCCCGCGCGATATTTTACTCGCACTCGCACTGGAAGCATGTAAATCGACATTTTAGTAGCGTCTTTAGTAGAGTGCATTTGCCGGTGAACGCGTGACGTGTAATTGAATTAAATAATAGGTATTAGGTATGGCGAAAATGACACTCTACTGGAAGCGTGTAAACGGTCACTGGAAAGGCGCCAAAACTACTAAAGCACTCGCATTCGAATCTACTCGCATGCTACTAAGCACTCTACTAAATACTAAGATAATGTAAACCAGCCTTTAGTGTTTTTGTGTTAAAAATGTGTCTAAATTTCAGTCTAATGATTGATAATGTTTTTTCGTGATGGATTAAAATGTTTATTCACTGTGTGATCTGTGAAAGTGTCCACGAGTTGAATCGATCCAAGAGAAATACAAAAAATGACCCTTGCCTTGCACTTGCAGTCCCGTAATAATACCTCTTCATTTCAGTATTTTCAAAGAAATACAATTCTTCAATGTATCGTACGTACCTAATTACGTTGTGGACTCGTTTACATTGTTGGTTCTTCTTATAAAAATAAATAAGTAAGGTTAGTTTTGCGTCTTTCATTTGAACGACAAGGGGATAGGATTGGAATTGTCTAGTAAAAGCTCAGGAACGCTATTATTTTGTGAAATGATTTAAATATTTATTATGAGTTACACATTTTAAACGAGAAATTTAGTTTTGATAACACAATAATTAAATTCGATAAAGTCACGCCATCTAACATTTTGTGTCGAACTAATTTATGAATAATTATGTATGCTTAAGGGTTGTGCTTTTGGTGCTTTTTTGCGACTTATCTATTAATTAGTCTAGATGGCGCTGGGCTGTGTCGCATCGATATTTTGGTATGAAAAAAATCTTAAATTAGTAAAGAGAGACTGTGAGATGCATTGTTTTTCTTGCTTATATTGAGCTGGTAAAAAAAAATTGGTTGATTTAAGGGTTCGGGCTTGCTATACTCTGTAGGCCTAGGCACGCCACTGGCTGACCTAAAACTGCATTAATAATTTTATTATTCCACTCTGCAGTGTATTTATTAGGATGGTACGGAACCCTCGGTGCGCGAGTCCGACTCGCTCTTGACCGGTTTTATTTTTTAAGAGAGTCTTATTTTGTTAACGAAAATGGCATCATGAGGGTCATTGGTATTATTTATGTTGCGTAATAAATAATTATTGAACATTTATAAAGTGGCATACCTGACACCTCGTGTTAGAGTTTATGAAACCGCCTGTAAGGCCTCTAACTTGGCTTAACGACTATTATCAGATAACAACAGCCGGGACCGACGGTTTAACGTGCCCTCCGAAGCACGGAAGCCCTCAGTTGTAATACCATTTTAACGGTCACCCATCCGACACCCGATCGGACCGAGCGTTGCTTAACAAACGTTATCGAGTAGGTACGATCAGTCTATCAAGTTCCGCCATGAGCGCTTCGTTCTTCTCACTCACTTACTTGTTTAGTAGTAGGTATTTATTTACTGTCAGTTAATTTTACCCCTAGTACTACTTACTGAATATTTTATTTTTGTCTATAAAATAACACCATGCATATATTTTTAATGTTTTTGAAGATCAATAATTCCTTTTAACTTCAGAATATTACGAATGTTGTTAGTTTTAAAATTATAAGACTATAAATACTTAAATGGACTATAAAATGGTCTTAAAAATTAGTAGAAATTGAAATGGAGAGCAAGCAGTAAATAAGCTGTTATAAACTTGGCCACGAGAAAGAGAAATTGACGACTTACAGAACACCGCTCCACTGATAGCGAGCAGCGGTAATAACTAAAAAAAGTCGCATTACTCATTTCCCAGCAAAAATGTAAACAAAGGTGTTGCCAGAACAAAACAACACAAAAGGAAATAGTATTTTGCTAAGTCAAAAAATAAACACACTTACATGTTTTTTCATCACAAACCGACCAATCAATCTATAAAAATAGAATAGATAAATATTCTGAATCATGAGTTTAGCGGAAAAAACTTAAATATAATTTAATATTTCATAGTAACAGTTTTATAGTAGACAATATTTTATGATGCTGTGCACACATCAACTGCAAAAAAAAATTCATAAAAATTAGCATAACGAGTAGTAGCTGTAGCAGTAACATTTGTCTTTTGGTATTGGGGGGAACAGGCGAAGTTGCAATGTATTTTTGATAGTTTACATACAGTTGATATCTAAGTAAAGTTTTCTTATCAGTTCGTTTCAAGAACTTTTAACATCAAAAACTATGATAGGTTAAAATAAAAGTTCTTATTATCATCCTACTTTAAAATTACCCTGGATGGCATTATATTTATTGTGACTCAAAATATAATAAACAAATTAAAAAGTTTAAAAATAATGACCAAAGGTTTTGAATATCTGACAATGTCACTATCAGGGTCTTTTTGTCAATTTGACAGTGACGTTTCTTTGTTTACATTTTTGCTGGGAAATTAGTAATGCGACTTTATAACTAGCTATATTATTATAACAGGACTACAGGATAACAGGAATAAATAATTGATGTATCTATAGGCACAAAATAAATAATAGTACTATATAGCGTAGGCAACCATATTCAAGTTGGACAATTTGTTCGCTCCTCGGCAATAACAAAAATCGTAACAAGAACAAGACGACTAAAAACTTTTTAGCCAACTTCAAAAAGGAGAAAGAAAGAGAAATAAGTAGGTTCTCAAGTCGACGGTGTTTTTTTTTTTGTATGTTTTACCATAACTTCGCAGGTTGTTAACCGATATTAATATATTTTTTATTCTTTCAGGTGCGGTCCCATATTTTTTTACAGAGGGGGCCCTATTTTTGAATCGCTCGTATGACATAGTTTTGTGGCCTGCGACTTAAGTCATACTCGTCTTCCAAGTCGCATGACGCCGATTTTCCGTATTTTTGAATCGTTCGTTTCCGGTGCTGGCAAACATGGCAAACAAAAACGAAATGTTGGATTTTATCCGTTCCACGCAAAATCTAGAGAAAACTGGTAATTACCGCAACGAAAACGAAATGTAATATCCATGTTTCTATTGGCTGTTACATAAATATCTTTGTTTTTAGTAGAAAAGAATATCGCTCGCCGTGCCATATCGCTCGACTGCAAACGAGTGGCCTCACCCACTCGTAGCGGTCGAGCGATTCAAAAATATGGAAAGTCAAATGTCGAACGAAAATCAGTAGATAACAATCGCTCGACGCCAGCCGAACAATTCAAAAATAGGGCCCCTGGCTAATAGTTTTTTCATAGTCCTGAAAAATATAAATTACTTAGCTCATAACATTGCACGTGTTTTACGGATGCATAGCATAACTTCTTTTTTTATGAACTGATTTAGATAATTATTTTTGTTTGAATGGGTGTAGGTACCTCAAGAGTGGTAAAATTTTAATTTCAATGGTATTGGGCCTTGGACCACAGAATAACTATTAGACCTCGAAGATATACAAGGGAACTATGTACTCAAAGTCAAATACGATACGCATAGTGATTGAGATATTGGTAGGTTTTAACAATCCAAAACAAACCGAGTTATGGTTGGCGACGTTCTGGACTAGACTTGGGCTACGAACGAAGTCACAACGGAACTCCGAATTTAGAATTCTGAAGCTGTTTTTGTTTTTATTTTCAAGTTTTTTACACTGTCCCTGCCCAAAGCATAAAGAGTGTATATATGTGTTCAGGGTTCATGTATATGTTTGTGGGTATGTGAGTTTCTTTATTCCATCATAATTTCTAAATGCCAGAATTGATTTGGGTAAATTGGGTATCGTTAGAATTCTTACAGCATCCCGAGTGACACTGGCTATATTATTTTTAGAAAAAATCAATATGGCGACGGTACGACGCCATAGTCAAATGTGATGTGTTTCTTCTATTATTACAATATCGGCATCAAATGAAAGGCCTTGATGAGCACATTCTAAAACTATAATAATATAATATGTCACTAAAATGTGTGAAATAAAAATAAATAAATTAAAAAAATATTAAAAACACGACTGCCCTGCCAAAAACGAACTAAAAAGTTAAACAACAAGTGTCATTGCAGTCGGGGGACCTCTTTGATCAAAAATTGTTCCTTAATAAGGTCCCCCGACTGCAATGACACTTGTTGTTTAACTTTTTAGTTCGTTTTTGGCAGGGCAGTCGTGTTTTTAATATTTTTTTAATTAATTTATTTTTTTGAAGGAGTTCTTGAAAAAAGCCCTCCAACAACAAACTTACTATTAAGTTTACTTACTTACCTATTATTAATAGAATTTGTAATTACAAACATTTAAAACAAACTGAGTTTCTGAAATAAACGTACCGCTACGCTGAAAGTGACGCCACACCGCAAGTAGCGGGTGTGACATCTTTGTCAGGTATAAAGGAGTGAGGTGAATCGAGAGCGGACTGATCGGGAGCTTTCGATAATGATAATCAGAGGGTGGATGGGGAGAGGGGTGGCCTCGAGCGGTCTGGAGGAATCCCGGGCGTAAAATAATAAAGACTACGTAACAGAAGCGCTGCTCTGACCGTATTGCAAAATAGTTTTAGGCATATAGAGACCAAAGGTTGCAAATTACTTACCTTCTAACGTCACATTTGCCTAAGTAATTTGTTTTGTTGTCCTAGGGAGCCGCTCTTTGTACCGGCAGAAAATAGAGAGAGGACAGAATTTTAGTAGTACGCGCGCTCGAACAACGCACTAGACAGCTCTCACCGACCGACGACACCGCGTCCATAGCCAGTGCGGGAGGCGGCGCGGTAGGGTAGGCGGCGTTCATTTTAATAATCACTGCGCGGCTGTGGCCGGGCCGTCACGCACTCGAACTGTTTTGAGCCTATCAGAGATTCCGTGTCAGTGTACCTAGTATCGGTGAGAGCTGTCTATGGGTGCGTTGTTCGAGCGCGCATGGTATCCTCTCTCTATTTTGTGATACCGGTTTGGTCCGAGATTACCCGTCTATGAAAACAGCGAATTGTTCGGATCGACTCATCTGTTAACTATATAATTTTGTGTTCCGGGGCTGTTTAGTAGAAGATATGAAAGCCAGCAGGTTTGAAACTTAATTTCTCTATGTTCAATGAAATAAAACACTATGAAAACACGGCAACCTTGTTTGATCTAAGTATAAGGTGGGTGTACCATGGAAGGCCATGCTCCTTGTAAGGCCAATCACCGTAAAATGGCAGTTAATATCGTATAATCTTGAAACTTCCTCAATGAACACAAAGATCCAACCAATCAAAAGTCACAAACGCAGTGCCGATGCCGTACTGGTGGCGCCACCATTACGCCAGTAAAGTGCGTCACTTCGTCGAGATGTGTTGTGAGACCACGTTGATCTAATTTTCGCCCGGAACAAATTGTAACTTTTCAATTAATATTACTGGCATTTTGTTTCAGATTTTTATTCTGAATTGATATATACTAGTTGCACTATACTACTGACTTTTAAATTTGGTAGTTTTGTTTAATTTTAGTTGTAAACATTGCTGTGTTCCTAGAAAGGCCAATCGTGCCTTGTAAGGCCAGTCATTTGGTGTTTTCTGAAAATAATAAGTAATTCAATAAAAAAAAGTTGTTCACATGTATCTGAGACTGATATTTTCCTACTTCTTTGTTTATATTTTAAGTTTTACTTTTCCTGTCTAGTGTAGTTCAGTGATGTAATTTTAGGTCAAAACGTTATCAAAGGTGTTTGTTGATTTATATAACAAAAGAGTTTATAGTATTGTTTATATAAAGCTACAGTATGTGATTGTTACAATGTTAATTTTAAGCATAATGACTGAATTAGTAAATTGGTCTTATTTGGAGCACCTGTTTCTTGCAAGGCCATTTGTAAGCACTGTGGTAAACTCAAATTTTAATAATGATTTATTACAAATATCAAACATTCTCCAGTTATTTATATTACACAATGAAACAAAGCTTTATCCTACACTTAGTATGTTTTGTTTGTCCAGGAAATAAACCAATGAAACCTGTTTAAACGTTAAAGTGGCCTTCCATGGTGCACCCACCTTATGTATAGTATGAAATTAATTGATAAGTTTTCACATTACTAAAGTACGTTCAATCCGGTTAATTTATGTTGTTTCCTGGCTTTTCCTAAATCATCAACTTTAGCGTTGCGATATCTTGAAACATTAGTAAACCCAAGGGTGCTAGTTCGAGTCCCGTCAGAGCATCGTGAATGCCAAAAATCAAAAATGTAGTACCTAAGATTTATATAAGGTATCTTTAATATTGACTAAAACGTTGTCTATTGACGTCGTAGTATAGAGAAAGGAGAATTTCGGAATACTTACTCATATCCTGAAAAGGATATAGGTAGGTACGAAACTCAAAGTAGAAGATCATTTAATTACCATTCCTAACAACGTTATTTTAAAATCAGACACTGATAATATAGAAAAACCGGACAAGTGCGAGTAGGACTCGCCCACCGAGGGTTCCGTACAAATTTAAAGGTTCATTCATATTATATAGTTCAGGAATCGAGTCTCGCAGTTTTTCTCCGAGATTTTACTTTTCGGATTTTCTTCTGTACTTGTAATATACGACGCTATTACTTGCCAAATTTTGTAGTTCTAGGTCAATCGGAAGTACCCTATGAATTTTGATTCCCTTGAGAGTGTCGAAATAGGCATTTTAGCGACATAAACGAGGGTATCTTTTTTTACGTAAACTTAGAGTCCCATCTTACCTAAGTCTGACGCCATAATAACAATTTAAAAATTGTTGTGTTCCGGCAGTTAGAGGTAAGATAGAGTTTTTGGCTGGATTTTGTCGAGTTCAGTTCGGTGACTATTTTAATTATTCGCAAATTGATTCATAGTGGATATTGTGTCTTAAAATTGGTGCAGTTTTGTGGTACAAGTGTCTACGCAACTGAACAATATGTGGGATAATGGAAATAGGTGCGATCTTGGTTGTGTGAACTTTTATTGTAGTGGTGGCTACCTCGGCTGACCTTACCGAGTAAACTGTCTTGATATACTTGCTGCCAAATGCTCCAAGCAGCATTGGAATGTGATGCACCCGCATTTTAATGTAAACTGAAACAATCTACTAGAAAATCTAGAAATACTGAACTATTCGAAACATGACACTGGCAAAAATTACTTCTAAGAGGAAAGTAGATTGCCATAACAAAAAGAAGAAGAAGAGGTAAGATAGCCAGTATTCCGGGTGTAGTGCGCTTCCATGTTCGGCCTTATCGTCATTTAACATCAGGTGAGATGAAGGCCAAGCACTATCCCGTTGTGTATAAAAAAAAAGTTTTTTTTATTACAGCTTCAAAGTACCTAAACATGGTTAACTTTTAAATATATCTAAAAATGTAATGAGTATATCTCTTCCCTATTATAATCGAGTTTGTACTGTTAAAAGTTTCAATATTTGATAATTGGTAATAGTCTAAGCGGTCATGGGATTTTTGGTAACGATCAAGGAAAAGGTTAGATTCATTTTCATGGGTTGTAGAGTGGTCCCCTAATGTGAATTATCTCGGTCTGCCTGCTCTCAGTGGTTGCAACTTCGAGTTATAGCGCTTACAAGAGGCATCATTGTTACGAAAAAAAAACGATCAGAGAAATGGTCAGTTTTAGTATATATTCAAAGTATGTCGTCTCTGCAGATGAAACAAGTTGGTCTGCCGGCTCATAGTGGTTGCATTTCTGAGCTATGACGTGCGCAAGTCACGTCATTGTTACGAAAAAAAAACGACAAGGGAAATGGTCAGTTTTAGTACCTATTCAAAGTATAGTATCTCCACGAGTGAAACAAGTTGGTCTGCCGGCTCTCAGTGGTTGTATTTCAGAACTATCAGTGTGTACGCAAGACGCTTATTTGTAGAGAAAGCCTAAAAAAACTTTGAAAAACGGGACAATAGGCGAATTTTTAAGTGCACGCCGGCCGCTTGCGTATCTGTGACTGTATGAGTGCCCTCTCCACCTTAAGGCATCTCTACACTCGCGCGCGAAAAGCCCCAAACCTCCCGCGAAGCATAGTGTGAAACTGATTTATATCGAATCCACACACCCGCGCGTGAGTATGGTGAGGTCTTTATGCCTATGCCACTGCGCACCCCCCATCCCCCCCCCCCACGTCCGGCTTTAGCGTCAATAGAGATGTTCGATCCGGGTGCCTTGTATTGATATTCCGGATCGCCATGAATCGTAATTCACTGTATCGATCCAGATTATAGAATCTGGATCGATAGGCATCGGCTACACGCTCGGTAAATACTGTGATCCAGCGCCATAGAGTAAATTTTAACCATGGAAAGTAAAATATTGAACATTCCATACAAATTACTTTCCATGGTTAAAATTTACTCTATGGCGATGGATCACAGTTAGTCTAAGCGGTCACGGGTTTTTTGGTAACGATCAAGGAAAAGGTTAGATGCATTTTCATGGGTTATAGAGTGGTCCTCTAATGTGAATGATGTCGGTCAGTCTGCCTGCTCTCAGTGGTTGCAACTTCGAGTTACAGCGATTATAAGAGGCTTCATTGTTACGAAAAAAAAACGATCAGAGAAATGGTCAGTTTTAGTACTTATTCAAGGTATGGCGTCTCCGTAGCTGAAATGATGTGGTCTGCCGGCTCTCAGTGGTTGCATTTTAGAGCTATGACACGCGCAAATTACAACAAAATGTTTTTTGGTCAAATTGTATTTTTTAAAATTCTAATCGATAGAACTCTTTATTATAATGAAATCTATAAATCTTAAGCCATTTTTGTCTAAAATGAATAGATTGGTCGGAAAAAATACTTTGTTTTTTTTTGTATGGAACTATGGAGTGAGATATTCAATGTGCTCTTACGGCTAATTCCTAATTGTTTCTGCCTCAAAACTACTTCTGCGTCAATATTTCAAACGTTTAAAATAATCATACACTATCAACGCGCGCCCAAAATTGTTCATTCACACAGCTTGGATTTCGAAACAGTATAAAATCGTATTTTTAGTAAAAACTGTTTTTTTTGCCATTCTTTATTATTTTCATCAATTTCAACACTAGAAAAGCCAACTAAACGTTCAGTTAAGGTCTATTATACAATTGTTTTTACCATAATTACAACGCAACTAAAATATAAAGCTATAATGTTCTCAACAAAAGACTATAAATATCTGAGTTTTAATTGTTTCATTAATTGTTTTGACCTGACCAAATTCCTAACGAACTCTTAAAAGGTATTGTGGAAGAGATGCGGCCAAAACTGGCTAAAGTTTTCAACGAAATACTACGCACGGTTAATATACCTAGACAATGGGCAGAGTCACACATAATACTCTTACATAAGAAAGGATCAAGGAAGGACATAGGAAACTACAAGCCCATTTCACTGATTTCAAACACATACAAAGTCTTTGCAAAGGTCTTACTAGAAATAATATTTATTTGTTTTTATTTATTTATGGTATCTGGTAATCTTGATGAAAATCAACCAATCAAACAGGCTGGGCTCAGGAAAAACTACAATACAATATATCACATCACCATCAAACAACTCATCCAAAAACACAACGAATGTAATAAGCCAATTTACAAAGCTAATTTCAATACCATTATCTGATGTCCTTACATTTATTTTAATGAAACAAAGAAGACCTAAAATTTTAAGTGATTTACTTAATAAAATAACTGTATCACCTTATTAAAAGAAAATTAACTTTTTATTACCACACGTAACACGACTTAACTAATATTAAAGAATAGACTACCTAATACAAAAAAAAACAATAAAGATTACTAAAATTTACAGGGCTTTGTACACATAGCTTTTTAACTAGAGACATACAATAAGACCCAATGTATAATCTTAAATATGTATATGGATAAAGATAAACAATGTAATTTTCATACAAACAAAGTTACTTTGATGCGTTGATCTTTTCGCTCGCTAGCAGCGACCAGAAAACCCCTTTTTTGGTTAACCTAATTAATAGGGAAATCCTAATAAAAAACTTACCAAATGATATGGTTTTCCTTTCGATAGGGTTAGTCGACGTTATGCTTACCGTATTGATAGGGTTTTTGAAAACAAGTCTATGAAATACCCAATCAAAAACCCTTTTAATGGTAAGCGGTTCATGAAATACCCTATCAAAACCCCTTTAACGGTAAGCGGTTCTGGGGCCCTATTTTTAAATCGCTCGGCTGGCGTCGAGCGTTCGTTTCTACTGATTTTCGTTCGACATTTAACTCAAGCTCCATACATTTGAGTCATATGTCGAACGAAAATCTGTAGAAAAGAGCGCTCGACGCCAGCCGAGCGATTCAAAAATAGGCCCCCTGGTCCTTCGGCCCAGGTGGAACTAGGTATAAATTGCTTGAACACGTTTTAAAACCCCTTCATAAAGCTTTCATAGGGTTTCCCCGATAGGGTTTTCGTATTCGGTAAGTGCTTACTTGGGTTACCCTTTCGATAGGGTTACCGTATTGATAGGGTTTTTGAAAACAAGTCTATGAATTACCCAATCAAAAACCCCTTTAACGGGAAGCGGTTCCGGTCCTTGCTCGCAAGTTCGACGACTTCCAACCTCCCGAACAAGCCGGGTTCCGAAAAGGCTTTAATAACATAGACCACATCCATTAAATCTGCTACTATGCTTGGCGTTCGTGGACTATGAGAAAGCCTTTGATTTGATTGAAAGCTGGGCGATGCTGCAGTCTCTCTAAAGTTGCCAAGTGGACTACAGGTATATCGAGGTGATGTGTTACTTATACGAAAATGCCACCATGTTGATCCGAGTACAAAACCTGAGCACAAATCGTATCCAACTGCAGCGAGATGTGAGACAGGGAGATGCTATTTCCCCGAAACTATTCACAGTTGCGTTGGATGATATCTTTAAACTCTTAGACTGGAAAGGACTCAGAATCAAGATTAATGGCCAGACCTAACACACCTTCGTTTTGCTGATGATATAGTTCTTATGGCTGAAACCTTGGAAGACTTGAACACAATGCTTGAAGATCTCCGTTAGTGCTTCCCAAAGAGTGGGTCTCAAGATAAACATTTATAAGACGAAAATCATATCGAATGCCCATGTTGTGCCCACTCCAGTTCATGTTGGAACACTAGGAGTTGTTGTCCATTACGTAGAAGTACCTAAGACAGGCAGTCCAGTTAGGTAAGTCCAACTGCGGGAAAGAGATCTCTCGTCGAATCAAACTCAGATTGGTAGCATTCGGGCAGCTTCGAAAACATATTTCCGTCCGATTTACCTCAGTGTCTCAAGACGTACGTCTATGACCGGTGTGTGTTGTCAGTGATGACTTCGGCAGTGAAACGTGGCCGCAAACTATGGGTCTCATAAGGAGGCTCAAGGTCACCCAGCGTGCAAAGAAGAGAGTCATAATCGGCGTTTTTCTGCGTGATCGAATCAGAAATTAGGAGATCCGCAGGAAAACTAAGGTAATCAACGTCGCTCGAAGGATTGCTCAGTTGAAGTGGCAGTAGGCTGGACACATAGCGAGGAGAACCGATGGCCGTTGGGGGGGAAAGATTCTGGAATGGCAACCGCGGACCAGACGACGCTCCGTGGGTAAGCCCCCGACAAGGTGGACCGACGATCTGGTAAAGGTCGCGGGAAACCATTGGATGCGAGCTGTATGTACCAAAGTTCTCCTTTTCAGGATTTCCATACCTTTTAATGCTATTTACGTGATTTTTTTAAACTTATCGAAACAGCTCTTACAATCCTGATAGATCAGTTGTGTGTATATTGCGATCTGGATCTCCTTCATTTCTTTCTTGATAGCCGTCTTCAAATCACAGCTTGATCAATCCCTGGCGGAGGATGTATGAAAATAATTTAACTGGTGCTTCTTATTATCTGTCGCATAATAAAATATTGATGATTTTAGTTTCTGCTTGTTTCTATGAATGTTCATAAATACAATTTTGATCTTAGTATATCTTCAAAATCTTTAATTTTGTTATAAATTACTGATAAACGAGCCTATTTTTTTAAGTAAAGCCATATAAAGGTTTTTAAAAATCATAATAAAATTTAGTTTCTATCGTTAATATTTTAAAAACTTCAATTATTTGAATATTATATTAATCATTGATCTGAACTAACCTTTTCTCTTTTTTTTCTTTTTCCTTGTAAAATAATAATACTATTTTAGTTTGTAAAAATTGGGCGCGCGTTGATAGTGTAGGATTATTTAAATGTTTAAAATAACAGTAAAATATTGACGTAGAAGTAGTTTTGAGGCAGAAACAATTAGGAATTGGCCGTAAGAGCACATTGAATATCTCACTACATATAAAAGTATTTTTTTCCGACCAATCTATTCATTTTAGACAAAAATGGCTTAAGATTTTTTTTCATTATAATAAAGAGTTCTATCGATTAGAATTTTTAAAAATACAATATGACCAAAAAAAATTTTGTTGTAACTTGCGCGCGTCCTAGCTCTGAAATGCAACCACTGAGAGCCGGCAGACCACATCATTTCAGCTACGGAGACGCCATACTTTGAATAAGTACTAAAACTGACCATTTCTCTGATCGTTTTTTTTCGTAACAATGAAGCCTCTTATAATCGCTGTAATGTAACTCGAAGTTGCAACCACTGAGAGCAGGCAGACTGACCGACATCATTCACATTAGGGGACTACTCTATAACCCAAGAAAATGCATCTAACCTTTTCCTTGATCGTTACCAAAAACCGCCCGTCCCGTCCCGTGACCGCTTAGACTAACTGTAGTCCATCGCCATAGAGTAAATTTTAACCATGGAAAGTAATTTGTATGGAATGTTCAATATTTTACTTTCCATGGTTAAAATTTACTCCTCGGGCGCTGGACCACAGTATTTACCGAGCGTGTAGCCGATGCCTATCGATCCAGATTCTATAACCTGGATCGATACAGTGAATTACGATCCATGGCGATCCGGAATATCAATACAAGGCACCCGGATCGAACATCTCTATTGACGCTAAAGCCGGACGTGGGGGGGGGGGGGATGGGGGGTGCGCAGTGGCATAGGCATAAAACCTCTCCATACTCACGCGCGAGTGTGTGGATTCGATATAAATCGGTTTCACACTATGCTTCGCGGGAGGTTTGGGGCTTTTCGCGCGCGAGTGTAGAGATGCCTTAAGGTGGGGAGGGGACTCATACAGTCATAGATACGCAAGCGGCCGGCGTGCACTTAAAAATTCGCCTATTGTCCCGTTTTTCAAAGTTTTTTTAGGATTTCTCTACAAATAAGCGTCTTGCGTACACACTGATAGTTCTGAAATACAACCACTGAGAGCCGGCAGACCAACTTGTTTCACCCGTGGAGATACTATACTTTGAATAGGTACTAAAACTGACCATTTCCCTCGTCGTTTTTTTTTCGTAACAATGACGTGACTTGCGCACGTCATAGCTCAGAAATGCAACCACTATGAGCCGGCAGACCAACTTGTTTCATCTGCAGAGACGACATACTTTGAATATATACTAAAACTGACCATTTCTCTGATCGTTTTTTTTCGTAACAATGATGCCTCTTGTAAGCGCTGTAACTCAAAGTTGCAACCACTGAGAGCAGGCAGACCGAGATCATTCACATTGGGGGACCACTCTACAACCCATGAAAATGAATCTAACCTTTTCCTTGATCGTTACCAAAAATCCCATGACCGCTCAGTCTATAAGGATATTGAGGTTTGTTTATGTCCCTAAACTTTACTGATTTCTGGATTTAGAGCTCATTCACATGCGCGTAATCAAAAGAGACTACTTACATAAGAATAAATATTATGTTGTTTACCTACCTAAATCATAAAAAGAATGAATCTACGCACGCGTCTTGCTATTTTTATAAGTTTGCCGATAAATCAAGATTTTTTCCAAAATTTTCAAACTATTAATTTAATTTTTAACTTTTAACTGCACGTTAATATTCGGAAACGTGGTCTGATGTCCCAATTTCATTTTTAGATATACTTGTATAGTTTTAATTTCAACTTGATACCTCTATACGCGTTCCCGAGATAAAGGGTCTTGACAGATAGACAGACAACAAAGTGATCCTAAAGGGTTCCGTTTTATCCTTTGGATGTCTTAAACAAAATATTTAAATAATATGTTGTGTTGCGACTTTGCCGTAGGGAAAACATCCTGTAATAGTAATTGTATTTGTGAAATAAAAAATAAAATAAAAAAATATTAACTTATTGTAAAAAATATTATCTAAAATCTGCTAAAAATAGACAAAACTTGATATCTTTTTTAAGGCTCCGTTATGCGAAATCTTTTGTCTCTGTCTTTTTCTTTACGTGTAAAGAGTATGGAAAATAACCTCACTTCCTGCACTTTTTCGATGTTTTTCGTTGTTTTTTCATCGTTATCTTTAGCACAATTATCTTTCTTGAAAAAAAGTTATTGGAGCAACTGCACAGTACGTTAAAGTGTATTTTGATGTAAAATTCAATACGTTTACGCTATTATTTACGCCAAAAATATGGCCCACGACAAGCGCTTTTGATGATATTCTGATATTTTTTTACAATAATCTGTGAGGTTTATACGCAATTTAATGTTTGTAGCAACTAGATAAACTCTTTATCTTATCGTATGATTTTTTTGGTGGCTACAAGTTTACGTTTTCTAAAAAAAAATATGGCCCGCGCAAACCATGTTTTCCTATTACCGCCCCTTAACAATTTCAGAGTTGCACATTTATTAAAAGTTGTGGATTATAGCATTTTTTCAGGTTTTATGACACGTTATTAGCTTTAAAAAAATGTTGTCTCTTCAAAGGCATTGTTTTAAAAAAAATACATTTTGTAAGTTGATTGTAAACGTATTTATTTATACATTACGTAAGCTGTTCCAAAAGATTTTAGTGAAATAAAAAATAACATGAATATTAAAAAAGATTATTTACAACTTTTTAGAGCTTTCCTGGGTAGAGTTAAGAGAAACTGTGCAAAGAGTTTAGAGAAACTCATTGCGCATTTTCCATTCCATTCCAGTTAACATTCAGGTTAACCAGCTTTCTAAATATAAAAAAACGCATTTTGCCTAATATTAAAAAATAGCTGTTTTAATTTTTCCACAGCCTCTCCTGCGGTGTTTAAATTTCGTCCATTTACCATTTTTCTCCTTTTTTTACCGCACGGAGCTGAATTAAGACTGTAAGCAGTACAGGACAGTAATTGTACCCCTGAAGTTGTCAAAAAGTTGATAATTCTATCATCAGTGCGAGCGGGGCGCGTTATCCTGATGAAAAAGAGTACCACGACTGCCGCGCTACTTAGGTTAGGCGCTCGTAACAAGACTCTTCGAAAACCTAACTTAGTCAAACTTCGCAATACCACTAGTAACTGTCCTACATTTTTTTAGAAGAATATGGACACTAGTCTACTGCTTTCAAAAAAGAGCGTTTTTTTTAAATATCGTTTCTCTTGTGTTGTGAACAACTTTTTTGAGTGCTTAACTCATCCTCTTTTGAAACACCCATTGCTTGGGTTGCTGCTTTGAGAGAGGATCGTTTACTTTGGATTCAAAATTCTCCTATTACTAGGATGTAGAATACATTATTATAAAGTTCCTCCTTTGGACTTTTCCAACATTAATCTGCACCAATCAACACGACGGAATTTTTGCTGATTTCTGAGTTAATGAGGGAATAACGTTTATATGCAACCTTCCAGATTTTAAATTATTCATGCAAAATAGTGGAAACTGTCCGTGGTTCAATCTTCAGTTTTGCCCAAATCTCTCGACATATATTCAATTCAATTCAATTTACTTTATTGCATTTCCACAATGCAATCCAATATAATTGTCTGTTCCTATAAAAGCCACTCCACCACCACTCGTCCGGGTCTCGAAACATCGTTAAACTTCTTTCAACCACGTTTATATAAAAAAAATCGATTGCTAACGAAGGAGAAGACTTACAAAAAGTAGTGTGTAAATTTTCATAAGATTCCTTAAAGATTAGCCTATGTTTTAAGCATGGTAAATCATCGCACGAAAAGCTTCTCGCAAGACGACCATTGTTGCAAAGAAAAGAAGAGCCAAAGATTAACTTAAAAAATACATTAAAAAAAAACACGCAGAGTTGGGCATTGATTTTCACCATGGGTATTTTTATTGAAATTACCCACCAAATAATAATAATTACAGAAAAATATATATTAATGGCTTCATTTCTGTTTGCCAACGACCCGTGGTTTTACGCCGACAATTTTCCTTCGCTTTGTACTGCATTTTAAGTATAATATTTTAAATTGAGCCGGCCGTAAAGGCTCAAAACCGACGGCAAAGAAATAATAATTCCCGTTTTAAGCACCGGGAATATTTCCCCAATGATTAAAGCCGTCGCACTACTCCATTATGCGACACTGTAATCACCGAACTATCCGTACCGCGTTACTACGCAACGGTAAAAAAGTCTTAACGCACAGGTTAGCGTTACGTTTCCGTACTGCGGATGTGTGAACGGAAACGTTAACGTGTTTCCCTTGGGTGCGGTCTGGCGGGAGTCGTCGAGTTCGCCTACATAATTATTTAAGTTAATGATATACTACACCTTTCTTGCTGTAAATTACTTTTTTTGCAATGCGTGCGAGCGGGATACATTTATAGGAGCGAGGTGAGGTACGACAAGGAGGTGGAAAGGGGTGGCCGGGTGGAGGCGCGGATTTATAATATTGCTCGGTTTTAATCTCGCGGTTATGTACCGGCTATGTGCAGGTGCCACAAAGGGTATTTACTGTCACTCCGCCAGTGATACTTTTTATTTTCAGACTTTTGTTACCTCCATTGAAAGTGATAATCTTTCATAAAACATGTTTTCAATTAGAAGTTAAAATTTCAGCCGATGTATTAGCTTTAAAACCTTGATATATTGAAATTGCACCCTGACTCTAGTTTTCCGCTGAGTTTGGTTCCTTCTCTTTTTTAGGGTTCCGTACCCGAAGGGGCCAAATGGAGCCTTATTGCTATCCCTCATGTGCTCGCCTGTCCGTCTGTCCGTCCGTCGTCTATCACAAAGGTCTAGCAGCAAAAATTTGCCTTGCTAATCCAAAGCCAGAGGGCCTATTACAAAAAAAAACGGACTAAAAAGTATAAAAATCGGACGGACTAGTAAAATAAAAACAGACTAAAAAGTATTAAATAAATTCTTCTGTAAATATTTAAAATCCTATACCTACCTACAGAAATTTTTAACTTAAAAACTTGGGGCGCGTTTCGTAAAATTTATCATCCATATTGTCTTTAGCATGCGCCCCACGTTTTTAGGTAAAAAAAATCTGTAGGTAGGTATAGGATTATAAATATTTACAGAAGAATTTATTCTGTATCTGTATAAAGGTATTAAATAAAACTACCAATTTTAAATGTCAGTAGTGTGCAACTTGTATATACCAATTCAGAATGAAAATCTGAAACAAATTGCCAGTAATATTAATTGAAAACTTACAATTTGTTCTGGGCAAAAATTAGATTAATCAGAACACAACTTGACGAAGTGAAGTGACACACTTTACTGGCGTATTGGTGGCGCGACCACTACGGTGCCGTGTTTGTAGCTTTGGATTCATTGGATCTTTGTGTTCATTGAATAGGTTTTGAGATTATACGACAATAACTGCCATTTAAAGGTGATTGGCCTTACAAGGAGCATGGCCTTCCATGGTACACCCACCTAATCGATCAAGGAACATCGTCCGACTATCGTGATTCTTCTATTAAAAATCATTTTAAAATATTTAAGATCTGGGCTACCACATAATGAGGTGTAAAGTATCATTGTTTAGAACACGTTATGTCGACAAAGACTGTATTTTTCATTTTTAAAAAATACTAGAAAACAAAGCCATGAGAATCCACCAAAGTCAGTTTTATTCCAAAATTTTGTTACGAAGTTATGTACCTATGAACTTGAAATTAGGCGATAATGTTTTGTTATTACCTACATAATGTTTTACCAACAAATGCCAATATATAGATAAATCTGAAATTTTCCTCATTTTCCTATTACATACCAAGTCAATTTCGCGGTCGGGTAACATTTTATCCAATATTATAGTTCCTAAAGTTATTACTGATGTTGGCGCTGTGTAGTTGTCAATCGAGGTATCGTCTGTCTTACGCAGTTCAATGTTGCCAATATTTTATTTATGTTTGCACGGACGGACGGTTTAAAGGAACCCTAAATGTGCAAAGTCCGACACGCACTTGGTCGGTTTTTCTCTATTAAGGCGCTTTCCTGACCGAAAGCGGCGCAGCGGCAGCGGTGAATTTTATTGTAATTCTAATACACAATTTTAATAAAACTTCTTGTGGAATTTTCAGGACCCATAGTCTAGTATTTTTAGACAGTATCATTACATTTCCTCGTAGTCACTGCTAGAAGTAAATAGAAAAACTGCTAAATGTGGGCGTTTTCAACACATTTGCTATCTTCTACGAATGACTGCGAGGGAATGTAGTGATACCTTCTAAAAATACTAGACTATGATCTCCTAATTTCCACGAAAAGTTTTATTAAAATCCTGTTCTATTAACAAAATATTAAATATTATTAAATAAAAACCTCTGAGAGAAGAAAGAGAAAGAATTTTATTATTGTGTTAACACACTTTAAATTAAAACAGCATCATTCGTTAAAGACAAAAGATGTCAGAACGATGATTCTGTTAAAAAAAATCGATATTACAAAACGAAATTGTCCTCCAGCCCCACCCGACTGGGCCAGCCTGGAGGACATCTTTTTGTTAAATTCTAAAAGCCCCACCCGAGTTGATTAGACGTTTTTTTATTAAAATTGATATGCGTATCTAATGATTTGAATATTATTTCTTGCTTTTAAAGCTATTTAATTTGGAACCCGTTTTTATTTTTAGTTTCTATTTGAAGGAGGTTTTTAGGGTTCCGAAGCCTAAATGGCAAAAAACGGAACCCTTACAGATTCGTCATGTCTGTCTGTCTGTCTGTCTGTCTGTCCGTATGTCACAGCCACTTTATTCCGAAAGTATTAAGACTACACAGTTGAAACTTAGTAGGTAGATGTATTCTGTTAACCGCTTACCGAATTTAATACAAAAATAAGAAAAATAAAAGATTAAGGGGGGGCTCCCCATACATGGAACTGAAAATGAAAAAAAAATTTTTCTTCAAACCAACACGTGTTGGGTGTTTATAGATAGGTCTTTAAAAATGACATTGAGGTTCCTAAGACAACTTTTTCTCAAAGTTAACCGTTTCAAAGATATACATCGCCAAAGTGGTCAAATGTGTGTCCCCCCCCCCCCTTTAACTTTTGAAATAAGAGAGTGAAAAATCTAAAAAAAATATATGCTGTAGATCTTAATAAACACTTTCAACCAAAATTGGTTTGAATGAGATATAGTAATTAGTTTTGAGATATAGCACATTTTCCAAAACCGCAAATATAACTTTGTCATTCATACCAACACTGTGAAAAACAAAGTTATTTTTGCATACGAAAAATGATAGGTGGTATTAAATATGGTATGGTATAAGGTAACTACGGAACCCTATGGCGCGTGGCCCGATACGCACTTGGCCGGTTTTTCTTTTTTTTATTAAATTGTATTAGTGGTCGGAATTTCAGTGATAACAAAATATAAGCTATGTAGGTATATGTCACTCATGTACAGTGAAATAGGGTAAGAATTTTCGGAGATTAGTACCTACATCCAAACTTACATAATTTACCTATTTTCCTATTTCAGTTTAGTAGATTGAGATTTGTACAGTCTTAATAACAAATATGTATTTCTGCTCTTTAAACTAATAAACTTCAATATCCAAGTCTAATAAAGTAAAGTAATGTATTGTAACTTATAAATAACAGTAAGTACTGGCTTAGAAAATTAGGGAGGAACATTCGAATGCTGCATAAATTAAGTTGTGTCTTATCTTCGACCGACACGTGACGATTGGTTCTATGATTTCCGGGAAAGAATTGTTGATAGACAGCGTTTCCCGAAAAACATACAATATTTATCATCTACACCAAAGGCAAAACCTGTAAGTTTTTATGTAAGAAATAATCTCTGAAGATATTCATTCTTATCACCAGAAAAAGAACCGCGATAGTGTCCGCTAATGTGTTTTAGTAGGTACCTATTTGAGAATCTTTGGTTAAAATACGTAAAAAAAATAAAAACTGTGTGCATTAGGGGTTATTTTGACACGTTGTATATTACTTATAATACGATAATGGAAGAAGCAAAGAATACAGTGAAAAAGCATCTAAATATTACTTAATATGGGAAGTAAATATTAAGTTGTATGAAAATAAATATTTACTCAATAGCTTTCATGTTACGTTAAGTTTTATGTGCATATAGTGAGCCGTGAAAGAGTATTGTATGTTAAAAATATGTGTATCTGTGAATGAGGGGTACAGAGAAAGAATTTTTTTTATTTTTTTTTATTTTATTGGATAAGGGAAACATACAGCTCAATATTATACATATGAATGAAAATCATTATGTTTGTACATAGGCTAACACCGTTTCCACTGGGAATAATTAATGCAAAACCAAAGTTGATATAAGTCTATAAGTACACACTACATAAAGTTAATGAATTATGTCGTAGCCAATATAACTGTTTACAAGCAACCATGGGAAAATTAATACACGACATAGTCAAATGGTATAAACAAAGAAAGACATTATATAACATTGTCATGTTGATCAGCTGTAATACACTTTTCAACACACTTGCTCGTGAAGTGAGCCCTAATACATCGCTTTTAGGGCCATAAACCGAGCTATAACAAACGCGTGCAATAATATATAAACACTAGGTTGTTATAGAATTATCCCTACAAAGTTAAATTAGTACCTTACTGCAAGTTCTATGCAAGTAAACAGAGCATTTCCAATTTAACCGGGTAATACAGTTATTTTTTTTAGTAACAACAAAGAGGTTTTATGCCGCTGAAAATTCATATACATTTTTGAAATAAATAAATGCGTAAAGTCCTTAATTAATTCAAACAAATATTTATTAATATCAAATTATTCATAATTCACAATATTTTGTTATAAATATTAAAATATTTTCATTTTATCACTTAAAACTATAATTTTGAAGTAGGCTGTATGCTCACTCACCCCTTTGTTCGCAAAATATTCTTGCATTGGTCGTGTGAAAAAACAAAAAAAACCTACGTGCCTTTTCCCATAATTTTGTCATATTTTGTTTTTGTCGTATTTGTTGCTGTGTGGTAAATTACTTTGTATTTTCCTCGCAAATGTGTTGAAAAACGTCGTATGAAACTCGTGAGCTCTTACTCATTGCACACTTGGCTGAGTTACGCCCTCGCCTGCGGCTCGGGCTGCAACCTACAGCCTTGTGTGCAATGAGCAACCTTAGCTAACTTGTCTCATAATGTACTATTTTAAACTTATGAAAACTAAGGGAAAAAATATCGATTTGATGATAGTTCTTATCGTAAGAACTACAAGATCTTACAGAGAAGCGGTTTTTGGCATAATTGGTGCGACAAAAAGGCGGAGCAAAGGTTTTCGAGGATCTCAGGCAAAACTTTTTGCATTTATAAAATATCTTACTGGTAAGATAAATCAAGTCAACCATATTATTTATAATTTTAAAAAGAAATAATTGATCACGTTGTTCTCTTCGCTGTCTAAGGGATTTGATCATGTCCGTATTAAAACTAGGGTATTTATATTTCATGCGTCTGATGAATGGAGGTGCGTAGGCGGAGTGGTGTTTTGTGTGTGCACTTTATTGCAGTACCACCACGAAAACTAAAGAGTAGGTAAATACCCGTTGTTGAGAGGCGAGGAACAGGGCTGGAAAACCTGGTTAAAATTCGCAACCAGGTTTCGCGCAGCTTCATACATTTTGAAAAGAGCGCTTTTATTTCGATTCTGCTCGTCGAAACCGGTATTATTTCTGGTTAAGCTCGTAGACCGTTTTGGTTTTAATTGACCTGTTTGAGATCGAAATTAACCTGGTTAATTAGGAACCGGTTTCCAGCCCTGGCGAGGAAGCGAGCATTCTGGAAGTAATTATAGACGAAGAGTATTATGATTTGTTCGTATTTTATTTTATTTATTTGTTATACAAAACAGATTTATAACAAATACGAGTACATGATTGCTTACACAAATTACAACATTTTAAAAAGTAGGTACTTGGGTACCTAGGTAGGCTGTATTCCAACAATATGTGCGAACAACATTATTAATCAGATTTGTACGCTTCCATTAAAAGCAATGAGTAATTGAGAAGTTAGGTATTGAACTAGAAAGTGGGTTATTTTTATGTAATTCCTAGAGCACACATTTTCATTCACTTTATTTTTTACCCTAATATTGTAGTTCCCTGGCAAGTAGGTATCATTTTATCAGGCTATGGTGGTGCCATGTGTGATACTGATTGATGGATGATGACCTCACAGATTATTGCAATGAGACAGCCTATCAGTTGACGATGAAATATAAAACAACGGTGACGCTAGGTGGCGCTTTGGAAGTAAACAAACAGCTCCGTGTTTATCTCTTGAGAAAAATAGTAAAAGTTATTTAAAATCAATGTGCAGATATTTATCCTAAAGTGTATAGTTTATATAACCACGGTGAACGTTATCTCCAAAATCTGTGAAGTATTTAGTGAAATATTTGATAATACCTAAAAAACAGTTTTCAACCAAAATAGTTGTAAAGCAGTGACTTATTTACCCAAACAACCAGTAAAAAGTGTTCCCAAATACGACAACCAGAAAGTGTGATAAGAAGATCATGTAATAATTTGGTGAAAGTGACGAATAATTTAAATATTAACAAAAACAGAACGGTTGATCAACAGTGGCGTGACACAAAGTGTATCGATTGGCTAAATACAACATCTAAGCTCCGCCCATTTTATCACCAGCATAGATCGGACTGTAGTGACTCAATAATTTGTCAACGCTAGTAACAGCAGCCGCGGCGAAGTGGCGCGGAGCTCAGCTTATATGAAATAGGTGACTGAGAGCATGAGTTCAAACCTACAAGTGTGTTGACTTTTTACTTGCAGTTTATATGAATTGAGAGACTGTGAGAGCACGGGTTCAAACCTACAAGTGTACCGACTTTTTTGCTTTCATTTTTTATTTTTTTGTTTTTATAATAAATAATACTTGACATAATTAATACAATAATAATCAACTTAAAAACGGACTTAAAACAGTTTCAATTAAAACTAATAAGATCAGAACTGTAACTTACAATGGATGAAGATACCGCTACCAGTACCTGTGAATTTAACTTCGACACAGAAAACATAACCGAGCGAGTACACCACCGGCATAGACCAACACCAAGATATTCATCACTAACCGACCTTTCAAAGGAGTCTCTGTTTGATGCCACTATGATGAGTTTACCAAATGGTTCTCTAAATGAATCTCTGAATATCACTGAACTATCCGAAAAAATAAAAATACTTACAGAGCAATTAGAAAACGCTAACGAGCAGCTGAAAAGTGCACACCAAGAGATAGAAAACTTACATGGTGAAAACTATCGACTAAAGATGGATCTCAATAAAAGCCTTATAACTATTGACAATTACAAAAAAATCGGCATTGAACAATCCAATAGTACTCCAATATCAGGAAGAAAAAAGAAGAAAAACAAGCGTAGTACTCCATCAACTGCATCAAGATCTTTTCCAAAGCAACTGGAAACTGAAAATGACAACGTAGTAAGCCCAACAAAGAGCCCTTTTTCTCAAGGAACTGGTCTTGATGACTGCCAGCTGCATTACAAGATATCAGCAACAAACCAAACTGAATCTGACTCTCATAAATCTTCATCTACCTGCCCTAAGGGAATACCTGAACAATCTAGTTACAAAACTAATAGGAAACTTTGTATTTTAAGTAATAGACATTACTCAGGCAGTCTTCACTCTATTGAAAATACATTCTCAACTGAATTTAATTTTTTCCGATACCTATTGCCTAACATAAGAATTAAGCAACTCTTAGCTAACCTGAAAAACAAATTGTCAAATTTTACTATAAACGACTACTGTATAATTGTATTAGGTGATACCGATATAAAAGACACTAATTGTATTGAACTTATAAATACAATTGGAAATGTAATTAGAGAAATTAACTACACTAATATAATAATCTGTACCCCTACATATGTACTAGGAGCACCCATACATAACTATAAAATTGAATTATTTAATAGCTTACTCTATGTAGAATTACAAAAACATCAAAATGCATATTTTTTTGACTCGAATGTGAACTTGACTTATGAAATGTTTTCAAATTCGACAGGTAGAGTAAATAACCTCGGATTACGAACCATTTTCCAGTCTATAATGGAAAAAATGCGCTTTGATTTTGAATCATTTCCCTTGACCACTTCAAAACTTGACTGCAATATAGCCATTGAGAGTAATTCTAAGTCTGATTACAGTTCATCTGATCATTTATTTCGTGTTTAATTCATTATATATTCTGCATCAAAATATAGACGGCCTTATTACAAAATCGAATGCATTAATGGTTAATTTAGAAAACTTAAAGGATGCACGCACTCCAATAGACATTGTAGGCATAACTGAGCACAACATGATGGTAAGTGACGTGCATCGCCTTAATGTATCTAATTACAATTTAGCGTCTTACTACTGCAGACAACAGCGCAGAGGTGGCTCTTGTATTCTTATTAAGAACAACCTTGGATATGAAAATATAACTAGTATAATCAACCAATCAGTACCTGGCGTAATAGAATGCTCGGCAATAAAATTAACACAACATAAACTCTACATAGTTTGTATTTACAGACCTCCTCGGTCAAAATCAGAACTAGTAACTCTATTTTTTACTAGACTTGAAAAAATATTAAACTCTCTCAGTGCAAAGAACAATTTTAAATTAATTATATGCGGTGACTTCAATATTGACATGTTAACAAATAATAAAATATCTAGAGAGTTTAAACAGCTACTATCCAAATATAATATGAAATGCCAGTTTAACGAACCCACCAGACCACGCAGTAAAACATGTCTGGATAATATTATACATAATATTCGCGGTGCAAAGGGGGAAGTCATAGAGTTAGCATTTTCCGATCACTCTGGCCAAACTCTTAAGATACCTGTCAAAAAATCATGTCGACTAAAACACTGGTTTACTTACCGGCGAGATTTTTCTCCAGATAATATAAGAAAGTTTTCTAACTGTGTGAAGAGCCTAAGTTTTAACGAAGTTTATGAAACAAGCTGTCCAAATAGTGCATTCAACTCATTTCACGACCTCTTTACACTTTTTTATAACTTATGTTTCCCACAAGTTAGAGTTAAAATTTCCACTACGAACAAACCTAAATGGATTTCAAAAGGTATTAAATCATGCAGTAGAAGACGTTGTTATCTCTTATGGAAATATCGTCTTTCTCCAACAACGTCTAATAAATCAGCTTTTGACGATTATACCAAACGATACAAGAGAATAATGAATCTCACTCAAAAGGCACAAAATGACTACTTTATAACCCAGTCAAAAAATAAGTCTAAAGCAACGTGGAAAATAATTAATAAGTATAACAATAGCTTACCTAGGGAACACATTACCAGTGTGATAAGTAATGATAGAGAGATAACTGAACCGACAGATATAGCGAACACATTTAATGACTTTTTTACAAAATGTAATAAAAATGTTGATAATAATGGTCCAAAACCAAATTCTATTCCGCATAGTCAGCCGAATTCTATATTTCTTACGCCAATTGTTATGTTTGATGTTCTCAAAGCTATACATTCACTTAAGAATACTAATAGTGTAGGTTTTGACGGTGTTTCCACTAGGATTATTAAAGCAGTCGGAAATATAATAGCACCGATCTTGTGTCATATTATAAATTTATGTTTGGAACAAGGAACATTCCCAGACATATTAAAGTTGACAATTACTATCCCAGTATTTAAAAAGGATGATAAAAAACTTTTAAAGAACTACCGTCCAATTGCATTAATATCTATATTTTCAAAGATCATTGAATATATTATATATAAAAAATTTAACGTTTATTTTGAAACTAACAACTTATTTTCAAAGCACCAATATGGTTTTCGTAAAGAAAAATCAATAAACATGGCAATATACGAATTTTTTGAGAAAATTGTGAGTAACGTAAACAAGCGAAAGCCCACACTGGCTTTATTTATGGACATGACTAAAGCATTTGACAATATTAATCATAAAACACTACTTGACAAACTAGAAAAATATGGTGTAAGAGGCAACGCCCTTAAACTGATTGAATGTTACTTAAGTAATAGAAGACAAATTACGCACATAAATAGAATTGATATTGAGACTGGTATTAACACTACTTATGCATCGAAAGAACGGTCAGTATGCTATGGTGTACCACAAGGAAGTGTGTTGGGTCCTCTTCTTTTCATTATTTATATAAATGACTTTCCTAATGTGACCAATCATCATATGACTTTATTTGCTGACGATAGTACTGTTTTATTTACCTATGACCATTTCCATAATATTAAATTTGACATAAATAATACATTGACATCCTTAATTAAATGGCTGACATTAAATAATTTGACGATTAATTTGACGAAAACACATTTGATAAACTTTAAGCAAAGGAATAACGATCCATTAGACTTTGACATTGAATACTCTGGAAATTCAGTGAAGGAAGTGGACTCTACTAAGTTTTTAGGTTTGACTATAGATAACAAGCTGACATGGAAACCTCACATTGACAATTTAATAAAGAAATTAAACCAGTTTTCATATGCTCTCTATAAATTGAGGAAGGTTTCTAGTGTTAAGACACTATTGACAGCTTATCACGGGTACGTCACATCAGCTTTGAGATATGGGATAATGTTCTGGGCTAACACTACTGACAAGGAAAGTGTCTTTAAATCTCAAAAGAAATGTCTC
Source organism: Agriphila geniculea (assembly GCA_943789525.1). Lineage (NCBI taxonomy): Eukaryota > Metazoa > Arthropoda > Insecta > Lepidoptera > Crambidae > Agriphila > Agriphila geniculea. The sequence goes on along the minus strand of OX038884.1, from coordinate 3,471,020 downwards.
AGATCCATGTTTGGTCTAATGCAAGATGATTCATGTGAACCCTACTTTCGCAAGTATAAAATTCTTACATTGCCGTCAATGTATATATCTGAGATAGCAAACTTTGTCCGAAATAACCCAAAAGATTTTGAAATGAACCCTATAGGTAGTCGTCGCGAAGGTACACTGAAAGTAGCTCATGGATGCAAAACTCTTCTTAGACGAATGAGTGTAAACTGTATGGCGCCTATAATTTATAATAAAATTCCATTGGCTATCAGATCAATCAATGACAATAAAAGATTTAAAACTGCGCTCAATGGCTTTCTTGCTGAAAAAGCTTATTATGACATAAGAACATTTTTAAATAATAAAATAGATACAATATAAGTAATGACTTAAAAATAATTTACTAATAATAGATTTAAAATACCTACTGACATTTTGCATTTGCTTCCTTTAATTTTATTAATTATGACTGTAATTAATTTGATGTAAATTTATTAATGATAATGAGCAATATAAATTAATATTAATGATGAATAATATTTTAGCATGATATGATTACGTATGTTCATATACCTGTAAGGTGAATCATGGCTGTACTTGTCGATACTCTTACTTAACTAAAATCTTGTAATACCCATGTTTATGAACAAATAAATGAATTGAATTGAATTGAACAATATAGGAGGTTTTTTTGCCAAATTGCCAAATGCCAAGTAGGCGGGTGTAGTGCGGCTGATAAAATTAGGTAGGATGGTAATAAGTGTTAAATATAAATATCGATAGAGTTACTTAAATTAAGACGACTATAGCCCTCAAGTAACGCCCTCATCTTAATAAATTTATTGCTCGCTAAGTACATAATGTATTGAAAATTCACTTGCACGGATTGAAGTTAAGGTTCTGTAGTCTATTACAAACAAAGTAAAATATAGTTCTTTGCAGTAGTGGTAGTAAGCAAAATTTTCTAAAGTGGCCACTTTTTGCTCTTTTTCCTACCACTACTACAACGAACCAAAGAGAATGTAAAAATAACTAACGAACTATATTTTACTGAGTTTATAATTTGTAAATAAACTATTGCCGATGCATATCCCGATCTAACATCCTAGTTAGGAACCAATTTCGGGTTGCCATCCATACTTGACAATAAAATATTGTATAAGTTTGATTTTTAAAGTTAATTTACACTATAACGGAAAGGTTAACATTGTTTAAGATTGGAGATGAGAATCGAAAGTCAAAAAAAATCATAAACAATGTTGACCTTTCCATTATTTGTGCAAAGGTCAATGGGCATTTTGTTCGAACGTTTGACCTATGGCGTACACAAACGAAATAGGGCTAGATATGTAGATAAATGTATCTGCTACTAAATGATATGGGTCGCATTCTTGCAGGCCATGTTTCATTTTTTAGCATTAGGATATCATATCACTTCAATAATAAATAAAATAAATAAACAAAGACAATACAAACGTTTATTGTGCTGCTACCATACATTTTCACAATGCTGAAAGTAAAAACTTCTGTTTTATTAACAAAAGTTTAATATCATCATACAATACTCGCACACATAGTGAAAAATAACTTTTTTCTGCCGATCGGTACATAAAAAAATAATACATATTTTGAAAAGTGGAATTGGATTCTTTATTTTAAAACTGGTTTGGTTTCTGTAGGCGAACTTTAATCAAGCAGGTCAAATATGCCCAGTGACCTTCACTGTTAAAATTGAACTATGTAATTATACGGGTGAAAACTCTAAATTGGTTCCTAACTAGGATGCTAGATCGGTGGGCTGATTATCTAATTAGAAACCACCTAGCGACGGGTCTCTTTTGACAGATGAATGTGATACATTGCTACTTCTTTTTGGGGTGAAAAAAAAAAACATACCAAAGAAAAGTAGCAAAGTATGTCGAATGAAACCGGTTGCTAAATAGTTTCTTTTTAGATAATCAGGGTGCGGGATATGTAATCGCGGCTTAAGTGTACATGTGAATTTTCGATACATTATGTGTATACTTAGCGAGCAATAAAATTTAAGATAAGGGCACCACTTTAGGACTATTTATAATCGCCTTAATTTAAATGTTTATTCAATTCATTAACATATTTTTTTATGAAAATATTATACCTACTGAGATCCCTTTTTAAGTAAGTATTATACTTGAGACAATATTGATATTATAAAGGACATGTCCCATCGCGCATATGTCATTTGCCTCACCATTCTCAAAAAAATGAAAGTCTATCGCGTCTTAATCAAAGTAGTATGCCAGAGTAGGTATTTTACTCTAGAATCCGATTAATAATTATTTTCTGCATTAAAAAGTGGGATTTCTAAGTTAAAACGCTTTTAAATCACAATTTTTTGTCATGATAGTACTATTTACTTAAATTTTTTTCACAAAATACTTCAGATAACAACTTAAAGTTTTTGTAATTGTTTTTCTAAATATAAAACAATTCTTGACTGATACTATACCTAAATAAAATGTAATTAGCATTTTTTAATTATGAAAGTAATTAAATAAAATGAAACTGGGGCAACGCTGGGACATCTCCTTTAATAACACAAATAAAGTAATTGATAGTTATATGTTTAAAAAAAATTCAAGATCTTAGTCAATTGATGTTATTAAAAAGGTACCTATACAATATATTTGAAAACTTCATGAAAAGCAGAAGAGAAACTTGCATTACTTCTTTGTTAGGTACATAAATATTGCTTGCGCTTTATTTTCTGTCGGTACAAGGGCGGAGTGAGCGCGCGCCCGCCTTTTGTCTTACGAACTAAATTATGTGGTTTCAACGCAAGCCTCCGAGCTGCGTATTTACTGTCTTATGTATGTACTAGTTCGTTTTATAAGAAGGATCGCAAACTACTTAAGGCACTTTCCTGACCAAAAGTGGCACTGCGGTGAATTTTAGATATTATTGTAATTGTAATACACAATTTCAATAAAACTTCTTGTGGAATTTTTAGCGAAACATGTCTCGTTTACTTTACTGTTTTAATTTTTTTAATGAACACATATCTTATATTTTCCATTTATTGAAGTAATAATATAGATCAAAGTACCCAACAGTACAAGAATCATTTCCTTTAACGTGCTCAAGGCGATTCCCCGGCCGAAAGTGGCGCACTCAGAGGTTTTTATTTAATAAGTTGTTAATAAAAGAGGTTATTAATAAAACTTTTTGTGGAACTTTTAGGGCTCATAGTCTAGTATTTTTAGAAGGTATCACTACATTCCTTCGCAGTCATTCATAGAAGTAGGGAGAGTTGGGTATTACCAAGCCCATAAGTTAATTAAAATATAACTAAACCCAGGTTGGTTTAAAGTAAAAACTAAATATGACTAAAGGTGGGGAATTTATCTAGCAACGTTAATAAATCTTCAAAATCATCAAAATAAAACACAAAACAAAAATATGAGCAAATAACAAAAAAATGGGAAAACGAGATATTATCAAACTAGTATGATAATATCGTGCCCTAGGTCGGTAATTTCGCACTAGGTCTGATAAAACCGCGACTTTAATGAAAATGACAATAAACTGATAACAGCTATCACTACAGCGTATGGGAAAATGAAAACCACAGATATTTATTTCATTTAAATTAATTAATCAACTCAGTCTCAAAATTATAATAATAATAATAATAATAATAATAATAAATGCTTGGACAATTTCACACAGCGCCATCTTGCCCTAAAACAAAGCAAAGCTTGTAATATGGGTGCTAGACAACTGACATACTACTTATATACTTTTTTAAATATATACTTATTAAACATAGTAACACCCAGACCCATCACAGAAATTAAAATTCATTATTTCAATTTCTGCCCAGCCGGGAATCGAACCCAGGACCACGACATGCCGCCTACCTCTTGCGTGGTAGGCAGCATGTTGACCACTGCACCAATCAGGTCGTAACTTTTATTAACTTATTAGTTTCCATATTAAACAATATAGAAAGATCTTTTGTTTGTTACACAAAATATGTCTTTCTACTTCGAAAACTAATTAATCTTAAAATAATATATCCATATTCGGAATGTTTTTACTTTAGTATGCAATTACTAGTGCTTAGAGCTAAGATTTGACTGTTAATGCAGGTGCATAGAGTTGATAGTTTTCGAGAAACTAAGGGGCGCGAAAATATCAATCGCGCGGTAATACCCAACTCTCCGCTAATTAGATAGCAAATGTGTCAAAGACAAATGTGTCTTATAGCAGTTTTGCTATCTACTTCTAGCAGTGACTACGAAGGAATGTAAAGATACCGTTTAAAAATACTAGACTATGGGACCTAAAAGTTCCACGAGAAGTTTTATTAAAATTGTGAATTAGAATTACAATATTTAATAAAATTCACCGCGGCGCAAGCTTTTGGTCAGGAAAGCGCCTTAACTCACGCATGTTAACGAAGAATTTATTTACGTTACATGCCATGCAATAGTATTGTGATTCGATTAAGGGGGTTTTACCACCGAAAGTGGCGCTTTTATTTAATAAGTTGATAATAAAAAAATATTTTATAAAACTTGACGTGGAATTTTGGGGGTCCATGGTCTAGTATTTTAGAAGGTATCACTATATACCCTCGTAGTCTTTCGTAGATCTAGATAGCAATTGTGTGAATAACGGCCACTTTTAGCAGTTTCGCTATCTACTTGTAGCATTGACTACAAGAGAAAGTAATTATACCATTTAAAAATACTAGACTATGGGCCCTATAAATTCCACGAGAAGTTTTATTAAAATTGTTTTTAACACACTTGCTCGTAAAGTGAGCCCTAATACATCGCTTTTAGGGCCATAAACCGAGCTATAAATAACAAACTCGTGCAATAATATATAAAACACTCGTTGGTTATAGAATTATCCCTACCAAGTTAAATTAGTGCCTTACTGCAAGTTCTATGCGAATAAACAGAGCATTCCCAATTTAACCGGGTAATACAGTTATTTTTTTAGTAACAACAAAGAGGTTTTATGCCGCTGAAAATTCATATTCATTTTAAAATAAATAAATGTGTGAGTCCTTAATTAAGTCAATTAAATATTTATTATTATCAAATTATTCATAATTCACAATACTTTGTTATAAAATAATTAAATATTTGCATTTTATCACTTAAAATTATAATTTTGAAGTAGGCTGTATGTTCACTCACCCCTTAGTTAGCAAAATATTCTTGCATTGGGCGTGTGAAAAAAAACGAAAAAAAAACCTACGCGCCTTTTCCCATAATTGTCATATTTTGGTTTTGTCGAATTTGTTGCTGTATGGTTAATTACTTTGTATTTTCCTCGCAAATGTGTTGAAAAACGTCGTATGAAACTCGTGAGCTTTTGCTCATTGCACACTCGGCTGAGTTACGCCCTTGCCTGCGGCTCGGGCTGCAAGCTGCAACCCACAGCCTCGTGTGAAATGAGCAACCTAAGCTAACTTGTCTCATAATGTACTATTATTTATTACAATATTAAATAAAATTCACCAAAGCGCTACTTTCGGTCAGGAAGTAGCCTATTTACTCACGCAGGTTAATACTTACGAAGAATTTAACTATTTACGTAATTCTCCTTTTCAACATCTGTGACCTGTGGCCCTACCATGAGTTGTTGCAAACTGTTTACGTTACAGTAAACTATTGTTTTCTCTCTTTCACTCGTATTGACTGTGCGCAGTATATCCGACAGTTTACTGTAACGTAAACAGTTTGCATCAACTCGTGGTAGGGCCACTGTAAAGGTGGTAACAACAATCAGTATCCTTAGCACGAACAACTATCGAAAAAAAACGCGCACTAAAAGTACCAAAATCCATGAAAAGTACTCGATAGAGTAAATTATTCTCTATGGAAAAATCTCGTTTCACTTTTCGGCGGTAGATGGCGCTGTAAAATTTCCCATTCAATAATCTATCGTATATTTTTACGCGCGTTATTTTTTTCGTGGAGGTATAATTTCTGTGAAGGTAATTAAATTTTGTGTCTTTTTAATAGAATGTTTGGCCCATAAACTTAATATTTCGAGTGGAATATTAAGTTAATGGTTTGGTCACAATTTTTATCATATCTGTCATATCAATGTCATTGTCAATCTGTCAAGAAAAAAACAGATTAAATTAAAGTTGGTTAATCCCGTACAAGAATATTACATTCATATTATCATAATAGTTTAATTTTGTTTCGTGGTTTACTGGAAGGACAAAAGAATTTAAATTTTTCAGCCTTTATGTATAGTTTTAATTTGTGTTACTTGTATTTATTTTGTTTTGTTGCATTTGTGTCGTGTTCTTCGATCCTGATGTCATTTGCTGTCCTCAGTAGAATATTAGTGCAGCAGGCCTAGCTTGTTGTTTATACTGAGCTGAGCACAGTTTTGGCATTACAACGTTGCAGAATGTGTTATTACTGTATTTGTGATTTGCTTTTTTGTACTGTCATGTTGTGTATTCGTTGTGTATGTCCAAAATAAGTGTTTTTTCTGTCTTTCCATAACTGTTTGTGCTTCTGTTATTGAATAATGTAACGAACACAATCTGAATTTTAACATCTTTAGGCGATAAATTCAAGTGTCACCTCAAATAATGTCTCGGGACATTTTCACTTTTCCCGACAAATCAATGTAATGGCCTTAATGTGGAATTTCCACGATCAAAGGAGGCTAACCCCAATACATTTAGCTTCAATATAATTAGATGAATCACGCCGGAGGAGCTCGTAATCACGTAACGTGCAATCTTCTTCGTTTTTCAAAAGATTCAGTCGCTTTCTTTGTATTTTGAACCTTACATGTTGGAAATAAGGCTCTGTTTTTTATGAACGGGTCCATTGCGAGAAGTAGTCAGGGTTTTCAGTAGAGAAGATTATTTCCGATCTCGTTAAATTTTGGAGCAGGGCTGCTTACTTGGAAGGTTAAGTGAGATTTTTTTCATTGTTGTTGTGTTGTAATAAGAAGAGAGATGGAAAATTGAAGAACCATATTTAATAAAGAAAAAATTTTGTCCATGCAATTCGAATTTTCTGTAGACAAAGTTTCTTTATATTTAAACTTGAAACCCACCAATGGATCAAACGTTTCTGAAAAATTACACATTTTGGAAAATTTTATTAATTATACAAAAACGTAAAAATGACCCTTGTCAGTTTATTTAAATCAAAATAAATGCCAAGAAGGGAACAGAAAAAAAAGTAATGACTAATAAACGGTCGTCCTGTGAAAACATGTATATAACTTATGTCTTTATTTTTGATCAAAAAACATTTCTTACTTTGGAATCAGCTAATTTGGTGCAAGGCCCCTGGGGGCCTATTACAAAAATAACGTACGCAATTGCGTAACGCAGTCACTTGGCCACGATAGTCGTCCGCAGTTCGTCGGTTGTAGTTATAACAAACATTTTGAATTTGGCTATCGTAGCCCATAGACTACTGAACGAACGATGTCGGATACACTAAAGAGAAACTGTCAAACTCACGCAATCACTACGCAATATCGCATTACGAAAGTGATTTGTAATAGGAAACAAATCAAAACGAAGCACGGACGTAGCTGCGTGTATCGCATTAAACTTTTCGTAATAGACCCCCAGGGCCTCTAATTCAGATTCGATTCAGTAGGTATACCTAACATTGAAGAGTTTAATATATTTTGCCAATAAAAAAACAACATTAATTGTAAAATGTGTAAATAAAAGTGAATGATCATTATATTTTAAAGAGTCGCGTTTTAATTACTGCATTACGCAACTTTGTATAATATTTTTTTACGATAATATTTCTATTGAGTTGGCGTAATTTGAGCCTGCCTAAGCTTGTCATACAAGTCACAAACACATGTGAGGCGGCACCCCTTACTCACTCGTATATTAGGGCCTTGTTGGCGGGTAATTCGATAATTCGCGGGAGGCGGCCATTTTGTCAGCCCCTTCCGATCGCACTTACTACAGTCACAATATTATATATATTTTCATGCCTTCGTATTGTGAGTGCTAATTTCAATAACTTTGTCGAAATATAAATAATGGTTCGGAAAATACTTACATACCGTTGCAATTCGAAAGTCCTCCTTCTTGTTTAAAACTAGGTGAACTACTAAGACAAAAAATGTGCACTACTTCAACGGTTGAACTAGCCGAGTGTACTACTAGGAGCGAAGGAAAACTATCGTGGTTATTTATAATTTAGTTAGCTTAGCACATACATTACATATAATTCACCCCATTGTGATGAAACTTTGGCGAATGGTACTACTTGCCACCAGGGAGGTGTCTGCCTAAAAAAAAAGATTCATATTATTTATCCGTAGGTAACGTGGCAATGCAACGCATGCCGGGGACAAATACTTACACGGTTATTTGTGAAACCCCGACAACCTCGAAGGAGTGGTTTACTTACACCATAAACAATATTTGTTTTACGACTTCTGCGAAAACAGACAAAAACACAAAAAAATTGGGTTGCACTCCGGGAGTGCCGGCAGAAGTGAAAACTTGAATATTAACGTTGTGCATTTTTGATATTTTGGAATGGTTAGGGAATAATTTTGCACGAATTGCCGTCTTACGAATTTACTCCGCATTTGAATTCACGAATACAGAACAGTATTGTACGAAAGTCTTATCCGTAGCTTGACAGAAAATCTAAAATTAGCGCGTTGCTATGGTGACACAAGTGTTTACGTCTTGGAATGACGCGCCGCTATTTTCAAGAGAGGGGGATACTTCCGCCGCCAGCTGTCTACTCTCCATCAGTCACATCCGTCTTACGAATTTTCGATCAGGGTCACGTGATCCTGACTGACTGACGCGAGTTTAAGATTTTTTCCCCATTACAAAAAAGCGTACAACGCCGCTAAAGAAGTTTTCACTTCAAAAATTGACTTTCCACAGGTACTAATGTTTGAACGAGTTTTATGTGAAAAGTCAGTTTTTTGTGTTTTTAGAAAGGTCGTAGAACAAACGTTGTTGTTTATGATATTAGTATGTAATCGAATCCTACGAAGTTGTTAGTGTCATACAAATAACCCTATATATTTATACACTGAGTTCCTACTTTTCATACAACTTCCAAACGTTTACAAAGGTGCTAGTACATAAAAGCGAATAAATGCATTATTCAGTAAATCAGGGCGTCTCCGAACATTTTGTTACGTAAAAACTTGGAAGAGGTTTGGCTCATGCATTATTCAGGGCCTCTCCCTGGGACGCTATTTGACTCACTAATACCTACACTACAAGTTGCTACAAGCAATGCTATTTATTATAAAAACAAATGTTAATTTCAAATTGATGTTCGTAACGCTACGTAATTGTGCTACGAGACTACGAAGTTTCGTAGTATGTTCGTAGGCTTGTTTTCGTCTGCGGTAATATAAATTAATCTTGTGAATAAATATGTTCTTAATCCTGTCGTTTGTTTATAACAAAATCTGGCTGAACATTTTTTATTATAGTTATTGTAGTTTTGTAAACAGCTAAGAACAGCAGATTTTTGAAGGTACGTAGTAAGGACATTTCTGGCTTTCGAATCATGTCGGTTATAATAATTATTTGGTAACTTCCGATTTTCCGTACTGTGATCCACATCATGTAACTTAAAAAAGAGATAAATTATTATACTATCCAACAAAATGGTGGTGTAATTCACAAGCTTTCTTCAACACGCGTCGTGTTGAGTCGTGGAGCTCTCCCCCAACAGGGGGGAGGGGTGGGCCGCAATTTTCATATATTTTTACATCGCATAAAACACTCATCACGAGATGCATTTGCTAACGAACAAGATGAGCGGAGCACCGCCTATGTACCACCGACTTAGTCCGGGAGCAAGAATCATATTTTTTTATTCACAGATCGTTTTCGTCTCGGCAACTAGATATCACTAATAGTATAAAACAAAGTCGCTTCCCGCTGTCTGTCGCTATGTATGCTTAGATTTTTAAAAATACGCAATGATTTTGATGTGTTTTTTTAATAGATAGAGTGATTCAAGAGGAAGGTTTATATGTGTAATACATGGTGTAAAATTCCACACTAAACCGAAGCGAAGCGAGGGCGGGTCGCAAGTTAGTTATAATTTTACCACTATTATAGAGTTTTTACTACTGTCGTTTTACATTAAAGACGTCATTTGGGAAGAAGAAAACTCATGTTCTTTTAAATCTCTTCGAAGAAGTAAGTTTGGGATAAGTGGTAATATTATTTATAACTGGGTTCTTATGTCGTGTGTAAAACTTGTGTAGTCAGCTCCTGACCTATCCAAATGGCACAAAAATGGCCGGGTACATAGCTGAAGGCTTTGTCTATAGGTAACGACGCAGTTCCGCCCCGTAACGATGTCCTCCCGTTAATGACGACCCCCGCGCCCCCCGTACCCCCCGCCCGTTAGTCATCAGCCCCGCACAATGATATTAGTAAGAATAGTGCTCTCACGCCACGATGACTCCGACTGTCCTACGACGAAGCGATGCTAATGCTACGTCCACATTGTCGAACGAACAATCGCTATACATGAAGTTGTAATAAAAATAAGATAATATTAAATAAATATAGTAATTTCATATACCATAAAAATAGAGTAAAGTAATTATGAAAAGCGACCAGTGCTACTTAATACACCTTAATATCTCAGAGGTATAGAAAATGAGCAGCAGCAATAAAACCGGAAATGGTCCAACCATGGGCGTACAGGTTCTAGGCAAATCAGATTTTTTCATAAGCACCTAGTCAAATAAATAAACATATATTAAAATCGGTATTTTTTAAAATGAGATTTTTTCCCACTTCTTTCCATTCTTTAGTAGGGTTGCCAGATCAGAAGTTCAAAATATCTGGAGAAAATTTGAAAATATCAGGATTATGAGGTTGTTTTCGGAAGAAATAAATACTTATATAAAATAAAAATGTTACTCAAATGCTTTGAGTTTGAGTTGCGCAGTGTGATTTTTATTTAGTTTCTTCCACTAATCTTGTCTTGGCAGTCTATAGTAAAAAAAATGTCGTGCAGCGTGATTTATTCGACTTATATTTCGGTTCGGTTTTATCGACTTATCTTGCAATCCTGCCTGCCTATTGTAAGAAAAAGGCCGCGCAGCGCGGTTATTAGTCAGTTTCATCGACTAATGTTGTATTCTTGCTTGTCTATAATAAAAAAGGCCGCGCAGTGTGATTTTTAGTCAGTTTAGAACGGGCGCACAGCACGATATTTAAAAGTTATAAATATATTGTATTGCAAATGGCAAATAAGAACTTTTATCGAAAACAGTAGATAAATAATTGGAGGTAAACAGAATCCAGGGGGGCAGCTGCCCCCCTACCTCGGTACGCCCATGGGTCCAACAGTGTGATCTCCAATCCAACCCACCTACCAATAGTGAAAGTTTACACAGAACTCTGACTGTAGATCAGTCAAAGAATTATATATAGACGGGAGAATTATTCGGGTTGCATAAGCCCCGTTGATTGGACTATAAGTCGAAGATTCAAAGATCTTATCATTTTAGTTTTAAGTTTAGTCACGACTTGTATTTTAATTTTATATCGCTCTGCGTCGCAACGCAAGCCACGTAGCACAGCAGCTTACGCAAAATGGCGGCGCGTAGTAGTTTAGTGTAAGAGTCTTGTACGATAGTGTGGCCGCGGGATGGTGTTATATTAAACACGAAACTTACTGCCAGCCCCGGGGGCTGAACGCTCCGGTTTAATATTCCTAATGTCTTCGAAAAGGGTTGTTTAAGGCCTGACCGAATGTGGCGCCAGGATAAATTTTATTTAATATTGTAAATAATCAATTTTAGTAAAACTTCTCGTGGAATTATCAGGGCCCATAGTCTAGTATTTTTAGACGGTATCATTACATTCCCTCGAAGTCACTGCTAGAAGTAGATAGCAAAACTGCTAAAAGTGGCCGTTTTTGACACATTTGCTGTCTACTTCTACGAATGACTACGAGGGAATGTAGAGATACCTTCTAAAAATACTAGACTATAAGCCCTGATAATTCCACGAGAAGTTTTCTTTAAATCTTTTTCTATTAACGATTTATGAAATAAAACCTCTGAGGGCGCCACTTTCAGTGGGGTATTCACCTTAATTCACTTTTGTACCTATTTCGGTATACCTACAATATGTACTCCGATTAAAGATAATTCAAGAATGTGCAAAGATACACAAAGTAAGTAGGTATATAACATAATTAAAAATGTAATGAGAAAAATATTTGTATGCTTAAAACTAAATTTATGCACACCATATCTTGTAGGTACTCAAATTAATGGAAGTAATATATTATTATCATTCATTAATTATCAGTCAATCATTAATTTATCTTATAATAGAGTTCAAAATATAATAAAATAAGTGTACTAAATTATCGAGGCAAATAAACCACAAAAAAACTACTTGAGTCTCCGTTTCATTGATTTGAACATAACTAATTGTTCAAATCAAAGAAACGGAGTGCCAAGTTAGGACACAATCATTAGTTACCCGACTGCAAGAGGGTTATGTTTTTCGCGCGTATCTTGTAAGTATGTAAGTATGTTTGTATGTAATATTCTTTATTACCTCATATCTTTTAAACAGCTGAACGGATTTCCATGATTAACATATCGTTAGATTTGTCTTGCCAGCCCAAGTGTTCTTAAGGCGGTTGTATGACCGAAAGTGGCGCCCTCAGAGGTTTTTATTTAATAAGTTATTAAGAGATAAAGATTTTAATAATGTTTATCGTGGAGATTTTAGGGCCCATGGTCTAGTATTTTTAGAAGGTATCACTACATGCCCTCGTAGTCATTCGTAGAAGTAGATAGCAAATGTGTCAAAAACGGCCACTTTTACCTTTTTTTCTATCTACTTCTAGCAGTGACTACTAGGGAATGTAACGATACCGTCTAAAAATACTAGACTGTGGGCCCTCAAATCTCCACGATAAACATTATTAAAATTGTGTATTAGAATTATAATATTAAATAAAATTCACCGTGGCGCCACTTTCGCTCAGGGTACCACCTTAAGAAAGTGGCGTTATAAAAAAACCAACATGGCGGCTGCACGGTGCTATTATAGGTAGTGGAAAAAATTTTTTTTTTTTAGAATAATGCAATATGGGTGTCAAATTAAAGGTCTCATTAAAAGGATTTCAAAAAGGTATATCATGATTGTAATAAATAATAACTAAAAAGAAATAAATAAAAAAAAAAATTAAAAAAAATTAAAAACCCTCCTGCATAAAAAGACAAGTCAACTGAAAAGATGGAAACAAGATTAAATATTAAAGGCAACATTATAACATGCAGTCGGAGGCATATAACTCAAATCATTCATAATGTCACTTTCTTTATGCATGCCTCCGACTGCATGTTATAATGTTGCCTTTAATATTTAATCTTGTTTCCATCTTTTCAGTTGACTTGTCTTTTTATGCAGGAGGGTTTTTTTATGTTTTATATATTCTGTGTTCTTGTGACCTTTTTAGTCGGTTTCAATATAATTTCTAAATAAACCTCACATCGTTGCGTCGCCGTCAATGCGCTGAACCCTACATTTGTCGTTTTAGTATTACATAGTGATTGATGTTCTTTCATCATTTAGAGTGGTTTCTATTGTTATGACATTTTAAAGCATGTGACTGGCTGTACATATGTTTTAATATGTACCTATTCCTTAAAATACCGTGTTTTCGTAAACTACTTCCATGCATACCAGAAAAACCGTGTTAGTTTTTCTTTTAACGGGTTATTGACTAACAACTAACTATTTTTCACTATGTTCCTCATCTTTGATTTATTGTTTTACAAACTAAGTAGGTAGGTATTACGTAGGAGCATCAACTTGACTGCAATTAAGCAAAATGACGTAATAAAGAAAATGCCTCTTTTTGGAACCCATCAATGTCAGACATTTTTAATGACCCCACTGCTGGGACACAGGCTTTCCTTATGGATGGATAAGGAGAATGGGCCGTAACCCACCACGCAGGCCCAATGCGGATAGGTGGGTGTTTACTACTGCTAAATGCAGCTGGGACCAACGGCTTGTCGTGCCTTCCGAAGCACGGAGGAGCTCGAGATAATATTTTTTTGGTCACCCATCCCATGACCGACCCATGCGAAAGTTGCTTAACTTCCGCAATCGCAGGGCCAGGCGCTAAACCACTGCGCCATCGGTCTCGTTTGGAACCCATATTTCTTCCTATTTTCAAGTCAAATATATGCATCTACACGCCGGCAATATTTGTCCACATTCTTCCGGATAGAGCTCAGAACTCTCCGTCAATATGTGTGACGCTGTTATTACTTATGAATACGAAATGAGGTTGTTACGTTGTCGTGTTTGCTACTTTCAACTATAGTTACTTTCTCATTTCGCCCGGTAAGTTGATTTGAAACTGATGGCAAGAGCAGGGGCCGCACCGGCTAACGAATCGAGCTTCGGAAAATTTGCCGAGTTTCAAATTAAAACAGATAAATTGAAGTAACGAATTACTTATTGTACTATTTGTTGAAGTTATTTGGAAGATATTGATGTTTGTGTGACCTCATGAATTAGGGTTCACCATTTTGGCCTTATTTATTATATTAGGAGGAAGTTTTTGTTAGTTCTTGCTTAGAAAAAAAAAAATCGGGTTGCACTCCGGGAGTGCCGGCAGAAGTGAAAACTTGAATATTAACGTTGTGCATTTTTGATATTTTGGAATGGATAAGGAATAATTTTGCACGAATTGCTGTCTTACGAATTTACTCTGCATTTGAATTTACGAATACAGAACAGTATTGTACGAAAGTCTTATCCATAGCTTAACAGAAAATCTAGAGTTTTGACATTGAATTAAAAAATTTGCGCGTTGCTATGGTGACACAAATGTTTACGTCTTGAAATGACGCGACTTGATTTTCAAGAGCGGGGGATACTTCCGCCGCCGGCTGTCTACTCTCCATCCGTCACATCCGTCTTACGAATTTTCGATCAGGCTCACGTGATCCTGACTGACTGACGCGTGTTTAAGATTTTTTCCCCATTACAAAAAAGCGTACAACGCCGCTAAAGAAGTTTTCACTTCAATAAAAAGTACTTAAATGCCAGTCTTATATTGTTTTTTTTAATAATATGCAAGTAGCTCCAGTGTTGTTTTATACCACCATCGAAAAATTGTATAACAAAGCTTTAATCAAGATTTTCACTGTTCTGCAAACAATCTTCAATCGTTGTTTGAGAGATTCTCTTGCCACGGCCGTTATTTACCTGTGTACATAATGTGCGGCGGCCATCTTGCGCCTGAGTGGTGGCGCGGTTTTCTCATTTCGCTTTCACGCTATTACCGCAGCCGCTAACGAACGAGATCAAAGCCTGCCCCCTCGCACCCCTCTGGTTATTGAAATGAGGACTTTTCTTTGAAAATTGGACGTCATTACTGCGACGCCGAGCTACACAGGTCGACAAAGCAAAGAATTTTTAATGAAACCTGCTTTAATGGAATTATTTTTTTATTCGTACTTATTTGTGTAATATATTATTTACTTTTTACGTGTTATGTTAAAACAATTAAATAAGTTTATTGTATCCAAGTCACAGATTACTTATAAATAGTACCTTAAGTAACTGTTAGACGATTGTGTTAGTCAAAACTAATCGTCTAATAAGACGATTGTGTTTTGTTTGACTAACTGCGAGGAAATACCAGCCAAATAGTTTTAAGGCGTAACTCATACCTACTCAAAAAGATAACTAATTACTTTATTAAAGATAAAGTACTATTTATTTATAGTACATTACGATATTAGTGCGTTATAACCAATACGCACGTATATCGTACGACGTTTTTTAACACATTTGCAAGGAAACAGAAAAAATAACATTTTATATTTTGTTCATTTTTAATTATTGAAACAGTTAGTGAAATTACAATTATTAAAATGATACGTAGTTGTAGTTGGTTTTTTAATTATGTTATTATTGTTATTACTATTCATAATGTCATTGTTTTGTGTTAGGGTAAATGTTGGAGACGACGAAACTTCTCGAAAGGCGGCAGAAGAGCATTGTAATTCGTCATTAGTTGTAAATAAAAAAGTATCATCAGTAGAAGTAGAGGGGCGCGGCTCAGGGCAAAACTTCTTCGTTTGTGGCTCCAAATTTATTGTCTGAGTTATTTTGGCACTTATATTTGCTTTGTTTTGGATGGAATCTTCACATAAGATTCTGCTACTGCGTTAGAACGCCACCCGCCATGCCGCTTTAAAGTCAATATATCATCCCCTCCTGAATCAACAAGTAATGTAGCTGCCGTTCTTCTAAAACTGTGCCCTGTACAACAATCAGCATCCGGCAATCCTAAAAACTTGGCGACTTCCTTTGGCATGGCACCGAATTTATTTATGCCAATAGGTTGCGCAGTACATTTACCTTTTTGGTAATTCTGAAAGAAATGATTATTTTTTGTCTTAGTCGTATGCAGAGCTTCATATTTTTTGACCACGTCATAAAATGGGACGTCGATAATAAAAGATCGGGGTATTTTGTTTTTAGTGTTTGGGATTTTAACTAAAAGCATTTTGCCTTGATTTTCAATGTCTTTTGTGGTAATATTGTGAAGCTCTTGCCGTCTACATGAACCATGAATACTAAATATTAACACAAACTGAAAAGAAATAAAAATGTGTTAGATAAGGTATAGGTACTTAGCTTACAGACGGTCGTTAAAAAATATGTAAAAGAGTATGTACAGTAGGTAGATCAATACATAAAATAAGGAGGCAAACTGAAACAAAGGTTGCCAGGTACTGGCTATCTGGAGCATCTTTTAGAAACTTTTCGACGTCATTTGATGACAGTACCTTAGATTTTTTCTTTATAAAACCATCAGAGCGTCTCTTCAAAAATGCAATGAGATTTGTATATAAATCAATATCGACACCATTTTTCATCTTGAGGGTACTTTTCAGCATAGAATATGTTGTCCACAACGAGCTAGGCTTATATTTACTAGCTAGTTCATTAAAATACGCCAAAACTACATTTTCGGAAAATGACTTGGCATTTTTCATGTTTTTCCACTTCAAGAAATTTTCATACGTGGTTATGTATCTGTCCTTGGATATTGACGGCAGCAAGCTGTCGCATGCGGTTCGCGCTTCTGTTAGTATATCCGGTGAAGTAATATATTGCTCATTTTCATTATTGAAAGTTGTCATTTTTACCGACTTCAAAAGGAGGGAGGTACTTAGATATTCACAATACAAGTACAAAGAAAAGAAAATTTAAAAAAAATGGCGCGAGGATTATTTTCTGCCGTGGCTGCGTGCAAATGTTGGCAAAGATGCTAGAGCATGCAGCCAAGTTTTTAAATTACCGAATAAACTGTTTTATTTTTTATTTTAAATAAACTCAATCTGTGAATGCACACTGTATACTGACTGGCGCAGCGCGGCGATTAGTTCGAAATTTGAATAGCAACAGCGCGCTGCTCACTAGCTGGAGTCGTGCGGCAGCGATCAGTTCCATATTTGAAATGGCAAATAATACTGTTATGGGATTGGTATGGACTATAACTTAAATATTTGCTTCGCTAGATTATTTGCTAGATTAAGGGATAAGGGGAGGGGTGAGTGAGGGGAAGTCAAGTACAAGGTTAAGGTCAAATAAAAGGTTAAAGTCAAATACAAGGTCAGATACAAGGTCAGACACAAGGTCTGATACAAGGTCAGCTACAAGGTCAGATACAAGGTTAGATACAAGGTCAGGAGGTCTACTCCGAAAGTCAAAGTTTCGGCCCGATCAATTGGGCCATTTCCTACTCCGAAATACATTTGTTCCAAAGTTCGGTCCGACCGAACAATCAATGACGTTTCTCGTATCGGAGCTTACTCCGAACGCGCGTAACACGATCAAAGTTTCGAATTTGACATAAGATTTCACGGGAGAACAGTGTCAAAATTCACGATAACAAATTAGGTGCCTTTTGTTCGTCGCAAGTATCGGAAGTGAGAAATAGTTTCGATAAGGTGTATTGAATACAACATTAATAAGTGAAATTGTTGATGTGAAGTTATTAAATCTAGACAATTACATTTATATCTTAGTGCAAGCAATGGCAGCAAGACTTTTTCTTCTACGAGCGTGTCTTGAAGAAGAACGTTTGGTACGCAGGAGACGCCGTCGACACTTAAGAGAGAGATTTGACCTGCATAAAATTTCCGACTTAGAGTTTATTAATAACTATAGACTTAGTCGGGAATTGTTTCAAACTCTCTGTACGGAGATAGGACCTCTTTTGCGCCCGAAAAGGAATAGTCGGAATTGATCCCGTAGTCAAGGTATACTATAGTATTTATTATAAGTAGGTAAATAAGCAATAACATTAAATAAATTTGATATGGTGATACTGAAGTACAATTACGATTTTCAGATCCTTACAACACTTAATTTTTACGCACGGGGAAGTTATCAGGGTTCCGTGGCCCAAAATCTGGAAGCACCTATGTCCCAGCAGTCCGTGTCGAAGTGTATAAGAGAAGTGACTGCTGCAATCAATACGCCTGCTATCCTGAGGAAGTATATAAAATTTCCTCAGAACCGGGTAGAAAGAAACACAATTAAGAGGAAGTAAGTTTAGAATAATAAATAATAGAGGAGCTCGGTGGCGCAGTGGTTTAGCGCCTGGCCCAGCGATTGCGTAAGTTAAGCAATGTTCGCAAGGGTCGGTCATGGGATGGGTGACCAAAAATTTACTATCTCGAACTCCTCCGTGCTTCGGAAGGCACGTTAAGCCGTTGGTCCCGGCTGCATTTGCAGTCGTTAATACCCACCAATCCGCATTGGGCCCGCGTGGTGGGTTATGGCCCGTCCTCCTTATCCACCCATAAGGAAGGCCTGTGCCCCAGCAGTGGGGACATCAAAAATGGCTAATGGACAAGTTTAGAATAGGTTTTATATGGTTGATAACCTTAATTTATTTTATAGGCAATTAACTTTTATTTATTAACAAATGTTTTCATTTACAGATTTTATGAACTTCATAATATCCAATCCAATAGGGATCGTGCGACCAGACAAAGATGAAGAACGTTATTTCAACCGGAAGTATTTTCATTCTTTGAATACTCAAGTTGTAAGTATACCTATGATTTAATGACAGACGAGCATTAGTAAATGTAAGGTAGTTGTTTTCTTTTGTATTAAATAGGTTTCTTTCTTTTAGATATGTGACTCAGAGTGCTATATCCTAAACGTCGATGCCTCATATGGTGGAGCCACACACGACTCTTTTGTTTGGGCAAATAGTGACATCAAAAGCCATCTGGAGAATCTCAATGAAGATACTACATTTTTATTAGGTATATTCTGATTTTATTTTTTATCAATTTTACGTGCCATTTTGTTATAGATACTTACTTAGGTTAAACTTAGGTTTCACCTGTTAAAAAAAAATATTTTACATGTGATTCAGGGTATGCTTTGAGAGAGTATCTGATCACACCTGTTGAAAAGGTACCAGAAGATACCCCAGAAGGTCGATTTAACTCGATGCATAAACGTGCACGCTCCACCATTGAGCGCACATTTGGGATATTGAAAGGGAGATGGAGATGCCTTCTCGCAGCTAGACAGCTTCATTATAAGCCAGAAACAGCAGGAAAAATAACAATAGCCTGCTGTGTTTTGCACAATATGTGCATACAGGCTAGATTGGAAACTCCTGAGCTGACAGAAGATGAAGTGCTGAAACCAGCCGGCAGGTTACGGGCCACGCTGCGCAGTCTTCAACTGAAGCTCTGCGACGTGGACAGAGGGCACGGGCAAGATTAGTCCAGTTGGTGCAACGTTAGTTAATAAATAATAAATAAAAATTATAGGATACTAAAAATATACTTTTTATTAATAGATTTTGTGTATAAACATAATGATGATCGTTAAGTGTTTTAATAATAAACTATTTACAATGTACTGACCTTAGAATAATAACACCTAGAACGATAGTTCTCTACAAAGCGCGTTGTCAAAAGTGAGGCAACTAAAACAGCCAAAATGGCTCCGTTTTTAGATTCTTATTCTACATTATTACCTAATCATACCGATTAAGTACAAAACAGTTTCAATTTTCTTACATTTATAAGACTAGTTACTATATTATTGGGTTTCAGTTACGATTAGTTAACGTATGAAGGATATAAATTTGAAAACTTAGCCATTCTGGCTTGGTATTAGTTGCCTCACTTCGCATACGAGGACACGGCTTCTAGGTGTTATTATTCTAAGGTACTGACGTGTTTCATATTAATGTAGGTACATCATTTATACATACGGTTTTTACCATACTTGCAAGTATGGTAAAAACCGTATGTATAAATGATGTCAATACAAGTTTTTATTGGGACACAATTCCTTTTACATTAAGTCTGCTGATTGCTTTTGGAAATTATATAAATATGTAATAAAATTATTATAGGTATTATAAATATGAAATCTGCCTAATTTTAATTTGCTACAGTATTTATTATACTAACCTAAGTATAACATTATTCTTATCATTGACAGTTCTGAACTTTTTTTTAAATAAATGTGTTGATAGACAATTTTTTTTAAATCAACGCAAGCCTAAAATAATATTGTTTCCAAATTTTAAGATTTAGGTAAAAATTATTAAGTGATCTCTCATACATTTTGTTACGAATATTTTATTAGGATTATCAACTAACAGAGTCATTCAAATGCTAAAAGAGAAATACACATTTCCTACAATAATCATAACTTAACCAACAAAACAATAAAAAAATAGATTTTTACGGTACCTATCAAACTCAAAATATTTTAATTTAACATTTTTAACCAAGTAAAAAAATAACAGATAATATCAAATAAAGTTGGTCATCGGCGCTGTTGTGCAATTTCTCTCAATATCGCACGCAGTTCTGCAAGGAATACTTGTAAAGTATTGTTGATCTGTGTCAGGAATTCAACCACCGAGGGTTCCTTACAAAGTTGGTACTTAAATAAAGACTATATTTTTTATGAATTAATAACAAATGTATAGTTTTCAGACTTTTACTTGGGGACCTATTTTTGAATCTCCAAACATTTGAGTCAAATGTCGAACGGAAATCAGTAGAAAAGAGCGCTTGACGCCAGTCGAAGGATTCAAAATTAGGGTCCCTGTACTTGTAGTGTTGTAGTATAAGACGATATTACTTTCCAAATTTCATAGTTCTAGGTCAACGGAAAGTACCTACCCTACCCATTTTAATCCCCTTGAGTGTCGATATATTATGACTAGTGACATACCATCTTTGTCATGGATGTTTTATAAAATTAAGAAATTGTACCCAGTCATTCAAGCTCAAAAGTATAGACTCTATAAGTACCATAGTGGTTGTACAAAAGCAAAATAATATTATTTTTCTTTTATACATACCTACCTAAATTACAACATATTTGTGTATTATCTAGTCACTTAACATTTTTTTAATTATATCAATGTTATACAGGGTTATTTGTAAAACACCAACAACCTCGCAGGAGTATCTACTCCTGCGAGGTTGAATAATAAATTTTAGCAATCATAATATAAATATTGGTTATACAGGGTTATTTGTAAAACACCAACAACCTCGCAGGAGTATCTACTCCTGCGAGGTTGAATAATAAATTTTAGCAATCATAATATAAATATTGGTTATACAGGGTTATTTGTAAAACACCAACAACCTCGCAGGAGTAGATTACTAACATAATAAACAACAACATTTGTTCTACGACTTTTCCGAAAACCGACAAAAAAAATTTGACTCTCCATACAAATGTCCCGAAAAGCTGATCGAGTTTTGTATGAAAAGTCGATATTTTTATAACTGTATTCGGAATAGTCGTAGAAAAAATGTTGTTGTTTATGATGTTAGTAATCTACTCCTGCGAGGTTGTTGGTGTTTTACAAATAACCCTGAATAACCAATATTTATATTATGATTGCTAAAGTTTATTATTGTCATAAGTTCATAGGTTACACTTACATCTTTGTGTAGGTTCATTGGGAAGTTGTTCATTGGATGTTGCTGGCATAACTGGCCGAACCGGCTGGCTTCCAGTGCCCGAGGGTTGCAGTGATTCTGTAAATTTTAAAATGGCAATCATATAATAAGTTCTATATTTAACAAAATGAGTAAAGTATTATTTTTATTACTGTGATAATTATTTTTATCATAACTAATATTATAAATACGAAATTAAGTTTGTTTATATTATTCTAATAAGTTTTGTTAACAATAATGTCAAATAAATAAAATATACAGAATTTCATATTCTTCTTTATTTTAGATTAACTTTTGTTTGAATAAAAATACTGTTACTTGAAATAATATAGTACTTATGGCTAAACTTTTCTATAGTGAGTGGTGCAGTGGTCAACATGCCGCTTACCACGCAAAAGGTTCCGGGTTCGATTCCCGGCCGGGCAGAAATTGAAACGGTGAATTTATTATTATTATTATAGTGGTAGGTACTAACTTACCATTTATTACAAGGAATTCCCTGATCATTTGAGACTCGGGCTCTATTTGACTGGAAGGGGTTGGCTGCTGGGATGGTGGCTAACTTTCCTGTAATAAAAGAAATGGAAAGTGAAATTTATATCACTAACACTAGATATTTACATTTTCTAACAATATACCTAATTAGGCATTTAAGTACAATAAATAGCTTTGACTATTACTCACATATAAAAACAAATTTTTTAAGATTAAGTATAGAAAAAAATTGCTGATGGTCATAGAAAAAACATATAAAACATTATTAGGTATCTTAGGAGTCACTTATTTTTGAATAATCTGGTATAAAATATATAAAAAAATACCTCCACAAAAGCTGGAACTCTCGCCGTTGTTTGAGGCTCCCCAAAACCATCTCCCATAATGGTCATGACCCTTAGGTCCCATCGAGAGAGCTGTGGCGCTGTCGATAGGCCACCACCAGTAGCATTTGCAGACCGGCGAGAAGCAGCTACATTTTTTTTTTGCCAGATATTTTTTATCTGTCCAAACCTTAAAAACAAAATAAAATGTCACATACAAAAATCACAAATGAAAAATAGCACTTTTATTGCATTAGCTACTTGCTTGAAAACTTACCCGTTGCCATTGTTGCACAGTCTTTGTACAACCACCCATTGAATTAAGGGTTGTGCAAATTTCATCCCAAAGGCGCTGGGTTTGCAATCTGCCCTCCACATTCCTCAGCAGACCACGAGCCAACTCCCGATGCTCCTCAAGAAAATTGAGGAGCATTTCTATTTGTTAAACAGTCGGGGCCGACATTTCTTTAGACTGTTTTAAAAGCGACACTTCGAACAAATTCCCGAGTCTAACTGAATACAAACAAACTTCTAAACCGTAGAAAGTCATGTTTTTAACAAAAAAATGAATCTTTCTACACTTTGGTATACTTAAGTGGTGGACCATGAGGATAAGGGTTTACAATCGTCCGTAGATTTTGTATGCAGCTGCTGCGTTCGGAATCACGTACGTACGGAATTCCGTTGCGTGATTCCGTCTGTGTGTGGCCGGCCTTAATAATGTTGCAAGTAGGTAATTGTGATTATTTATTTGTGGAATTTTCCTTGCAAGTTTGCTCTAAAAAACATTCAAGTGACTGGAATTTGCAAATAGTTTATATTTCAATCCAGTCCAACTAACTCCTGAGGGTTTAACAAGTTTTCCAGCGAACTTTTCCAGCATTCAAATATGTAAAAAGCATCTCAGGGGAGCGCACTACTCGTTATGTGCCCGCGAAGCGCGCGAATATAAAATGTCGGATGGCAAACGAACCATCGCGAGGGGCGGACGAATCAAGTCAATTGAACAACTTCTGAAACTTACAAATTTTGTGTTGTGTATTTTCAAATCGTTCCTATAAAAAAATCAAATGATTTAAATTGTTAAAATCAAAAGTAGGTAATATTAGCTTATTTAAAACCAAAAAGCACCATTTTGTTAATTTTTATTTGTCTAACTAATGCGATGTTCTATTTTTTTATAAGAGACCAGCCTTTCTATTGTCTAATTTAAAATCTATCGCAATCGCTTTCAGGATGTAACACATTGAAGCTTCTTTTTGGGACAAATAAAAACTTACCAAAGAAATGCAGCAATGTGTCACATCCATATGTCAAACGAAAGTGATTGCGATAGATTTTTTGAATTAGACAATTAGCCCCCAGCTTTTGCCTGCGACTTCGTTCGCGTGATTAAGATATTGTGCATTTAGTTTGAAAGTCACGGATTACCAATAGACCTCGGTATTTATCAGTAGACCTCATTTCACACATTTCAATTTACCCATAAAAATCCATGTACAAACTGGAACACTGTAGCACCTTGTATAACGGGAATTTTCCAAAACCTTTTCTATGTGCTCACCTACACCATGAAAGGTATCTACCCTCCAAAAATGGAGTCTCTACCTTCAGCTGTTAGGGCTCTACGATCAATCAGTCAGTCAGTGAATCAATCTATTTAGAGTTTTATACAGTGTTGCCAACTCTTATCTAAACTAAAACTGAAAACAAGCTTTCAAAATGCTGTAGAAAACTTTTAAACTCTACTTAAATAAATAAATCTACAGCTTTTCTTATTTTGTATTATTTAATAGCAGTAATCAACAAAACAACATAATAAAGTAAGAAAAATAAACTCGTATTGGTAAATCAACTTTGAATCTTAACAAATTTACATTTTTTCTACTAAAACTTCCTCGTCGTTTTAAATTTGATTTTAAGTTTCATTTTAATTTTAAAAATCGTACATATTATTATTATATTTCTTTAAATGATTATTAGTAGCATTGAACTCAAAACAATTTCTAATTTTGTATGTAAAGTGCCTTTTATGGGGGTGATAGATGATTTATTGACTTTATTATTGACTGTTACGTATGCCGTACCGTATGAATGAATGAATGAATGAATGAATGAATGAATGAACGAATGAATGAATGAATGAATGATATATTTATTTGCATTGATTTTGAGTATAAGATTTGGTGTTCTTAAAAAATAAAGTCCGTCAAAATCTACTTATAATAAAGCATGCAAAAATTTTAAATTACATTTACATTACATATATTTTCATTAGCTACTTACATGTCACTTTGCTAAAACCAAGTTGGTATGGGTTATGCAGCGAATAAAATAGATGACGATGGTACAATAAAGAAAAAAAACTGTAGATTTGGATGTCTGAACTAAAAACTGTGAAAATATCGGAAAAACTGTAGATCTACAATTAAAACTGTAGAGCTGGCTACACTGGTTTTATATCTAATACGTTAGTATCCTATATACTTATATCTCAATGATATTAGTGACGTAACATTCACACTATGAACTAGAAGTGATAAATTAATTTCATCAAAAACTTCCTTACATGGAGTATTATTCCAAAATGATTTGTCATATAAAACGCGTGGCTATTGTAAAATCGCGTGAAATTTTCAATGACAATTCAATCAATACGCTTTTACTATCTGACAATACCATCTTTAAATGCACAAAGGATACAAAAACACTTTGTCACCTCACAAATGGTCATCAACTGTCACCACAATAGGTGTTTACGTCGCAAAGTGTCACTCGGTGTGTCAACAGTGTGTCGGCACGCCCTGCCCGCGGGCGATGCAGTCGGCAAACAAAGGTGTCGGCTTGCACCGACGCCGACACATTGTGCCGACACCTCACATAGGTGGACAGTATGACAATGCTACTATCATTCTATATTTGCTAACTTGAAGACGGTTGCGGCCGAATCTGATAAAAAGCTATTGAAATTAAGATATTGTTAGATGATGCGGGTTTGAATTGTTGATATTCTTTTACAATAATATAGAATATTTTTACATAATACTGAAAAGTTTATATTTTTATTGTACTGTGATTTGTTTGATATAAGCTGCTATTTTAGTATGCGATAATTATCGACACAGATCTGAATAATTAATTTTGTTTATCTCAGATCAGTATGGTTCTATTCCAAGAAACAGAGACGTAGATTGTTGATATTATTCGGAGTTGATAATTTTGGTGTCGCAGGCTTTACAATAATACAAAATAGAAGTCTTTGGCTTTACAAATTAAGGCTAGACAACAACTTAAATATTAACCTCCATATCCATTTATATACTTGTATATTGAGAACAATGATATTTTAAACAATGTTTCAACCACCACGCGGATGATGACGCGGGTACAGCTTGTCATTAAATATGACACAGTGAGAATTAAGGAAATTATAGTTTTGTGAGGTAATTTTAAATAAAAAACCGGTCAAGAGCGAGTCGAACTCGCGCACCGAGGGTTCCGTACAATCATAATTGCACCATCAAACCCCACTGCAGAGTATAATAATAATATTTTCAACACACTTGCCCGTAAAGTGAGCCCTAATACATCGCTTTTAGGGCCATAAACCGAACTATAACAAACGCGCGCGTAACACTAGTTGGTCATAGAATTATCCCTACAAAGTTAAATAGGTACCTTACTGCAAGTTCTATGCGAGTAAACAGAGCATTTTCAATTTAATCGGGTAATACAGTTATTTTTTTAGTAACAACAAAGAGGTTTTATGCCGCTGAAAATTCATTTGCATTTTTGGAATAAATAAATGTGTATAGGTCCTTAATTAAGTCAAACAAATATTTATTATTATCAAATTATTTCTAATTTAAAATATTTTGTTATAAAATATTAAAATGTTAGCATTTTATCACCTAAATTTATAATTTTGAAGTAGGCTGTATGCTCACTAACCCCTTTGTTCGCAAAATACTCTTGCATTGGGCGTGTGAAAAAAAAAACCTGCGCGCCTTTTCTCATCACGATTATCATTTTGTTTTTGTCGTATTTGTTGCTGTGTGGTAAATTACTTTGTTTTTTCCTCGCAAATGTGTTGAAAAACGTCGTATGAAACTCGTGCGCTCTTACTTATTGCACACTCGGCTGAGTTACGCCCTCGCCTGCGGCTCGGGCTGCAACCCACAGCCTTGTGTGCAATAAGCAACCTAAGCTAACTTGTATCATAATGTACTATAGTATTGCAGTTTTATATCAGCGCCATCTCTTGACCGATAGTGGAATTAAATAGTTAACATTTTTAGAATTTGATTATTTCTGAAAAAGTGTGCTATATTGAACCATCGTTTTATTTTTCCTGTAATCTTTATATAAACTGCTATCACATAGAATTATTTCAGATTTTTCTCATTGCAAAGTTCGGAGATAAGGGGGGGAACGGTAATTTTTTTACATTTTTCATCATAAATCGAAAACTATGCGGCCTAAAGCAAAAAAATAAAATGATTAAAAACGTGCAAACGGCGCTCTTTCATATGATACCCCACATGCCCTAGTAGCCCCACTTCGAATTTTTAAGACCCCTTTTCAGTCCCTGTTGTAAAAAAGATATTTATTTTTTTATTAATTTCTTTTTTGCAAAATAGTTGGGCAAATGTCATCTTAAACTATTCCAAATTTCAAGTTGATACCATTAGTAGTTCTCGAGATATCCAGCTGTGACAGACAGACAGACAGACTGAGTCACACCATAAGGGTTCCTTTTTACCATTTTAGTACGGAACCCTAAAAACGAAACAAGGTGAGAGCTAAGTATATTAAAGTTCTGCTTAATTTAACACGCAACAGTTAATGGTTGACAGCACAAGTGTGTTTTAACGGAGGGGCGATTGTTCTCGTCAAGGAAGTGAAGATTCAAGATTTCAAGCTTGACCTGTGTCGTGGCATTGTGCTGAATGTGGGCCAGGGAAACTCTGACGGTGAATTGGCGGCGAATCAATTAGTGTTTTCGCTTGCAATGCAACGTACTTATTTATACGTAAAACTGCAGTTTATAAAAGTCTTATTTCAACTGATGTCAATCGTTTTTTTGGACTTTGAGAATTTATTTGGATCACTTCTTGACTTCCTAACTATCCTAACTAAACTAAAACAATACGAAAAAATGGCACCTCAAATAGCTTCCCACTTACAAACTAGGCGCTTATTTTGTGCATAATGACCTCTTATTTTGTACAAAAATACATTTTTTATCATTTACTTTGTACAAAATAAGCGCCCAGTTTGTAAGTGGGACGCTATTTGAGGTGCCATTTTTGAGACTGACCGGACATCTAGGCCCTAGGGTATTCTTGATCGAGGCTCTTGAAAATAATCGCATAAATGGTGTCCTTTGGCGCAACGAGCTCGTTTTTCAGCATTTTCCATGACATTACGAAGTGTAGTGAGCTCTATAGCGGCTATTTCATAAAATTGAGAAATTGGTTAAGCTGCACAATAACAGAATGATTTTGTACCCTGTACCCAAAGATTTCTATGACACATGGAAGTCTTTGCCTGTACCTACCTCCATGTTGAGCAAACGATTCGAACGCGCGCTTTTACAAGTCAATCTGACAACGCACTTTAAATGGGCCACATGTTACACGGTAGAAGTGCCAACATCTCTGTTAACTTGCATAAAATAAAATAAAATAAAAAGCATTATGTATCAGTCACGTACCGTATTATCTGTGCATGTTCAAGGTAAGTATCTACTTAGTATATTTATTTATGTTAACTAGTCTTTTATGTAAAAAACAACAGCATCTCGCCGAATTGTAAAACAATTAAAATTTTATATATGTAGGTAAGTAATTTTTTAGGTAACTATTAGCCATTAGTATGCCATTATAATGTGTTGTTTCTAGTTTTCTATTTACAGCAGTATTCATTTATTTCTTTAAATAACTATACTTACCTATAGGATAGGATCGGAGCTCGGTGGCGCAGTGGTTTAGCACCTGGCCCAGCGATTGCGTAAGTTAAGCAACGTTCGCAAGGGTCGGTCATGGGATGGGTGACCAAAAATTTACTATCGCGAACTCCTCCGTGTTTCGGAAGGCACGTTAAGCCGTTGGTCCCGGCTGCATTTGCAGTCGTTAATACCCACTAATCCGCATTGGGCCCGCGTGGTGGGTTATGGCCCGTCCTCCTTATCCACCCATAAGGAAGGCCTGTGCCCCAGCAGCACCAGCAAACATCAAAAATGGCTGATGGACTTACCTATGTAGATTACCTAATCACTGACAGTCATTTTACAACATTGATTTGAAAGCGCCGACATTTTTTTAGTTTTTTTTTTTATACACAACGGGGTAGTGCTTGGTCTTCATCTCACCTGATGTTAAATGACGATAAGGCCGAAGGTGGAAGCGCACTACACCCGGAATACTGGCTATCTTACCTCTAACTGTCGGAACACAACAATTTTTAAATTGTTGTTATGGCGTTAGACTTAGGTAAGATGGTGGTAGCTAGCCAGGCGGACTTGAAATATGCCCTACCACCAAACAAACCGAATACAAATTGTACCCCCCCTGGGAATCGAACCCGGGACCTCTGCGTCTTACACGGGTGGGCGAACTACTAGACCACAAAGGCGGTTAAAAACAAACATCTGAAGCAAGTAAATTTCTCTTTATTGAGACATGGAATTATATCCAGGAGCAAAACATACTTAGTCCTTACACCAAAACATCTCAATAATTTGATAACAAAGCAAAACTGCCAACGTTTTCGTCTTTGTTTTTACCCACGTCATAGCTTCCACGGTCTATAATTGTTGAACTCAACTAACTATTAGTTGAAAGGAGGAAATAGCTTTTTACCTCACTTGTGCTTGTGTTCCCGTTAAATGCGTGGAGCGGAGGGCTCGCCAAGTCGCTCGCGGCTCCAATTCCTCCGGCGATTTGCGATTCCCGAAGAGTGCTTCGGTGGAGGGCCCTCGTCACAACCTCCCCCCCCCCTGCGCCTTCTGGAGGAGCTTCGAGAGGCACTCTTTAATCGGCCATCGTCTTCCACGTTCCGTGGTTACAAATTGTTTGATGTCCAATATAGGTCTATCTCTATGTTGAGTTGTATTGGCTAAGGAATCTCAATTAATTCTTTATTTTAAGGAAATTAAATATTTTCAATTCTGAATCTTATTTTGATTGACCGCTTTGTCAAAATTTTAACTTTTAAACTTTCTAGTTGCAATTAATTGGATTAAAATCACAGGTACCGCACATCTAGTCAGCCCGTGACCACGCTAATGCAACTTGGTCGAAACAACGGGAAAAGGTAGGCGTTTAATCACTTATGTTTTAGTTTAAACGCGTTTAAACTTGCCCATATTAATACCTACGCGATAAACAAGTTTTTCTTAACTTATAGAAAAATTGGTTTATGTGCGTTAATAGGTATCTGCATGGTATCCGTTTTATTGTAGAACGAAAGAAAAACATTTATTGGCCTCAACGTATTGTACAAACAGATACAACTTAAACTATCGGCCTTTAGATTTCCACCGAACTCTAGATTTCCATGCAAAAAATATAACTTATTTTTATCAATTTAGTGCTGATAGTTCTTAATATTTTGACAAATGAAGTAAGTTTGGAGCATCGGGTCCATCTCTGCTCTATTTTTTTTTTTAAATTCAAATCACTATCTAATGCCTCTTTTTATTAGGGTTCCGTAGCCTAAATGGCAAAAAACGGAACCCTTATAGATTCGTCATGTCTGTCTGTCTGTCTGTCTGTCTGTCTGTCTGTCTGTCTGTCTGTCTGTCTGTCTGTCTGTCCGTATGTCACAGCCACTTTATTCCGAAAGTATTAAGACTATACAGTTGAAACTTGGTAGGTAGATGTATTCTGTTAACCGCTTAACAAATTTAATACAAAAATAAGAAAAATAAAAGATAAAGGGGGGGCTCCCCATACATGGAACTGAAACTGAAAAAAAAATTTTTCTTCAAACCAACACGTGTTGGGTGTCTATAGATAGGTCTTTAAAAATGACATTGAGGTTTCTAAGACAACTTTTTCTCCAATTCAACCGTTTGAAAGATATTCACCGCCAAAGTGGTAAAATGTGTGTTCCCCCCCCTTTTACTTTTGAAATAAGAGAGTGGAAAATCTAAAAAAAAATATATGCTGTAGATCTTAATAAACACTTTCAACCAAAATTGGTTTGAACGAGATATAGTAATTAGTTTTTGAGATATAGCACATTTTCCAAAACCGCAAATATAACTTTGTCATTCATACCAACACTGTGAAAAACAAAGTAATTTTTGCAAACGAAAAATGATAGGTGGTATTAAATATGGTATGGTATAAGCTAATTACGGAACCCTAGGGCGCGTGGCCCGACACGCACTTGGCCGGTTTTTTTATGGCCCCTTATACCTACCTTAAAGTGGCACACTCAACTATATTAAATTTATTGCTAGTTAAGAACATAATGTATCGAAAAGCAGCCACTTTAAGCACTTTTGCCTACTATCTACTTCACAACAAATTATATTTTACAGAGCATTAGAACCTTAGTTTCAATCTGTACATGTGAACTTTGGATTCATTATGTAGGTTATTATTATGTTAGGTACATAATGAATCCATAACTTTAATTAAGATGAGGGCGCCACTTGAGGTAGGTATATAGTCGTGTTAATATATCCTGATGGGACAAATCCACCCTGTTTGATTTGCATCCACTGAGTGGATTAGGCGCGCCCCTGGCGGCGGCTCATGAAAAGCGCGAGCAGTGATTCAGCGCGCCATTGCACGCGATCGGTTGCCCGCGCCCAATCCTGAACCGATTTATTTACGCTGACTGTTCACTACTTCTAATTTTTATTTAGGGAGCTCTGAGGGCCTATTGCGAAAAAGAATCACGATAGTCGGACGATGTTCGTTGATCTATTTACTTGATTTTGTACCTTATACATGAGTTAATAATGTCACGGAGTGGGACGAAAGTCGTACGCATATCGCGATGCTTATTTGTAATAGGCCCTCTGTTTGCAAAACATGACGCTCTCGCTCTAGAAACGTAGACATATTTTATTTCCCTTAGTTTGGAATATCACTTCTCTAATCTTGTCACCAAACGAAAAAGTCTCGTTTGCTACGAAAAAAAGCCCTCAGAATCACGTGGTCATCTTCCTAACGTTGTCTTCTTCCCAAAGTCGTCACTTTCCTAAGGGTCACCTTTCCAAGTGGTCAGTTTCCTAAGTGGTATCTTTCCTAAGTAGTCTCTTTCCTAAGTGGTCACATTCCTAACTAGTCATAGCTCTTCACCAGTACGACTTTATGCTTTCGTAAAATATAAGAATAGTAGAACTTAACTACTAATAGCTATTGGTTTTGTATGGCGAATATTGTCAACTTTCAGATACTTAGGGCCTGGGTCACACACAGTATAGCACTATCTTTGGGCTTAATGGAACAACAGACTATTAAACAATCTGCCGAGTAAATTGAATTGGAACTAAGCCGAAACTTGTGAAACAGCAGGTCTACTACATATAAAGAATCCCGATAATCGGATGCAATTCGTTAAATTTACGATATTGAACCTTATTCGTGAGTTAATAGTGTCACGGAGTGGGACGAACATCGCCCACTTATCGTGATTATTTTTATGTAATAGGTCTGAAAGCCCTAACCAGAACTAATAATCAATCCACAGATAGGGGTAGGTCTGACCTAGTTTAGTTGATAGGCAACACCTAGGAAACTGTCGATAATTCTTTATTAATATCAAACGTTGCCTAGTTACTAATCTAGATCAGCCCCCCTACTCAAATGGCCAACTTTCTATTCGTTTGAACACTACGCTTAGTTTTAAAGCTTAAATATGAGCAATAGATGATTAAATCACATGTCGCAAACTTATGTAGATCACAGACTTCGATGTATTGTATGGAATTGGCAAGCTTACGGCACGTAATTTTATAGTTTACTATGCGCGCCAAATAAGAATAGTATCGACAACTTCACGTCACTGGACAATTTTGTTATTGCTTGGTAGAATTGATAACTTTATAATGTATAGGATGTGCATAAAAAGAAACAAAATATATAAAAATATGTTTTTTATTATTGCTGGCATCGATCAGCATGGCAAACGATCATTGGATTTTTTGCTGGCAGTACAAAATTGACCAGTGACGTGAAGTTGTCGATACTATTCTTATTTGGCACGCATAGTACTGCTTATTTTAAAGTTTTAAGAGTAAGTGTAGCATTCAAACGAATAGAATGTTGGCCATTTGAGTAGGGGGGCTGGCCTATGCGTTTCTGTGGATTCTGACAATTAATAATAGTTTATGAAACTGATGCATAATGAGTGTTTTGATACCTAGTTATGTGCAGTTACGTAGACTACTTTATCTACATTCATACAATTTGGGATTGAACCTAGTAAATAAAAGATCAAAGTTTTTTTTTTAATTTTACCTATCCATGAAAATAAAGCATATACCTACGTGTTTATACAATATTTTTCGAAATCATATACACATCAACTTTGTCTAGGGATACAGGTGTTATTTTCATACAAACGAGGTAAATTTGAAGCCTTGGTTTTCTGCCAGAGATGTACCGTGCTGTAATCTGATGATGGCCATCCAGGGACTGATTGGAATAGATTCAGATCGCTATACACACCCAACTGATCTGATCAGCTTTCTAAAAGATTAATGGGTTAGAGTTCTCAGTTTGAGGATTTTCATACATTTTCATGCTATTTTCGCGGTTTTTTTAAACATGTCTATTACGTTTTTAGAATGCTGGTCAGATCAGTTGGGTGTGCTTTAGCGATCTGAATCTCCTTTTTTCACTCCCTGGATAGCCGTCATCAGATCATAGCTCAGTACATCCTGGCATGACCCCAAGGCTTCAAAGTAACCTCGTTTGTATAAAAATAACACCTGGTATCCCTAGACAAAGTTGATGTGTGTATTTAGAACATTACATCATTGTGAGTGTAGCTGAGTGAAGATAAAACACATTTCATCACGTCATTACCCAATTAAAAACTTTTGGAATAACAAAGGTGATAAAAAATCATTTTTTCGAAGCTGCCAATCGACCCAACTCACGGCCCATTATTCCGATCCACTAAATAAATAATTTCACTAAACTGTTGAATCGGGCGATGATGTAATTAAACCATTTGGTAATAGCTTATAATAAACGCAACATAATTGTGTAATATCCCGGTTTTGCTCGCATTGTGTCCAAACCGATGCGTCATCGTGATGGGAACTTGAAATTGTATAATTATAAATTAGAAATTGACGCTATTTTTATGACATTAAGGTTCAAGCTAGTAAAAAGTAACAGCTATGTAAATAATTGAAGGGTTTCATTGTGTCAGCTTGTTGCAACTGACTGATTTCTATTGTGAACGACAGAACAACCATTCTTTCACTGAATAGACAAAATGAAACGCTGATTGATAAATAATAATATGTCAGTCAATAGATTGTTTCATATATTACAAAATACTATAAATAATTTCATAGATCCTTTAAATA
Source organism: Agriphila geniculea (assembly GCA_943789525.1). NCBI lineage: Eukaryota > Metazoa > Arthropoda > Insecta > Lepidoptera > Crambidae > Agriphila > Agriphila geniculea. Next base: position 3,436,610 of record OX038884.1, on the reverse strand, counting down.
ATTATTCAGTATATATGATGAGTTTTCTAGTTAGACGGTTCCAAATTATGAAATGTAAGCATTCCTCTTATTATTCCGTAAGGCTTGATTTTGTACAATAGGTATATCAAAACTAGCTGTATAAACTAACAACAAAAACTAAATGTGCACTAAATTGTTACTAAATAGCCACCAAATTTTACTAGCCTCCAGTTTTAGTGTGCACTCAGTATTTTGGTGGAGAATAGTACATTACAGCCGAGAACGGGAAGTTAGCGATTGCATTGTCCGGCTCGGGCTTTAATCATTCGAGGCAACGCAAATATCTTCCAGTACATGGCTTGTATAGAGAGCTTTTCTCAAGAAATGCGAGGAAATTTGGTTTAAATTTTTATTTTTTATTTTTTTTACTTTTACTGAAAATGTAAGTAAAAATAAAATTAAGTATTGTATTGTAAGTAAATTATGACTTTAAAAAATTTAAGAATAAGAATAATTATTTTGGACAATGTAACAACTTTTTTAATGTAACCTTATGACGTTTGACATAGAATTGAAAGAATGCGTGCTGCAAATATCGTCAAAGAGGATGTAATAAAACAGATACTTCGGTCGGAGTTATTTTATTGAGGAAATACATGTAAAATAATTAATTTATTCTTTCTTACAAAAAGGATCTAAGAAAACTGAATTTCTTAGTGCTCATCACGGTTAGTTCAGAGCCATCACGCCTAATATTAAATTGGTAAGTTTGGATAGACTAACATACACGTTACTAACATAATAAGTGATATCTTGGTTATAAAGCTGTTGGGTTATAAAGTTAACGGGAACGGAAACGGGAACGGGACAGGAACGGGGAATAGGAACGGGAACGGGAACGGGACCTATTAATATCTCTGAACCCAACTTTTCATTAATTATACCAATTAGAATTCAATATTCATAACTAAGACTGGACAACGTCTGTCGGGTCAGCTAGTTCAGTATAAAAATCTTAATATTTGATTGTGTCATCTAATTCCATCCATAGAATTTCTCTATTTAAAGCCCCAACATTTCACATAGCGAATGCAAAATAAATATGGTTTGTGAAGGGTGCCTGTTGAGGGGTCGGTAATGTCGTAATCTGGTTGATTGGCAATTCGGCGGGGGGACGGGTACGGCCGACGTCTCACTCAAAAATAGTAGTGTAACTTTTTTATGCAAAACTAGCTTTCGCCCGCGACTTCGTCCGCGATGACATTCGGAAAACCCCAGGGGATTTTTGATCGGTATAAAAGTATCCTATGTTTTATTTAATTCAGGCTATAAACTATCTGTGTGCCATTCCAAATCTGTCGTTTTTGCTTAATTGAGTAATAACAAACATCCAAACATATAAACATTCAAACTTTCACTACCTATAATATAAGTGGGATATCGATAAATTCCGCTCCTGTTTGTACCCGTTCTCGCCCCGTTCCCCAATTTGGACCCCCATTCAACATCAGCAATCAACATCCCTTAGAGCCTCAAAACGGCATCCATATCCATTTTTTTTAATGTTTGTTTAGCCCATTTGCCCTGTAGAGGGTTAACTTTCGGCAAATCACGAAAAACCTACATGTTTGCTTAGTTTTTAGAAGTACTACTACGAAGTTTTAAGTATTTATTATAATATTATTCTTCCATATACAATATGAACTCCATTTCACACCTTTAGGGGTTGAATCATAGCCACCGTATAGGCATCAACATCCCATAAAACCTCAATAATAACATCCGTATTCATTTTTGCGGTTCATTTACCCAGTAATCCAATAAGGGGTTGAGTTTCGGAAAACCGAGAAATACGCATTTGTTTATTTATTTTTAGAAGTACTCCTATGAAGTTTCAAGTCAACATGTCCGTTTAATATTTTTCTCTTTACAGAGTTTTGATCCCCATTTCATCCTTTTAGGGGTTGATGGACCATGGTTGTCATGTCACCGTCAAAATAAATGCCATTTTCGTAATCAACATTCCATAAAACTTCAGTATCGATATCCACGTCGATTAAGACTTTTTACCCCATTTGCTCCCTAAGGGATCAATTTTCAGAAAACCACGACATACGTGTTTCCTTATTTGTTTTTAGAAGTACTCCTACGAAGTTTCAAGTTGAAATGTTTATTTAATTTTTTTTTCATACAAACTTTGTACCCCCATTTAACGCCTTTTGGGGTGGAATTTCCAAAAATCATTTCTTAGTGGATGTTTTCACTATGTAAAGTATCTAAGTACAAAATTTCAAGTCTCTAGGTATAGTAGTTTGTGCTGGGCATTAGTCTGTCAGTCACCACTTCACTTTTATATAAGAGACAATTTTTGAAATAGTTTTAATTTTATTAAATTAAATTAATTCGTCATTCGTTGTTCAATAATGCAACAGTCCAATAAAGAGTCAATTAAATATACCTATCATAAAGTTGCAGTGAAGAACGATTTGGTGCTTTCAGTTATTTTATCTATGTAAAAGTCTGTATGAATCCCTCAGCAAGCAACGAAAGTTTGCTAACACTTTTCAATTGTATTAGGTCTTTACCTATGAAATTGCCGATATTTTGTCACATACAGAGAAAATAAAAACTTCTATAATTTAAAATTTTAACAAAATCGTGAATATTACATCGAATTATGATCATGATAGTTAACTATCAGTAAAAATAAAGTCCATATTTTAGCTTTCGTGACATTAAAAAAAAGATCTTGAAAGTGACTCTTTTTTTGTGAGCAAAAAAAAGGGTGACCGAAGGGGTTGTAACTTAACCAAAACTTATTTTTTCGCTTATCTTAAATGGAAATAAGTAAGCATAGTGTTCAAACATTAGTACATAAAAGTTTTGTTACATGAGTGTTCATGGTTGTTAAATGAACAAAGAAAATTCTATTATGAAAAATGCAACTTCTTGAAAAATCTCCATACAAATCGGCAATTTCATAGGTAAAGACCTATTATTTAGATCTCAAGCTATTTTTCCTCGAGCGCATCATTAGTACAAACACAGTTAAGTAAGCAATAGTCAGCCTCAATTATTACTATTACCTTAATGACAATTATTTATAAAAGTAAAACTCTGACAATAAAATATTCAACAAAGGAAATCACGTCTAATCCATTCTGAATATCTAAAAAGGGATCTGTTATTGTAATGTTTATTTACCTTCCATTTCAATATCGCAGGGGCATACAGCCGTTGAGAATTATTAAAATGGTTGATAAGCATTCATTGTTGGTGCCCTATTATGTAAACAAGTAAAATTATTATTTATGCGACGTGCTGATGTGGTCCGCCCACGGTAACACAACTCCCCATTAGGACGTGTCAGATCCCTGATAAATGTACATAAATAACAACAAAAACATTCCCCACACGCAGTCGTCGAATTTCATGATTATTATCCGTTCAAACGTAATTGTTAATTTTGACATGTTCCCAGTGGATTGTTTTTTTGGAGTTCGTTATTATGGTTTTATTAACACAAGGGATTTGTTAATAAATACTGTGATGCAGTTATTTATTCATTTTCATTTTACATGTTATTTGTGTTATAATAAAAATGAAACTGAAAGAAAAAATAGGTACATTTATTCACCTCTCAAGCTTGTGCGCTCACTAGACATGAAATAAAGCACTTTTTAACGGATACTGGGGCGGTTTTATTGAAAGTATTTTTTTTACGTCGGAAAAATAAAAATCAAACCAAATACCAATAAAATTAATTACCAAAGTAGTTTCAATATAACCGCGCTAATTAAGTTAAAAATTATTTTATTTCATAAGTATATTTCCTTTCATTTTACACAAATAAAATGATAATTATAATTTGACATTCCCTTATTTTATCGTATAAAAATATAAGATATTTAAGTAGGTACCTATTGGAGATTGTTTTCTGCAATGACGGCTTTTCACAATGACAAAAAACTGTAGGCTTGATAGAATTTTTATTGAAGGTTGACTAGTATAGAATGCTTTTAGCATTAAGTCCGCCTTTGTACTTATAGTGTTGTGAAATATAGTTTAATAAATAAATAAAATAAATAAATATGGCGTTGATAAAAATGTGTGTCAATCAAGAAGCTTGTGTCAATGTGATTTTTTTACTTAGCTTCGAAGAGTATCAACACCATCTGGTGAGGCAAATAGTTACTATTTTTATTTTTTAAATGCCACTTTGAAAAGCCCTTATTGATTTTAATTGCAAATTAAATTCGTAGCAGCCGTAGCACGAGTCACGTAGGTAGCGCGTAGCAGATGCTACGAATATTTTTAAAGACTACGAACTTGCCTACGTCGATAGGCGCATATCAGCCAGTCAACAAACAATGAACTTCAGGCTTGCACGTAGTAGGCTTCCATTTTTTTACAAGCGTCAAAAAGTCTTCACATATTTATCAGTTTTGATATTTTATCTAATATCACATCGAGCGTCGAGCTAAGAGGCTGATTGGTGACAATGATCTGACCCCGAATTACGTAAGTCTGAAATCGATTGAAAGCGCAGTAACATTGCTGCTTTAAGTAAGATAGTCGTCACATTGGTTCTTAACTAAAGCAGCAATGTAACTGCGATTTCTGTCAGAGTTGATTGCAACTAAGTTACATAATCAGCCCCCTGGTCCACCGAAGGCTTCAAAGTTTAGAGCACCGACGAAGGGTAGCCTGCTTATCAGTCTTCTATAGGTTACATTTCAGGGAGTGTGCTCAGGAGTTACACAACCTCATGCCTCCTTCCCCGTTTCATCTTCGGACTACCAGACGCAGGGCGGCTTTTCATCCTTATGTTGTTGATATTCCACGTACCCGCACGAAACACTTCGGTTTCAACTTTTTAATTAGAACAGCTAAGATGTGGAATGACCTCCCTGTGTCTGTATTTGTCATTACTAGTCATTAGTGCTACATAAAGCTCTATTTCCTTAAGTAAACTCACTCTAAAGAGTTAATTTTTGAAGTAGGTACCTACATCTTTCATACAACGAATTAAAGTATTCGCATGAGAATCATAATTGATGATCAAACGAACTTACCTGTACGTGAAGTTCGATCATAATTATACTTCGGTGGTCGTCCTCAATATTATTAATATTCACACTTGTAGTATCGCTCGTATGTGTTACCACTTAGCACAGTAGTTTAGATAATTAGAAAGAAAACTGGCCTTCCGGTTGCGTCATTTCCTGTCAACTGTCAGAACTATTACCGATTTCGTTTTCCCGCCAATAAAACCCGCGCCTCCTGTGACGTTTAGTGCAAAGTCGTCATTTAGTTTAGAGACAATATTAATATAATATAATAATAATTATTGATATTTTTCGCATGGGTGATTAGATTATTGTTACCAAGGTAAACAATGATTCTAGGGTGGGTGAGACTGCGTACTAATATCTTAGGACGACCACCTCGTATAATTATGATCGAACTTCACGTACAGGTAAGTTCGTTTGATCATCAATTATACTTCGGTGGTCGTCCTCAATATTAGTTATATTCACACTTGTAGATGTTTAGAGAAACAAATAGGTCAAAGAAAAATATCAATAATTGAATCAAGTACTTATTCTATTAATTTATCAACCCCGCGCGGTTGCCGGGCGTCCAGACAACAATAGAAAATCTATTAAATATCTCATTTTCCGGGCGTTGACGGGTTAAATAGACTATCAGAACAGATTGTACTATTTGTACTATAATAAGTAACTAATCAATCAGTAAGGAAGTTAATAATACATAATTACAATTAGTCATGTAATTAACATAAATCAAAACGATCGTTACAATTCTTTGTAAGTTATACTTACAGGTTGATCTAGCAAAACTAGAACAATATTGTTATTGTCAACTACACAGCCTATTACAATAATTTGCAAAATTCTGGAGTAACCAGACCTTCCTGCTGTAGGTATTACGAATGAGATCCACATTGACACCCCAGCTATAAGCTCGAGAGGTCACTGCGTGGCGAGTTCTGTGGCCAGTGAATACGGACACATCTACCTCACTATCGTTTAACGCTTTAGCGGGGCATATTTCTGGTTTTTCAAAAGGGCAAATCTTACAACTGTTGTGCAAAACTGAGTCGAGATGCTTTAATAAGATCAGTGATTTTAATTAAAACGCGATTATCATAAATTATTATTCTTTAACTTTTTAGATAGGTATATGTTTGGACTCTATGTGCAGTTACAAAAGAAATTAAGGTGGAGCACTTTTTTGTTAATGGTTCCATGGACCAAAGGATAATGTTCTAATGATATATTATTCTCATTAGGAAATAATGAACCTAAATAGTCCAAAACTCCCATGTCCTAATATACTTTAGTAATGAAGTCCTGAGCTGAGCCCATAAACTCTCTTGTACAACCTTGATATTAAATAAATCATTGTTTATAATATTTTGACCAATTATCAATGATAATACAGATCTATAGCTGTTAATTGTACAATATTTCATACCACTATCAAAAACTTCAGTTAAAAATAATAATAATTCAATATTAAAGTTAAAATCATTTGTGTAAGCTTACATTATACTGTCTAACCGTATTATCAGAGAGGAAAGCTATAATATCTATTGCTATCAGTAAAACTTTTATTTATCATCGTTGTACGGATAATAATGCAGCATCCAGGGTAGTTGAGGAGTGGATCTGCCGCTCGATAGAATGGGGAATAATGAATGCAAATACATCAGTTTTAAAAACAAAGTGTACCATGGCTGTGATGGCCATACTGGTACTATCATTATACACATGAAACTGGTGGTGGGAAAGCATAAAAGTAACAATCAGACCAATTTATTCTAAATGCCTTTACCACAAATGCTTTAGGATCCAATACCATGATGCATATTTATTGTATTTTTAGTTTACTCGGTCCGCAAATAAATTTATCTTGGGTAAGTAAACCAAAAAACAACTTTACTAAAATAAAATAAAACATTTTTTTTTGAATTCCAACATCTAATATTTCCTATTCCTAGTTCTCTAAATTCTCGAGTTATATGAGTTAGATGGAGAAATTGTAATCCAACCACACGGTTAATATAACTTACTGCAGTTGTGTTATCTACCCGCAAAAGAATCTGACAATTGTATGTAACAATCTTTAGCAAAGAGTTTAAAAAAAATGGAACTAACAGATCTGAATAATTTATTAATGCATTTGTTTTCCTGCGTCTGACCATTTAGCGCGTGCTGATTGACCTCCACAAGCCGCGCCCCACCCCGTTGTTGAGGCGTCAGGAAAAATCTTTCGACAATATAAATCATCTTTAATTCTGTACACAGAATTATAGATGACTCATAAAAAAAACCATCATCGAATATTTAGCAATTCATTGTCTAGTATGTTCATGTAACTGTCATAATCATCAAAATTGTTTTTCAAATTATTTTTACACCTTTCAAAACTTTCGTATCCACACTCTATAGCTGGACATGCAGACACTAGTAAGCTAACGAGTTAAGCGAATCTTCTAATTTTACACCTTCTTAAGGTTTAAAAGTTGACTGCTACATTTTTTTTTATATTTATTTAATATGAATTTGTTTGTCTTGTGGTAGGCTTAAATGCCAAAATTCAGAATCGACAGTAAAACCTAATACCTATTTGCAATTCTGTGATGATGTCACACTTATAATCAGCATTTTATTAAACTCCCAAAGATTTATGTACTTGTTCTGTTGCTTTAACATGAAGGGTACATTTTTCATATGTTTCGCTCGTTAGAAAAATGAGATCTAAATAATAAGAAGATATACAACTACAGGTTCTTTATAACTCTTTTCTGGTTTCATCAAATGTATAGAGCAATACATACATCTTTTGGGATCGTTGTTGAAGAAGCAGAATCCATATTAAATTAACTAACATAAGCATCTTTTAATTCTAAAGTTGCTATAAAACTGTATTTCGAAATAAATTTCTAAGACTGTTCAATACTCTTCCATTTTAAAATGGCTAGTAGGTATTTACTGTATTTATAAATAGCTTAAGTTTAAAATAAATCTCATTGTACCATCAGACTTTGGGATGAGAAAAAACTCTTGATACAAATTGATATGAGTGGTTTACGCAATACCGAAATTGCGAAGGGATCAGTTGTTCACCGAGCACGGTCGTTCACCGAAGCTGTCAAAGTTACAAAATAAACCTGCAGGACAACGATCTGCTTTGCACCTATCGACAACAACTGTCGTAAGTATATTGATATCAAAATGATTCTGTTTAATTTCCTATAGCATTAGGATGTGATTAAACTACAGGTGTATCAGACTGAATTTTGTAGCATGCAGCCATGATAAGACCATAATGATCTTTGGCGATCATAGACCATTGTTCACTAAAGTGACTTCGTTCTGCGTAGCTCCCCTCACCGTTAAATTAGCAGCTATCGTCCGCAAGTGCGCGGCCGATGCAACGATGACCCGCTCGAATAGTTATCTTACCTAGGCGGCGGCGGCGGCGGCGTCGGTGGCGGGTGTTACCATGCTGGAAGCTGCTCGCGGCTGGAGGCAGCGTTTGTGGTGGCGGCAGGCTTAGAGATGAGACGCCGGCTGAACGGGTACCAGTCTCCCGTTCATAGTCTTACAGTTTAAATTCTTAGAGCTAGATTCAGGTTTTTTCCGACTAGAGCTTTAATTCAGCACTGAATTTGCTAAGGTCTTTCACGTTTTTGATCGTTTCGATGAAATTATCACCAAAAGAGGAGTTTTACAGTCTTTTTGTTAGATATTTGTTCATTAAGCTCTTTTTTAACATAAGATAAAGCTATTCAGTTTAATTTATTTGAGTAGTGATAGCCTTACTATAAGACAAGATATATTGCTATTGCAATATTCTTTTGATGACTTTTACTTTAGCATTCATAATGGGTGCTGCTATCAATTGTCAATTTTCCGGAATTAGAACTCCTTTTTCAAATTATTTGCGATCTTCTTATTTAAACCAGGAAGTTACAATAGAAGCGCGTCTTACTCTAAGTTGTAATGTAACTTAATCGCAAGATCAGTACTAATAAACGGGCGTGGCCGGACCATATACCACTATTGCAGTGGGATCAACACCTTAGCTATTTAAATAACTCAAACCTGGTATGGGACATTCTGGGTAACATTTTTAACTTGCGTCAAAGCTCCTTGATCTGTCTGCATCTGCGTTGCAGCCACGGTAAAAGCCAGAGACGTTATAGGTTGTGGCGATGCCGGTCTATTGCAGCGCGAAAACTGTCGTTGAAGTTGTATCGGAGTTTCCTCATGTTTGGTTAAGGCTAGGTCTGTAATAAGTATATTACAATACCAATCGTCTATACGATGACATAACCCTGCTGGTTATAACAAAATAATTATGAATTTTGAACAAAGTTCATGTGGCCACATAGTTTTAGTGACTATTCTAAATGGCATGTATTAAAATTTAAATGTTACAAAAGTTCGTAGATTTTTGCAATGAAATAGCCTTGCTGACTTTAACAAAATTGTAATATGAATATAGACTTAAAAACTCGTCAACATTCCGAATCTTCATTCAATAATGTTGAGGTGACACTAATCCTTTCCTTTCCGATCAAAAGAGATCGATATCAACGCCCACAATACATTTCAACAAGTTCAAAAGCACATTAAAATTTTTGTTTGAAAATGAATTAAATCACTCAATGAAGACGTTTAAATTATAAAAATAATAAAAAATAGGAAGCGGATATTAAACAATAGGCGAGGAGATCGAACCGAGAAAGTAATCGGATAAGTTTGCAAACACTACCCTTTCATCGATCGAGATATCGATCAAAACAAAGCGTCGATCGGGGGTGTATCGCGTGACGTTCGCGCGCTTTTTTTCTCGATATCTGATATTTGACAATTGCTGTCAGTGTCAATCTGACAGGCGGTGTGTCCAACAGATAATAATACAACTAAAGAAATGGTCACTCTAATTGTGTGTAAAGGCAGATGTTTGAGGCAGGTACCGGCCATTGTGTGGCGAATAGCGATGCTGAATCATTCCGATACTTTAGTTTGTGAATACTTTACTATAGTGAACGCGGTAAGCGTTTGTTATTAAATGTGAGTACAAAGCCTCTTTGTGTCGGTGAAGTGTGATGCGTACTCGAGATGACATAAATTCAGATGACAATATTTATCTTGAGAGGAGGGAAAAAATGTGTTTGTGTAATTTAAGTATTTAGCGAATTTATTATATGTTTTTAAATGAGATTTTAAAATACAATATTGTTGTAGCGTAGCACGTTTGTAAAATTCACGTGAATTATTTAAGTAGGTACATACATTGTATTCTAACCGAAAATTTTGGTCATTATTAAAATAAATTATAAACTTTTTTAACGAACGTACTAGTGCACTCCGGTCTACAAGTTGCATTGTAATGAGGATTAATAAAAGCAACCTCAACTAACATGCTAATTGAAATAAATATTTCTATTGGATAATTTGATAGCGTACTGTTGCTGTGGTCAGTCACATATTTTATTAATCGCGAGTCGCGATGCTGCTCGTACTAGTAAGTTAGGCATATGAATGTAAGTATGCATGTACAGTCAGCAAACTTATGAGCTGAACACCTTAAGGTTCATTTTTAGATTCAGTCGTCCGTTTTGTGTTTTTATTGTCTTGCATTTGTCAACCAATGGTGTGTCAGATGAACTGTTACAATCCAACACAAATGATTTTTGTTTCAAAGTTTTTTCACCAAAAAGTCATTGTGCTTTTATCTACCTGCTTCCGAAAACTTCTTTATAAAAAAGGGTCTTGTTTTCGACACTTTGTAGTAAGTATAACTCTTTCCTTAAAGTTAAAGATTCTAGCAAAGCTATTGACCATTAGGCATTGTTATGTTATCATCAATTCAAATCTGCTTTACATTTGTTTACCTAATAAAACATATCATATCACATTTGCTGAACAAACTTTTATTCAACAGATAAAATTTCGTGTTATAATTTGATATTTAATCAAAATCAAATATCATCAAAATAAAATCAATCAAATTGATATTTAAATGAACTGTCAGGTCAGGTCACATAAAGTAAAATTAAAATGTATTATTTTCTACACCTTACTATTAAATAATTTAGCTTAATAAAATCTAATGCAAAATACCTACTACACTAATGACAAAAAAACTACACATTTATATCTAGTTAGAGCCCCACTAGCATCTATTACTGCGCCACATCTACTTTGCATAGATTTTACAAGTGCCTCGCAAAGATCTGACCCTCGGAACAATTCCCACACCTGGTCAACATGTGCCACCAACGCTTCTTTTGTTCGCAATGCTTGAAAGTTACGCAATACCGGAGTTGCAATAACTGAACTTATGAATGATTACAAAAACTACGGTTAGTTAAGTTGGTTGGTGCCCAAAAGTCATAAAACAAACATCTTTCTTTAGAAAAAAAATAACGCTGCTTGTCTTTGCTCGGTCATTGGGCGAATAATACAATGGGGACCCACCCCCAGCGAACTCTTAGTCTCATCCTTGCAAACGAAAAATTTTAGAATTGTTCAGCTGATAACTTTGTTGACTGTACTTTGTAAAGTTGTTTCTCTTTTTACATAAAAACAACGTTTCATTGTCATATTTATTAAAATTACATGTTATTTTGTTATTATAACTTTTTCGTTAATTTTCCTTATTTTATATTTATTTCATACTTGGGACCTCATTCCATCCATAGAACATACTCTTTTTCAAATTATTAACCTCCTTGTATAAAATTCCTTATATATGTATTTTTTTTTACTTTTTAATTCATGTTCGACAACATTTAAAAAAAATTGTAAAGTTTTCTACTATCATTTTCTCACACATCCATTCTACATCATTCATCCTTTTCACTCTATTTCTTTTTTCTTGTGTTGGACAACTTCGTCGCTTTTACCGCCTTTTCTTTGGATTTTTTTACATTTTAGGGCGCGAAGCCGTTTTTCACTCCAAACTTTGTTGCATGATGTTTTATGAAAACATTTTCTTTTGATGTTTCCAGATACGAATCATTTAATTTTAATAGTAAGTAGATAATTTCATGATGGATTATTGTTGATATTTTTAAAAGTTTTTACACATCAGATTTTATTGATTTATTTATTACTTACCTACTTATTTCAAACCTACAAAAAAATTTATAAAATCTAAATTTTCTCAAAATTATAGTACTTGGTAATTTCCTCGGAGAGCAAACCTTTTTTGTTTCAATTCCAGGAGAGAAGAGGAGTGATTGATTGATTGGTCATTAATGTATTATTATTAAATATTTTATTCAACTTCATAATTTTCCTGAGATTTTCGGTGCAGCGACGACGGTATTAAATCGTTCCATAGAAGAATAACTTTTAATTACTTTAACTAATAATTTTCCGTGTTATTTCTATTTTAAGAGAGCATAAAGTTATGGTGTCCACTCCATTCATTTGTTTAACATGTTGTCATTGCGATAGCATAAAATTCGAATATTTTTTAAGATACAACTTCTTACTTAATATTAGGTTTTTTTACCTATGAAATTACCGTTATTTTGTCACATATAGAGAAAACAATATCTTCTCTTCTATGATTTAAAATATTAATAATTCTTCATATTATTTTTTAATTTTTATATTTTAGGCATTCACAATGCTATTTTTATATTAAGACACATTAGTACTTACCTACATATAAGTTTCGTTAAGTGTTCACGGTTATTAAATGAACAAAGAAAATGCTAGAATGACAAATGCAATTTCTTGAAAATTCGCGATACAAATCGGCAATTTCATAGGTAAAGACCTATAGGTAATGTTCCTTTTGTTTTGTTTGAGATTGTTTTCATTTATAAAATATAAGTACTTTTATATCGGAAACTTCTAGTTTTATTAGTAAAATATAAAATCTGCTCACTTTATTTCTTATTCTTAACTAACTTTCCTAATAACTTAGTAACTAACGTCCTCAATCAAATATGAGGTGAGTTTAATCTGCACAAAGAGTGTAAGGTAACCGCTGCTGACAACTGAGACCTTTTTTGCAGTTGGGTACATAAATCTTTGTCTGCAGTCATACATGTTGCCAAGCTTTGCCCTATCGACTCTAATACAGGTTAAAACTGCTGAAAGCTGAATCAAGATGGCTGAAGCGACCCAAAGCCCGAGGGCCCTACGCGAGCCGCGCGTAATTTTGAGTTTCTTTCGGAGCGCGCGCTCTGATTGGCGCCGGGCGGTGGTGGGGCGCGCGCGGCCCCCTCATTGGTGGTTCCCGCAAAAATGCAGCTTTGTGCCGACTCCGGCGATTTATTCACGACTATTAGTTATGGTTGGATGAGCGGACGCCGGCGGTAGGGCTGGGGTGCTGTGTTTGTCGATGACAGATATCGATAAGATACTATTCCTGCAAATTGGTAATACGGTGAAAACTTGTCACATTAACATACACGTTGACGTCATCTGCAACTAAAAATGACATGTAACAATGTAATTTAATATATTATTTATTGAATTATTATTTTCAATAAGATAGGGTCTAGGCTAGGTACCTTATATAATTTTTTTACAATAGAATTGTTTTCGTTATTGAGGTTAAAAACAAGGCTCCCAGGTTCATTACCAATTTGCGAGGATAGTACGTGTTAGGTTAGTTAGACGTTAATATTGTTTTTGTGTCAACATCTCTTACTTCCGTCATAGGTAGGGTACTTATTATTTTGTTTTTTAACATAATAATATAACCTACATAAAGTTGAGTTCCATCGTCCTATTTATTTTTAAAACAATAGTTATTGTCACATAAGTATTTTAATAAATCATAAGATTTAATAAACCTAAGTGAAAAATTGCATGATTATCTACTTTAGCAAAAGTAAAGTAAACAAAAATATTTAATGAGAGGAAATATTTTAATAACTAAATAATTAATTATAATGATTTATTATTATTTTTAATCGAGTCGCTATTAACAAAATACAGCAAATTGCGAACTTACTATGAGGTAAGGGTTGTTTATCAAAAAGTCATAAGTTACCAAAAGAAGTTAAACAAGCATCGATACATTTCTCATTTTATCGATAGAATGTGAAAGTTGTTGTGTTTACTTTTCTCGAGGTGTATAATGGGACCAGTGGCAGTTGGCAGTTACCGTCTCAATCATCCCACCTTTTACTTACTGCGAGAGCGGGACAGCCGCCAGCTCCCGAGGAGAGAGCGAGACGCCTGACACGCATTCAGACATGACGCGCATTCAAACGTACGATTGACTGACCTGCAACCACAACAAAATAAACTTTAACTTAAAGTGAATAAAGAGCGAAATCGGTTGCAGTTGGGATAGTTGGAATTGTCATCGCAATATTTAGCATGTATGTTTTCTTTAGATATGAATGCAAAATAGTAATGGCGCATTTTTATTCTGAATGTTTACATAGAGGGGTTGTGTTGGGGCGAGGCGGGTAAATATGTCCGCCATTTTGTGAATGCGTACCGTCAGCAAAAGAAGCGATATTGCGAGTGCTCGAGGGTAGGGTTAGGAGTGGATCGCTAAGTGAAAGCCACTGTGGCTGAGGGCCCCTCTGTCAGTTGATTGATCTCGGGTTCATCTCGCAGGAAGCCGAGTCGATGGGTCGATCGACGAGGGTTTGAAGTCGAGTATATCGATTAGCGAGCCTTAAGGATTATGCGGGGCCTTCGAGGGTGAACTCGATTGATACCCTCCCGCATTAGAAAAATTAAACGAGTTACGTAAGAGGCTTCAAAGCACTGTTTGCGAATCTAAAGAGATTACTCACAATAGTTTTAAGCTTTAGATTCGATGAAACTGTTACAAGAAAGGCAGGGTTGGTTTTGTTTCTTTGTTATGGAGGGCAACAATGCTGGTACTTTTACTGAGGGCTATGTTAGGATTCTTAATATATTGTATCGATTGATGGATCGAAACCAAGTTAAGTCAGACAATACTAGCAATTTACTTAGAATCTGTCTCATGACAATAATACAGTCAATTTTTCATTTTTAAAACTCTTAGAACATCAACAATGGAAAGTTCGGAAGTGCACAAACAACATATCTTACAATAATCTTGTGGTTTATCCTTACCCAACGTTGGGTGCAATAACTGTGTTGGTACCACTTTTGTTTAAACAAAGTGTTAAATAAAACAATTAATGCAAATATAGTGAATGTGTTTTCAAAGTAATTGCGTAGGTATTTAGTCAATAGAGAAAAATGTTGTTAAACTATTTCATTTCTCTTTATTGACTAAATACGCGATAACTTTGAAAACACATTTACTAAGTTTGCATTAGTTGGATAAAAAACCTATTTATAATTTTTTTAGTTCAAAACGCTATTGTTACTTATCGAAAATGTATTTTTCAAGTTCATAAGTTTTACTTACAGTCGCAGAACAGCGAATTACAAGGTTTTACTCTACAAAGAGATTTTAAAGGTTTTTATAAACCAACAAAGTTACATTTTTTTTTCTCGTGTCAGAGGTAGATAACCTATATAGTCTGTCTTAAAGCAACACGCCCCGTCGGCTTCTGTAAGTCTGTTTATCCTTAGTGGTTTGGTAAATATTTTTCACCCAACTCTTTATTTAAATATTCATTTTTAAAATAAAACAAATTACCTGTGTGTGGAAAACCAAACAAATGATGAAAGAAGTTGATAATATTATTACGTAGTGGCTCCGTGAGCTGTTATGTAGACCTCGCGATAATAGTACATTATGATTCAAGTTAGCTTAGGTTACTTATTGCACACAAGGCTGTGGGTTGCAGCCCGAGCCGCAGGCGAGGGCGTAACTCAGCCGAGTGTGCAATAAGTAAGAGCTCACGAGTTTCATACGACGTTTTTCAACACATTTGCGAGGAAAAAACAAACTAATTTACCACACAGCAACAAATACGATAAATACAAAATGATAATCATGATGAGAAAAGGCGCGCTGGTTTTTTTTTTGTTTTTTTTTACACGCTCAATGCAAGAATATTTTGCGAACAAAGGGGTTAGTGAGCGTACAGCCTACTTCAAAATTATAAATTTAGGTGATAAAATGCTAATATTTTAATATGTTTGAACAAAATATTGTAAATAAGAAATAATTTGATAATAATAAATATTTGTTTGACTTAATTAAGGACCTACACATTTATTTATTCCAAAAATGCAAATTAATTTTTAGCGGCATAAAACCTCTTTGTTGTTACTTACTAAAAAAATAACTGTATTACCCGGTTAAATTGAAAATGCTCTGTTTACACGCATAGAACTTGCAGTAAGGCACCTATTTAACTTTGTAGGGATAATTCTATAACCAACTGGTGTTTTATATATTATTGCACGCGTTTGTTATAGTTCGGTTTATGGCCCTAAAAGCGACACTTTACGAGCAAGTGTGTTGAAAAATAAAATAAAATATCGCCATGAAGTTTTCAAAGCACATAGTGGGTACGTGAGTATTCGCAGCTAGATGGTGCTTCTAATTTTGATCATTTTTCAAAATGGGTGAATATTTTTTTAAAAATTTGGAAAAATTGCCATTTCAAAAACAATTGAAAAACAGGCTTGATAAAAAAAATCTATACAATTTTCAAACCTGCTGACAAAATTTTAGGAGAATCGGTTGAGAAATGTGACCTGGGGCCGTACCGGCTAACGAATCGAGTATCGAAAAATCTGAATCGGTTTCAACTTAGAACTGAAAAATCAAAGTAAGGAATTTCGTCTTGTACTTTCTGTTGACGTAATTTGGAAGATAACGACGTTCGTGTGACATCATGAATTGGGGTTCGCCATTTTCGCCCAATTGGGGCTCGATTTATCTGTTTTAAGTTGAAACCCAGCAGACTTTTCGATAATCGATTCGTTAGCCGGTACGGCCCCTGTACAGGAAAACAGACAGCATTGGAAAGTCGAACTGAAATATGTATTTTTAACATTTCTCCGTCATTTTGAAAAATTTCAAAAAAACTGGCGAAACAAAAAAATCTATATTATTTTCAAAGCTGCTCACAAAATTTCACGTGAATCGGTTGATAAATGCGATCGGTAGAGGAAAACAGGCCAGCTGGAAAGCGGACTGAAATCTGTTTTTTTAACATATCTCCGCCATTTTGAAAAATTTCAAAAAACTGGCTCGACAAAAAAAATCTATATAATTTTTGAACCTGCTCACAAAATTTCACAAGAGTCGGTTGAGAAATGCGACCTCTAGGCTGAAACAGACAGCCGGACATATGAAAGAATTTTTGCCCAATCTGAAGCAGCTGAAGCAATGACAACTAAATTAAATACTAACGATTTTTTAAAATAACGATTAAAGTTTAAAAGACTTTTATGATAACTGTCAAAAACTGTTTACTAAATAAGACAAGTAAGGATACAATTATGTTTGCCAGTAATTTGCAACGGATTATCGTCCTACAACGATGCAAGCTAAGAATGTAGGGCCTACTCGACATTCGGATAACAAAATCTTATTCGTAGCAAAAACATGTACTAACATAAAAATATATTTTTGTAATATTTTAACATATTCGTAGGTATGTACAAGTTACATGTTATTTGAATTGAACTCGTGGAGTGATTACAATTTTTTAAACTAAATTTACTAATTATCTTTTTTATCTGTATGGCGCAGTGAAAGTGAGGTTACACTTTCAACTTTCAACTGACAAACTGAAGTGACAAGGATGTGATGAAGGAGCACTTAAAGAATTTCATGGTAAACTGTTGTAAATTTAACTACTAGCAGAGTAGCGTACCAAACCTATACATACCGGGTGTAACAAGACAAGACCCTCAACGAAGCCGAGGTCTACGAATTCTGCCCATCATCAGGACCATTTCTGTTCAAAATTATTGCTGGGAATAGTAGATTGTTATATAAGGGTCCAAGGAAAGCAATCCCCATACGAGATATTTAGGCTATAGTTCGAGTATGGAATTGATGACTTTGACCCGTGTTTAACACTCTACTTTTCATTTCGAATATAAGGAAAGTAAAAAAATCGTAGTTTTTTCCAAAATGTTATTAATAATAACATGTAGCTGGTACCTTATACTTATTATACCTATTTAAAATTAATCGAAAAATTAGAACAATTATATAGTGTTTACATTGTGTTTAGCACTTAATGTGCTCTTGAGCATAGAGTACTTGCTCCATAGAGTGGAAGGCAGTATTTTCTTTGATAATCCACTGAAATACGTGAGAAATACTTTTTCTGAAAATGATTTTATTTTGTTGTTTGCTCGCCACTTCATAAAATCATTGTACGCATTTAAGTATTTTTCATTCGAAACTTCTGGCAAAAGATTTTATATTATTTTGTTTGCCTCGTTTGTTACTGAATCCGGGGTCAAGATTTCAAAATCGCTTGGTGAACTAATTTTTAGTAAATATAAAATCAACTCAACACACACAGCTCAAAGTCACAGAGTAAGGTATCCCGCCAATATTTTATAGTTTTTCTTATTTTGAATTTGGAACACGCCGCGTCGCCGGTCGCTCCGCCCAACATTTTTAATTTTGCACTGGCTGGTTATACCATGTTTCATTTTTGTTCGTGAATGCGCCCTATTTTTTTTTTAAACCATTTCCAATGAGGTAACTCTATGGTTGACTATGTAACCAAATTCAGTTCTATTTTTAATTTTTTTTTACTCCCTAAGGTGGAACGAAGAGTTTTGGACCCGCTGCTCAGTTTAAATATACATCACTTTCCGAATATGAGAAATGAAAACGATTTTTAGTGTTAGAAATCATTGCATACTTTACCACGCAATGTAACGCATACAACAGACCGCGCCTGCGAGTAGGGTTGCCAGGCGTCCGGCTAGAGCCGGACATAGGTAGGCTTTTTGATCGACTGTCCGGCCAAATTAAACGGTGTCCGGCCTTTGGCTTTTGTTAGGCTTTTAACATTTACCACTCACTCACGCACGTGGTCGTTCGAGCGAGCGGCGCGAGGCGAGGCGCAGCGGCATTCATTAATATTATTATTTCCCAAGGGAAAAAACAACATTAAAATTAAGAAAACAAAATTGAACAAACAAAACTTCTTCACTAATTAATAAAATTAACATTTTTATAATCTTTTTAGTATGGTATTTAATGTATTAGTATTATATTATAATGTAAATGTAAATTAGTGTGATAACGATATTTCATTAGAATTTAAGAAGTTTTATGGTAAATGATCAAAAAAGACTAGTTTTACGTAAAAATAAATTGTCTTATTATTACTAAGACACAAAATCCTTAATAAATTGGAGTGTCCGGCTTTCTTACCCAAATGTCCGGGCAAACTGGCTAGTCTGTCCTGCTATTAGGTTAGACGGCCTGGCAACCCTTTTTTTTATTAGAGTGAGGTAAATACGCTTTTTACGTATACATGCTTTTATGCATGTATACTGGGCTCGGTCAGGCACAGGAAGCCACTCCTGATCTGTCTCTACCTGCAAGTGTATGCTACACAGCTGCGTGCGGCCGAGTTGAAAGGCAGTGCTTATGTGCGTGCTCATGAGATAGATCGAGTGACGACGTTTTGAAGCCGTTGTTTTTTACGAAATACTTAAAATTTTAATAATGTTTCATTGGACAAAAAGTAGGAAATAACGAATGAAATAAGATTTCATAAAGAAATAAAAAAAAATTGACTTAGACGTTCAATAACTTCGTACCTATTGTTTTCCCAGGTATAGTCTAAAAGACAAAAATGATCCTGATGATGGGCGGAATACGTGGTCTTCGGCTTCGTTGAAGGTCTTGTTTCACCCGTTATAAAACTCTAAATTGGTTGACTGATTCATTGACTGATTCATCGTTGGGATAGGCGTATTTTTGGAGGGTAGATACCTTTTAATGATGTAGATGAGCACTAAGAAAGGATTTTAGAAAATTCCCGTTATACAAGGTACTACAAGGTGTTCCAGTTCGTATGGAGATTTGTATAGGGCTGAAGGTAGAGACTCCATTTTTTGGAGGGTAGATACCTTTCATGATGTAGGTGAGCACTAAGAAAGCATTTTGGAAAATTCCCGTTATACAGACTGCTAGTACTGCTACAGGGTGTTCCAGTTTGTACATGATTTTTTATGGGAAAATTTAAATGTGTGAAATGAGGTCTACTGATGAATACCTAGGTAAGTATATTGGTAATCCGTGACTTTCAAAATAAATGCACAACTATCTTATTCACGCGAACGAAGTCGCGGGCAAAAGCTAGTACTTTAAAAAGGACGCATCAAATCT
The DNA here is from genome assembly GCA_943789525.1 of Agriphila geniculea. Classification (NCBI taxonomy): domain Eukaryota; kingdom Metazoa; phylum Arthropoda; class Insecta; order Lepidoptera; family Crambidae; genus Agriphila; species Agriphila geniculea. The sequence continues at coordinate 3,416,357 of OX038884.1, read as the reverse complement.
TGAGAAGAAGTTATCTTTATGTACACAATCTATAGTTTACCCCGAAGTGAAGTGATGGCAGCCGCTAGTATGGATTGAACTGAACTGATTACTGAACACATTTTTTTGGCACAGTCGAATTTTACAAACCAAGCATAAATAGAAAAAAATCACAAAATAAAAGTCCATCACCTATTTCTACAACAATGCGAACTAAATAAAATTAGTTACACCAAGTGATCATGATCATAGATGGCGCTAAAAGTCTCCTTGATCGCGGTAACGATTAGCTTTTCTACATCTATGAATGTATACACTGAGCAGAGACCAAAACAAGTACTTGCTTTCGGTTTTACGAATTTTTTGAAATGAAATCATGTCATTCAATAGTCTAGACATGGGTTGTAACAGGGTAAATTGCCTACCTGTTATAACTGTTCCTGTTACACTAAAATAACAGTTCCAACAATTTGTTACAAAAATAACAGCCATATCGTAACAATCTGCTTCCATTGTTCCGCTTGTCCCGTGGAACTAGCGCTTCTTTACTCTAACTTCTGGGCTACTTATATGAAGAAAAGAGACAAAGCTTGTTATTTTTATTTATTATGATCATAAACTATTATTTTTTCTGAAATATAATTTAAAAAAACCGGTGCAAGCGATTTTGTTAAAAACCGTTATTTTGATAAATGTCAATAAGGTCGGAAAATTACTTGCACGCGTTTTTTATAGTGACGACTAGTGATCTCTAGACAAATATTTTCCAACCTTCACTTTTTTCCCCCATCCATCATTTTGTTCTTCCGGCCATTGCCTGTAGATATTTATCTATTTTGGACCTCGCAATTTTGAGGTAAAATTTCCTTCAATTGACTTAATTTCAGGTATTTCATCGTCATCATCACCAGCCTATTCATTTGAATAGGCTGGTATGGTCAGGTATTTCAATTATTAAGACATTTCAATTATCAACCTGAAATTAAGTCAATTGAAGGAAATTTTTCCTCAAAATTGCGAGGAAATCCCCCAATCTGGCAACCCTGTCAAAAACGACTCAAAGTGAGAATTTACGAAATGAATTCGAACCCTATCCCTGTTTACCTACCTATTAACTTAACAGTGGCAAAACAGTCTAACTCTATCGCCACAAAAAAGGCATAAACAATCTCTAACACAGGAACAGATAATACAAACTAATTTACAAGGTCGAATTTTCTACGGTTCTATAATGAACTAAAATGTATTTTTGATTTGGTCGGTTTATATAACAGGTAAAAATAACAAGCTTTGTCTCTTTTCTTCCCATATATTAGAGTAAGAAAGCGCTTGTTCCACGTAACAGGCGGAACACTGGAAACAGGTTGTTACTCTAATAACAGCTCGGTACAGGGAACAGTAAAGGTGGCGAGAACAATCTGTTACGCCTGTTCCTTTGAACAACAGTTATTTCATAGCGCTCGTAAACAGGGCGAAACAGTTCCATTTAATTATCTGTTATTTTTACCTGTTACGATAAATACGCCTCACGTCTATTCAATACTGTAGTTGTACTATTATGTATTCTGTGACTGTAGTATTAAAACCAACTAGAGATGGGTAGGTTAGTTAGGTCCGCTCTGGGTAAGTCCAACATAAAAAAATGATAATCCCTGGTTAACTTTTCGAAGTAAAGAGGGCTCCACACTCGCGCCGCGAAAGCCCGCGAAGGCCGCGAACCGCGAGTGTGGAGGGTTTCGCGTTCGCGCTTCGCGGCGTTTCCCGTCCGGTGGCGGTTTTTTGGTCCGCGTCAAAGAACTTGTGTGCCGAACTAATGTTGCCTTGATTCGCGGCCGCGGTTCACGCGCGAGTCTGGAGGGCTATATTTTTCGCACCGTTTTCATGCGCAAACCGTGTCCGTGATTTGCGGCCGCGGTTCGCGGCGCGAGTGTAGAGCCCTCTTTATAGAATAGTAAAGTTAATTAAAAGACAGTCCCCTATGTAGAAAAAGGACGCAGAGGAAACAGCCGCCCACGTGATCCTAGAGTGCGTGGGTTTGGCCGCACAACAGGCAGAAATTCTAAAAGACGTGAGGTCGCTCTTAGAAGCCTGTGAACGCCTCAGGAGGCTTCTGCGCTTCTGGAAGGAGCTGGGATGGCTTGACTAGTCATACCAATGTTATGTTCACGCATAACGGACCAAATGGGAGTCTAAATGCGGAGAAAAGAGCCCATCACCAATACCAATACCATATAGTTAACAGACAGCGAAGAGCCAGTATCGCAGTGAGAGTGTCGCGGCGGGCGCGGGACGCTCATTAGCGACTTGCCCTAACTCGTTATAAGTTGCCGCCGCCCGCCCTGCCCGCCCGCTTCCATACTGCACACAAAAATATCACTAATTTTATCAATAACAATTCTCTTTAATAAAACAATCTGTATAATATAAACATGCTAAACACAAGTGCTTCCTACTTCCTTACACATTTAATACACTCCATATGCCTCAATATAAGATTTAAATTAAATTATTTATTTATTTATTTTATCGTTGTAACCTTTGTGTAACTTCCCAATACAATAAAAATCTTTATTAATAGTAAACGACTGTATACACGATCTATAACTCCTCTATCACTGTCATAGTTACAGAGTTGTTAAACGGGTTGGTTGCAGTTCTTTATTGAAGACAGAATATTGCTGTTCATAAGATGATGAAAAACCTAAGATGTTATGGAAAGTATAACTTGGATCATTTTTTTTTATTTTTTTTATTTTTTTTACTTTAATTATAACGGACACACCAATTACAATAATTAAAGAACATAATTAATACAGTTTTATAACACAAGAACAACTATTCATTCATACTTTCACAATAACGCAAACATTCTGACAATAATTTCATCCATCCATCCGCAAACAAGTCACATTCAGGGTTGTTGGCAAGGAGAGAGTTGAGCGCGGAAAGGGAGCGCGGTATAGGTGAATTAGCACGTGCCACAGTACGGCCCCATGGCACGGCAAGCAACCGGTGCCTTCTACTACGGCGGTAGTTGTTCGGTACAAAAAGTCGACACAGCTCATTATGCAAGTCAGGAGCATCTATCTTACCGTTAAGAATTTTGCACATAGTTGCGAGTTGGTGTTTCATTCGCCTAACCTCCAAGGAATTATAGCCTAGACAACCCAGCAAAAACTTGGACGGATACATGAAGGGATAGTATCCATTCACGCGTTTGTACAAATATCGAAGAAATGCTTTTTGCACCTTCTCTAACATAAGGACATACGAGCTTTCATGAGGGTTCCATACACACATGGCACTCTCCAATTTGCTACGTACCAACGCCATGAAAATAAGTCCTATGACTTGAATATTTTGAAAATCTTTTGCATTTCTAAGAATGAATCCCAAACGCCGAAAAGATTCTTTTGCAAGAGCGGTTATGTGGTCGTGAAACGTTAACTTTCGATCAAAAACAACACCCAGATCTCGGATAGTGGTGAGCTGAGTTATCGTATCCCCGTTGATATTGTATTCATAAGCCACTGGGCATCGCAATCGACCGAAAGTCATCGCATGACACTTATCAGCATTGAATTCCATGCCGTTACTCAAACTCCATTGGTATATGGCATCAACGTCACGCTGAAGGGCTATACAATCTTCTGGTGACTTAACCTCCACGTAGAGTTTTAGGTCATCTGCATATAGTAAGCATCGTGTAGAACTGAGAACGGCAGGGAGATCGTTTACCATTAGCAAAAACAAGAGAGGGCCGAGTATAGAGCCTTGACTTACACCAGAACGAGTGTGATAGGTGTGAGACTCATACAAACCAAGCCTGACGTATTGTCTACGATCGCGAAGGTAGTCTGCGATAAGGTGTAGAAGGTTTGGAGTAAAACCTATCTTTCCAAGTTTAGCCAACAATACGTCATTATTAACCCTATCAAACGCCTTCCGGAAGTCAAAATAGAGAACATCCACTTGGGACCGAAAGTGAAGACTCTAATTATCACTCAAATAGGTAGAATCCCTTCGTCGCATTCACGAATTGGTAACTCGATACTTAGCGCGAATGCCTTCCTGAACTTTATCGACTTTACTTGAGGATTTTACATGGTCCTTCGTTTTGCCGGGAAATTCCGAGTCAGTTTCAGTGTGACGTGTGCTGGTACCTGGTACCTGGTGCTGTGCTGAGCTGATGCTGCAGAGCCGAAAATAAAGACGCAGCGGAAACGACCTTCGCTGCGGGGGGAGCGCCTCCCAGGAGTTGAAACCTGAAGTTGGAAGTGTCAGGTGACGTGAGTGAGTCATAGTCAAGAAGAGTTGTGAGTACAATTTGAACCTTATTTACTAGAAGTACGGAACTTAAAAGATTCAAGAATAGTGGTAGTGAAAATTTTCAAAGTGTTTAGGACTTAGAATAATTTCAAGTAAAGTGGTGAGATAATGCGTAAAATTGGAGACGGGGAACCTATGCCAATTTTCTAAGTTAGGTGTCAAACACTTAGAAAATTTTTAAGAATTTTGGACTTGGAAAATTTTCATCAAAGTTCAAGTTAGAAAATTTCTCAAACCTAAAGTTTGAATTTTTGAATTTTGAAAACTTGAATTTTTCGGGTTTTTTGTACTGTGTCATAAACTGTGTTTAATTCTTTTGTTTGTTGTGTAAATTTGAATTGATTAACATAATGGCTGAAAAATATTTCGATATTCAAGATTATATTTTCCACGAAATAAACAGAGGCAAAATAAATTTCTTAAAAAGTCCGAAGGATAGAATAACCTTGTCTTATATAGAAACACGTTTAGAAGCTTTAGAGCAAGATTAGGCTGCGTTTAATAACAACCATCAAAAGTTATTTTTGGAATTAAAGGCGGAAGATTTACAAAAATCGAATTGCAGAAAGAACAACGTGTATGAGCAAGCCAAAAAAAATTATTTTGACTACAAGTGTTTGTTAAAAGATAAATTGTCTCAATTTAAGATTAAGCACGATGATACTGTAAAGGAAATTAATAATATAGGACATAACCCTGTCAAACTACCAAAAATTTCTATACCCAAATATTCAGGCCACTATTCCAAATGGGTCAGTTTCCGCGATTTGTTCACTTCGTTAATACATAATAATTCAAATATTGATAATGTTCAGAAACTTTACTATTTAAAAAGTAGCGTTACCGGTGAAGCCGAACAGCTATTGCGCCATATTTCTGTCACTGCAGATAATTACAAAGTTTGTTGGGATCAACTTGAGAGCCGTTACAATAACAAAAGGTACTTGGCAAATAACATCTTGAAAAAACTTACCAGCCAAAAACCTTTAACATCTGAAACTACTTCAGCTCTCAAGCAATTATTAGACACTACTAAGGAGTGTTTATCTGCTTTGACAAATATAGGAGTTGATATTAGAAGCTGGGACATAATCGTTATTTATCTTGTCAGCTAAAAACTAGACCCAGAATCCCGTAAAAATTGGGAACAGAAAATAAGTGACACTGTCAAAGATTTGCCTAGTTTCGCTCAATTTGAAGAGTTTTCGCAAAATCGGTTCAGCGCACTAGAATTTATAGATAACAAAGTTCAAAAGTCCGAAGACACAAAATGTAATCACGTTACCACAACTTCTCTAAATTGTAATTTTTGCTCCAATAATCACAGATTGGCTAATTGTAAAATATTTGCTAAGGAAAACACAGAAGCCCGACGTAAGTTTGTCCAATCAAACTATCTGTGTTTTAACTGTTTCAGCGATAACCATTCTGTTTATGAGTGCAAGTCATCAACAGCTAGGTGTCAGGTATGTAAGAAAAAGCACCACAGTCTACTCCACCTCAAGGGTTACCAAACAACTAATGAAACTAATGTTAATCAGTCTGTGAATAGTAAGACTGTTGAAGATCCCGATCTATCACATTCGCAAACTCAAGGCGAGGTTCAAAATCCCCAAGTAGTTGCTTCTTGTTTTTCAGTAACACAAGGGCAAATACTCTTGGCTACTGCTTTGGTCAACGTAGAGCCTCAAGAAACGAACTCTACATTTGTTTTGAGATCGCTGCTTGACCAGGGGTCTCAAGCTTCATTCATCACCGAAGCGGCAGTTCAAATGATCCAACTCAAGAAAATACCAGGAACCAGTGTGGTATCAGGTTTGGGCGGTGACCCAGCGACTTTATCTTCGAAGTCGTTAGTATTACTAAGAATTCAGTCCCGCCTAGATCCAAGCTTTAATGTCACAGTTAAAGCTCATGTCTTGAGTAAAATCACAACTTTTCTACCGAGTAGCAAAGTTGATATGCAAAGTTTACCAATTCCGTCCATGGAACTTGCAGATCCATTTTTTGGAAATCCAAATAAAATAGATCTGCTATTAGGTGCAGAAGTATACAGCCAGATATTATTGGAAGGATTGATCAGGGGTCAACAAGGTGTTGTTGCTCAACGCACACTCTTGGTTGGATTCTTTCTGGCAAAGTATATTCTCCGCATAAGAATATCAACCATGGCGAGTATTGTCTCAATTTAGTTAGTTTGCATGCATCGCATCCCAGTGAGAATAAACTTCTCGAGAAATTCTGGGATTTGGAGTCCGAACCGTCCTCTGAGAAGTCCAAACATCCGACTCCAGAAAATAAAAGTGTACATTTGGAACCCAAAATTCAATGCTCAAAAGTGTTGACTGAGCGTATTAGTTCTATATTTCGGAATGAATTCCATAAACTTTCCGAAATTCGGGGCCCGCGGTGGAATCCAGCTCCTATTAAAATCAACTGTTTTGTGTTGCATTAATTTTTAAGTCTATTTTTTGTAGCAAACCCAACTCTAGAGTCACCATCAAAATTCAATCATAATCCACTCTGGAACCAGGGTCCTATCCGTCGAACAGCTCTGCAATGGAGGGAACCTGAAACAAAAAACATAAGTAAAATTAACATAAAGATAACAGTAAGGAAAGTTACTGAAAATGTTCTTATCATTATTAAAGTTTTTGAAAAGCAGACAAAAGACCGTCTGGAAAAGAATAATAATGTACATAATATGAAATTTACTATACTTACCTTCTTTCATTAATTTTTTTCTGCAAACCTGATCAGCAGAGTTGACGGGTGATTACAGGATGCTCCTGATCTCATTTATAAGCACAGGTACAAATCCTCAAGTCTCAAACCGGTACCCCTTGTGGGGTGTTACTTTAGTAACTTATGCTATTGGAGTTTCATCTTCTGTTAACAACTTGGGTTGGACAAACTTACACGTGTCATTTCATCGGGTTAAGGTTTTTGTATATACATAGTTTTGTTACCTGTAAATACTTAAGCTAAGCAGACACTCTTTAGTGTCACATTGTTAAAGTTAATTGTTATGTAGTTAGTAATTCTACAGACAAGTATTGTCGTGTAAGTTGGTTGGAGCCTAAGTTTAATTTTTGATTCAAGGGTTTATGCATGCATTGTTTTTCTTTGTAGTATTTAATTCACTGTTTAATGGACTTGGTCCATGGCGGGCGGAATGTTAAGAGCTCAATGCTGAAAGCATAATCTTTCCTGGTTTTACTAAATGTAATTGTTATTATTTGAGGCAACAGATGGCGTTGCCTTTGTTGACGTATTTTGTAACCGTCAGTGTGAAGATTTTTTGTCTCTTAATTATATAGCTCCGATTATTATCTAAATACAATACAACCTTCGCCAAAGATTCCATAGTTGTTTTCCTTCATTCATACATCAAAAACTCCTTGAGGATTTGAATATTTGATCAATGATATTAAAGCTAAAAAAAAGGTTTTCTTTGAAAGGTGTCTGTTGAGTAGGAGGCCTACTCTCTGCGTACTCTTGAAGTTCTTGAACAAAAACACTGAAAAATAGAGATTTTAAAGATTTTCAATTTGCTCCAAATACCAAATAAAAATTCGTTTCATTACTGAGGAGTAGGTAGAACACACGTTTGATTACACATAAATTAGGTTCCATATTTCGTAAAATAATTTGACTTTGACCAAAGAGAATGTAAAAAAACTAGCGTTTTACCATAGAAAAAATTTACTCTTAACAGAGCGTTTTACTTTGGCTTTGACTTTGAAATAGAACATTTGTTTCGGCGATTTTTCAGACAAAAAATATCTGAAAGAGTTAGGTACCTACCAGAAAAAGTCAGAAGATAAGGAAATGGTAAATAGATGAATGGTTACGGGATTTTAATCACATAATTCTAATTTCATAATTTTTGAATTTTAATTATCGAGAGAGTTTGCTTATGTTTTTAAGATAATTTCTTTAAAAAATAAATTTCAATAATATTAAAAACACGACTGCCCTGCCAAAAACGAACTAAAAAGTTAAATAACAAGTGTTATTGCAGTCGGGGGACCGTTTTGTGGAACAATTTTAACTCAAAGAAGTCCCCCGACTGCAATGACACTTGTTATTTAACTTTTTAGTTCGTTTTTGGCAGGGCAGTCGTATTTTTAATATTTTTTAAATTTATTTATTTTTATTTCACACATTTTAGTGACAAATTATATAGTTTTGAAATGTGCTCATTAAAACCTTTCAGTTGATGCCCATATTGTAATAATTGAAGAAAAAAATATTTATTTCACATTTAAAAATGGACTCGTACAGTCGCCATATTGACTTTTTTTGGGGTTCCGTACCAAAATGGTAAAAAAGGAACCCTTATGGCACACCATATTTTTTTTTATTTATTTCTTCTGAGTCACAACTCAGTCTGTCTTTCTATCTGTCTGTCTGTCTGTCACAGCTGGATATCTCGAGAACTACTAATGGTATCAACTTGAAATTTGGAATAGTTTAAGATGACATTTGCCCAACTATTTTGCAAATAAGAAATAAATAAAAAAAAAAATCTTTTTTACAGTAGGGCCTGAAAAGGGGTCTTAAAAATTTGAAGTGGAGCTACTAGGGCATGTGGGGTATCATATGAAAGAGCGCCGTTTGCATGTTTTCAGTCATTTTTTTCTTTTTTTTTGTAGACCGCATAGTTTTCGACTTATGATGAAAAATGTATAAAAAAATACCGTTACCCCCCTTATCTCCGAAGTTTGCAAAGAGAAAAATCTGAAATAATTCTATGTGATAGCAATTTATATAAAGATTACAGGAAAAAAACGATGTCTCAATATAGCAAACTTTTTTAGAAATTATGAAATTTCTAAAAAGTTAGCATTAGTTTCACTATCGGTCAAGAGATGGCGCTGACCTAAAACTGCAATACTAATTATATTATTCTACTCTGCAGTGTGGTTTATTGGTGCAATTATGATGATACGGAACCCTCGGTGCGCAAGTCCGACTCGCTCTTGACCGGTTTTATTTAAATAGGTATAGCCAACCAGTGTCACTCGGAATGATGTAAGAATTCTAACGATACCCCATACATCCAAATCCTTTGAGCCATTTAGAAGTTATGGTGAAATAAAGAAACTCACATACCCACAAACATACATGAACCCTGAACACATATACACTCCTTTTTGGGCAGTCGTGTAAAAAGTAGTAGGGTATAGCTGTTATAATATTTAGAAAATTACGTGTATTTTACCGATATAATCTATATAATATATACTATAGCATAACTAATACTATTTCTGAGTAGGCTAGTATATCCATCCATCCATCATAATTGGCGAAATAACAGGCTGCGCCTATTTTCGTATGATTTGAAAAATAACTAAAGAAATTCTTAAATTATGGAAATCAGAACACTACCTATGAAAACCGGTCGCTAGTTAAGTTTAAATCTACTTAATTAAAAGACGATGCGCAATGCTGACATAGGTTTTCTTTATTTAGGTACTTGTTTGTGGTCAAAAAATATTTTTTCTTTGTATTATAAGTTGTGTTCTACGACTTTTCCGAAAAATAAAATTTTGACTTTTCATAAGCTCGGATCAGATGTTCAGAGATTTGTATGGAAAGTTGGCTTTTTTGTCTGTTTTCTGAAAAGTCGTAGAACAAATGTTGTTGTTTATGATGTTAGTAATCTATTCCTGCGAGGTTGTTGGTGTTTTACAAATAACCCTGTACAAAAAAATAAATGAAAATAATGTAGTATGAACACGGGCTAGGAGCGCAGTGGCCCGCGCCGCGGTTTCGCTCGTGATTGACTCGCTCGCGACTCGACTCGGAATATCGATGGCACTCAGGGCCTCGACAATTTTGTCGATTGGGAGAATTCACTTTAATAAAGCTTGTACGTTCGGTTTGTTAATTTGAATTGTTTATGCAAGCGACGGAGAATGTTGGATGCAATAATAAAAGTTTTTGTACAGATTTTTTGGGAAGACTTGGGAGTTGGTTTGTTTTGATGGGTGTTTTCCATAGGTTCAAGGGTAGCAAAGTTGGTAATGGTATAGTCCAACCATAGAATTGGAATGCTTTACTAGGATGCTATATCTCCTGACCCGATTGCCCATTTTAGCATAATTTTACTGGTATTCTAATCAACTGGAAATATACCACACTGATAGGTACTGTTGGGCCAATCCAAGTACCGCTGGATGGCCCAAGTCGCCAAGGACCTGCGTGACCTCCTAGAGACTAGCGACTAGCAAGAGATCGCGCAAGACAGGGGGCAGTGGCATCACCTTGTGTCGTAGGCCAAGACTCACTTCGGGTCGGCGCTGAGCGGAGTAAGTAAGTAAGATAGGTACTGTAAAGAAATGTTTTATTTTTTAGTTTTTATTTGAGCATCCTGTAATGTTGAAGTAAAATGTACGATAAACTCAACTTTTTCCTCTTCGGTTTCGTCAGAATTGTCGTCAGTTTCATCAATTTCATCCCGGCTATCACTTGTCTTTGTTTGTATCTGAGACCGTAGGAGCGGGCTTAAAAAAATGGGTAATTGAAGAATCTTGAAGTTATCATCAAGTTAGCCGTTATATTTTGTCGATGCAACTGCACACGCCTCGCCCTCAACCCGAACTCAACTCAAACTCAACCCGAACACAACCCGAACTCAACTCAAACTCAACCCGAACTCACCTCAAACTCACCTGAACATTAGGTACACAAGAGTTTATTAATGTGTCATGAGACTCAAAATTGTAAGCGATGTATTTCAAGGTGGGCTCCGGTTGAGGTGAGTTTGAGTTAAGCTTGGGTTGAGGTCGGGTTGTGTGTTATCGTTTGAACGCAGCCTTATAGTTTTCCTTTTTCCCGATACTTAATTACAAAAGAGAAATCATAATTTGCATTAACCATCAGTAATAGTTTGAAGCGCTCATGGCGGAGCTTGACCGACTGATCGTACTCAATCACGTTTGTTAAGCAACGCTCGGTCTGACGAGGTGTCGGATGGGTGACCGTTAAGTGGCATTACAACTGAGCGTTTCCGTGCTTCGGAGGGCACGTTAAACCGTCGGTCCCGGCTGTTGTCATCTGATAACAGTTGTTAAGTCAAGTTAGAGGCCTTACAGGCGGCTTGATAAACACTAACACCAGAGGTGGCCTCTAATCCTCATACGATAAGAGTAGAATATCATTAATACCACAGAACAAAGAAAAAAATTTTCCCCCCACCTATAAAAGTGTTTGATTTCAATGTATAAGACGTTAAAATGTTAAATTGTAGCAGGTACTCGAGTAACAAAATTAACTTTACATTCAAGAAATTCAAATCAGCGAGATACGTGACAATACGCCAGAGCAACTCATCAGGAAGCTGCCTTAAAAATTGCAAATTGAATCCCATGAGTATCACCCCTTGCGATACTCGAATTGTTACAGAATCGTGAGATTATGGCATTATGCCGGAGTTATTTTGTTAATGACACCCGCCGGGGGCGCTGCGTGAGTTCGTGACTTTCGACCGCCGCCCGCCCCCCGCGCGCCCGTTCGCCCCCGCCCCCGCGGTGCGAAACTCGAAAATTATTTTATATCATAATGTATTGGCGATAATCTCGCAGCTACCGGCCGCGACACATACAGGGTGGTGTCGAATTTGTTAAAAGGAGAGCACTCAAAAGTTTTTTGGTAGTTTTGTTTCTGAAAGAACACGAAAATATAATGTAAGAAGCAAGAGCGAAAGATGAATAACGTATTTCTTTTCACCCTTCCATTCTATTTATACTGTTTTTTGGACGAATTACACTTTTTCGAATTGAATTATTTTCGTGGTGATCGTATCCTTTGTTCGCATTATACGCGAAGCGCTCATGGCGGAAATTGACAGACTGATCGTACTCGATCACGTTTGTTAAGCAACGCTCGGTCCGGCCAGGTGTCGGATGGGTGACCGTTAAGTGCCAATACAACTGAGCGCTTCCGTGCTTCGGAGGGCACGTTAAACCGTCGGTCCCGGTTGTTGTCATCTGATAACAGTCGTTAAGCCAAGTTAGAGGCCTTACAGGCGGCTTGATAAACTCTAACACCAGAGGTGGCCACTAATTCTCATTCAAAGAAGATTATACAACGGGTTACAAAAAATCCCTAATGCCGAATATGGTAGATAGGGACCATTAAACTTAACAACTTTTACTATGGGACAAACTCTGAAATCGCGAAAAAAAAATCAGCTGTTTCATACATTTTAATATGTTCCTTATTAATTTTGTATGAAACAGCTGTTTTTTTCGCGATTTCAGAGTTGGTCCTGTAGTAAAAGTTGTTCAGTATGATGGTCCCTATCTGCCATATTCGGCGTTAGGGGTTATTTTGTAACACATTGTATACTTACATTCGCAAAATTTGTGTACAATCATAGTCACTACATAGTACACATAGTACAGTTATTAGATTTATGCTAAACAGGAATATTTGCTCGTTTTGTTTGCGGCTACAATATTCCTGGCTATCACAAAAATAATTTTCGATTGATGTAGCGCTAAGATGTTTATTTTTCAGTGATGTGTTGTGGTTTGTGACAACAGAAATAGTGGTACATGTAGTTACGTATGGTACAAGTCATTTGTTAGTGCTGACTTCATCTTGGAGCACCCTGTTTAGTTGTTTGATTGACGATATCGTTTCGGCGCGAGCAGCGGTCGCTCGTTAGCGACGATCGGTAATGAGAGCCCCCCGCGCCCCGCCACCCCCTCGACCCCTCGATGCCGTCACGTCACGTGCTTATTAAACTGATTTGTTTACCGCCGGAGTGTCGGATATGACGCGCCGGTCTCAGCGCACAGATTGAAAGATATAGCTGTTGAGTGGCGATTTTCATGGTAAGTTACCAGAAAACAGTTAAAACATAGCGATAAAGTCCGCGGTGTGTGAAACTGTCAACACGCCTTTGAGTTTCGATAGCCGAAAATTTTAAATGCCTGCTAGAGAACATAGATTATTCTTAAAATGATACGCGAGGCTATTGAAATCAATAAACACTTGTTATATTATGGTTTATGCCAGGCATGCATGGGCAACCTTTGACAAGTAGCGTGCCAAACTTTAATACCTACTTATTGACCGAGCGAGCACGAAATGCGAGCGTCTCTGGTTCAGCTTGGGCAAAAATTATTTCGTATGTCCGGCTGTTTGTTCTCCTCTACAGATCGCATTTCTCAACCGATTCTCGTGAAATTTTGTGGGCAGGTTTGAAAATTAAACCTTAAGAAAAACAAAGAAAAAGAAATTCTGCGTCGAAAGAAAAACGCATGAAAACTCGAAAACACGCGTTTTCCCAAACATAAGACTAATTTAGATCGACTGTTTACCCCCGAAAACCCCCATATTCCAAATTTCAGCGAAATCGTTAAAGCCGTTTCCGAGATCACAGAAATATGAAACGAGCAATTCTTGTATATTTATTTATATGTAGGTACATATGAATAAATAAGTATACAAGAATTGCTCGTTTAAAGGTATAAGATTCTCCGGTTTCTTTTGTTAAAATATTATTGCTAATATGAAAATGAAAACTTTTCATAAGTATTTTATATTTGTCGCATAAATATATATATTTTTTATGTATGTACGTACACCGACTATTCGAAGACGGCTGAACCGATAGAGATGCTTCAAACGTTATTATTTGTGGTTGTCAAGTTTTTTTCAAAATTTCAACCGATTTTAAAATTTCAAAAAATAATTGGTTGTATTTTTTACCCAACTGCAAGGAAAGGGTTATTAAATTTTGAAATTGGTTCATAACTAATGTAAATTTTTGAAAATTCTGGAAATCCTGAAAAGACTGTCGTACTTATATGGATGATCGACCATAATATAACGTTTTTGTTATGAACCGATTTAGATGACTCTTTTTTGTTTGAAAGAAAATGCTTTGATGATACCATTTTATTTTCATTGGATACACAAGGAGACAAATCAAACGGGAATTGTATAGTGATTGAAATATTGGTAGATTTGTGAAAATCATAAACAAGTTAGGTTAGGTACCTAACTATGCTCAAGGACATTCTCAACTAAATTTGAACTGCGAAGGCACAGAGGAACTTCCTAAGCTGGGGCTACATTAGCGAACGAAGATTTGTGTCCCGTTGGCGCGCTAAAATCATCGTGTACGGGCATACGCGATATTCTTGTCTACATTAGGCGGGCGAAGATTCATCTTGCGGATTGTATTGTTAACTGTTAAAAACAGTAATATACTGTTTTTCACCACATAATATTTTGCTGTTGAACAAAAATAAAAGACAAAAATACTTTTTTCAGCAAGCAAGCATCACTGGTATCTATAGAATTAGCAAAGTTCTCATATTACCTAATTTCTGCTACCGCCACCTCAGCATTTACAGAAAGAGTTATTCTATAATTAATGCCAAGAGAAGAACTAGCTTCTCATAATTATTAATTTTGATTTTAATTGTAATGAAACTTACGAAGCTTTCAAAAATGTCAAAATTGCAATGTTGTACGAAAAGCACTAAGAAATGATTTATTCAAAACATTAAAAAAATACTGTTCATTTTTCGAAAATACTGTTTATTTTTCTTTTTCGACCTTAATATACTTACTTTGTACTTTGTAAAAAATGTTGGCAGCCCTAGCGGTAATTATTCAAAATAGAGGAAGTAGTACGACACTGAAGTGACGTAGGTGTAGCCACCCAAGCAAATATTGTCGCGATAAATCCCTTTAATGGGCGCCAGTTTACCAACTAGTGTCCCGATAGTACATCGGTCTTCGCCCGAATACTACTCGTGTCCCGGTTACACTCTTCGCGTTATCACAAATATTTGCCGTAACTCGCTAATGTAGCCCCAGCATAACAACAGACAGTGCGAAAAGTAGAAATTGAGTTAGGTATTAGAGGTATTTTACCATTGAAAAGTGTGAAATATTAAAACTTTTTATTTATAATATCATCGCTAAGGGCGGATCCATAGCGCATGTTTTGCTCTACACAATCGACAAAAACATCTACACAAAACATTGTTTGTGTAACATGTTTCTCTACACACGCCGTCCACAGCGATTGCGTGGCTTGTGTAGACAAAACTTCAGTGTTTCCAATTAAGCATTTGCTATGCTAGCCTATTACATATCATATGAAATAAATTTATAAGTGACCAAAGGTTTAGGTATATCTGAAAATGTAACTATCAAGGTCAGTTTGACAGTGTCATTTTTTTTGTTTCCATTTTTGCTAGGAGATTAGTAATCGGCCTGTAATACCGCCTCCAAACGTACGCCAACCTCGTTATAGTTCGTTGGTGTTTTTGGAAAGGTCTTCTTTGACACATTCGTTACAAAACCGGCAATGTACGCCACTGGCTTTAAAAAAACACCTCAAAAAACGTATTCCACATAATGCATCGATTAAAATAATCGGTCAGGTGATCAAAGACCTAGCGGCTTGTCTGGCAGAATGCGCTCAATATGACAGATGATTATGACCACAGACTATGACAATACCCTGCCCCTCGACCCCCGCAAAATGTTTTGTGTACGTGTTTTCCACCGGGCATGGAAAGCAAAGACATTGTTTCTCTACACAATATGTTTCGCGAAGCAATGTTTTGTGTAGTTGTGTAGAGCAAAATCCGAGTTATGGACCCGCCTTAAGAGGCATATTACGTTACGACTGTGATTTTTGCATAAAATGGCCAATTTTGGGGTTATCGATCTCAGAAACAATAATAAATTAACAGTTTTGACTTATTGAATAGTGTAGAATAGCTATTGGAATAGATTATAGCGGCCTCGCTTTTTTGAAAATTTGCTTATCTTCATAATTAAACTCGAAATTGCAGTTAAAGATTTTCATAAAATGCGCGAAAGCACTTTTTTGGGGTCATGGATTGAACTACTGTGCTAAACAAATGAAATAAAAAAAAATTGAATATTATCTCTTATATAGTCGAATAGATCATAGCGGCCTCGGAATTTCGAAATTATGTATGGAATATGTGAAAAAAAATCCCAATCAAAAACCATAAAACTACTAAAAACGCTCAGAATTAACTGTGAATTTCTCCTAGATACATAATTATTATTACGTAAAATTTATATTAGAATAATCTTTACTTCATAAGAAAATTAAATTTCATACTTTTATTTGTTGTTTGTACTTGTTTTTCTTTCTGTGTATGTTCAAAGTTGACTCTAAGAAATCGTTCACCAACTTTAATTTTCCTTTCTAACCCTTTAACTTTCCAGTGTATCATCATATTACTTTTTGTCGCGAACACATATAAATGTATTTAGTAGACCCAAAGGTTTCTCTAGGTTGTAGCGCTAAAATCCGTCAAAATCGAAATTTCGACGAAAAAATGTGATAGGGCCCTTAACAATTACTCAAACAACTCTAAAAAGCAAGAATATGTAGTTATTTATGCAACTGTACTATAATGAGGGGTATTAAAACACGAATGTGGGTTCATATTTTAGTATATCAACCTATCTTAAACAACGTGTTACAAAAATACCCCTAATGTTGAATATGGTAGATAGGGATAAGCAAACTGAACAATTTTTACTATGGGACCAACTCTGAAATCGCCAAAAAGAATCCAGCCGTTTCGTACATTTTGATATTTTCAAAATTAATAATATTTTTGTATGAAACAGCTGTTATTTTCGCGATTTTAGGGTTAGTCTTATAGTTAAAGTTGTTCAGTTTGATGGTGATGATGAAAAACGCTTATTTCTTTGAAATGGAAATATACAGCCTTAAGCATTTACAAATAATTCAGTAAAAAAATCGAGAAAGCGAAACCACGATAAAAGTTTATTTGGCCCCATGAATATAAAAGTGCAATAACGCTGTTTTTAGGGTTCCGTACCAAAATGGTAAAAAAGGAACCCTTATGGTGTGACTCAGTCTGTCTGTCTGTCACAGCTGGATATCTCGAGAACTACTGATGGTATCAACTTGAAATTTGGAACAGTTTAAGATGACATTTGCCCAACTATTTTGCAAATCCTTACTAATATTATAAATGCGAAAGTCTGTTTGTTTGTTTGTTTGTTACGCCTTCACGTCCTAACTTCTGAACCGATCATCATGAAATTTTGCATACACGTTGTCAGGGGTACAGAGAAGGACATAGGGTACCTTTCATCCCAAAAAAAGTATAGTTCCCGAGGGATAGTGAAAAAATTTTCCACGCAGACGAAGTCGCGGGCGGAAGCTAGTAAGAAATAAATAAAAAAAATAAATATCTTTTTTACAACAGGGACAGAAAAGGGGTCTTAAAAATTTGAAGTGGGGCAACTAGGGCATGTGGGGTATCATATGAAAGAACGCCGTTTGCACGTTTTAAATTATTTTTTCTTTTTGTTTTAGGTCGCATAGTTTTCGACTTATGATGAAAAATGTAAAAAAAATACCGTCCCCCCCCCCCTTATCTCCGAAGTTTGCAAAGAATAAAATCTGAAATAATTCTATGGTTTATACAGGAAAAATAAAACGATGTCTCAATATAGCAACTTTTTTAGAAATTATCAAATTTCTATAAAAGTTAACATTAGTTCCACTATCGGTCAAGAGATGGCGCTGACCTTAAACTGCAATACTAATTTTATTATTCTACTCTGCAGTGTGGTTTGATGGTGCAATTATGATGGTACGGAACCCTCGGTGCGAGAGTCCGACTCGCTCTAGACCGGTTTTATTTAAAATCATTTGGGTTCTCGAGTAATTTTTTATTTATTTTGGCTCTACAACAATGGGTACATTACAGACAATTATTTGCAATACGATTCTTAAACTAAAAAAGCTAATTTTAATTTTAAGTAGATATTATAATTTTAAACACTTAAAACTTATAAATATTAAATAATAGAATAAAATTAGAATACAAGACTAGAATAAAATTATTATTAAATTGATTGTCAAAGATCTGGAAAGATATGTGTTTCAATTGGATGTCGAGGGTTATTCCTCACATTGATGAAATAACGCTGGCTTGCTGCAAAAGAGTAGGATATACTCGAAAAATTTCGACAATATTAGTGAATCGACAACTCAGAAGAGCATCGGACCGGACTTCTATAGGTCGCGGGTTCGATTCCGGCCTGAGACAATGATCTGGTGACGAGTAGAATTTTTCTAGTAATAGATTGCCGATTTTATCTTACACACAGAGGCTCTTCGCTTATATGAAGTTAAAGATGCCTCAGTTACCTACTTATTAAGTATTATTTCGAAATATTAATCATGACAGCCCACTATTAGGAATAAAATATATCTAATTTTCTTCCCTGGACGTTAAAAAAAGTATCTTAAAAGTTACTCCTTTTTTCGTTAGCAGAAATGACCACTTAATTGGTTGTAACTTAGCCGATACATTTTTTTTTCACGTAAAACATGTGGCATGAGTGTTTAAACATTTGTGCATAAAAGTTTTAAAACATTGACGTTTATTATGATTGTCAAATAAAATAAGACAATGTTAGTAAGTATGGAAAATGCAAATTCTTTAAATTTTCCAGATGTTTTTAGCATTAATATATTTTTATATATCCTTTTAGCATTAAAATAGCATTGTGAATGGTAATAAACCTCAAATTTAAAACCTATTTATATTCATTAATTGTAAATAAGTTATTTCAATTTCAGTTTTAGACTCCGATAAAGTCTGTGGATAAATAGACACGCCAAGGAAGAATAATGCCCGATAATGCGTTAATTTGAAAACATTAAAGGGCAGTTCTCAAAAAAACTTGCAGATACTTTCAAAAATGAAGCAAAAATAAAAATGATGAGATATGACTGCTTTTTCTACTTAAATAGGTGTAAAATATATTTAATTTTCATGTCTGCATAAAGGTTCACACTGATTTTATAGTTTTATTACGTAAATTCACTTTTTGTATCATTAGAGACAATTTATAGGTCAGGTCGTTACGAAGAGTTTTTTATTGTAATAAATAATACACACACATTTAAGCGATAAATTTGGTTTAATTAAATATATATTAAAATATTAAACAGATTAAACACAAAAAATTCTCACTTTTTCTTACAAATAATAAATAAATCACGATTGAAATAAGTTTCGTTACGATGGTAATAAATTTTAGTCTAACTTTAACTTTTTTTGATCTTATTCTAAGTTCTACATTATGTAATCACAACTAAGTTATAACGCTTAAAAATATGTACCTAAATATATGAAATATTATTACTTAAGCTCAGTAATCGTCTATTTATTAACTTTTTTCTGTGAAATAAATAATGGACAGTAACTCATCCTGACGTATTAATAACAAGACTGACAACCCAACGTTTAGGACACACTAAGCATTATTTAATATGGAATCAAATTTTCAGATTATGAGCTTATTATCATTAAACAAACATTACGAAAAAATGCAAGAATTAAATTCAACAAAACTGAAATGGTTACTAATTTAAATAACTGAAAAAACATTACCCAAGTTTCATATATTTTGGTACAAAATAGAAAGTGCCGGCCAAAAAAAATTACCATTTGTGTATATATCTGATGTCTTTTTTAATATTAAAAAATGATAATTAAAAGAAACATTACTGAATTTTTCATTATTAAAAATAATTAGTGTGCCTTCAACCTTACGCTGTCAGGCTAGATACATTTCTTATCAGGCTATACGTTACAGCTCAAATCATAACGATCCTGACGTAACGCGGTGCGGCCTCTACGCAACTAAATCGAAATATTTTTATTATTATCATAACCGTAGATATTTTTGATGGGATCTTAAACCACAAACATATAAGTTTTCATTACAGTGATTGCAGGAACCACAACTTTTCAAATTTTACGTAAATTTGCATAACTATATTGACAAAAAACAGTGACCAATCTAACTTTACCCAAGTGCCGCTCGTTTCGTGCGAGCTACGACAGTTAAGTATTTAAAATACTGTCCATATCTCACGTTGTCTTTGATCAAAATGTTGCTATTTCCATAAAAAATACCAGAAATTAAGCAAAAATTTCATCTAATACGAATCATTAACGTAACTAAGTGGACGATGTCAGGATGAGCGTTTTCCCGTGGATAGAATTTAAAATTCAATAAAAATATGAAAAAACGCTTTTTTTCGAAATATTATTATGTTTTATGATAGTTCTTTAATGGTACATTCAAACCATCACTCTTGAGGTGGTAGGAGGAAAATATTAAATTAACCTTAAAGAAACACGGTGAAAAAAGTTTTGGACAGTATGGGGAGAAAAAATTGTCAATTTTTAAATGGATGTTATAAATTGATGGCAACGATAATAGTTACTTTAAAAATATAGATGGGGTGGCCAAAACCTTAAAGAATAATCTAAAATAGTTATTTTACGGAAATCGTAGCCCAAAACTCCTAAAAAAAATTATTTATGCTATGGACAACCCAAAAAACTGGATCTGCAAGTTTTTTGAGAACTGCCCTAAAATGAAAACTTACTTAACCTTGTCAATTCGGTAAGGACTAATAAACTATCAAAAAATTACTGCATATCACCGATTAGCCATGTTTTTACTTATTTTTCAACACACTTGCTCGTAAAGTGAGCCCTAATACATCGCTTTTAGGGCCGTAAACCGAACTATTAACAAACGCGTGCAATAATATATAAAACACTAGTTGGTTATAGAATTATCCCTACAAAGTTAAATAGGTACCTTACTGCAAGTTCTAAGCGATAAACAGAGCATTTTCAATTTAACCGGGTAATACAGTTATTTTTTTAGTAACAACAAAGAGGTTTTATGCCGCTGAAAATTCATTTGCATTTTTGGAATAAATAAATGTGTAGGTCCTTAATTAAGTCAAACAAATATTTACTATTATCAAAATATTCCTAATTTACAATACTTTGTTATAAAATATTAAAATATTAGCATTTTATCACCTAAATTTATAATTTTGAAGTAGGCTGTATGCTCACTAACCCCTTTGTTCGCATAATATTCTTGCATTGGGCGTGTGAAAAAAACAAAAAAAAAAAACCTGCGCGCTTTTTCTCATCATGATTATCATTTTGTTTTTGTCGTATTTGTTGCTGTGTGGTAAATTACTTTGTTTTTTCCTCGCAAATCTGTTGAAAAACGTCGTATGAAACTCGTGAGCTCTTACTTATTGCACACTCGGCTGAGTTACGCCCTCGCCTGCGGCTCGGGCTGCAACCCACAGCCTTGTGTGCAATAAGCAACCTTAGCTAACTTGTATCATAATGTACTATACCACTTTTTTAGTTAAATAAGCTAACATCACAACTTTATACTTACGTTTACTTGGGTACGTTCTTTATTTTCGTTGTAGGTTTGATTTTTGGCAATTTCAGCGCATGCCGATGTAACGATACCTATATTACAGTATTTCTGTAAAAGACGTAGAAACTCAAGACAGTGTGATTTGGTACTTTCAATCACTGTAATTTTAAATTAAAATAAAATGTTAAAAAAGTTAGGTACTACTTGATTTGAATTTCCGCGTATTATTTGAGAAAAGTAAGCTTTTAATCGCAACTATGCATTGATGGTCTCACATATATTTTATACTTAAATAAGTATTTACGGTTAAATAATCGTGTCCCTCAGATCCGTAGCATCTTAGACTTGGTATTTTCACTACCTAGTAGGTACCCACTGATGTAGGTAAGTATCAATGACATAATTAATTAAATAATACGTTAGTTTAAAACTGTCATAGCTCTTCATTGGCCCTGAGTAATACTTACTACGAGATCTTAAGCCTAAACGTTCATCAGATATAAGCTTTTAATAGAAAAGCTTTACATGCAACTTATAATAAGATATTTGTTTCTTACCTAAAGAAACAGTGTATTTCATACATTTTTAGGGTTCCGTACCAAAATGGTAAAAAAGGAACCCTTATGGTGTGACTCAGTCTGTCTGTCTATCTGTCTGTCTGTCTGTCACAGCTGGATATCTCGAGAACTACTAATAGTATCAACTTGAAATTTGGAATAGTTTAAGATGACATTTGCCCAACTATTTTGCAAATAAGAAAGAAATAATAATATTAATATTTTTTTTACAACAGGGACTGAAAAGGGGTCTTAAAAGTTTTAAGTGAGGTGACTAGGGCATGTGGGGTATCATATGAAAGAGCGCTGTATCATAATGTACTATACCACTTTTTTAGTTAAATAAGCTAACATCACAACTTTATACTTACGTTTACTTGGGTACGTTCTTTATTTTCGTTGTAGGTTTGATTTTTGGCAATTTCAGCGCATGCCGATGTAACGATACCTATATTACAGTATTTCTGTAAAAGACGTAGAAACTCAAGACAGTGTGATTTGGTACTTTCAATCACTGTAATTTTAAATTAAAATAAAATGTTAAAAAAGTTAGGTACTACTTGATTTGAATTTCCGCGTATTATTTGAGAAAAGTAAGCTTTTAATCGCAACTATGCATTGATGGTCTCACATATATTTTCACGTGTGTCCTTCAATATCGGTTATGCGTGCTGCTATAGTAATGTACTATAATTTGATCATAGGTAAACAATATTTCATTACAAATTTATAAAACTACTGAAAACACAAAAATACCTATTTAAACGTAGGTACTTAATACGTTCCAACTTAGAAAAAAATAGTATTTCGTTTAGTCAGCCAAAAATTTAGTCAAATAAATGTTCTAAGTTTTAATAATTTTTTCCTTAAAGCTTGTAATTAACTATTTCATTAGACTTTAGACGCAGCAATTTCCGTGAATAATAATTTGAAAATAACTCTTCATTTGCCTCAAGGGTGCATAGTGAATAGAACCTAAATCACTGCCATTGGAAATTAGGGCACATTGTTGGAATTGACAATTAACGAGGTGACGGCCTCGTGACGGGGCCGAGTGCTTAATCAATGCGATTACGGTTTCCCGCGTCTGTTCGACGTCTAATTTGTGAGTCGTCGCGATTGGCTGCGGCGCGGGAGCGGGCTAATCGGCCGCTCTGATTGGCCGCCGCCGCCGCCGCGACGCACTAATTACGTCGCGTTATTGGCCCGTGCGAGACAATCACCACAAACATGGCCGACCGATGAATGAGATTTTATTGTTTTTTGATTATTCCCGGCCAGTTGCAATGGCGGTGCAAGTTTTGCCGGTGGTGGCTGTGATTAGTTATTCTGTTTTGGGTTTCATTGCTTGGTGCTGTTAAAGCTGGCATCTATCTAACAAGTTGATCCAGAGACCAATTTGTAAGTTCAAACTTTGTCTTAACTAAATTATATTATATAAACTTAATTTTTACGGTTCTTTAAATATTTTTTACTTTGCAATGTAGATAATCTTCCTACACGTCAAAGTATTTTCAGTTTTTTTTTCATATTTTATTCATGCTAACATAAAAAGTAAAAGTTTACGTTTCATGTTTATTAACTACTTAAATAAGTATTTACGGTTAAATAATCGTGTCCCTCAGATCCGTAGCATCTTAGACTTGGTATTTTCACTACCTAGTAGGTACCCACTGATGTAGGTAAGTATCAATGACATAATTAATTAAATAATACGTTAGTTTAAAACTGTCATAGCTCTTCATTGGCCCTGAGTAATACTTACTACGAGATCTTAAGCCTAAACGTTCATCAGATATAAGCTTTTAATAGAAAAGCTTTACATGCAACTTATAATAAGATATTTGTTTCTTACCTAAAGAAACAGTGTATTTCATACATTTTTAGGGTTCCGTACCAAAATGGTAAAAAAGGAACCCTTATGGTGTGACTCAGTCTGTCTGTCTATCTGTCTGTCTGTCTGTCACAGCTGGATATCTCGAGAACTACTAATAGTATCAACTTGAAATTTGGAATAGTTTAAGATGACATTTGCCCAACTATTTTGCAAATAAGAAAGAAATAATAATATTAATATTTTTTTTACAACAGGGACTGAAAAGGGGTCTTAAAAGTTTTAAGTGAGGTGACTAGGGCATGTGGGGTATCATATGAAAGAGCGCTGTTTGCACAATTTTGAAACAATTTTTCCTTTTTTCTTAGGCCGCATAGTTTTCGACTTATGGTGAAAAATGTAAAAAAAAATACCGTTCCCCCCCTTATCTCCGAAGTTTGCAAAGAGAAAAATCTGAAATATTTCTATGTGATAGTAGTTTATGTAAAGATTACAGGAAAAATAAAACGATGTCTCAATATAACACACTTTTTTATAAATTCAAAAAACAAACAAAATTTTTTTAGTTTCACTACCAGTCAACAGATGGCGCTGTCCTAAGCATGCTAACCTAAGGGACAAAAATAGTTCCATTATCGGTCAAGAGATGGCGCAACCTAACACTACAATAATAAATTGGTGGCTGGTTCTAATATAATTACCTACTATTTGCCGTACGAATAAACGAAGAATAAGTTCCTACTTAGTAATATAGTAATATAATAATAACGAGGAGCTCGGTGGCGCAGTGGTTTAGCGCCTGGACCAGCGATTGCGGAGGTTAAGCAACGTTCGCAAGGTTCGGTCATGGGATGGGTGACCAAAAATTTATTATCTCGAGCTCCTCCGTGCTTCGGAAGGCTCGTTAAGCCGTTGGTCCCGGCTGCATTTGCAGTCGTTAACACCCACCAATCCGCATTGGGCCCGCGTGGTGGGTCATGGCCCGTCCTCCTTATCCACCCATAAGGAAGGCCTGTGCCCCAGCAGTGGGGACATTAAAATGGCTGATGGACTAGTAATATAAACATTTTGCAATGTGGAGTGGCTGAAACGTTTTTCAGTCACCATAAGCAGCATTTGTAAATTAACTGTCCGCCTGTTCGCCCTTCCACCTGTCTGCCGTTTATCCTACTTTTTTAAAGACTGTCCTAAAATAACATATCCAAATATATTTATGATTGTACGGAACCCTCGGTGCGCGAGTCCGACTCGCTCTTGACCGGTTTTTATTGATAAAGTAGAGTCTAGATAGACTGAACAGCGAACAAAGAACAGATATTCTTTATTATGTCTCTTAGTTTTATTACGGTGCTCATTATAAGCTTCTTCTTTCTTCTACTGTGTCACCGCACCATTTCGTCCTGGGAGCTGACTGAAAACCAGCGCTCTTGCGACATTCTGCGCAATCCTACCCTTTGGCCACACCCGTACCATTTATTTTTAGTAATCTCTTTCTGTTATTTCTGTTTGTTTTTCTTCTTTTAATTATGTTCATTTTTTTTAGGCCAATAAATGTTTCTTTACCTTTAACTCTTTATAAGGCTGTAAAGATCGCTTTCTATAAAAATACTGTAATGATAAATAAGTTAAACAGACCCGGCACATTCCATAAAAAATGCTTAACTTGTATTCATCTTCTTCTTTCATATTGAAATTGGTCATAAAGAGTTATTCAATGATAATAATTTTTTTTTGAGATGGATACAATACGAAAGCTACAACTCATCTAAATCGTTCCAATATCCACATTAAATCTTTAAAGGGCAGAAATGTCACTATGAAATGTAAAAACATATGGCTGCACGAAACACAATTCCTTTACTTTTTCGAAATTAAAAAAAGGAAACGTCAATTTGACTTCGATTTGGCATCGATAGCTGTAGATACATCAAGGAGGTTTATAATATATTTCTATGAGATACATAGAATCACAGATTAAAAAATAAAAAGGCAAACGAATCAGTCACCTTTACGAATCTACATTTTGAATAAGATGGGTAAACGTAAATGTAGTTCCATTAGGTATAATGGAATAGTCTTGAACAAGTTATTGAAGATTTTAAATACTTATTCATAATCTTAAACTACTACTACAACTAACATAAAAAGTTGTACAGTCTTCACAGCAAATGTTTTTATTAGAATTGTTGTGAACATTCAAAGAGAAAGAGATTCTTATATAATAATGTAAAAAAAACACTACCTACTCTTTGTTACACACAAAAAAATTATTATGCCATAAAACGTGGCTTCAGTGAAATATGGCTCCGTGCACGCTTTTAGCGCCACCTAGCGTGTTGCAACTTTGTTGGCTCTGACCTGACCGTTTTGACGTTTTGATATGTAATGGCGGCATTGTGACAAAATGTTAAAAAATACTATACATATTGTGTTATTAATGTAAATTTCCAAATTACTATGATTTGGGAGGACAAAGTGTTGTGAAATCATTTTTGGTCATTTAAATTAAATATGGCAAGTAAGATCTATTTAAAAAGAGTGTTTTATTTTGGTCATATCAGGGTTTGTTTACTTCTTTTTTAGTTGTAGATTTTGTAAAACAAGAGGATAAAGCTACTTTAATAATTTTACTAAGTGATAATAAACATATATAATTATTCCTGTATCGCTAGTAATAAGTTAAATATCGTTTTCAAGCAGATTACAGAGCCTTCTTTATTTCTACTTTTTGCCACCATGAGCGCTGCCATCGATTATTTTACCTTCGCACCCTCCCAATAGTCAAAGCATTTTTGTTCCTATTTATCTTTACGGACATTAAAAATCAAAATATTGTAAAGATTAAAATACTAATAGGTAATGAGATTCCTTATTAAAAACTTCAGAGAAAACCAAAATAAATAAATATGTTTCTTATCCATGCCATAATATTATCAATATAATTACCGACTATCGAAATACGACACATAAAAAAAAATCACTCTTTTATATGTCCAGATTCTTGTCAAAACAACAATATAATCATAAGAAAAGATTTATTTTAGAGAATTACCTGCCTAGATACCCACTTTATTTCACTATTTTTTATATAATATCTGGCTGGTGATATTTGAACAACTTCTTCTTTTTAATATAACGAAAAGCTCTTTTTATGAGTAATAAAAGATCACTCTGCTAAATAAAAAAGCTCAGTAGCAATGTGGTAATATTCGTCCGTAATTAAGGTAGCAATAGGCGGGGGCGGGCGGGCGGCGGGCGGCGGGCGGCCCGCCCTACAACTTAGGTTTTTTAATCAACCGCCCTGTGTCATTAAGCTGCATAATGGAGGGCCCTCGCACGCACACCACCGAGAATTTAATGCGCTTACCACAACCAGCGTTATACTTGTACCTATATGTTGTACCTATATCACTCTCATATTAAGGTTTAGTGAAAGTTTGAAAAAATAAGTGTAAATGTAAATGTATTCGGGTTCTCGGGTTATTTGTCTACTAGCGGCCGCCCGCGGTTTCATCCGCGTGGTTCCCGTTCCCGTAAAAATATCGGGATAAAAAGTATTCTATGTTTTAATCTAGGCTATCTACTATCTGTGTGCCAAATTTCAACCAAATCCGTTCAGTAGTTTTTGCGTGATTGAGGAACAAACATCCAAACATCAAAACCCACAAACTTTCACATTTATAATACTAGCGGCCGCCCGCGGTTTCACCCGCGTGGTTCCCGTTCCCGTGGGAATATCGGGATAAAAAGTATTCTATATTTTAATCTAGGCTATCTATTATCTGTGTGCCAAATTTCAACCAAATTCGTTCAGTAGTTTTTGCGTGATTGAGGAACAAACATCCAAACCCACAAACTTTCACATTTATAATATTAGTAGGAAGTAGGATAGTAGGATAAACCGTCATTTTGTAGTCGTTTAATAATTTTGGTTCTGCCTTACCTACTAGTCAGCTCAAACATTGTATTAGTAATAGGAAAGTAAAAAATGTCATTTTTCGGTAGGTTTCGGTATTGGTAGCACTCCCTTAAGGGATATATCGGGTCATTCTAAACAACATCTAAATTTCAAGTGTGTGTCTAGTCCATGAAACTAAACAACTTTCTCTAAGAAACATGACTGTGTCGAATTTCGCCACAAAATTTTGGTCATCCCTTACCAAATTGATCACGTGATCTCTTTGCTTTGTATGGATAGTCGTTTTTAGGGTTCCGTACCAAAATGGTAAAAAAGGAACCCTTATGGTGTGACTCAATCTGTCTGTTTCTTTACATATTTGGCCTTGTGTGCCTTAGAAAAAGTTGTTCAGTTTCATGGACTGAACATATCCTCAAAATTTGGATGCATGGTAAATATAAAATGACCCTGTATAAGGACTACAAAATGATGGTGAATTATTTTGGAATTGAGTTTCAAATGTCTCGAGCGAAATGTAAATCAGCGCTAAAGTTCTAAAAATAATTGCTCGTAACTTTCAGTAGCAAGACGTTATTTATATTTTTGTGGACATCACTGCCAGCGCTAATAAAGTCTTAACTTCGACAAAAAGTTGTAATAAACTATTTTCATCAATATCCGACTTTTGCTTGTTTAATTTTAACTTGTCCACATTTAAATTAGGTGCTGTAAGCTTTATTTATGACATCGAGTAAATCATGAAACATTCATTAAGAGAAAAATAATCTTTAAACACTTACTGCACAAACATTTTACATAAGGTGTAAAGCAATCTATCTAATAGTTATGGTACTTGATGACATGCTTTCAATACTTGTATTAGTTATTCAATTAACGCAACATGTCTGTAGTAGGTTAAAGATTATAAAACTATACTTAGTTGGTTGGCTGTGTAAATCCTTCGTACAGCTACAGCTATTAGTTATTATGAAACGATATTCGATAAATTCACAATCAAGAAAATATGTTTCGGTTTTTTCCATCAGGATTATTTAATGCAAAACCTTAAAAATACTAGATACATTAGGTTAAGATACCTACTCAATATTTTACCATTATCACCATCAACCAAAGAACAACAAACATGTAGACATTTGCCACATCAAAGGCATGTATGGTGTCGTGGAGGGGCAAGTGTCCCGGCAATCTGGTGGCAAGTGGCCACGTAGCAGGTATAACTAGGTTTGGTGTGGCGCGCGGCATTATGCACCCTTGGCCCGGGAGGCGCGCGGCTCCTCGTAAAAAGTGCTAGTGTTGTGAACAATTTCAAATACGCCGTAATTTTGTAGTCATTTTAATCCCTTTTAGCAAAAATGATTAGTTACATTGGTAAAACACACGAACTGACAGGCGGCTGTGAAGCTTGGTGTTTAATAGCTTCTATCCTTATTTTCCGGCTCTGCGTTCAACCGAGTCGAGTGCGGCTAGCTGGTACTTTGCAGACCCATCCCACAGGTGGCAGCAATATTCCATGCACGACCGGAAAATTTACCCTAGCTGTTCACAAAAAGTTATTCTGTATAGCATATTACTGAACTAGCTTCCGCCCAAGACTTCGTCCGCGTGGAAATTTGGAAAATCCCTAAGGAACCTTTGACCGGGATAAAAAAGTGTCGTTTTAATCCAGGTTATAAACTATATGTGTGTCAAATTGATTCAAAATCTGTTCAGCCGTTTTGCGTGATTGAGGAACAAACATACAAACCCACAAACTTTTACATTTATAATATTGTTCGTTGGATTACCAAATGTTGTGATGATGCTTAAACAGGTGATACTTAGTGTTGCTTAAACTGAACAACTTTCTGCAAAGAACATAGGCCGAAAACAGAAAAAAATCATACTCCAATACAAAATTACGTATTGGTCAGCCGACCGACTTACTATGTCAAGATAAAAAAAAAATTCGACCTATGTTCCTTGGAGAACGTTGTTCAGTTTAAGAACCCGTAGCAATTTTGCCGCTGACTGCAGCTCTCTCGCACGCTCATTTCATGTTTTCTCAAGATTTCTTAAATCTGGGTGCGTAATTGAAAAATGTGACTCGGCTACTTTCCGCAATATAAGATTACGGACATTTCAACATATATTTCAGTTTCGAGTTGCTGAAGTACAAAAAGTTATCGTATTTGCCACTTCAAATAACTGTTAAAAATGTCACCTGTTTAAGTATCATCACACCATTTGGTACCACCTTATATAGAAAGATAAATTAATCTAAAACTAAACTAAATAAAATGAAAGTTTTGTTCCTGAGTAAAATTCCTCGAAATATCTAAGAGTGGTATATTTACTTATGCTTGTTTCATATAGTTCCATTTAATTAGTGGCTCCCTGAGCTGTAGACCTCGCGTTAAAAAGTAGCCCAAATAACCAAATTGTGTGTTGTTTAAAAATTAATTTCAAATCTTTTCACAGAATAATAATAATATTTCAACAAGTAGGAAAGCAACGGAGTTACGAAGTCCTTATAGAAAATCCAAAGTAATTTAATCCAAATAATATACGCAGTCATTTTAAAATATCTAATAGGTATCAGTGGCGAGGGGTGAAATTATGGCGAAGGTAAGCCGCTTTACAAAAATGACGTGATCTGCCACTGATAGGTATTGTCCACAAATGTTTTGATAGATTTTGAACTAGGTATGAACTCAAATTCAAAAAATAAAACAAAATTTGCTTTGCACTCATAACAAAAAGGTTTGTGTAATTATTGAAAAATTTTCGAAACAGCTAAAAGTAATCATGTTTTTTTGCATATCTCCGCTATTTCGAGAAATTTCGAAAAACTGGCTCGACAAAAAAATTATCGAACCTGCTCACAAATTTAAGCAAGAAAATTGACCTAGAGTGGAGAACAAACGGACAGACATCCGAACATATGAAAAAAATTTTGCCCAAGCTGAAGCAGAGACGCTTCGCTCGCGTTTCGTGCTCACTTGGTCAATTAAGTTTGAATTAGCATTCCCATTGCTATGTTATATATTAGAAAAATAAATAACAATATCGTGACATACAATGCGATTAAATTGACAATAGACAGAGATCTGCTGCAACTTCGGAAAAAAATTACAGATTAAAATAAATACATACGTCGTTCTGTACCGCAAGTGTTCTCAAGTTAGTCACTTAAGTTGTACATTGTTAAATTAATTACTTATTGCATTATAGGTACCTAATAATATCTCTGTTAGCAAAGATGAAAAACTGTAGTTGTCTTTTTAGCAATATTTTAGTAGCATTGCACTTAGATTTAAACTTCCTTTTCTTTAAAGTAAAAATATTTTCCAAAGAAAAAAACTATCAAACATTTGTTAAAAAATGTGAACATCACTATGGTTGTGGAATTATTCAAAATGGCGACTAGTGGTGCCGCCATTATTGCAAATTCACGACTAATACCGGGACCTTGATTCACATTCATTTGTGTGTTTTTACAACGACATAATAAAGTTTAATTTTGCGAGTAGGTACTTACCAACACAATAAACCAAAAAAGTCATTTTCCGAAATTTAAAAAGGCGAAGATACGAAAATATATTAAGATTCCTATAAAGGGGTTACTTACCTAGCTACGCTATATCGAATACCAAGTGATCGAAAATCAAAATATCGAACACTATTCATCGAACGGTCAAAAAATCGAACGTTCAAAATATCGAATTTACAAATAATCGAACGTTCAAAATATCGAATGGTTAATTTATCGAAACTCAATATTTTGCGTAGTTTTTTTACATCATTAATAAAAACATCTAATTACATTATTAATGGCCATGTCATTTCTTTTTCCTTTTTTCTTAGGTATTTCCAAACTCGCTTGCTCTTTTACTAAAAATTCTATTGCTTTTTTGAAATTAAGTTTTATGAAATTGAATCAAAATATCTACTGGTTGTTCATGATGCATCTATTGATTTTCGATAAATTAATCATTCGATTTATTGAGCGTACGATACATTATCCATTCGATATTTTGAACGTTAGATTATTTGTAAATTCGATATTTTGAACGTTCGATTTAATGAGCGTTCGATTTTTTGACCGTTCGATGAATAGTGTTCGATATTTTGATTTTCGATCATTTGGTATTCGATATGGCGTAGGTAACGCCTAATAAAGAACGTTTTCACTTCTCATGCTCGTAAAGTTCGTCTTTGTGTTGGGTATAGGCTGAATAAAATCGCTTTTCATGCTCTAGTGCATAAAATAAAATCTTCGTCTAAGTCTCAAACTCTAAAACAAAGGTCGTCAGGTAAACAGCCACAGACGCAGCCCAAAACGCGCCATTTTGCCAGAGACGTATATCAAAATGAAGAAACAGAATGAAATAACAAGTTTATTTAACGAAATTTAATTAAACTTGTAAATGGTGCGTTTTATGCACTCATTATACAATCTAGATACTACTTCAGTGCGTTGGAGTCGCATTATCTTATTTTTGCTTAAAATACTTATTGCGGCGATAAGAAAAGGATGAAAAATAAAAAAAAAATATCTCATCTCATCTATAGCTAAGTTAAAGGTAGATGTTATGAAACATAAGTTATAAAAGTTATTTGTTATACAAGTGACCAAAGTTAATTTCTTGCTGCGAGTGCCGACTTTAAATCACGAACTAGCGAAGTAGACTACTGAACTGAGCACAGTGAGTGAATTTAAAGGCACGAGGCAGATCAAAAATTTGGTCTTGTGTTAAACATACAACTTTTCACCTCTACCAGCGAGAAAAGTGTTATAGGTAAGAACAGTTATTTTCACGTGACTTTCCTATTAAAAAGCTATATTCATCAATAGAAACTTGTTTATTCAACTTTTTTGTAGTCAGACAATTACGAGTATCTTCATTGCTGGACACACTATTTTTTGTAATATACCTAATACATAATTATCACAAAAATAGTTCAATCAAACCTATAGATTTGATAGGTATTAGGCATATTACAAAAAAATTGTGCATCCATTATGCTGAAAAAAATTAGTTCATAAAGTAGATTCCCATGTTTTGTTTTACATACGTTGTGTTTTTCTCTTATTTATTATTACCCCATCTTCTTTACTTATTTACAATCATAAAATATAATTTGTTAACAAATTTCATTTTTTTTATATTATATTTATTTCATACATGCGACCTTCTTATTAGTGTATTTTTACACGACTGCCCAACGACTGCCCAAAAAGGAGTGTATATGTGTTTTTATTACACGGCTGCCCAACGACTGCCCAAAAAGAAGTGTATATGTGTTTAGGGTTCATGTAGTTTGTGGGTACCCTGATTTTCTTTATACCACCATAATTTCTAAATGCATTAACGGATTTAGATGTATGGGGTATCGTTAGAATCCTTACATTATTCCAAGTGACACTGCCTATGTTCTTTTTAAAAAAAATATGGCGACTGAACGACGCCACTTTCATATTTGCTTCCTATTATTACAATATGGGCATCAAATGAAAGGCCTTGATGAGCACATTTCCAAAACTATATAATTTGTGACTATAAATGAGAATAATAAAAATAAATAAATTAAAAAAAAATATTTAAAAAACACGACTGCCCTGCCAAAACGCACTAAAAAGTTAAATTAAAAGTGTCATTGCAGTCGGGGGACCGTTTTATGTAACAATTTTTAATCAAAGAGGTCCCCCGACTGCAAT
Source organism: Agriphila geniculea (assembly GCA_943789525.1). Taxonomy (NCBI): domain Eukaryota; kingdom Metazoa; phylum Arthropoda; class Insecta; order Lepidoptera; family Crambidae; genus Agriphila; species Agriphila geniculea. The sequence continues at coordinate 3,382,761 of OX038884.1, read as the reverse complement.
GACACTTGTTATTTAAATTTTTAGTCCGTTTTTGGCAGGGCAGTCGTATTTTTAATATTTTTTATGTTAGTAATAAAAAATATTGACAATGCACACTACAATATGCAAATTTTTTACCAGTTGAAACTTTCGTCAACAATACACCTAGGGGGCTATTCAAATGGCCACTCTTCTATTCGTTCGCTAAATTAAAAATTGTTTTAAAAAACAAAAAACCGACTTCAAAAAACCTGCCTCTAAAAAGCAAGAAATAATATTCAAGTCATTAGATACGCATTATCTTTTAATGCGTATCTAATGATTTGGAAGGGCTTTTAGAATAAAAAAACCGGTCAAGAGCGAGTCGGACTCGCGCACCGAGGGTTCCGTACAATCATAAATATATTTGGATATGTTATTTTAGGACAGTCTTTAAAAAAGTAGGATAAACGGCAGACAGGTGGAAGGGCGAACAGGCGGACAGTTAATTTACAAATGCTGCTTATGGTGACTGAAAAACGTTTCAGCCACTCCACATTGCAAAATGTTTATATTACTAGTCCATCAGCCATTTTAATGTCCCCACTGCTGGGGCACAGGCCTTCCTTATGGGTGGATAAGGAGGACGGGCCATAACCCACCACGCGAACCCAATGCGGATTGGTGGGTGTTAACGACTGCAAATGCAGCTGGGACCAACGGCTTAACGTGCCTTCCGAAGCACGGAGGAGCTCGAGATAATAAATTTTTGGTCACCCATCCCATGACCGAACCTTGCGAACATTGCTTAACATCCGCAATCGCTGGTCCAGGCGCTAAACCACTGCGCCACCGAGCTCCTCGTTATTATAATATTACTATGTAGTAATATATATAATTACTTAGTAAAGTATGAACTTATTCTTCGTTTATTCGTACGGCAAATAGTAGGTAATTATATTTGAACCAGCCACCAATTTATTATTGTAGTGTTAGGTTGCGCCATCTCTTGACCCATAGTGGAACTACTTTTTGCCCATAGGTTAGCATGCTTAGGACAGCGCCATCTGTTGACTGGTAGTGAAACTAAAAAAAAATTGTTTGTTTTTTGAATTTCTAAAAAAGTGTGTTATATTGAGACATCGTTTTATTTTTCCTGTAATCTTTACATAAACTACTATCACATAGAATTATTTCAGATTTTTCTCTTTGCAAACTTTGGAGATAAGGGGGGGGAACGGTATTTTTTTTTACATTTTTCATCATAAGTCGAAAACTATGCGGCCTAAGAAAAAAAAAAATTGTTTTAAAATGTGCAAACAGCGCTCTTTCATATGATACCCCACATGCCCTAATCACCTCACTTAAAATTTTTAAGACCCCTTTTCAGTCCCTGTTGTAAAAAAAATATTAATTTTATTATTTCTTTCTTATTTGCAAAATAGTTGGGCAAATGTCATCTAAAACTATTCCAAATTTCAAGTTGATACCATTAGTAGTTCTCGAGATATTTAGCTGTGACAGACAGACAGACAGACAGACAGACAGACAGACTGAGTCACACCATAATGGTTCCTTTTTTACCATTTCGGTACGGAACCCTAAAAAGGAAGTTGTACTCCAGCCCCACCCTACTTCAATAGACGTCTTGTTATTATAACAATGATAATGCGTATCTAATGATTTGAATATTATTTCTTGCTTTTTAGAGGCAAGTTTTTTGAAGTCGGTTTTTTGTATTTTAAAACAATTTTTAATTTAGCGAACGAATAGAAGAGTAGCCATTTGAATAGAAGATGTTTCTTTTTGTTGGGAAAGGGTACTTTTAGTGAAAAGTACGCTTTCCCAACAAAAAGAAACATCTGATTCGATTTATTAAATACAAAGTCGTCAAGGTAGTTGATGCAAAATCATAGTATTTTCAGGATTTCTTGAAAACTACTAAACCGATTGAAATAAAAATTAAATGGGACCATTTCGCAAGAAAACTCAATCGAACAAAAAAGAATCATTAAAATCGGTCCATAAATGTCGAAGATACGCGCGAACAACGATAAACTTCCTCCTTTTTGTGAAGTCGGTTAAAAATAAAAAATAAGCCGTGAACTCCAAAATTACGTGTCGTAAGCTTGTTAATACTATACAATACAACAAAGTCTGTGATTTACAATCATAAACTTGCAACGTGTGACTTGATCATTTAATTGCTTATTTTAAAACTTTAAGTTAGCGAACGAATAGAAAAGTGGCCATTTGAGTGGGGGGGCATAACACTTAAAAAATCTCCTGAACAGACGGTCCCGTTTAGAAGACTGGTCATTATAAAAACTTATTTACGTTTTTTTCGGTAGTACTTATCTATTCTGTGCTAAAACTGAAGAAAATTGATTTTCAAAAATTTTAATAGTTTGAAAGCTCGTTACACTTTTTTAACTTTTATTAAAGCAAATTGATTAAAATCATTTCATATTTATATTTTTTTTATATTGAGAACTGAGGTTGTCGGTACTTTCTAGGGTTCCATAGTCATAGTAACAAGTCTGTCCGTCCGTCCGTCCGCGGCTTATCTCAGAGTCCCATAGTGTTAGAAAGCTCTAATGTGGTATGAACTGTGTTGTGTATATTAAGTTTTCGATTAAACGGGGATCACCCGTTTGTACAAATTTTTTTAGGGTCAAGTGTCAAACGAAAGCTAGAGTGAAAGAATAATATAAAACATTTTTGGATTGAATGAAAGAAACTGAAGTTAAATTATCAATTATCACAAAAAAGCAAAATCCCATCTGAGTGATTGGGGGTGAGTTGCTTTTTAGGGTTCCGTACCAAAATGGTAAAAAAGGAACCCTTATGGTGTGACTCAGTCTGTCTGTCTGTCTGTCTGTCTGTCTGTCACAGCTGGATATCTCGAGAACTACTAAAGGTATCAACTTGAAATTTGGAATGGTTTAAGATGACATTTGCCCAACTATTTTGCAAATAAGAAATAAATAAAAAAATAAATAACTTTTTTACAGCAGGGCCTGAAAAGGGGTCTTAAAAATTTGAAGTGGGGCTACTAGGGAATGTGGGGTATCATATGAAAGAACGCCGTTTGCACATTTTCAATCATTTTTTCTTTTTTTTTTAGACCGCATAGTTGTCGACTTATGATGAAAAATGTAAAAAAAAATACCGTCCCCCCCCCCCCCCCCCCCTTATCTCCGAAGTTTGCAAAGAGAAAAATCTGAAATAATTCTATGTGATAGCAGTTTATATAAAGATTACAGGAAAAATAAAACGATGTCTCAATATAGCACACTTTTTTAGAAATTATCAAATTTCTAAAAAAGTTAACATTAGTTCCACTTTCGGTCAAGAGATGGCGCTGACCTAAAACTGCAATACTAATTTTATTATTCTACTCTGCAGTGTGGTTTAATGGTGCAATTATGGTATGGATGGTACGGAACCCTCGGTGCGCGAGTCCGACTCGCTCTTGACCGGTTTTTTCTTATTATAAAATGAACAAAAATTTACTAGGTATGGGAATGTACCCACGTGACCTATTAAGGGTTCCTTAAAATACCACGCTTGGTCACAGGGGCGGGGGAGGGGGGCTTAGGTTTCCTCACGTAGTCAATATCCTCTATGGAAATCTGGCGCTTTTTCGAGCTGTATTCAAATATGGCGCGCAGCGAAAAATTTTTTCTTCTCGTTACATATTTTTTCGCTTGTAGGTAATTGTATGTAAAATTATGCACACACTCTTGGCGTTACGTTCAAAGCGCCCGCCGTATTAATAAAAAACAAATATAAGCATTTTTTTTTACTTTATTTTAAAAATTATTTAAAATCATTATCTATGAATTACTACGTGAAAACTAGAGGGAGGGGAGGGGAGGGAGGTAAAAAAATTTAAAAATGGGTCACGTAGTATGAGTACGTTCCCTAAGGTTTAAAACCTAACATATTAATAGCAAAAGGGTATTTGTGAGATAAAACAACAGCTATACCAGAATTTGTGAAATTTTGTGTCCTCTACATACTGCATCAGTTTTAATGCTACTATGCTACGTATTTTGCTACTAATATTATAAATGCGAAAGTTTGTGTGTAATATAAATTTACCTAATATTTGTACGTGTTTGTTTTGTTACTCTTCACCCCTAAACGGCTAGACGGATTTTGATGAAATTTGGTTGACAGACAGATTAGGACCTGGATTAAAATATAGGTTACTTTTTATTCTGGTCAAAGATTCCCTAGGGTCCATACGGACGAAGTTGTGGGCGACCGCTGTAAAATATGTAGGTATTATCCCTTATTTTTTTAAATAAAAATATATTAAAAATTAAGCATCTCACTCTGTATATTTTTTTAATATTTTAATCGGGATATAATTATTTTGTCTGCTTTTAACAAACTGTCCTAAACCATTTTTTTAAATTTTTATTTCGCCATACGAAAAAATACTTGAGGGATTCCTCTAGTATTGATCTCACAAATACTAGCTTTTTATGTCTTTTATGTCCAGCCTATAATATCTGCGACCTTTTTTAATCTTATTATTAGAGCGCTGACACCTGAATTTCTGCCATGATTGAAAAGACAAACGGACCAAAGATGGTTTAGTGCAAAAAAGCACCACAGAGTATACTCCTCCCACCGTGTGTGGACGTCTTTGTGTGGTAGTGGTCTCGTGTTACCATTGTGGTGGCCATTGTTGAGGCCACCATTGTCCGAGGTTCGCACGGATCATAGCGAACATCTCTCACGACGATCAAACTATTTTTTGCGGTTAGTTGAAATTTGAAGATGACTGTTAATACTAGATCAATAATTTTACTAGTAGCTCCATGAGCTGTAGACCTCGCGTTAAACAGTATTTATAGCTCATTTTTTTTGTTTTTTAATAGTTATTTATGCAACTGTACTATACCTAATTATGTACAGTTGCATACAAGACTTTATCTACACCCATTTTTTATGTTTTCTTATTTTTTTTTGGGAAAACAAGTTATATATTAATACATATGGATTAAAATATGATATTTATCTAAACCCATGATATGTATCCTCTATAAAGGTTTTGACTTTGACTTTGTCTTTGACTTTGACTTTCCTCTCCCTCCTCGTCATTATGTCTTCCGCAAGAGTGTTATAATGTAGTACTGAATTTCATAATGTAACGCTCGCGAGTGGGCGCGCGGAGCTGCAGGACCAGCTCTCGCTCGGGATATTGTAATGATGGCAGTAAGCTAACTGTTTCAGAACCCCTTACAGGGGATTTAAAGCATGGGTGTAGATAAAAACACATTATGGATATCAGCTTTTCCAACTAATAAGTATCTATACTGTGCAAATAGGTACCTAATACGCGCGGCCATAAGTTCTGTCACAAAGTCACAACCTAATTTATTTTCACGAATATTTGCCAGAAATGTTTTGATTGGTGAACTTTTAAGTATTATAAAAATAAAAAAATAAATTTACTGTGCACCTCTAACAAAAAAGTTTTGTTAAACTTTTGATCATGTTTTGTTCACTGAAAAATTCTATACAACATCATTTTGTAGTTGTTTTAATTAACTTAAGGGAGTGTTCTACCAATGAAAGTAAACATTTTTGCCAAAGAAACATGGATCGAAAAAACGCCAAAAAATGTTGGTCCTTTCATACTAACTAACTATATAGACAGCTTAAACATTCTAATAGTATGGGAAAGTATTTTTTTGTCGTTTTTCGACCCATGTTTCTTTGCCAAAAATTTTTAGATTCATTAGTAGAAGACTCCAATAAGTTAATTAAAACGACTACAAAATTACGGTGTATAATTATCAAACCTGCTCACAAAATTTTACGAGCATCTGTTGAGAAATGCGACCTGTAGAAGAGAACAGCCAATGCCGGAAAATAGAACTGAAATATGCTCTTTTTTGAAAAAAGAAATAGAAATTTTTCAAAATGGTGGAGCATTTTGAAAAAAATCGAAACACTGGTTCGACAAAAAAAATCTATATAATTTTTGAAACTGCTCACAAAATTTCACGAGAATCAGTTGAGAAATGAGACCTGTAGAGGAGAACTAACGGACAGTCGGAAGGACATGCGAAATAATTTTTGCCCAAGCTAAAGCAGAGACGCTTCGCTCGCGCTTTGCGCTCGCTCGGTCAAATATGGAACAAAACAAAACTTTTTTGTTAGTGGTGCAAAACAGTTTTTTATTTTTAGAAGATAATCATCAATTAGAACATTTCTGGCCAATATTCGAAATTCGAAAATAATAAGGTTGTGACTTGACAGAACCTAGGACTGAGTATATTATTTGTTTTTAAACAACATATATACGTATAAAGTTCTATCTGTCCACTTATATAATGAACTAAATAAAAGAATTGAATTGTAGGTACACTTTAAAGTTAAAAGATTGTAAGAAAGCTCTAAATAAATGGCTACAGCCACTTACATATAATGAAGTAGTTATTTAATATACCTACTTGTGTTATGAAAAACATAAAAAGAATAAACCTTTGTATTCCCCTCTCTGGCTTACGCGCTAGCTAGAATTCTAATATAAACTTGAGTACAGTGAGTGAGGGCACGAAACATCACAAACATTTGGCCCATGTTAAACATCAAACTTTTCACCTCTACCAGCGAAAAAAGTGTTACATAAACGAATAGTAATTTTCACACGACTTTTTTGGTAAGTAAATAGCTAAATTCAGCATTAAGGTCATGGCACATATAACGGCACCGCAACAGCACCGCTCCAACCCAGCAATTAATTTGTCATTCAAATTAGAGCTTTAAAACATGTGTCGTAAAATATATTTCATAATGTCAATAAGAAAAAGCCAACGGCGAGCCTATGGCGGGCGGTCGGCGCGCTTACCGCTACCATACGACTCGACTCGCCGCAAGCGAGCCGACCGCGCGCCGACCGCGTGCTTACCGCACGCCAACCGCGTGCTTACCGCGCGCCGACCGCGTGCTAACAGCGCGCTGTGTCTCCGAGTCGCCAGCGAAACAACATCATATGCAAAATAGCTTACACCTCGCGGGCGGCGCGCGGACGGCACGCGGTCCGCGCGCTTACGGCGCGCTGACCGCGTGCTTACGGCGCGCTGACCGCGTGCTTATGGCGCGCTGGTGGCTAGCCGTAGCCTAAATTCGAGGTGATGCCGTGCTGTTGCTGTGCAGTTGCGGTGCCGTTATAGTGTGCTGTGACCTTTAGTTTGCTCTCTCAACTCTTTTAAGTTAGACGTTAGACGACTATCTTCATCGCTGAACGCACTCATTTTTTTGTAACACTTATATGACAAATATAGTTCAATCAAACCTATGCTGAATTTTCCATGAAATTCTCTCCGGATTTACCATGGTTTTTTACGAGTAGGAAATAAAAAGTTTTTTTGAGAAACTAAATCACGAGTACAACAAGTGTGAAATAATACGGCTGAAATAAACAATCACTCTTATATAAATGCGGCTTCCGTCCGAAGCTCGTGTTGCTTACTCTTGTAGCCTGCAATTTACACATTACATTTTCACAAGGAAAATGCTTGTAATACAAGTCTTGTAGTTTTGATAAACAAGGCACAGGTCTTCTTTCCAGCAACTTTTCCCATCACAATCAGTTGCAAGAGCTCGTATTTATCGTGCATATGCAACTTTTCTCTGTTTGGCGGTTTGCAAAAGCATTGCGTTTCTGACTCGCTGCAGACATTCCTCATTGGTGACTTTCTGAGTCCATGATATAAACATCATGCATCTGTATATCCGTATTTTAATTTTAAGCTTCTATACGTTTTCTGAGGTCTTCTTTATAATAGTCCAAGTCTCACATCCGTATTCGGAACGTGCACGACACCAGCGCCACCATGTAAACGCAACAAAAGGGCAGTATATCAAACAGTGAATGACCAGTGCATAATGTTTTTTGTTATAAAATAAATAAAGTAAATTTAAAGAATAACAATAAATAGTGTTTTTATAGATATTTTATATTATTATATTATTATTTACTTACTATTTATTTTCAGACTATTTAGGAATATAATATAATATTAGTAGGTAGTTCATAATCAGAAAACTATGAAAGAAAACGACAACTAAATCTAAAAAGAAGTTTATTTAATTTGTCTTCAGTTCGTCCTACATTTAGGTAGGTAGTCGAAAAGTTCGCGACTTTTTCTTACTAAAATAATAATAATAAAGATATCACAGCGAGGAACATGTTTATCACCATAACCTAAAGCATTTGAACCATTTTTTTGCAGTAGTATTCGACAAAGCATCTTCTCGATTAACATTTCAAATATTTCTTTGAGCACCATACAGCAGCAGCACTGCACTCTTTTTTATAAAGAGTCTGACTGAACCCTAATTGAAAATTATTAAAAATATGAAAAAGTCAATTTATTAGACATTAGACAATTTATTATGTGTTTCAATTTTACCGTTATACCAGAATGTCAACTGTCAATTTTTTACTCACAGGAATATTTTATAGCTAGCAGATACTAACCAGCCAAAAATTTATATTAGACATTTTTTGGAAACTATATGAATTCAAAACAATCTCTGCCTATTTTAGGAATGAGCAAAAGCACATTCATAACGAACCTATTAAAAATACTATGTTCAAATGCAGTTAAAACAGTTGATCAAACATTTCTTGACTCTTTCTTTATGCGTTTGTAGTCTGTGAGTGAGTTTCACTAACCCCTTTTGTTACACAATTCTGCCACACCATGCGCTGCTATCGTTTACTATATTCCTTCCATACACTTCGCTCGTACTCAATAGATGTAACACTGGTGAAAACGCACCCAAAGGTAGATAATAAAAAAAGGTAAAGACAACAGCTCTGTTTGTCAATTGTTTTTTTGTTCTTTGTTAAGTACTTACCAGCTTTATTGCTATCTATCAATAACAAAATAAAATGTAAAATGTTATATCATGTTTTCCGAAATTTTTCAATAATTAGTAATGGTCGAATTATCTGTTTAAATTTTTGTGATTAGTATCTAACACACATTTAGCAAGAATGCCAAATTAAGCCACTTTAGAAAATAATTTATTTAAAAAAAAATTAAACAAATAATTCGACCATTACTAATTGCTAGACTGAAATCTAAAAGTTTGTGTGTAGAATCGGTTCAAATATTTATAGGGCCGGAAGTCTCGTGTGCCAGATAGAATGTTTTCGTTAGAAAACTCTGCTGCCCGTTTTCTGATAATATATAGAGGTTTAAATTCTTAACCTTACAATGTATTTTTTTCTAAACTTTAGAACGTTACTATCTCTAATAAGTTCTATTAGCTTTTTACGACACTTCAGTGTTATGGGGATAGGTAGGTATGTAAAATATTGACACTTTTTGATGTAATGCCATAGGTCGCTCAACGATCCTACAGATACACAAACTAAGACAAATTAAGATATATATTTCTTTATATCTTTCTCCAGACACGTATTGAACAAGAAATACGTTTCAGTGATTTTGGCTTGATACAATATAAATTCGAAAATACCTCTTAAAAATTCTTAAGTTTGAAATTACTTAGAAACAACGTTAGGTATTCAAGTCAAAATTGCTTTAAATAATGTGTATCATCTATATTCATAATCGTGTAGAAGCATTTCTCCCTACTCGTTATCGTTATCGTGATTTTTAGGGTTCCGTACCAAACTCAAGACTCAGTCTGTCTGTCTGTCACAGCTGGATATCTCGAGAACTACTAATGGTATCAACTTGAAATTTGGAGTAGTTTAAGATGACATTTGTTCAATTATTTTGCAAATAAGAAATATATAAAAAAATAAATATATTTTTTACAACAGGGACTGAAAAGGGGTCTTAAAAATTTGAAGTGGGGCTACTATTGCATGTGGGGTATCATATGAAAGAGCGTCGTTTGCACGTTTTCAATTATTTTTTCTTTTTGTTTTAGGCCACATAGTTTTCGACTTATGATGAAAAATTTAAAAAAAGTACCGTTCCCCCCACCCCTTATCTCAGAAGTTTGCAAAGAGAAAAATCTGAAATAATTCTATGTATTTTTTTTACATAGCCCTTATGGATTGGTTCTATTTTACTGGCCAGGCATCAACAGTCCACACACAGCTATGTTTTATTAAAATGCGAGCAATCTAGTGCAATATAGTATGTATGTAGAACATTATGAGGCAGGAAAATTATTTCAGATTGCATACTGGAATACAAACAATAACAAGAGCCATAAATAATAGTTGCATCTGCTCAAGACATAAAAGTGCAGTAGATATACGAGGGTTGATCCTTATGCTCCACCCCTAACCCTCTTACAATCAAACCACATTCAAGATTTATTTTTAATTTTGTACATAGTATCCCTATACATACACCGATACACTCATTCCATCGGTGCTCCAGCATCTCAATAGCCTCCTAAAAAAAAATTTGTCCGACATCTGAAAACCTCTCCTCCACAGTAGATATCACCTCGTGATATACAAAAAAAAACCACTTAAAAATTCCTTTAATGTAGGGAATATCCAGTAGTCACTGGGGGTCAAGTCTGGGGAATACGGTGGGTGCTCCCCCAATTAGAAGCCTGCTTGGTGTATGGCAGCCTTAGCAATACAGGACGTATGGCTGAGAGCATTGTCTTGGTGGAAGAATACGCCTGTTCCGGCGTTTCTCTTTAATAGCACCACATGATTTGACAAGCCAGTCTCTTTAATAATTTGCCTGATGAATATTCGCTAGTCTTGTAACACCATGTGAACTTTTTAACGTGAACAAAACATTAATGTTTTGGTCTGTAGTGACCATTGAAGGAAATCTACCGCCATGTTGGTTTTCACAAGCTGATCTTCCGCACTTAAACTCTCGACACCAACGTTGACTATGTCATAGGATACTGTACACTCTCCCACAGTTGCCACAACAACTTGATAGATTTGAGTTGGCGTTATACCCTTTTTTTTCTAGATATTTTATTAGCGCCCTCTGCTCAACAGGATCCATTTTTCACAAAAAATCACGACTTATCAATTACATTAAGTTGTAGCTCGAAAATAGTTTGACTTTAAGTAACTTGAAAATAGTAACTTAGTTTTTATTTTTTATAATAACCTCTAAATGACAATAAACCTGTAGCAAAAAGGTTTTAATAACCAAGTGACAGCAAAGAGGTCAGGGGTGGTGCATAGAGATCAGCCCTAGTAGGTACGGGGTTTGGTGATCGAGGGATATCCTTTGGCAGGGTGAACCTTCCGAACCCTTAGATCATTTTAGGAAGGGGAGCCATCTTGGATTTTTCATGGGCGGGAGTTACTTATAATAACACATTTGTATGGTTTTTTCTTCTAAATCCCATCATGTGGTATATCGAATGAAAGGGCTTCTTGGGCTGATTCCAAAAATATTGTGCAGTATTATTTTATTGCAGCTACTTGTTTAAAAGACGGAAAAGGAGGGAACCGGGAACGGGAGTTACTTATAATAACACATTTGTATGGTTTTTTCTTCTAAATCCCATCATGTGGTATATCGAATGAAAGGGCTTCTTGAGCTGATTCCAAAAATATTGTGCAGTATTATTTTATTGCAGCTACTTGTTTAAAAGACGGAAAAGGAGGGAACCGGGAATGTCACCCTTTTCACCCCTATACCCTTTGCACCCTACCCCCCAAATTCAGTTTCATTTTTGTTGATCCCAGTTTCAGTTTAAAATAAACTTCCTGCAAGAGCCCAAACTAAGTATGTTTGGAACATAGACTTATTATATTACTATTGGTTTGGAAATGATTGGCTGATTTTTTTTTAACCAGTAGCTTCAATGCAATAATAAACAGGATGTCTGAAAACTTTGCCACACGGAGGGAATTTACATTAAATATTGAAGAAAGGAGATTTTACAGAAAGACTTATTTTTTTTAAATAATTGTAAATGCATTCATAGATTTTTAAATCGCATACGATAGTGATACCTCAATATAATACGTAATAATTACAATTTAAATGTTTCCTTTTATTTAAGATGCTGTATTATCTAAGAAAAAATAATCTCAGCGAGAAACTTTTTGCTCAGTATCATAAAAATAAAAGAAAGTTTTTTTCATATCTGGTGGGTTCGATTTCTGTTGATTTCTCAAAAAACTTTGAATGCATTTCCAATTATTTCAAAAAATCTAAATGAAGTCATCTTTCAATAAATTTCCCTATCTTCAATATTTTCCTATCCTTTATATTTTCTTTTTGTCTAGCAATGTTTTGGGACATCCTGTATATTTGAAATCAGCTCAAAAAGCCCACATATTGGGTTAAAAAAAAAACATTCAAAAAAGATTGTCTTAAATAACTCCCACCCAAACAAAAATCCAAAATGCATCCCCTTAAATGATCAAAGCGTTCAGAAGGTTCACTCAGCCCTAAGAAGGATTATGTCCCTCGATCACCAAAACCAGACGCACGGCGTGATTTCACCACTATTTGGTGAAATCACGCCGTGCGCTACAAGACGCATTCGGAAGCAGCTAACAGAGTTAAAGCACAGCACACCCGAAAATAACCACCTCACCCGCCCGTTTCTCGTCCCAGAAACACTCGATGCCATCAAACAACTTAAAGTAGACAAAGCAGCCGGTCCAGATGGGATATACAACGAATTTATTCGTAACATGGGCCCCCTAGCCGTGAGTTGGCTTGCCGCTGTCTTCTCCAATATCCTACTTAAAAACCAACTGCCTGTTGAGTTCAAGCTGTCCAAAGTCATAGCACTCCTAAAACCGGGAAAAAAGGATCAACTTCCGGAAAATTTCCGCCCAATCGCTCTACTGAGCTGCACGTACAAGTTGCTAGAGCGACTGCTACTCACGCGTATTGCTCCACTCATTGATGCCGCAATTCCTCAAGAACAAGCAGGTTTCAGACAAGGTCGTAGCTGCGCCGATCAGGTGCTGGCTCTTACTGCACACATCGAAGATGGGTTCCAAAAACAACTTAAATCCACAGCGGTCTTCATTGATCTCACGGCCGCCTATGACACTGTATGGAGACATGGACTCATCTTCAAACTTCTATCGGTCGTACCTAGCAAGGAGGTAGCAGCTCTTGTAGCTAATATGCTGAGTGAGAGACAGTTTGAGGTATACCTACCAGGTATACCTGGGAGACTGCAAAAGTAAGCGTAGAAAACTAAATAACGGCCTGCCACAGGGCTCGGTATTGGCCCCTATCCTCTTCAACCTATATATCCACGACCTTCCCGAAACCAACGCGAGAAAGTTCATATACGCTGATGACATTGCGCTGGTAGCTCGGAGTCGGGGGTTTGGGAAGGCAGAGGAAGTCCTGACGTCAAAACTAAAAACCATGTCGAGTTTCTTTTCTTCCTGGAGGCTAATACCCAGTACAAGCAAAACAGAGGTTTCTTGTTTCCATCTGAACAACAAACTTGCCAACTACCAACCGGCTGTTAAATTCGAGGGCGAAAATCTCAAATATAACTCCCATTCAAAGTATATTGGCGTCACTCTGGATAGATCCCTTACTTACAGGGAGCACCTTACTAAAACCTCCCTGAAGTTAGCCACACGCAACAACATCTTGCATAAACTTAGTGGCACAACATGGGGCGCATCCGCTGATGTACTCCGAACAACAGCGCTTGGTCTCGTGTACTCTGCAGCAGAATACTGTGCGCCTGTATGGTGTGAAAGCGCACATACGCACAAAGTAGACACGAGACTAAATGATGCAATGAGGAAAATTTCAGGCACTATAAAATCCACACCAACCCACTGGCTACCCGTGCTAAGTCACATTGCTCCACCCCACCTACGGAGAAAACACGCTCTCGTGAGGGAAGTCCAAAAACTAACTGAACGACCTGATTTGCCAGCGTACCAAGAGTTCATTGAACCAACACTGCAGCGAATTAAGTCACGCCGATCAACAAGCGAAGCTGCCAGAAAGCTGAGGGCCGGTGACTTTGTTCTGGAGCAATCCTGGAAGAACGAGTGGTCGGAAGTGACATCCGATCATCGCACCACTTTTCCAGACCCAACCCAAAAGCCCAGGGGGTTCTCCTTACAGAGGAAATACTGGTGCCGCCTCAATAGAATCCGCACGGGACACGGCAGGTGCAACTATATGAAACATAAGTGGGGATGGGTGGAGAGTCCGCTGTGCGACTGCGGCCTCGAAGACCAGACCACCCAACATATTGTGGAACGATATCCAAGGCGCCATTTCCGAGGCGATCCACGGGAACTCTACGACGTCCTAACACCAGCAGCTATCGACTGGTTACGTGACCTGGATGTTGACCTATAAATGTTAATAATTTCAAATGTAATAATAGTAAATTATCCTACAAATAATAATGAAACGCCATACGATTAAATAAACCACTATTTGGTTGACATTCCAGCATGCGCACGAAGCGTTTTTCATCTTCCTTCTTAATGCGCATACCCAAGGAGTGGAATTCCCTGCCTGCGTCTGTATTCCCGAAAGCATATGACCCAGCGATATTTAAAGCCCGAGTGAATAGGCTTCTTCTGGGCAAGCTCGCTTCATCTTCGGCCTCTTCTTAGCCTTATGGTTCTCGAATGTGGCCAAGAGTAAGCCCATTAAATGTAAAAAAAATAAAAAAATGCCGTATTTTTGACCCAGCACACTTCACCGCTATCTATACAACGTGTTCCAAAATAACCCTAATGCCGAATATAGTAAAGGGTATGATTTTATCAATTACCTAATAAATGCATTTTCAGTGACCTAATAAATAATATTTGTTCCTAAAATAGTAGATCTGTCACCTAAATTAAATCACCAAATAATATTAAAACGCTGACCTAAATATTAATTAAGAATCACTTGGAAATAATATCAATCATCTAATAATTGTATTGGGTTTCAAAATAATAAAAGTGTCACTAAAACAGAATCACCAAATAATATAAAAATGTTTACCTAAAAATAAATTTTTAATCACTGAAAAATAATTTGACGATACACAATTAATTAAATAGAACTGCCATAGGTTTAATAATAATAATGTACTATATTAAATCAAACATTGCACTGTAAAAAATTAATATAAAGAAAAAAACGTAAGTGAAAAAAAGAAAATGAGAAATTTTATTACTGCACTATTAGTGATGGTTTTGATTTAGACTTTTAGAAGGACACCCTCTTTTTCGTATTTGACCTATGGTTTACAATTTCTAAACGGATTGCTAACCCTATTGTGTGTTTGCATATTATGTACTTTTTATAAAAATTGGGACAGTTAAATTTTCCATTTATCTAATCATTATTGAGAGGCAAAGCTACCTTCCATTTGCTGAAAAACTGAATTAATTGTATTCGTTGAAGTCGGTCCAAAGATTATCAAAGTGCATAACCCGCTAATTTGACTCCGCCCCTGTTAGGTATTTTTTCATTGAATTAAGGAACCGATCTATTTAATAAGTGACAGACCTATTATTTTGATTATTGAACGAATTAAATGATAATAATAGTTTGTTGATTAAATTTTAGAGGGCGGATCTTATATTCAGGCTATTGAAAAAAGTGATCAAACTTTTATTTAAGATACATATTTACATTAATCTAATGATTTATACTTCGAGACAGTTTTGATGAATAGATGACTAATATATTTCTTGGGGATAGATATTATTATTAGGGTATTGCAGATTAGTGACACATCTAAACTTAGGTGACAGAAAATATTGTTCCCTATAGTAAATAGGGACCATCAAACTGAACAACTTTTACTATGGGACCAACTTTGAAATCGCGAAAAAAAAGTTAGCCGTTCCATACATTATTATCGTTATAAATGTTTGTATGAAACAGCTGATTTTTTTTCCCGATTTCAGAGTTGGACCCATAGTAAAAGTTGTTCAGTTTGAATTTGATGGACCCTATCTACCATATTCGGCATTAGGGGTTATTTTGTAACATGTTGTATATGTAAGCGAATTGGACGCACATTAAGAGGCATATTACCTTTCGACTGTGATTTTTGCGTAAAATGGCCAATTTTGGGATTCTCGATCTCAGAAACAAAAATACATTAACAATTTTGACTTATTTAATAGTGTAGAATAGCTGTTGGAATAGTTCATAGCGGCCTCGCTTTTTTAAAAATTTGCTGAACCTTATAATTAAACCCGAAATTGCAGAGAAAGATTTTCATACAATGCGCGAAGGCTTTTTTTTGGGGTCATGGATTGAACTACTGTGCTAACCAAATGAAATTTAAAAAAATTAATATTATCTCTTATATAGTCGAATAGATCATAGCGGCCTCGGAATTTTAAAATTATGTATAGAATATGTGGAAAAAAATCCCAATCAAAAACCATAAAACTACTAAAAACGCTCAGAATTAACTGTGAATTTCTCCTAGATACATAATTATTATTACGTAAAATTTATATCAGAATAATCTTTACTTCATAAGAAAATCAAATTTTATACTTTTATTTGTTGTTTGTACTTGTTTTTCTTTCTGTGTATGTTCAAAGTTGACTCTTATCAAAATTATGAAAAAAAACCGGACATGTTCGAGTTGGACTCGCCCACCGAGGGTTCCGTACAAATTTAAAGGTTCATATTATAATTAGTTCATGAATCGAGTCTCGCAGTTTTTTCAAAAATTCTACTGTATTTTATATGTTTAACTACAAATGTATAGTTTTCAGATTTTTCCTGTACTTGTAGTATACAACGATATTACTTGTCAAATATCATAGTTCTATATAGGTCAACGGAAAGTACCCTATACATTTTGATTCCCTTAAGAGTATCGGAATATGCGTTTTTTGCGGCATAAACGGCTGTATCTCTTTTTTTACGTTAAACTTAGAAGTTTGATTTTTTACAGCTTCATAAAACTATAGATTTGCGTCTAAAGTTTTAATTTTAACTCGATACCTCCATGCGTTCTCGAGATAATGGATTTTAATAGGCGGACGGACAGACGACTATATTTTTGATTGCATTACAAATGTATAGTTTTGAGATTTTTCCTTGTATTGGTAGTATAAGACAATATCACTTGCCAAATTTCATAGTTCTAGGTTAACGGGAACTACCCTATGAATTTTGATTCCCTTGAGAGTGTCGAAATATGCGTTTTTGCGGCATAAACGGCCGTATCTCTGAGCGAAAGTGGCGCCGCGGTGAATTTTATTTAATATTATAATTCTAATTAATACACAATTTTAATAATGTTTATCGTGGAGATTTTAGGGCCCACAGTCTAGTATTTTTAGACGGTATCGTTACATTCCCTATTAGTCACTGCTATTAGAAGTAGATAGAAAAACTGCTAAAAGTGGCCGTTTTTGATACATTTGCTATCTACTTCTACAAATGACTACGAGGGCATGTCATGATACCTTCTAAAAATACTAGACCATGGGCCCTAAAATCTCCACGCTGAACATTATTCAAATCTTTTTCTATTAATAACTTATTAAATAAAAACCTCTGAGGGCGCCACTTTCGGTCATACAACCACCTTAACTTAGAAGTTTGATTTTTTTACAAATTCAAGGGACCGTAGACCTGATTATATGTTTTTAATTTCAACTCGAAACCTCCACGCGTTCCTAAGACAAAGGGTGTTGACAAACGAATAGAGAGACAGACAGACGGACAACAAAGTGATCCTATAAGGGTTCTGTTTTTTTACTTTTGAGGTACGTAACCCTAAAAAACAACAATATTATTACTTTTTTTTGATATTATTTATACATATACCATGCAAAATGCATAATGTTTTTTTCAAACACCTTGGTATGAAATATTTTTGTCTAACATTTATACCTACAGTATATATAGAAGCTTAGTTGAATCAAATTAGGCAGTTCAGACTATCTGCCAGATAGTTGGCGGCGCGCCAGACCAGCTCAGCAGTTAGGTGCTCGTTGTTTACTATACGAGGATGGGTTAAATTGAAAACTTTGAATGAATCGGTGTTGAGAAAACAGATTATTTTTAGCAAGCGTGTTTAAAAAAATCTAAGATGTGTGATAAAAATCTATATCTATAAAGTTCCTAAGTGGTTTTTTTTATCTATATTAGGTATTCATTCAAATAAGTAAAATTTACTTGAATACTTGATTGAATTAATTTATTTAATAAATGGATCTCCTTCTCTTCAAAGTAATATCTACATCTTATTGTTTTGTGCTCAGGTAGGCCGTCCGTACCCATAATGGGACATTATGCACTCTCACGCAAAACGGCGGATGTGGAAATTAATACCTCCTGAAGGAAGCTATGGAGACGAGGCGGAGGCCAAAAGAAATAAAGTGCGAGTGCAATGAGAGAGGTATTACGCGCCAATCCACCTGCCGTAATGTTGCACTACGGATAATGCGGACCCCCCCCCCGCGCCCCCACGACCGCGGACCTATTCATTTCTTACAATTAATCAAAATTAAATCAACCGCCACGACACCGATCCATTGTAAAACCTAAAGCTCGCGTTTACGGTCTCGATTTGTAAGGCCGCGTTTTGAGTAGGCGTGTCCGTCGCGAAGAAATCTGGCCAATAGAGTGCGGTAACAAAATATCCGTATTGGCTATTAGTAGGCCCCGCCCGCGCGGGCAGGGGGGACGGCGCGCGCGCTTAAATGCCGTAAGCCTAGCGGCACTTGATGGCACTTACGTCATTATCGCTCGAACTTTATGAAAAGTTGCTCAGTACTGAAAGGACGGTGTGTGGAGGCGAGGGGTTGCGTTTACGTCGGTGCTGGCTCGAGCGCCCCCAGCCGCCTCAAGGGGGGCTCCTCGTTTTTACAAGGCGACGGGCGGCACCGCGACCAGACAGAAGCGCTCCGGTCGCCGCGGCGAGTGCTCGTGTCGACATCACGATCTGAGCAATTTTCCGCGATTTTCACACAAGCTCGGAAAACTCTTTGATTTATTTTACGGTTTTTCAAATTGGCCCTAAACACGTAGCCTAATTTTTAATAAAAAATAGAATAAATGTAAACGAGTGCTATCAAATTTATTTAAACTTTATAAAAGTGTATTTATTAAGTTTAAGCTAAATAAACTGAGAAATAAAATATACCTTGCTGTGCAAAATATAAAACGGAAGATGTTCAAGCGTAACTCCAAAGAAGACACTAAGTAATGTAAAGTAAAGCCGAGAGCACACTTACAAAATGCAAGCGATGAGTGCGAATGCGAGCGCACCGCGAGCGCCGCAGCGGTCGCCGTTCGCGATCCAAGAGCTGCTGGGGCTATCGGACAGCAGAGAGCCGCGGGAGAGGTACTTCGAGGGTCGCGATGACCGCGTGCTCAACCTGTCGGAGCGGGACCGGGCGTACGCGCCGCAGTTCCCCCTGCCCGCGTCGATGGCGAGCCGCGTGGCCTACGCCGCTGCCTTCAACGCGCAAGCCGCGGTTGCTGCTGCGTTCTTACCCGGACCACCTCTTCTCCACCCACCACCTGGTGAGTCCATAGCCTTCAGATAGACGAACATCAAACTGGTTCTATTAACTACTAGTAACTTCTTTAATAAAAGGAACACAAAGCGAACTGCACACTATAATCAAAACACCAGAGAATTCTATTTCAAAATCTAAAGGAAAATAAGAACTATAAAAGTGGTTTCTGAATAAATAATTTATCTGTCTATCTTGGATTACTCCTAAAATCTCTTATTAGAAAACTTAGCCTGTCTAGTTCGAAAGATAATACAATTGAACAGCTTGATGAATCAACAAAGCTCTTAACTTTGCCACTTCTTAAAACATTAAGTGAGGCTTAAGCAAATTAAGTGTTAGAGCGTCTAAAGGGTTATTGTGCGTTAAAACAAGTCTGGCGCGGCGGCAGACGGCGTATTGTGCTGTTCAATTGGGTTTTTAACTCTATAATTAGCAGTTTGCGAGAGACAATGCTTTGAGCGCGCCGCCGGATCCAGTTACACGCCCGCAGCAAGCCAGTGTGCACAAAGCTTAATGTTTTACAGATTATAATAAATTGAACTCATAAAGCAAGTTATAGAATTTCATAAGCATAATATGAATTTAACAAATTATGAAACATAAACAGTTTTGAGTCAAATCTAATGCAAAAATTATTTACTTTAAAATAAAAATCAAACATAATGTAAATACATATATTCTAAGCCCACAAATTGAGCATAAAGCACAACACCACTATGTTATATCACGGTTGCGAAACTTACACGCAACAATACTGAAAGGTTGTACCTATCTGTTAATTTGTCATTAATAAGTGCCTAAATATCTTATAAATTTTTTAGAAGTTATTTCTGGGTAATGAGGCCTATTGTAAATATGATTAAAAAATTTGCTAATATAAAGATAAAAATAGTAAATTTTTTGAATTGCCTTATGGACAGCTCATAGTTTGAATACATTTAAAAATTAATTGGATCATTCAAGCTGTGTTATGCTGAAAGCACAAATACCTAATGAAAAAAATCATGTAGGATTAAATTTTGAAAACGAGTATGTTAACGGTGGTATTTGGTTATCCGGATTTATGAGAAATGTTTTTATTGTAATCTTTTCTAAACTCCACAAGAGCTTTTTTTATAAATAGCAAAGCAAATAACATAAATTAAGTATTAAGAAATTGATTAAACACTAAAAAAAACCTATATTTAATAAATTATAGTTAGAAGAAAGCATAAAGAAAATGTAAATTAGATTTTTCTAAAATAAGTAGGTACACCTCTGCCTACATATTATAATATCTAGTGTATAATCCAGTATTTTTTTAAGTTTAAGAACCAAAAATTCGTTGAAGTCTAATAAGATTTTATAACAATATAATTAAACAAAGTAATTTAATAGGAAAACAATAAGTTACATGGAAAAACATAGTATTAACTATTTAATTTATTAGTTTTGGGCCGGCAAATCATTGTTATCAGAAATATCAAATAGAATATTAATATTTTCTTCAGAGAGACAAATAGCATACGTTCTTAAGGCTGTATATTTGCATTTAAACGAAATTAGTGTTTTTCAAATGAAGTTATCTAAAGAATGAGAGCATTATTATTTATGTAAACTTTAGTTTTAGGAAGCAAAATTCATAAATTAGTGCCGTATAGAGAGAAACACGTAATAAATTGTCAGGTATTTTAAAACGAAGAC
Source organism: Agriphila geniculea (assembly GCA_943789525.1). Taxonomy (NCBI): domain Eukaryota; kingdom Metazoa; phylum Arthropoda; class Insecta; order Lepidoptera; family Crambidae; genus Agriphila; species Agriphila geniculea. The sequence goes on along the minus strand of OX038884.1, from coordinate 3,361,664 downwards.
AATCTGTTCAAGTGGATTTTCAAATTTGCTTGTCAGAGGTATTTTTCAAAAACGTTTCAGCTGTAACAAATTAGAATACGACTCATATTTATTTTTTCACTAATTGTCAAGGAGTTTTCTATAGAGAGAAAATAAAAAAAAATGCTTTTAATCACAGATAAATAAAATATTAAAAAATGCTCAATTGGTACACTTTGACATGTTTTTTTACTGGTATTTACAAAATCAAAAGTAATTTTTTTTTTTTTTTAGGAATAATGAGGTATTTGTCTAATGTATTGCGTGTTTTGCCTCCTTATATCTATTTAATAATTTAATAGGAATTTTCAAAGTTCGCCCTCATTACGGCTCGCGCAGAGTTGTTTTGATCATTTGTATTGAAAATTTAAAAATGGAACGTGATGCGAGTCTACAGCCTTAAGCCTAGGTACACTATCTAAACCTCTTGTATACCTGTCATTTTTGAAATCTGTGCTATTATTCGTACTTATGTCTATGACAGCATGTGAAGTATCGACCCGCTTCCTTTATGATGAACAGGGGAAATGTAGACCTCGTATTTATTAAAAATGGCGATGAATAAATGCCTTCAAACTAAGATGTAGTTGTGAATTATGTCTAAACCCGGCGGCGGCGCGGCCGGTTATCCGCCACACATTGTGGTTTTTGATTTCTGTACCGAGCACGGACAGCTATCGAAAAAATTTCCGCACGTAAAATCATTCGATAGAGTCATTTTGTATAGGAAATTTGTACAGCGCCATCTACCGCGGAAAAGCGAAATAAAATTTTCTATAGATACTCTATCGAGTACCTACTTTTATGCGCATTTTTAGGGTTTCGTACCCAAATGGTAAAAAAGGAACCCTTATGGTGTGACTCAGTCTGTCTGTCTGTCTGTCACAGCTAGATATCTCGAGAACTACTTGGTATCAACTTGAAATCTGGAATAGTTTAAGATGACATTTAATTTTGCCCAACTATTTTGCAAATAAGAAATAAATAAATATATATTTTTACAACAGGGACTGAAAAGGGATTTTAAAAATTTTAAGTGGGGCTACTAGGGCATGGGGGTATCATATGAAAGAGCGCCGTTTGCACGTTTTTAATATTTTTTAGGGTTCCGTACCCAAAGGGTAAAAACGGGACCCTATTACTAAGACTCCGCTGTCCGTCTGTCTGTCTGTCACCAGGCTGTATCTCATGAACCGTGATAGCTAGAAAGTTGAAATTTTCACAGAAGATGTATTTCTGTTGCCGCTATAACAACAAATACTAAAAACAGAATAAAATTAATATTTAAGGGGGGCTCCCATACAACAAACGTAATTTTTTGCCGTTTTCGTTACGGAACCCTTCGTGCGCGAGTCCGACTCGCACTTGGCCGGTTTTTTTTCTTAGGCCGCATAGTTTTCGACTTATGATGAAAAATGTACAAAAATACCGTTGGTCCTCCCTCATCTCCGAAGTTTGCAAAGAGAAAACTCTGAAATAATTCTATGTGATAGCAATTTATATGAAGATTACAGGAAAAATAAAACAATGTCTCAATATAGCACACTTTTTTTAGAAATTATCAAATTTCTAAAAAAGAGTTAACATTAGTTCCACTATCGGTTTGATTTTATTATTCTACTCTGCAGTGTGGTTTGATGGTGCAATTATGATGGTACGGAATCCTCGGTGCGCGAGTCCGACTCGCTCTTGACCGGTTTTTTTCTCTATAGAGGTAGTATTCTTCATAACACAGTAGTTAGCTACTTAATTAATCGGACTAATGTATGTTATGTTGTCCAGTATTTTTGTTTGGTCATAAGAATTTCGTCAGATATAAAAGTTATTAAGATCACAGCTAAGCTCACTGTAATTTATCAAGTTCCAATTAGCATCCAATCTTCAGACTTTTTTGAAAAATTTAACAGAATTCATATGAAATATCTATAAGTTACCTTAATCATCTCTGAAACTTAGAAACCTGGCCATAAGCTAGAGTTTGGTCAACGAAAGATGAGACTCAGTTAGAAATGGACCTAATTTTGCACCTTATCAGTTTCCAATAACTTAACCACTAAACGTTAATTTAACAGGGAAAGTGGCGTCGCCATTTCAATCTCATCTTTCGATGACCAGACTCTACATGGGCATAACTGATTACGGTTCTCGTACTAGTCGAAGCATGTGTAGGTAGAGTGCAAATCGATGGCGTGGCGCAGCCGGCGCGAGACAAAGCAGCGAGCTCCCGCCGCGCGGCCAGGCCGCGGCCATTGTTACCTACTGGCGCACTGCTTAGGTACTGCCGAACTGACATGCAATTATGACGTCATTTTAGTGCTCGATATGTCTATCAAACGTGTATGTAGACCTCGCGAGTCTTTCCATTTTTGAAATAGCTGAAAACTCAATCCCCTCTGAAACCCCTATTTAAAAAATCTACCATTTTGAAAGATTTGAAAAACTGAATACCATTTAATTTATCGAACCTGGTCAAATAATTTTACGTGAATCGGTTGAGAAAGTAGCGAACCGGAATAGAAAGAATTTTTGTCCAAGCTAAATCGGAGACGCTTCGCGCGGTCTATAATAATTAATTATTATCAGATTATGGACCTACTATCTAAGTAGCGCAAAGGGGCTTATCTGGTTATACAATATTCTGGTTTATATTGTTAATCAAATCTTAATTGTCCGCATTGCATAATGTACTGCTACGTAATAATTACTAGATTTTAGTGCTTAAAGTCTATCAAACTGCTCAGCATATAATGTGTCTAGCTTGACTATGTTCTTAGAAGTTTGTTTTAGTTAAATAAATCAAAGGTTATTAAATTAATGTACTATCTTACTAATTTTGCTGTACTAGCTTCCGCCCGCTACTTCGTCCGCGTCGACATAGGATAATCTCAAAGGAACCTTTGACCAACATAAAAAGTATCCTGAGTTTTATCCAGGCATAAACTATTTGTGTGCCATTTTTCAACCAAATCCGTTCAGCATGATTGAGTAACAAACAGCCAATCATCCGAACTTTCACATTTGAAATATTAGTAGGAATAGTAAAATAGTGGATGCCTAGCTACACAATGGCGATTTTTTGCCAAATTAAAGAACCAAAGTAGTTTATCAAAGTCAGATGATGGATAAGTCACTAATATTAGTGAACTCAATTATTTTGACATGATTTTCCTTGTCTATTCATGACATGTTTATGTCATAACTAAATAAATAAAATAAAAAATCATTTATTTCGGTAATCTTGGTTACAAAAGATTGCTGAGACTTCCCTATAAGTAATCTGACGATACTTGACATAACATAAGTGCACTTTATGTCGATAATTTTATTTTAATATGAAAGCTTGTCTTTATTTAATGAATCATACAATCACCTTGTTTCAAATTAAAACATTAATTAAATAGGTTTTATTATTTATCTTCATATTTTTTTGTTAAAAAACTAATGATATAATTTTTATACTAGTTACAAGAACATGCTTTAGCTTATTTAATATTTTCTAGTAAATCAACTAAATATGAAGATTTAAAATAAAACCTATTGATTTATTCCAAGAAAAATAAAATTTAGGTAGAGTTTAGATTAATCCTTACTAATATTATAAATGCGAAAGTCCGTTTGTTTGTTACGCCTTCACGTCCTAACTACTGAACCGATCATCATGAAATTTTGCATACACGTTGTCAGGGGTACAGAAAAGGACATAGGGTACCTTTCATCCAGAAAAAACGTATAATTCCCGAGGGAAAGCGAAAAAACTGTCCACGCAGACGAAGTCGCGGGCGGCCGCTAGTTTAACATAAAAGCAAAAAATATTTCTCTTTTTGTGCTTGCTTAGTGTTATACATTTAACTGTCTATTTGTAATCGTATAAAATATCATCATTAATATATTAAATTGCAGCAGAGATTAATATTTATAGGCCTAGGTAGAGTTTACACACAAGTTTTTTTTAGGCCAAAAACCTTTTATTTCGTTTAGAAATTTCCATTTTGACTGAAGAGTTAAAAGAATATTTTTCATGTTCCATAAAAACATCTTCTCTAATTATTTTCTAACCATGAAAGCTAAACTTTTATGTAGTTAACAAAACGTCTAATGTACGAGTAGTTTGTGTGAACACAACTGTCATCTTTATTCAATTGAATATTTTTCCAACTGATGCACTTTGATTATAAGCTGATGTGTGATGTATTTATTAAATCAAAAAGCTATACAGTTTGTGTGTAAGGAAGTCGGTAATTTCATAAATTGTAACCTAAGTAAGTCTAATATTCCGTGTAAGTACCCATTTCATTGTAATGTTTGTAAGAAACGATCTGCCGACGCTATTTATAAAGCCAAAGTGAATGTATGTAAAAAAACATATTTATTTTTACTCTCCATAATTGTTTAAGTATAATAAACAAATAATATTTGTTTGTATGTCTTACTTATGGCACCGACGACTAGGCATAAATTGATACGCTTCGGATTTCATACATCTTTCATTTTTGGCAAAATAAGGATTCCAGCATGTTCTTTGGTAATCACTAAAATTAGTACAGAAGTTTATGACTACTTACATATTTATAACTACTTAAAAATTTATTATTATTAAATTCTTTATTTCAAGCAGAGCCCATATTAGTGTTAGTAACAATGATCACTATAAAACTAGGGTTAGTAATTTATAAATCTTTACAAGAAAAAAATATTTTCAATTTTTTTTTATGTTTTACAAAGTGTTATGTGTGATGCTATTGCACAACATTTAATTTTAAAGCTTTGTAGTGAGGGCTTTTCAAAATGACAAAAACTGTAAGCTCGATAGATAACGTTGATAAAAATGTATGTGTCAATGTATTTTTTTTTCCTAAGCTCGAAGAGTACTCAGGTAGGCAGGCAGATGTAACTCTAAAATGTTCCTCTTTGAGCAGATGTCAGCCAGCGAGCGCTTACATTCCTCTTTGGTACAGGCCGTTTATTTAAAAAAGCCAATTTTGACACTTCTCTTTTCATCACCGCCATCTAGTGAGGCAAACAGTTACTATTTTTATTTTTGAAAAGCCCTCATTCTCAATTCTACGTGCCAAAATGACGTAACACCTCCAAAAATAGAAAACTTTATCTAAAAGACCCCTCAAACAAAATCCTTACACAAAAATCATTTCATAACCCCACAAACGCACAATGAGGACCATCACTCCGTTATTCCGTTCTCATCGAGACCTTACCCTGCTCACACGCGCCGTCACCTCGCACCAAAACGCCCAAAACCGCTGTGAATGCTCCAAGAAAACCTCACACCTACTTAAATAGGCCTTTGTGCCCCATAATGAGCGCAGATAAAGACTGATGAGTGTGAATAAAGCCTTCACAAAAGCACTGGTCAACTAAAGAAAAATACTTGTTTTTTTAAGGTATTGTCGAGCTTTGACAGGGATTTGCAAAATACATTTTAGAAATTGGAACCCGATAGTCTTTTGTTTTTATGGAGTGAAGCAACGTCGAAAGAAATTATGAAATGACGCGCAGCTATCTTTGTTTGTAAGTACGTGTAGAATAGTAGATTGTTACATAAGAGTCAAAAGGAAGCAATTCCCATACGAGATATATGATTTGATTTACTTTTAAATTCATTTTTAGTAGGTGAATACAAAATCAACTCGAAACGAAACTATAATGCGGCACACACAGCTCAAAGTCACAGAGTTATGTATCCCGCCAATTTTATAGTTTTTCTTATTTTAAATTTGGAACACGTCGTGTCGCCTTCTCTCCACCCTAGGGTGGAAAGAAGAGTTTTTAACCCACTGCTCAGTTTAAATATTTCTTTCCGAATATGAAAAATGAAAAAGTTATTTATGTTATGCAAAACGCATTGCTTTGCTATAAGCGATATTATTATCTATTTCGTGCTGTGGCAGTTTATGATGAAGCAAAAATAGTTAAGAATAACATAATTAGTTATTTTATGTTGTGATTATGGTATGTAGCTATTAACGTTCATATAGTGTTAGGTGTCTCCGGAGTTGTTTGCCGGGTTCCGGCGATGTGGGTCACGGAAGGTTCCGTATCGACCGGTGCGGAATGCGGCAAATTAGACAGCGCATTAACGCGGCGATATTGCCCGCGGAACCCTGGGTAGGATGGTGCACACTGCTGCAGCGAGGATGTAGAGTAGCTTCTCTTTTGAAGCCACAAAACAGGATTATTTTCCTTTTCCTGGGGCCCAATCGCGGTAATTTGAAAAGTTTTTACGTTCATAACGGAACGTATTTGGTTTTGGCTTAGCTTTGGTTTGGCTTTGGTGATATCGTTAAAAATTACCGCGATTGGGGCCCCTGCTCAGGTAAAACCTTTTTGTGAAAACCAAAAGTTTTTTTAAGGAACATTAATATAAAACTGTTGGCTACATTCCATCTCCATAAATCTGTGAATAAAATTAAAGTCCTTCTAATTTTAACCACCAACAACCTTTTTAATATTGAGAAGAAAAAGAGGGTAATTAATTAAGGGTATTAGTAATTTGTTTTCAAAACAATTAAGATTTTCTTATCAATTTCATGTTTTTACGAAATGTTTCTCGTGAAAATTCGGAGTCTTATGAATGAAAAAGATTGAATGAAGAATAAAAGAGATTATATAAAACTAAAAATCCAAGAAAAATTTACCCGTCAGTATAATCTTCACAAATTCAATAAAGTAATATTGAAATAGTATCCGCGACTGGTCAGTGGTATACCAGCCTTAAGCTAAAGGGTTGTGTTTCCCGCACAATACTGTGTTCTATGTGTGTTTGTGCGTGTGTACACACACGGCACACGTGCGTGCTAACCCTCCGCGAACCAGTTGGTGGAGGGTATGGCGCAAGGCACATGCGGACGCAAGGACTAATGAAGGTTATGTTAAGCAGTAGGTTGGGATGACTGATAGATACTGACTAGTTTACTTAGTTTATAGTATCTACTGTTTTAAGTAAAAAAAGGTAATAATGTGAAATGTTTTAGGCAAAAAATTTTCAGTAATAAAGCTTTTTTTTTTAAGAAAAAAATCCTCGTTCAGAAACATGAAAATAAAAACAAAAACAGCTTCTAAATTAAATACATAATAATTGAATATTATTTATTGCTTTTAAGAGGTATGTATTTAATTTTGAAGCTCTTTTTATTTTCAGGTTTTTTGGAAGGATTTTCATTTTATATTAAAACTTTAGAAATTTAACTTTTTTGTGGTAGATCGTGTAAATAGTTTTTAACTTTTTATAATATTTTTAATGGTACAATGCCTATTACTCAATTCCTAAATTCACGCTGTTTGTTTTTGAGAAGTTCCGTTGTGCCTTCGTAGGTAGTCCAAGTTTAATCCAGAGCGTCGCAGACCATAGCTCGGTTTGTTTTGGATTGTTATAAATCTACAAATATCTAAATCACTCTGCATATGCAGAGTTGACTTGCGTAATTTGACCCGCTCTGGAGATGATTTTTCACCAATTTAGATAATTCTTTTTTTGAAAGGGAATACATAGCTAAAAAAAGGAATCATCTAAATCGGTACATAAACAAAGAAGTTATGCCTGAAATCCATAAAAACTTGTGCGGTGGTACTAAATAATTCATATTTTTCAAGATTAAAAAAAACTACGAGCCAGATCTCTGTAAAAAACGGACTACACACGCCTAAAATAATTTCATTTAGATAGAAAATAATTATTAATACCGGTTAACAACTGGCGAAGTTATGATAAAACATACAAAAAAAACATCGACTTGAAAACCTCCTCCTTTTTTGAAGTCAGTTAAAAAAGGACTGAGGCTCTTGAGCTCTTATGTGGTTGATAAATAGCTAATGGGAGAAAATTATTTAAGTTTTTTTGAAACAAATTCTACTAGGTATTTATGTATGTTCCCAATTTGTAAAACAAAAACTTTGAAGGTAGGTAATGTTCATGATTTTTCAGCGATGAAAAATAATTAATACAGTTTACTTAATATTAATTTCTCTTTAATTAAATGTCGTCTATTATTCTTTTGAATATATAAAAGTAAATTTCGTCTTTAAGTTCTTCATTGAAATTGCTTCCGCTTATGAATTGCATATTCGCAATTTACGAGCGTCGAGCAGAGCGGGGCGAGGCGTGAACAATCCGACCCGCGACCGCTCGCGAACATGTTCCCATATGTTTGTTCTTATCGCATTTACGCTTAATTTTTACTTTTTGCAATACGAATGTACTTATTTTACATCTTGTTATTAGACAGTTGTGGTGGTTTTATAAACGAGTAATTTTATTTTTTCATAATGCAACAGATTACAGTCATCCACTGGCACTTTATTTTTTCAACGATAAAGCTTGGTATCTCTTAGTCTACCTGTCTGAAGACACATAAAAACAGCTGTATCTACCTCGGTAGCTCAGTGGTCAGAGCATTGGATAGGACATATAAAGGTCACCGGGTTCGACTCCCGTCCGAGAATTGATCTTGAGTGTTATTTTTTCTAGTATTTTATTTAGTACTAGCTGACCCGACAGACGTTGTTCTGTCTTAATTATGAATATTGAATTCGAATTGGAAAGTTGGGTTCCCGTTCCCGTTTAGTAAATTAGTGAATTCAGTTTTCTTAGATCCTTTTTGTAAGAAAGAATTAATTAATTATTTTACATGTATTTCCTCAATAAAATAACTCCGACCGAAGCATCTGTTTTATTACATCCTCTTTGACAATATTTGCAGCACGCATTCTTTTAATTCTATGTCAAACAACGTCATAAGAATACATTAAAAAAGTTTACATATATTGTCCAAAATAATTATTATTATTCTTAATTTTTTTAAAGTCATAAGGTTACATTAAAAAAAGTTTTTATGTCCAAAATAATTTTACATGGTGGTTAAGTATTCTTAAATTGTCTAATTTTCCGCGCAATTTTCTTAATTTTTTCTTTCAAAACAACCATCTCCTGATAATAAAAAACACAACAAAAAAGAATTAGCGAAATCGGTCCAGCCGTTCACGCGTGATGGCTTGACCACGCGAAATTGGATTCAGTTTTTTATATATACAGGGTTATTAGTAAAACACCAACAACCTCGCAGGAGTAGATTACTAACATCATAAACAACAACATTTGTTCTACGACTTTTCCAAAAACAGACAAAAAAATTCGACTCTCCATACAAAATATCCGAACAGCTGATCGAGTTTTGTATGATAAGTCGAAATATTTTGTCAATTTTTGAAAAGTTGTAGAACAAATGTTGTTGTATATGATGGTACTAATCGACTCCTGCGAGGTTGTTGGTGTTTTACAAATAACCCTGTATAGATTGTTTAATCCACTTAACTTTAAAGCCATACCAAGAAAAAGCAGTTGCAATTTCTGTTTTTAGGGTTCCGTACCCAATGGACCCAAAACAGGACCCTATTACTAACACTCCGCTGTCCGTCTGTCTGTCACCAGGCTGTATCTCATGAACTGTGATAGCTAGACAAAACCTCAACGGTTTTTACAGACGATGTATTTCTGTTGCCGCTATAGCAACAAATACTAAAAACAGAATAAAATAAATATTTAAGGGGGGCTCCCATACAACAAACGTGATTTTTTTTGCCGTTTTTTGCTCGATATTAATAACGACTACAGGTAGACAGTTGAAATGTTTACAGATGGTGTATTTCTGTTGGCGCTATAACAAAAAGTACTAAAAACAGAATAAAGTAAATATTTAAGGGGGGCTCCCATACAACAAACGTGATTTTTTTGCCGTTTTTTGGTACGGAACCCTTCGTGCGCGACTCCGACTCATACTTGGCCGGTTTTTTATTATTAATTTCAAGTTAGGTGCTTTAGACCAATACATAGGTATAGCTAGTTACATATCCCCCTCTCCATTCATGTTAGACTAGAGAGGGCCATATCAGCAACTATTCAGCAGACGTGGTCACTCTTCTTAGAATCAAAATAGACTAAGCAAATGCTCCTATGAGCTAATTATGCCTTCCTTTGTATAACTTCAGTTCTTTCTAAGCTTCCAAATGGGTTACTTGTAGATACTCACTAGCATTATACTTAATTTAGTTTAAATAAAAATTAAGCTTCCGAAAGTTGACTAGCTAGTGTTTGTTTCGCTTCGCGATTGATAAAAAAACACTCGGGGGAGCGAGTATGTTGGTGTGCGTAGCGTATGCGTTGCGGCGGCGCGGGGCGGTGGAGAGCTCGCGGCTCGACACCTCAGCACAAAGCAACGCTAATAGCTAGTTTTACACCACTAGCTTGTGCTCCAGGATATGCCTGCCATTTTTTTACTATTAATATTTTTCCCATAAAACACCAATACGTGTTGTGTGTAAAAGGAAGGCCGTAAGCCCAGTGCAATCAAAGCGGAAGAAGTTGAAGTCCATTTTTAATTATCGCAGCTTAAATAAGGTAGTATAGTGGCCATTTTTATCAGGGCTAAAGTGTTATAATAGCAACATTTTCCGATACTAGTCATACTTTTGTACCACTCGTTTGAATATTATCTGAGCGCAAGTTTCTTCGCTCAGTGTACTTTTCGTCGGCAGCAAATTATTTGCATTCCATAACCAACAGACAGAATAATTAAACTTGCAGTAAAGCGGCGTCGCCTCGACTCACTCCGACTCCACAAACAAACATATTTCTACGATTCACCGCGGAAATGCAGCCTACAACCTCCATTTTAGGGCTCAAACTTACTTACCATCTGTAAAGCCTCCCTCAGCCCTGATTAGCCTGAAACGAAACTAAGGAGTCGCAATTAGATTTAGACTTTAGTGTTGATGGCTAAAGTCGGTTTTCGGGTGTTTCCTTGTAACAATAATAGAGCACACTCGACCTCGGAGGCGCGAGATTTCCCGCGAGTTTCACTTTCGCGCTAAGTGCGGCTGTTCAACACTTTTGTATGGTAATATTAAAGAAATTCTCTGCGACTGATGACGCTAGATTATAGGCTACTTTCTACGACAATAATATCCAAAACCACATCTACAAAAAAAAATGTTTTCATTCATCAGCCAACCACGCTGTCTTCTCCGGTGACTGAGTGTAGACTTGTAGAGTGATTTATAGAGTTTCGGGATCGACTCCCAGCTGAGTTAGGAAAACGATAATATATTAAACGAAATATAATAATATGTCTAGGTCCAAGTCTCCATTAAAACCTCTTAAATAAAAGTATTATAATCATGAAAGACCTTCGAATTTAAATCAAAGCTACTTTTACTCTAATCCTAAAACAAATGCGATGATGGAAATCCGAGAATCAACGAAATATTCTGATGTGTTAATATGAGAATTATGAAATGTAACATTTAGAATTTTTAAAACACTCCACTCTTTAGATTTGTAGCTCTTAGCTTTAAAGCACAAAACACATCCACAATATTTTCTGTGTCCTCGATGACCTAGTTATAGGCGTCCCTCTCCCGCCTACGTTCTCGCTCGCACCTCGATTATGAAAATACTCCCGTCGGGAATACGAATTGGTTTGTTATTTACTATAATGAATATGCGATCTAGTTGACATGCAGGACCTATGCCCTTACAGCGTGTAATGTATGTATATTTGGGCGCATATCACTTAATAAACACTATAGGGTGTCATATTACGCTCTTATATAGTCATTTATACAAATGAAAGTGCCATTGGAATAAATATAACAGCTTCAATATCACTTGATGATTAATTTTCGTCTTATTTTTAGATTTAGTATTAGGATCAAGATTCAGTTAAGTACTTATGTCAATCTTTTTTTTGTTTTTATAAATCCATTTCTTATGAATAAGCAGTGACAAGACGAGTCCATTATCAAACATCTCAGCTGACAAAAGAACATTGGGGCAGGCCGCTGACACCTTTTTGTGCACGTTGTTGGGATTTTCAGTCCCTTTTTAACCGACTTCAAAAAAAGGAGGAGGTTATCAAGTCGACTGTATGTCTTTTAAATGTATGTTTTACCATAACTTCGTCAGTTGTTAACCGATTTATACAATTCTTTTTTTATCTTAAAGAACACAGTTTGTGTGTGGTCCCATAAAAATTTTACAGAAATCTGGATGGTAGTTTTTTCATAATCCTGAAAAATATCAATTATTTAGCTTGCCGTCACACGTGTTTTTACGGATTTTCAGACTTAACATCTTTGTTTATGAACCGATTTTTCTGTATACTGTCTAAAAAAAGGACAATACGATGCCTGGTTCCAATAATATTAGGATATACCTAAATGACGAGATAGAATTGCTGGAACTTAACTATTCTACAATACATAACACACAAAAAATCTAGTCAAAAAACTCAAAATATAAGGCGGTAGGTACCAAATTTGATGATACTTAAACAGGTGATAGTGTAAGGAACATAGGTCGAAAAACGTTTTTTTACGTAATTCTATTGTTCAGTTTGATGGTGCTTACCTACCATATTCGGCATTAGGGGTATTTTTGTAATACGTTGTATAGTAGTCAACTTGACCAATAATACATTTTGTATGGGAATATGAAATTTTTCCCATTTTCGACCTTCGTTGCTTGGAGAAAGTTGTTCAGTTTAAACAAAATATCACCTGATTTTGTATCATCCTATCATTTGGTACCACCTGTAAGTAACTTAATTTCAAAGAAAATAATGATTTGTGTTAATGCAACCTTTTTAAATGGAGTTTTTAATAAACATTCTCTTTTGATAGTGATTTTCACAAAAGCCCAGGCAAGTCTTATTATTGTTTTTTATTGTATGTTCATTCATTCTTAACCAAAACGGCATCATTTTAAGAACATAACCGTGATCCCTACAGTATCGTTGTTACTCTTGTTTTCGCCGTCGCCAAACGCACCCCGAAAATCTATACGCGCTCCCCCCTCTTGAACTTTTCAACCCAAGATGGCTTAATTTCTATCCTGCTTTCTTAAATTCGGGTAAGTCAGAATTGCATTCTTTTTTGAGGGGCCGGTGGAGAGAAATATTTTTGATATGCTTTTTTCTTTAGTAGCTTCTCATTTATCATAGACTTTAGACGATAGCAAAAATGCAAATTAATTTTACGTACATCATACGACGTTATTAAATGTATTTTTTTAGCAACGTGTTCGTTCTTGTTAATTTCTTTAACTACTTAAATATTATAAAATAGCGAGTTTTTTTAATATAACTCGATCAAAGTTTTACGTTCTCAATACTTTTGAATTGAGAACGTAAAACTCAAGATTCAGGAAACTATATTAAAAAAAATATACAGAGACGAGAAACAGGGGGCTAATTGTCTAATTTTAAAAATCTATCGCAATCGCTTTCGTTTGACAGATGGATGTGACATATTGCTGCATTTCTTTGGTAAGTTTTTATTTGTGCCAAAAAGAAACTTCAATGGATTACAACCTGACAGCGATTGCGATAGATTTTGAAGTTAGACAATAGAAAGGCTGAGATTGCTATGCTAAAGTAAATATCAAGCTACACATCTGAAAGATTTATTTTATATTATGAGGTGGCGAAAACCTACCCGATTTATTTCGCTCATTAAAATTAAATATTTTTTTAGTAATCAACAGAATTAATTTCGTTTGCGGTACCCTAAAATCTCGACAATGCTCGCCTGAAAACAGTTTTTTGGGAGTTTCGAGATTAGCATTTACGTCGTTCGGCGTGAAGGGCGTCGCCGGACGCCGGACGCTTTGTCTTCAAGAGCTAAATTACTCGATACTAATCCAGCAGACCCATTACCCCCACTCTAAGCAGGCAAGTCAAGGGAAATTATTTACTTTGCCGGCGGCCCTGTAATTGTTACATTATCACATACTTACAAAAAGGTTTGCAAATGACTTCTTAGATTGTAAAGGCATTGTTATTTAGAAGTACTTGAAAATCTTGAGGTACTGAAAGCTGATGTTAAAAAAAAACATACTGTCGACTTAATAACCTCCTCCTTTTTTTGAAGTCGGTTCAAAAATACTATAATTTGCTGGAAAGTCAGGTTTAATCAAGTATAATTTAACTTGGTTGTATCCAAATATTGTATGTTGGATGTTGGATAGTAGGTAAAGAAGGTACTAAAAGCCGATAAGTTTCTTGCGCCCGTTCTTCTTGTCAGTTAAAAAAGTCTGGAACGGGTTGGTAGGAAAATATAGACGATTCAAAAGTTTTTTTGACTTTGACTAGATTCAGACATTCTTAAAAGTACTTATCTAGATACTTTTACAGTAACTACTTTTAGAATGTCTGAATCTAGTACTTTACCTACTCTATCCAACATTCAACATTGATTAGACTAGTATCATGACTGAATCATTCTTAAAAGTATCTAGTTTTAAGAATGTCTGAATCTAGTACTTTCAAATATTTCATTAATTTCAAAACCAACACCCCTTTCTATCAGATTTTTCTGTATACATTTGTATTAATACCTTATTTCATATTTTAATTTGCGAATTCCGAGTTTCAATTGAAAATAAGCTTCGCATTCGAGATTCCAATTTAATAAGCGGTCCCTCGAAAAGAGTTTTACTTTCAGCCGAGCGCCGTTCAGCGTTCATCTTAATTTGCCTCGTGGAGAATTCATTTAATTTCAATTTCTTTGCGCGTTGTGCCGCTTTGCCGATGAACAAACACTGCCAGGGTTCCGTGCCATCTGTCTCGACGGGTTCTAGCTTGAAGAGATAACATTTTTGTTTTTGATCTACCTTTATTTTTACCAAAGATTCATTTTTTCATGTTTTACATATAAAACCCATATTATTTATGAGAATTAAGACAATAAATTGAATGGCGAAATCACAGGGTCCAAAAATATAAACATTAAGGTGTTAAGCTTTCGCCGTGGAGTTATCTTCTGGTTTATTTTAAAAATGGAGCCAAGAAAGATTATGTTTTTCGTCAAGAAACTCCCAGGCCAGAAACCTGCTGATATACGAGTATAAGTAGTTTTAATTTTTTTTTGACAGCCAATCTAGGTTTAATATTGATGGAGAAAAACGTATTTAACTTAGAGGGAAATTCATGCTTTGAGATATATAGGGGCCTTAATACCTTAAAATAAAATACAGTGTTAGGTTAGGGCCGGTTCACACTTGGCGCGGCGCTCGGAGCGGAAGCGCCGCGGGCGCGCGCGCTCATTGTCAATTAATCTACGCCCGCGATTGTGGCGGGGGAGTGGGCACAGTGAGCATTTAGGCCGCCTTGCCATGGAAAATCTGCTAATGAATGTAGACGATATTATTTATTAATTATCTAGCTAAATAATAGCTAAATAATTTAACTTTAAATATGTAGTTAGTTTAGATAACAGACACTCGCTGAAAACTGAAAATTAATGTTTCATTAAAATAAAAAATAAAAATTGTTTTATTGACCAATTAGTGACAGTTGTTTAAATAATACCAACTTATACGTTACATTACCTATACGTTATGATTACCATATAGTTATTTTTTGCGTAACTTATATTTTAAAAAGTATTTATGATATGTAAAAAAAAAGAACCAATGATAATTAATCAACATAATATATTTTCATAAAACTTTTCATTGGCCATTAGGTAGGTTGTTATGTTATCTGTCTCTATGTGTCTGTTTATGTTGTCATAAAATTTATTTATTTTGCGGTAATCGAATTTAGAATTCTATATACAAATCATTATTTCTTTTCGATTCAATAGCAAGCTCTCAGTGTGACCCAGGCGCATATCGCTTCTCCAACCGTATAGAATCGCCATTTTCTTATAAAGTCTGAAAGTGAGGCAATCCACCGTTTAATGAGGACGCGACACTAAACTGGTACTAATAGATTAACTAAAACGTACTATTAATACAACGTGTTACAAAAAAACCCCTTATGCCGAATATGGTAAATAGGGACCATCAATCTGAACAACTTTTACTATGGGTCCTACCCTGAAATCATGAAAAAAAGTAGCTATTTCATATATTTTGATTATTTTGTTCGTTATTAATTTTTGTATGAAACAGCAGATCTTTTTTCGCGATATCATTGTTGGTCCCATACTAAAAGTTGTTCAGTTTGATGGTCCCTATCTACCATATTCGGCATTAGGGGTTATTTTGTAACACATTGTATATTCTGTGCTAATAGGTACTCAGCAATAAGGTTCAAAGTCGCGTGAGGGACGACACGGGCGGTATTGGCACGGTTATCAGTTAATTGATTCCGTCTATTTCTTAATTAAGCGCCCTCTATTGTGCAGATTTCATATTGTCTTTAGTTTACTGATCTACATTCCATCGACGGCGTGGAAGCACATTCCTTTTAACTTTGTTTCTGGCGAAGCGTGCTTAAACTTTTAATAGGATTTTGTGGAGCTTTTACACATATTATTATGACCATATAGGTAAATACATTTAGGTGCGTTTGAAATAAGACCGAGTATTTTATGAAATAGAACTCTGACAGAAAATGTACCTAGTTTTTATACTATTTTATACAACGTGCTAATTAGAATTAAAAATCCGAAACCGTTTCTTTAGACCATTGAACTGAACAACTTTTACTATGGGACCAACTCTAAAATCACGGAAAAATTCTTTGTTTCATTTTGATATTTTCGTTATTAATATTTGTATGAAACAGCTGATTTTTTTCGTGATTTCCGAGAAAATTGTTCAGTTTTATTGTTCGAAGCTTCCATCATCGAAGGTCCGAAGAAACAGTTTTCCCATTTTTTGTTCATCCATTAACACCCTGTATAATTTTAGTTTCATTGATAGGCTTAGATGTTAGGAGAGTAATGTATTCATCATGATTATTGTCACTTTTAGAATTTGGTAGTCATGTTGTCTTTAGGCTCACCGCCAGTATCCGTGCTTGGACTACTTTTTTAAGCAGGCCATACACGTTAGGTTATGCATGACGGTTTTAACCGACAAAACCGAGTTTAATAGAGGACACACACGATAGATTATGCATGACGGTTTTTACCACAGGCATAACTGAGCGGCAAGGTTGCATGAACAGGCATGGATAACTGCACGTTTTGTCGCATACTCGCTAGGTTATACATGACGGTTTTGACCACAGGCATAACCGAGCGGCTTGCATGAGCGGCTTGCATGAACAGGCATGCAGTATTATCCCATACACGCTAGGTTATGCATGACGGTTTTGACCTTTCAGGCATAACCATCATGCATAACCTAGCGTGTACCTGGATGGATGGAACTCTGAAATCTCGGAAAAAATCTGTTGTTTCATGGCCGGCTTATGTACTCGTACTACATAAGTATTCTTTTTCGGTCTTTGTTCAATTAAAAAGATAGTATCAACGAAACCCTGATGAATGGAGAATGTTTGAAAAAAATCAAGTTGGCTGAATATTTTTTTAAAGATATGAATAAGCTCCCTTGATAGAAAAAAGGTTTCAAAATTTTTGGTTGCGTGAAAAAAAAATAACTTAATCTTCGAAAAAGTACGGGAGTAACAGTAGAATGGAAATGATTCCTTAGCCATCCTACCTGAAAAAAAATTTCGAAACAAAATGTCAAAGCTTTTTTTTAATACATGTTGTGGTTGTGGCCGGCGGTGGCTAAGGTATGATCTCCATTTTGCTGTTACTTCCGTACATTTGTGAAGACGAAGTGACTTTATTTTTATTTTTTCACGCAACTGAAAATTCTGAAACTGAGCTTATAAAGCCTACCTATAAAAAATATTCAGCCAATTTGATTTTTCAGGCATTCCCCATTGTTGTTTAGTAACAAATGCTCTAACCCTCTAGTCTAGTTGTTGGAAGACGTCATTAACCTAAAACCACCCTCTGGGGCTCCCGGGCTCCACGACATCAAAGCGCCTCATCGTCGTAGCATCCTCTATGCCAATTGGTTTTTTTTATCGTTTTCTCTAGACGGGTCGTGTGTCAGCACCGCCGCTATCTCTTGCATATAGAACTAAGGGCCTATTACAAAAAAGATTCACGATAGTCGGACGAAATTTGTCTTTCAATTTACTTGATATTGAACCTTATTCGCGAGTTAATAATGTCACGGAGTGGGACGAACATCGTACGTTTATAGTTATGTTTTTTTTGTAATAGACCCTCTGGTTCATGAGGTTATTACCTTCAACAACTTTGAATTTCGAGTCAAAACTATCGCTATTTTTATTTTAAACATCTTAAAGTACATCACAATAATACTTTTGTATGGTTTATGAATATGGTCTCATTTTAAAAAAAATTGCAATGACCTTTTTCTTAGGATAATTCTTGGGAAGTGACGTCTAATCGGAAAAACCATGCCAATGCCGTATAAAATTAAAACATAATTTTATTCCGTTTTACGCAATATTCCTTATTTCGATAATTTTATGTAAGGTAACTTATTCAAAAATCCTCAGGTTTTCTCCAACCGTAACAATGTTAGGTCACATCACAGCTTTTAACAAGTTCACCAGAATTTCACCAGCGGGCTTAGCTCCCAGCGTCTCTCGCGTATGACCGATGCCGCCATCACAACGAGACCCCTCGGGCTCTTCCCGACAGCCTCATGTTGGGTAAAAATCGCATTGATAGCGAGAGGCAAGGGGGTTCAAGACGCGCTGGTGTGTAACCGGCTTATTCTTTTAAAAGTTCAGTTTTGTTAGACCCGTGGCTCGCGGTACAGATGTCCTTGTTGGTTGGTGATGGGAGGGCGGGCGCGGGGCGGGGCGGGTCAGGCCAGGCTGGCGGTGGCCTCGTGTACTAGTGCTCACTTCACACATCCTACAAAGCGCCCTAACTGCCTGCTATTAACAGCACTCACCCCTACGCTAGTGTTGGGACTGACTGAGATCACCTTAGCTTAGCATTAATAACTGAATTATGTATTAAAAATCAACTTTGACCAACAGACCTTCTTCACAGACTTTTCAGTCTTTTTCATGATTTTGTTATGTTGAAAAATTCACTGAGGTTTCACATTCAATTCTCAGATTAATTGAAAAACTATTTGTTTCTTGATTTTATTGTTGTGGTGTACATACCGAAGCTATTTCTGATTTTCTTGTCAAGATTTTTTCAGTTGAACTGTACTTTTAGGTACTAAAGTAGTAGTAAAAAGTAAAAGTCAAAAAACAACATGTAAAATAACTAGATTTGTAGACCTAGTTTGTGACATTTTTGATTATTTTTCGAAATGGCTTATGTTTTTTTTTTCAAAAAATTTCAAAACCTTAACAGGCAAAATAAATATATAAAATTATCGAACCTGCTCACAAAATTTCACGAGAATCTCTTGAGAAATGTGAACTACATGAGAACAGACGGACAGTCACATACCAAAGCATTTTGCCCTAGCTAAACGGAGACGCTTCGTGCTCGCTTGGCTGACAAATATAAAACCTACTTGTTATTTTTTTCTTTTACTTTTTGTTTTCTCATGTTTCATCAGCGTACCTAAAGTGAATTTAATACGCGATTCCATTATACGCGTACTTGTTAATATTTGCAGATTCTGATAATCAGTTTTAATGATTGTAAAAAACAGCCCAATACTTATAAATACGAATAGTAATAATATTATTACGAGTACTAAATGTATAAGTACTTGTGTATTTTAACTTAATCGGCGGTGTTTAACAGCTATTTACAATTTAATGAAGTAAGAAAGTCCTAAGTATTTCAAGTTGGTACACCATCTTAACGAATTAATTATGACCAGTTATTAACCGCAGGTCACATCACTAAAATACTCAGGACATACTGAAATAAAACTTATTACTAAGCCAATAAAGTTTTATATTAATTGCACTTACTAAATCAAATGAAATACCTACAACCAATTTTGAATTGTATTATCTTCACATAAGGTGAGTATTTGGATTGGCATTAAGGCTTCGCGGAGTCACAGTATTATTACCCAATAAAATACGAGCGATCTTATGTTCTATCATGTATAAATTTAGGTTTATTTTAGAATGGGTGGTGGTTAAGTTGTGGGGTCATGGTGCCTACTGCCTACAAAAGAATGAGAGACATCGAGCACAAAGATTATTTGTTTTAAATAAATATTTATTGATTTGATAAAGTGAAATTGAAGATAAGGTCACTAATTCGCTCTTATAGACTTTTTTTTTAAATTGCAATTTATGGCAATCTGCAGTACCTATTGGGAGGGTGCGAAGGTATAATAATCGATCGCAGCGCTCATGGTGGCAAAAAGTAGAAATAATGAAGGCTCTGTAATCTACTTGAAAACGATATTTAATTTATTAGTAGCGATATAGGAATAATTATATATGTTTATTATCACTTAGTAAAATTATTAAAGTAGCTTTATCCTCTTGTTTTACAAAATCTACAACTAAAAAAGAAGTAAACAAACACTGATATAACCAAAATAAAACACTTTTTTTGAATAGATCTTACTTGCCATATTTAATTTAAATGACCAAAAATCATTTCACAACACTTTGTCCACCCAAATCATAATAATTTTGAAATTTACATTAATAACACAATATGTATAGTATTTTTTAACATTTTGTCACAATGCCGCCATTACATATCAAAACGTCAAAACGGTCAGGTCAGAGCCAACAAAGTTGCAACACGCTAGGTGGCGCTAAAAGCGTGCACGGAGCCAATATACAATCAAGGTACACACAACAAAGTTATACAGTTAAACTGCGAAAACAGCTTTTATTAGGTAGGGTATACAGAATGTCCCAAAACTTTGCCACACGGAGGGAAAGTACCTTAAATATTGAAGTTAGGAAATTTTACTGAAAGAAGGCTTCAAACAATTGGAACAGCATTCAAAGATTTTTTTTAAATCGCCTGCCTTAACCAGGAATCGAACCCACCAAAAACGAAAAAAAAAATTTACGATACCAATCGAAAGGGTTAGGTACTGAAAATGATTATTTTACATAGCATCTTAAACTAAAGGAAGATCATGAAATTTAACGTTTAAATTTTAATTATTACAAATTGTATCAATATTTGGATCAAATTGTATCAAGTTCGTAAGCGATTTAAAAAAATCTTTAAATGCAATTTCGTTTCTTTTTAAAAACAAAATGAAGTCTTTTTCAATAAAATTTCCTATCTTCAATATTTAAGGTACTTTCCCTCCGTGTGGCAAAGTTTTGGGCAAGGACTGGAACCGCTTAGCGTTAAAGGGGTTTTCGATTGGGTATTTCATAGACTTGTTTTCAAAAACCCTATCAATACGGTATCCCTATCAATACGGTAACCCTTTCGAAAGGGTAACCCAAGTAAGGACTTACAGAATACGAAAACCCTATCAGGGAAACCCTATGAAGGCTTTATGAAGGGGTTTTAAAACGTGTTCAAGCAATTTATACCTAGTTCCACCTGGGCCGAAGAACCGGAACCGCTTACCGTTAAAGGGGTTTTCATTGGGTATTTCATGAACCGCTAACCGTTAAAAATGGTTTTTGATTGGGTATTTCATAGACTTATTTTCAAAAACCCTATCAATACGTTAAGCATGACGTCGACTAACCCTAACGAAAGGGAAACCCTATCATTTGGTAAGCTTTTTAATAGGGTTTTCCTATCAATTGGGTTAACCAAAAAAGGGATTTTCCGGTCCCTGGTTTTGGGACACCCTGTATAGGCGTAGACGGTCTCAAGGTCAACATGGTATAGTCTGAGGTGCCGTCGTGTGTACTTACTTAGATAATTCATACTTTAAACAGTAATTAACTATTGAGTAATTTAAAGAAACAAGTAGGGAGTAGTTATTTGCCCTTGATATCTTGAATTTTTCGCTTCTAAACTGAAAAACACATAGACCAATTTATTCCCTTCCCATTATTTTTTCATGTAATATAAATGAGCTCAGTAGGAGGCCTTACATGCATAATCAAGTAATGTACTTATCATAATAAGTAAATGTAGCGGCTGCATGCAACTAAAGGCGTGCCCTGTGAACCAACCCTTTTGTCGCGCGTCATTGTCGCGCCGCGCCCACTGATTACGCATTCAACAATATTGTGACAGATTGTCACATTGTCACCGCGTTTCCTGTCACCAGGTGACAATCGGCACAATAGCTCCTGATAGCGCTTTTACAATGACATCTTTACAAGCATCAGACACGTCGGGGATAAAAGAGGGTAGGTTTTTTTCGAGGCTAAATTCTCAATGGGTGAATGAAGAAAAAGTAAGTTTTTTCTATATTGTCTTAAGTCTTGGGTGTGGTACTATTTTGTTGCTTCTCATTACACGAGTAATGAGAAGTTTTGAGCAATGTGCGTTATGTCCAATTATTAGATTCAATGCTTATGTGTTTATCTCATTATTATTGTCAACCACACCACACCACGAGACCACTCCACTTGGGTGTCGCTTACATTTTTTTAGGTAACCACACTCCTGCCGATCAGTGATGAGTAACATGTCATATCTTGATCTTACAAAAAATTGATAAATAATTGATATCGATAAATGCAATTTAGTTGAACTTCACTATGGTGGTGTGATCACCTAAAAAAATGTAAACGACACCCAAGTGGTGTGGTCCAGACTCCAGAGTGGTGTGGTTGACAATTTGATACCCAAAATGGGGATTTATTGTTACCCGATTAAATACTACCCATTGTTAATATACGATCATCATCACATTAGCCATTAGACTGCAGGACATTTTGTTTTCTCAATTTTAAGGACCAGATTTTTTTTTTACAAAAATGTGTCCCTCTACTCCGTGTTTAACTTCACAGTATAATTTTTGTAGTTTATTCCTCCTAATTTGGTATAACAAAATGTTCGTGTTTGTTTAAATTACGACGCGTCTTGAACTCGTTCAAACTTGGAGCACATAATTGTGCGATTTGACAGGTTTTTTTGTAAGTTCGCGGAAACGGGCCGTTTAATTCTACCGTGTGCCTGAAATTACCGGCGATGACGAGGCGTTTGTGGCCAAATGGGAGCGATGCGATTGTGGAGCTGGCCGTAACGTGGAATTACTTGTAGATGCCACTTGTGGTAGCAAAAACTGTTAGTTAATTAAACAGCCACTACGATTATTATTGGCTTGTTATTGTTAGTTAGAGTTAATTGAAAGCAATATACGAAGTGTTAAAGAATGAACCTAAAATGGGAAAACCGTTTCTTCGGACCATCAAACTGAACAACTTTTACGATGGGACCAACTCTGAAATCGCGAAAAAATCTGCCGTTTTAAACATTTTGATATTTTCGTCATAAATTTTTGTATTAAACAGCTTTTTTCGCGATTTCAGAGTTAGTCCCATACTAAAAGTTGTTCATTTGAATGGTCCGAAGAAACGGTTTTCTCATTTTAGGTTCATTCTTTAGCACGTTGTATAAGGTGAAACAAAATTATGTGACTATTCTAAAACATATAAACATAGGGTTTTTTCGCCTTTTCATAGTAAAGGAAATATACAACGTGTATTTTTTTATGTTACTTTGAAAAAGTTGTTCAGTTTTAAGCCCACCGGTAACGATCAATTGCGATTGTCAATTTTTCCGCAATTGACGCCCATTGACGGAAAAATTGATCGTTTACGCGTGCAATTGAAGCGATTGTCAATTGCTCCAAAATTGACAAACGCTTCATTTGCTCGCGTAAACGATCAATTTTTCCGTCAATGGGCGTCAATTGCGGAAAAATTGACAATCGCAATTGATCGTTACCGGTGGGCTTTAGAAACACCTGTTTCATTATAGTCACATAATTTTGTTATAAATATATTCAGTGAAGCAATAAAATAAGATTGTTACATTTTAACTAAAACTATATAATTATACAGGGAGTTTGGTAATAAAGCCGAATATGGTGGATAGGGACCATCAAAATGAACAAATTTTACTATGGGACCAACTCTGAAATCGCTAAAAAAAATCAGCTGTTTCATACAAAAATTAATAACGAAAAATATCAAAATGTATAAAACAGCTGTTTTTTTTTCGCGATTTTAGAGTTGGTCCCATAATAAAAGTTGTTCAGTTTGATGGTCCCTATCCACCATATTCGGCTTTATAAGGCTTTTACCAAACACCCTGTATAAAAAAGCAACCTAATGAAAACCTGTTAAAAAGCAACGTGCACGTTTTTGCAATAAAATAAACTTATATTGGACGGCACAAAATATTTCCGTAGATAAATAAAAAAAACCGTTTTAGCGACCGAAATTCAGTACAGTACTTAAGTACATTACTAAGTTATATAAGATAATATTTTGAATACTTTAATTAAGATATTATAATAACACCATGCTTTTATTATTTGTTTTTACGACGGAGGTAGAAAATACCTACCTTTGTTTCTTCATAAATGTTATAATGGTCGAGTAATATAAAATAATATATATAATATAATATGTATATATATATATATAAAAGAAATCTACATTATACCCACCTACTTACTTTTCTTGTTAATTAATTTTAAGTATTTTTTTTGTAGAATAGCGAAGTTTTTAAAATTTTTTTTCTTACATTTTATTCCTTAACGCGGCCAATCTACCTTTTTATAGCTTAATGTAAGAGGTATCCCAAGAATTTTTAGGTAATTATGTCAGGGTCGTACACCATTTAATCTAGCCGAGAAACAGCGGGGCGATTTAATTTATTAGAGTGCATGTGTCAAAACATTCGCAATAAAATTTCAATTACCCGCGACCGCGACTTAGCAAATTATAAAAGGGCCTTTGTTGGCGGATTAGCGGGGGCAGCAGCGGCCTTAATTGAAATAGCTATGCGCATTAGAAGGCACAACGACCAGCCTACTTTGAGCTACCACTCCCCTCTATGCTCCTACCCGCTCGCACCTTTCGGGACGTGAGCCTTCCGCACCAAGGGTCGGTTTACATTGGTCGGGCGTGCGCCGTGCATTCTTCCAGGATTACAAGTTTAGTGTGACAGAGCCGTTTCAATTAAGCGCCCCTCGAAAGTCGATCCGGTATTAATATGGTGCCCGACTCATATTGGTACTCGGTGGACTCATCGACGTTTTCAATAGACAATGGGATTAACATAATTTGAATTGTATAGACTTTGTTATGCAGCACATGGACAGGCCTTTTTACCTTTTGTTTGGTGTACAAACAGTTATAAGACGTTTTAAGTACTTACATAAAATATTTTCTAATGTATTTTGAACAAATACCAAAAAAAGTATTAAAATTATTAACAAAACAACGCTACGACAAGTCAGACCGAAATACATGAATGTACAGTATGTTTACTTATTTTGATCTATCCGAGAATCGAACTTTGAACCTTGAAGATATATTACACGAATGAAGTTTAATTACTTATTTTCGCCTCGCTTTCGCTTACCCTAATTGTAACAGCTTAACGCAGACTTGTTGACTTATCTGGATTAATGGGTTAACTGAGATGCGTGCGAGTGGGCGGACGTGCCGCGCATCGTAATGCGGCTCGCGCCACAGATTATGTAGTGGTTTAGGCGCTAATGAGTGGCGAGCGCGTGTGCCCGCCAATAACCAAGCGGTAATCGCGGCCCGCTCGCTATCAGTCTGAATGTGGACTTAAAATAAATTAGTGGAACGATCTGTTCATTTTATTGGATTAGAAAAAAAAGATGCACAGACGTGTAGATCACTTTCAGAATTATACGTATAAAAGTGATTATATGTTGGGTTTAATGTTTTAATCTTAGTGCTACACAAGAAAATTTTGCCTTCCAAGGCCAAATTTCCTATTTAGGACTATGCATTTTTAGGGTTCCGTAGCCTAAATGGCAAAAAACGGAACCCTTATAGATTCGTCATGTCTGTCTGTCTGTCTGTCTGTCCGTATGTCACAGCCACTTTATTCCGAAAGTATTAAGACTACACAGTTGAAACTTGGTAGGTAGGTGTATTCTGTTAACCGCTTAACGAATTTAATACAAAAATAAGAAAAATAAAAGATTAAGGGGGGGCTTTCCATACATGGAACTGAAACTGAAAAAAATATTTTTCTTCAAACCAACACGTGTTGGATGTCTATAGATAGGTCTTTAAAAATGACATTGAGGTTTTTAAGACAACTTTTTCTCAAAGTTAACCGTTTGAAAGATATTCACCGCCAAAGTGGTAAAATGTGTGTGTCCCCCCCTTTAACTTTTGAAATAAGAGAGTGAAAAACCTAAAAAAAATATATGCTTTAGATCCTAATAAACACGTTCAACCAAAATTGGTTTGAACGAGATATAGTAATTAGTTTTTGAGATATAGCACATTTTCCAAAACCGCAAATATAACTTTGTCATTCATACCAACACTGAGAAAAACAAAGTTATTATTGCAAACGAAAAATGATAGGTGGTATTAAATATGGTATGGTATAAGGTAACTACGGAACCCTATGGCGCGTGGCCCGACACGCACTTGGCCGGTTTTTTTATTCGCTGATTTTGTATTATAGTGTCCAACGTATTTAAAAACATATCTAGCACAAGAAATTAATTTAAAAAACAAACATTGAAACGAAAATAACTTGATGCTTACCAATAATCGACTAACACGCGCAAACATAAAATAATAATAACGGTCGATCTCGTCTGTAAACCAACAAAAACGAGACAATCGGTTACTCGAGTCGAATCGAAAATAAAATCGACTAATATTGTTAATCGATTTAATAACTGACATTAATAACGATGAAACGCAAAATCGTCTAGTCACCGCTTGTTAAGAGGCTGTCAGTATCCGATGGAGTGCTCACTAGACACAATTAAACTCGTTAATATTGACTTTTCTGTTAATTAAGCGAGAAATTCGATCCGATCATCGAATAATCGTATAATGAGGCGTTAATATGCGTTCGGCGTCGTGTAAACATACGATTTCACCGTTGTGCCGGGGTATAATTGACGTGGGCCAACTAAGGAAACATTGTTATTATATCACTGGCTGACATAATGGCACTTGTGACAGCTAAATAATTGAAAGCAAATTATTGCCTGTCTGCAGAGAGAAATTGAGGTATATTGGTGATGGTGAAATGATAAAAAAAGATAAAATCAGTCTTGGACAATTTCAGCAGACGTTGGAATGAAACACTTTTAACGGATACTAGCGCGGAATCTTTTATAGCGATTCATTGAAAGTACTTTGTTGATTAATTAGTATTTAGTTGGAATTTAGTTTGATTTTTAGTTTTCTCGACGTTTCGGCATCTTTGCAGCTGCCTGGTCACGGGGTTCTGAAGCTGCTCGTGAGCCTTAGAAGTGAATTTCAGCAGACGAGGAAATACGTGATTGACTGAACTGATTAGGTTTTGGAAATGTTTCTTCTCATTCTTTCATAGGATACAATATTTGCCCAGCAGTGTGATGGGCATGATTTAACTCTTTTATCTTTTCAGTATACTATATTTATCTATACTGTTTCATTAAATTCGAATCCCATCGCAGATTCTGTTATCAAGTTACAGCCATCGGAAAACCTGTTTATTTATTTCCGGAAAGAATAAATAAAAAGTAATGGTTCTATCCAAAGCCCGATTTACACATCCATAAGTAAGTAAGTAAGTAAGTAAGTTCAACTGTCCTTCTACTTAACTACTTAATCGGAAAATGGACAGTTGCGTCCAAACGGTGAATTGATTCGGCAAGTAAGTAAGTTCATAAGTCGACCGCGCGCGTCGGATGACGACGACATTGCTACCCTCTTTATACATAATTTTATTTACATTGCGGCCAACCATGGATAGGATGGATTTATTTTTAGGTTATTTAAAGACGGTTTTAAGGTGTGTCACTCATAATATGGTCTTTTTACATATTTTTAAGTAGGTACTTAAAGTTTTTTTAGGTGAGCTATAATAACGTTAAAAGAGGTTAATTCGCGAATTGTTAACAGATGACGGCCATTTCTTGCAAGATCTATTCCTTTATACCAAAACAAAAATTTATACCAATGGTAGTAAATTTGTTTATTATCGTCGTAATAAATTTTTAATTCCTAACTAACACCAAATTTTTATTATTATTTATTTATTAATCTTAAGGAAGACCAACAAATAGCAAGAGTAACAAACAATTAGCACTCGTAATACAGTACGAAGTCATTTACAGGTCCTCGCATATATTGTATAGTAAGTATTTAAAAAAGAAAATGTCATTTTGTATTGAAACTTTTTTTTAATACCATGTTGTGGTTGTGACCGGTGGTGGCAAAGGTATAACTTTCATTCTGCTGTTACTTTCGTACATTTGTAAAGTCGAAGAGACTTTCATTTTTTAAATTTTTTTCACGCTACCGAAAATTTTGAAACTTTTTTCTATTTCTAAAGGAGCTTATTCCTACCTATAGAAAAATATTCAGCCAATTTGATTTTTTTCGGACATTCCCCATAATAGTCTAAGCAAGCTTAAAAGCATAAAAATAGAAAAACCGCTCATGTAGCCAACAGAAACTGAGAAAATCACTCAAAAAATATATTTAAATGAAGCTCAAAATCTCTTCATTTAACTTGTTTTAGGATTTGTTTATGAATGATATTCGATCGGAATAAAAGATTAATTACGATAATAAACAAATACCATTGGCATTAGTTTTTGGTATTAGAACGGATTAGATCATTCCGTTGCGACAGACGTCAACTTATGAACTTACTTACTTGCCTGCGGACAGTGCCGTTTACACGGCGGCAAGTAAGTTGGCGGGGAGCGAGAGACGAAGCGGGAGGGGGGTGCGCGCTACTTGCCTGTCCAAAAAATAGAACCCGATCCTATCCTGCGGCAAGTTGCTACTTACTTACTTACTTACTTGCCGGACGGTGTCCACACGCGGTTTCTACTTACTTACTTGCTTATGGATGTGTAAACCGGGCTTAAACTTTTATAGTTAAATAACGGTATGCTTAAATCTCCGTAACAAAGCGTCCACTTGAAAAGATAATTACTCATTATGGCGCAAGCCCGGAGTGTCAGACACAATAGCGCTATTGAGTGCGTGCGTAGGCGCCTGACATCGGTAACCTTTTTAGCAAACATTCCCGAAAGCTAGTGAACCAATCAATTTTATTATGCTCAGACTGGTTCTAAAAAATTAAAATAGCAATACATTTTTCTGGCATATTTTTTATAAATAATCAATGACAAATCTTTAAAGCTTATTCTTAACCAAACGAACATAAAGTTTAAGTGCGTGATTCAAAGCAAGATTTTTCTTATTTACTTCGAGACGAGTAAGCTCAAGTAAACTCGTCTTTAACAGACGTTTTAGTAACAAAAACTGCGTAACTGATCGGATGGCATTCATGGCATTGTGGCTGAGTGGTGACAGCCATTGACTCGATCGAGTGTGATCCTCTTTGCGGATTACGCGCCATTGTGATTGTGGCCACGCGCCACAATGCGCCTACCGTGGCGGGAAAACAAGCTTTGTCAAATCTGGAGAATTCTGGTAATACAAGAAGTATTTTCCTTCCCAAAATTTACACAAATGTCCATACGTTTGTGAAAACTTTGTATCACGTTAAAGGAAAAGCTGGTGTTGTTTTGATGATTTATTAAATTTAATTTTGGAAACGTTCTTTGCGGGTTATCAGCGGTGAGTGTCTTAATTTGAGCAAGAAATTCGGATAAGAAAGTTTTAAAACAATATTTTATTTTCGCAACACAAAAAAAAGCTATCTAAAAATTCAGTAAGTTACCAATACTATTTTTTTTTGTTAGAGCACAGTCATAAAGTGTTCAATAAAAATATCCATGCAGTGCAAAAAGCACACTTGTTTATTACAGGTAAATGTCATATTAAATGCACCTGCTATTTATGTAGCTGCATGACCAACGGTTCCTGGTCGTTAGTCGGCGTGAGTGTGTCGTTTCAATCGCGTGACAGCCGGAACATGGGACTCGGCCATTATCCACACCTCCGTTCCCGCCAACGGCACAATGCGCGGCCATTGTGGCGCTCGCCCGACGCGTGTTTATTTACTCAACACCGTGTAATTGAGGAAGTCTTTAACCAAACTCTTTGTCAGCTTTATTTTCTTAAAAATTCAAAATTGGAACGCTCTAAAAACAGTGACAGCCAGTGTAAAGATGCACAAAAAAGTGCGCTTGCGATTGCGTAGCGAAACCTTTTTGGATAGCAGTCGACGTTTTTGTCTATGGCAAAATTCTAAGATGGCGAAAGACTCGTTCCCTATTCTTGGTGTTTTTGTTTTGCGGTGAATGGCTGTCGAATAATACGATCTCGGGTTCCGCACGTCGATTTTAACGTTGGAATTCGCGGACGCTTTCTAACTCGGCTTTGTCGATTAGGTTGGAGTGACATGCATTGTTAGGACCGAATATTGTTAATTGAACGCTGCCGTTCAACAGTAATTAGAACTGACATTTGATTTAAGTAAAAAAATAGACAAAGAACCACCATCTGGATTAGTTATTGAATTGTTGGTAACTAATTAATAATATATTTTAAGTAAGTACATACCTATTAAGTACGTAAAGTTTAAGAAGAGGTAGGTTAAATGTTTTTACTATTTATAGTAAACAATAAAAGTTAAAGTTAAAGTTTTTTAAGTTAAGTTATGTTAAGATTTCTTCAATCAACTACACTTGCATTGTAATAGTACATTATGATATAAGTGCGGTACGTTGAAAATTACAGCCGAGGCGATATTGCTAGCCCGAGCCGTAGGCGAGGGCTACAAGAAAGCAGAGGCTGTAATTATCAAAGCGCACGTATGTCATACGACGTTTTATAACATATTTGCGAGGAAATAAATAAAACTCTGACTTTGCACCTTTGCTTGTTTTCCATATGATTAAATTTTGATACGCTTGTAAGTATCTTATCGATAAATTTTTCGGGCAAGAGGCTTAGAGTAGCCTTTTTCGCTGCCTCTGAGACTTCTGGCGGTGTTGAATTAATAAATTCTACATTTCACTATTTCACTACTTGACGACATTTTCAAATAAAAACAATACAGCAAAAAAAAAACTTAAATTAGCAATGCGCGCGCATCAGCGCTTTTTTTAAGGCAAAGGCATAAAAACAGCCAGTATTACTAATAAAGTAAATTAATATTTTTGTGTTTTTGTTACAGATAAATGGTTGTAATTTATTGTCAAAATTAAGTAAATTGAATAATTTAATGTTTATTTATTATATTTTATCTCCCAAAGTTAATTTTATCCATAAAATGTTGACTTCTTTTTCTGACATAAAAACTCTTTGCTAAGATTTAAAAAGTACCGTTCGTTTTAGACGAAGTATCTTGATAAACCGTGCGGTAATGTAAAGTAAAACGCACGGTTTATCAAGGAAACCGTGCGTTTTACTTTACATTACCGCACAAGTTCGTAATGAGATACAATACGATATTGAAATTGGTGTAATAAGAGACCCTTTACGAGCAAATATGTTATAAAACAATATACTTAAGTATGTATCAAATTTTCATGAAAAGGATCTCTTTTAAAAATACTTTTTTAGGTTATTGCAATACTTGCAATCTGGTAGATGGCAAACTATTTTTTCCGTTATGAAAATCTTTTGTTTACCTATCTTAAATTTATTAACCTACCTAACCTACTACCAAAACAGAACTTTGAAACATCTTAAACATAAGTAGGTAATCTGATGTACTTCGCACTCTGTAATAAAAGATCGTTTTTTTTGCATAATTTTTATAACCATTTGTTAAGAAATATACTGAAGCAAAAACGTTGGATTAAATTACTAATTGCGGCATTTACCGTAGCACTTTTAAATTGTGATACCCCTGGGCATTCCTGAAGCAGGCAACTTCCACTAATTGTGATTTCTCTGGGCGATGTAACTGGGTACCGATTTGACTCTGTGTGACTACAAATTAACATGGCCACTAATTGTGACTCCTGTGGGTTTTTGGTCTGACTGCGTACTAACTATTGTATTTGTTACAGGGTTCCCGCAAATCAAATCACCGTACAGCCCCTCTGCGCAGTCCCACCTCACAGGTCAGTGCTTTTTACGTTAACTTCATCATAACTATGCGAGCCAAATAAAAATAGTACTGACAAATGGCAATCTTGATCTTTGTTCCTCTTCTTGGACATCCTACACCCTCAAGTGGAAGCGAAACGCAAACAAATGTGGCCGTTTTGACAATACTATTCATATTTGGCTAGCAGTATCATCAACCATTAAGACTATACAGGGTTATTTGTAAACACCAACAACCTCACAAGAGTAGATTACTAACATCATAAACAATAACATTTGTTCTAAGACTTTCCCGAACACAGACAAAAAAAGTATATTCATACAAAACTTGATCAGCTTGGTTGGTAGTAGGGCTTGTATCAAGTCCGCCTGGCTAGCTACCACCATCTTACCTAAGTCTGACGCCATAACAGCAATTTCAAAATTGTTGTGTTCCGGCAGTTAGAGGTAAGACAGCCAGTTCCTCGATTGATGAGGATTCCGGGTGTAGTGCGCTTCCATCTTCGGCCTTATCGTCACTTAACATCAGATGAGATGAAGGCCAAGCACTATAATACTAATACAAATAATCCTGTATAACTCCCGCGAAATCCCAAAAATTGAACCTACACACAAGTCAAAAATTGAATCTATACACAAGTCAAAAATAGCAGACAGCTTTAAAAGTATTTTAGTGATGTGTGTGACTTCACTTTACTGTTAATGACTTTTTGTGTGTTATTATTATTTTAAAATTATTTATGCAACTGATGTATAATTTAGTATTAAACACGAATTCGCCTCGTGTGATATCACATGAGTGTTTTAATACCCAATTATGTACAGTTGCATACCATACCCATACCCTATTAAAGTTTCTGAAACAGTGAGATTATTGCCAACATTAAAACAACCAGTAGTAATCATAAATTTCGAAGGAGTTGCATTATGAAATTTATACAACATTATAACACTCGTTTGGATGATATAATGATTACTATGACGCTAGTTGTTTTATTGTTGGAGTTGCGTTATGAAATTTAGTACAAAATTATAACATTTGTTTGGATGATAAATTAGTTATGTTATGACAATGGTTGTTTTAATGTTGACATTAAGTTTGTTTCAGAAACTTTTATAGTGGATTTAAGGCATAGGTATAGATAATTAAAAAATATTTAAATATAATATTTAATAGGGTACTAAAATCTAGTTAAATATATTTGTGTACCTAATGTGCAAAAGTCTAGATTTTCATACAAAGAAAATGTGTTCACTGAAAATGCTATTAATATGATAGGGAAACTATTTCTCAACAGTTGCATTTCTAATCCGATTATAATTGAACCTATACACAAGTCAAAAATAGCAGACAGCTTTCAAAGTATTTTAGTGATGTGTGTGACTTCACTTTACTGTTAATGACTTTTTGTGTGTTATTTTAGGTTCAAATCAGAATATTTCTATTTAAATTATCTATACTGATCTTGAAATTCTTTGTAGGTAAGTGTACCGAAAATCCTTAGTTACATTACATGGCTGGCTCGGTCGATATCTGCTTACGTCGTTAATGAGTCATCTACTCTCAAATTGCCTTTCCATTTTGTGCGTCATTGAACCGTCTTGAGACTGGGAGACAATACATTTTCCAGTGATTTAGGAAAGTGGCTGGAGAGGGGTGCGGGGGGAGGCTCCCTCGCGTGCCCCCCGCCCCGCCCCCCTCCGCACCCGGCTTTGTCTCCGTAATGAATCCGCCAAACAGCAAACGTCACGGCGCAGCCGTCGACCTTGCCGATACCATAAATCATATGTCGATCTATTAGCTATTGGAACTTCAACTCTACAGAGATACGACCACAGCTGAAAATCCGACATCACCCCCTAAACGAACCCCCTGCCCGACCCGAGGACTTTCAAGAATTTGCTTAGGACGTGAGGTTTTAGAAAATATCCTGTTAAATGCAAATTATGGAGGCCGAGATAAAGATATAGCCAAGGGTGTTTAAATTACTTAATTATTTAACGAATTCCGTCGCATTGTGGCCGCGGCGCTTGCGGAGCGGTGGCTAGGCGTGATGAGAGTGGCACCGGTGCCTAATATGTGTGTTTTGCAACCCCAGCGGCGACGATATGAAAAGCTCCACAGAAAACAAACCACCTGACGCTCCCCGCCCGGCAGCCATTTGTAAAAATTGCCTTCGCCGCCATTTCTACGCGGGAATTTCATATTTGGAACGCCGCGGGGAGAAATTTGCGCGTAGATTTGACATTTCACCATCATGGCCGCACCGCCGTTTTATTGTTTATAAAACAATACCGACTGCGATGGCCGTTAAGAAGCGGATTGTTTAGCGGAAGTCGCCATTTTCAATTTTTAAACAATAATTGTTATAATTAGGGGTTGGAATTCTTATGTACCTGGAATAAAATGGCGAATAGCGTCATGCCCGCGACCCTATTGGCTGAATTTCTTTTTTAAATAATTCTTCTCATTGTTTTACTTTACACAATTGACTTTAAATTACCATTACAGCAATAAGTAATAAGAAAATATGTAGGTATATTTGTAGCAAGTTATAGTAGTTTATGATACAAGGTTGGTAAGGAAGTTTTTAAAACGAGTTGACGTTTTATAAGCCCGAGCCGCAGGCGAGGGTTTATAATCGTCACGAGTTTTAAAAAACCTTAACAACCATAGAAATAGAATGTCAAAGAACAACAATGTCAATAAACAGGTGATCCGAAAACGAATGCATACATTTTATACGAGATACGTAAAATATGACTTAGATTCATAAAATATGACTATATACGGCAAAGGAAATTAATAAACTATGTTCCATAATGTTTTCTTCGTCGGTAAACGAATAAATGTAGAGAAATTTGGCTTTAAAGAAATGTGTGGCAATATCTTATTTACCTGTGAAAAGTGTGATTACTTGGATTATTTATTTTTATGCCATCACAATTACTTAGAGCACAAGACACCATGGCTCCACGATACCTTTATTTTAAATTATAATTAAGATTAACAAATATTTTAAACAAACTGTGATTGCTCATTTGCTAGGCGGGACGCTAGGGGCTCTTACTGTAAAAAATGTTGGCACATGTCACTTGATCCTTTGTCTCTTTTGTACATAGACCGTGTCCGTATGATGTTAACTTCTCTTTTCCACGCTTTGTTGGTCTTCTTGAGCGCAGCGAAAATTTTTCTATGTCTATGTTAACAACCGTGTGCCATACTACGTTTTTCAATACATTTGCGAGAAAACATTATAGGTATTACTAAAATTGTAATCTATACATATAATAAAACTATAAATTTAAAATATTTGTGCGCGTATTACGCAAAAACCACTAAAATAATTTTGATGGGCTTTTCACAGTTTAGTAAATTAAGGTCCAACTTAAAATCTAAGCTATGTTTCATTAAATTCAGGTGGGTGGAACCAGGGAAACAGCTTGAACTCTCCGTAGTGCTAGCTTTCATACACTAAAGAGGTCATTTTAAACTGGTTCTTATATTTTTCTACTGTCCACGCAGACGAAGTCGCGGGTGAAAGCTAGTAGAAATGAAAAAAAACGTACGTAAACAAAAACGCACGGCGCGGGCGTGCGGTAAAATCAACTTACCGCACGCTGTACTAAACCGTAAACAAAAACGCACGGCGTGCGGTAAAATCAACTTACCGCACGCTGGCCTGTCATCGTAAGCTCACATTTTCGAGCAACTGTATTGAAAAATTACTTTATAACATATTTGCTCGTAAAGGGTCTCTTATTACACCAATTTCAATATCGTATTGTATCTCATTACGAACTTGTGCGGTAATGTAAAGTAAAACGCACGGTTTCCTTGATAAGCCGTGCGTTTTACTTTACATTACCGCACGGTTTATCAAGATACTTCGTCTAAAACGAACGGTCCTTTTTTAAATCTTTGCAAAGAGTTTTTATGTCAGAAAAGAGGTCAACATTTTATGGATAAAATTGACTTTGGGAGATAAAATGTAATAAATAAACATTTAATTATTCAATTTAATTAATGTTGAAAATAAATTACAACCATTTATCTATCACACATGTAAATAAAACACAACAATCAAAAACACAAAAATATTAATTTACTTTATTAGTAATACTGGCTGTTTTTAGCCCTTTGCCTTAAAAAAAACGCTGATGCGCGCGCATTGCTAATTTAATTTTTTTTTGCTGTATTGTTTTTATTTGAAAATGTCGTCAAGTACTGATGAATTTATTAATTCAACACCGCCAGAAGTCTCAGAGGCAGCGAAAAAGGCTACTCTAAGCCTCTTGCCCGAAAAATTGACCGATAAGATACTTACAAGCGTATCAAAATTTAATCATATGGAAAACAAGCAAAGGTGCAAAGTCCGAGTTTTATTTATTTCCTCGCAAATATGTTATAAAACGTCGTATGACATACGTGCGCTTTGATAATTACAGCCTCTGCTTTCTTGTAGTCCTCGCCTACGGCTCGGGCTAGCAATATCGCCTCGGCTGTAATTTTCAACGTACCGCACTTATATCATAATGTACTATTGTAATAATAACAAGACCTCTCATTACACCTTATTATCCAGTAGTACCTAAGCGCCACAGAATCCATTACCTAATTGAAATATTATCGTTCCTTCCCCGACTCCCAATTAACGTGGTGTTACAATAACTTGCTACTGTTCTGCTCTTATTAGTTCTTCTAAAAATAGCCGAATTTCCCTCCATCCGTCAGCGTGCGTCACATCAGACGCAGGCGTGTCGCCGCAACGTTCTCGATTTCGCCGCGACACTACGCAACACGACTTTTTTCTGACCACAAACAAGACGAAAAGCAACTGTTTGACACTTTTTTTTCTCACATCCTTACTCTTAGTTAATAAGGTTCAAATTAAGTGACTGTGGCGCGGTTATTAGGGATGTATCGGGTGTCACGCGGTGTTTTCGTAAAGTGGCGACAACTTGTAACAACAGACAGTGTATTAAGGTGGAGTATCAAATTCTGTCGGTTTCACGGCTGAGTAAAGTGCCAGATTGAGTGTTGTTTCTGGTGTTAACTGCTGTTATTAGTTGGCGTGAAAATCATTAACTTATTCACGCATGAAGAACTATAGCGTACTGAGTACTGAGACCCAGCTTTTATATGCGAAATAAACTAATGAAATTCAAAATTCAAATTCATATATTTAGTCTAGGCTGTTACAAGCACTTGTGAATGTCATAGAAGCTACGCCATCGGTTCGCAAACCCTAAGCGGGATACCTTGTAACGAGAAGAACCGGCAAAAAACTCGTCAAAGGCTGCTTTTTTTCACCCTGTATATTTCATACAGAATCGTCAACATTGGAAAATGACCTCCACATTTAAAGTGAGATCATTTTCCATCACAATAATAATTATCAAAAGTTTACACGCAATGGGTAGGTTGAAATGAAGGAATGATAATAAATAATAATAAGGATTAGATTTCCCACTATAGCTTACATGTGATGGGTGTCATGGGATCTCATTCTATTTACCTAAAGTGACGCTAACTATGGATTTCCGATTCTTTAAAATTGGTCTTTGAAAACTCACAATATTTTAGTCCCAAAGTAAATTAAGATTTATTGATGCTGTCGCTGTGAATTTTTATAGCTAAATCTAAAAAGAATACCTATCAGTTTTTCGATACTTCTTGCCTTTAGCAAGCCTTTAGCAAATTTTGCCACTCAGATTCACAGAGCAACTCAACCACTAGACATTTCGCCCTTTATCCACAAAAGCGTTCAATGTTTACATGTAGTGTCTGAGAGCAGTGAGAATTTGCGATCCGTATCGCAAGTGTTGCGCAGACGCAGGCAAACACGCGACTAATTGACCGCTTGTCTATGCGGCTCCGGTTACACTGTAAACACAATCAAGTGGATGACTACATTTCGGTTGCATTCCACTTGAATCTCTTTGACCATCAGCCACTCTTTAATGTCCACACGCTGGGGCACAAGGAGGATGGGCCATAACCCACCACGCGGGCCCAATGCGGATTAGTGGGTGTTAAAGACTGCAAATACAGCCGGGACCAACGGTTAACGTGCCTTCCGAAGCACGGAGGAGCTCGAGATAATACATTTTTGGTCACCCATCCCATGACCGACCCTTGCAAAAGTTGCTTAACCTTTACAATCGCTGGGCCAGGCGCTATACCACTGCGCCACTGAGCTCCTCGAATCTTTTAAAGGTACGAAAACAAACTAAAGGTCAATGGGCATATTTTACCTGCTTGATGAAACTTCGCGTACAGAAACCAAACCAGTTTTGTAGAATTCAATCCCACTTTTCAAAATATGTATAATGTTTTTATGTACCGGCCGGCAGAAAAAAGTTATTTGTGTGTGAGAATATGTTTAATGGTATTGAAATTTGTTAATGAAATAAAAGTTTTTACTTTCATCATTGTGAAAATGTGTGGTACAAGCGTAATAAATGTTTGTATTGTCTTTATTTAATTTATTATTAAAATGCGCTTTGATATAATGAAAAAAAATGAAACAATGTTTAATTTTTTATGGAGGACATGTCATGCATGCGCGCATGTGCACTGAGTAGCAGACACATTTATCTATATGGGTACGTATTAGAATGTCTAAAGTTAGAATGTCTAAACTTAAAATGGCATAGTTTAAAATGTCAAAAATCATTATGTCTAACTTCAAAATAGCAAAATTCAAATGTATCAAATACTTTACGAGTTAAAGTATCAACGGTCATTAAGTCTAAGTTCACAATTATTTATTTGAATTGGGTTGGATCTTAAAACGAATCGCCTTCTTTGAGGTTAATTGAGTCTATGGAGGTGTCTTTAGGCTTCGCCTGAAATGCTTCATAGCAAATTTAAAACTAACTAGTAACCTAGTACTAAACTAGTCTACTGGGACTTAGAAACCGTAGACCGTAGGTCACGAGATAGGTGCGAGGAGCGTAGCAACGAGCATGTTAGGTTGACATGAATCCAGCGCGCGAGCCGAGCGAGCGAAGCGAACGTGCCGCGGCAGCGGCCGGCGAAGCGCCGGAAAAAATCTATTACAAACTCAATTGTTGGTTTTTGTTTGCCGGCTACTGAATCAGTAACTGGCATCAGCTACTGAATCAGGGAGCGGCGTGGCTAGGCTAGGGTGATGTGCGGCGGAGGCACAGAGGTTAACACGCAATTATTTAACCTGATTAATTAGGTACCTAAATGAAAGAAAGGTATAAGTAAATTCTATGCGTCATTATAATTATGTATTTGGACTATTAGACATTTTAAGTTTTGATCATTTGAACTTAGACATTTTTATTTAGGACTATCTGACCGTTTGACATTTTCGTTTTTGACATTTTGAACTTTCGACATTTTAATCGTTAGACATTCAAATTTTTGACATTATGAACTTTGCCATTTTAAGTTTAGACATTCTAACTTTAGACATTCTGATACGTACCCATCTATATACCTAGCTCTATTTCGTTTGTGTACGCTGTAGGTCAAATGCCCGAACAAAATGCCCAATGACCTTTACACCATCTTTTGCTTAGTTTAAAAAAATAGCATCGATTAAAAGTAGCTTAGGCTTTAAAACTTTAACATCGAGTATAATGGTAATAGGATTGAGGACACTATGATACCAAATTCTTGGGAGTAATTATTGATAATAACTTATCATGGAAAACGCAATCGGATGAACTGTGTAAAAAAATAAACAAATCTGCATATGCTCTATTTCAATTATCAAAAACAGTAAACCGCTCCTCGGTACTAGTAGCATATCACGGTCTCGTCGCATCAATATTAAGATTTGGTGTTATGTTCTGGGGGAACTGTAGCGAACGAGAACGTATATTTAAGGCGCAAAAGCGGGTCTTAGAGCAATAGCGGGTATAAGCAGTCGAGAAAGCTGGTAAACCATTGTTTAAATCATATAAGTTGTTAACGTTTCCTTGTATCTATATTTTGGAAATCTCTTTATTCGTCAAATCAAATTTGCATCTCTATAAGAAAGTATCTGAAACACGTAAAAATCCTATAAGAGCTCAGTATTTACATGACCTAACAATACCGATACACAGAACTGCATTCCTTCAGAATAGTTCCTACTCATGGCACCACAAATTTTCAATAAGATACCGAATAACATCAAGCTGTTAAATAATCAGGCTTTTAAAAAGAAATTTACAGAATTTTTGATTGAAAAATCCTATTACTCCATAAAGGACTATTTAGATGATAAGACATTTTGATAATAGTAATTGTATGAATTGACATTTTAGTTTTAATATCATTGTAATTTTATATTTTTTTTCCTGCTTATATTAATGTTGCATGTCAGAAGACAGAATATGGCTGATCGATTTTACTACCTATGTTATCTCTTACTACCTGTATTCGCAATAAAATGATATAGATTATAGTTAACTGCTAAGCAAAGATCTGATTAAAAAAAATTAAACACCTTCAAATAACTAAATTGCTATTTAGTAATGTATAAAAAAATTATAAACCTTAAATCTAACCTAAATAAATAATCCTTATAAATTTTTTATTTTTAATTAATATTATAAAATACGAAAGTAAGTTTGTTTGTTTGTTATGCCTGCACCGATCATCATTAAATTTTGTATATCTACACGTTGTCAGGGGTTCAGGAAAGGGACATAGGGAGGTTGGGTACCTTTCATTCAAAAAAAATGTACGGTTCCCGAGTTATAAAGAAATATCTGTCCACGACGAGTCATCACCGTGTTCACTAGTTAGTGCTGCAACAAATGTATGGAAACGGCGAAACAGTACGGAGGAAACCTACATCTTGCTGAGTTCTCTCAGCGATTCAGCATACGTTATACAACTTTCAACCATGGTCGGTCCATACTATTCCTCTCTTAATTCTTGCTCTCAACTAAGCAGGTTGTTCCACCCACTCGACTGGCCACATTTGTTGGAGTGGTCTCGGGTTACTATCAATTAGACGAGGGGTCTCCAAACTACGGCCCGTGGGCTAGCTCCAGCCCACGAGCACCTACAATCCAGCCCGCGAAAATAGGCCGTATCGTACCAACATACTGTAACTTCAAATATAATATGTTGGTACGATTAGCTAGCTAGATTCTGGCCCTTGGGACTTCATGGAGGAGTTAATTTGGCCCTTATGCTAAAAAGTTTGCAGACCCATTTACTTGACCATCATCTCTAAAAGCTACATTAACAATTAACTATAAATTCAATATAACGCAATTTTTAATGCACTTCGTGCTATTTTTACTCCTACCATCATTGTTTTTTAGTATTGGGGCCAACCAACACATTCACAATGTATGTTGGTAATGTTGGTATACTTATAAGCAGTTTAGGTTTAGATTACATAGAAAACTTTTAGAAGTATTATTGTAGAACCAACATCGTTAACCACTGATAATAGGCATATGTAAAAAAAGTTTAAATATTTCTTTTTACTTTTGAAGATTTTTTTACAAGTTATTACAGCTAATGTGGAATGAATTCGACGTGTACGTCGAAATGAAATATTAAAAAAATGTATAACAGCCCCTCTACCTACTAAAATGGCCAACTTTCTATTCGTTTGAACGCTACGCTTTCTTTTAAAGCTTAAATATGAGCAATAGATGATTAAATCACATGTCGCCATCACAAACTTCGATGTATTGCATGGAATTGTCAAGCTTACGGCACGTTATTTATAGTATACTGCTTATTTTAAAGTTTAAGAGTAAGCGTAGCGTTCAAACGAATAGAATGTTGGCCATTTGAGTAGGGGGGCTGGTGTTCAACCTGTTCAAATTTTCGTTTCTGCTGATAATGCTCATAGCATATGGGAGCTTAACCAAACAACTCAATGCTAGGTATTTCAATATGAAAAATTGCTTCATAAACTTGCATATTAATCAAATCTTTGCTAAATAATGAAGACTTATAAGAAGAGCCGTTTTCGAAGAAGTTTTAAAAATTATAATAATGTTTTTAGGTCTAAATAAGTTTTAAAGATAAGCAATTTTGGATCGTCAGTATAATTTAAGTTTATATTACAGTTTCTTTGTAATAAAATATTAACTATTAGTTATATTACATTTCACGTATCAAAGTGTGAGCCGAAATACATTTCTATGTATTTTATATTAAATAAAACACAAACAGTTCGTACTGAAATGTTTCCAAACGGCGAATGAAGCAATTATATTGGTTCGGTACAGCGGCAGGCGCGCGTCGCTCGAGAGGAATAATTTAAAAGCACAGACGCACGGCTCATTGGTCCTAACAATTACATTTTTATGAAGACACATTCTATACACTCGACTCTGCTCTTAAAACTCTTGAAAAAATAAAAAGTAACCTCTATCTGTATAGCCTGTTTTTTTTTATTAAATCTCCAAATTTTATGGATGAGTTCAGTCCATGAAACTGAACAACTTTCTCCATGAAACACGTGTCTATTTAGACACCCCACAAAATTTTGGTCATCCCTTACTAAACTAATCACGTGATCTATTTGATTTGTATGACTAAGGAAAGTCATTTTTTTACATATTTGACCCTATGTTTCTTACAGAAAGTTGTACAGTTTAATGGACTGAACACATCCTTGAAATTTGGAGAGTGAATAAAAAGACACCCTGTATATTAATCCAGGTCTTAGTCTGTCTACCAACCAAATTTAATTCAAATCCGTCCATCTATTTAGGTGTTACGAGGTAACAAACATACACACATACACACAAACTGAATATTAATCCAGGTCTTAGTCTGTCTACCATCCAAATTTAATTCAAATCCGTCCATCTATTTAGGTGTTACGAGGTGACAAACATACACACAAACTTTCACATTTTATAAATTAAAGTAGATAATATTATTTATCAATCCAATGGCAATCACTTTAGTTAAATGTGATCCTAATTATCTTATTCTTGCATAATCTAGTGATTTTTTTTTATATACAACACATTCATGATACCAAATTGGACTGAACATCGAACTTTGACTTGTAACTCAGCAATGTGCACATAAAAAATATGGACGAAAACAAAAACAAATTAACAATCTTACATCTACTTTGTAAAGATTTTGAACAAAAAAACATCGTGGAGTTGCGATCGGCGACGCGTGAAAATATAATGGTTGGGTAATATTACACCTTCCACCAGTTCTTGAGGGGTGGGGGAGGGGGGCCAGGGAAGGTGGGGGGAGTGGGCGGGGTCGAACCTCCGCTGGACACTGTAACTGCCACTTAAGGAATCTCGTATTGGCTTCTTTCTGCCCCGGTATTTAGGTATTGGGCTACGGAGTATCGAGTATATCTTGTTATAGCACAAAAGGTATCAGTTGATTTCTTCACTGCTCAGAGCTCTTTAATAATAAATGCTTTTAAGTTAATGTACCTAAGTACGTAAGTAATCGAAAACTATTTGAATTTTTATTCACATTCAAAAATAACGTCGCTCTTATCCTAATTAGAAAAGTCAAAAAAGTTGCTATGTTTATTTTGATTTCAATGTTTGTCATTTTTAATTCAGTCAAAGTTTTTTTTATGCCCAACGGGAAGGTGGAAGCGCACTACACCCGGAATCATCATCACTGAGGATCTGGCTATCTTAACTCTAACGGCCGGAACACAATAATTTTTAAATCGTTGATATGGCGTCAGACTTAGGTAAGATGGTGGTACCTAGCTAGGTGTACTTAAAATAAGCCCTACCTCCAACCAAAGTAAAACTGTGCGGCAACAATATTAGCTATAAAAAGTAAACTTACTACGTTAATTTGGAATAATGTCTTCAGATATGAGAACATGAGTCGAATTGGGTTATATCGTAATTTAACTATAAGTATTTAAGTTTGTGGTCGTATTATT
This sequence comes from Agriphila geniculea, assembly GCA_943789525.1. Lineage (NCBI taxonomy): Eukaryota > Metazoa > Arthropoda > Insecta > Lepidoptera > Crambidae > Agriphila > Agriphila geniculea. The sequence goes on along the minus strand of OX038884.1, from coordinate 3,317,890 downwards.
ATCGATGTCAAGTTGACTGTGTAGTATATTAATTAACATGTCAATTTGTGTTTGACTAATTTTGTCAAATGAGTTTTATGAGAAAACAGCAACAATATTTCCAAAAGCTAAAAAATATTTAAATCTTCCTTTCAGCTCGGAACCAAAGTGCCTGAAAGATACCGACGTATATTACAGCAAGTACTTAATTCAGATGAGAGTTCGCCTCACACCATCCGAGGAACAATAATATTTTACGATTAGGCCGCCCCCCACCCGCCCCCCTCTAAGGCCACTGATCGTATAATGAATTAAGCACCAATAGACGGCCCAATTTTCCACTACGGCTCGAACAAGGGACAATAGACTTAATCCTCTTGTAATACGCTTTAGGTGAGCGCGAGCTTAGGGCTGGCAATTTGTCCTCCGAAATATCAAAGTGAAGTGGAGCCCATTAGCAATTATAATGGGCAGTGTCCCAGTGAGTGCCAGCTCATTACGAAGGTTCGAACGCAGAGGTAATTACTCTCGCTGTTGGAGCGCGTGCTGGCCTTTGGAAAAGAGCTTTTCAGAACTTCTGATCGCCTGGTAGCTTCTAATCATTTTGCTTCAAGGAAGCTGGGAATAAAAGCGCTTGTAGTTTATAACATTTCCTTCAGTTAGGACTCTACTTGCATCAGTTTGAAAAGTGACTCGTGCCGGTCACTTTAAGAAAAAAAAATTGATTCGTTCACTATTAACCTTTCCTAACGTAAGCTTCTACTAAAATCATGGTCGTATCTTAATTTTGTTCCCCTTTTCTGTCCTTATATTCCATAATAATCTTATTACAACTTAAAAAGTATTAAATATCTCAACGGGGCCTCATCCCCGTCGTAATTATAAAAGAATACCATCAACTTAATAAAAATATATAGCGTCCCCTCTTCCCGGTATCTTTTACTTTAATAAAACCGTCAAAACTACATTCACTCAGCAAATTGGAGGCCGCCAACCCGCGTATGTTCTTACGTCGTTATTGGGAGCACAACAATATCGTTTTCAAAAAGTCGGGGGGCTAACGAGCCCTGGGGCCCGCCCCCGCCCCCCGAAATCGCTTCCCGGGCCCCAGGCGCCCCCAACGTTTCCCTCTTGCAATGTCATGCCGTTTAGCTAAATACGTGATAATAATCTGAATTTCCGCATTAATTTTTTGTTGAAAACTTGGGCTTTTTTTCTAATTGCTCCATTTTAGATGGTTGTTTATTGGGGGGTATTTTGTTGTATGCGTAGTATGCATACAATCAAATAATTAATAAATAGGTTTCGACTCGAGTCACATTGATTTCTGAAACGAAGTTTGTTTGGAAACGATTAGGAAAATTATTATCGTGAAAGCATTGGTATCAAATGCATGGACTTTGAATAATCAATAGTTAAGACAAATAGTTAAATTCTACGTCATATAGATAAATAAATACGTTCCATGTTGATCTTTTAGACGCTCAAAAGAGAAAAATAAATAGTCATTAGCAAAACTTGTTTTTCACAATAAAACAAGGTTTTAATTTAACCAATTCATAATGGTAATGATTACTTTACAATTTTAATTACTTATTGTCCCTGCTTATTGTTTGGCAAATTGTTTAACAGCTTGTCATAGACAAACAGTCTGTTAGCGTAATACATGTACACATGTGGACAGACCACAAAGTAACAATGTGCTTTAATTACTGGTTGTCAATGTCGCCAACGGAGGCGCGCACGCATTTTGCGTAATAAAAGCGTCTACAGATTAATTTATCCTATTGTTCTATTAATCAATGTATGTACGAAACAATGTAATAAGCATATAATGAAGAAATATTCTGACAACCTTCTTATAAGCGTATGCACATCATTACAAATTACATTTACTGTTCAACTACCATTATGTATTCTGTGGTTAAATGTTAATAACTATTTAACAAGAAGTCCTATTAAACATTGTTATATCGGGTCATTCTGAACTTACCATCAAATTTCAGGGATGTGTCCAGTCAATGAAACTAAACAACTTTCTCTAAGAAACCTGTGTCGTATTTCGCAACTAAATTTTATTCATCCCATCCCATACTAAATTGATCATGTGATCTCTTTGATTTATATGGATAGTCGATTTTTTTACATATTTGGCCAAATGTGTTCCTCAGAGAAAGTTGTTCAGTTTCATGGACTGATCACATCCTCAAAATTTGGATGGTGAATGACCAAAATGAAAAAAATTTACCCTGTATAATGCCTTACATTTAAGACTAGCTTAGTTCTTTATTAATTTTTATTGTTTAGGACATTGTCTTTTTTACTGATAAGTATAGAAGCATACGTAATATAAAATAGAGAGCTCTGTATTAAAAGTGATCATAAGTTCAAAACCAATTGCTCCCACGCTGGCTAAACCAAAAAGTGTAAGAGCTGTTGAGTGGAATAAAAGGCGAGATCATAATATGCGCGTCTGCGCCGCTTTGTTCGTTCACACCTCGCAGGTGCGCGCGGTAACGCGATCCCCGACGCTTTAACTTTTTGCAGCTCCTTTGTCCACCTTAGATTATTTTGGTCAGAGGTTTCTGGGTCGTTTTGTTTGATTGACAATTATTATTTTATTGGGATTTTTTGAATTATTATTTTCTGACGTCCTAAACTTACCTTAAAACTATTAGTTGCAATTTTAGTACACAATTAATTTGCTATTTTTTCATTTACTGTATTTTGGTTGTGGTATAATCTTATTTATGTTTTTCATTTATTTATTTTGTTTTTAAATTTGAGATTTTAGCATTCACAATGCTATTTTTATACAACACTTAATCAATTGTCAAAATATCTGGAAAGATGTTTCAATTGAATGTCGAGCTAATTCCTCACATTAATGAAATAAGGCTGGCTTGCAGCGTATATGCTTATTAGAAAAATTTCGACGATGCAACTAGTGACTTGGTAGCTAAGTTGGAAGAGCATTGGACCGGATTCCCAAAAGGGGGGGTTGGGTTCCCGCCTGAGAATATGATCTGGTGCGAGTCGATTTTTTCTAGTGAGTATATTATTTTAGTATTATTTTGTTTTGTTTTGACTTACGTTCTGTTTATTTGTTTCATGTATGTATCCAGTCCGCCACTTTTACTCAGGTAAACACACGCACGCCGCGGGTTTGCGCGCAAATCAAATATAGTCGCGACGCAAATTGGCTCGTGCGGCGAAGATTGCCAATTTCGGTGGCTCCAGACGAGTGGAATTTATCCAAAAATTGCATTGCCTCCTAATCGAATATCTTCGACTCTGAAGAGGCGCGCCGGTTGGAGTATTTGCTCTAATTCTGTATCCGGTTAGACACTCCTTGATTGATTTTTTCGTCATCAGTGGAGTGCAAATCTGGGGTAGAATATTATAACTGCTATCTAGAAGTAGTTAGTTAAGTTTCCTCAATTATTATTTATAACCAACTATTTTTAGGTTATATAAACACAACATATTAAAATTTTTGATATGTCATCTTAAATTAGTCAACTTAAAGAAAATCTCTTAGAGGATTATTAAATCTATTTATATTACAATTCGTATGTAACATGGCATAAGTACTACAAGTAATTTTAAATTTAATACTATCCTGTCCATATTCCATAATATTAATGCTTCAAGTATTTTATGGACTAGAATAATACGTACTTACTACAAATTTTATAAAATAAATAATGCATTTTAAGTAATCCCGCGTGCATGTAACAAAGTAATATTCCCAAAATTCTAATATAATCTAATCTAATCTAATATTTATAAACAAGCACCATCAACTTCGTTTTAATAACAGGTTCTCATCGCAATGTCGGGCAAATCGAATCGCTCAAATTGGCCGCTCGCTCGCTCGGCGGTAACAGCGAGCGGAGCGAACGATATCTATTTCCGATATATTACATTTATGAACTCGCTTTGTCGCCTTTGTAGGGAGCTACTCGCGTTTTACACATAGGTGAATAAAATTGAATAGTCACACGTTTTGGGAAGTTCAAAAGGTAATAATGCACTTCTTTTATACCTAGGTAGGTACAATAAACTATGATTAGAATAATAGGGATTTATATGAAAGCCGATTTGTATGGAGAAAAGTTTTCAAGAAGTTGCATTTTTCATACTAGCATTTTCTTTGTTCATTTAACAACGGTGAACACTCATGTAACAAAACATTTATATTGTAATGTTTGAACATGCTAACTTATTCCATTTACGATAAGCTAGTAAAATAAGTTTTGGCTAAGTTATAACCACTCCTGTCACTCTTTTTAAGCTCACAAAAAAAGAGTCACTTTCAAGATCATTTTTAGGGTTCCGTACCTAAAGGGTAAAAACGGGACCCTATTACTAAGACTCCGCTGTCCGTCTGTCTGCTGTCTGTCTGTCTGTCTGTCTGCCACCAGGCTGTATCTCATGAACCGTGATAGCGAGAAAGTTGAAATTTTTACAGATGATGTATTACTGTTGCCGCTATAACAACAAATACTAAAAACAGAATAAAATTCATATTTAAGGGGGGCTCCCATACAACAAACGTGATTTTTTTGCCGTTTTTTGCTCGATATTAATAACGACAACAGGTAGACAGTTGAAATTCTCACAGATGATGTATTTTTGTTGCCGCTCTAATAACAAATACTAAAAACAGAATAAAATTAATATTTAAGGGGGGCTCCCATACAACAAATGTATTTTTTTGCCGTTTTTTGGTACGGAACCCATCGTGCGCGAGTCCGACTCGCACTTGGCCGGTTTTTTTGGTACGTTTTTGTTCGGTTTTTACTGATAGTTGAATATCATGGTCATAATTCGGTATAATCATCAAGACATTGTTAAATATTTGAAATCATAGAAGTTATTATTTTCTCTGTATGTCGGTAATTTCATAGATAAATACCTAATAGGTATATTGCATAACTACATTATTTCACCTTGTTATACTCGTACTTAGCTTAAGTTTCACCTAATTACAAATAAAACTTTAAAGGGCATTGTTAAAATAATTAATAGGTAGGTGTACCTATTAATTCTTCTGAATACAACATAAGTAGGTGTACTTATTTTGTATTCAGATATTATGTAATTCCATTACGCTAGACCAATTTTTTTACAAAGTTTCACACTTTAACTTTACCAGCAATAGAAATAAGCCAAACTCGAAAAATGATTTGTTTTGGGAAACTGAAAAATATATATTTTTTTTTTTTATTTATTTGACATTATGGGAAATAATAAAATTGGGAAATTAATATTACAATTATTTAACAATTAGAAAAACTACAACCAATATCAAATCTTAAAAAATGGGACCAATCTGGAAGCATTTCTTTAAAATATAAAAGATTTTTCCAAGTCGGTTCATAAATGACAGAAAACTGAGGTAACAAACATAAAAAAAATCATAAAACTGAATTGATAATCTCTTTTTTTGAAGTCGGATAAAATAAAAAATAGTTTTCTCTTTTTAGGTAAAACTATATCAAAACTATTACGACTACTTACTTCATACAAGAGGGTCAGTGTGCAGTCTTTTAGTGAGTCAGCATTTCAGGACATAAAGGCGTCTATTCACGCCGCAGCGGTCAGTGCGTTGACCGGCGGAGCGCGTGAATGGCCCGCCTTACGTATGCCGGGTAATAGGAATGAGATCCTGTGGTTATTTTTTTCTTTGAGTGACAAATGCACCCCTCCGGATTCAGCCGCGTTGCGCTGGAGAAATGAAAAGATGTTGCGAACATTTTTTGCCTAGTTCACTCAATCTATTCTGTTTCCTTTACAACTTCAGTTTAGGCTAGGAAAAGTCCTAAGACCTACCATTAATTTCTCTTATGTTTAGTCGATCTCGATAAAAGTATGAGGTTGTGCATCGCCATCTATCGCAGCTTCAGCGAACTATTTTAAATTCTATCGCGTTAAATAAAAAAAGGATAATATTTTGGTTTTACTATGTACATCAATCGAACTTATTAATAAATTTGTACATCAGACATCTTTTGTTTGCTTTTAGCACGCTTACTTATTATATTAGTTCACAAATATTATTTAATCGGGTTTACGACGTAAAGATTACTTTTTCTGTCTTTTACCATTATGTAGTTACTGAAGTCTTTATTATGGTTAAAATGAATTAAGAAATTGTACAAGTAAATCGTAAAAGACTGTGCAAAAAACAAAATTTTGTTACTGTTTTTCACCAAAAAGTATTTGAACATGAAAAACATCAAAAACTATTAGTTTTAAAACTTTAAAACGTGAAACGATGCATGCTCATTTGTAGGCTTTCCATTAAAAAAATAGGATTACAAGTCAGGAAATACATAAAGTTAGCGCAGCGCAGTGCTACAATGGTGCCAAAGTGGCAGTGTTCGCAACGTGAGGGCTTCCCCTTATCACCCTACTGCAAATTATCCTACCACAACCACCACTCTAATTTGAACTCTAAACTCATTCAAATACTGAGTATTTCTCCTTGGATGAGGAAAGCATGTGTACGCATAATGTAAGGTTGGAGTAAAATGACGTAACGATGTCGGTTACGCTGCCAGCGATCAATAGGAGAGCTTTATTTTTATGGGGAAATTATGGTGAAACGATCCCTTCTTATTTTATTAAAGATAGACGACTTTAATATAGGCCTATTATTATTTAACTACTGTTTTATAAAGCAGTTTAAGTTACTTAAACAGAACTGAATTGGATTAGGTTAAATTGAAACTTAATTAAATTTTAAACACGAAATTAATGTTAAAAATGGTCATGTGATTTTGAATTGTGAGCAAAATATATTATTAATTTATAAGAAATATTAACGATATCTTTAAAGATTGATGAAATGCGAAATCCACAAAATAATTCTGTAAGTTCTATTAATTCTTCAAATTTGATTACATTGTTAAATCTAAACCAATTAACACTTGAACTGTTTGCGAACAGACACGCCATCCCGAGAGACGGTTAAATTAATTCAGTAGTAACATCACAGTTTGACCTCATAACTTACGTTGTCACCCCATTCGATTTGGGATTCGTCACACGTCCGCAACCCTAAACAAACAGGTTCACTCCACAACCAATACTCGCTCACAACTACAGAATTTTGTATGTTTAGAGTAAAACGAGTAATGTACCGGGTTACGTAGGGGTGTCCCAAATTTAATAATTCATTGTATTCATCGACAAATTCAATTACTTGTTGTCCCTGAGGAGCGGGACCCTAGGGATACCGGGAACTGCTAAGTAATTCATTTGGCAATCACACGCTGTAATTATGTTGCGGGTGGGAGCAGTGCGCTGGTCAGACGGGACTGTCGCGAATCTAAACTGCAGTGCAAGCTGCTTGTTTCATTGTATCCGTATAGTTCTATCGTTTATTTCTACTAGTTGAACTAAATGGAGAAAAAGTTATTTTAGTTCTACTAATTTTTGTACGAAATTTAATAGGACTAAATGGATAAAAAAAGTCTTTAAGTCCTACAAATTTCTTGCTGTTGCATGGGATGGCGGGATGTCACAAAATTAATACCTTTTTACGAGCATTTATACCCGATTTTCCAATTTATTTTAAATTATATCTAAAAATTGTTGTTACTTATGAATTATTAGTATGGAAGTCAGACAGTAAACTAATTAAAGATTGAAGAAAACCAAAACATGTTGAAAGAAAAATTTATATTTACGAAAAATCGCTCCACATCCATACTAGCGCCAAGTTAATCGTAGTGCGCCGACTGGTGTACGATTTGTGAATCAGCCAAATTATCCTGCCATTTGATATTGCTTATTTGGAATAAATAAAATCAGTTGAAAAACGTATAATTTGCCTTGAATAAATTAAGTTGATAACATAAAAAAGAATATACCATTAGTACTACAAACCATTAAGTACGTAGATAAAAATAGCAAATAATTTATAGTAAAGTATTTTGTCTACGAAATCGACTACGCCGTAGCATCGTAGCAGATATTTAATTATAATTAAATAAAATAAAATTCAATATTCTTACTTACTATTGATTAAAGTCATCAATTCATTATTTGTAATTAGCTTGAGCAGTTTGTTATAAGCAAGGTGATAGAATTCAAAATATATAAAAAGGTTTGAAACGACATCTGGGGGCACGGCAGTGCCCCCGCCAAGACAAGGAAGCGAAGCGCAAAGGCCTTTTCTCGAAGCGCTTCGTCGTTTTTTTGAACCCTCATATCTTGGGTTTGGAGTATACTAGATAAACAAAATTCTCGGAATGTGATGTCAGTAGTAGACTTATTAAATATATAAAGATTAAATGGTATCGCTTTTATAATATAGATTTTATTGATATCTGAAAAACCCCGATTTCGTCACTGACTCACTCATGATCATCAAAACTCAAAGGCTACTTTCAGAAGTCCTAGAAAGCTGAAATTTGGTATGTAAGCTAGTATTAGTACACAAACTGCAAAAAATATATAAAACTTGAAACTTTTACCCCCTAACCCCTTAAACTAGGGGATGGAAGTTTGTATGCTACTTCCGCAAATTTTGATGCTGAAGATCTGAAAAAACGAGACATTTCATTTGAATCTCTGAAAAATATTTAAATATTTAGCATTTATTTTTAAGCCTTAGTAAATCACTGTTAAAGTAATGGAAAAATAGTAGTCATTAAAAAGATATTGTGTTCATTTCAAAACTACTTTTTTCATGGCGCAAAACTCGCGCAGACTCTATTTTCTTCTTTGCACTGTCACATTCTACGTTAAAGAGAAAAATAATATCACAGCATAAATGAAAGAGTTCAACCACAGAATAAAATAAATAACAGTACAAGTACGCTGGTTGATGGTGATCGAATTTTATACTATTTTAGACCACAATTCTGACCCCACCTTGCTTTTTAGGGTTCCGTACCAAAATGGTAAAAAAAATAACCCTTATAGTGCGACTCAGTCTGTCTGTCTGTCTGTCGGTCACAGCTGGATATCTCGAGAACTACTAATGGTATCAACTTGAAATTTGAAATAGTTTAAGATGACATTTGCCCAACTATTTTGCAAATAAGAAATAAATAAAAAATAAATATCTTTTTTACAACAGAGGCTGAAAAGTAGTCCTAAAAATTTGAAGTGGGGCTACTAGGGCATGTGGGGTATCATATGAAAGAGCGCCATTTGCACGTTTTCAATCATTTTTCTTTTTTTTAGGCCGCATAATTTTCGACTTATTGATGAGTTTTTGAAGTTAAGGATGGTTAGGGCTTGTAGAATTAGGGCGCGTAGAGTTAGAAGCTTGATTCTACATGAGGTCTGAAAACTTTTTGACAGTGCGAGGTCTTGGCAACATTATTCATGAAAATGATTTTGGTGGGATATTTTATTCTCATAATTGAAACAAATTTCAATGAAAAGGCATGTACCTAGTTAGCACGATTCTAAATTTGTTTTCTACAGTTTTACGTAATAGTTAACATAATATTTACAACAGCTAGACTATTCCTAACAGAGCTAAATAATAGAAAAAAAATAAGTATACAGGGTTATTTGTAAAACACCAACAACCTCGCAGGAGTAGATTACTAACACCATATACAACAACATTTGTTCTACGACTTTCCCGAAAACAGACAAAAAAATATCGACTTTTCATACAAAACTCGATCAGCTGTTTGGAATATTTGTATGGAGAGTCGATTTTTTTTTTGTCGGTTTTCAGAAAAGTCGTAGAACAAACGTTGTTGTTTATGATGTTAGTAATCTACTCTTGCGAGGTTGTTGGTGTTTTATAAATAACCCTGTATAGGTAATAATTTGTCAAGTATTCAGTCTATTGGCATTATCAAAGAAGGTTATAAAATAGTAAACGATTAAAGGTCTCTGCCCACTATACCGTACCATACCATGGCCGTGCTAAGAACGTGTCAGGCAAAAAAATATTCTTTGTATTGACAAGTATGACAAATACATGGCCGGATTGGCCGGTGACGGTACGGTCTAGTGGGAATAGTGTTCATACTTTTCAATACAAAGAATATTTTTTTTGTCTGATACGTACGGTTATGGTATGCTACGGTATAGTCAGCAGGTCGTGGCAGTCGTGGGTAGGCCGCCGACAAGGTGGACTCACGATCTGGTGCGCGGTTGCGGTGCGCCGCTGGATGCGGGCAGCGCAGGACCGATCGTCGGTCGTGGAGATCCTTGGGGGAGGCCTATACCCAGCAGTGGATGTCGTGCGGCTGATATGATGATTTCATGATGAGTGGGCAGAGACCTTAAGCTTAACAACTTGATAAATATTGTAGCATTAGTTTGTCGTGCGCAGGAGTGCCATCGTTAGACGCGGCGAAGGACTTCACGGTCGACGGCCTCACCGGGTACAACGGCAAGAAGAAGAAGAAAAAACGCAGGCACAGGTAACATCACTAAATATTATAAAACAAAGTCCCTCACCACGTCTGTCTATCTGTCCGCGATAAACTCAAAAACTAATGAACGGATTTTCATGCTTTTTCCACCAAATGAAAGAGCGATTCCAAAGGAAGGTTTAGCTGTTATTATAAGTTGAGATTTTATGTAAATTGGCCGACTGGGAACTGTCATCGAAAACGCTGCATAAACCTTTTGAGCTGTAAGAAAATAATGTACGATGGAATTGTTCCTTTTAATAAGTCTAAAAAAAAGTCCGCGATGTGGCATAGTTATATCTTTTAATAGATTACTATACCTCTTTTTATCTTCTAAAAATTGGTCGCATACAATGCGGTAATTCGGAAAGCTATTTAGAAGGATACAGTATTAATTCTTATCAAATTAAATACGTTAGTTACCTTAAACATTTTATGCACATTATTTTAACCAAAAATTATCGCGAGCGAAAATAAAGTCAAGCCTGTTACTTACATCGATGACGGATCGGGACGGAAACAGACTTTTGAAGAAATTTGTTTTCTTTTTGGGTGTTGTTGGCAAAAAAAGAAGAAACCGAAGCGAAGCGAGGGTGGGTCACTAGTATTATTAAGAAAAAGGCACCAAACAAATTTAGTGCCTTTTTTTCTTTACCACGAATGAACGTATCTAAATATTTATTGAAAAAAAAATACATTACCTACTCAAAAACAGCAGCAACACATTTAACAAAAATTAAATGTAAGGATATCTAAAGAGTTAATAACATTTATAAATAGAAACATGTTACGTCTGTAAAAGTTTATAATTTTGAGGGAGGGCCGCAAGTATGAATATTTTTTTCTTATAATCGCTCTGCTGTAAAATTAATACAACTGAGATACGTCTCTTTCTGATTTGACCCACGATATCTAAATAGCTACACTCAGCGGCACTTAAATCAGTACATTGTGTGAGATTTACATACAAACATGCTCACTTTACATTCTCATAAATAAAAAAAGTACACTATCTGCAGTGGCTTTTATGTCGATGTATAGACCAGATTTAAGCAAGTTTTGCAAGGGTCGGTCATGGGATGGGTGACCAAAAATTTATTTTCTCTTAGCTTCTCCGTGCTTCGGAAGGCACGTTAAACCGTTGGTCCCGGCCCAGGTACATTTGCAGTCGTTAACACCCACTAATCCGCATTGGGCCCGCGTGGTGGGTTATGGCCCATCCTCCTTATCCACCCATAAGGAAGGCCTGTGCCCCAGCAGTGGGGACATCAAAAATGGCTGATGCCCATAGACCAGATGTTCATCTCTCAAATAAGCACTACAAATATCTACAGAATTTTCTCTATTTCTTCAATAATACAAAAAAAAATACATTGCTTCAATTTCAAAACAAAGTGGTAGGCATGTGATGCGAAACCCGGCTTATTTTTTGGGGAAATCGAGAGGTTTTTGAAATAGGGAATATGAATATTTTTTTGGTATCAAAACCAAAAGTATAATGCGTGAGAAAATCAACTGTAATGTTAAAACTATTCTCTTGCGTTTTTTTCTCGTGATATAGTTACTTGAAGGTAGCACGCAGCAGCAACCCCTGAAAACGCTCTAAACGGTTACATATAACGGTATACATTGTGACGTCACATGTCACGTTTCAGGCGCGTTTATTATGCAGTTAGCCAAGAATTTTCGATTATTTTCAATTATCTCCTTTTGCGTTTAAGTATATACTCGTATGTGTCATACAAAATATTATTTCTTATTCGATATTCTATGTGCATTATATCCGAAAATGAAAAGAAAAAATAGTTATTTTTCCCTCAATTCATCGTGTGATAAAACTAAATTAATACATTTTTTTCTGTTTTATAATGTTTTTATACGTGTCCGAAGCGATCAAACTCAAATTTATCAAAAAAGATGACTTATGCATATTCCCTTCAAATGCTTATTTAAAAGATGAACATTTGGTTTATGCATCAAGTGAGCATGTTTGTATGAAAAACACACACTTTACTTATAGTGTAGGAAAGGAAGGTAGTGGACCCTCACAGTAAATCCTCAGTAGACGAAACTTTACAGTATGATAAAGTATCATAAATGAAACATATTTTTTAAATTATCCAAATCGTTTTTTTTTGTTTTTGGATATTTTTGTACACATAGGTTTTGGTTCATACCATATTACATCCCTGCAAAGTTTCATCTACTGAGGATTTAATGTTGGGGTCTCCATACAAAAGATCGCTTCATTTCCTACACTATTACAGATTTTTGTGCCGCTGAGTGTATTGTCTGAGTTTGTCTGAGAATAATGCTAGTTATCTTTTGTCGATTTTGCAATTCTAGAAGTATTCGTACATAAATTTAATTTCATTCATAAATTGTTATGTCAAAATATCAAAGTACTTACCTCTATCTAATTGTAGGTTTGTGGCAACCAGGGGACAAAGTTCATTTTCCAAATTACCTTTACAAGAAACCACGAAAACAAAATAGCAACGTCTATAATAAAGTCACTTGGAAAAACCGTAGTAATCGGCTGTGTTCCCTAAAAATGTGGTCGGCATCCGGGCCGCATCTGGCCGCCGCGGTTTGTTCGCATTCCTGGCCCGAGTGGCCACATAATTTACTGGTATCTTTCGTCACGTCATAATACAAGCTTTAGATAACATGTAATATAATGTATATTATGATTTAGCTTCAGTTTAACAGATTAATAAATATTTTATTTTGCAAGTAATTTGGAGATAAAGTTATTCGTTTATTTTTATTTTATTTATTTAAGAACAATGAAACATACACATTGGAACAGTAATCAAAATTCACTTAGGTATGATTTGTAGGCCAATAACAGGCGTGTACAGCATTCAAATATGAGTAAGGTCACAGTCAACAAATTATTTATGAGTTAATAAACAATAAGCACCTAATACTAATATCGATTCACAATTTGTGAAACAAAACTTCAGTATGTATTATATTATCCAAAAAAGATACAACCTTAATAGAAAAAGTAAATAAATATCACACAAATGATGATTCGTTTTCAAACGTGCACTTTTGTCTTTAGTATTATCTATTGTGTGCTTCAAGTCTAAAGAACTTCTTTTTGCTATTTGTTGTGTGTGTTTAACATGACCAGCCATCCATTTTGATGTCCCCGCTGCTGGGGCACAGGTCTTCCTTATGGGTGGATAAGGATGACAGGCCATAACCCACCACGTGGCCCCAATGCGGATTGGTGGGTGTAAACGACGGCAAATGCAGCCGGGACCAACGGCTTAACGTGCCTTCCGAAGCACGGAGGACCTCGAAATAAAACATATTTGGTCACCCATCCCATGACCCACCATTGCGAAAATTGCTTAACCTCTGCAATCGCTTGGTAAGGCGCTAAACCACTACTGCGCCATCGAGCTCCTCATATGTAACATATCCTTGTGTGTAAAATATCCATCAAAAACGTTATTTTTTTATTAAACACAACTTGAAAACCATTTTGTAGAGTTGAAACACTTTATATTAATTACCAACTTTTTTAGAAACAACCGATTTGCTGCAACTGATTCACGATTTCAGGGTTGCTTAAAGTTGTGCATAATGAGCCTACATTATGTTTTCAGAATATTGTGTAAGGTATACCACTAAATATCAATTACTGTTGTCGCAGCCGCACGATCTTCACGTCATACCAGCTGGACGAGCTGGAGAAGGCGTTTAAGGACGCGCACTACCCGGACGTGTACGCGAGGGAGATGCTCTCCCTCAAGACAGACCTTCCCGAAGATAGAATACAGGTGAGTCGCTCACAGAACACAAGGAAACTCATCCATTACTCCGGATACATTTCGGAGAGTGAACGTAATTCCGCCCTCCCTTTTTCCATGGGACAACCAGACGTACGAATCAGCGCCACCGTTTTTCTTTGGATATTCCAAAGACTAAGCTTTTTGCTTCGAATTTTATTATCCGTACCGCTAGAGAGTAGAAAAGAAGAGGAAGAGGAGGAAGAGCAAGAGGGAGGAGGAACTCGTGTTTAGGCACACCCCGGGCACTCCATACAAACGCCGCGTTTCAACTACCTATTACACAGACGCTACACAGTGACGTTTTTGCCCACGCACGTAAAGTCTAGGGCTATTGAATGAGCATACAAACTGGCCTACGAACTCGCGGGGCACGGTGAGTTAATTATTGCGGGGCGGGGCGGAGAGTTTCCTTTCTGTACGGTATATCTATTATGTGGTTTAGGTACAGTTTGGGGGCCTTCAAGTCGCGAGTGTATAGGTTACTTTTAGGCAAGCGCGTTTCATCGTAGGTCGCATCATCACTTACCACCTGCCTGCCTAGCATGACCGATTTATATCGCGTGATATAGCATTTTATCGACACTCAACTGTCAAATTCCTTTGTCTTTTTGACAGATAAACGTGATATAACGCTATATCACGCGATATAATTCGGTCATGCTAGGCAGGCAGGCGTGATAGCGGTCTAAAGAAATTATCCCACCACGTCGAAAAACTTGTGTCATTTTATTGACGTCCCATAAGACAGTTTTATATTTCAAATGGAATTAGCGTTTTTTCAAAAAACAAAATCTAAAAAGCATGATAATTGATGTAAGCTTCAGTTTTAGAATGAGAAAGCCTTAATTTAGTTAGTTATAGAGAGAAAAACATTAAAAGCTTTTTTGAAATGAAGAGCAGAATTTCGAATTTGCTAGTCATAGGCATTTTTAAAGAAAATTTCAGCTGTAACGAATGAGAATACCTACGACTCAATTTATTTCCAACCACAATCTATTACGTGATTTATGAGGAATTTAAAAAAAATCGCCTTTATTGTTTGCAGAGTTGTTTCGATCATTTGTATTGTCAAAATAGAACATGATTCCAATACACGCCCGTCCCTCTTATAAATGCCTTTTTATCACGTAAATCAATTACATAAAAAATCTATGTGAGACTGATAGTAGCCGATTTTTCAGCACCCCGGTTTTTTCCCGATAGCAAATTGCCTCTAGCTATGTATCTTTATAGCGAATTTTATTATGATTCTGAACTAAAGGAAGCTAATAATTAATTTTTGAAAATATTAAAGTTGTGTCACATCATAAAACCCTGTCAGATCCTGAAACAGGTGATAGTGTTGCTAAAACTGAACAACATTCCCCATGGGACATCGGTCAAAAAACGAAAAAAAAAATTCATACTTCCATATTAAATGTATTGGTCAGCTGATCGACTTACTATGGTAACGTGAAAAAGTTCCTTGGAAAAAGTTGTCCAGTTTTAGCAACACCTGTTTCAGGATCTGACAGGGTTTTTTGATACAATCATCATCATCAGCCATTTTAATGTCCCCACTGCTGGGGCACAGGCCTTCCTTATGGGTGGATAAGGAGGACGGGCCATTAACCCACCACGCGGGCCCAATGCGGATTGGTGGGTGTTAACGACTGCAAATGCAGCCGGGACCAACGGCTTAACCTGCCTTCCGAAGCACGGAGGAGCTCGAGATAATAAATTTTTGGTCACCCATCCCTTGACCGACCCTTGCGAACGTTGCATAACCTCCACAATCGCTGGGCCAGGCGCTAAACCACTGCGCCACCGAGCTCCCATCTGTTTGATACAATACATGATGTATAATAATACCACTAACGTGTTGTGCTTTCTAATACGAATTTAGTGCTGTATTAGGTAGTCAAATAACTAGTCTATCTAGTATTTTAAAATCCCTTTCATTTTAAAAAAATCAATTTAACTTCTTTAAACATATAAGGAAACGAACATAATACTGCAAATATTCACTCAACACTTTTTGCACATGCAGGATATCAAATCTCTCTCAAGATTGTTTTGTCGATCTTTCAAAACGTATTGCACAAAATATTGAAGTGTTCACTTACCATCGCCGCGAATTAGTCGTCAGCAGTCGGCCGACCGTTAACGCCGACATTGTTGTCGAAATAGTGTCGGGTGTCGCGACAAAAAATCGCATTATCGACGTATTAGCACGTCAATTGGCAACGATTGGCGAAATCCGACGCCTGCCGTAAACGAACGGCCCAGCGATTGTTTGCGACAAAAAAAAATTAGGGCCTTTCAATTGGGTGTTTTTTCAATTCGTTGTGGGTAAAACATGTTCAATTTCAGCATACCGTGTTTCCTTTTCCTGTTCTAATTTATTATGATTCAATGTTTTTAAGTTCTAGTTTATAATTTACTTTTAGTAGGTTTTCTAGTAATAATCTATATAGTGTTATCGTTTTACGCCCTAGAAGCTTACAATATCTCTCTGTACATGTATATTTTGTAACAATCTTGAGGACCATTAAATTCAATAACAGTTACAAATATCGTATTATTTTCATGATCGTGGCATCAGGGGCCTATTTCATAAACAATAAAGTTTGTAAATTACTACGGTAATTCGGATACATTGCGGTGTCTGTGAGTAGTTTCTTTTCTCGTTCCAAATTGGCGACGCAATGAACATCAAACGTTGTAATTTACTACGGTAATGTTTATGGGCCCAGATAATGTTTTTCCACCAATTTCATTTTCTTTTGTAACATTAAAGAGCTTTTAAAATCTATTTGATTTTAATATTGTCAAACTCCTCGCAACAAAATACGATCTCTTTAAACCAATTACGCAACCGCCGGTATCGATTCGCCTAATCGGCTGAATTTTTTGTGCGTCGAGATTGCTCGTCTTGTTCGCCGGTAACTCGACGCCGGCAGTTCGCGGAAGGAAGCGACTCGCGACAATGCGATTGTGTCTGATCGACCAGAACGACTTAATACGATCTGTGGGATAAGACGGCGGCTGGGTGTGGAACTGTGGATACAGCTATAGCTATAAAAGTAGGTATAAGTAAGCTAGTAAGAATCAAACAAGAAAAAAAACTGATTATAAAACCTTTTCCGGAAATCATGGTTTGCGGGGGTCATATTTTTATATACAAGGTCATTTTGAACTTACCATCCAAATTTTGAGGATGTGTTCAGTCCATGAAACTGAACAACTTTCTCTAAGGAACACATGGTCAAATATGTAAAATAAAAATCGACTTTCCATACAAATCAAAGAGATCATGTGATCAATTTAGTATGGGATGACCAAAATTTTCTGGCGAAATTTGACACATGTTCAAAATGACCCGATATATTACGTAAAGTTGCAGCCACAAAAAAACACACGACAAGCTAAAGACATTCTCTAGTAGCTACAAGTAATAAATTGTGTATAAACCTCACAGAAGATTGTAAAAAAATCAGAATATCATCAAAAGCGCTTGCGTGGGGTCATATTTTTGGCGTAAGTACTCGTGATAGCGGAAACGTATTGAATTCTACATCAAAATACACTTTAATGTACTGTGAAGTTACTCCAATAACTTTTTTTCAAGAAAGATAATTATGCTAAAGATAATGATGAAAAAACAACGAAAAACACAGAAAAAGTGTAGAAGAGAGATTATTTTTCATACCTTTTACACGTAAAGAAAGAGACAGAGACAAATGTTTCCGCATAACCGAGCCTTAACTCACTTTACTATTGTCGTACTCTATATACCTTTATTATAAGCCTCTTCTTTATTGAACCGACTTCGTCTGCGTGGAATGGTTTTTTGCTATCCCTCGGGAACTATACTTTTTTTCGGGATAAAAGGTACCCTATGTCCTTCTCTGTACCCCGGACAACGTGTATGCAAAATTTCATGGTGATCGGTTCAGTAGTTAGGACGTGAAGGCGTAACAAACAAACAAACAAACAAACGGACTTTCGCATTTATAATATTAGTAAGGATGTAAATACACTACCTAATATTCTACGTATACTAATTCCAGGAATGTATCTAATTTTCTTTAAAAAATCTTTATCCCTTCGGAGTTAATTCAGCCACAAGGTTTGATATCTTGTCTATCAATAACGCTTTTCAAAAATATTACTTGACATAATAGGAAAACTACATTACTTAGTTATTTCAAAATTTATTTATTCGGCCGCAGCAAAAATAAAAATTGTAGAAATAATAAATCTTAACATACAGCTTGACCATAAAGAGTTGACAAAAATTGAGGGCGCCATTTTCTATGTAAACACGTCAAAATCACAAATAATTTCTTCCTGATCACGCTTGGCAACACTGACTATATTTTGTATTGAAAAATTTCAGTTCCATTTTATTTAATTTCAACTCTTTATGGCCAAGCTGTATTTTTAAATCACATCCTAAGAATAGCATTATAAATATATGTCTATTTGTCGTGTTACGATACGCGATTAAAGTGTGTCTGGAAATAGTCAAGATCCAAGAAATTCGATGTCTATCTAGGTATATTGTATTAAAATTCTTTTGTTTGTAATGCTACCGTTTGTGGCTGAATACTACTCATTTTTGTCCTGAATTTGTCGTGAACTCCTGAGTCTGTTTCCTGATAGGTACAATCTGGAGGCCTTCAAGTCGCGAGTGAATGGGTATCTTCTAGGCAAGTACGTTTCATTGTAGATCGCATCATCGCTTAAGCCAAGGTTTCCTAATAAAGCAGTGCCGTCACATAGCGTCCATAATTTTACGGACGTAAAAAGACTATTTGAATTTACGGTGTCCAGCACCGCTCTCTGAAACCGCGCCGTATTGTTTACATAGACAACGTTTTACGCCGCTAAATTTACAGCCGTAATATGAAGGCACCGTCATCCTAGAAACCCTAGCTTTACTGTAAGCGTGATGCCTAGTGGTCAAGCGGTCACCTATCCAACATAAAAATCAAAATTAAATTTCAGCTCAGGCTAAATATAAAATAATTTTCCAACACCAAAGTTTTTGCCAACTAAACAAATTAGCAACTCATAAAGACATTTGGTTTTGACCTGTAGTTGTATACCAAGCGTTTAAAGTATAAATTATGGTGTATTTTCATGTATGAAGTCAAATATCTAACAAAATTTCTATTTTTAATTTTATTTGTAACTATCATTACTGTTGATAAAATCCATATGGGCAGGTATATATGTATAAATCAGTAATTATAAGTAACAGTTTGTCTGTCCGTCGTCACACAACGAAACTCAAGCACCCCCCTACACAAACAACCCCCTCAAAACCCTCGCGAACATACATTTATGAAAATTTAATTTTCCACAACACGCAATCTAAAATAAACCATAACACGGCGGCGTAAAGTTTACAGCCACTCAATTTGTTGGGAGAGGAAAATAAAGTTACGTTTGGAGTAAAATGTGGTTTATTTCTTGAAGTTTAAAGTTTATTTTGGGTTGTAGGGATGGATATGGTTGTTGGGGATTAAGTTTCCCCAATTGAGGTTTGCGAGACGCGGTAAACGGATTATTATGCAATCAGTCGGGGGTACCCACGACATTGTCTTATACACGCAGTTTTCTAGAAATTGAAGAGAAAAGCTCGCTACTTAGGAGCCACAAGTAAATATTAAACCATACAAAGCAACAACTTCGAAGAAATACTTAGTCTCTTAAAATATGCATTTTCTAGAATTTAATTTCAACACGCTTGCTCGTAAAGTGAGCCCTAATACTTCGCTTTTAGGGCCATAAACCGAGCTATACAAACGCGTGCAATAATATATAAAACACTAGGTTGTTAAAGAATTATCCCTACAAAGTTAAATTAGTACCTTACTGCAAGTTATATGCGAGTAAACAGAGCATTCCCAATTTAACCGGGTACATCCTTACTAATATTATAAATGCGAAAGTCCGTTTGTTTGTTTGTTTGTTACGCCTTCACGTCCTAACTACAAAACCGATCATCATGAAATTTTGCATACACGTCAGGGGTACAGAGAAGGACATAGTGTACCTTTCATCCCAAAAAAAATTATAGTTCCCGAGAGATAAGAAAAAACCTTTCCACGCAGACGAAGTCGCGGGCGGCCGCTAGTATTTAATAATACAGTTATTTTTTAGTAACAACAAAGAGGTTTTATGCCGCTGAAAATTCATATTCATTTTAGAAATAAATAAATATATAAGTCCTTCATTAAGTCTAACAAATATTTATTATTATCAAATTATTCATAATTCACAATATTTTGTTATAAAATATTAAAATAATTGCATTTCATCACTTAAAATTATAATTTTGAAATAGACTGTATTGCTAACTCACCTCTTTGTTCGCAAAATATTCTTGCGCTGAGCGTGTAAAAAAAAACAAAAAAACCTACGCGACTTTTCCCATGATTGTCATATTTTGTTTTTGTCGTAAGTATTTGTTGCTGTGTGGTAAATTACTTTGTATTTTCCTCGCAAATGTGGTGAAAAACGTCGTCTGAAACTCGTGAGCTTTTGCTCATTGCAACCTAAGCTAACTTGTCTCATAATGTACTATTATAGATACCAAAAAACTGCAAGTAAATAGGTAGGTAATTTATAACAACATCACCGACCATTTAAATCCTGATGCACAGCACAGGCACAGGCACAGTATTAAAACTGTGGCACAGGCCTTCCTAGTTCCTGTTCCCCATAGAAGCGATAGGTAATATCAATGAATAAGAAGAAAATTCATGGGGAATAGTTATTTGTTATACAAGAGAGCAAAGTCATTTTTTGCTGCGAGTGCTGACTTTTAAATCACGAACTAGCGAAGTAGTCTAGAATTGAATCACGAGCGTAGCGAGTGATTCTAATATAGACTACTGAGCACAGTGAGTGATTTAAAGGCACGAGACATCAAAAAATTTGCTCTCGTGTTAAACATACAACTTTTCACCTCTACCAGCGAGAAAAGGTGTTAGAAATTAAAAAAGCACTTTGCCTCACGCTCGCAGCAAAAGTCGATTTTGCTGCGAGTTTTTACGCGCCAAAAGCACCCTTTTCGTGCTGGAGAGGTGAAAAAGTACTTTAATGGTTTGCTTAAATCAGCTTCGTACTAAATATTGTGTTTTTTCAAGGAGTTTTAAAGGCTCGGGTTATTCTATGGTTAGGTTAATAAAAAAAATTGCCAAAGAAAGAAAAACGAAAACAAAATTGATCGTCCCATACTAACTAGACAGCTAAAACATTCTTAAGTATTAGTATGGGAAAGTATTTTTTCTTTTGTAGTTTTTCGACCCATGTTTCTTTGGCAAAAAGTCTGTCTGATTAGATTATTTTAACTCTTGAAGAAACTTGTAAATTTTGTGTTGCTTGAGTATCTACTCAGGGGATACTTAAGAGTGACTCTACGTTAAACTATCACACTTATAAATAAATACCCCATTAAATTCTAAAACAAAAATCTAGGTACTCTCAAATATTTCTTTTAACTTCATTTGATTCAATCAAAGTATAAATATTCTAATTATTACTAATTATTAGCATGTAAGAAAATAGGTATACAGGGTGCATTTGTAAACACTCTCCTTTTAAGGATGTGTTCAGTCCATGAAACTGAACAACTTTCTCCATGAAACATGTGTCGAAATACGCCAAAAAATTTTGGACATCCCACACTAAACTGATCACGTGATCTCTTTGATTTGTATGAAAAGTCATTTTTTTACATATTTGACCCTATGTTTCTTAGAGAAAGTTGTTCAGTTTCATGGACTGAACACGTCCTTAAAATTTGGAGAGTGATTTTAAATGCACCCTGTATATATGTATCCGAAAAAAATGAATATAATATGCAATGCTTTAATGAAACAAAAAGACACTGGCATTAGTAAATAACAGCTAAAGACGAAGTAAAATTATCGTAAAAAAAACGAAATATTCGTTAAATCAGGGTGACTACGCGACCTACGAAACTTAATACAATAATTAAGTACTTAAAGTTAAAAAAAAACTTCAGAAAATCTGAACTTAGTTATTATCTTCTCCTTCAGTTAAGTATACAATTTACACGAAGGTAAATAATGATAATTCTACTATCCTACTCTACTGCGATGCAAGCAGACCCATAGAGGAGGCTATCGATTGAGGCTTTAAAACAAAATTGCCTACACAAGTGAAGTGTGCTACGAAAACATTCCGCCAGCGCCATCTATGCGACGCGCGCGCCAACCGCGTAGCCATGGCAACCAGCCGCTGATTGGCCACTCACGCCAGGGACCGTCGCGCCAAAACTGCTTTACCACCACGAGTGCATCACTCTAATATGAGTCTTACTTCAGTTATTATAAAGCACATTTTCAATGCTAAATATAGTTGAGTTGTGCTATTATTTTATTGACGTTCACTTTATTAGTACCGCCCTTCGAGTAAGCATGGCGGACCCATTGTCTCAGATCGCTTTTTTTTTACGTGGCTGTGTGATGTGATTCGTTGCCGTAGGTGGAATGGCTAAATTATGAGGTAGCTCTGAACACCTGTTCTAACACAATTACGTGACATTGTATGCGAGGTTGTAATTAAGAGCGAGGTTACTTTATTATCTCAACGGATTTTTTTTTCAATTGCGTTATACTTAAGTCCCTCAATTTGTAAATTTTAAGTAGTTTTAACTTCGTACGTAAGAATTACACATAGTACATTTGAATCAATATAATATCAAAGGCGGTAATTATCGAACGAACTAAATGGCGTTTTATTTAGGACGCAGTTTATATTTAAGTACCTAGGTACCTAAAGACATTTCCTACACATTAAATGTGGCAATATCTTATACAAAATACTGATAAAAAAATTGAGTTTGTAATAAACCCGCCTTGTCCTATACAAATCATTCAAAAATTAAAAAATAAATAAAAATGTTTATACACTTAATGTGTATTGTTTTAAGTACCCAAAATGTCATTGAGTGGATATTTTTGCCTTTGATATTACTTACCTATATTATCAATTTTTCGTCAAGAGGGTTATTAATCTGTTTTAAAAATGTTTGGCTTTAAAAATGTTTGGCTTTAAAAATGTGGGCTTAAAAATGTTTTTCTTTGAAAATTTCGCAAGAAATAATATTATCTACTTAATATTATAATATTTATAATAAGTAGGTACATAAGACATTAATAATTGAAATAGGTAATAATTTTGGTGTAGGAATTATCATTAGAGACAAATAATTTATGTAAGTATAGTACCTTGTATAGTTTCTGTAATAAAAATAAATTAGACACAGTTATTTGGATACATTCACATATTATACCAGAGGTTGTATCGGAAAGGCAGTATTAGTGTCGGGTCGGAGTCGGCGTCGGATATCGGCGTAACGAAGCGCGCCCCGCCGGTAATGCGCGCCGAGACTGCCCTCCGGTATCCACGCCAATTACTACCGCACAATACCGCGAAACTAGCAGGCACATTAAAAAAGAAAAATATTATATTATATTTTTGTAATTGGTAGATTTTCTTTGGGAATAAATTAATTGCGTAGCTGAAAATAATTAAAGGTTAATGGGATATTTAAATACTAAAACTGGCAACGGTTTATTTTTTGGGCGACAAAATAACTAAACGGGCGACAAACTGTAGATTACAAAGTACAAAAACGGGCGACTACATGTGGGAGATAAATACTTTAAGTTAACAGTGGAAATTCTAAATGAGTGCCAGAAACACTGAGTGGGCGACTATTATACCAAGTTATACCAAGTAGGTATACATAACTGATTTAAGCTGCCCAATATGGTATTTTTGTCATCTCGACTAGAATAATAGTCACCTTTTTCAAATAAAATATATGCCTTAATGTAACTAAAACCCAAATAGTAATTTGGTCGCCCGTTCTAAATAACTAGTTTCTCAATTTGTATTTTAAAGTCATCCAATTTCAACATTTGTAGTCGCCCTCAGTCCGTCGCCCGCGTAGTATTTCTGTACGCTATATTTAGTATTTTTCATACCCAAAATGGGAATTTATTGTTACCCGATTAAATACTACCCATTTTGTTTTCATCTGCTTGCCTAATCTTCTTTCTTAATACCTAAATCTTTAACTGTGCTACTGCTCCACCTGCGTTAACGTTAATGGTAATGTTTAACTACGCTTTAGCTAAGGCGTTAGGTATGTAAATTTTCACACCACATGCTCGACAATGCCGAATTATATATCATGTAAACCTTACCGAAAGCAAGACATTATATCTCTGGGCTTTAGCCGGGTTATAATGTTTTATTATAACCCGCTGGTCAATAATGTAATTTTCACTTTCATAATTCTTATTGCTATGTCCATAAAATCTAATTTCACTAAACAGAATGTGTCCTCAGCGGGCGCGGCCAACTCAATTCTCGAAGACCGAGGCCGTGGCCCACTAGATTCGCACTGAGACGAACTTCATTTGTTTGTCAAATCGAGTAGGCCACGCCAGCTGAAAGAAGTTGCTATAGCCGTAGCTAGTAGTACTACTAGCTTTAGAAGATTCTAACTATCTTCTAAGCCTGGTTTTTTATTGTCTCGCATAAAGTGAGAAAAGTAGAGTATACACCACCGGGATAAAACTGTTTTTTTCTTGGGCGCTTGAATCCCTCACTGCACTCAGGACTCAATCTTAATTCCCTCGCTTTGCTCGGGAATTAACTTATAACACCCTCGCTGCGCTCGGGAGTTAAATTTGGAGTCCTTCGTTACGTTCAGGATTCAATGTAGCGCCCGTGACATAAAACAGTGCTTTATCCCCTTGGTGTATAATCTACTATTAGTACACTCGTTTGTAAATTAACACGTTAAAGTCTTGGCCACACCTGCGTAACGCCTAGATTAACGCTTTAAGCTATGCGTTAAGACGCAGGTGGAGCCGTAGCGCAGTAAATAACACTAAAATGAGTCATGCAAAACAGCAAGAGCAAATCGCTAGATAAAGGATATCAGTCTGGAGTCATTAATGTCATAGGTATAAAACCTCAAATGATGACTTCTTTTAATTAAATTTATTGCTCGCACATGTATTGGGAGGGTGCGAAGGTATAATAATCGATCGCAGCGCTCATGGTGGCAAAAAGTAGAAATAAAGAAGGCTCTGTAATCTGCATGAAAACGATATTTAATTTATTACTAGCGATACAGGAATAATTAAATATGTTTATTATCACTTAGTAAAATTATTAAAGTAGCTTTATCCTCTTGTTTTCCAAAATCTACAACTAAAAAAGAAGTAAACAAACCCTAATATGACCAAAATAAAACACTATTTTTGAATAGATCTTACTTGCCATATTTAATTTAAAGGACCAAAAATGATTTCACAACACTTTGTCCACCCAAATCACAGTAATTTTGAAATTTACATTAATAATACAATATGTATAGTATTTTTTAATATTTTGTCATAATGCCGCCATTACATATCAAAACGTCAAAACGGTCAGGTCAGAGCCAACAAAGTTGCAATACGCTAGGTGGCGCTAAAAGCGTGCACTAGGTTCTATAGTTAACTTACAAACAATAACCTTAGTTGGGCGTAGGTAGTGAGGGGGAGGATTTAGAGGTTAACATACCAACCGACCCCTACAAAAATTGGCCTCGAACCCCCCTCCCCCCGAAATATTGGCCTGGCTACTCCTATATGATGGATTATTAGTAAAATATATTTCATTGTAGTAGTAGTAGACAAAAGGACAAAAAGTGGCCACTTATGGCACTTTTGCGTAGGTAGGTACCTATTACTGAGTCTCAATGATTATGCTGTCGCCAACGTTATTTTATAAACCCCATATGTCTTGGTGGATGTGCACCTAGCTTAGTATTTCCAATAAGATATTGGATATTTGCATAAATTACTACATTTTTGTATATTCGGTAAAATTATACAAGTAAGCTAATATGGGATTTAAACGGTGACAAAAACTTTTGCCGCACGACGAAAATAAATTCAATTTTACAAGCAACTTGCTAGGTGACTAGAATAGAGCCATGTAAATAGCCTATAACCTGTAAATTTATCTCTATTAATATTCTTCTCCACATATTATTAAAGCAAATTATTATTTTTTTATGATTTTTTTATTTAACTACTTAATAACAGAAGTAAGTTCAATAACAAAGCTTGTGCTTCTTACGGGTTAACACTAAAAACTCTACCAAATGCGTATTGTTGAACACAACAGCAACTATATGCCCGCACGAGTTAATTAACATTCCCCCCCCCCCCATTTCGTTTCGCCACCCCCCTCCACACCTACCTTCCCCCACCCACCGCCCGCGGGAGGCATCCACGGAATTGATTAACTCACTTATTATTAGATTCTAATAAGATATCTATAGCAGCCACTGTCTCATGATAAAGTGTAAAAGGGCCTTTAGAAAAAAAATCGTCAGTTTCTTTTCAGTTATTATTATTTTATTATGGTGGTTATACCACCGAAATGTCACCATCAGAGGTTTTTATATAATAAGTTGTTAATAAAAAAAGTATTAAATAAAATTTACGTAGAATTTTTAGGGCCCTTGGTCTAGTATTTTTAGAAGGTATCAATATATTCCCTCGTAGTCATTCATAGAAGTAGATAGCAAAATGTGTTATAAACGGCCTCATTTAGCAGTTTTGCTATCTACTTTTAGGGAATGTAATGATACCATTTAAAAATACTAGACTATAGACCCTAAAAATTCCACTTAAAGTTTTATTGAAATTGTTTATTAGACAAACAATATTAAATAAAATTCACCGCGGCGCCACTTTCGGCCATACAATCGTCTTAACTGAGTTGTATCTACCTAATATGAGAATGGGTGAATTAATCGACGTTCTTGACAATCTCTTTTCTACCTTTTCGAGATTCTACACAATATGGATTCCGCACAACTGCCATTGATCACATTCTCTATTCCACACAATCTTTAGTTTTACACAAACTTGTTTCTTCCTAATATCAAACTTTGTGGCGATCAAACCTAATAACCAATGTATTTACAAAATTGCAAAATTGTTTTGCAAACAAAAATATATTTGAAAACCCACAGAGCAAAATATTTACATAATTTTACATCCTATTTGTTTCTAATTTAACTCCTTACTTTGATTTCTACTAAGTAGCTACTTATTTTGGTTTTCAAAACTTACACTCAAATTGATACACATTTGCAGTGGAAAAAGATATTTGTCTTTTGCGTTAAAATCCGTATTTTCTCTATTATTTTGTTTTTCATTACGTTAGCGCTGTATGTAACGTTAGGTTAACTTACCTAATGGAAAAGAAAAAAAAAACATGATTATTATTTTAAACTTCTGTTAGATGTAAGTAATAATTTTCGAAATTCAGCACTTAAACAAAACAACTCATTTTGCAATAAATAATCTTATTCATGAATTCATAATCTATGTATTCTCATTGAGGATTCAAAACGCTGAGTGTGCAGGGTGGGGGCGCCGGTCGATGTTTGGGCCCAAACTTTGGGCCCACCGAATTTAGCAATTAGCGTGCGTGCGCGAATTCCGGCGCGCCGATATCTCCGGTACGCCGACCCGCCGATATCGCTGGGTGAAGGTCAGATGTTTAATCATCCATATTTGCATTTAGGACGACGCTGTAAAATTTATTGGCTGATAGATGTTTCGTAACGTTAATTTTAGTGTATTTAAGACTCATAAGCGTTACTACTAGGGATGTCAAAACTATTAGGTATTTAATTAGTAGCATAGGTACTATAATTTGGACCATAATGCTTTATACTGTTGTTGGAATAATATGCCTAAGTAGAGTAACCAAATCTACTATATTTCAGCAATACAGCGGTAACAATGTCGGTCGGGTTGTTATTTCAATAATTTGCATTCCATTTCGGCTTACCGCGTTCGGAAACCTCAAATTTAAAAAAAACCCTTTGACTTAAGGATGTTGTAGGTCGAATAATAAAGATTGTAAAAAACTGTTTCTCATTAATAAATAAAGGATACTATATGTTTAATATTAACTTATACTGTTTTTAACCCCATAAATAGAAATCTACTATATTTTACTTCAATTTTTTGGCAACCCTAGTTACTACGGTCTTTACAAATGAAACATTTAATCTTCCTCAATTTCTTTTGTCTTATTTACTGTAAACATTTTACTGAAATTAGTCTTAGCTATAAAAGTTTTGTTACCCTATTTTAACTAAACCTCTTGTAAAACACTGGTGCCATGCCTGTAGCACATTTTTAAACTGCCGCAGGTTTCGGCGTCTTATCATTGATTTTGTGAAATATTATTGTGTTTTCTAAGGTCCTATTCAAATTGTTAATTTATTTTACTGTAAGTTTAAGCATATTATAATAATAGTACAATATAAGTAAGAAATTAATTAATATTTTCTTACTCTATAATTATTAGAAAGAAAGAAATTCATTAATTTTGTCATCATCCAACGGTACACAAGGTATTACATTTGAGTGAGCATAGAAAAAAAACTTTTTTTTGATATAAATATTAATTATTAAATATTAAAATTATGTTTAGGAAAATGACGGCGTTCAAAACACCCGTAAGTTAACTCAATTAGGTAAAACATGACGGCATTTACCGATTCAAAATTCTGAAGCCCTCATGGCGGAACTTGACAGACTGGTCGTACTCGATCACGTTTGTTAAGCAACGCTCGGTCCGGTCAGGTGTCGGATGGGTGACCGTTAAAGTGGCATTACAACTGAGCGCTTCCGTGCTTCGGAGGGCACGTTAAACCGTCGGTCCCGGCTGTTGTCATCTGATAACAGTCGTTAAGCCAAGTTAGAGGCCTTACAGGCGGCTTGATAAACTCTAACACCAGAGGTGGCCGCTAATCCTCATTCGATAAGAAAAAAAGACCGATTCAAAATGGACCATTAATTATATGCCATATACGAAGTGTTACAAAAGAATCCCTAATGCCAAATTTGGTAAATAGGAACCATCAAACTGAATAACTTTTACTATGGAACAAACTCTGAAATCACAAAAAAATATCAGCTGTTTCATACAAAAATTTTTAACGAAATTATCGAAACGTATCAAACAGCTGTTTTTTCGCGATTTTAGCTTTAGTCTCATAGTAAAAGTTGTTCAGTTTTATAGTTCCTATTATTCCTATTATCCTGTATTCGGCATTCGGGTTATTTTACGTTGCATAACACAACTTACCCAAAAATATCTTGCCGAATCAATTACAAAATCCTCGTCTCTCATCCTCTTACAAAAATAATCTTAATAGGTACTTTTCAATTTGAACACTTTGACAGACAGATTACAAGTGGTATTAGGATAACGCGCGGGAGGGTCCGGGTCATATCGGCCCATGGGATTTAGGGGTCTTAGGTCCACACCCGTATGTCACCACTTGTAAGGCAACATGTTGCGAGTCGCATCTGCGAACAGCTAAAATTTTCTCAAAAAATTTAAGTTTTCATCAATAGGGTATTTTCCAAATTTTTGAAAACTGCATATATTTAAAGATTGGGACGAACAATTCAACAGAAAAGTAAAAATAAATTAATTTATGACTCTTTTTCTCCATGAAACCAATTAAAATCAAATTTATTTTTAATGGTTTTGAATTTACCGCCACAACGCTTGGTTCGATGACGTCTACTGTGTGACGTCAGCTTTGTGTAAATTCAAAACCATTAAAAATGAATTGACCTTAATTGGTTTAATGGAGAAAAAAGGACACTATTTAATTTATTTTTCTGTTAAATTGTTCGTCCCAATCGTTAAATATAAGCAGTTTTCAAAAATTTGGAAAATACCCTATTATTGTAGGCACGTAACGTGGTTTCCCAGTATTTTAGCTTATACACAATATATTTTATTCCGTGTTCCGATTAGGGTTGCCAACTTTTTTTGCATCAAATATAGTAGTTTCAAGATTATTACGTGTAAAAATATAGTAGGTTATCGTTTTGTATGGAGGATTTTAAGGAAGTTGCATTTTTAATAGGTACTAACATTTTCATCATTTATTCAACAACCATAAATACAAGTGTTTAAACACAAACATTACTATGCAATTACTTATGTGCATAAGACTAAGTATAAGTAATTTTATTTACTCCTTTTGTTTAATTTTTTCACTTTAAAAAATATAGTAGGTGAGCCCTCAATATAGTAGGATACTATATTATATAGTAGGGTTGGCAACCCTAGTTCCGAATACTTCCGATGCGTTATGAAAGGTATCACCGTCCTTTACTTCTTTTAAAAGAGGAAAAAGATGGCGATACATTTAATAAAGCATTAACATTAAAGATCGTTCTTGCAACTGACTGTTATTCACTTATTTGTACACACTAAAGTTGTATTAGTCAAATACCTACTACAAACATTTAATGAGATAATTTTGCTTTGATAAGATAGTTTATTGTGAACAATTGTCGTTAGTTATCGGAACTCGCTTATATTGTGTAAAAGCTAAAATCCTGGGAAGCCACGTTATGTGCTTACAATAGCGAGTCACGTGCTAATGTTTGACCTTAAGCGACTGCAAAAAAGAATAAAGACGACAAATTGAATTAAAACCAAAAATAACTTTAGGTTTGAACCATTTTCAAGATTCATAGTGCCTGAAAATGAAACATTTTCTTTGTTAAAACAATTTTTTGTAAAAAACCTATTTTAAAAGATTTAACTTTTATATTTTTGCATTTACGATATTATAAACAGCTACTATGTTTTTTTATTTTTATTATATTTATTTGAAAACCAACAGCGTTACCACTTTGTTTTTACTAATTCTAACCACTAGTAAGTTTAATTACAGGTTTTGCATAAAGTTATCTTACTTAGTGAATTCTAATCAAGTTTAAATTAATACAATAATGCAATGATAAGATGTTAAAGCATTAGGTTACCTACATTAAATAAATTATGATGAATACATTACAAAGATTTCAAGCTATTTAACAATTCGTCTCTGTCAATTTTCAGTGCAAATCGAATTAAAAGCGTTTTAAAGCGTCCATTAACTTTTACAAATTGCAAAACATCTCCCTTTTAAAAGTTTATTGCATTAAAATTTGCGTTCATAACTCTTCATAAGGGAACATTAAGCAGACAAACAATTTAATAACCACAACTATCGGATTAGAAGTGATTTATATCACCACTTCAAGTGTAATAATCGATTTAGAAGACAACTATAAATTATAATTTAACAAATGTAAGTTTGCCGTTGTTGTGGCGTTATTACAAAGCTATAAGGACTGCAATAATGATATTATTGTCGTAATGCTGAGTTGTTGCAGGCGCCCCTCGTAAGCCGGTCGGTACAGTTTCGTCCCTAATTTGTAATAATGAACTAGTCGACTGGTACGAGCGTCCGATGGTATAATGAGTGTTTTTTTTTATATTATGACGTTTTGTAACGATCGTTCTTATTCATAACGATGAGTAACGGGTTGAGATTAAATTGTTGCTTACTACATTTTAAAGTGTAACATTATTAAAATAACTTTTGTTATAAGTAATTATATCGTTTTTATAAGGAAAATTGGTTTGAATTTATGTAAGCTAATTAAAGTCTTTATGTAACTTTAACATAACACTTAATTACTTAAACCTAAATAAAATAAAAAAAAATGATCAATATTATGAGGAATGAACTATCTAACTCTGATTACATTTCTGGAAACAGTTTATTGATGTGTTACACCTGTTTTTTTATTAAGTTTGACCAAAACTAAGGCCCTTACTTGTTTTGCATCGAAAATAATAATGGTACCCCTAGTACATACACTTAGTAGTAAGGCTTTTTCCTTCTTTCGAAAAACAATGTCACTACAACATTTCCCATAGATAAATCACATGGCTTCACACACATCACGATCGCTTTTGGGGTGCGTTTGCGCCGATTGCATTATTATTGCATTAGATTAATGCGCAGGGACCGGCACTCGTTAAACAGTGGGAGATTATAATGCCGATGTGATTACGTGTTTGGTAAACAATGATTTTTTTATTTTGGCAGCAAATAGTCATGTATAATAATAATGTTATTAACAAACAATTATATAGAATAGACTTACAGTGCCCAAAAGATATACAGTTGTAGTTTAGCTAAACATTTGATGTTAAGATATTAATGTTACTTACAGTTACTTAATGTTACTACCATTCATTGCCATCCAATCTCTATTAAAGGTAACTTACATGGCTACAACTAAGCAATACGTAATTAAGACCAACTTGTTATTGCAAGAAATTGTTTCACAAATGCAATGTGGGTAACTTAAAAAAAAAAATATAATGCATTAACTAGGTATGAACTTGTCTGCTGCATGCACCTACTAGTTTCTAAATTTTATTTTTAAGATTATAATGTATTTCTCTTGTAAGTGAATGTTAAATTCTTTTAGAGAAATAAATGTCTTAAACCTCAAACCTCATATAAACGGTGTTATTACAAAAGATTTTTAAACAGTTTTTTAACTTAAACACTGTTTTTAATGTGATGCTGTCACTTTTTTGACTATATTGTTTGAAAGAGACATTATCACAATTTTAACAGTGCCTAAGTTAAACAGGTATTAAAAAAACTTTTGTAATAACACTGAAAACATTTAACTGAAATAGCCTCGTGATCACGACCCCTGTTACCAAAACATTTAAACGCAAAAATAAAACTGAAAACTCGAAAAACTCAAAATTTTAAGAGTATTTTTATAATTAATGTTAAATCAGTGAGATAATTGATGCGTAGATATAATTTTCAGTTCTATTCCTTTGTACAAAATAAAAGTGGTAGAAATAAAAACCCCTGTGCAGTTTATTTCAGTGCCAGGACTCCAAATTGTAATACTTTCTCCATAAACACTAACAAAAATGTATGAATAATAAATAGGATAAAAAATAACATTATGATACACAATAAAACTACAAAAACACGTCATTATATCATACTTATTGCGCCGTTAACAATGAGCGCACGTGCCCCCTCCCCTGCCAAACAGTTCGATTAACTGTTATCTCTTTACAATAGAACATAATTTCGCATAACACTGCTAATGAGCTTTGACGACCTGAGTGGTGTAGTAGTCAACATGCCGGTCTGAGATCAGCAGAGGGCCCGGGTTCGATTCCTGGCCAGGCAGAAATTAAAATGATGAATTTTAATTTCTGTGACGGGACTTAAGTATTATTGAAAGTATATATTGAAAAAGTATATAAGTAATATATCAGATCTCTAGCACCCATATTACAGCTTTGCTTAGTTTGGGGCTACAGGGCGCTGTGTGAAATTGTCAAAAAAATAATAAATAAATGAGATAATTTGAAAACTGTTATGAGAGTATCATTCATTCTATTCAAACAAGCTAATTTTTGAAATATTTTTTTTATATAAATTCAATCTGTTTTTATTTGAATTTGCTGAAAAAGCTGTAATAGTCAACTTGCGGACTTTACTGTCGAATTTGCTGTATAATTTATCTTATTTGCTTTGCATATCAAGAATTGAAAAATTAAATTTCGCGTATTTTTGTATGAAACTACAATTTCTTTCTATTATAACTAGCAAACGGCGAATATGATAAATTATACAGTAAATTCGGCAGTAAAGTCCGTAAGTTGACTATTGCAGCTTTTTCAGCAAATTCAAATAAAATCAGATTTAATATTAAAAAAACTTCCTGAAATTAGCTCGTTTATATGGAAAACTATATACAGTATTATTTTTTGTATAGGTATACGAAAGCCGAAACACGGGTCACATATTTTCATTTTCAGAATCAGTCTAAAAAAAATTAAACACGAAGTTACAATCTTTATGTGTTGTCCCGTTAGTAGGTTGTGCGTTAATTATGGTTTTGTAAATATTATTTAGTCAAAATATAACATGATATAAAAATATTGCAATCGATTCTATTAGTGATTCTGAACAAACAGTTTTCAGCTCTATTATTTGAAAAAAGTTATATACTAGTATTTACCAGAGTATACTCGTAGATATTAGTTTTTTCAAACTGTATATTTACTGTGGTCATATTAAATTCAAGATTTTTATCGTCAGATTAACATCTGATGTGTCGACATCAAAAACCCTTTTTTAATGCATAATTATTTAAAATCGTATATTACTAGCTTTTTACAGTCGAAATCTTCCTGTGATCGAGATGTCGTTATAAATACATATTTATAACAACATGGTTATGGTTACATAACCACCTTATATGTCAAACCTGTAAAAACAACAGTTTGTAGCAACTTTTTTGAAAGTAGTACCTAACTTGTAAGATTATGTTCGTGAGAACAATAGTTACTTACGAAATTAAACCATAAATTATTATAAGTTTATCTAATTTATAAAGGCACAATGATAGAACGAAAGATATTCTTTTTAAAGATAAAAAAAAAATATGAAATCCCTTTCTTATAAAAATAAATGTAATATCATTTTATAAACAATCTGTTATTAATCTGTTTTTAATTTATAATTGTCATAAAAATCACAGAAAAGTAACTAAGTATCAATTTCGTGCTTGTGTCTATTTAGCTCATAGCCCAAGGCGGTCGGCCGTGCGACGCGACAGTCGCGCGTGTGTGCGACACGTCGTGTAACGAGCACGTAACGGGGACGTAACGAGGAGGATTCACATCCCCCGCGGAGAGGCGCGTGCGCACCTCGTTATGGCGGCAAGCCACGTGGGATTAGGTCAGAATATCCTTTGGGATCCTCTGTAATGAAGACTAGTGGACCGTGGTTATGTGGTAATTGGGATGGTCTAATGGATTAAATTTAAGTATGATTCGAGGCTTATTATTATACCAATAAGATTAACGAAGTTGTTAAATTATGGTCCCATTTAATTGTCTTATTATCGCTTTATATTTTTTTCTCAACAGAAAATAATGAAAGTATATTACAATTATAATGTGAAGCAGACATTAAATTAATCGCAACTTTTTTAGTTTAAAATATAGCTACGAACTATTTTTATAATGCACAACGGGGTAATGCTTGGACTTCACCTCATCTGATCTTAAGTGACGATAAGGCCGAAGGTGGAAGCGCACTACACCCGGAATATTCATTACTGAGGAACTGGATGCCTTACCTCTAACTGCCGGAACACATCAATATTTTAATTGTTGTTATGGCCTGACGTCAGACTTAGGTAAGAGGTGGTAGCTAGCCAGGCGGACATGAAATAAGCCCTACCACCGACTAAACCGAGTCCAAATTGTACTCTCCTGGGAATAGACCCCGGGTGAGTGAACCACTAGACCACAGAGACGGTTGAGTATCAAGTAATAGTCAATGTTAAGAAACTAAAAAAATCACTTAACCTAACTTGTCAAATTGGATTAAACGTCCACAATGAATTCGTATATAAAACCACTTACTAGTGCTCGGACAATGAGTGCCACAAATCAATTGGCGTAAGTGTAATAGTGGTGCCCCCTGGCGGCGGAGCCACGGCAATAACGCGAGCTCTGGCCATCAGTGGGATTGGTGGGCGGGATCGGCCGATACAATACAGCCGCTTTGTTAAACGGGCCACAAGCCACGAGCGGTAGCGGTTCACAATAAGAACAAATCTTTTGATGGTTCAAATTAGGTTGTCAATGAAATCGTTCTTGTTACCTACTGTAGTAACGTGAAAAGAAAACAAAACCTTTTAAATTTTTTAGATTTTTTATGCATTCACAATGCTATTTTTATATTAAGATTATTAATATAATTGGTTAGTGCATTGGGCCGGAATCCTAAGGGTTCAAGTCCCGTCTGAGCTGCTACGTCGATTTTTTCTAATATTTTTCAATTATATTAATAATCTTAATATAAAAATATCATTGTTAATGCATAAAAAATCTAAAAAGTTTAAAAATTATATGGCTATTTCATCTTAATTGATTTGTCTAGCATCTGCAAAGGTGTTACTTTCGAATGTCGAAGTAATTCACTTCACATTGATGAGATGGCGCTGGCCTACAGCGGAAACGTGAAAAGTATTAGAAAATTTCGCCAATCCTGCTAGCGACTCGGTAGCATAATTGGTTAGTGCATTGGGCCGGAATCCTAAGGGTGCAGGTTCGAGTCCCGTCTGAGCTGCGACGGATGAGTCGATTTTTTCTAATATTTTTCAATTATATTAATAATCTTAATATAAAAATTTACCTTCCTAAATAAATACTAAATACAGTGGCGAGGGGTAAAATTATGGCAGAGGTAAGCCGATCTATAAAAATGTTATGATCTGCATAGTGGATCGGTGGGGTAGGATTTCTAAAAGGTAAGCCGATGGGAATCGACTTATTTGGACATCTCGACATTGCTATATAAATAAGGAACTAATCGACGTTCTTGATAATCTCTTTTTTTCCTATTCGTGATTCTACACAATATGGATTCTGCACAACTGCCATTGATCACATTTTTTTTTTTTAAATTATATCAGAACAATAATGTTAAATTTCATTTGGATTGGATTTGAAAATGGGTGAAATACTATAAATGTATAGAATTAAAAGTTATTGCTACTTTTAAAATGGTATGTATAGCACTGTATTAAGCATTTCTTAATATCTGTGAAATCTTTACAATTTCTTATTCTATTACTGATTGCATAACCACAACTGTACTTCATCAAACATTCCTTTGTGAAAGCGAGACTGCTTAAAGTTATCAGGTTTGTTCAAAAATGTTTGGTGAGCGTGTTAAACCCGCTATAAGCTCATCGCTTGCCCCACCGCCATCGGTCAGCGGTCGTTTAGAGTTAGTTAAACATCGGATAATGCGTCCAGATACATGCGCCCGCTAACAGCCGCCGCGATCGGCGATCTATTGTGGCCGATCGCTTTGTTCCCTAATGAGATTGCTGCCCATACTACAGTTAAATTAGTTTAGAACATTCTTAATCAGAATTCGAAAAGTCATTATTTCGTAGAGCATACAAGAATACTCCTTCTCCTTTATTAGGGAGGACATTTTAATGAATATAAATACTACTAAAGACGCTTAACCATTACCATTTTATAAAATAATGCGGCACTCCTGTTACTTTGAGTAGCAATAGCAATCCAAATCAGTTTGATGATCCTTATCTACCATATTTGGCATTATAGATTAGGAGGCCATAACAAATTTGGTAACGATCGCGTAAGTGGCTGACTCTGGGTTCACATTCTCCATCCGGAGAGGCACTCTCTGATGCTGAATATGTCAGTCTGTTTGCGTGAAGTGGTTGCGTTCTTTTTATATGCAGGCTGAAAACAGGCTATGATTTTTTTTGAAAATAAATTATAGCCCATGTTACTCGCTGATAATGTAACTTTCTATAGGTGAAAAAATTTTCAAAATCGGATCTGTACTTTTTGAGTTTATACATTACAAACAAACAAAAAGTTAATCGCTTATACCTACGAAACGCAACCGAATTTTGGTCAGTCCTTACACAGTTCACGTGAGTACAACTAGTACTTACTTGCTGTACTATTGTCAGCCATTTACCTTATCGTTTTTTTTTCTGGCAACGATAACACATTTTTCACCCTGCATATAAAAAGAACGCAACCACTTCACGCAAACAGACTGACATATTTAGCATCAGAGAGTGTCTCTCCACTTACGCGATCATTATCAAATTTGTTAAGACCTCCTAATATATTAGGGGTTATTTTATAACACGTTGTATATTACTATGTTACTTTTAGTACTCATCACTACATAGTATAAAACAAAGTCGCTTTCTCAGTCCCTATATCCCTATGTATGCTTAAATCTTTAAAACTCCGCAACGGATTTTGATGCGGTTTTTTTTAATAGATAGACTGATTCAAGAGGAAGGTTTATATGTATAATACATGGTGTCAAATTCTACACTACACCGAAGCGAAGCGAGGGTGGGTCGCTAGTTAAAAAATATAATATTGTAATATTTTCCACCAAAGTACAATAATTACAATAATTTTTATTTTCCTCGCTTGAACTGATTTTGTCAAATGAAGATGACAATCAAACCGACCGAGCTTACGAACCTGCAACTGAGGAAGAATACTCATAAAATTCCACAAATCAATTTGTAATATACCATATACTCGTACAAGTAATTAACGATTCCCTTATTCAGACTCAAAAAAAGCAGCAAGTCGTTTTTAGGCTGCGGGGTTCGTTTTTATAACAAAATACCCGACGATGTCACAGCTCTGACAGACTCTAAATTCAAAATTTTCATAAAGAAAGCTTTAATAAAGAAGGCCTACTATAAAGTTGCCGATTATATTGCAGATAAATCCGCGTGGAAATAGAGTTATTGCTCTGTGCTGGTTGATTTACACCCACTGGCTAGAATAAATAAATTGTAATAATATAAGTAAACGTAGGTTTAGATAAATTAATTGTTATTTATCTTGTCATGACGTCGATAAGCGCTTGTAAAGGTTTACTTCGAATAAACATGTTTGATTTGATTTGAAGTAATAGTACATTATGATATAAGTGCGGTAATTATCAAAGCGCACGTATGTCATACGACGTTTTATAACATACTAGCGGCCGCCCGCGACTTCGTCTGCTTGGAAAGGTTTTTTGCTATCCTTCGGGAACTATACTTTTTTTCGGGATGAAAGGTACCCTATGTCCTTCTCTGTACCCCTGACAACGTGTATGCAAAATTTCATGATGATCGGTTCGGTAGTTAGAACGTGAAGGCGTAACAAACAAACAAACAAACAAACAAACAAACAAACGGACTTTCGCATTTATAATATTAAAAGTAAGGATTTGCGAGGAAATAAATAAAATTGGACTTTGCACCTTTCTTGTTTTCCATATGATTAAATTTTGATACGCTTGTAAGTATCTTATCGGTCAATTTTTCGGGCAAGAGGCTTAGAGTAGCCTTTTTCGCTGCCTCTAAGACTTCTGGCGGTGTTGAATTAATAAGTTCATCACTACTTGACGACATTTTCAAATGAAAAAAAATCCAGCAAAAAAAAATTAGCAATGCGCGCGCATCAGCGCTTTCTAAAAGGCAAAGGCATAAAAAACAGCCAGTATTACTAATAAAATAAATTAATATTTTTGTGTTTTTGTTAGAGATAAATGGTTGTAATTTATTGTCAACATTAATTAAATTAAATAATTAAATGTTTTTTTATTATATTTTATCTCCCAAAGTTAATTTTATTAATAAAATTAAAAACTCTTTGCTAAGATTTAAAAAAGTACCGTTCGTTTTAGACGAAGCATCTAGATAAACCGTGCGGTATACTGCCCGGCATATATATTGGCAAGAGAATGAAAGAGACAAAAGATGCGCAGTAGCCATAAACTTAGTGTTTATGGCTACTGCGCATCTTTTGTCCCTTTCTTTCTCTTGCCAATATATATGCCGGCATCTGTAATGTAAAGTAAAACGCACGTTTTATCAAGGAAACCGTGCGTTTTACTTTACATTACCGCACAAGTTCGTAATGAGATACAATACGATATTGAAATTGGTGTAATAAGAGACCCTTTACGAGCAAATATGTTATAAAACAATTTTAAGTAACTGTTTCATATTCAACTTTTAGTTCCAAAACATAGACATAGAAAATTTTTCGCTACGCTCAAGTAGACGGACTATGGTGCGAGTGAGAAACCGATTCTTACGGCTTATGCGATGTGTGAGAAAGAGTTAAAAGAAAATGACAGCAGAACCTAGTTTGACTTCATTTATCATCTTTTATCATCTTGGGGAAAAGCGTCCGTTCGATTATTATGTGATTTTGATCGCGATCGGGTCGATTTGGCTCTTATAACTACATAAATCTATAATGGTGTCGTGTTCTGTGTTAAATTGTAATGTTATTTACAACAAAAACCCAAATAAACACTCATTTCACAGGTAAATAAGATTGTACAAGTACCATTTTCATATTTCATATTTTAGTTGAATATATTCCCAAACACACTAAGTAATACACTAATATCATGCTATTAACCGCCTATTTTCTAAATAAAGGCTGATTTGTAAACATTATGTGTTAGATAAAAAGATATTATGTCCGTGAACTTGACAAAATAAGGCGTAGAGATTGATCAAAAATTATTGATATCGATACTCATGTCGATGATTTCCAATATAACTTTGTTTGTCTTTGTGAACACTGAGAGTTTTATCTAAAGCTGCTTTTAACCGACAGTTTTCAATTTGGTAAATTATACCTACTTAAGTACTAATTTAACAATATTTCCAGGTTTCCTGTAAATCCAGTGATTAAGTTACTGGATAAATGTCATAAATAGAATAGACTGGGAGCCCTTAAAGGAGACTTTCCGATTTTTTTTAAATAAAATTGTTCAAAATTTTGTTTGTGTTTTACTTATTAGAGCAATAATACATTAAGGTTATCGACAACCTAAAATGGACTTCAAGGCATCTCTAAAATTCACGCACACGTTTACAATTTTCACACACTGGCTCATGTCACTTTTGGTGTTGCAGCCAAGCGAACTCTGTTCGTCTATTCCAGTGGAATATTATGTTTATGTTCCAAAATAAGCTTTTTGTTTCAATTATGAGCCCGATTTATTTAGATAGAGTTAAAGGCGGTGATTGAGTAACACAGATAAGTCACTTCCCGACTAGTTCTCTCAAAGTGTAGCCAAGTTCCACCGGATTTAATTAATCAAGTGTTTGAGAATCAAATTAATTCCGGAAGGCGAGACGCGCAACTATGCTCCAAGTACGGTTACCACGTGACAATCGGAAAATTCTGGACTGAAAATTATTTCTTCTATGCTGAAAGTTGAATTCCGTGAAAATATCTTGATATTAATGATGTTATCGTAAGTATACCTAGCAATTTGGGCCCTGTTTAAACCATAAAGTTAATATAGCTAGGTTTAAACTGTAAAAAAATTTGTCACGTTATTAATAACGTGATAAAATGTCAATTGTCATGACAATTTGGTTTACGGTGTAGCGTGTAGCCTTGTTGTATGGTCCGTACGTGTAGCGTTATATTGGTTGATTGGTGACAATGGGGATCTCCACGCAAAGCTTAAGCTAGATGGCGCTAGCGGCGAAGCGACCGCTATCAATGGATTTGATTGGTTAAAATACGTCAGAAATGACACTTGATATTTGAAACAGCCAACCAAACGATTTTAGGACAAACGCTTGTGGCGCCATTAGTTCCTCAGTATGCATCCCCATTGATATTATGAAAACAAAACGTTCAGTAATTTTTCCTGCTTCGTTTGTTGATTGATTTCCTTTTGAACAAGGATTTTTCAATCTTCTGCTTTCTGATTTTTTACGTCTCATTCAGCATCTTCATTCTAATAAGGATAACATGAAGATAATTTTGGTAGCTTTTATAGCATGGTGACCCTAACTCATATTCGGTGCACTTCATTACAAAATCGGTCGACTCCCGCGCCGGGCAAAAAGTTGCCACTTACTCCCAGCCCCCCATGCAAGTCGTTTTGCGAAGTCTAAACTACAGTGGAGTGAATATTCTAATTAATGCATTTTTTTAATTTAGTTAATGTTTGTTGAATTTACTATTTTTATTGAAAACAATTTGCCAATGATGTTTTAATGCAGGTTTTATTTACTAATAGTGACTGTCATATCATAATGGTATACTATACGAGGTATTATAGTATAAAGCACCAAGTACCTACCTATGTACCTACTTATAGAAGTTTTTCTCGAACAAGTTTTAACAGGCTTTTGAAGTTAACTCACTGTTCCGGAGTTGTTTGCAGACGATTTCCTACATGACGCTTACAACACGATTCCAGAACAACTAATTTAAATTAAGTAACGTTTTAATTTTATTTCATTTTACGATTAAATTGGTAAATGTGTTATGTAAGTACTTAATTAAATTCTTTTGTTTTCGAACACTACGGTGGCACTAATTTTATGGTTATACAATTTTTGACGAAATTATTTGTCAATTAATATTAATTAGTGAAATAGGTTAATGATTTTACATAAAGAAGCAATTATTATACAATACTATATTATACCTACTTATAGTAAAAAAAATACTACTTGCACCAGATCAATTCTCGGCCGGGAATCGAACCCGTGATTACATGTCCGGTCCAATTCTCTGACCCCTGAGCTACCGAGTGTGACTCGGGTATTTTTTCAAGTATATTGACCATCAGCCATTTTTAATGTCCCCACTGCTGGGGCACAGGCCGGATAAGGAGAATGGGCCATAACCCACCACGCGGGCCAAATGCGGATCGGTGGGCTTTAACGACTGCAAATGCAGCCGGGATAAACGGCTTAACATGCCTTCTAAAGCACAGAGGAGCTCGAGGTGATAAGTTTTTGGTCACCCATCCCATGACCGACCCCTGCGCAAACTGCTCAACCTCCGTAATCGCTGGGCGAGGCGCTATACCACTGTGCCACCGAGCTCTTCTATGTATTACATATACACATACATACATAAAACTCGCCAAAGACGATGATCTTTCTTGGATCCGATCCGATAATCGGTGAGCGATCCACAGTGATTCACCACAGAGTACGGTACGGTCGCTCAGTCTGTCCAAATTGAATCAGTGTTGTTATTTAGCTGTCGCTCCGCCGCTGCCGTTATTAAATCATTTATGTAAAGCAGCCGCAAATGGCGCGTCGGTAACTCGATAACGGCCCTCGGAGACGCGATCGCATGCAGTACGTTAACTAATATGATTATGCTGTGATTTATTAGTATTGTTGGCTTTTCCCACCGAGCTACGCTGCTGAGAAAACTGTGTCCGTCTGACTGTGAGATAAATTGGTCTTCGATCGTTTGAAATTTCTACACTCTACTGACTGTACGCAAGCATGTGAAGGAATAAAGTAAAAAACACTCCTTAATGTTCAGCTTAGTTGAAGCTGTAATGTTAAAAATAATTTACTTAATACTTACAAGAATTTATAGTCTCAAACTGCCTCTGTAGTCTAGTGGTTTGCCCACCCGTGCAAGACGCAGGAGTTCCGCGTTCGATTTCCAGTAGGGGGGTAAAATTTGTACTCGATTTGGTTGGTGATAGAACTTATTTCAAGTCTGCCTGGCTAGCTACCACCATCTTACCTAAATCTGACAGACACCATAACAATAATATAAATATTGTTGTATTCTTACGGTTAGGCTGCGTTCAAACGATAACACACGGCCCGACCTCAACCCGAACTCAACTCAAACTCACCACAACCGCAGCCTACCTTGAAATACATCGCCTACAATTTTGAGTCTTATGACACATTAATAAGCTCTTGTGTAATGTTCAGGTGAGTTTGAGGTGAGTTCGGGTTGAGTTTGAGTTGAGGTCGGGTTGAGGGCGAGGCGTGTGCAGTTGCATCGACAAAATATAACGGAGCTTATTAATGTGTTATAAAACTCAAAATTGTAAGAACTGTATTTCAAGGAGTGGGCTCCGGTTGAGTTGAGTTTGAGTTGAGTTCGGGTTGAGGGCGAGTCGTGCGTTATCGTTGAAAGCAGCCTTAGAGGTAAAGACTTGGACCAAACGTCCAAGAGGTAAGATAGCCAGTTCATCAGTGGTGAGGATTCCGGGTGAATTGCGTTTACACTTTCAGCATAATCGGTCCTAAAACAATGAGGATATATATACTTTCATGTAACTAATAAGTATGTACTTAAATATTCATAAATGTGACATTCATAAAGCATTAGTTACACGCAGTATCAATTATGAAACTTAACTACAAAAATATTGAAAATACACAAGCGACAAACCACATTTTCAGAGCGTAATATATTAGCAAGCCATTTAACCAAACATAATTAATTATTTACAAAGACAGTTAAACGATAAAACCTAATAATGTCAGTTGTAAATTACCCCGTTTAAGCGTTAAATTGCAATTGGCTTCAGAGAACTCAACAAAGGCACAGATACATCTATAGTAATAAAACATGTCCGTCTGTTTGGTCAGTTGGTATCCAAGAAATCGATTACTAGAGGTACTTACAATAGTCGATTGTCTGAACTTGGCAGATATAATTCTGAACAAAACACTATTAACTATTAATTTACCTGCAAATGTTTAAATTGTAGTAGACATGAATTGGCATAATAGAAACATCTATATAAGCAATAAATATTGAATAGAATTGAAAGTTGTTATTATAACTTAACTAAAAAAATAAGTGCAATTATGACGCTATCATCAATGTTCATAATATGTGTGTATGTTATAAAGTCAAAATTCATGATGCTGAAGATATAAACCCACTAAAAACATTTTCATGTATAATTTTGCCAAGACTCCCATATGGCTCGCACTGTCAAAAAGTTATCATACCTCATG
The DNA here is from genome assembly GCA_943789525.1 of Agriphila geniculea. Taxonomy (NCBI): domain Eukaryota; kingdom Metazoa; phylum Arthropoda; class Insecta; order Lepidoptera; family Crambidae; genus Agriphila; species Agriphila geniculea. Next base: position 3,273,370 of record OX038884.1, on the reverse strand, counting down.
GTAGAGCCAAACTTCTAACTCTACGCGCTCTAACTCTGCGCGCCCTAACTCTACAAGCCCTAACTTCAAAAACTCTACACCTTACTCAAAATATGTGGCGTGGCCGTTTCGTTACTACAAGAACTATTGTTTATCAGAAAGGTTTTCATGTAGCGAAATGGGAGAATTTGTTTATCTGGTATACTCCAAACCCAAGATATGAGGGTTCAAAAAAACGATGAAGCGTTTCGAGACAAGGTAGGGCCCTTGAGCTTCGCTTGGACGTCTTGGCACTGCCGTGCCCCCAGATTAAACATAGCAACTCCTCCGGTTTTAAGTTAGATAGGTCTTACTTCAAAAGCCATTCATATTCCAGACGATAAAGAAAAATTATCTTGATATTATTCGTTTTCGAATCGCAACATTAGCTCTAGCGAACTCTACCTTATAAAGAGCATCGGTCCAAATGATTACTGCGAGTAATCGACAATTTTAATTCGATTGAAAAGGCGATTTGTTCCGGCCCAGCCGGCCACCTCCCCGGGGGCAGTTCATGGCCCTGTCTTTATTGCTCCTGTATCCAATATTAGTATTATACCCTTGCATACTTCTAAGTTGCCAAAAAAGAGAGCAGAAGCAAATTTCCATCGACATTCTATGCAATCCTTTTTCTTAGTAGGTACTATGGGCAACAGCGTCGCTTAACCAGTTTGCAACAAAATTCGTGTGCGCGCGTATCGCCCGTACACGAACTAAACGTATGGTTGTGACAGCGCGGCGTGCAAGCGATTTTGACCTCAGCAGTGGTTAAGCGACGCTGTTGCCCATGGTACTTACATAATTGACCAAGAGCGCGAACCAAGGCAAGCGTCTCTGTTCAGCTTGGGCAAAATGTTTTCGAATAGTCCGTTTGTTCTCCTCTGCAAGTCGCATTTCCCAAGCGATTCTCGTGAAAGTGAACAGGTCGATAACTGCATAGATTTTTTTCGTCAACTCAGTTTTTTCGAAATTATTCGATTCAGGAAATAATTGGAAAAATATGTTTAACGGTTATTAACAATGCTTACGCTCCCAGAAACTGTTAATGTTTTATTTAATAATAAAATTATAAAAGCATAGCGACAAATTATAACATCACATCCCATTGCGTGCAGCGCTGGTAGCCAATCGATTGGTCACGGCTGCCAGCGCCGACACGACACACGGCCCGACCCGCCGACACGCCGTCACGCTGACTGTGCTATAATTTGTCGTCAAATTAATTACCTAATGTTTTAATCGGTTTTAAATCGGTCGCGCCGGTAGACACGGCACGTGTAGTTGTTGCATGTGAATCAAGATATAATTGTCAAGGGCAGTTTTTTTTTAGATCTTCCTTTGTCTTTACTCGAGTAACAATATTAAAAAGTGAACCTTTATCTTCCCTTCTATCTACCTTTATCTTTTTCGTCTTTACTTTTAAAGGGGCTTTTGTATTCAGATTTCAGATACATGTCAGCCCTATATCTGGGAAGATACGCCTGTGACATCTGACGCCTTAAAAACTCTGTGACGTTTTGAATCAACTTTTGTATTTGGTAATACAGAATCCCTTCTGTATTACCAAACACAAAAGTTGATTCAAAAGACCAAAGTAAAAAATGCAATTTCGGTTTTGTTTCAATTGTTTTTTACCTACTTATTTAAAACTGTCACAGAGTTTTTAAGCCAATAGGATTTAGCTTTAGAACAAAGGGAAACTTATATATACTAAGTTTTGCGATTATCGTTTTTAGGGTTCCGTAGCCTAAATGGCAAAAAACGGAACCCTTATAGATTCGTCATGTCTGTCTGTCTGTCTGTCTGTCCGTCTGTCTGTCTGTCTGTCTGTCTGTCTGTCTGTCTGTCCGTATGTCACAGCCACTTTATTCCGAAAGTATTAAGACTACACAGTTGAAACTTGGTACGTAGATGTATTCTGTTAACCGCTTAACGAATTTAATACAAAAATAAGAAAAATAAAAGATTAAGGGGGGGCTCCCCATACATGGAACGGAAACTGAAAAAAATTTTTTTCTTCAAACCAACACGTGTTGGGTATCTATAGATAGGTCTTTAAGAATGACATTGAGGTTTCTAAGACAACTTTTTCTCAAAGTCAACCGTTTGAAAGATAGACACTGCCAAAGTGGTAAAATGTGTGTCCCCCCCTTTAACTTTTGAAATAAGAGAGTGAAAAATCTAAAAAAAATATATGCTGTAGATCTTAATAAAAACTTTCAACCAAAATTGATTTGAACGAGATATAGTAATTAGTTTTTGAGATATAGCACATTTTCCATAACCGCCAATATAACTTTGTCATTCATACCAACACTGTGAAAAACAAAGTTATTTTTGCAGACGAAGAATGATAGGTGATATTAAATATGGTATAGTATAAGGTAACTACGGAACCCTACGGCGCGTGGCCCGACACGCACTTGGCCGGTTTTTTTTGAAGAAAATCAAGAAAGGATTTTTTTTAAGATTTCAAGGGAGAAAAACTTAAATTAATTTTATGTTTTTCTAGTATATTAAATAGTTAGTATTATAATTTAAGGAGTTAAAGATTAAGCTAAAAGAGTATTTCCCAAAAAAGTTACCTTGGTATTATCTCTAAATGAAGCATGTAATCCGTTAACTTCGCCAGTTTGTGCGACTCAATAGCCCGGTAGTTCTGTAAGAGTATTTTATTCGGAACTGTATGTATCGCTAACACCAACTCTCTCTAATGCAACGGCTGCAAGAAGGTACTTATGTACTTCTTCGTAGAAAATAAATTAAATTCCTTGGTCAAACTCTTTTACTCAATTTCCGAATGAAAGAATTGACTTGATTTTGAACCTAATTCCCGAGCCAATAAAACTACGAAACGGAATAAACCGTCTGATTACGATGATCAGAGTTTTCGGAATTACGTAACAGAAGTAAATCCTTATTAACGGATCGAAGCCAGCGAACTAAAATCTATGGAAAAAGCATTGCGCTCAAAAAATGGCACCACAAGAAAAGTACTACTAAGTGGATGGAGCTAAAAATGCTGGCATTTAATTATGCAGCACAAAGCGTCTGAGCACTGATTGCTTATTAGCGACCATAATTTGTAAACTCATAGATATTTTCTATACTTAAACGAAAAAATATTATACGTCACTTCTGCATATTTTTACTGACTTCTTTGCGTCTTTTACACCACTTGACTATACAGGACGACATTTCTAATAAACTTTCTTTTTCTCTTTTTTCTCTACAATACAAACTGCAATGATTGTAAGGAACTGACTAAAGCTAAGCTAAACTAAGGCTCAGTTTTAGTCACCCATGGGTGCGTGGCTGGCCCGACTAAAACTGAGCGAGTTGTACTTTTTCGGCCCCGTGGCATCTTTGCTATATATTATAATATATTTTTAAGCAATATTTGCTAGCAATAACACTTCCATAGATTTTAGTTCGCTGATCGAAGCAATCTATTTGACTTTGTTCAACATTTATTTACCGCTATTAACGTGCATCTAAGTCGCAAATCGTAATAACCAACAAACAAGTCCATTGTCTTTTAGCCCTGATTGGATTAAATGCGCCATTGCATCGCCATAGCACAGAGCACGTAATCCAGTTAGGAGTAGTTTATGGCATTATGGCAGTCGGTGGGCGGTCCGGAGATTTGTGCCCGGACCGCGGTTCTTTATGGCCCACTCGCTGCATAACGATACATGCTAACATTGATACATTAGTGTCTTAAAAGGCAACTAAAGAGATAAACAAAGTCTAAAATGAGATCCATAATGTCCCAACTAGAGTTGCAGAAAGATAATGCCCCAACTACAGTCGCAGAAAGAATTTCCGATTAAAAGACAGGTTTGAAAATTATCAATATATAACTATTTACGAATACTTAACAAAATTTTTTAAACATTTTGAAAAATTGTGATGCCTTAACAAGAACAGGCCGTAATGCACAGAAATTGTATGAACCGGTCCGAAGGCTAAAATTGCATACTAATAATTCGTACTGTATTATTCGAGTATACAACAAACTGCCTGACAATTTTAAAACAGCCACTTTGCACAAATTTAAGACATTGGTTCACAATTTATTACTGGAAAAATGTTACTATACTATTGACTCATTTCTGTGTGACAAATTTTTGTTTAATTATGTTCGTTTTGTTTTTTATATTAATTATTTAATTTTCTCATTGACTTGTTATGAATTTGTAATTTTTTGACATTTTTGCCTTATTTAATGTATTTATTTCAATAGCTATGATGATCACTTTAAATATTTATCAATTATTATTTTTTTAACCTTATTTATTTTTTTTGACTGTTATTTTAATTCTGACATAGCTTTTGTAATGCCACTTACGATTATTTTTCAAATATTTGCACGCCATTTGCATATGGTAGACATGTAACGGTACAATTTAATTTTAAGACCATTGTTTTACCACATGTTTATGCAAATAAACAATTTGATTTGATTTGATTGATTTTGAACATTTTTAAACAGCCTTGAAAAAAAACAAATGAAACCCAATCGCAAAGACATATGGTCTTTGCGATTGGGTTTCATTTGTTTTTTTTTTAATTTCATAACTATTAAATAAATTTGAAAAATTAACAAAACCGTATCAAAATCGATCCATTAGTTTAGGAGCTACGTAGCCTCAGACAGACAGACATATAGATAGACAGACAGACACACACCTTCCTTTGCCGTGGTACCATTAAACAGTACCATTGATGGTACCACACACACGTCAAACTTATAACACCCCTCTTTTTGAGTCGGGGGCTAAAAATAAAATGTTATTCCCTTCTTTCTATTAAATAAATTATCTAGGTAAATGACTTTTTATGTTTACCTACTTATTCGTAACTTAGTTACGTTATTACGGTTTCGTAGACTTTTATTCTTAGAATAATAACACCTAGAACGATAGTTCTCTACAAAGCGCACTGTCAAAAGTGAGGCAACTAAAACAGCCAAAATGGCTCCGTTTTCAGATTTTTATTCTACATTATTACCTAATCATACCGATAAAGTAAAAAACAGTTTCAATTTTCTTACATTTATAAGACTAGTTACTATATTATTGGGTTTCAGTTACGATTAGTTAACGTATGAAGGATATAAATTTGAAAACTAAGTCATTCTGGGTTGGTATTAGTTGCCTCACTTTGCATACGAGGACACGGCTTCTAGGTGTTATTATTATTCTAAGCTTTTATTTGCTTATTTAGTTTTGTCATTATCCGTCTTTAACGCGCCACTTAAATAGTTTTTCAACCCTTTAACACCTTGGCCCAAGATGTTGATCGTGGGCAAACAGTTTGAAGAGGGAAAACCATCGAAAGTCCCACAGAGTAGTGTACACTTTGTCACTATTAACTTCTCACCTGGGTTGATTTACCATTTATAATAGGTACTAGCGGATTTTTTAAATAAAATAGTCTAACACAAACTAACTGCTAGTTAAAAAGGGGTAGTATTTAATCGGGTAACAATAAATTACCATTTTGGGTATCAAAAATACTACTGAAATACTAAGTGGACGATGGACTGAGGGCGCGACTACAAATGTTGAAAATGGGTGACTTTAAAATACAAATTGAGTAACCAGTTATTCAGAACGAGCGACCAAATTACTATTTGGGCGACAACCTTAAGGCACACAAAACATTGAAAATTTGGTATATAGGTATTATTGTATTTAAAAAAGGTGACCATTATCCTAATTGAGATGACAAATATAACATGTTGGGCAGCTTAAATCAGTTATATAGTTACTTACTTGGTATAGTAGTTGCCCACTCAGTATTTGTGTTACTCATTTAGAATTTTCACTGCCAACTTAAATTATTTATCTCCCACATGTAGCTGCCCGTTTTAAGTACTTTTGTAATCCACAGTTTGTCACCCGTTTAGTTATTTTGTCGCCCTAAAATAAACCGCTGCCAGGTTTAGTACCTATTTAAATATCCCATTTACAGTCGCTTTTAATTATTTCCAGTCACCCAATTAATTAATTAATTCCCGTTAAAAAGTTTTTAAAATTATTTTTCTATTCAAGAAGTCAATCAGTGTGTGACAATATAATTTCTATGTTTAGTGGTTTTATAAGATATCGCTATCTAGTGAGTCCTTACTTAGCGTTAATAATGCTATAATTACAAAATATTCACCCCTTTTTTTTAAATTAGCAAAGCACTTGTTTAAGTTATGTACTTCGAAGATGTTAGTATATTATTGAAACAACTCCAATGTCTCACTCGTCAAATCTTTTCTGATTGTAAAGAAAAGGATACTAACACTTTAATAGTGTGCAGAACCTTCAGAGAAAATCTCAAGCGTTATCCAACTCTGAGTTGGCTCTCACGGACAATATGTGTGCTTGAAAAATTCACAGAGCTGGGTCCTCGAGACCCCAATTTGCTGATCGCCTCAAAAGTCCTGCAGGGTTGTTTATTCCTGTCGGGCCACAAAACTATTCGATGGACCCCCTAACCCCCCACTCGTTATCCTATTTTCCCATCTTTCGCTCGGAACTTTCTCGGCGACAGCTTTGTAAACTGAAGTTCTCAAGCATCTTGAGATTGAGGGGTTGAGGAGCTTCGTGGCAATTTATAAGCAAATTGCATCTCTTTTACAGAACAATCTTAAGGGTTATGTAATGATTTGCTTGTTACGGCACTTTTTTATTTTATTTATAAGGACCGCCAACAAAACATACACTATGACAATTTTAAAAGTACAAGTAAATCTTAAAATTAAGTGCTGTCTTAATTAAAGGCAGTCACGACATGTGCTATCATAAACATTTTTAAAATCTTTAGAAAAAGTTGTAATCACTTCTTAAAAAGAAAAATAGACAATGAAACAATTTAAACAACAATCAGGTACGGATGATCGAAAATTACACAATTCAGATTTTAATATAAACATAATTATACTTACTAAGAAAAAAAAAGATACGAAAGAATTACAATTAATTAATAATATTAATGATTTGTATTTTTTTTTATTGAAAAGTATAGTTTCTTTAAGCTACTTGCCATATTATGTAGGTATTCGCTTCCATCATCTTTTATGAACAAAAACTCAAAGCAACCAATGCAAAATGATCACGCTTTGAATAAAAAAGCAATAAAAAAAGTTTCTTATTAGGTATGTTCAGGAAAAACTAAATTAACAATTTTGAATTTTAATTGATTGATTGATTGAAACTCTGTAAATTATTACAAAACATCACGTTTTAGCGGTGGGTTTTTTACTTTATTGTATAGTTATTGAATTGATAATGAAAAATACCTACTGTTACGATCGAAGAGATTTGTAGGACTTATACAATGGACAACACGACCAAAAAAATAACATGCCCTGTTTATTTGCTTTTCGAAGTGATAATGAAAAAAGACATGACCCATATATTTTAGTTTTTATTTATTTTCTTTTTTGCTAAAATAAAAATGTTTTAAAAGTTTAAAAACTTTTCCGGAAGTGACGTAGCTCTGAGGATTTTTGTAGTGATTCATTCAGAAAATACGCGGGAAACGCATTTGCATTGTTTGACTGTGACAACTGTCAAACAATGCGACTTGACTAAAAAACATATTAAATGCATGAATCGTAATTATTTCCCGTTTTATTACAATATGTTTCACACGAATAATTTTTTAACCCCTCGTAAGAAAATATGAGTCATTGTTTATTTACTATCATCCTTAATCCATGGTTGATTTCTTTACCATTTTAAAGTTGTCCACTTGGCCGTCGGAGCACAATGGTGGCCAACCTGCTCGAGCCTAAGCAAACATCGAACCCGCGACCTCCGGCCAATTACACACCAACTGTTTGCTCAGCTTGTGCGATGTCACACTTATTGTGCGAGGCGGTTATTAATTTCATGCTTGTAGAAAATAATAAGAGAACCAATTTGAATAAAGTATTGGATTTATAATAGGCATTTATTATTGAAAATTCATTTTTGTTAGATAAAAATATACACAACAAGCTAATTATAATATGCAGTAAAATTCATAGCTTAAAAGAAAATATACAGATTTTTACAAGCTTTTAAAAATTGTACTCGAAACTCTTCTTTAGGATTTACGTAGCTACCTACGTATAGTTTGCCACTGCTACGAAATGCTAATGAAATGCTGGTAAACTATTTTTTATGAATAATTTCGTTGAATACAACTTTTTCTATAACACATAGTACTAACATACGTCAGTTTTTTTTCTTCTAACTTTAAGAGTAGGTACTTACTTCGACTAATGTGACTCCACTTGACTCTAAATAAAAATATAACTAAACAGTACCGGTTTTTTAATTGATACAAAAATCATTGATTTATTATACCTCTATCAAAAGAAATTCACTCTTAAAAAGAATACATTTGGAAAACAAAACGAGCTCTTCACTCGTCAACATGATGGCGATGCTACAATAAGTCGGACAAACATTCAGCTAACACAAAGCCCCTTATTATCTCCTTATTATTATTATAATATTGCTGCAGCGCACAATGGCCGCGCCACTATTTGTCCTACAACTCTAATGAGCGTGTGGCCTCTTCACACTTCGAAAAGACGGATATGCCCGTCTTGAAATTGACAAGGGAAATTGGATTCTGGTACTTTGTGTTAAGTGTTTTTGGGATGAGTTGGGAGAGTGGATAAATGTTTATGAATGATTAGAGGAATGTCTGTGGTTCGGAGAAGGCGTGTGTGGCCGTCGAGTGCTATTTTATTAGGCCGTGATCGTCTGATTGTGGAGGCCTGGAGGGACTCGGGCTGAGTAACTGGCCATACAGGTTGGCGCTTGGTTTATTTATTTTTGCTTCGTAATGGACGACAATTTCTTGGTCATATCAATATCAAATCTTATAATGGTCTATGGTAAAAATTGCTGCACTGCAATAAATAGAGTTATGACATGACATCAGCCACTTTTAATGTCCCCACTGCTTCCCCACGGCCTTCCCTATGGATGGAAAAGGAGGATGGGCCATTAGGCCACCAAGCAGGCCCAATGCGGCTTGGTGGGTGTGAAGGACTGTAAATACAGCCGGAACCAACGGCTTAATGTGCCCTCCGAAGCAAGGAGGAACTCGAGAGAATTATATTTTGGTCACCCATCCCATGACCGACCCTTGCGAAAATTGCTTAATAGCAGGGGCCAGGCGCTAAACCACTGCGCGTTCTTTGAAAGTTATAGTAAAACTAATAATTATTTATTTCTTAGCGGAGACTTAAGTCTCCGCGAGATCCTTTCTCTCTCTGAGGTATCTGAGTTTTCAGACTTCTCTGAAGCCTTTGAAGTCCTCCACAACTCATGATCTAGAAATTTCTCAACAGCTCGCATTCTTTTCTTGCCATACGCTTTCCGCGTAGACTTTGTTGGTGTAAAACATGGATAAATTAAACAGGTTCTAGACGTTATATTTATTATTATGTCCGATGATAATATATACACATCAACTTTGTCTAGGGATACCGGAGTTATTTTCATACAAACGAGGTAACTTTGAAGCCTTGGTTTTTTGCCAGGGATGTACCGTGCTGTGATCTGATGTTGGCCATCCAGGGAGTGAATGAAGGAGATTCAGCTCGTTATACACACCTAATTGATCTGATCAGCATTCTAAAAGATTAATGGGTCAGAGTTCCCAGTTTGAGGATATCCATACATTTTTATGCTATTTTCACGGTTTTTTTAAACATGTCCTTTACGTTTTAAGAATGCTGGTCAGATCAGTTGGGTGTGTACAGCGATCTGAATCTCCTCCATTCACTCCCTGGATAGCCGTCATCAGATCACAGCACAGTACATCCCTGACAGGAAACCAAGGCTTCAAAGTTACCTCGTTTGTATGAAAATAACACCTGTATCCCTAGACAAAGTTGATGTGTGTAGTTTTCCTTTTTCGTGGCTGTTATTGTTGGTTGACCAACTGTTTATTCCACAGCTATATGTTAAAGATAATATTAACTTAATTCTAAAGAATTTGTGGAATTATAGTTAACTTTGTCAAAGTTTTTACCGTGGCTGTTTTGAAATTAACTATACATTAACATTAAACAACAAACAATAATTTTGAACAGAATACTGACGTAGCGCAAAATTGTTGCGTCTGGTCAGTTTTGACAGTTGGCGTTGCTAAAACAACAAAGATGGCGGCGGAACAAAACAAACTGTTGCGTTGCGAAAGCAAAACGGGGGAAACCCGTAATAATGACGTTACGCCGTATGCGCACATTGTCTGACACAGTCACATGTGTTACAATACAACGTTTATCATTATTATAAAGCTTTCTTTACGCGTTGATTGTTATATCTAAGTGGTTTCTTTTGAAAGGCTGTGTTCCAGTTGAGAGTACAAATGTGAAAAGGTAATACCTGTTGTGTACTTGCCTCACCTAACAAGTTCACATAGGTTGAACTAGAAGGCATCTATTCACTCGCGACTTCAAGTCCCAAGAATTGAACCTATCAAGAAACAGAAATACTTTGCCAATGTTTGCTGACAAAAAGCTGAGTTAGAACCTTCACGCTGCTGCTTGAAGTTATCACGACAGCCAGTTCACTGCAAGTAGGCCGGTTGCCATAACCTCCACCTTCGGTAGGCGAGTAGGTAAACCGTTTTTATCGGAAACTATCAGGGTTATTTGTAAAACACCCACAACCTTGCAGGAGTAGATTACTAACATCATAAACAACATTTGTTCTACGACTTTGCCAAAAACAGACAAAAAAAACCGACTTTTCATACGAAACTCGATCAGCTGTTCAGACAATTTGTATGGAAAGTCGATTTTCTAATCCACAGAGGTGTTAAATGTAGAGTCAGGGACCGTACCGGCTAACGCATCGATTATCGAAAAGTCTGCTGGGTTTCAAATTGAAACAGATAAATCTAGCCCCAATTGGGCCAAAATAGCGAACCCAATTCATGATATCACACGACCATCGATATCCTCCAAATTACGTCAACAGAAAGTACAAAACGAAATTCCTTACTTTGATTTTTCTGTTTTAAGTTGAAACTCGGCAGACTTTTCGATAATCGATTCGTTAGCCGGTACGGCCCCTGTTCTGAAAAAGAACCGACTTGGGATTTATGCTTGATTACCGTTTTTGAAATGTTGGCAGCCTGTGGCCCTACCATGAGTTGATGCAAACTGTTTACGTTACAGTAAACTGTCGGATATACTGCTCACAGTCAATACGAGTGAAAGAGAGAAAACGATAGTTTACTGTAACGTAAACAGTTTGCAACAACTCATGGTAGGGCCATTTAGTGCGACTGTATTAACAAGATAAATATTGATTCAAGATAGTCGCACTATAATTACGTATAATAGTGCAGTCTACATGACAAAAACGGTGATCAAGCACAAATTCCAAGTCGGTTCTTTTTCCGAACAGACTTTACCTAAGTCATTATTCGACTTTTACGTGCTATTCTACTCTTTCTACCTACTGAACGCCACAGGGCGAGGAACCTTAGGTACTGGTGTTATTAGTATATTTAATTAACCCTAACTTATTTTACGTTATCGATATCCCCGGAAGTGTGCAGCAGTGACTCCCAAATTGTTCTTCTGCGTGTACGTCAGACAGTTTCTCGAAACAGGATGCAGTTCTGGTACAGTTTGCACACATGTTCCTATAATGAGCCTATTGCCACAGGTGCGCCGCGCATTCCTGTGTTGACAACGTATTGTTAGTTGGAAACGATGCTGGAGTTGGTTGGATTTAGGTGAAATTAAAAAAAACAGTTATAAGTGATGGTTAAACACAATTTCATCCAGGTAACGAAAGTTATTAAACGATTCAAGATACAATTTTTGTGTTATTGAACGTAAACGAGATCATTTTCAGCATTATTCAACGACTAACGACTTCGTCTGCGTGGTCAGTTATTTCTCTATCCCTCGGGAACAGTACTTTTTTCGGGGTGAAAGAAACCCTATGTCTTTCTCTGTACGCCTGACAACGTGTATGCAAAATTTCATGATGATCGGTTGAGTAGTTAAGACTTGATTGCGTAACAAACAATCAAACAAACGGACTTTCGCATTTATAATATCAATAAGGATGGAGTTCAAAATGTTAAGCAAAGAAAAGTAATCGCTAAGAATTTGAAATAAAAATGTTTCTCCACAAATTCAGCTATTCTTGTTTAATTTTAATACTTCAGGAAAAACCTTAAGCTTCACCTTAATTGCTTGATTGATTCTACAGTCTCACATAGACAAGTTGATGGCGTGGCAAGTTTTGTCCACGGCTCTGTTTGCCGAATAACGTCGGCGTCGGTTTACTGAATAACGTCGGTTTGCTTATCGTTAAGCGCGAAGGCTTTTTTGTTCGCGCTAAATATGTTATGTAATCTGACATGCCAGTTATCAAATATTATTGGTTAGTCACACGGAAGTTCAGTAGGTAGTAATGATTCTTTACTTTGACATTATTTATTCTATGCTTTGACTCTAACATCGCACTCTAACTGTTATTGACGTTTATAACCTTTATATCACTCACATATTTTAATTTCCTTAGCAAATCAGCAAATTTAATTTTTACTCCTTAAATCGTTAAAAAGACTATTATTTTGGTTTCAATTAAGTTTTTGATAGCTCATTGCAAACGTTTCATTTCTTTAGCAAATCACCAAATTGTATTTTACCTCGTTAAAACGTTAAAAAGATTATTATTTTTGGTTTCAACAGAGTTTTCGAATAGTCAACATAAATTAAAAAAAAATACTGCGCTACTTCAGCAACGAAAGTCGCTTAGCACTTTAGTACTTTGTCATAGCTAAATACTTTCTTGATAGATGTCTTACAGTTTGGAGCATTTACCTCCTATTTTTCAAACGGCTGAACGGATTTCCATGATTAATATATCGTTAAATTTGTCTCGTCAGCCCAAGTGTTCTTAAGAGCATTACTGCGCTACGAGTAGCTACACTAGCGCCGCCAATGAAAAAAAAAACGTAGTGCTTAAATAAAGGCGAAATTGTGAATTTCGTTCTTCTAGTGTACTCCGAATAAAATGTGTGGTACTTTTTATCGCTTTAAATATGTTTTCTAGTCTGTCGTTTAGTTTAATGGACGTTTAATGCTAAAAGTGGCCACTTTTAGCAATAAACTAAACGACAACTAAACGACAGGTTATAAAATATTGTTTAAACGATAAAAAGTATAACAAAGCTTCTTCGGAGTACACTAGAAGAACACAATTCACAATTTCGCCTTTATTTAAGCACTACGATTTTTTTTCAATTGGCGGCGCTAGTGTACCTACTCGTAGCACAGTAATGCTCTTAAGAAAGTGGTGTTATAAAAAAACCAACATGGCGGTTGTACGGTGCTATTATACGTAGTGGAAAAAATTTTTTTTTTTTAGAATACTGCAATATGGGTATCAAATTAAAGGGCTTATTATAAGGTTTTCAAAAAGGTATATCATATAAATAATAACTAAAAAGAAATAAATATTAAATTTAAAAAAATTAAAAACCCGCCTGCATAAAAAGACAAGTCAACTGAAAAGATGGAAACAAGATTAAATATTAAAGCCAACATTATAACATGCAGTCGGAGGCATATAGTCTCAAATCATTCATAATGTCACTTTCTTTATGCATGCCTCCGACTGCATGTTATAATGTTGGCTTTAATATTTAATCTTGTTTCCATCTTTTCAGTTGACTTGTCTTTTTATGCAGGCGGGTTTTTAAGTTATTTACTCCTTCATTGTATGATAAGTTGTTAATTAACAACTTATCATACAATGAAATAATGTTACAAAGTATTACAAAATATCGAATCGATATCATCACTCGCAGCAGCGGCTTAACGTCACAAAAATTGCGGAACACACGCAACCAATCCGCATTAAACGCGGAAATCCGCATTACAAAATACCGCAATATGCATTAAGCCATCTGAATCGATAGGTATCGATATTGTAAATCGGGCAAACACTCATAATCGGATGTCTGGTCGGTGCATTGGTGCAATCAGTGTCTGCTGCGAATCCAATTATCTACTGAAATCTACAAATTTGATTGGAATAGGCTAGACTCATCCAGATGAAAATCCAGAAACAAAGGAAACGGAGACTTCCTTGATGGATTGTTTGAGTCGAAGTGTTGCGACGACATTTCCGGAAAAATTTACCGGTAATCAGTTGCATTCTACTTTTTTATCTTTTGTTTTATGGATTCTGTATTCTACATATATTAAGAGGTCATAACAAATTTGGTAACGATCGCGTAAGTGGCTGACTCTGGGTTCACAGGATGGAGAGGCACTCTCTAATGCTAAATATGTCAGTCTGTTTGCGTGAAGTGGTTGCGTTCTTTTTATATGCATTCTATTCGCTCCTCGCTGATTGGCGTCGTCGATTTTTATTAAAAACAAGTGCCATTTTTACACGTTAGTACTATTCATACATACATTCTGTGATTCTACTATAATTTAATTAACTAATTTTCTCACTGAAAATCCGAAGCATAAATACTTAGGTATAATATTTCATTTCGTTCAGTTTTTTCATTAGTTTTAAATCAGCTATTTAATTTTAATTTCGAGAAATCAAACAAAATATATGGATTTAAGTATTCTTACAATCTACTTACACTTTGTATATGTAGCAAACGATCAAAGCGAGTTTGAGTTCGAGATTGACAACATTGCTTATTATTCTAAAGAAAAAAGTAAGCGAAAATAATTTTCCCCCTAAAATGTTTATAGTTGGCAACATAATCAGGGGGAGTAATTAAAAAACATATTAAGGCAGTGGGGAGCCCTTTGAGAGGGCTAAGCCGATTGGCGGAATGTGGCCGAAGAGGTTTTAAAGCAGATTATAGAAATGCCAAGTGGCCGGCCAGCCCGCTAAAGATATCGACGCAGCATGTGTATGGAATGGGATGGACACATTTCAATATTATTAAGCGGATTTGGGGGTAAACGAGTCTTAGGTTTATGCTCTGTAGTAGGTTTTTGAAAGAAATTGCCTCTTCTGCGCATTTGATTAAGAGTGTATTAAATTCTATGTTATACCTACTTACATACCTAAACGAATGGTTTTCATTTAGAAAAACTATAAGAAAGAAAGTGCAATCGACATGAAAAGTGTTTGCTTGGAAGACAAAATAAGAAAAGAAGCTTTTTAATACGATTACGGTTTCCAGATATACAAGGTTATTTGTAGTTAATACACCTCTCGTGGGGTTGATCAGACCATCAAACTGAACAACTTTAATTATGGAACCAACCTCGAAATCACGAAAAAAAATCTGCTGTTCCATACAAAAGTAAAATCCTACTCCATCGAAATGTATGAAACAGCAGGTTTTTTTTTCGCGATTTCAAGGTTGGTCCGATAATGAATGTTGTTCAGTTTGATGGTCTGATCAACCCCACGAGAGGTTTTGTATTAACTAAAAATAACCTTGTATAAAATATCAGAATTTTCAATGTGGAAGATGAGTTCCATATTCTTTTAACATTAAATTTAAAAAATAATCCTAAAATCACTATTATTATTAGGGTAAGCCAGCAAATTGCCCAATTAATAGCACACGTTTCACAAAAACCTAGTTTGTTTTTTACAAAACAAAAACTGAACTATATCAAACAGATCACAGTTAATATGGACGTGGTCTCGTTAAGGCCCGATTAGACGTTGTCGGCCAAATTGCCGGTGAGCCGTCCGGCGATTACCGCGTCCGGCCGGACGGCTGACTCATCGCCGCTAGTTGGGCATCTGCCGCACGGCTGCCAGTTCGACGCTCGATCGAAAATTACAGGCAATTTTAAATTTCGGTCTAATTTTCAGTCACATAAAATGAATTGTTATGTACTTTTTTTAGTTTTATCGATCAGCAACTGAACTGATGGGGTCAAAGGTTTTTGGACTTTGTCTTATGGGATTGAATCTAAATGCTATTGGGTTTTATCACATAATGTAGAGAACATTTTAATTAAGTAGGCATATGTCTAAAATACTGGCTTACTCGTACATGTCACTAAAGTACTTATCAGTAAACTGCATATTTTGCATTCAGAACATAAAAATAAATGCGAAATCAAACTAATCACTAAAGAGAAGACCCGATATTTTATTTTTTATATTTTATTAGTATTTGCAATATTGAGCCTAAACTGAGGATACATTATTAGAAGGTACTTAACGTTATAATAAAATTATCGTGCTAATAAACATTTGAGTTCCATGAAAATAGGTCCATTAGCGCATTGATTTTTATGAGCCTTAGTATGACCGCATTAGCAACAATAACTCAATCTAATAAGAAAGTAGAAAGATTCTTCATCCCTTCCTTGTTCAATCTTATTGATTTGAACATTGTCGTGATTCATCGCGGTTAATAACTTGATTGTTTATGTCTCCTTAGCCCTAATCTCGCCCTCAACCCCGATTATTCTCTCCGTAAAAGTATCAGCGGCGTTAAGTTCATCTCATTACAGGAGTTACGTCCGATTGTGGGCGTGCGCCCTCGGACGAGTTATTGCATTACCGCGATACAGGATTACCGGCCCGTAGGGTCGCCAACCGGTGTCACTTGACACGGATATTTAATCTATGCTTTTATTCCTGAGAATGCTTACGAGATTTTTTAATGCATTATTTTTGCGCGCTCGCTAGCCTATTAGGCATGATTTTTTTTTTATTTTATGTTACATAAATTACCTCTCAAAAAAAAGAAACATTGGAAAAGAATTATTTCGATAGCATGAAAACTGCCCGAAATATCACAGTTTGAAATGCACACAAATTGATCTCGCCCAAAAACGCTCCAGACCAACGGCTACCTAGTTATGACGTCACGCCTAGGTAGTAAGGTAGTTTGTATGCAAAGCGTAGGAAATTTGCTCGGCAGCTTTATTAAAAATTGTGTTTATCAAAATGGTTTCTTAGACAAAGCTTATGCAAATTTTATTCTTTTTAAATGGACTTGTCCACCCAACTTTAAAGGGTCGGTCTTAAAACAAATAATACGCAATATATAAAACCAAAAGGTATACAAGCTAATCTAAATGTTTAATATGTTTACGATAATTATTGTATTTCGTTATTTTATTCATTAATCGCCATCACTGTTGTTTAAACATATCGGCTCCATATGGTTTTGTATTATTAACAAAATTGCCAATATATGAATCATTATAAAATAGGCTGATGTTAATAAAAAAAAATATTGAACCTGGGTTTAATATTATTTTTTAGTTCTTTATTATTTATTATGACTTTTTAGTTCCATTTTTCACTTGAAAAAGAAGTAAACCGTTCTATACTCTACCACGGTGTGGTGACAATAATGGAGTAATAAGATTATTTTATTTTTTATTAAAATGGCCTAATAAATTACTAAATTGTTAGGATATACAAAATAGATGCAATAAATAAATCTTAAAATAGTTCAAATCAACAGATAGCAACTATTACATTTTAAAATGTTGTTCTTTACAAATAAATCGTACGAAACGAAAAATATTATTTTATATGAACTTCCTCATTATGTTAATTTGTTTTTTTATTGGTGGTATGGTAGCCCTACTGGCGGGCCGGGAGGGTAGGCACTCGGTGCAAAATCGTCCCGGTATCGATTCTGTAGGGAGTATCGTTCTATTGGGACAAGTATGGGACAATACCTGCAGTCAGGCCGCACATCTTTTAGGGGACCTGAAGACGATGAAAAATTTATGTTTCAATTCAATTTTATGTTTTGCTGGGGGATACGAGTATGATGCTGTCAGATAGTCTCATTTTAAGCAGTGAGATTTTTTGCAATATACTATAGACACGATTGATTTATTGTTTTTTTTTATTGGGAATATGCACCTCGTCTAAAACAGAAAAGCAAAGTGACTCGACTCTGCCAATACTGTAACTTAATAAGTGTTTTGTCGACACAACCCAATTACTGGTTGCAAACTCGTCAGCCTCGTCACCTCTAACCGCGCATTAACCTATTCACTAATCAAAACGTGTCGGACGCACCCCAATTGAATAATAACCTGTTAAGGCGGCCGGCGGGAGGCATTGTGCCGCAAATTGCCGCCAAATTGCGAACAGACTCGGCTCCATTTAGCGCGCGTCTGCACCCGATTGGTCGACACGCCCTCCCCCCCTCCCCCCTCGCGCCAAAACTCCATTCAAACCGGCGCGTTCCAAAGAAATGAAATTATGCACTCCGTAAATAACAACTCCTTTGTGCTCACTTGCCTTATTTAAACTGTCAGCAGAAGTGTTCCAGTAATGGAACGGCGAGTGACTGGCCGATTGTCAGTTTGAACTGTCGATCGTTAACAAATTAGAAGCTGAATCATTTCGAAGACGATTGTGATTGTTACTTTTGTGTCTGCGGCTATTAAGTGATCAGTGACAAGCCTTGGTATCACTTACGGTAATGAAGTGTGGGGTAAAACGATCCAATTGAATCGAACGTTGTGTACACACAGTCAGGCAATTTAAGGCTGATGTATGAAAAATATTTCTCCAAGTTGATTCGTAATCAATTAATGTCTTATCTTAAAACAAAGTTACATCAAACAAAGCCACCTCATAACCGTCACCCGTCTCATTAACAGTTGTTATCCAAATATCGTGAGTGCGTCAATGGGGGTGGACTGTAATCAATCAGCGCGACAGATTGCAGTCGAGTCAATGAAGCGAGCTCATCTCTTAACAGAATAATCTCCATGAGTAGCAAGTGCCCGGGGACACGGCTCCCGAGGGACGGACTCTCGGGTAGGGCTGCTACTGTCATATTCCACTTTTTATATGGCAGTCAAGAGTGATTTCAGATAAGATTAAAAAAAATAAGAACCACAGGCAAGTGTGCAAGCAGCACCTATTGTAACAGACATCTGTTAAAAATACCTTATCTATAAATTAAAACACATGCAACACTACTTCACTGCCACAAAGACAAAAACCAAAAGATACTTCCGTACAAAATACGATATTTACGCTTAGTCTTTATTTATTTATATAATATAATCCAGGTGAAACAGTAATGTCAAAATTTTCGCACTCTTAACATGTCGCTTTTAATAAAAAACAATTGTGAAATTTTAATTCAGTGTCAAATTGACAATAAACGTCCAAAACTCGAAATTATCTAAAATAATTTGATCATTATATGATTCTTATCATAAATGATTTTTAAGATCAAGACACTCAGAGACACATCAAGATTGTTTACATAAAATATTTCTATAAAACTAATGGTGCATAATTAGTAAAATAAAAGGAACCCTTTGGTTCCGTCATTTGATTTGTACTATCATAAATAATTAAAATACCTATGACTTGTAACAGATTAAATAAATATGAAGTGACAGCCCTTTACAGTGGTGGCGTGTAAACAGGGCATTATCCGTTTATTCGCACACAACGGGCGCGGACGCGGGGACACCCCTCGTGCAACTATCGGCGCTAAACACGAGGGACTTGGTAACCCTGGTCGTGGTGATGTTGCATTGATATTGTTATCATTCAATTACTATAATTTTGACCATAATAAGTGGAACTATAGGAAAGTCGTAATAAGTCGTAGAGGAGCTCGGTGGCGCAGTGGTTTAGCGCCTGGCCCAGTAATTGCAGAGGTTAAGCAACCTTCGTAAGGGTGGGTTATGGCCCATCCTCCTTATCCACCCATAAGGAAGGCCTGTGCCCCAGCAGTGGGGACATCAAAATGGCTGATGGACATAGGAAAGTCAGATGATCAGCTGCAGTTGTAGAGCCTGTCTCTACTTTTTTGTCTTTTTTAGTTTGTGGACCATTAAAATGGACACGGTAGAGATGATATCGAAATATTAAAATAATAACGAGTTTTTTTCATTCGTCTTGTGACTAAATTAGTGTGAAAATACTCAAACCACGTATGCTACCACCTACCTTTTGGTTAATCTTACACAAAAAGTTACCTACATCGCTGCTCAATAACAGAAAACACGAACAATTAAACAACAAAACCGTATTCAGCAAACAAAACAGACCAGCCTCGAACTATCCCATAGCGATGTTAATTCCCCAATTTCGACGCACACCCATCACGCGGACGCGCGGAACAATCACTCCGGCGCCTGCAAACTGTTTCAACAACATTGCAAATACGACCCTACCTTAATGCGACCATCGTTGCCAGACCCTTCGGAATCCGACCAAAAACCCCTTTTTCCGTTATTGTTGGAAGCTTGCGCGGGGGCGAGAGGTCCTACATATGCTTGTGGTGGGCACACACTAGCAATAAATCGTCGACACAGTCATCCCCACACGCATCATTACCGTCCCGGAATGCGCTAAATTAACAATTACACGAACCTTCGTACCTCTATGTTAATTAGTAAATTCGTGCACGGGGATGTGATGCCTCTACTTATAAGTGTTGTGTTACGCAATTTCGAGTTTCATTTGTTCATTTGAATTTCATCAATTAGTGCGAATGGTGCGGGAATGTGAGCTGCGATGGTAATGAGAAAATATCTGTGATCATTTGCGTGTAAAGCAATTTATAATGGCAAACTTAGTTCAGATAATTGCTTAAGAAATAAATTGTGAGCAAGATAAACTTAAATATATTCATAGATGATCTCCAATAAATATGTGGTTTTGTTAAAAACGTAAATGAATTTTCAGAACATACAACGTTTCCACACCCATATGGTACGGTACGTCTACATTATTATTTCAATTTGTCATTAAATACTTACCTATGCCCCCGTAAGTATTCGAAATCGTCTTGAAAGTAGAGTCGAAAGAAAAATACAATAGTCCTCATGACTGATTGTAAGAGTTTAGCTAAGTGTTAAAGGCTCTAAGCGACTCCTAACATAATCACCCACAGATCCCAGCACATCCCCAAATCCCGGGCACATCCCGGGTAGAGCCGCCGCTATCGTTGCCCCGGGCGGCCGCCGGTAATTGAGTAATTTCCAATTTCCACCCGGACAGCATCTCCAAATTAGTGCCGGCTATTTTTGTAGCATTTAAGCCGATTAGAAAACAATTGTTCTTTTGTCCTTGTTGTATGAATTTCTTTTCAGCTACAATTGCCATTTTTACAGACCACTGAAATGACTATTTTGATTTGCAATAATGCTGTGCCTACTTCTAGATATCTTGCTACTAAATCACAGCTATAGAGATTTGAGAAATATAAGATTACTAAATCCATTGCGACGAACATTCTTATTAGCGGTTTGCTTTCAACTTTAACCTAGAACACAATAAATTGCACCCAAATATTTCAGTCAACGTGTTTTTATTTAATTCATCAATGCCCGCGTGGACACCGGCGGCGTCCGGACAACATAATATAAAATCTATTGTCTCATTTTTCGGACGTTGACGGGTTAAAAAAAATTGCTTTTCTTAGCAAATGTTAGCGAATTTAAGTTTCTTACAAGAACCATAATATATGTAGACTTTAGGCGAAAATATTTTCAATGCGCGCTGTGCACATTAGCTCTATGCCTTTACTTTGTAAGATACGCCTTGTGCTAAGTGAAAAAAAGACACAATGTCTATTCACTTTTTAAGCTTACGCTTACGCGCTCACTAAACATGAAATAAAGCACTTTTTAACGGATACTAGCGCGGTTTTATTAAAATTACTTTGGTATTTAGTTGGTATTTGGTTTGATTTTTGATTTTCCCGACGTTCCGGCGGCCACCTTTGCAAATGCCGTGACCACGTGATCACGTAATTTCAATAAAATCGCGCTAGTATCCAATTAAAAAAGTGTTTTATTTCACACAATGTCTAATTTGCATTTTTAATGTCCCATTGATGGTCACAGACTCTAGCTATACTGAGCTAGAGTAAGTCGGCAGTGTCATACAATAATACTGATTGGTAAACAAGTAGCTAAATTGCACGAGGCAGATGAATCAGTGGTGATCGGATTGCGCGGTTGGGTAGCTCTTAATCGTGTGATCACGGCTCACGACGGACATCGGGATTACAACACTGCCGCAAGGAAATCGCTCACTAATGCACTCGATTAAAGATTTTCTTTTGTTTTTGGTGAACAAACAACTTAAGCGGCGGGTAAACTTGGCAGGCAACTTGCTGGTCGATTTTAGTGAGACAAAAATCGCAAGCCTAATTTCAATGAAGTGACGATTCGACTTTACAAGCGATTGTCGATAAAAAAACGCTAGTTGACATGAAATGACCTGCAAGATGCATGCCAAAGTCAACCCGTGTAATAAGTACCACATAACCAAAGAGGATTTTTGTAGTCAGCTTTTTTTTCATAATCGTATTCACTTCCAAAACAAATGAGTACGCAAATTACTTTAATTTGTTTTCATTAACGTGCAAGTTTATTGAAAATCTAACGATACAAAAACTATGAAAATTTTCTGTTTACTCTTTTTAAAGGTAACGTCATGTATTTTAAACGATTTATAAAACTAATCTTCAAAAGTGTTAAGACATACTGAAGATTTGAATTCTCATACTAGTGTCATATTTATTTTCATGTGAATTTACAGTATTCTGATGACTTTTAAACGAAAATGTCTTATAATAAACAGTATATTTAAGTGAAAAACTTATCGACCCTAAGCAAAGTTATAATACAGGGTCATTTTGAACTTACCATCCAAATTTTAAGGATGTGTCCAGTACATGAAACTAATCAACTTTCTCTAAGAAACATGTGTCAAATTTTGCCACAAAATTTTGGTCATCCTACACTAAATTGATCACGTGATCTCTTTGATTTGTATGGAAAGTCGATTTTTATTTTACATATTTGACCATGTGTTCCTTAGAAAAGTTGTTCAGTTTCATGAACTGAACACATCCTCAAAATTTGGATGGTAAGTTCAAAATGACCCGATATACATTTTTGATATTGGTGAAAATACTGCACAACATTCTAAACGTGTTTCACGACATAATAGTCACTTAACTACCATGCAAATTGCAACAATGTAGTAATAATAATGGATCATTACAGTGATAATTGAGTTAATTTAGCAATATGGGATATGTGGGGGGTAAGGGGGGTAACGTAATACTGCGTAGTATTAATTTGGCGAGGGTATCCGGCTTAATTAACAAATTTAATTAGAAATTAACTGTTTTCAGGCGAGCGCTCGCCTCGTAGGGTTGACTGGCTGTTCTCATTAACTTGATTCGCAATTTTATTACTTTGTAGTTGTTACTGGTTACTATTACAGATTTCATCAAGATGCGATAACCTCAAGTTATTTTGAAAAGGAGGATATTATACCCTTTCACTGAAAAAAATAATTGTATAATTTGCCTGAATTTATAACACTGAAGGTACTTTTTTGAAATGCTCAAAACAGCGTTTTACCTATTCGTGGTTTATCAGACACCTCAGATATTAAATGTATTTTATTGAAAGATCTGAAAATCGACGACATAATAGCAGGACATCAAAATATACATTCTATTCAACAACTACATAAAATGTATGGCATGTTCTACGAGGCGCGCATGGACGTATTTGACGTGATAATGCGTAAAAAGGCTGCTTCACACCTAGCAAGAACGAGGAGCAGTACCAACAGTATCCTAGTTGTAATAGCCCTAAAAAACGACTGCCCTCTATAAACAGACAGCTCGTGAAGACCTGTGGATAGATTTTAAGATGATTTTTATATTTTTTTATAATATGGACCTACATATAATGTCTGAAATAAAGTTTTATTATTATTATGTTTTTTGTTTTATTTTTCTCAGCTTATTATTATTATAAAAAATTACACATTAATTTTTGATACCCTATTTTAATACTCTAATTAAAATATAAAATTATCACTAAAATAATAAAGTTTCTATTTTAAACGTGGCAGCCCTGTCGCGCCAGAGCGCCAGCGAATTTGAAAATTTAATTTAGTTAGGTTTTGTTCCCGCTAATTGGTTTGTTTTCAGCACTTAGTTACAATTTCAGGCGGGTCCGCCCAATTTCATATAGTTAATTGACAATTTCACGTCAGACAGACAAATGTACGATGAGATAAAAATAATTTGATTCAATTATCGTACTTATATGAGGAGCTCGGTGGCGCAGTGGATTAGCGCCTGGCCCGGCGATTGCGGAGGTTAAGCAACGTTCGCAAGGGTCGGTCATGGGATGGGTGACCAAAAAATTATTATCTCGAGCTCCTCCGTGCTTCGGAAGGCACGTTAAGCCGTTGGTCCCGGCTGCATTTGCAGTCATTAACACCCACCAATCCGCATTGGGCCCGCGTGGTGGGTTATGGCCCGTCCTCCTTATCCACCCTTAAGGAAGGCCTGTGCCCAAGTAGTGGGGTCATTAAAAAAAAATGGCTGATGGACATCGTACTTATGTGAAATGATCAAACATTCTTATCATTATGAATCACCAAAATATTGATATTTTTAGTAATTTTTGTTTGTGCTATAGTTTTTTTGCATTGTGAGTTCTAACTAGATTGAAAAAAAGATAAAATAAATGTGACTATCCGTCGACTTGTCGGAAAACAAGCAAATAAGCCAACATAATTAAAATGTGCCGACTCATTTCTAATATAACAACGCTTTTACATTTATTTCAGCAAATTATTGACCGAGCGAGCACGAAGTGCGAGCGAAGCGTCTCTGCTTCAGCTTGGGCAAAAATTCTTTCGTATGTCCGGCTGTCAGTTCCAGCCTACAGGTCGCATTTCTCAACCGATTCTTGTGAAATTTTGTGAGCAGGTTCGAAAATTATATATAATTTTTTTATCAAACCAGTTTTTTGAAATTTTTCAAAATAGCGGAGATAAGTTAAAAAAACAGATTTCAGTCCGGTTTTCCAGCGCTGTATGTTCTCCTCTACAGGTCGCATTTCTCAACCGATTCTCGTGAAATTTTGTGAGCAGGTTCGAAAATATTTTTTTTTTTTTAAATGACGGAGAAATGATAAAAATACATATTTCAGTCCGGGTTTCCAGTTCTGTCTGTTTTCTTCTACAGGTCGCATTTCTCAACCGATTCTCGTGAAATTTTGTAAGCAGGTTTGAAAATTGGATAGATTTTTTTTGTCAAGCCAGTTTTTTTTTAATGGCGGAGATAATGTAAAAAAATCGTATTTCAGTCCGAATTTCCGGCGCTGTCTGTTCTCCTCTACAGGTCGCATTTCCCAACCGATTGTCGTGAAATTTTGTGAGCAGGTTCAAAAATAATATACAATTTTTTTGTCACGCCAGTTTATTTGATTTTTTTTTAAATGACGGAGAAATGTTTATTTTATTTATTTTATTTTATTTATTATCACAAAATCCACAGCACTTAAAAATTAACAGTAATTATAATCTTACAAATTTTGCTTAATGCCAATAACGGATTTACATTTTATTTATTGAACATATAAAATAACATGCGAAATAGGCAGAACACCCGTGCAATAAGAGTAACGTTATTAATCTAAGAAAATTAAAAGCACTTAATTATGGCCATAAACAGTAAAAATCTAGTTATATTATATACTTATATATGTGAGCACATGTGTATGTGTTTGTGTGTGTGTGGGTGCGTGTGTGTGTGTATGTGTGTGGGGGGAACTACTTTTTGTTATTGCTATTATTCTCCATCTCTTTAATTATACTAGAGCGGAAAGTTTGCTTACTACCATTGAAAACATCCACAGAATCACTGTGTTCATTATAAGTTCGAAGAGTCCTATTGACAATAGAATTATGTGCGTAGTTCGTTTTGGAAGAAGGTACACTAAACATGCTCGTGTTCCGGGTTCGATAACTAGGCGCACGAAGTTGGAGAAACACATTGGTCAGCTCGGTGCTATCTATACCTCCATTAAGGACATTGTACAGAAAGAGTAAATCAAGAAGTGATCTTCTATTTTCTAAGGTCATTAGACCATGGTATGAGCAGGAATCCTCATAACAGTCATCTTTACGGTTCTTACGGTAATCCAATAATTTTATAAATTTTGCTTGAATTTTTTCTATGTCTTGTTTGTAGATAAGATAAAGTGGGTTCCATACATTGCTGCAGTAATCAAGGACACTGCGAATGTATGCAAAATAAAGTAGTTTAAGACAATTAAGGTCGGAGAAAGGTCGGAGAAAAAATACATGTTTCAGTCCAGCTTTCCAGTTCTGTCTGTTTTCTTCTACAGGTCGCATTTCTCAACCGATTCTCGTGAAATTTTGTAAGCAGGTTTGAAAATTGTATAGATTTTTTTTGTCAAGCCAGTTTTTAGTTTTTTTTTAATGGCGGAGATAATGTAAAAAAATCGTATTTCAGTCCGGATTTCCGGCGCTGTCTGTTCTCCTCTACAGGTCGCATTTCTCAACCGATCCCGGTGAAATTTTGTGCGCAGGTTTGATAAATATATAGATTTTTTTTTTGTCAAGGCGATTTTTCTAAATTCTAATAAAATGACGGAGATATGTAAAAAAACATATTTCAGTCCAGCTTTCCGGCTGTTTGATCTCCTTTACAGGTCGCATTTCTCAACCGATTGTGGTGAAATTTTGTAAGTTCGATAATTATATATAACTGTTTAGTCAAGCCAATTTTTCCAAATTTATAAAAAAATAATCACCCATTTTGAAAAATTATCAAAATTAGAAGCACCATCTACCTGCGCATACTCACGTACCTACTGTGTGTTTTGAAAACTTCATGGCGACATTTTATTTTATTTTATCGCGAGGTCTACAGCTCACGGAGCCACTAGTTTACATTTTTATGTCATAAAAATTATCTTTTTATGAGAAAATCTTTAACTCCTCTTATTAACTCTTGGAATATTTTTATTTTTCAATCTTATTACTTATTTGCCTTTGCTTTTTAGGGTTCCGTACCAAAATGCTAAAAAAGGAACCCTTATGGTGTGACTCAATCTGTCTGTCTGTCTGTCACAGCTGGATATCTCGAGAACTAATAATGGTATCAACTTGAAATTTGGAATAGTTTAAGATGACATTTGCCCAACTATTTTGCAAATAAGAAATAAATAAAAACTTAAATATCTTTTTTACAACAGGGACTGAAAAGAGGTCTTAAATTTTTTAAGTGGGGCTACTAGGGCACGTGGGGTATCATATGAAAGTGCGCCGTTTGCACGTTTTCAATCATTTTTTCTTTTTTTTTATGCGGCATAGTTTTTGACTTATGATGAAAAATGTAAAAAAATACCCCCCTTATCTCCGAAGTTTGCAAAGAGAAAAATCTGAAATAATTCTTTGTGATAGCAGTTTATATAAAGATTACAGGAAAAATAAAACGATGTCTCAATATAACACACTTTTTTAGAAACTATCAATTTTCTAAAAAAGTTAACATTAGTTCCACTATCAGTCAAGAGATGACCTAAAACTGCAATACTAATTTTATAATTCTACTCTGCAGTGTGGTTTGATAGTGCAATTATGATGGTACGGAACCCTCGGTGCGCGAGTCCGACTCGCTCTTGACCGGTTTTATTTTAAATAAGATTTATTTTCCGTCTTTGTTATCGAAACATCTACTAGTCTTATTTTTAGACCACAGCCGAACTTTACTTTATACTTACTTTCAATTTAGCCAGACAAACTTTGTCAATCACTTGGCAGTTAATAAGTTGACGAACAGCCATTTTTAATGTCCCCATTTGCTTGGGCACAGGCCTTCCTTATGGGTGGATAAGGGGGGCGGGCCATAACCCACCACGCAGGCCCAATGCGGATTGGTGGGTATTAACGACAAATGCACCCGGGACCAACCGCTTAACGTGCCTTCTGAAGCACGGAGGAGCTCAAGATAATAAATTTTTGGTCACCCATCCCATGACCGACCCCTGCGAAAGTTGCTTAACCTCCGCAATCGCTCGCCAGACGCTGAACCACTGCCCAATCGAGCCCTTCTAGTTAACAAGTTACTCATTGTTAATTTGTCCCCAGGTGTGGTTCCAGAACCGTCGCGCGAAATGGCGCAAGACGGAGAAGTGTTGGGGCCGGTCCACGATAATGGCCGAGTACGGGCTGTACGGCGCCATGGTGCGACACTCGCTGCCTCTGCCCGAGACTATCCTCAAGAGCGCCAAGGAGAACGACTCAGTGGCGCCCTGGCTACTCGGTGAGTCATCCCCTCTAGCCAGTCGTATATCAACGCAAAAGTTGCAATAACGGGTGTAACAAGACACTCAACTAAGCCGAAGTCCACGCATTCCGCCCATCATCAGGATCATTTTTGTCATTTAGACTATATCTGGGAAACCAATAGCTATCAAGTTATTGAATGTCAAAGTCAATTTGTTTTTCTATTTTTTTATTAAATCTTGTTTTATTCGTTACTTTCTAATTTTTGTCTACAGGAACATTATCAAAATTTTATGTATTTCGTAACAAACAATGGCTCCAAAACGTCATCACTCAATGAATTTCATGAGCACATAAACGTTGCCTTTCAACTCGGCCGCACACAGCTGTGTAGCATTCACTCACAGGCGCGGTCTTTTGTACGCGTTACATTGCGTGGTAATGTATGCAATGCTTTTTTAACACCAAAAATTAAAATCATTTCCCAGCAATAATTTGAACAGAAATGGTCCTGATGATGGGCAGAATACGTAGACCTCGGCTTCGTTGAGTATTTTGTTACACCCGGTATAATGCCGAATCAGGATTCATTCCAAAGTTATACAACGTGCTAAAAAGTAACCCCTAATGCCGAATATGGTAGATAGGGATCATCAAACTGAACAACTTTTACTATCAAACCAATTCTGAATTCTTCCGTATCCATACTTTTTGATATTTTCATTATTATTTTTTGTATAAAACAGTTGATTTTTTTCACGGTTTTAGAGTTGGTCGCAAAGTAAAAGTTGTTCAGTTTGATGGTCCCTATCTACCATATTCGGCATTAGAGGTCATTTTGTAACAAGTTGTATGAGGTGATTTTTTGAACCGTCGACAAATTTTGTGGTGGCTTAGACCATTAAACTGAACAGGGGCCGTACCGGCTAACGCATCGAACTTCGAAAAGTCTACCGGGTTTCAGATTAAAACAGATAAATCGAACCCGAATTGGGTCAAAATGACGAACCCTAATTCATGAGGTCACACAAACATCAATATCTTCCAAATAACTTCAACAAATAGTACAATAAGTAATTCCTTACTTCGATTTATCTGTTTTAATTTGAAACTCGGCAAATTTTCCGAAGCTCGATTCGTTAGCCGGTACGGCCCCAGCTTTGTCTATGGGACCAATCAATCAAAGCAAAAAAATAATCAGCTGTTCCATAGAAAACGTCAATGGTGTCGATTCGGTTAGCACGACTTGACTAAATTGACAGGACTAAACTTAATTTTAGCATTCAGGGGTGCGTTCGTAAAGCTCGCTCGACGACGCTCGATGACATGTCCGCGTTCTAAAACCACCGGAGCGATCGCCCGAGGATCACTAGGTATAGCCGTTCGTAAACGACACCCGGCGAACGCACCGGTCACCCCACGAAATAGGTGGGTGAAATTCGCTCTGACGTTTTATTTGACAGTTGACACGTCTTCTTTGTTTATAAACATTAATTTTCATTTTATTGTTTGTTGCATTTCGCGCTTCATTAATATCAAAATCAACAAATCTAATAGGACAGTGACAGCTATGCAGAGTCGTTCGTAAACGTCGGATGACACGTCGCACGCCTTGGAGTGAAGGTCCGACTTCGAGCCTCGTTTACGAACACACCCCTGTTCTTATCTTTTCGATACAGAAAGGATGGAAAACTAAATTTAGTTTAGTCCTGTCAATTTAGTTAAGGCTCCGTTATGCGAAATCATTTGTCTCTGTCTTTTTCTTTACGTGTAAAGAGTATGGAAAATAACCTCACTTCTGCACTTTTTCGATGTTTTTCGTTGTTTTTTCATCATTATCTTTAGCACGATTATCTTTCTTGAAAAAAAAAGTTATTGGAGCAACTGCACAGTTAAAGTGTATTTTGATGTAGAATTCAATACGTTTACGCTATTATTTACGCCAAAAATATGGCCCGCGACAAGCGCTTTTGATAATATTCTGATTTTTATTTGCAATCATCTGTGAGGTTTATACGCAATTTAATGTGTAGCAACTAGGTAAACTCTTTCGCTTGTCGTATGATTTTTTTGGTGGCTACAAGTTTACGTTTTCTATATAAAGATATGGCCCGCGCAAACCATGTTTTCCTATTACCGCCCCTTAAGTCGTTGCTAACCGAATTGACACAAATGTATGAAACAGCCTAATTATTTTTTTGCTCTGATTAAGTTGGTCCCATAGACTAAGTTGTTTAGTTGTCGACTGTTTTCATTTTCACCCCGTAGATATTTGTTTAATTTCCAAAATCACTTTTCCGAAATTAGACTAGATTAGACCATACTAAAATCTGGTCTAATTTTGGTCATAAAAAAGTGACTATGAAATTCTCGTGAAGATCGGAGGACAATCTGAAGAGTTGATTTAGGTTAGGTTATAAATTGATTTCGGTTTATGGTACAGTCATGGGTTCTAACGGAGTTATGTTCTTGTGAGGAGTCATGTTACTGAATTTAATTGGTGTTGTGCAGCTTAATCAGACCCTAACAATTAGGTAACTCTATATAGGCGGGTCTGTAGCCCTTATATCGACTTACTATATGTTATTATAGTGCCTAAATTAGTAACGATGGCTCAATTTAAAAAAAAAACATTTCTCAATTACATAATAAATGTAATTTACGTTATTTCATATAAGGCAAAACAATGTACGCCTAATCTTTGTTTTAAAGATTTTTAAGATATAAAATAAAGACTGAATGTAACTCCTTGTGGTAACTCACTGAGTGAGTCAAGTGGGTGCACTCAGTGAGCCGTGTCCATTCAGTATGTACCCTTAGCACGAAATAACTGCTCTATCGAAATCGAATCGAGTATTTTTTTCAAAGCACCGCCTATTTTGAAAAAGGAAATACTTATTGAAAACAAATAGGCACCCTGTACTCGATTTGATATCGATAGTTTCGTGGCAAGGGTACTTACTGACTGTGGTGCTTTTGTTCAAGAGTCGAGAGCAGTGACCGAGGGCGGGCGGCCATAGCAGCCCCCGACTCACAGCCGACCCGGTGAGTCAACCCACACTCACTGCTTGGTCACTGCTTCTCTACTAATTAGCTTGAACAAACTCACAACACTTATGCATGCTATTTTCAATTTTAATTACAAGGGGTTACGGTCTAGTCTTATTTTGATTGGTTTTTTTATAAAATATAGGTACTAACAGCCGCACTCAGAGACTTCATTTGATTTTAAATGCCTTATTAAAGTTATCGCATTATTTTACATAATAATAGTTTTAATCTACCACTAAGGCAAGGGCGAGTCACCTCGACACGAGTATTTATATTACTCTCTGGGGCTGTCTCAACGCAATTTTTGTAATTTAATTATTGAGTAATAAACTATATTTTATATTTTATTTTATTTATTTATTTTATAATAGTTCTTCTTAAGAGAGGGGATAACATGATGAAGCAATAACAGTAAAATTACTTTTATGGCTTCATTGCTTAATTTTAAGGTTTAGTTAAATCTTTTCATGAAATAAAAATAATTTTAGTATTATAATTAACGTCTCTAAGTGCTGCAATTAACTACTAATTAACTAAGTTGATTATTAAAATCTTAAAAAAATAAACTTTCAGCAATACGGCTCTTAACTAAATGCCCCATTATTTATAGAAGAGCACTGCATGCACTAAACAATATTAAGTTTTAAAGTAACTACTTAAATTTAAAAGTATACATTAGACAACAGTTCTAAGAAATTATCATTTTCTCAATACTAGATATGAATGGAATATACGAATTATTGTTTTTGAAATTAAATAACAGTTATTTTCTTAATAAAAAATATTGTTTCAATGTGGGACGAACAAAAGTTAAAAAAACATAAAAAAAAATTACTTGCCTTTCAGAATCTTTCTCATTACTTGTCAAACAATGTCTTAACCATCAATATGACCTCAAAACCAAATGAAAGTCCCTCTGTTTCACAATCCGGCCGTCCCCTCGGCATAGACAACGTAGACAACTAACTGTTTTCGAGAGCTGCGAATCCAGTGGACAAACAACCCCCCTACCCCCCGCAGCCAAACAAAGAAAGTATAATTTTTAATCTCAACAACAAGAGATGTTCATTTTTCGCGGCGAGAAGGTTTTTATCTCTACCAACCTTCCTGAAAAATTGGGCCAGGGAAATTTCGGCTCTCTTCCTACATACAAAGGGGTAGAGAAAATGTTTGCATAAAGTTGTATAAGGGAGGAAAACAAGACAATGTTGACAGCTTATGAGGAGCCTTCCTTTATTTTCTCTTCACGTAGACGACGTGAAATGTGGCCTCGTTTGGATCATATTTTACTTTGATCAACTGTGAAATGTTTATGGTACAAAGAATACACGTTTGTTTAAGTTTTATCGAGCGGCCTTTTGGTAGTTGCGTAGAGCAATAGAATTGTATTATTTTTCTTAATAAAGTTTCATACAGTACTCTTTTAAAACTATATAATTTTTTGGGAAATTAAAAATTCGTAGGACAGGTTACTTATATACCCATAAAGCTTATTTCCTATAATTTCTTTTGAAGTATAGATAGAAGCATTAGCAACAATAATCCTTTTTAGGGTTCCGTAGCCTAAATGGCAAAAAACGGAACCCTTATAGATTCGTCATGTCTGTCTGTCTGTCTGTCTGTCTGTCTGTCTGTCTGTCTGTCCGTATGTCACAGCCACTTTATTCCGAAAGTATTAAGACTACACAGTTGAAACTTGGTAGGTAGATGTATTCTGTTAACCGCTTAACGAATTTAATACAAAAATAAGAAAAATAAAAGATTAAGGGGGGCTCCCCATACATGGAACTGAAACTGAAAAATTTTTTTTTCTTCAAACCAACACGTGTTGGGTGTCTATAGATAGGTCTTTAAAAATGACATTGAGGTTTCTAAAACAACTTTTTCTCAAAGTCAACCGTTTGAAAGATATTCACCGCCAAAGTGGTAAAATGTGTGTCCCCCCCCCCCCCCCCCCCCTTTAACTTTTGAAATAAGAGAGTGAAAAATCTAAAAAAAATATATGCTATAGATCTTAATAAACACTTTCAACCAAAATTGGTTTGAACGAGATATAGTAATTAGTTTTTGAGATATAGAACATTTTCCAAAACCGCAAATATAACTTTGTTATTCATACCAACACTGTGAAAAACAAAGTTATTTTTACAGACGAAAAATTATAGGTGGTATTAAATATGGTATGGTATAAGGTAACTACGGAACCCTATGGCGCGTGGCCCGACACGCACTTGGCCGGTTTTTTTAGGAAGTCACTTCATTGAATCGAATGTTTTCGAGTCACGAGTTAAATCTCTCAAACATATTTGACAGAATTAACCATTTTGAGTGTAAATGTTATAATTACAAGTTAATAATAAGAAATACAGTGTAGTTGCAATATTAAAGTTGTTGGTCAAATTATAAAGAGTCTGAACTTTCGTCTAACTAATTTGTGGCAAAGATCACAAAAGCTATGCTACTTTTTTGTGGCTACAGTTTCTCGTAGCTATTCGTAGCACGTCTACGGCGTAGTCTGAATTAGTTTGCTCAAAATATGAGATTAAATGCAAAAAATTACAAATTTTAAGTACAATATTTAAAGCTGATATAAAAAAATAACCTTTTCTACTTTTCCGTTAATAATTTTCATTTTCTTTAATATGAAAAAGAAAATTATTAAGAAGTAATGTTTTGTATAATGCTAATTAGAGCATTCTAATGCTACTTCTACACTAGGTACATTTTATTATCACGTCTAATTAAAGACTAACATTAATCAAGCACTTAAACAAATTACTCTGTATACATAAAAGCCTCCATAATCCAGTATTCAAAGTTTTGACTCCATAATAAGTCACAAAAAGGATCAACCGTACTAACTACGTCATAGCATGTTTTCCCCTCAAGCCTCCGTGGGGTGGGGCGGGGCGCGGTGGGGGCAGTGGTGGGGGCATCATGGCCGCGCATTGTCTAAGGCTCGATCGCGCTTACATATTAATTATATACCGCACGCGGCGGCGGCTGGACGTCTCGCTCACGAGTTTGTTTTTGTTGTGGGCGTAAATTGACGGGTAAATAAGGCTTAATGATCGACGGGAATCAGAAAAAGGCAATTTTGACTATTTATAACTAACTACCCGTCGTAGACTTAAATCACTTGGGTAAAGACTAGACTATTGAGCAGACATCGCGTTTGTGTCATTTTCCGAAATGGCTGAAATATTGTTTTTGCCATTTTGAAAATTTTGAAAAAAATGAATCGACAACAAAAATATTTTTCGATCCTGCTAACAAAATTTTACGAGAATCGGTTGAAAAATGCGCCCTATAAAGAAGAACAGCGGGGCCTTTTGATTGTTTTTTTTGTGAAATGGTTATTGTTGGACGGGAAGATTTTGTTTAATTTTTCAACAAAATTCATTAATAAAAGTCAGTCTTAATTCAACCTTTCATTTTTTACCTGAAGTAAAAAAATCTAGATACCTAGATGGATTGAGATCAATCAATAGTCTCATCTTGCTAAATCAATATCATTTATTCAAATAACTTATCCTTATCCTTACTTCCTTACTAATATTATAAATGCGAAAGTCCGTTTGTTATTTGTTTGTTACTTCTTCACGTCTTAACTACTGAACCGATCATCATGAAATTTTATATACATGTTGCCAGGGGTACAGAGAAGGACATAGGGTACCTTACATCCCGAAAAAAAGTATTGTTCCCGAGGGAAACAAAAATTCTTTCCACGCAGACGAAGTCGCGGGCGGCCGCTAGTAAATAATAAAATAATTTGTTTGGCCTTCCTTTTTATTATGTTAGAAATATAATTAACTACTTAACTTAAATAGTAAGTTGTAGTGCTATCGATCAAGTTATCCTTATTCTAACTAATATTATAAATGTGAAAATCCGTTTGTTAGTTTGTTTGTTTGTTACGCCTTCACGTGTTAACTACTGAACTGATCATCATGAAATTTTGCATACACGTTGTCAGGGGTACAGAGATGGACATAGGGTACTTTCTGTGCCGAAAAAATGTTTAGTTCCCGAGTGATAGCAATAAAACTTTCCACGCAGACGAAGTCGCGGGCGGCCGCTAGTTATTAATAAAAGTCACATAAATAATTATAGGCACAGTCAAGTACCTAATAAAAAGTATTAATTATTTTATAAAACTATTCCATCTGATTTAAAAAAGTTATTCATAGCTGTGAATCGTCTTGAATGACATTTCAATATGTTAGAGAAATGATAATAATTACATTGCAACCTCTGATTAATTTTCTCTATCAACACACTTGATTACACTCATATACTTGTATTAAAAGTAAAAAAAAATACATATTAAAAACAGTTGATTCAACAGCTGTGAATGGAATATTTTAATAATTAACGTGAGCATTTCCTTCCCTCATTCTATTGGCGTCAGACAACATTCTATCAGAAATTAATTCTAAGTATCTAATTATTTTAATGTGAATGCTGTTTTTAAATTATATCTTATTTATACCCAAAAGTAAATCTACTTTAAATTAAAACTTTCTACTTCTACTAGGTAATTTTTTATACCCATTACTATTAATTATTTTTATTATAAGTATCACTTAAATAATTGATTTATTTATTAATTTCTAAGCAAGTTCTAATGATTACGTCAGTCAACATTATTATTATTTATTATTAAGTATTTATTTGCAGCGAGTAAAAATACGAAAATAAGTCACAAATTAATTGAACTGAATATAATTTAATTTTCTATAAAAAATATTATTACTCCTTATTTTTAAAGAAAGGCTTATCAGTAAATTGCATAACAACTTAGAAGAAATCAAGGGTTAGTGATACACCCGCTTTGTTTCAAAGAAAGACACTCGCAGGTTCAGAGTTTCAAATGGACACTAATGCACCGCTAGAGAATGGAATTATCTGCCTATTATGCACTCGCTTTGTGCATCCATCTCACACGCAATCTTGCCATTACACAAATGGATGCCATTCAATTTACCACTACACGCGACTTTGAAATCTGGAATTTCTGAAGATCCGTGACACTCATTGTTGACACTTTAAGAGCTTCCTCCTTTGATCTGGTGTATGATTTGTATGAGAGCATTAATTGTAGATCGGTTTTGGATGATGCTCAATTTTTCTCTTTGATGATAATGTACGAATTCTTTACCATCTGCTAAAAGTCAGATGAAAGATGAGTGCTACTTACTCAGAAAATTAGAAAACTAAAAGCAAATTACAATATCCATCAAGTTCTTGCCGGGACAGATTCGTACAGAAAAACTATAAATATTTACTCAATTCAAAAGCAGTAAAATATATTTAATATAAATTAGAATAGAAGTACTTAAGTAGTCTTTGCGTAAAAGAGCGGCAATTCATTTCTTGACGTAAAAAACTGGGAAGAGATATTAGCCAAATCCCGAGATCAATCTAGGACCATGACTGTGTATCACCCTGCCTAGGTCTTGGTTAGTATCGAGGTTATTAGTTTTTGTCTATGGTTATCATAGGAAATTTTCCAAGGTGACAATTAGAAAATTCGCCGGTTCACCATCATTACGAGTACTTTTTTCACAGTCGTGCTTCGAATGCAACAAAATGTCTGACGTGAGTTGGCCAAAATCCACAACAACACGCCGCCGGTACACTTGGCGCTATTCAGGAGTATGGTTTCCTCAAACCTAGCAGGCACCACCTAGGGATTATTTTTTGTTCCCGAAGCTGAAAAAAGCGATTTACCGACGATGAATCATCCATTAATCGATCAAGGCGATAAACGATCATTTTTCAGAGAAGGATGAAAGTTATTTTCGGAGGTAATTGAAAAGATGATTTCGCGTTGTAAGAAGTGTATTGAGATTGCAGCGGACAATAAAGAAAAAATACAATTATTTTTTAGCCTTTTTTTCATATCCATACCGAGAATAATTTGAACTCCCCTCGTATGTAAGTTTGATCAAATAATAAGTACTTTTCTGTAACATCAGTAAAGAAGCAAGGTACGCCGTAACTCCATTGGCAAGACGAAAGACGAATAATTCGTTACTGTCACTAACTAAATAACGACCAACTTAGATTTGGCACCGACCTCTTACTATTTTAGTCGCAACAAATCGAAGCATTATCTGAGTTTAATAGGAAATAACAACATTGAGCTGGGCTAAATTATCCTTACATACAGTTCCATACGGCGGCGGGTTGAATAGCGCACTTTTCCCGGCCTCATTCTAAAAACTATAATAATTCAGGTTTAGCTAATAGCTCAAATGTGGTATCATTTTCGGATAAATCAATAACGTAGAATTTATTTCTGGTATAAATAAATGCAATTTATTACGCAGTTTCTGAAAAATTACACAATAACCAACATTTTTAAACTTTTTTTATTTTATTTTAGGTATTAGCACTTGTTTCAGTATTTTCAAAAAAACTACCTTAAGGAGCGTTTTTCAGGTTAATTTGTTATATGCTTTCAAACTACCTATTTGCAAATCAGTATAAATTAATAATTTCCCAAATTACGTAAGTACTTATTTTAATTATTTCCAATAAAACTGGTTGCAATTTTAATGTTTTTTTATACACAACGGGATAGTGCTGGCCTTTACTTCACCTGTTGTTGAATGACGATAAGACCGAAGGTGGAAGCGCACTACACCCGTAATCCTCATTACTGAGGTACTGGCTATCTGATAAGAGATATCTTACCTTTAATTGCCGGAACACAATTTTTAAATTGTTGTTATGGCGTCAGACTTAGATAAGATGGTGGTAGCTAGCCAGGCGGACTTGAAATAAGCCCTTCACCAACCAAAACAAGTATACCCCCACCGAATCGAAGCCGGGACCCCTGCGTCTTACACGGGTGGGCAAACTAGACCACAGAGGCGGTTAAAATAATTAAGAGTTAACTTAGTTTTTTTCTGAAATTTTGTCACATTGTATTTTGCAAGAAATTGTATCGAAAACAAAAGATTTCCTCTTTTTACCCGACTGCAAGAGGGTTATGTTTTTCGCGCGTATCTTGTATGTATGTTTGTTTGTTTGTAAGTATATAATATTCTTTATTACCTCATATCTTTTAAACGGCTGAACGGATTTCCATGATTAACATATCGTTAGATTTGTCTTGCCAGCCCATGTGTTCTTAAGAAAGTGGCGTTATAAAAAAACCAACATGGCGGCTGCACGGTGCTATTATACGTAGTGGAAAAAAAATTTTTTTTTTTAGAATACTGCAATATGGGTGTCAAATTAAAGGGCTCATTATAAGGATTTCAAAAAGGTATATCATGATTGTAATAAACAATAACTAAAAAGAAAATAAAAAAAAATATTAAAAAGAAATTAAAAACCCGCCGCCTGCATAAAAAGACAAGTCAACTGAAAAGATGGAAACAAGATTAAATATTAAAGGCAACATTATAACATGCAGTCGGAGGCATATTACTCAAATCATTCATAATGCCACTTTCTTTATGCATGCCTCCGACTGCATGTTATAATGTTGCCTTTAATATTTAATCTTGTTTCCATCTTTTCAGTTGACTTGTCTTTTTATGCAGGCGGGTTTTTAACTTTTCCGGTATTTTCGTCTAACTTGAACCCGGTAGTATTCTTTGAAATCAATAAGTCAGATGAAATGCGAATATACTTGCTGTCGAATTTTGAAGAGAAAGAAAATTGCTGTAATAGTTGACACACTTACTTTTATAATGACGAGATATTTATCTTTGAAAACGCTTTTCATGTTCTGTGCTGAACTTCATAATCCACATTTCCAAAGACTACTACTTCTACACATAAATAAAGTATACCCCTTTACCATCCCGTTTCATATCTGTGCGTGTAGTATTTTTACGAGATTTGCGCGTGGTGCGCATGC
Source organism: Agriphila geniculea (assembly GCA_943789525.1). Classification (NCBI taxonomy): domain Eukaryota; kingdom Metazoa; phylum Arthropoda; class Insecta; order Lepidoptera; family Crambidae; genus Agriphila; species Agriphila geniculea. Next base: position 3,234,355 of record OX038884.1, on the reverse strand, counting down.
TAATCCGTGCGGCGCGGGTGCGGTGCGGGCGCGGAGCAGCGCGATTAATATTCAACATGGTGAGGGCTGCTGCCTTGTGTGCCAATGTGGAGTTTTAATTCCGTGGTTTAGTGGTGAATTTGTGATGTTTGCTTACAGACGTAGGTACATGTTCAAAGAGGGTGTATTATGGACAGCTCAAGTGGTATGTGTGCGTAGTTACAGGTTTTGTCGAATGAAAGAATTTCCGAAACGATGGCCTAAGTAGATTTTTTCTAAAAAGGTAACTCATAATCAGTCTGAACTGAATGCCGTAAATACTAATATAAATTTTGATATAAAATATAGTTGTGCGTGTGAATCAAATGTATGTATGTAGTATGTGTGTGTGTAGCGGGAAAGAAAGTTTTAATTAATACAATTATCAACGAAAAGTAGTTGGGCACGATACCTTGACCGCCTCGTGGTGCTGCCAGATCCTGGAGGCCGCTGGGGACGTCCTTGGTTTTTGGTTAACTGTAACCAGTTCGATGTTGTTTTTTCACTACACACTGCACAATGCACATCGACTTCACTCACACAATCAGTCTGTAAAGTATTTTTGCACATAGGCCATTTTAGCCAAGGCCAGAATCTGAAAAAGTAAAGGTGTAGAAGCAAATCATATTGCTTTTTGGTATCTGATGTTTTCTTATTAATTCCCCGCTGAATCCAAAATCCCTTCCTCATTCCTCCCTTTCCCCCTCCGAATTGTCCCTCGCCGTGTTTTTTTTCGTTTTACAGAAAAACTATCACAGATAGGAGCAAATTATCAAAAAAGAAGTTGATCTACATTAAATTTTCTAAACATCGTAGGTAGTTTATGAAATACAGCCTTCGACATTGTAGTATTAGCCCATGATTTATTGATTTGTATAAAATTTTCCTAACGATTTTCGTTGGTCTCAGCTCCGCCATACAGACTACTGGTATGTACTTGTTTGGTAAGTTTTCGTGAATACAAAAAGTTCAGTTGCCATTTCCTAGGGGTATGGGGCGGGAAGCTGTGACGTAGCTAAGATGGCAGCCGGTCCATTTTATTAAATGGTGTTTCTAGATAGTTTCTACCGATTTACTTAAATAAGGTGTCGAATGAAAGAGACTGTAATGAGCATTAGTTGATTTCATACATGCGTTCATGTAAAGCTAATATGAAATGAAATATGATTTGCGTTTAGACTCATAACGGAGGCCTTTTTTTCCAGTTTTTGTCTAGCCTATTTTTATACTTATTTTGAAAATCGGTGCACGGGCGCGAGCGGCCATTAACAGTTTTCTTAAATCTTGCCTTGCCAGTTTGATGACAGCATTGCGGTGTAAGTATTTTATACGTGAGACAAAGTATGTGCGAAGGGTAAATGTATGAGGATGGGAGTGGCCACCAAAAATTTTGCAGATGCCGATGTTATGTAACGAAGTTTATTATCATACCGGCGCCACAAAACTATATAGGTAGGTAGGTACTTATTTAGCATTGACCGACCAGGGCAGTATACATCAGGTAAATAAATAATTAACCCTGTAGTGGCGAGTTGGTCCAGTAATGGCGAATAACCGACACAACTCCGCTCGTTACCGGGGTGCGTCCGATTCCGCCATTAGGTACGAAGTTCGCCCATTAGACGCGCGCTATAAATCCTGGTGATTTAGGAACAGGCAGTAGGTAATTACGGACACATTACTCTTACACGTTATGTATTAGGAATAGTGGAAATGTGAAGAACAGACACAACAGGCGATTTTCTTCAATGATGCTGGAAAATTTAGACCTGACTCAAAGATTTTGTTTATCGTCGCTATAGCGATCCTATGAAAAAACCTATAGGTTTCCATTACCTTTGCCTCATTTAAATTCAGTTCTGTAGCTCGGTAGGTATATTTTAATTCTGTGCTTAACTCAAACGGAAAAGCACTAACTTAATCATTAATTTAGCACTTGTGCCTCTCAAAGATCTTGAACTAGCTATCACCACTTCACTATCCTGAAAGTTAGTGAAACCCCAGCCAGTCTGCTCAATAAATCAAGCATTCCTCGTCACAAGATTAAAGAATTTTAAAAACTCTTCATTGCCACATCTCTCCTCTCATACTTAACTATCGTGTCGGACGTCACTCGTCCGACACGCACTCGTCACGTCGCCGTCGCGACAGCGTGTCGTACGCATTCTGCAAGCACAGACTGCAGTCTGCATTCCCGTCATATCAGCAATTCATTATGCAATGGGTTCTTTACGAGCCACCATACGTGTCGGCTGCCAGCTCCGCCATCGCGCTTTATGACGGACGACTCTTCCATACTGAACTGATTGTTAATTCATTAGAAGCATGTTGGTACTAACTTGGTTGAACGTGATCGTGAAACGGGATTAGTGTTTAAGGTGGTTGTACTAGCAAAACGTGGTTTTTAGTAGGTTTTCATTCTCTATCTCCTCTTTATTTAATGAATATTAAAACAAAGTAAATATATAAATTGCGGCTGATTGATTGAACATTGCTGATTTCTTGTTTTTTTATAAAACACTTTTTTCAATTTACCTACATAAAATTAATATTTAATATTTTAACAATGCCATGCTGCCGTCTCCAACTTTCTATGGTCCGTGAATTTTGGCCAAGCATTGTGTAGGTTACACATTGGTTTTCAAAAATTTTAATAGATGTCGGTAATAAATTACATCTTAGTTTTTCAAATATTTTAATAGATGTCGCTAATAAATGACTCTCGAAGTAATGTAGAGGGTGGCAGGGTGAGGGGAGTCAAATCCTTACTGTCACTTCACCAAGAGCCGTCTTAACAAAACTTGAAACACAAAACTGTTTTATGTCTCGACATTGAAAAAAATCTAATAAGGCAAAATTGTATATTTGGTTGTACGAACTCTCTGAAATTAACCTTTGGCAAAGAAAACGGTAAAAAAGGTAATATCTGACACCGCAGTCTATTCTCAATTTTTATAATCGACTTATACTTCGTCAAGCTACTTAGGTATTCTGTATTTATGATATTTATTAAGTGTTCGCGTTTATAATATTTCGCAGGGTAGTTTAATTGGTATAACAATAAATAAAATTGACCGGTTTGCAAAAGGTGCGGTAAAACCAGGGGGCTAATTGTCTATTTTCAAAATCTATCGCAATCGCTTTCATATGACAGATGGATGAGACACATGCTACATTTCTTTGGTAAGTTTTTATTTGTGCCAAAAAGAAGTATCGATGTATCACATCCTGGAAGCGATTGCGATAGATTTTGAAATTATAAATTACTAGCGGCCGCCCGCCACTTCGTCTGCGTGGAAAGGTTTTTTGCTATCCCTCGGGAACAATACATTTTTTCGGGATGAAAGGTACCCTATGTCCTTCTCTGTAACGCTGACAACGTGTATGCAAAATTTCATGATGATCGGTTCAGTAGTTAGGACGTGAAGGCTTAACAAACAAACAAACAAACAAACGGACTTTCGCATTTATAATATTAGTAAGGATAAGAAGATATACCCACTAATTATCTAATTTCAAAATCTATCGCAATCGCTTTCATTTGACAGAACATTAATATGAAATAAAACCGTTTTTAACGGATACTAGCGCGGTTTTATTAAATGTACTTTGATAGTTAGTTGGTATTTGGTTTGATTTTTGGTTTTCCCGACGTTTCGGCAACTTTGCAGCTGCTTTGGTCACGGGGGACTGAAGCTACCCGTGAGTCTACCCTCAAGCGAAGAATTTTTTTAGACGGTCAGAAATTAAACTAAAATGAAAAAAAACTAAAAAAAAATTGGCTTAACGTCTGTTATTAGATGACAACAGCCAGGACCGAAGCGCTCAGTTGTAATGCCCTGAGGTGGTGGTGAGGAGGTCCATCTGACACCTGGCCAGACCGAGCGTTGCGTTGCTTAAAAAACGTGATCGAGTACGATCAGTTTGTCAAGTTCCGCCATGAGCGCTTGAATTTAATTGGCAAATGGGGATGAGATGAAACCTATAAATATATTTTTTCTTCATCACAGAGAAATAAAAAATCTGTTCTGGAGAAGCCAAGAAATATTTTGCTATTTCATTTCATTTAGGTACCAACGTTAGTTTCAGTAAAGGAAATTAATTTTCCGCAACATTACGAGGTTTTTCATTTTATTGGTCATTCTTTAATTTAATTTAAAGCCTTGGTGTGTAATGTTGAAGGTGGTGTTGTTGCAGGCATGCACCGCAAGTCGATCGAGGCGGCGCAGCACCTGAAGGAGTCGGGCTCGGAGCGCGAGGGGTCCGAGGCGGAGCCCGAGCGCGCCTCGCCCGCCTCGCCGCACCACCACGACCATCACGACCACCAGGTAACTACTAGCAAGTCATAAATTTTGTGTAGAACCTGAAGGTGTCGGGCTCGGAGCGCGAGGGGTCCGAGGCGGAGCCCGAGCGTGTCTCGCTCGCCTCGCCACACCATCACGACCATCAGGTAACTACCAGCAAGTCGATGAATTCGGGGTAGAACCTGAAGGAGTCGGGCTCGGAGCGCGAGGGGTCCGAGGCGGAACCCGAGCGTGCCTCGCCCGCCTCGCCACACCACCACGACCATCACGGAACTACCAGCAAGTCAATGAATTCGGCGCGGAACCTGAAGGAGTTGGGCTTGGAGCGCGAGGAGTCCGAGGCAGAGCCCGAATGCACCTCGCCCGTCTCGCCGCACCACCACTACCATCATGACCATCAGGTCCAGGACCAGCAAGTCAATAATTTGGCGTAGAACCTGAAGGAGTCGACCATCAGGTAACTACCAGCAAGTGTTATCGAGCTCGGAGCGCAAGGGGTTCGAGGCGGAGCCCGAGCGCGCCTCGCCTGGCTCGCCACACCATCACGACCATCACGTCCACCATGTAACTACCAGCAAGTCAATGAATTCAACGCAGAACTTGAAGGAGTCGGACTCGGAGGACGAGGGGTCTGAGGCGGAACCCGAGCGCGCCTCGCCACATCATCACGACCACTAGGTATCAGATTTATCTACTTAGGCATTTCTTTGTCTAAGAAAGATTTGAATTGAAATACCCTACCAACGAATATACTCTTAGATAAGGAGATTGAACTACACGTATCTATAGCCCAACAATATCAACAATTTCCCAATTCTGGGACACAAGAAATGGTCGACCTTATACTATACCTACATCCATACCCTTCTTTAGGTTTGGATTGGATTGGTGGATGTTAAAGACTGCAAAATGCAATAAATCGAAAGGTAATACCTGGAAGTCCTGGAACCTCTGGAACGGGCCTTAACTTTTGTTACTTTCACGAAACCTGTTCAAATCTGGTGTGTCCGTTTCCAGGCGCAGAGTTCCCCTGGCAGCAGCACCACTGCGTCGTCATCAGCGAAGGGGCGCGCATCGCCGGAGGGCGCGCGCGAGATGTACGACGACCCCGAGGCCTTCCGCAACAACAGCATCGCCTGCCTGCGCGCCAAGGCGCAGGAGCACCAGCGGCTGCTTTCCACCAACTTATTGCTGCAGGTAGTTTTTTTATGCACAACGGGATGGTGCTTGGCTTTGACCTCACCTGATGTTAAATGACGATGAGGCCAAAGCTGGAAGCGCACTACACCCGGAATCCTTATCACTGAACTGGCTATCTTACCTCAAACTGCCGGAACACACCGAAAAAATCAAATTGGCTGAATATTTTTCTATGTGTAGGAATAAGCTCCCTTAGTAATAAAAAAAAGTTACAGAATTTTCGTTTGCGTAAAAAAAAATTAAAAAATGAAAGTCTCTTCGACTACACAAATGTACGAAAGTAACAGCGGAATGGAAATTATACCTCAAATCGTTATTCGAAGTCGCCGAAGACGACGAGATAATACTTATTGAGCGCATTCATTAAAAAATATCAACTGTAGACTGTTCGTAGTGGCAAGAGAATTATTAGAAGATGATAGTGTATTTCACTCATTCTATAATTCTATTCTATTCTAAGTTTTACTCTTTCGAGTAAAACTACTTATCAGATTTCGCCATTGAAAATGTCTATCAAATCCTTTTCGGTCCATACGCTATTTTCGCTTATATTTCCGAAGATAATTGAGATTTCGCCATGAAATAAGTGTCTCCAGGTTTAGAATTTAATTGTGGATCCGACTTGAGAAATTTTGTAAATTGTAAAAAAAATCGGGAAAAAAGTTCTATCTTTTTTTAGTAAGTAATTAATTAAAAAATACAATTGCATATATCGAAAAAATGAGGATAACAAATCTCCGAAGATAGATTGCACGTCGATTGAGACTTCTCCGAGTGAAATTGGTTAATAATTGTGTCCTGTAGGTGTGCCTTTACGAGCGTGAAAAAAAATATTTTTAACACCGAGTAAAATCAACACGCCTATATGGCTAAAACGAAAAGTACCAGGCTAGCATGAATGTAAAAGAGCTAATCAAAGTACCTGTTCATCAGATCCGGTCAGCACTTTCCCCACAGCTCTCAACGCAGGAGAGACCAGTTCTAACAGGGCAATCAATCTATTGAAAAGTACCAGGCTACCATGAATATAAAGGAGGTCGCAATAACTTTTCTAAAAATCGTAAAAATACATAGGTACCTACTACCTAAAATAATAGGATTTTGCATTTGATTTGATTTTGGTTTTTCGTAAATTTTTGTATTAATTTTCAATGCCTCCGAAGATTGCGGGAACTGCAGGGTCTGTGGATTTTTTTTTCAACAAATTTCGCAACCGTTGTCGCCATTTATACAAAAGTAAACACGTGCACTCACTCGATGTACGCTCCGGCGTATGATATGCGCCATGCGGTACGGCAGGCGTCATGAAGCCTGCATGCAGCGACGCGAGCGCGACGTTACCGCTCCGTCAACAGACTTACATAGTTTTGTATGTAAGCTGCAAGCAAGCGTACACCAAACGTATACTGACGAATACGCGTCTAAGAAGCTACTCCGCCGTGGACAGTGGGCCTAAGTATGCTTTGCCTACTGCATGTTCTATATAATATCATCATACGACACCCACTGCTGGGTATAGGCCTCCCTCAAGGATCTCCACGACGATCGGTCCTACGCTGCCCGCATCCAGTGGCTTCCCGCAACCTTCACCCTCACATCGGTCCACCTTATCGGAGGCCTACCCACGGAGCGTCGTCCGGTGCGCTGTCGGCATTCCAGAACCTTTCCGCCCCAACGGCCATCGGTTCTTCTCGCTCTGTGTCCAGCCCACTGCCACTTCAGTGTCTTATATATTCATAATATCGGGGTATCTAGTCCAAGAGCCCGATGGCGCAGTGGTTTAGCGCCAGGCCCGGCGATTGCGGAGGTTAAGCAACTTTCGCAAGGGTCGGTTATGGGATGGGTGACCAAATATGTATTATATCGAGCTCCTCCATCCTTCGTAACGTTAAGCCGTTGGTGCCGCGGCTGCATTTGCAGTTGTTAACACCCACCAATCCACATCGGGCCCGCATGGTGTGTTACGTTACGACCCATCTTCCTTATTCACTCTTAAGGAAGGTCTGGGCTGTGCCCTAGCAGTGGGGACATTAAAAATGGCTGATGATCAGTATCTGGTCCAGTATAATTAACTGCTTTCTACCAACCCTTCTGCAGTAGCTGTATACTAGCCTGACCTAAACAAACTGTGACAAAAAATGATACTTAATAACTAAGTAGGTATAGACACGGTTGTCTTCTTAATGTTGAAAGTCAAACCCCTTAGCCAGTCTCAGTTTTGTGAAAACGATAACGAACTTTCTAACTTGGAAAAATGTGTCGATTTTGTTGTTTTAAAAATCTTATTGTTTAGGTGTTTGCTGGTCTTTTTCCTCAGGTGCGCGGCTTGAATCGCGTAGAGAGCGCGGATGACGATGGCCCCGCCGACATCGACGTGGGCACGGAGCGTCCGCCCTCGCCGCCCGCGCCCGCGCCCGCTCCCGCTCCCGCGCCCGCGCCCGCCCCCGCGCACGCGCACGCGCCGCATTTGCACCCGCGCCTCTACTGACCGGCCGCGCCGGCGCCGCACGCCTACCCGCACCATGGATAACTCACCACCGGAAACTGGCTGTACCTTCTCGAATTGCTTTGCGTGATCTAAATACGACAACCTAAGGACTTTTTAAATTCTGTATCGCTACGGATTTTACATTGTATAAGATTTCACAATCGCTAGTGCTTTCTGCGTGAACATTTGCGCCCGATTGCGGTCTGCAAGCCTAAGACACACAACGCTTTGAGCTGAATAGTTTCAGCCCACTCGAGCCGGCAGCTACAGTACCTATAGGTGCAACCTGTGAATGTCACCACAAAGCATGTTCCAGACGGATGTACGCCTTCCATTAGAGGTGACCTTGCTTGATGCCATCCATCTAGCTCAGTGGTTCCTAACCTTTTCAATAATTGTTACCCATATCACCTAGTAGGGAAGCAGACTTTACCCCCTTTACCCCCAGCGTGGGCTGGGGGTTTGCCGCCGTATCACATTCACAATGCATAGCAAATGGTATTTGAAATTAACTATAGTGCCATCTCTCTGTTCTATTCATTCTTACTGGTACCACTTCTGTTACCCCCATAGAATACCTGTTTTACCCCTACGGGGGTATTTACCCCCAGGTTAGGAACCAATGATCTAGCTAGACGGTAGATGTAATCCAAGTTTCTCCATCCAATCCAAATGACCTTCAACGTCCTTGGAGGAAGGGCGCGAGTTCCATCCGAAGATAGAGTGATCCACTTTCGTTTATTTTTTGTTTTCTGTCGAAAGCGCTAAAGAAACGCCCACCTTTTGAAATTTCGTCAAATTAGGAGCCATTTTTACAAGACGGCACGTGATTTTGCTACGCGAGCGCGATTCACAATGAAGGGCGACTGTGGCGCTTGGATGGAAACTCGTGTGGCTACACGCACACAATCCACGGATGGAAATCACGCTCCAATCAAGCTTCCACCAAGGTGACCTCTGATGGGAAGCGTGATTACATCCGTCTGAAACATGCTTTAATCAACCCTTGCACGTCTTGCAGAATGTAAATAGGTACAATACGCCAAATGTACAATTCGCAAATTGTTAGAATACGCAAAATAGAAGCACAGAGAGCGCTATTGTGGGAGATCCAGTATCTGATAGATCTCTTATTTTCTCTTCCTTCCTGATGTGTAGTGTAAAGTTTTATGTGAACAGGGCCCTATTTAATAAAGTGACAATTTGTCAATTGTCATGACATTTCGGCTTACATTGCGGTGTAGATATGAGTAGTTTGTTCTATTTTCAAATTGGTTGACGCAATTGATATAAAATTGTCATGACAGGTGACAAATTGTCACGTTTATCAAATAGGGCCCTAGTGTAATGTACAGTCAGCAGCACATGAGGTTATACATAACTGTCAGAAACCTGTAATTTATTTTGAACCTTAATGGCTTTGCATTTAAGTATAAAATTGATTGAATATCATTCGCTGTCGTGGAAGCCCAGCGTGCCATTGACCGTACAACATTGATATGAATGGCGTTAAGAGTTGAATGAATGTGAAACAGTGTAATACCACCATGAGGGTTCTCTCCATGGTGGTAATTCGTGGAGCATAGCGGGTAGGCCCTATTCGGAGCCCTGTAATTATGTACATTGTTAACGTAAGCTTATTTAAAGCCCTGTTTTCGTGCAATACCTTCGTTTAAGTATTTATCTGTAGCTGCGTTGTTAGTATTGTATAAAGTTCGCCTTCTGCTCGTAGTGTAAGACTACTCTGTAAATCGAATTAGTTGTGTATAATTGGCACTAATATAATATAAGTATAATTTTAATCTTGTCTTGATTGTTAAATGGATTGTTTATTTTTGTTTTGAAAAACTAGGCTTCTAAAATATGGCTATAAAAGTATTCACAACGAAATTTTATTATAAACTAACTTATTTTGTCTTCCCCGAATATTTATATATTTCTGCTTTATAATGCTATATTTAAGTAATTGTTTATTATATAAAGATGAGCTTTAAATCGAAAAAAAGACATCGAAAACATTCCATAAAAAGACTTGAATTTTGTGTGATTTGCAATCGATTGAATTAAACTCCATTACATTCATCTGCGCTTTCTTTTTAACCTATTATTTGTGAACTGCGATATTTAAATAGAAAACAAAGGCAACCGTTTAACTATAATTTTGTACTTACCAACAAAATGTAAAAAGTAATTATAATATGATTATAACCACTTTGTACTTAGATGCACGGTTTGAGAATTGTCCAAAATGTTAAGTTTAATTTAAGTAGCAATATGGATGTTCAGGTTTAAGTTAGCTCCTTGTGTGAAGTAGGTAGCTCTTCCCTTTGCCTTGTCATAGACAAAATATCGTTGTTTTTGAAGTAGAAAAATAACTTATTATAATCCCCGCAAATTGCTATGCGCTGGAACCTTGTCACATTAACACGTTGACGTCATTCGCAACTAAAAATGACATGAGGTAACAGGAATTATTATTTTCAATAAGAGTATGTATTTAAAAAAATTAAGTACACGAATCATTTTTCTTTTTTGAGGTCAAAAATGGCCGCCAGACGCATTAGCAATTTGCGGGGATAGTACAACTGTTATTCGATCTCCAATTTGATTGGATATCGTTTATTAGATGTATTTTTCTATTAACAAAAACAGTAGACATTTTGTCCAATCCCCACGTAATAGTAAATAGTTCAATATACTGATAAACACATCTTGTAAATGTTACAAATTAATCGCAAAGTACCTGCTTGCGTTAATGGAGACGTACCAAATATGGGACAGTAGAATATTATGAAGACTTAAGTCTTAGGATTTAGGTAATTAAAATATTTATTTCGTCAACAAGAAAAACTGTGAGTACATAAATTGTATAAAATAATTTATATTACAGGAGTTCGTTTTAAAAATGTCTGAAATATTGACTCTTTTAGTTAATGATGATCTGTCCCCATATTGGTACGTGCAGGCGATAAGTATCATTCGTACTGTACTTAAATCTAACGATAGAGTTGTAATATATTTATTGAATTAAACAAGTGATTGAGACGTCGTCATCGCGATACTTAACATTATTCCGATGAATAAACAAAATGTATAAACAAAACGATGAAGTTTTATTTTATGAATTTCTCTATAACAGCGTTTCCAAATGGGGATGGCAACGCAAAGCTAGTCGCACATGGCGCCAGCGGCGATCCGGCCGCTGTCAATACTTTTGATTAGTTAAAAATGTCAGAAATGACATTTGACATTTGAAACAACCAATCAAATGATTTTAGCACAAACGCTTGTGGCGCCATTAGTTCCTCAGTATGCATCCCTATTAGTGGTACAAGTACCCCCAGGGGTACGCGAGGTTGTATGAAGGGGTGGTGCCCACAGCTACCTATCTCATTAATAAGATGTCATAAATCTATTTTTTTATCATTCCTTCCTGCAAGGGGATAAGGGGTACACGAGTTTGAGGTCTTTCTTAGAGGGGTACGTAGAAAAAACTGTTTGGGAACCACTGCTCGAATATAAAAGATTTTCTTCAATAATATTACAGTACGTTTTAATATCACGAAAGAAAAACCACATGTTTCTATTGAACACTTACATTAATAAATAGTTAATTACTAAGTTAATTTTTTTTAAAGATATTTTAAATGAAACAAAATATTTAATTGGACGTGACTAAGCCGTTTATTCATTACTTTAAATGCTAATAAAATCATAAATGTTTCAAAATGCATTACAATACCTAGTTTAGCTCATAGTAGGTACTCTTAGAAGTGCACACTCGGAATTGGACACTGTCAAATAGGAATGAATGATTTGCATACCCTTTAAAGGTGCTCCCACGAAGCTGTTTATAAATATTTATAATATTCACTTTTGAACTTTCGCGCAGAATTTTTTAGATTAGATTAAAATCACATGTAACGCGTTTAAACTTAACATAGGTTTAAGAGCGTTAATTCGTCACGGCATTTCATACAAATGACAGAAACTAATCAGTGTGCAACAGAAACGCCGGTATGGGAGCACCATTACCTCCAAACTGTAGTTCCAAATAATTTGTTAGATGGAGTTGACTATATTATTGAGACATTGACTAGGGGGTCAAATCTGCTTATGTTTTCGTCAAAATCGTAGTTCAATGGTGTTCTAATGGTAATGCTTTTTGACACAGTTCTTGTTTCTTAAACCCAAAATCAAGACACAATATGTTTCCGTTTCGAGTTTAAGAAACACAATATGTTTCAGTTTTGGGTTTAAGAAACAAGAACTGTGTCTAAAAGCATTACCATTCAAACACCATTGAACTACGATTTTGACGAAAACATTAGCAGTCTTGACACCCAGGGGTGCCACCACACAAGTATCGTCATTTGACAAATGGATGTGACACATGGCTACTTCTTCTTGGCACCAATAAAAAGTTACCAAAGAAAAGTTGCAATGTGTCACATCCATCTGTCAAATGAAGCCGATAGCAATGCCGACGACACTTGCGCGGTAGATCCACATGGCCCTTTTTAATAAACGTGACAATTTGTCACCTCTTATGACAGTTTTATATCCATTGCGTCAATTAATTTGAAAATATAACTACTCATAGCTACACCGCAATGTAAGCCGAATTGTCATGACAATTGACAAATCGTCACGTTATTAAATAAAAACTTGGAATGACTAAAAAATTTGCAAATTTACCGCCATCCAGGGCCCTGTATATAATAAACAGGTCAAATTGTCACCTGAGGCCGTATTACGAGCTCTTAAAACCTGCCAGGTTTATAAATTGCTGTAGTGACATCTCTTTCTCGCTGTATAGCAAATAAAAGAGATACGTTGATAGCCAGTCAGAAAACTGACTGGAAATAAGAGGTCATAATACAGCCCCTGACATGACAATTTCATATCCAATGCATCAACCAATTAGAAAATAGAACAAACTATTCATACCTACACCGCAATGTAAATCAAATTGTCATGATAACTGACAATTTGTTATGACAATGACAAATTGTCACGTTATTAAAAAGGGCCCTGCAAACATTAGTGCACAAAAGTTCCATTCAGAAAACATTACCTACATACAATACAAATAGCAAATAAGTACAGTTTTAATAATATAATTATACACCGTTAATTTTTAAGTATACACATCAACTTTGTCTAGGGATACAGGTGTTATTTTCATACAAACGAGGTAACTTTGAAGCCTTGGTTTTCTGCCAGAGATGTACCGTGCTGTAATCTGATGATGGCCATCTAGGGACTGATTGGAGTAGATTCAGATCGCTATACACACCCAACTGATCTGATCAGCATTCTAAAAGATTAATGGGTCAGTGTTCTCAGTTTAGATATACTTAAAAATTAACCGTGTAATATTTTAGACATTTTCTGATCAATAAGTCACTGCATCAGGCACATTTGAAACATCACTGGTGTTTTTCATCACATACAATACCTATTATACTTAAATGCACAATACAACACATTAATAAATACATTATCTTAACTACATCAATAAATTTTAGACACATTTTATATTCCTCATAAGTAATTATTCAGTTTATTCAGTTAATAAATCATAAGTATAAATTAACCGCCTCTATGGTCTAGTGCTTCGCCCACCAAGGTAAGACGCAGAGGTCTCGGGTTCGATTCCCAGGGGGGTACAATCTGTACTCGATTTGGTTGATTGGTAAGGCTTATTTCAAGTCCGCCTGGCTAGCTACTACCATCTTACCTAAGTCTGACGCCATAACAACAATAAAAAAAATTGAGATCCGGCAGTTAGAGGTAAGATAGCCATTTCCTCAGTGGTGAGGATTCTGGGTGTAGTACGCTTCCTTCGGCCTTATCGTCACTTAACATCAGGTGAGGTGAAGGCCAAGCACTATCCTATGTGCATAAAAAAGTCTATTATCGCATATTAATATAAACAGATCTATTAAAAACTTATTACAATTGTAAAATGTATGTATAAAAATAAATAATTTAAGTAACACAATTTTAAAATCGGCACATAGTACATATAATATTACTTTATTTCACTGCTATTACTTAAAAATATGTACTTAGATGCACTCGGCTATACAATAAAATTGCCAAGCAAAAACAAGACATACAGTACTACAGATTCTGTAGAACTAATATAATATACATAACTAGCAAGTTATTGAAGCTTAGAACATTTATACTGGCACTTTTTTAAATATCAATACAAAGTTATGCTTCAAATAAAGCCTCAAAAATTATGTAAAACGTTGTACAAAGTTTAACATTTTTGTTAAAATACTTAGCATAAAAAAATAGAACACCTTGTTGCCTGCTACTATATTCAATTCAATATGAAGTGTACCATCATATCAAACCAACTTCACTTTAATCCTTACTTACTATAAATCCTTACTAATATTATAAATGCGAATGTCCGTTTGTTTGTTTGTTACACCTTCACGACTTGACCGATCATCATGAAATTTTACATACAGGTTGCCAGAGGCACAGACAAGGAGTTAGGGTACCTTTCATGCCAAAAATAAGTATCTCGAGGGATAGCTAAAACACTTTCCACGCAGACGAAGTCGCGGGCATAGTTACTATGTCGCGAGCGGCCACTTAGTTATAAAGTGAAGTTGGCTTGACAGATTGCTTTTTAAAACAGGCCAATAATTATATTCGTGATTTCATAAGTAGAAAGCGCATTGTTTGAGAAATATATTTTTTTTAATTGTAGCATTTTCATGTTAGAACTAAGTAATATTTGCGTCGGTTACTATGACAAATACAAAAGACATATTCTAACATTTTTTTTTTTCATATTTCAGAATATAAAAATAAAGACTTAAATAAAAAAATAGCACCGAAACAATCACCAAAAAATAAATGTTTAAAAATCTTATTTCAATGAAAACTGTAACTTCAGTTATAAACTTTTTACTTACATATTATGTAAGTATATATATCTGTAAATTTTACATTTTGTATTGTCACAATTTACAATGGCAGTACCTACTATATAAGTGTATTATCTATGGCAGTACCTACCTATCAATATAATCTGTAACAAAACGATTCAATAAAAATTACTATACTTGAGATCCTTATCTAAGTTTGAACTTAAAACTAAACTTAAAAAAATGGCTTTTTAAAAATGGGCCAATAGATTTGATAGTTTGATTCGATTTAGCTTTGTTTTAATTTTGCCTCAGTTATCTCAAAAGTTTCATACAATTTGAAATGCTCTGTAATGCACTTTTTAAAATTAGATCATTTTACCACCAAAAAAAACTTTTCGCAGCTTTTAATGAATAGGTACAGAAGTCATTTTCGGTGCATCCCATACCAAAAGTGGCACTCTCAGAAATTTGATTTAACAAGTTGGATTTTAATAAAACTACGTGGAATTTTTAGAAGGTGTCACTACAATCCCTCGATGTCCTGATACCCTGATAGTGACATTTTCAGATATTAAAAACCTTTGGTCACTTTTATAACTTTTTAATTTCTGTATTATATTTTGAGTCATAAGTCATAATAGATATAATGTCATCCAGGGTAATTTTAAAGTACGATGGTAATAAGAACTTTTATTTTAACCTATCATAATTTTTAATGTTAAAAGTTCAAAGTCAAAGTCAAAAAAACTTTATTCAAATTTTGTAACGAACTTTTGTTCTTGAAACGAACTGATAAGAAAACTTTACTTAGATATTGACTGTATGTAAACTATCAAAAATACGTAGCATCTTCGCCATTTCCCTTAATACCATAAGACAAATGTTACTACTACAATCTCGTAATACTAATTTTTATATATTTTTTTTTAAATGAACCAAAGGTTGATGTTGACGGTTTGCAGTTGATGTGTGCACAGCATTATAAAATGTTTTCTACTATAAAACTGTTATTATGAAATATTAAATTACATTACTGTTTTTGCCGCAAAACTCATGATTCAGAATATTTATCTAATCTATTTTTATTAGATTTGTGATGAAAAAACATGTAAGTGTGTTTATTTCTTGACTTAGCAATATACTATTTCCTTTTGTATTGTTTTGTTCTAGCAACATCTTCGTTTACATTTTTGCTGGGAAATTAGTAATGCGACTTTAGACATCTATGCCGAAGTTCGGCGGCAACGCTTTTAAACGCAACGTAATTTCGGCATTATGTGTCGTCAGTAATTCAAATTGCATTGCTGGCGTAATCATGCCGAACTTCGGTCGCGTAATTTCGGCATAGTGTATCTAGTCACTAAGGGACTTAAAAAATCCATTTCTTTTTTGATTTTTGATTTTGTATTACATTAAATATGAAATAAAATTCACCGCGGCGCCACTTTCGGTCGGGATACCACCTTAATTAGTTAAGAAGGTTACGAGTACAATTACTAACTTATTTACGTGGAATAACAAAACTGCCAAACGGCATAAAATGGAAATCAAAGTGTAGTAAGAACCTATTTAAATGGGGTTGGCAACGCAAAGCTAATTGTAGATGTCGCTGCGTACGCTTGTTCCTAAGTCAGCAGACGTTCAGAACAAATCTATGGGAAAATAGGTATTTATTTTGTGATATTTTATTACCGAAAAAGACCCATTGACCCAAAATGGATATTAAAGACTATTCCACAATGCAAACGCCGGAATTGAAAGCCAAATTAAGGCGTTTTTATTCTTACAGAATTTATAATTTTTTTCTATATCCAGATTTTTCGGAAATTTGTAAAAGCCAACATTTTTAAAGCCTATTACACAAAATTTAAACATTTTAAAGCTAAAAAAAACGATTTTTTTAAGTAAAAGTCCTTTGTTTTCATAGCTCTCGTGGAGCAAGCGTACGCAGCGCCATTTTGACAGTTGCCTTCCCCATTGGTACTTATTTCATAAGCAAGCAAGTATACTTTTTATGGCCTTAACTATATATGTTTATAAAGCGTTTTTAATAAAATGTTTTCGGTAAATTCCTCACAATAATAAGCTATAACTTTTTATATAATAAGAATGCTATTTGTACGCGTCATAAATGAGTCCCATAGACTCAAAAAGGAAGTACAAAATTACAAATTGTAGCATATTGACTGAGATATATTCTCGTGAATATTTTTTATAGCACTAAAATATAAAATCCTCATTTTTTTTCAATACTTAGTACATCAAACAATTCCATATACTGACCAAAAGACTTACACAATAATTTTAATTTTTAGTCAATCTATTTTTAACGTATCTTTGGCCATATTTACCCCCACTACCGTCGCATCTATCCTTGTTACCTTCGTGGTATTGGAAAGACAGAAATTGTTTAGTAGTCATCTTTGGAGGGTCCTTCCATGTCTTCGACGCTCCTCAGCATCAAGTAGTAGCTGTTCACCACCAGAATGCAGTAAGCGATTCCGCCTGGAATAAAATATGACGAGATTATGAACATTTCAATATTTTTAGTTATATTTTTTTAATTGAAGTTAAGAATGTACTATCACAGTATACATATATTATAAAAAAAAACTAATTTACAGGCTGTCCCAAAACTTTGCCATAGGGAGGGAAAGTACCTTAAAAATTTAAGATAGGAAATTTTACTGGAATAAGACTTCATTTTGTTTTTAAAAATAATTGGAACTGCATTCAAAGATTTTTAAAAATCGACTGCCAATCGAACCCACTAAAAACGATAAAAAAATATTAATTTTTATGACGCCAATTACTTATAAGTATCATTTTTTCTTAAATAATACAGCATCTTAAACAAAATAAAGACCTTGAAATTTAACATTTAAATTTCAATTATTACGGATTGTATCAATTTGTATCGAATCGTATGCGATAAAAAAAAACTTTGAATGCAGTTCTGTTTCTTTTCAAAAACAAAATGAATTCTTCTCTCAGTAAAATTTCCTATCTTCAATATTTAAGGTACTTTCCCTCCGTGTGGCAAAGTTTTGGGACATCTGTATATATATACTGTGGTACTATAATGTAATAAGTAGACGACTTCTTTGGTAAAGTACGGTTGCAGAAAAAATTTCGTACAATGACCCGGCAATACTTGTCTCACTTGCACCCTCACTAACATATTGTTGTCGCATTCACACAGATGCTATGACTTCGGTCTGTGCGAGCACGACGGCAATATCACAATATTAAGATTGGGTCATTGTGTTAGCGCACGAGCGACAGTGACGATTGACGAATAATTGTACTACCTAGGTACTGAAATTCTTCCTGCTTCGCGACCGGAATTTAGAGAGATTCACAAACCGGTTTTCATGGTGTCAGGTTTCAATGGGGAATAAAACTGACAAAACTCACCGCCAGAGGCGTTGCTAACGTTGGACCCATAACAATAGACGGCATCTTTCAACTACAAGGTTATTAGGGTTCCGTACCCAAAGGGTAAAAACGGGACCCTATTACTAAGACTCCGTTGTCCGTCTGTCTGTCTGTCTGTACCAGGCTGTATCTCATGAACCGTAATAGCTAGACAGTTGAAATTTTCACAGATGATGTATTTCTGTTGCCGCTAACAACAAATACTAAAAAAATAATAAAATAAATATTTAAGGAGCCCTCCCATACAACAAACGTGATTTTTTTGCCTTTTTTTGCTTTATATTAATAACGACAACAGGGCCCTATTTCACAGACGTGAATTGTAAATTACAATGACAATTTGATGTACGTTGCGGTGTCTGTGAGTAGTTTGATCAGTATATTTTCTAAATTCAAATTGGCTGACGCCATGGACACCGAATTGTCATTGTCATTTACAAATGTCACGTCTGTGAAATAGAGGCCAGGGCCCTATTTCACCAAGTCGACATTTGTCAGTGACATATGTCGGTTAATTTCACATTGTCATTACTTTAATTAGGGACAAGTATGTTGTGAAACAGCGATATTTTTTACAGGTCGACATATTTGTAGACTTGTCAGTAATTCTTGATATGACATTGGAGCTGAGTCAAGTTTGCGTGACAATTGTCGACTAGTAAAAAATATCCCCTGTTTCACAACACAAATTGTCCCCTATTAAAAAAAGGAAAGTACTGTAAAAATTGCCGACATATGTCACTGACAAATGTCAATTTGGTCAAATAGGGGCCTGGTGTTACAATCTACACTGGAAAGACTGTTTTTAAAAAAGATCTTTATTAAATAACTCAGCTACATTTGAATGTATATTCTAGGACTGCGAGTACAAGACTGAACTAGGGTTTACAAGTGTTTCTAATTTATAGTCTACTGATAATGAATTTCCTGAGGGAGTGGGAACAAGGCCCTCTTTCACAATAGTTACAATTTGGTGGTTTAGATAAAGTTTATCAGTATTAAAACGGATGATCCTTTGTATGTTTCCGGGAAACAGTTATGATAAGCTTTATCTTAATTACTTCTACTGAAAAATAACAGATGTCCATTGTTACTAACTTTAGATAAGTTATAATTTAGGGTGTCAAAGGTTACTAGAGATTAATAAGAACAATGAGGGCTTTGATTAGGATTAGTCATCATTGGACATGAATCTATCTTATATGATATTATCAAGGGTTTAACACAGGTAGACAAATGAAATTTTCGCAGATGATGTATTTCTGTTGCCGCTATAACAACCAATACTAAAATCAGAATAAAATAAATATTTAAGGGGGGCTCCCATACAACAAACGTGATTTTTTTGCCGTTTTTGGTACGGAACCCTTCGTGCGCGAGTCCGACTCGCACTTGGCCGGTTTTTTTTTTTAGTATAATACGAGACCTGAAAACTGTTTGTTCAGAATCAGGAATGAATCGATTGCAATATTTTTTATATCATGTTATATTTTGACTAAATAATATTTATAAAACCATAACTAACGCACGCCCTACCGGGACAACACAAAAAGCTTGTAACTTCGTGAGGTTTTAAGGTATCATTATCATTTTTATATTGATTCTGAAAATGAAAATATGTGACCCGTGTTTCAGCTTTTGTAAAAAAATAATGTATACAAAAAGTTGTTTACGTTTTATCGTAGAATGGTCCGTTGTGCGACAGTGGGGAATATCCGGTCCCTTAGTAATAAAAAAAAGTTTCAGAATTGTCGGTTGCGTGAAAAAAATTACAGACAATGAGGATCAGTAACAGGTTTGAATCCTATAGTTTTATTTGTATAATATAAAAACATATTTCTAGCTATGAAACTTAGTGAAAGATTTTTTGAAATCCGTTAAGAAATGGTTGAGTTAATAGGGTTTGAAGGAAATGACAAGCTCGATGCAATATGCAATATATGCTTTATTACGTACGACATAAGGTTCGCGTACGTAGCGATGACGTCATAAGGACCCCCAAAAAACCAGTGTTTTAGCTCGTATATCTTCTCAGGTTTAAGAGATATTGTAAAAATTTCTTCACAGTTAATCATGGGGTGGTATAAGCTTTCTGATAAGCCACTTAACAAAAATCGTTACTGATCCTCATTCTTTGTTACGGGTCTGACGAATGCAACGCCATCTGTAATAAGTATCGCGAAATATAGAAATCTATTTTTGCAATATTTTCTTATAGCTTAAGAGCCCACGACGGCCAGACCTTCGTCATTTTATAAAAGCTAAAAGTTTTTTCAGGGTTCCTCTAACACAGTTAAGGACGATCGGCGAGTATAGAATTTGAGTTGTGGTTAGTTAAGCAGGTAACAGGCAGTAAAGGTGTTTAAAATAGTACATCAAATTCGTTAAAGTATAAGGCTCAAATTTTCTATATTTTCTTCGTATTAACATTAGAAATTACGTCATCCATTGCCGGACGACGACAACTGTTTACCTCGCGGTCGCACCTACAGCAGACTTTCAACGTGTCTGGCAAGATGTAGAAACCATTAAATCTGTCCGGCTATGGAGGTAACATCATTCTATAGGTCCCCAAGTAACATATATAAAGTTCAGCTTTTATACTATAACGAAAGTACATTTTTAAATATATTTTTTTTAAGTTTAGAGGTGTCTGGCAGCGTGTTGCAACTATACTAAGTGTCCGGCAGTGGATGACGTAATTTCTAATGTTAATACGATGAAAATATAGAAAATTTGAGCCCTATACTTTAACGAATTTGATGTACTATTTTATACACCTTTACTACTAGTTACCTGCGTAAGTAACCACAACTCAAATTCTATACTCGCTGATCGTTTTTACCTGTGTTCTAACACAGGTGCCTCTAGGCACCCTCAGAAAAACTTTTAGCTTTTATAAAATGACGAAGGTCTGGCCGTCGTGGGCTCTTAACCTATTATGTTCGGTTCGACACTCGCGTCTTTTTACGGGCTTCTTACAACAAAAAACTACCACACAAAAGACTATAAAAAATAGGGACCTCAAATAAAAATGTGTAATAGTTACAGAGCTAGTGACAAAACACCACAAGAGGTATCTCACGGCCCATCATTCAATATGATATAATGTTTAGGGTGTACATGAGTCAGCACCTACTCGCAAGGCCAGGAAGTGGAACACCTGGCGTCAGCACGCTTTCAAGTATGTAAAATTTTGACATGCTCAAGACAATAATTATCTCAAGGTTCAAATTTGGCAGTATACTAGAGAATAGAACAAAAAAATTAGAAAGTAGTCAGACCGCATTATCATGGAACATACCGAGTCAGCAATCAGCATGCCACGTTAGTTGTCATAATTTCGAGGTCAGTACAAGAACTTTCTCAAGGTTGAAAATTCGTATACTGCTTAATAATTAGAAAAATAAAGACTGCTTAATAATTAATAAACATAATTTATGAAAAAGATAGTCAGACCACAGATTCATAGAACATAGGCAGTCAGCAGTCGCTCAAAGCGCTTGAATGCGTGCTGACGCCAGGTGTTCGTGACGCCTTGCAAGTAGGTGCTGACTCATGTGCACCCTAAAATGATGGGCCTTGAGATAACTCTTGCATTGCAGTATTTTGTCACTAGCTCTGTAACTATAAGTTCATATTGATAAAATTCCGCGGTAGGCCCGCAGGTGGGGTACTCACCAAAGAACAGCACCCCCTCGAGGAAGGACAGGAATATGTCAGATCCCGTGGACCTCTGCCCCTTGATGCAGGCCGCCACCACGCAGCCCAGCGCCGCCGCCCACAGCGCGCCCATCACCCACACCCACACGCGCGCCCAGCGGCACCACCGCTGCAATAGTGCCAATATATCAAAGACACGAATATGTCAAATACAGTAGACCTTGGTCCCTTAACACTGGCCACCACGCAGCCCAGCCCCACACCCATTGTATGACCGTTTACCGCGAAATGACAAAAATGACTGAAAACAACGGTGCACACCACAATAAAAAGTCTACACATTTCTCACGTTAGCGTCATCTGTCCTGTACACACAACCCAGATATGAACGGGACAGACATCGCAAGACGACTGTAGACAAAAGTCAAAAGTAGGTACAACTGGGCTAGGCCGCCCCCTTCCTGTCGGATCGGAGAACGACCTTGATGGGATGGGTCGGAAGGCGATAAAACCGCGTTACCTACCTCCTATCAAAAAAGGCCGTCTGAAGTTTACAATAAAATTTTTTGTTATCTATCAAGAACGAAAATTTCATATAAACCAATTTTGTCCGGTTCGTCATGCTAATATAGTATGTAGTATTATCCCTTACAGTCCTTACACACTCTTAAACTAACCTTATAACCACGCCGAGTACACGCCGTCGCCCGCATCCTCCACCGTGCGCACGTACCCGCCCAGGTGCTCCACGAACACAGAGCACACCACCATTATCAAATGACCCTAAGTGCCCCATAGTAAGTCTCTTAAACTAACCTTATAAGCAGCTGTGAGCAGCGTGACAGCGAGCAGCGCGTGCGCCACGCTGACCACCGCGACGACCACGGCGATGACGTACCACGCCGAGTACACGCCGTCGCCCGCGTCCTCCACCGTGCCCACGTATCCGCCCAGGTGCTCCGCGAACACCGAGCACACCACCATGATAGACAGCGACGTCAGCTGACACACACAATAACCTCGTTACAGGGGCTGTACCGACTAATATCGAACTTCGGCAAGTCTGCCGGGCTTCAAATTAGAACAGACCAATCGAGCCCCAATCAAGGGGTCAAGCAAGTCTAAGTCTGCTAATGTTTTCGTCAAAATCGTAGTTCAATGGTGTTTGAATGGTAATGCTTTTTGACACAGTTCTTGTTTCTTAAACCCAAAACTGAAACACATTGTGTTTCTTAAGCCCAAAACGGAAACATATTGTGTCTTGATTTTGGGTTTAAGAAACAAGAACTGTGTCAAAAAGCATTACCATTAGAACACCTTTGAACTGCGATTTTGACGAAAACATTAGCAGACTTACCCCCAGATTCAGGATAAAATGGCGAACCCAAAGATGTATTAAAAAAGTTTAGATACGTTACCCGCAATCCACAATGGCAAGACAAAAGTCAGGTAATTGCCCGACTTTCAATCAGTCAGGCACAGACTCGTGACACGGAAACACACACGACTCTCGTCAGTCAGACACTAAAAAACTGTGACAATCTAATCAAAAATGCCTTCGTGCGTCTATAAACGATGTGCAAATTATACAGCAACAGTCAGAGATCGGAATAATGTTTAATTTCACACGTAATTACTGTATTTAACCGTAAAATTTACTATCGTATTTAGTATTACTGTAATCGGCCATATATTTACAAAGAGCGAGATGTACTCTGTTTTGCGTATAAGAGTGAAGGAGAGCGCGTGCCGCGCATGCGGAAGGACATGCTAGGGAAGATGGGGGAGATGTTGTACCAGGGATTATAGTCGCAAATTAACTTGTTTTAAACTAGAACATGGTTCAAAATCACGACCACGTATTTTTATTTCATTAATGTGCTGAAAACATAGTCCTGGTTTTAAACCATAATTTAATTCAAAACCGGTTTATTTGCTATTATTTGACACTCTTATAGGTTACTACTGACGTAACGGGTTACAATTGAAATCGGATTTAATTCCTACAAAAGGTTTTATTGTTTCAATAGTTTCATTTGTTGCCAAATATGACTATCCTAGGTTTTACCCCGGCGGAGTTGTGATTAAGTGGTGGGGGGTAAAAATGTACTTCAAAAGGGGAATTTTACGGTTTTTCGGTTATATCTCGTAAATGACTTACAATATTGAAAACTGTCCATTATAAAAGTTGTAGGGCATTTAATCCTGCATAGAATAAGGCTAGAGACCAGAATTCGAAACGATTTTTGAAGTGAAAACTTCTTTAGCGGCGTTGTACACTTTTTTTGTAATGGGAAAAAAATTACTTGCTCGCGTCAGTAAGGGTCAGACTTTTTCACTTTTCACTTCAACAACGACAACAACAACGTTTTCACTTCAACAGAAAGTGTAATGTGTTCAGGGTTCATTATGTTTGTGGGGTGACCCTGATTGAAAATTCGTAAGACAGATGTAGCGTAGACAGCCGGCGGCGAAAGTATCCCCCCCTCTTTCCACGGGGCGCGGCGAAAATGGCGGCGCGTCATTTTGGCGTTCGGCAGGTTGATTTTTCTTAGAGATAAACTTTTTAATGTAATATAAATTGTCATGTTTGTGTACGATGATGATAGAATATGATAGATGATGGATGATAGATGATACGAAAATGATAGTACTTTTATACTGATAATTAAAGCAATTCGTGCAAAATTATTCCCTAACCATTCCAAAATATCAAAAATGCACAACGTTAATATTCAAGTTTACACTTCTGCCGGCACTCCCGGAGTGCAGCCCGATTTTTTTTATAAAATGTAAAATACATCCAACTTTGATGTGCATTAGCATAAGAATGGGTAGTCCAAAAAATTTGAATCAGGACTAACTGTATGCAGGATTAAATGCCCTACACCCTTTTTTATACCGACTTCAAAAGGAGGGAGGTACTCAATTCGACCCGTTTTTTTTGTATGTACACCGATTACTCGAAGACGGAACCGATTGAAATGATTCAAACGTCATTACATTAGGTAAACTACCAAGTTGGTCCCATTTTTTAAAATTTTGAAATCGGTTCAGTACTTTTCAAGTAATCTTGAAAAAAGCACGAAAATAGTATGATATAAACTACCTCGATGACCAGTCGTATAACTTCTTTGTTTATGAACTGAATAAGATAATTATTTTTTTGTTGGAAAAGGGATATCTTAAGTGTAGTTCTTTAACCGACTTAAAAAAAGGAGGTTCTCAGTTTGACCCGCATGTATGTATGTTTCTCCGCGATTAACTCACGTTTAGCTGAGCCGATTTTTCTAATTAAGTAATATACCTACACTACCTAATACAAAAGGTACCTACACTAAAAATTAAAAAAAAAATTGTTTAAAAAACAGAAAACCTACTTCAAAAACCTACCTCTAAAAGGCAAGAAATAATATTCATAATAATAAAAACACATCTATTGAAGTCGGGTGGGGCTTTTAGAATAAAAAAAAAGGAATTTGTACTCCAGCCCCACCCGACTTCAATAGACGTGTTTTTTAAAAGTGTTTAATTTTTGAAATCTATTTTTTATTTCTAGTTTAATTTACCTATTTAAACAACGTGCTACAAAAAAAACTCCTTATAATGAATATGCTAGATAGAAACCATAAAACTGAACAACTTTTACTTTGGGATCTCTGAACTGAAATCGCGAAAAAAAAGAGCTGTTTCATACATTTTGATATTTCGCGATTTCAGAATTGTTCCTGTAGTAAAAGTTGTTCAGTTTGATGGTCCCTATCTACCATATTCGGCATTAGGAGTATTTTGTAACACATTGTATAATAACCCTTTCCTTGCAGACGGGTAAAACTACTTTCATTTTTAATTTTTCTTTCGCTCCCAGTCCAGTATGGGAGATCTTTAGTTTAATTATTATTTTATTAACATTTTGTAAATAAAACTTGCAGCGTCTCAAGAACTTTTGTTTTATTATTTTAATTTGAAACGAAAAACCTAGTAACATATACCAACTTTTTCCCATCTCCCCCATTACTGTCATTGCGACTGTCACTCCCATGATCGCGCCAATGAGCATGCAGCGTATCAGACGAAACGTATGATGTCTGTTTATCTCTGTCTAACGACAAGTATTCCGTATGGTGGCGTTCATTTTTGTCCCTCTCTTGACGAATATGTCAATGTGTGTATCTTATGCAGGTACCTGTCGCTGTTTTAAATTGCATGGTGTTGGCTTATAACGCATCTAAACTTTTTTAATACATCTTTGGGCGAACCCCAATTCATGATGTCACACGAACATCGGCAAATAGTACAATACGAAATTCCTTACTTTGATTTCTTTGTTTTAAGTTGTAGCTCGGCAGACCCGCCGCCGTTCGAAAAGTTAGCCGGTAGGGCTTTTATCAAGAATACCTACCCTAGATGTCCGGTCAGAGTCTCAAAAATGGCACCTCAAATTGCGCTTAAATTGCACAAAGTAAGTGATTTATCCAGTGATATGATTCATTCAGTAATGAATCACTAGATGAATTTATTTTATAAAAGACTGGCGGCCGCCCGCGACTTCGTCTGCGTGGAAAGTTTTTTTGCTATCCCTCAGGAACAATACTTTGTTTCGGGATAAAAGGTAGCCTATGTCCTTCTCTGTATCACTGACAACGTGTATGAAAAATTTCATGATGATCGGTTCAGTAGTTCAGACGTGAAGGCGTAACAATCAAACAAACAAACGGACTTTCGCATTTATAATATTAAGTAAGGATGTGATTTTGTACAAAATAAGTGATATAAAATGTAAGTTGGTACAACAAAATAAGAGGTGAACAACATAAGCTCCAAGTTTGTAAGTGGGATGATATTTCGAGGTGCCATTTTTGCGTACTGGTTTGGTTCGTGAAGCCGTTATCTAGGATATTCTTGATCAAAGCGGTAGGGCCCCAGATTCCGGCAAACATCTTAACACTTTTTGGATGGAGTGGGGATAAGTTCGCGCATGTTTACTTGCGAGCGACCAATAGCGCGCGCCCCTCTCCCACCGCCCGTCACCGCTACGCATACCCAAAATACGCGTTCTGCTCAATCCCCACCCGATTTCAAGATGTTTGCCGGCTACAGTACCATCATCGCCCATTTTTATGTCCCCACTTGACTGCTGTGGATGGATAGATAAGGAGGAGGGGCCAAACCTACCTAGCTCAATTCGGATTGGTAACTGACGGTGATGACTGCGAATCCGCATTGAGCCCACAGTGGGTTATGTATGGCCAATTTTCGATATTCATCCATAATTAAGGCGTGTGCCCCTTCAGTTGGGAAAAATGGCTATCATAGTAATGATGAATGTAATATTTGATCTTGAGACATGGATGTATGTTCTTATTGTATCATAAATGTTAGTTAAAAAGAAGTATCCACAAGAAAAACTCCTAGTATGAAACTTGTACTATTATTGTATTCTGTGGTAGAGTTTTTTAAATAGTTTTTTAAATAAAAGTTTCGATCAAGAAGTTTTAATTCATTTTATTTATTAAAAAAATTCAAAAAAATGCATCTGTGATCTCTTTGATTTGTATGGAAAAGTAATATAATAAGTCTATGGGAAAGTCGATTTTTATTTTACATATTTGACCATGTGTTCCTTAGAGAAAGTTGTTCAGTTTCATGGACTGAACACATCCTCAAAATTTGGATGGTAAGTTCAAAATGACAATGTATACCGGGTGTATGCGACAGCTTGGCCAAAACTGAAACAGTAGCTTCAGACCATGATTTATGATTGAAAATAACTGGAATTTTCCTCAGGAAAATTTTCTAATTTTCCGACGTTTTTTCCGAAGTTATCAACACATCACAGATTAAGTGGAAAAAAGTCGGAAAATTAGAAAATTTTCCTCAGGAAAATTACAGCTATTTTCAATCATAAATCATGGTCTGAAGCTACTGTTTCAGTTTTGACCAAGCTGTCCCATACACCCGATATAGCAATCTCATCGATATGTCGATGAGCAATCTGAACCTCCTCTATTCACTCCCTGGATAACCATCATTAGATCACAGCTAAGTCAATCCTTGGCGGAGAACCAAGGCTTCAAAATTACCTCGTTTGTATAAAAATCGACTGGTATCTTGTATATTTAAGAAATTGCACTCAGACCTGTTACTTACCAGATGAAGGTATCCGATGACCTTGGCGCCCTGTTCGAGCCCAAGGCAGCAGCAGAACGTGGTCACGTGCGGGACACCCATCCTGCACCCTTTCTGGTCGCCTTCACTGGAATCATAAAAACAATACTATTAATCGACTTGTGTTAATATGATTGAACGAGGGTTTTACGGAGTTTCATAAAAACAACCATTTCCTACTGTTTTTAGGGTTTTGTATCTCAAAACCATAACTTTCGCTTCGTTGTCTACCTATCTGACAGTTTTAAGACCCTTTTGATCAGGAAAGCGTTATACTATCAAGTTGAAATTAACACATCAAAGTTACATAAAAATATTTCACATAGTTACTGTACGCAAGTGTATGGCCGGTTTATTTATACAAGAGCGGTAAAGTAGTACAGATTTTATGACTGTAAGCAGATGAAAGGTCAGTGTGCCACGGACGGACTTTATTGACATCACCAAAGAAAACAACCACATGCTGCCAGAAATTACCAACGACTAAGATAGCACCTATCAGTAAAACAAAACTTGCTGCTTCCGAGTTGAAAGATGTAACTTACGGGCTTGTGGTGGGATCCATCCTTCGAAGCAACAAGAAGCAGACTGAATTGTAATGGTTCACCTGTGAGCCGGCACAGGCGTCCACGCTTGACTGGCACTGAACTAGTCTAGTTCAAGTTCAGTGGCACAACTCGGCATAAGTTATAAGCGACTGTATACAGTCATAGGGAAAGATAATATTGTCTCTCCCTTGTTTTGTTACCAATAATCAAATTAAATAGCCATTAGTATCTACAGGTCTCTAAAGGAACAGTACAGACAGGAGAAGTAAAAATATTCTCATACTTGGATACATCCAAAATCACCAATAATGAAGTCCACAAGGTCATCGTGCAGTTGATATCTGCGCGATTGTTGGTGGTAGGTACCTATGTATTATTTTTTAAATTAGGTTTTGTTTCAGGCTATTTTTATCAAATACCTATTAAGATTTAATGGAATGACTGATATATTAATGTATAGGTACATAATATATATATAGTCGATTTTTATACAAACGAGGTAACTTAGGATTGATCTAGCTGTGATTTAATTATGGCCATCCAGGGAGTGAATGGAAAAGATTCAGATCGCTATACACACCTAACTGATCTGATCAACATTCTAAGAAATATAACGATATGTTTAAAAATAACCGCGAATTAGCATAAAAATGTATGGAAATCCTGAAACTGAATGATCCTTATCTAATAGAATGCTGAACATATCAGTTGGATGTGTATAGCAATCTGATTTCCTAAATTGAGTCCCTGGATGGCCATCATCAGATCACAGCCAGGTTAATACTTGGCGGAGAACCAAGGCTTCAAAGCTACCTCGTTTGTATGAAAATCGACTGGTATCCTAAATTATCTAGCCACCACTGGGGTGCCCAACAAGTCGATCGCGATCGACCAGTCGATCTCTGGAGACAGTGCAGTCGATCGCGACAGACATAACATAAAGTGCTTTGCTTGTGGTAGCAAAGCAAATAGCAAAAGAACGGTGCGGGAGGCGGGTACGACGGTTTTGTAGTGAAAAAATACCTCTAAAAAAGCGAGAAATAATATTCAAATCATTAGTTACGCATAACATTATTAATAAAACACGTCTATTGAAGTCGGGTGGGGCTGGAAGACAAGTAATTTTTTTTATATTTCTAAAAGCCCCACCCGACTTCATTAGACGTGTTTTATTAATAGTGTTATGCGTAACTAATGATTTGAATATTATTTCTCGCTTTTTTAGAGGTATTTAATTTTGAAGCTGTTTTGTCAGGTATTTTGAAGGAGGTTTTTCTTTTTTGTTAAAAAAGATTTTTATTTTCAACTTTTTCTCCTCCTTTTTTTGAAGTCGGTTAAAAATACCCCAAAAATGAAAATTCTTTAAGTCGATCTCAATGGGCCAGGAAATTTTAAAGTAGATCGCAGCCCTAGACAAGTTGGCCACCCCTGGTATAATCCGCTGTGCGCTCGTGACGAACGGCAGAAAGTCCGTAGGGTGAACCTTCCAAGGACGATGGCCAATTTACTAGTTATTGATTGAGCTCTTCTCACGATATATCGTTCTAAAGGATGTTCCAATTAAAAAAAGTCAAGCTTAAATTCTCGGACCTCAATGTTTTTTATGATTTTTAAAGATTTTCATACCAAACACAGGAATAACTTTTAGGGGAAGACAAGGGCTGGTCATCAGGCTTGTCGTCGTTATTAATTTAACTTCTGCATTTCGAATGGTAATAACGAAATAAATTATGTGGACGAAAATAATTAGGTACCATGGGCAATAGCGTCGCTTAACCACTGCTAAGGTTAAAATCGCTTGCACGCCGCGCCCGCTGTCACATACATTTAGTTCGTGCAGGGGCGATACGCGCGCACACGAATTTTGTTGCAATGTTGCCCATAGTACTTACTTATTTTAGTAAAAAATCTGTGTTTCTTAGTAATGGTTGATAATGTCTAACTCTAACCTTATTCAATCAAATTGCTCTTCGATCAATATCGGATCCTAAAAGATATTCAGAATTCAGCAAAATGATTTTTAGTCCTCCTGTATAAAGATGAAAAAGTGCAACAGATGCAATGCAGTGGGTCAAGTGCTCGCGGCGACAGACCGGTTCTGTCTCCTGACTTTCAACATTATAATTTTATTATGCACAACGGGATTTTTAGTCTATGTAAGCATGCCGATTTATACACATCAACTTTGTCTAGGGATACAGGTGTTATTTTCATACAAACGAGGTAACTTTGAAGCCTTGGTTTTCTGCCAGGGATGTACCGTGATGTAATCTGATGATGGCCATCCAGGGAGTGAATGGAAGAGATTCAGATCGCTATACACACCCAACTGATTTGATCAGCATTCTAAAAGATTAATGGGTCAGAGTTCTCAGTTTGAAGATTTCCATACATTTTCATGCTATTTTTGCGGTTTTTTTAAACATGTCCATAACGTTTTTAGAATGCTTGTCAGATCAGTTAGGTGTATAATAGCGATCTGAATCTCCTCCATTCACTCCCTGGATAGCCGTCATCAGATCACAGCACAGTACATCCCTGGCAGGAAACCAAGGCTTCAAAGTTACCTCGTTTGTATGAATATAGCACCTGTATCCCTAGAGAAAGTTGATGTGTGTATAAACGGGGACTAACCTTGATTTTCAACGGTAACAAATACCACTTTCGTGATTTCGTAACGTATTCATTCAATCATTCTTGCTGATAATGTTACGTTTTATTTATAGGACCAGAATAATCTGCTTTTGTTTCGCCAAAATAAAAGCGCGTTCAAGAGGTAGGTATGTCATGTAGAATTGTGGACATAGGTAATTTAATTAGATAAGCGATAAGATTATTCTGTATGCTTTGTTGATTCTGCGCTTTTGAAGGTTATCACATCAGTACAGTACTTGAAACGAGTGTATTTTTATTTGTCGAATGTTAATTGCCGAAAGGCAACAATAATAAGTATGCACATAAAATAAATAATAATAGTGAGTATGTATGTATGTACCTACCTTATTTTGTGGTTACCCTTATCCCAATTTATTTGGGGTCGGGGCAGTGATTCCTGCTTTCCCATTCCTTCTTGTCACTCGTCATCTCCTCATCCACTCCCTTCTCATTCATATCATTCCGCACACAATCCATCCATCTTTTCTGCTATCTTTCTCTTACTTTCCAGCTCTCAACATCCATATCCGTTACTCTTCTAGTAACATGCCTTTTATCCTTTCTCATAACTGAGCCAGACGATTCCCTTTCAACTTTTCTATCACTGGTGATTCTTTCAAACTTCCTCTCATTCCTAATTTTGCGGAGTGTATTGTTGTGGCATTCAAATAATGCGGTTGGTGTATGTTATCGACTGGAAATGAAGCCGCCTAGCCGGGACCGACACCGCCCGACACGGCTTAACGTGCCTGCCGACGTGCCTTCATACATTTTGGTCACGCACCCTTTCTCAGGCCAAATAAAAAAGTAAGACGGAGTCTTCCGAACGAAGCGGTGAGGCCTGTAAAACTACGCCTTGGCTGTGTACATACACGTACACAGCCAAGGCGTTCACGCACACACGTGTAATGAAACTACGCCTTGGCTTTCTATATAAATCCCTGCCGCCCCCTTGTACGCACACATGTAACATCAAAAAGCGGTCTCACTTCATTGTTCGCAAAGCTCCATCTTACTTTTTTATATGATCTGAGCACCCTTTAATAAAAGTTGCTTAAACGCCCGCAATGGCAGGCCGAATGTTTTAAACCATGGGTCTCCAAAACTTTTTAGCATAATAGTACAGTAGCCCGTAGAACATTTAAATCACTAAAAAGGTTACCGTTTGCCGTTGTGATATAGTTATTTATTATGAAATTATAGATACTTTAACCCATGTTTTACAGATCGCAACCCGCCGTAACCTATATTTGTATATCTCCAAAAATGATATTTTTTTATTTTTCAAGGTTTACCACATAGTTTAGCTATTGTCGTGTTCTACAGTGTTGTTTGATTGCCACTAATAATAGTAAGACTTTGGAAAGTGATCATACACAGATTTAAGACCAGATAAAGTCCAACCATTTTCATCAGGTCTTAAATCTGTCTATGGCTACTTTTTATAGTCTTACTTTTATCTGTGGCAATCACACCAAGCTGTAGAGTAGAACATGACAATAGCTAAACTATGTGGTAAACCTCGAAAAATAAAAAAATATCAATTTTGGAGATAATTATACAAATATAGGTTACGGCGGGTTGCGATCAGTGGCCCTACCATGAGTTGTTGCAAACTGTTTACGTTATAAACTATCGTTTTCTCTCGTATTGACTGTGAGCAGTATATCCGACAGTTTACTGTAACGTAAACAGTTTGCATTAACTCATGGTAGGGCCACTGTAAAACTTGGGTTTAAGTATCTATAATTTCGTAATAACTAACTATATCACAACGGCAAACGGTAACCTTTTTGGTGATTTAAATGTTCTACGGGCTACTGTACTATAAGGGCCAGACTAAATCCTCCACGAATTCCCAAGGGCCAGGATCTAGCTCATCGTACCAACACACTTACTGTAAATTACAATAACAGTATTGTTTGGTACGATCCGGCCTGCTTTCGCGGGCCGGTTTGTTGGTGCTCGCGGGCCGGAGCTGGCCCGCGGGCCGTAGTTTGGAGACCCCTGCTTTAAGTCACTGTGGCCACTGCGCTATCGAGCTCCTTCAGCAAACGGAGCTAAACGTATAGTCAGCAACACAAGTCACTTAGCACATAGTACTTTGTCATAGCAACGTTTTCATTAAATTTAAACTATAATTACCATGTAATTACATATCTGTCAGAAAATTTATTGAAATATTATTAACGCTAGTAATAATATCTCGATATGAACTAAAACACTTTAACGGATACTAGCTCAGTTTTATTGAAAGTACTTCGGTATTTAGTTGGTATTGGTACCATTTTTACCGACTTCAAAAGGAGGGAGGTACTCAATTCGACCCGTTTTTTGTTTTTTTTTTTTTTTGTTTTTTGTATGTACACCGATTACTCGAAGACGGCTGAACCGATTGAAATAATTCAAACGTTATTACATTAGGTAAAGTCCCAAGTTGGTCCCATTTTTTAAAATTATGACATCTGTTCAGTACTTTTCAAGTAATCTTGAAAAAAGCACGAAAATAGTATGATTTTTGTGTGAACTACCTCGATGATCAGTCGTATAACTTCTTTGTTTATGAACTGAATAAGATAATTATTTTTTTGTTTGAAAAGGGATATCTTAAGTGTAGTTCTTTAACCGACTTAAAAAAGGAGGTTCGTAGTTTGACCCGCATGTATGTATGTTTCTCCGCGATTAACTCACGTTTGGCTGAGCCGATTTTTCTACCTAAATAATATACCTACACTACCTAATACAAAAGGTACCTACACTAAAAATTAAAAAATAAAAAATTGTTTAAAAAAACAAAAAACCGACTTCAAAAAACCTACCTCTAAAAATCAAGAAATAATATTCGTAATAATAAAAACACGTCTATTGAAGTCGGGTGGGGTTTTTAGAATAAAAAAAAAGGAATTTGTACTCCAGCCCCACCCGACTTCAATAGACGTGTTTTTATTATTACGAATATTATTTCTTGATTTTTAGAGGTAGGTTTTTTATTTTCCCGACGTTTCGGCACCTTTGCAGCTGCCGTGGTCATGGGGGACTGACAAAAGGAAAAATCTAAAATTAAACCAAATACCAATTAAATACCAAAGTACTTTCAATAAAACCGCGCAGTATCCGTTAAAAAGTGTTTTATTTCATGTCTAGTGAGCGCGTAAGCTTGAGAAGTGAATATCTCGATGGCTGCGACAAAGTATTTAAGTGTTAAGTGACTTTCCTTGCTGACCGTACCATCAAACAAACATGCCGCCGCCCTTCTGATTATACCACACCCAGGAATTTACACAAGAGCGCGGCTCATAAATTAAAAAGAAGGAATTTTGGGTACCTACCTAGTTACATAAGAATAAGTTTTATTTATTCTTATGCTAGTTAGTTCGGTATGTTGAGTGAGCTACAAAATGCACGCAGACGATCGACGTAATTTGGCGTCTGACTCCTCAAGGGCAAACGTCACGACGCGTCGCGTCGACCACGAGTCCGCGACCGTCGGGCTATCATGACGTCATGTTTATCTGGCTTAGATTGCTTTCATGAAAAAAATTGTTTCTTTGTTCTGTGCTTTCATCTGTTTGAAATTGTATCATTTTAAACAATTTTTTTTACGACCAATGGTTTACTTTGCTGCCTGTAGGGTACCTACAGCAGCTACTGTGAGTCCGATTAGATTAGGATTACGATTTCAAAATTCGGAAAGTCCTGAACAAAAAGCCAGACAATTCAATAAAAGTCTGGACATTTTCACAGACAGATCCAGACTCCATACATTTTGGGACTTTTCTTTCTAACACTACTGCTTTGTATGTTTTTTACTAGTATTACCACCCAATCTTAAAAAGCCGGTCAAATTACGTAAAAAGCTGGCAAAGTCCGGACAATAGTCTAAAAGTCCGGACATGTCTGGACTAATCCGGACGGATGGTGACCCTTAATCCGATAGACATAATAGAATAAAACAAAAAATCAATCACGAGCAAAGATGGTAATTAGTGTTTTAAAAATCAGACTTGGGTAAACTTGGTAAATTTGGTAAGGAGTTTAAATTCTACCTACTAGTGGTACAGATAAGTTAATAGTTATTTACTAGATGGGGGTTCTGAAAAACAAACTTTCAGACCCATGTATGTTTTTCATATCTATCTATCATCTAGGTATAACAAATAGTAACAAGGCAAATATTTTCAAAACTATTTATTTTGTTGAGTGAGATAAATCGGCAACATTTATATTTTTTTATAAAGCCATGCTATTAATAGCACATTATCTTCTTCTTCTTATTTTTGTTATGGCAATCTACTTTCCTCTTGGAAGTAATTTTTGCCAGTGTCATGTTTTGAATAGTTCAGTATTTCTAGATTTTCTAGTAGATTGTTTCAGTTTACATTAAAATGCGGATGCATCACATTCCAATGCTGCTTGGAGCATTTGGCAGCAAGTATATCAAGACAGTTTACTCGGTAAGTTTTGCCGAGGTAGCGACCACTACAATAAAAGTCTCAGCTTCACACAACCAAGATCGCGCCTATTTCAATTATCCCACATATTGTTCAGTTGCGTAGATACTTGTACTACAAAACTGCACCAATTTAAAGACAGAATATCCACTATGAATCAATTTGCGAATAATTAAAATAGTCACCGAACTGAACTCGACAATATCCCGCCAAAAAACTCAGCACATTATCTATTTTACTGTAAATAGAAGTTTGATTTAATTCAAAAGGTATACAGTACATAGTACATAAGTACAGAACACGGCTTAAATTGTATAAAAATTTCATAACACATTTAAATTAAATATCGGACTTAATTGAGTGTTCTATAATCTCTCTGTAGAAAGTATACTTAGGTACCATGACACACAAATACTTACTTATATGACATCCTTATTATAAAGGGAGGAAACACACTATTTATATAACATTTCAAGATATTATACATATTCTTAATATCCTTGATATGCATATCTCAAAGTAGGTAGGTAGGTAAGTATTATTTTTACATGAAGTAGCTACCTATACAATAAATGATTGTAATTACTTAGTTATGTAATAATGTTTTACTAAGGTTGGAGAAATTAAAATAAATACGAACTTATGATAACACTTTGATTTATAAAGACAGAGGAATTCATCGTTACAAAATAATTCACGGAACATAATATGTATTATTTATAATTATTATAAGTGCTAGTCAGTGTCGTTTTATTTAAGGAAATGGTCGAGAGTCAGGTTTTGGTTTTTGAGGAATAATTCCAAAATTAATTGTACTTACCAAAAGAAAATAAGATTAGTGGAGAGCAGGTATTACGGCTTATGCACAACGTAGCGAGCACTAAACTCAAAACTAATCTAGTATTTGAACCTGCTAGTTAAACGCAAAAGCATTGGATTACTTAAAATTGTTAATTAATTCATTTGTTTACGTAAAAAAATCGTACATGACATGCGTACAAATACGAACTGTTGGTGTTGACTGACTGATGTGATGGATGACTGACACTGACACTGACAGTGACAGTCGTAGACAACAAGACAGAGTTTTTTTGGCTCTACCCGGGGTGCGCACAGCACGCGTAGCATGAGCAAACGGGACTCTTGTCTACCACCCAATTGGCTTTGGTTAAAAAATAAAAGGTATTTTTTTATATTTTTTTTCTACAGATTAGGCCAATTTAAGAAACTAATTTGAATATTTTAACATTTGGTCCCGTATTTATTTTTTTATAAATATATTTGCCGAGCGGATATGGTCAACCGGAATGACGTCATTAGTGGCATGAAAGTTTAAGAAGGAAAACCTTTGCCATCTACTTATAGAAAAAGAACGGCCAAGTGTCATTACCTGTGATAACGACTTTATGGTTGTTTGTAAACAAATAAGTTATAGTTAATATTTCTTCTATTTTATTCATTTAATCCAGTTGTGACGGTTCTAACCTACCTTCTTAATTTGCCGCAATGATTTTTGAGGTGGTAAAATTATAATAAAAATGCTTACCAGTGGAAACTCAGCTGAAAAACTTTGTAAAAACTGACACGCCCAATTTACCCAAATTGCGAAATGTATTGTATGTATTGTG
The DNA here is from genome assembly GCA_943789525.1 of Agriphila geniculea. Classification (NCBI taxonomy): domain Eukaryota; kingdom Metazoa; phylum Arthropoda; class Insecta; order Lepidoptera; family Crambidae; genus Agriphila; species Agriphila geniculea. The sequence continues at coordinate 3,196,895 of OX038884.1, read as the reverse complement.
TCTATTTTGGATGTAGGCTACATGGATAAAATTGTAACGATTGCTTGTGGACTGATAAATTTGCAGGATAACATAATAAACATTGTGAAAATATGTGCATACTTTATTTCTATTTACAAACATTTAATAGTAGGGATGTGGAAAAAATTACGAGATAAGTTCATCGATATTTTTCGGGCGATATTAAATACTCTGATATATCGATAGATGTTTTTACAATAATTTTTCCAAAACATTTTTTTTGTAATTACGTATGGTTTCTAATAGTCGACACTATTTTGTCGCTGGAGCATTTTGTTTTTTCCAACTTTTGAGTCTTAATAATCATCGTAAAATTCGTCAAATCGAGCCAAAATTTGGCGTAGGGGTTTATTTTGCTATTTTTTATGTTTTACAATACCTTAAAATTAGAATCCATTACTTAGTCATCATCCCATTTCATCCCATTTTTTTCTGAGAAATATTACCTATATCGATATTTTTTCACCTCCAACTTCCACTATCCCTAATGCCAAGTTCATTGTCAAAATTGTCTTTGCCCTTTTTTCTTTTTATTTATTATGGCTGGGGGATCTGTATGTGATGACGTCATATGAAGGTCATTTGAAGGTTATTGAATATTATAAATATCTTTAAAAATATAGACTTATTTTTAAATTTAATTAGTAGACACTGTACCGAAAGCTTATTCCTCGAAATGGTTTTGAGATTTCCAGTCATGTTCAAAAAGTTATCAAAGCCAATTGCACTAAACTTAAGAATCGCCTAAGTCTTTTCTTAACTACAACTCGACCAAGTTAAGTAGGCGAATGACAGCTACATGACCGCTAAGTTTGACACCGTTTTAATTTGGTCGTGTTGTAGTTAGGAACAGACTTAGGCGATCCTTAAGTTTAGTGCAATCGGCGGTACGAAGACTTGTCGTCTCGACCTTCTCGATTGCTGAGCACAGTTTGACAGACAGGTGGGACTCGCTCTTAGAATTTCGAGGCACTCAAGAAAGCGCTCTCTTCCGTAGACAAGCTCTCTCGAGCTCGAGAAGAATAATATTGCCAGTAGAAAATAATTACTTTATTTCTTATAAAGCACCGTTCCGCTAAATTCTTAAAACTAATTAAATATAGCTGTATGGATATAAATTCGTTTGCCTTTCTTTTATTGAGAGTATTATGAAAAGATAACACAGACTACTAATGAAATTGTTAATTTAGTAGTCTGTGTAAAATGACGAGAAAATTACGAAGTATTGAAATCAACGTATGAAAATAATTTTAATTTAAGTTTTTAAGGATTAAAATATAAGCACGGACAATTTAGATTTATTTTTATTGCGAAATTTAGATTCATATGAAATAAAATACGTAGAAAACTATTTCGAATCTTCTTATTAGTCTGTGAACTATCTCTCGACCTTCTCGACTACTCAAACGGTGGTAGACAAGTTTCTCTGATTTAACTGTCAAATTAATGTCAGTTGAAGAGAAAAGCTCGTGTTTGTCGACTTTTGACAATAGGCCACGACAAAGAACAATACGAGTCAACTAGTTGTTAAATGCGAGCATGAGTATCTCGATCTCAATCCGACAAAAGTGACATTCGGTGTAGACAAGCCATTGTTCTGTGAGTCGAATCTTATCTCGATGTTGGTCATGCTACGCGTGCAGATCACTATATAGGGGTGCGTTCCGTGGCTTCGCTCGAGTGCACTCGAGCGCACTCCGGTGCGCGCTCTAACCGTTCCGTGGTTCCTTATGCTCTAAGCGTGGTTCGGTGAAATTTTACTCTGACAGCTGTTAGAGCGTAGTTTCATCCGTTCCGTGGCTTGGAGCGTTGCAACCAAACAACCATCAAATTAGATGGTTGAAAAACGCTCTGACGAATTATGTCATTGTCATTTTGACATTATTTTGTATTTTGATGTTTTTGTGTCTAAATTTCAAAATTTTCAAGGGGTCTGCTCAAAAAATAGATGTTTATTTAATTTAGTATACAACAAAGTTTAAATAATCCGTATTCCAATTGAAAAACGAAAACTATGTACCTAAAGAGGTTATAAAAACAACCGGCACCCTGATTATCTAAAAAGAAACTATTAAGCGACCGGTTTCATTCCACATACATTGCTACTTTTCTTTGGTATGTTTTTTTTTTAATCCATAAAGAAGTAGCAATGGATCACTATCATCTATGAACTTCAACCGGTCGCTAGGTGGTTTCTAATTAGATAATCAGCTCGCGGATCGTTCCGTCGCTTGGTTGCAACTCAAACGGGTTAAATTTTAACCAAACAACTACACCCAAAGTGACGGAACGCAGCCCGGCGGGCTGATTATCTAATGAGGGCTTTTCCAAAGGACTAAAAACTATAGCATCGATAGATGGCGTTGATAAATTAAGCACTGTCAACTGAGGCGCATTCAGAACCTACGCTTCGAGTGCAACCACCGCTCTAACGGCGTATCAAACATTAGAGCGTGCGTGACGTTCGGTTGACACAAGTTTGGTTGCACTCGGAGCGTAGGTTCTAAACGCGCTTCAGTTGACAGTGCTTAATTTATCAACGCCATCTATCGATCCTACAGTTTTTAGTCCTTTGGAAAAGCCCTCATTAGAAACCACCTAGCGACCGGTTGCAGTTCATAGATGATAGTGATCCATTGCTACTTCTTTTTGGATTAAAAAAAATATACCAAAGAAAAGTAGCAATGTATGTGGAATGAAACCGCGGGCTGATTATCTAATTAGAAACCACCTAGCGACCGGTTGCAGTTCATAGATGATAGTGATCCATTGCTACTTCTTTTTGGATTAAAAAAAACATACCAAAGAAAAGTAGCAATGTATGTGGAATGAAACCGGTCGCTAAATAGTTTCTTTTTAGATAATCAGGGTGCCGGTTTGGGTATTAGCACAGAATAAATAATAGTACAATAATAATAAATAGTTAATGTAATAAAATAAAAATAACAGAATAAACAAAAGGTAGGGAAACGTTATAAAACGATTACAAAACGGAATTTGGAAAGGATAGTGGAGAGGATACATAATAAATAAAGAAAAAAATATAATAAAGAAATAAAACTTCAATTATTAGGTATGTTGTTGGAAGATATAAAATCGGATATACATTTATATAGGTACATTTATATCATTGGTACATAAAAGACTTACAATCAGGCTTAGAAATATTTGATTTTTTTTTTTGGTAAGAAAAGGAATTCTGAGGGATGGGATATAAGGGATTCATAAAAGGAAGTGTGGTCATAAAGCAGGGGCGGATCCAGGATTCAAATTGGGGGGGGGGGGGGGGGGTTTGGCCGCGCAGCGCCATTTTTAGTCAGTTACATCTGTTATACTTGTACTCTTGCTTGTCCATAGTAAAAAAAAGCGGCGGCGCAGCGCGATATTTTGTTGAATTCATTCACTAATCTTGTCTGTCTTAAGTAAAAATTATTACAAAAAAATCGGACTAAAAACATTAAAACGGACTAGTAAAAACAAACTAAAAAGTAAAAAAATAAATTCTTCTGTAAATATTTAAAACCCTAATACCCTGTACCTACAGAAATTTTAAATTTAAAAATTTTAAACCTAAAAACGTGGGGCGCATTTTGTAAAATTTATCATCCATATTGCCTATCTATAGCATGCGCCCCACGTTTTTATGTTTAAAATTTTTAAATTTAAAATTTCTGTAGGTACAGGGTAAGAATTAATTTTTCTAATTTTTAGTTTGTTTTTACTAGTCCGTTTTAATGTTTTAAGTCCGATTTTTTTTGTAATAATTTAGTCCGTTTTAAAAACGTGTTTTTAAAATAGTTTTTTTTTTCAGTATGTTATTATTTTCTGCTTTTTAGTTAACGAGCTCAGACTAAAAATATACCATCTCCTATCGAAGCACTCGTCAAGACAATTCAAAGGGGTTTCATGGTTTTATTACATAGTCCCAGTGACCTTCTTCCGGCTCCATCATCAGACCCTGGAAACAATTTCCCAACAAAGTACTCGTCAAGACAATTCAAACGAACACAAATTCGATGGGGTTGCATGTTTTTATTATAGAGTTTCTATGGCCTTCCTCCGGCTCCATCATCAGATCCTCAGACACTATTTTCCATTAAAGTACTCGTCAAGATGATTCAAACGAGCCCAGACTCGGTGGGGCTGCATGGTATTATTATAGAATTCCAGTGGCCTTCTTCCGGCTTTATCATCAGATCAGCTCAATGACACCATAATATTGCATTGCCTTTCAGTTCCGACCTATGTTCAAATATTTCAAGTCTCTAGTTCATCGGGAAGCTAGTATAAAATCGTTCACAAACTTTGTGGAGAAACAAACACACAAACGATAAAGCAACCTAATAAAAATGTGTTAAAAAACGGCCGCGCAGCGCTATTTTTAGTTAGTTTCATCTGTTATAATACCTGTACTTTTGCCTGTCTGTAGTAAAAAGAAGCGGCGGGATTTTTAGTCAGTTTCATTCACCAATGTTGTCTGTCTACAGTTAAAAATACGGCCGCGCAGCGCCACTTTAAGTCAGTTCCATCCACCAATCTTGTCCGTCTTTAGTAAAAAAAAAACAGCCACGCAGCGCCATTTTTAGTCAGTTAATTTATTATCACACCCCGGGCACTCCATCCATACAAGAGTCGCGTTTCAACTACCTATTACCACATAATAAATAATAGTACTCTATTACACAAACGCTACACAGTGACGTTTTTGCACACGCGCAACTGTGTGCGAGCTATTGAATGAGTACACGGATCGGCACACGAAACTCGCGCGGTGGGCGCCCCGGTGGGGTGAGGTAATTGATTGTGGGGCGGGGCGGAGAGTTTCCTTTCTGTACGGTAGTACTTATATCTATTCCGTGCTATTATACTTGTACTCTTGCCTGTCAGTAGTAAAAAAAGCAGCGCGTAGCGCGATTTTTAGTCAGTTTCATCCACTAATATTTTCTGTCTATAGTAAAAATTCGGCCGCGCAGCGTGATTTATAGTCAGTTTCATCTACTAATCTTGTCTGGCTTTAGTAAAAAAACGGTTGCGCAGCGCCACTTTTTTCTGTCTATAGTAAAAATTTGGCCGCGCAGCGTGATTTTTAGTCAATCTCATCTACTAATCTTGTCTGCCTTTAGTAAAAAAACGGTTGCGCAACGCCACTTTTATCCTAGTGGATAAAAGTAACTCTACTCGGGCCACGTTTTATGATTAAAAAAAATAAAGTTAGAGGCACTGACATTACCTACATAAAACATTAAAACATTAAGAATAAAAAAAAAAATTAAGTGTCATTTTCAATAATAAAATTGCAAAGGTTGTTTGGAACGTCGTTAGAGCGTAAAGTTGCACTCGGAGCGTAGGTTCTGAACGCGCCTCAGCCAGTGCTTCGGGGGGTTATTCACGATTGTCGGAAACTAACTTTCCGAATCGAATCGGAAAGTCTATAGTCGATCTTATTTTCTACCTTATGCTACCAAACTTTGTAAATGCATTGCGCTTTCCCGTCGGAAAGAAGCGCTCATGGCGGAACTTGACAGACTGATCGTACTCGATCACGTTTGTTAAGCAACGCTCGATCCGGTCAGGTGTCGGATGGGTGACCGTTAAGTGGCATTACAACTGAGCGCTTCCGTGCTTCGGAGGGTACGTTAAACCGTCGGTCCCGGCTGTTGCCATCTGATAACAGTCGTTAAGCCAAGTTAGAGGCCTTACAGGCGGCTTGATAAACTGTAACACCAGAGGTGGCCACTATTCCTCATTCGATAAGAAGAAGAAGAAGTCGGAAAGTGAATCGAATGCCAGTCAAAGATATTGGTAAATAGCAGTTTTCGAATCTATCGGAGGATACGGATTCAAATCGAATGCTTTCGAGTAGATTTCCGACAATCGTGTATAACCCGGAGTGCGATTGCGTAAGTTATTCACGTTCATTTGACAGTTCATATCGTATTCCATCGGCTGTAATGGGGGTATGTATTATGGGGGATGGATGACATACATAATATATTATGTTATGATACAATATTAACTGTCAATTGAATACGATAGACTTTACGCAATCACCTAGCAGATCCCAAAAGTAAAATTAAAAGTACTATCAGTGGCGCGTTCAGAACCTACGCTCCGAGTGCAACCAAACCACCGTAAAGAAATCTATCATTATTCTAACTCGGCCCTGTCCTCAAAATCATTCATTACCTAGAGCCGCACGGTACATCAACACGCGATAGGGCCGCCCGGCTACAGTATTTTAATTTCATCTAATTACTTTCGTATCTTTCTAGTTTTGTGATTGGAGGTATAATATTTTAGAATATAACTATAGGTTCTATCTTCGCCGAAAAATTAATTTCTGAGCAATAAAATACCTAGGTTAACAAAACCAATGGTGAAAACAAAAAACTAAAAAAACGAAATACTTAATATAGATATTAAAGGGAGAAAATAGTTTCAAATCCTCCTGGGGCCGTACCGGCTAACGAATCGATTATCGAAAAGTCTGCTGGGTTTCAAATTAAAACAGATAAATCGAGCCCCAATTGGGCGAAAATGGCGAACCCCAATTCATGATGTCACACGAACATCGTTATCTTCCAAATTACGTCAACAGAAAGTACAAGACGAAATTCCTTACTTTGATACTTTAAACCCAGCAGACTTTTCGACTCAGACCAAATAAAAAAGTAAAGACGGAGTCTTCCGACAAAGCGGTGAAGCCAGTAAAACTACGCCTTGGCTGTGTACATACACAGTTTACGCACACATATGTAACGAAACTACGCCTTGGCTTTCGTTCGTCATTGGGCGAACCCTGCCGCCCGGCCCCCGCCCGCCCTCTAGTACGCACACATGTACCATCAAAAACCGGCTTCACTTAATTGTTCGCAACCACTGCGCAACGCTCCATCTTCCTTTTTTATTTGATCTGAGCTTTTCGATAATCGATTCGTTAGCCGGTACGGCCCCTGGCCACAGAACACTATTACTCCTAGCAGAGCCCCTGGCCGTAGTTAGGTTAGTAGGTAGGTAATGCCTTTTTTTAAATAAATATAGGTACATAAGTTTAATCTTATTTTTCGGACTGTTCAGGTATTTAAAAATGTTATGTCTGGATTAATTGGTTAATTAAATGTAATAAAAACATCACAATATGCACTTTGCCATAGTAAGTACTTGTATTTCAACCAATACTACAGATGCCGGCATTTATGGTTGGTTTATGTTTATGGCTACTGCGCATCATTTGTCTCTTTCTTTCTCTTGCCAATATATATGCCGGGCAGTATACGTACATAATTCTTTCGTTCGTCACTGCGGCGCATTCGCGACTGTTATATACCGACCGACACCGAGTGCAGACCGAACACGAGGCGCGTAGGTGTGCCTCGCTTTTCGACTATTTGTATGAAGTTAGAATACTGATAGATTTCTTTACCGTGACCAAACGCTCTAAAAATATTAGAGCGTGACGTTTGGGTAATAAGGTAAACAGGGTAAGTAATTTAGGGTTTTTATTCAAAAGAATTTTGAAAACAATGTTGTATTAGTTTACATAAACTTATTAAATCAAATATTGAAATCTTTGATTTTAAATTACATATACTTATTAAATAAGTACCTACCTACTTAATTAAAATAAGCAAGCAAATCTCTGATAATTACTAAGTACTTACTTAAATTAAGTTAGGGGCCATCCATAAATAACGTCACACGAATTTCATTATTTTTGACCCCCTCCCCCGTCCTTGTCACAGCTGCCTTTCTATTGTCTAATTTAAAAATCTATCGCAATCGCTTTCAGGATGTATCACATTGAAGCTTCTTTTTGGGACAAATAAAAACTTACCAAAGAAATGCAGCAATTTGTCACATCCATCTGTCAAACGAAAGCGATTGCGATAGATTTTTTGAATTAGTCAATTAGCCCCTTGGTCACATTTGTGAGACCCCTCCTCCCTAGTGTGAGTGTGAAGTCACAACATTTTTACAAATTGTACATCTAGAAATAATTATTGAATTAAAACAGCAGTTCCGAAATTTGTTTTATTTCGATTTTAATGATTTTGAAATGTGACGTCACGAAATTTAGGACCCCTCCCACCCCCTTGTCACACAATGTCACACATCGTCGACCCCCTCCCTCCCCCTTGACGTAATTTATGGAAGGCCCCTTATCACACATTTTAACTTTTATTTGGACACATAAAAGTTATTTAGCTCTGACAAGAATTAGAGACGTAATCTGTGCTTTTCGACGATTCTAGAAGAAAACATGAGCCCAGAGGCCCTATTTTTGAATCGCTCGGCAGGCGTCGAGCGCTCGTTTCAACTGATTTTCGTTCGACATCTCATTGTTTTGAGTCATATGTCGAACGAAAATCAGAAGAAACGAGCGCTCGACTGGAGTCGAGCGATTCAAAAATAGGGCCCCAGTAACCTATAATAACGCTCGTGCAAGTGCAACTCCTTTTACGAATGTCCATCAGCCATTTTTAACTGCTGGGGCATAGGCCTTCCTTATGGGTGGATAAGGAGGACGGGCCATAACCCACCACGCGGGCCCAATGTGGATTGGTGGGTGTTAACGACTGTAAATGCAGCCGGGACCAACGGCTTAACGTGCCTTCCGAAGCACGGAGGAGCTCCAGATAATAAAATTTTTGATCACCCATCCCATGACCGACCCCTGCAAAAGTTGCTTAACCTCCGCAATCGCTGGGCCAGGTGTTAAACCACTGCGCCACCAAGCTCCTCCTTTCTCTTTTACGAATAATTCACAGTTTAACAATTAACAGTGCTATTAGTAACCTATTTTTTTTGTTATGACCATCATGCATTCAAGCCGAACTGGGGGGGTATCACAACCTCTTAATACTTGTCAGGTTTATGAATTGCTATAGTTACGTCTCTTTCTCACTGTATAGCAATTAAAAGAGATAGATTGATAACCAGTCAGAAAACTGCCAGAAAATAAGAGGTCATAATACGGCCCCTGAACTGTAGAAGATATTTTAAGTCTACAAAAGATTGCAACTCGTCTCGCGCATTAGCGCTCCTTATTCTCTTAACTGTTCATCAGATAACTTATAATTTATTATATTTTATTCAGCTTGGCCTTGTGAATTGACAAAGCAGTTTAGACGCCGTTATCGTCCGCCGCGACTGCCTTGTAGACCCTCCCAGAGTGCTGGAACTGGAGCTCGTGTTCCTCGTTCATCAGCTGCTTGTGCCGGCTGTGCACCACCACGATGCAGTACACGGACACACCTGGGGATAAACGAGAAAACGATCGTTTCATTTCCTACACTAACTCATAAGGTTAAAATCGTTTGCACGCCACGCCGTCACGACATGTCGCGTTTAGACCATGCAGAGGCGATAAGCGCGCACACTAATTTTGTTGCTAAAACCCGGGCCACACTATTGCAAACAAGCTTTCCACAGGGGTGACCTTGGTGAGAGGCTTGTGGAGCCCACGGTTGGTGTTTGCGTCCACACTGTTTACAACAAGGCTCCCACCTCAGTGTGTTGTCGACTCGTCGCCGTCGTTACAACGGCGTCCCGTCCACAGAGGTTGTGGAATGTCAAACGAATTTTGGTTGCAAACAAGTGTTTAAACTGTTGTAAACCGCCGGTGGAGATCGATGTGGAGGGCTTGTTTGCAACAGTCTGGCCCGGCTTTGACTGTATAAGCGACACTGTTGCCCATAGTAAGTACCTATGGTTTTCGTAACTTTTGACAGTTCGATTCCAAATGAGGACTGAAATTTCCGGACTCATTCCCGGCAGTCATTGGCGTCACACGTTGTTTCATTTAGGTAGATAGGTACATTTCTGGTCCTTCGAGCTGGATTAACTAATTTTGAGTTAGCGAAATTGGGTTGCTTTGTTTGTTTTTACGCTTTCATGTCTTAACATCTCAATCAATCATCATAAAATGTTGGATACACGTTATCAAGCGTAAATTGTATGTAAAATCTGTTCGCTTAGATAGTGTCTCCCTTTTATCACGCCACCTTTGCACGTGCCGCTCCTTGTCAAAGGATGCCGCCGCATAAGCAAAGGATACCGCGTGCGGCGTACACTACACCCACAAGGGAATTTGGATTTTGGCAGTTTACATAGAAACGCCGTAGTGAAATGTTGTGTTTGTTACCGGTATTCCTGTCTCTGAACACAAGTGCTTGCGGGTGTACCGACACTATCTAAGCAAACGGACTTTACTTTCCGTCCAAAAAAATGTTTCCAAGAGAAAGAAAAATAATTGTCCACGCATAGATACGGCCAGAAAAATAAAACTGTCCACGCTTAGATACGGCCAGAAAAATAATTGTCCACGCATTCGGCCGTTATTATAGTAAAAAAAAATCTTACAAGTTCTGGCGAGGCATGCGCAGAGAGCGATAATCTCGAGGACCAGGGTCTCCCCGGAGTCTTGCAGTATAAGGCTGACGCCGGTCAGGCAGATTACGAAGTAGATGGCTGTGATGATGCCGGTTACTATCGTCCAGGGGAGCGTGAGGGACGCCAGTTTCTGCAATCACAAAGCGAAGTTTAACCTTTACAAATGATTAATTGTATGGACCTCGAAAAAGAAAGTTAGAGGCACTGACACAATCATACATACATATCGGGTCATTCTGAACTTACTATCCAAATTTCAAGGGTGTGTCCTGTCCATGAAACTAAACAACATTCTCTAAGAAACAGATGTCGAATTTCGCCACAAAATTTTGGTCATCCCATACTAAATTGATCACGACGTGATCTCTTTGGTTTGTGTGGATAGTCGTTTTCTTTTCATATTTGGCCATGTGTTCCTTAGAGAAAGTTGTTCAGTTTATGGTCTTAAGACATCCTCAAAATTTGGATGGTGAATACAATACAAAATGACCCTGTGTAACTTTCAAAGAATAAAGAACTGAAAAAACTTTTTTAAATTGTTATTTTTGCAATACCATCAATATGGTTATGCCTTACAATGCCGACAATTCATAATACATACGACCGAAATATCGACACATAAAACACCTATTTTCAAAATACCGAACATTCTAAATATCGATATCCGATAGACCGAAACTTGAATTATCAAATGACCGAAAGTTCGAAATCCCGAAAGGTTGAAATCCCGAAAGGTCAAAATCCCGACAGTTAAAATGTCGAAACTTACTTCACCTACACATACATTTATGAAGGTAGGCGTTGCGGTTAATTTGTTTTACTCAAAAATGCTTGTAAAATGGTCATTATTTTGACAAAATCCACCAATCCAGTTTGAAATAGTTTTTTTTTCCTGGCGCTTCGCCGGCCGCTGCGCGGCACGCTCGCTTCGCTCGCTCGGCTGGCGCGTTGGGTTCATGTCAACCTAGCACATGCTCGTCGCTACGCTCCTCGCACCTATTTCGTGTCGTGGCCTACGGTCTACGGTTTCTAAGTTCCAGTAGACTAGTTTAGACTAATTTTCGGCAGCTAAATTTACTATAAAGCATTTCAGGCGAAGCCCAAAGATACCTCCACAGCCAATTCGGTATTAAGTAGTTCGGGGTATAGAAGTTAGGTGTATTAACCTTCGGGATTTAGTATTTTAGGTAAAATGTGCTTTCGTGATTTTAAATGTAGGTACGGCCAAACAACCATTCGGCCTTTTAATTTTCGGGATTTCGTCCATAGGTATTGTAAAATTCGGTCTTTTCTACTTCGGCATTGTAACACATACCCCATCAATATGCAGGTCGCCGCCTTCTATACGTGAAAATAAATAGTTAAGATATAACGGGTGGCGCAAAAGTAAAGACCCTATTTGGTTCAGCTATAACATTTTTTCTAAATTAGAAAACTAGATTTAGGTTTTTTTAAATGTATATTTGTGCCATTAAATTTCGTACCATTAGGATTTAAAGATGATGTCTTTTAAATGGTGACCTCCAGAGTTGATACACATTTGAGCCCTATTTATGACATTTTGCATAACTTGCCGTAACACTTCCTGCGATATGTTCGTTATTTCTTGACGAATGTTTTCTTTTAGAGCTGCGAGAGTCTGTGGCTTGTTCACATACACCCGAGATTTCAAAAAACCCCAAAGAAAGAAGTCTGGACTGGTCAGTCCTGCCGGACGGTGGGGAAATCGTCGACGAAATTCACGTTGTGTTCTTATCACTGATGAATTATTCCGTAAGAACATTGACACAATTATTCCACGTTCTTGGGGAGTAAAACGGTCCATGTTTATTTTCAGTGTATTTTATATTTGTTCACTACACAATTTTCAACAACAGAATGACAGAAAATGTCATATAAAAAAAATAAAAGTATTTTCTTTAGTGCCAGTACTTTTGCGCCACCCGTTATATATTATGTATGTTAGTGTGTAAGGTATTTATTATATGGGCCCTAATATTGTAAATGATATCTGTTGCCTGAAATAAATGATTATTATTATTATTATATGCAGATGCAACGTACTTGCCAGTTCAACCAAACCTAGAATAACTTATTTCAGAATAGGTATCCTCATCCATAACCTTATGGTAAAGCAGCAATGTAACTGTTTCAATCAGAAGTTGATTGCAACACAGTTACAAAATCAGGGGGCTGGGCGCTGATCACGTGACTAGGGTCAGCGCCTAACCCCTGGCCTCTAGGCCATCCATAAATTACGTCACACGTTAAGGGGGAGGGATGGGGTCGACGAAGTGTGACATTGTGTGACAAGGGGGTAGGAGGGGTCCTAAATTTCGTGACGTCACATTTCCAATCATTTTAATTGGAATAAAACAAATTCCGTAACTGCTGTTTTAATTCAATAAATTATTTCTAGATGTAAAATTTGTGACGTCACACTAGAAAGGGGGGGGGGGGGGTCTCGCACGTAATTTATGGATGGCCCCCAATATTAGGTCTCATACCAAAAGCATCAGTTACTTAGTTACCTTAACTGCAGCCAAGATGAGCAGAATGGACGAAAAGAGGTGCGTGCCGCTGACCACCGCGGCAGCCACGTAGAACGCGTACTTGTGCACGGACACCTGGCCCTCCTCGCCCAGCGGCCACAGCGTGACCATCAGGCAGTAGCCCGTCAGCTCCAGGAGTGCCCATACCTGGACAATACACATCGTCAGCCATTGGCGTAGGAAAGGGGGTGAGGCCGGGTGGGCCGCGTGCATGCTCCAGAACAGTGTAGTGCCCACCCCAGAAAAAAAACCTGATAAACCCCCTTCAAAACTTATAACGTAGCTCTAGCACCCCCACCCCCCAGCTTTGCCCCGGAATTGGGGGCCAAGCCCCCCTGGAAAAAATCTCTAGAAACGCCCATGTCATCAGCAATCAACAATATTAGCTCTCTCTCTCTGAAACCCGTTTGCATTAAACTTAATGCCATACAAATAAACGAAGAAAAAGTAACCAAAAAGTTTGTTGAAGAATAAATGATGCTTTGAGACGTTAAACGTAAGGAGTAATATTGCTAAGTAATATTTTTGATTAAACTAAGTAGAACTTTTTTTATGCACAACGGGATAGTGGTTGGCCGTTGGCCACCTGATGTTAAGTAACAATAAGGCCGGAGGAGGAAGCGCACTACACCCGGAATCCTTATCACTGGAGGAACTGGCTCTTACCTCTAACTGCCAGAACACAACAATGTTTAAATTGTTGTAATGGCGTCAGACTTTAGGTAAGATTGTGGTAGCTAGCCACGTGGACTTTAAATAAGCCCTACCACCAATCAAACAGAGTACAAATGTACCCCCCTCCTGGAAATCGAACCCGGGACCCCTGCGTCGTAAACACATGGGTGGACGAGGGCGAACCACTAAACTACAGAGGCAGTTTTATTGTTTGTTTATTTGTATGTCAGGTCTTTTCTTATTTACAATTCGACCAAATTAAAACGGCGGTGGTGCACGTAAGTTTTTTAGAAAAACGAAATTATCTTGGTCGAGTTGTAATTAAGAAAACACAGGCTATTCTTATTAGTGCTAACTAACGGGTTTGACTGTACTAAACTTTTCTAATTATTCCTATTGCATGCAACGGGCTCCTACCTAAAAATTTCGAGCAATCGCTTGTATTTGAGTAACAAGTGGTTACACTTGTTACTCAAATACAAGCTAATGGTTTTTATGGTATATGGTATATAACAATGGTTGTTAAACCAGGGTAACAACGAACAAAAACAAAAGTTGGTAGGTACCTAGTAGGTACCTAATTTAAATGTATACCTACCTAGACATAAACATCAAAAAATTTAGTTTTTCGTTATTCTTACTAACATATACATAAACAAGCAGTCAAACGATACCTACCTATTTAGCTTTGATTCGACTCTCGAACAAGTCAAATACAATTTTGCAATATTGTGATAAAATATCGATGGTGTTACTATTGGATGTAGGTACCTACCTACTAGGTATACTACCTATAGTCGTTTGTTGTTTGTTAACTTTGTTGGCATAATCATTTGCAAACAGGGAAACGTCATGTGTAAATAAAATACAATGTACCAAGCACGTTATTACAACCTCAAGCATCAGCTGACGTAATTCCTCATAAATATAATGATGGTCACTAAGGCTGGTATTATAGAATCAAACTCAGACTCAAATCTCTGCTTGAGTACAGTTAGAAAGGGATGGCGCTATATGCGATGAATAGCACCATCCCTTTCTAACTGTACTCAAGCAGCAAGCAGTGCTTGAGTCTCGTTATGTAATACGAGCCTAAATGTCGATACTGTGACGACTCTACTAGGTACCTATTTTCTGAATAAAAAGGTTAAGTACCTAGGTTTACAATTTTTTTGCTGTATGATATTTTATATTATTAATAGGTATCTATCTACAAGACCGGTAGGCTGATTGTCTAACTTTGTTGCAATCAACTTTGACAGAAATCGCAGTGAGATTGCTGCTTTGGTAAAAACCAATGTGACAACTATCTTACTTAAAGCAGCAATGCAACTGCGATTTCAATCGAGAATTGTTAGCAACAGCTTTACGTAATTCTGGGTCAGTACGCAAATAGGTAAATCCTACCTATTCTTACGCTTTATATTTTATGTCATGAAAACCAATGTTCCGCCTGAAAACCGCATTACGCGTTTGATAAGCGATAGTTTCAAACAAAAAACCGGTTGGGTATTAGACTAGGTACCTTAGTACTAATCTTATCCTAACCTGAGTTCGTAACAATCGCAACATTAACCTCATTTTTATACCCAAAGACGTTAACGATGAACAAGTAAGTTATAAGGGCTTAATTTGTTAAGAAAAACAATTTGGGCTACTACTATGGAAGAACACCAAACGCCATGTAATATTATAGAGTAGGTACCTTATGAAAGCAAGTCTACATTGTTTTACAAACACATCGTACCGTGTACAGCCACCCTATAATCAGCGTGCCAGTATGCAGACTGCAGCCGCAGCAGCACCGCTTCACCATGGGCACACCCATGGTACTATCACTCACAAAATAAAGTTCAAAATCCTCTGATTAAAACACCTAACTTCACAGACACCGCACTTATAAATAAACATTTTACTAATTTAATTGAAGTCTGACATTGTAAGTGTCGCGTGCTCAGCGGTGTTATCACAAATGCGGTGCGGCCATGATTTTGCGATGATAAGATTGTGTGCCTGCGTTGTTGTGCGCTTACGTTTGTGTACGATACGAACTATCAAATTGATAGCATTATGATTTAATCGGTGGCGTGTTTCAGGGACAAAAATCTGTTCTTCATTTTTTCGGCACCCTGATTATCTAAAAAGAAACTATTTAGTGACCGGTTTCATTCCACATACATTGCTACTTTTCATTGGTATGTTTTTTTTTAATCCAAAAAGAAGTAGCAATGGATCACTATCATCTATGAACTGCAACGGTCGCTAGGTGGTTTCTAATTAGATAATCAGCCCGCGGGTCAGCCCTTCTTTTCAAATGGCCACTTTTCTATTCGTTCGCTAACCAGTGTTGCCACTGCCTCTCGATCAAATCCCACGTATGCACGTATCTTGAAATTTTTTCGACGGAGTTGGGATAAGTCAGTTCGCGCATGTGCTCTTGTGAGCGACCAATAGCGCGCGCCCCTTTCCCGCCGCCCGCGCCCCTCACCGCTACGCATACCCAAAATACGCACCCAATAATCACCACCCGATTTCAAGTTATATGTATGCCTCGTACTGTACACACGCTTACACACATTGCCGGCGTATCTAGATGTCTATCATACATTACAACAATTTCTGTGATTTACATAAACTTGCGACGTGTGACTTGATGCTTTTTTTAAGCTTTAAGTTAGCGAACGAATAGAAAAGTGGCCATTTGAGTAGGGGGGCAGGTCAGCTTGATTGTATTTAAAATTATTCGAATTGACGGAGATATGTAAAAAAAGACATATTCCAACAATTTCTAAAAATGATCAAAAGCACTGACATGTAAAATATTTTTTGTTTGATAACTGGACTGGCTGTCTGTATGATTTGACAGCTAAGTTTTTGTGCCTATTTGAAACGCCACTAGCGTGCGTCTAAAGAACTAATTTTGACGTACAATATGAAAATAGTTGCCGTGATGGTCTCTCCAGACTTCAAACTTTAGTACCACGTACGCACGCTATGCTCACGCTACGTCCTACAGCGCCAAAATGGCGGAAATCAAATAGGCACAAAAACAGTTTGACATAAGCCTGTCCAGTGTAAATATAATGCAGGTCAGTGCTCAAAAGTATAACAAACCTTTTTTGTTAGCGGTGCAAAGTAAATTTATTTTTTATTTTTTATAGATTTAAAATTTGAAAATAAATAAGGTTGTGACTTTGTGACAGAACCATAAAGTTAACATACTAACTTTATGGACAGAACCTAGGAGTGAGTATATTATTTGCACAGTATAGATACTTATTAGTTGCAAAACTAATATCTATACTGTGTTATTTGTTTTTATGGGTGCTAGACAACTGATATACATTCTGTGTACTAAGTATCGGGAATTTGACAATAAAACCAAAAATACAAATTATTCATCTAAATTTAATTATATCAAGTAGGCCCCATCGCTTGCAATACAACATCTCCACCGCTTCACCCAGTCTTCCATACATTTTTCATAGGCTATTTGCGGTATGGCCTTTAGCTCATTCAGCGAATTTTCTTTTATGGCTTCTATCGACTCAAAACGTTTTCCTCGAAGTGGTAATTTTAACTTGGGAAATAAAAAAAAGTCAGACGGAGCCATATCAGGTGAATACGGTGCTTGGTCGAGAACTTTTGTTGAATTTTTCGCTAAAAACTCTTTCACTATAATGGCTGTTTGTGATGGTGCATTATCATTTTCCATTGTAAAAATCGCCGAGGACTCAAAACTATCACCAACAAAAAGTGTAATTTAAAACAAATTAAATGACAGATCCCGCTCAAATTTTGCGCGCTTAATCAGTACAGTGCTACCAACATGCAGTAAAAAAATTAGAACGACCTCTTTTACGCGGGTCTTTTTATTGACATATTCCCGATACTTTTTACACAGAGTAGTACTACTTAAATACTTTTTAAATATAATTAAATACAATTATTATGCATAGTAACACCCAGACCCGTCACAGAAATTAAAATTCGTCATTTAAATTTCTGCCCAGCCGGGAATCGAACCCGGGACCTCTTGCGCGGTAGACCGGCATGTTGACCACTGCACCACTCAGGTCGTTGTTACAAAGATTAGCCAATCTAGCCTACGTCATTAAAACAGTTTTATTTATTCTTAAGCCTACGTTTAATTCAAACAGAAATTATCTGCTATCGCCTTACGTCACCTAAGTATTCCTAGTGCTACTAACACGGGGAAATACCTGTGAAATCGGAAGTTACGACAAATACTTCAATCATACCTTGTAGATAAGCTTTCTAAAAAGTAAATAGTCCTTCAGGTACCAATGCTTGCGTTTAACTACGAAGAAATACCTACTAGTCTTACCCATTGTACCTTTACAGTCTGTGCTAGGGTTGCCAACCCTACTATATAATATGTATCCTACTATATTGAGAGCTCGCCAACTATATTTTTTGAAAAAAGATATAGTGGGCAAAACTACTATATTTTTTCAAGTGAAAAAATAAACAAAAGCAGCAAAAAAAATATTTATACTTATGCACATAACTAATAGCACAGTAATTTTTGTGTTTAAATACTTATGTTTTTGGTTTTTGAATAAATTATGAAAATGTTAGTATGAAAAATACTCCATACAAAACGATAACCTACTATATTTTTTTGACTTTTTCGCCATCTACTATATTTTTACACGTAATAATCTTAAAACTACTATATTTGATGCAAAAAAAGTTGGCAACCCTAGACTGTGCCCATGTCGGGAAATTACCTAATGACGCAAGAATTTTGAAGTTACAAATTTATACCCATACTTACTCCTTAATCAAGTGCGACATCATTATTTATTCGAGAATGATCTAATAATGATATCTTGAAAATTAGGTAACTGATTGAGAAGCACAAGGGCTGTCAATTTGTCTTTTTTAACAACAAACGAAGACCTCGCAGGAATAATAAGGAAAGTCAGTAATTATGTGAGAAAATAGTTATTTGTTATACAAGAGAGCAAAGTCATTTTTTGCTGCGAGTGCTGACTTTTAAATCACGAACTAGCGAAGTAGTCTAGAATTGAATCACGAGCGTAGCGAGTGATTCTAATATAGACTACTGAGCACAGTGAGTGATTTAAAGGCACGAGACATCAAAAAATTTGCTCTCGTGTTAAACATACAACTTTTCACCTCTACCAGCGAGAAAAGGTGTTAGAAATTAAAAAAGCACTTTGCCTCACGCTCGCAGCAAAAGTCGATTTTGCTGCGAGTTTTTACGCGCCAAAAGCACCCTTTTCGTGCTGGAGAGGTGAAAAATATTTTTACTCTCGGACATTTTTTTGTTATTAGCCAGTCTTTTCAAACTTAATATCTGAAAAAACTGACATTCCTTATTATTCCTGCGTGGTCTTCTGGAAAAGCCAAAATCAACAGCAATAAGGTTGGCAAAGTGACCATAATTTTAAAAGGTGTTGGTAGAGCTTGATTATAACTTATTGTATGAATGCTTTAAAAGGCAAAAAAATGTTATCACTTATTCATTTTCTTCGATGTAACGATAGCTTTAATACTAGATCCGTCAAAGCGATGTAGCGCCAATTTATAGCGAAATCTGTTTACGATATCTTGTTATCGATGATTCTACTGTAAAGAATTATCAAGGTGGAAACAAACAATTTTATCGATGCGATTATTCATGCGATAAGAAACATATTTAATAACTGTATTGTCTGGAAGAGCCGCCAGTAACTGATTACCTCTTATACCTGAATTATTATTACCAAATAGTAATTAATAAATTCGATAATAATGTGTGTTCCAATGAGAAGTTGTTTGTATTGTATCAATTTGGATACGGCGACAAAAATCATTGCCGTTATTTACGTGGTAAGAGATTATTTCTATTAATTTTAATCAGGTAGTTTAATTGTTTAGTTTTATCATAGAGCTAGGATTTCCTAGAATGACGGTGCCGTCATATTACGGCCGTAATTCAACGCTGCTAAATTAGTTACGGCCTTAATAATGTGGGCACCGTCATTCTAGGAATCCCTATCTTTACCGATATAATAGTGTCAAAATAGAAATTACTAGTTACTTATAATATTATTTAAATTAGATAGGTACCTGAAAAGAAATTCTATATTTTCAGAATCTTTACAGTTTTCCTGTATTTAATTACATTAGGAAATTTAGAAAATACTTTAACAAAAAAAAACAAAACAATTTTTACAAATATTATGTTATTTTTAATTTAGTTAGCCACACCTTGTTATTTTCACATAGGTATTTTTTTGTAATAGGCGGTCGGTGTTTCTGAGAGAAAATAAATAACTAAAAATAAAATAAATAAATAATAAAAATCATAAAAAGAAGTCGTCGTCTTCTTCATAATTTTCTTTTAAAAATAAAATCAAAGGACATCAAAATGGCGATCTTGAGCGATCACTCCTTATAATGAGTAATTGTGTAAGTAATATTGAGGAAAACCATGGAGTTTATGAATTTCAAATATTTCTATGTATTTATATACGAATATATCCCTTGAATTTAGCCATTGCAACTCTGGGAAATTTAACTTTTTGTAAGTTATTAATTGGCACCGGTGGCACAAGATTATACAATTTCGGTTTTTACAAAACTATTTGTTCCGGATTCGTCATGTTCCTGATTCGTCGTCTTCCAGACTCTTGTGTACATTACCTACGTCATTCATATCATAACCTAGATTTGTGTTTCCACAATGTTCTTTGGATGAATCAGAATAGTGTCATTGCATTCAAAACACTGACGTCCATTATACAAATGGACGTCAGTGATTCAAAATGTCAGCAAAAGGATAATTATTTTGATTAATTACTTTATAGTGAAATAATGTCACATCACGTTCCATTTTTAAATTTTTTTAATACAATTGATCCAAATAACTCTACGCGAGCCGTAATGAGGGCGAACTTTGAAAATTCCGCAATACATTAGACAATACTTACCTCATTATTCCTAAAAAAATGACTTCAGTAAATACCAGTAAAAAAACATGTCAAACTGTACCGATTTGAGCATTTTTTAATATTTTATTTCTCTGTAATTAAAATCATTTTTTTAATTTTTTCTCTATAGTGCACTCCTTGACAATACAAACAATAAGTGAAAAAATAAATAAGACTCGTATTCTTATTTGTTACAGCTGAAACGTTTGTGAAAAATACCTCCGACAAGCAAATTTGAAATACTACTTGAACAGATTGTCTTCGTTTTAAAATACCTGACAATTTATCATGTTTTTCTCTCTATGCAGCACTAATTTAAGAATTTTGCTTCTTGAAACTAAAGTTTACGTCAATATTAGTAATGCTTTCATTCTTTAGATAACTTCTTTGGAAACGCGCTTATTTCTTTGAAATGCGGATATACACTCTTGTCTGTCAAAAGCAAGCACTTCCTTACATATTTCAGGAGGACGATTTTTTTTTCAAATCTTCATTGAGTAGGTAGTCAGCTCTACCTGTCGATTCTGTAACCAAACTTGAACCGCACTTCGAATCTCACTTCACGGGAATTTTAAATAATAAATGCGATAATGACATGCAGGGTGTTTTTTAATCACAAAATATTTAAGATTACTACGGTAGCTACCTGAACACTTTTGCAATTGGTAAAGTACTTAAAGTAGCTTAATTTCAACTAATTTCTAATAAATTCACGTGTTAAGTGAAGTGAGGTTAGAAGCGAGATGCGAGTTTGGTTACAGAATCCCAAAGTAGCAATTATGACTAGTGATTAAATCTTACATTTTGTTATTTTACTTAAAACACTATAAAGCAAAATAAGTTTTTAATTCTACTTCACTAACATTAAATCGAATTTAAGCAATATTTTGAATTTGGTATAGTAGATACCTTTCTTGATCTGAAGTAAGTCAACCTACAAGATATCTTGAAGTCAATGTTTAGAGTTCTGCAAAACCACATTTCTTAAATATGGTTAAAGTTTATGTCCTTAGATGCAGTGTCCACTTTTACTTAACTAGCCCTTGGAGTGTATCTTGAACATATCTTGAAGGACATACTAGTTTTAGCCAAGACAACAGCTGGAAATCGTTCACTTGCCTTTTGCCTTCAAAGATATCTACAATTCCTTTTTAGGGTTCCGTACCCAAAGGGTAAAAACGGGACCCTATTACTAAGACTCCGCTGTCCGTCTGTCTGTCTGTCTGTCTGTGTGTCTGTCTGTCACCAGGCTGTATCTCATGAACCATGATAGCTAGAAAGTTGAAATTTTCACAGATGATGTATTTCTGTTGCCGCTATAATAACAAATACTAAAAACAGAATAAAATTAATATTTAAAGGGGGCTCCCATACAACAAACGTGATTTTTTTGCCATTTTTTGCTGGATATTAATAACGACAACAGGTAGACAGTTGAAATTTTCACAGATTATGTATTTTTATTGCCTCTATAACAACAAATACTAAAAACAGAATAAAATTAATATTTAAAGGGGGCTCCCATACAACAAACGTATTTTTTTTTTGCCGTTTTTTGGTACGGAACCCTTCGTGCGCGAGTCCGACTCGCACTTGGCCGGTTTTTTTTTTTAAACATTTGTTTGCTACTTGGGTCGACAGGCTGAGATTTTGTTAAATGTACTTACCTATAGAACCAACACATGCGTGACGTGAGTTCAAGATGTTATTTGCAATAAACAAAAGACACTAGTTAAATAATCACAAATTAATAAACTACCTACATTTGTGGTAATCTTTATCATTTGTTGAATTGTTTCTCGTAAGCGAAGATGACATAAATTATCAGACTTGCTTCTAAAAACACTGTTTTCCGGTAACCGCGTAGGATCTAGATAAGATAGGATAAATCGGTCAAGTGCTTTTAAAATTGTAGTCATGTTTTATGGCCCTTATTTTGTTAATTTCTACCAAAATGTAATGAATGAATGATTGTAAAATCCCGGACAAGTATCCATATCCAATGAAAGTCTTATAGCAGATGCAGTATGCCTAGTTTCTTTGATTTTGGCATACCAGGAGCCGTATTATGACCTCTTATTTCCTGGCAGTTTTCTGACTGGCTATCAATCTATCTCTTTTAATTGCTATACAGCGAGAAAGAGATGTAACTATAGCAATTCGTAAACCTGGCAAGTTTTAAGAGGTTGTAATACCCCCCTGGGTGAACTTAAAAACTGTCTTTTCATTATTTTCACGTTTAGATTTTGAATTCAGTTAAAACGCAATTCTTAGAAAAATATTTTTACCTCAATACTAAATAATATACTAGAAAAAATACGACTCGCACCAGATCAATACTCAGACGGGAATTGAATTGACGGGAATTCCCGTCTGAGTATTGATCTGGTGCGAGTCGTATTTTTTCTAGTATATTATTTAGCAGTGGCGAAGGGTCCATACAAGCCGATTCCCATCGGCTTACCTTTTGGAAATCCCACCCCACTGATCCACTATGCAGATCACTACATTTTTCATCATTTTTGTAGAGCGGCTTACCTTCGCCATAATTTCACCCGTCGCCACTGTTATTTAGTATTGTTTAAAAATAGCATTGTAAATGCAAAAATCTCAAATTTAAAAATATTTTTACCTTTTATACCTACCCTTAATTTTATAGAAGTGTACTTTTTAGTTTCAGTAGTGGAACGTCAGCTTACACGGATTATGTTTCTTTTCAGATGGTGTCAACGTTGCTGTCAGCGCTCTACCTGGTGCCGCTGGTGGCGCTCGGGGACCAGCTGCCCCTCGAGAGGATGTACTTCTACAGCTCCTTGACAATATTCTCCGTCACGCTCTTCTTCACCAGCTGCCTCCTCATCTATGCTGAGTATCGGGTCAGTCAATGTTATTAGTACTTTGGGCAACAGCGTCGTTGGCAAAATTTGTGTGCGCGCTTATCGCCCCTGCACGAACTAAACGTATTTTGTTACGGCGCGGCGTGCAAGCGATTTTAACCCTGGTTAAGCAACGCTGTTGCCTATGGAACATACTCTTTGTTGGGCTAAATTTTTTGAATCACCACGAAGAGTCATATCCCCTACTGCGGTCTTACTGCTTGAACACAACTTTCTTTATGCATTGGTAAGGAGAAGGGAATACACACACCCATTACGCTTGCTTAGCAGATTGGTGTGTTTGTTACTGGTGTTAATGATTGCAAATGCAGCTGGGACTTGCCTTTTGGAGCATGGAGGATAATCAATGTCAAAATACGCTTGGATGAAAATTGATTTAAAAAAGTCGTGATATTTTTTTTCTTGAGACTGATTAAATTAAGATTTATATCAAACTCCAATCCCACCTGATGGAAAACACAAACCATCAAACAAAGATAATCAAATCACTAATCGAGCAATTCCTAATGTTCCACAGGAAAAGGCGAAGCTGATGTGGCCCTGGGTGTCGACGGCGTGGTGCACGAGCGTGCCCCTGGGGGTGCTGTGTGTGCTGGGCATGGTCACCGTAGCCTTCCGTGCCGAAGACGTGCAGGAGGCCACGACCGAGAGTGCTGTCATCTCCGTCTACTTCACGCATGCGTGTAAGTCCAACAACATACACCTAATTCATCAAACTGAACAACTTTTACTATGGGACCAACGCTGAAATCGCGAAAAAAAAATCAGCTGTTTCATACATTTTGATATTTTCATTATTAATTTTTGTATGAAGCAGCTGATTTTTTCGCGATTTCAGAGTTGGACCCATTTTAAAAGTTGTTCAGTTTGATGGCCGATCTACCATATTCGGCATTAGGGGTATTTTTGTAAAACGAATGTGTTGTATAAGTGGTCCAAGTATTGGGAAAGTAACCAGAGCTTGGAACCGGTATCGAAAATATAGGTATTGTAAAAGTAATATAATACCGATATTTTCCATTTCGGTTCCTGTTAACCGGTATCGCAAACTATACCGGTATTATACCTGAAAATACAGGTATTTTCATCACGTTTTTTCAAATCATGTGCGGGTGAGACAGATATAACCGCACAACGGCGGCGCTACATCTGTATCACTCGCACATTGGTTACCATGGTCGTTACCGGTATTTATAAAGGTGCTACCGGTATTATGAATACCGGAATAGCAATAAATACCTACCTGTATTTTATTACCGGTTGAACAAATTAATGGTTTGTGGTCAAAGCCACTGATACTGGTATCGGAAAATACCGATTTTCCAAGCCCTGGTAGTAAAGTGTGGCAGACGGCCAGACAGCCACGGCAAAAATCTATTCACAGTACTAAATAATATACTAGAAAAAATACGACTCGCACCAGATCAATACTCAGACGGGAATCGAACCCGCGACCTTTGGATATTCGGTCCAATGCTCTGACCGCTGAGCTACCGAGTCACTAGTGACATCGTCGAATTTTTCCTAGTATATCCTAAACTCTTACGCTGTAAGCCAGCGTTATTTAAAAATTATATAGCTATTTCATCTTAATCAATTGTTAAAATATCTGGAAAGATATTTCAATTGAATGTCGAGGTAATTCCTCACATTGGTGAAATAACGCTGGCTTACAGCGTAAGAGTTTAGGATATACTAGGAAAAATTCGACGATGTCACTAGTGACTCGGTAGCTCAGCGGTCAGAGCATTGGACCGGATATCCAAAGGTCGCGGGTTCGATTCCCGTCTGAGTATTGATCTGGTGCGAGTCGTATTTTTTCTAGTATATTATTTAGTATTGTTTAAAAATAGCATTGTAAATGCAAAAATCTCAAATTTAAAAATTATATAGCTATTTCATCTTAATCAATTGTTAAAATATCTGGAAAGATATTTCAATTGAATGTCGAGGTAATTCCTCACATTGGTGAAATAACGCTGGCTTACAGCGTAAGAGTTTAGGATATACTAGGAAAAATTCGACGATGTCACTAGTGACTCGGTAGCTCAGCGGTCAGAGCATTGGACCGGATATCCAAAGGTCGCGGGTTCGATTCCCGTCTGAGTATTGATCTGGTGCGAGTCGTATTTTTTCTAGTATATTATTTAGTATTGTTTAAAAATAGCATTGTAAATGCAAAAATCTCAAATTTAAAAATCTATTCACAGCTTTTTTTACTGATCTGTTCTTTGGTCTGCCGATCTGCCTACTGTAACCAAATCCTTGACATGCAAGCTAGCTTCCCGCACTCGCCTGTAATGTACTATTTACTAATTCCAGTGCTGCTGTTCTACTGCGCTTGTGTCGTGCACAGCCGCCGCATCCAGCTGGTGGAGAAATACTACGCAAGAGCTAACAAGAGGCTCATATACCCCATCATGTACAACGTGAACAGCGTCTGAATCAGGGGAACATGTACTAAGTCCGAAAACAAAGTTTCGAAAAAAGTTTTTTTTGGATTGAGAAATTTTTGGAACACGCGCTTTAAAAGTCCAGTGTTCCGTGTGTTACTCGAAGTGAACTACGAAGATTATTTTATTTGATATTTTTATTGATACTTTAAGCTAAAACGAATGAATCTTACTTTAAGCTAAGCTAAAAATCTACTTGAATAAAATTAATTTTTATATTAACCTAATGTCGTCGTAGTTTATGGCTTTATTCAATTAGAACCAATTGAATTGTAATGTTCCTGCACAAAAAACCCTTATGCACAGTTAATTTTTAACTAAAAATGAAATGGGGATATCAGACCACGTTTCTGAAAATGAACGTTCAATTAAAATTTAAAAATTAATAGTTTGAAAATATCTGAAAAAATCTTGATTAATCGGCAAACTCACAAAAATAGCAAGACGCGTGCGTAGATTCATTCTTTTCATTATTTACGTAGGTAAACAAGATAGTCTCTTTTGATTAAGCGCGTGTAATTCTATGAATGAGCTCTAAATCTAGAAATCAGTAAAATTTTGGGACATAATATCTTGACCTGACCAATTATTAAATATTGAAACTTTTAACTGTACATACTCGATTAGAATAGGGAAGAGATACTCTAATTTCATTTTTAGATATCTACTTAAAAATTAACCGTGTATAAATAAAATCGTTTGCAAAAAAGTTGGCAACCCTAGTTATGAGCAAGGAATTTACTTATAAATATACCTATATATTATTTAGTACTTCCTTGGCTATGTATGAGTTAGGAAGTGTAGGATTTAGATGTATGTAACTAAGAACATTAGTCAACTTTCTCGTAATGTTTAGGGTGACTGTAAACAAATGTGGTGAGTCGTGCGTGGGTGGACGTAACGACGCGACGCGGTGCAACACGTGGAAACAATTACAACAACACCTCGCGCGCGTCGCCAACAATGACACCACTCACTTGTACACTCGCACTAAAAGTTGCGGGAAAAACATTAATTTTATTGTATTTAATAGGTATAGTCGGAAAAGTTCGCGGCCTTTTTGCAGCATTAATTTTCCTTTCGACGCATTTTGCGTGCTATATTTTTGGCAATACTAAACTAAGGTTGGAATGTAATATGGGTGAGGCCGCCATTTTTTGCTGATTCCATAAATTTTTTCCTCCGCAGTCAGTATTTTGAAAAGTATGATATTTATCAAATTTTTGATAACGGCATCAGACTAAGCAACAAAGGGGCTCAAGCTGCCACTATAATTAATTCACTTCAGATAATCAACTAAAAATATATTTCGAATGAAACTTGAAATCCATCCGCTGTGGTAGAGGTGCACTTTGTTCATCGGTGTAGTAAAAAGTATAAGAGTCTTGAGACACTGCTAATATGTTAAGAATGCTTATATAAATGGCTATCTATGCTTTTAATTTTACAATGTCTTTCCTAAGACTTTCTTTGAAAAAACTTCGAAATCAGTTATGTCATCAAATACTATAATTCTGCGCCACTTGTCAATGCCACCAATATTTTCCATGTCTTCTATAGATTGGGTTCAAGGAGGTTTTAAATCGGAAGGTAGCAACACTGAGTTTCTATAATGTATGGACAGCGGGTTGAAGAGCGCACATTTTTTTGATAGTTGACTTGTAAACGTTCTGCGGAATCTGTACACAGCTTTTTCGAAGAAGGATTTTCGTCGATAAAAATGTAATTTTAACTGTTAAACTAAAAACGATCAGTATACGTTGTAAGTAGAAGTTAAAGCCATGTTTTGTGCTATAATGCAACTCAAATTGTACGTTATTAACAGAGATATAAGTTGCTTTCTCTATGCGACGATAGCGCAGAAGTAAAAATACGCCACCGTTGTGGTACTTCAACGCCACCATTTTGGTATTTCAACGCCACCGGTAGCGCAGATATTCAACGTCACCAAATTAAGGTAGGTGTGCACTCGTTTTTTATGAAACTAAGTCTGATGGTGTGCCATTATATAAAGCTAAGAGGTAAATAAAGTTGATTTTATTCATTCAACGGATTTCCTTGTGCATTTATATACCTGTATCCTTACTGTTTATTTGTTTGTTACGCCTTCACGTCTTAACTACTGAACCGATCATCATGAAATTTTACATACACGGGGGCACAGAGAAGGACATAGAGTACCTTTCATCCAGAAAAAAAGTGTTGTTCCCGAAAGATAGAGAAAAAACTTTCCACGCAGACGAAGTCGCGGGCGGCCGCTAGTATTACTATAATGTATATTTAAACAACATTCATAAAAATAATATAGCATGTGTATGCAGACCTTTACATTACGAAGGCCACACTGAAAGTTTTGCACTACTCATAAATAAAATAATATATATGAAAACTTATATATTTATTGCGTGTCACAGTATTCTCCATTAACATTTCAAATCTTTCTTTTAGCACTAGCATCATTCATATTTTTTTATTAAGGGTCAAACCCCAATCGAAAAAAAATTGCGAAACATGTTTAATAAAAAAATTAAAATACTTATGTAAAAGCAAGACAATTATTAATTTGTTTCAATTTTGCCGCTATTACAATTCTAAAATCTTTGGCTCTCACTGGAAAGTCTGTTACACAAGGGACGTAAGTGTGCTATTAGAGAACAAGCTCGCAAAGAGCGCTAATGAATCGAGTGCACCCGAGATTTTTAGACGCCCGAGCGAGCGAAGCGAGCGAGGGCTAATGTAGTTCAAGGGTGTAATAGCTACTTACAACCGATTTTACATCATACATGTGAGGTAAATTTGATAAAAATAAAAAAAATAATGATAAAAATAAAACATTTACAAGGTTATTTTTAGTTAATTGAAAATTATTCGTGGGGTTGATCAGACCATTAAACTGAACAACTTTCATTATGGACCAACCTCGAAATCACGAAAAAAATCAGCTGTTCCATACAAAAGTACAACGCTTACTCCATCGAAATGTATGAAACAGCAGATTTTTTTTTTCGCGATTTCAAAATGAATCTTATCATTTAATGAAAAAGAAAAAAAAATACCAAGGGAGTTTTGCAAATCTTAAACTAAAATGAAATGCCGCCATTTTCATTGTTTTTTTTTTTTCAGTAAAAAGTTTCGTCAGTTTATAATATAAGAAAAGAGATTGGTTCACAAAGGCGTTTTACATGCTTGAGCTTGAATGGTAAAGTGTGCTTTAGAATTAAAGCATTCACCATGTGCTTGAATTGTTCTACTGCAAAAAAAAATCGTTCAGCAGCTTCAGGGGCATATTGCATAACAAATTACATCCTAATATTATTAGTGAATTTCTATGGAAAATCGCTAATAATATTAGCTTGTAATTTGTTATGCAATAGCCCCCAGATCTAGTGATTTTAAAGAAAAAGTTGTTCATCGCTGTGGTACCTATCTTTATTATTTTTAGTACAAAAAGGACGCGAACTTTCCCGACTACCTAATATTTGGCATATAACAGACACGGTAGTATGATATGTTCTTACATCTACTCATTAAGTCTGGGTGCATTCTTTTAATGAACCTTTCCCGAACATCTACTACCTATATCATGGTAATCTAGTAACGATATTCACAGCAAGACCGCATTTCAACAGAAATCGTTTGAATTTTATCATGAGAGAAGATACTGACGGGATTACGTAACATGGGCAACAGCGTCGCTTAACCACTGCTAAGGTTAAAATCGCTTGCACGCCGGGCCCGCTGTCACATACATTTAGTTCGTGCAGGGGCGATACGCGCGCACACGAATTTTGTTGCAAACTGGTTAAGCGACGCTGTTGCCCATAGTACATCTAGATTTATCATAGGATAACAGAAACGCATGGACACCAAAAAACGAAATAAGCCTTGAGGTCAAAACTTGTCACATTCTAGCAGTAACACTACTTTGCATTGAATAACAATAATAAACAAGAGACATTACCGAAAACTCTACTTTATTTATACAACGTGTTACAAAATAACCCCTAATGCCGGATATGGTAGATAGGGATCATCAAACTGAACAACTTTTACTATGGGACCAACTCTGAAATCGCGAAATAAAATCAGCTGTTTCATACAAAAATTAATAACGAAAATATCAAAATGTATGAAACAGCTGATTTTTTTCGCGATTTCAGAGTTGGACCTATAGTAAAAGTTGTTCAGTTTGATGGTCCCTATCTACCATATTCGGCATTAGGGGTTATTTTGTAATGTTCTTTTAATCTTCAGGGCGATAGAGAGTGATCGACTACGACCGTATACGACGCTACGACACGTAGCGCCCATCACGGATCCTAGATTTTGTATACACCTTAAAATAAATATCTTTTTTTAAGGCTCTGTTATGCGAAATCACTTTTCTCTGTCTTTTTCTTTACGTGTCAAGAGTATGGAAAATAACCTCACTTCTGTACTTTTGAGATGTTTTTCGTTGTTTTTTCATCATTGTCTAGCACAATTATCTTTCTTGAAAAAAAGTTCTTGGAGCAACTACACAATACGTTAAAATTTATTTTGATGTAGAATTCAATACGTTTCCGCTATTATTTACGCCAAAAATATGGCCAGCGACAAGCGCTTGTGATGATATTCTGATTTTTTTACAATCATCTGTGAGGTTTATACGCAATTTAATACTTAGAGCTACTAGATAAACTCTTTAGCTTGTCGTATGTTTTTTTTGTGGCTACAACTTTACGTTTTCTTTATAAAAATATGGCCCGCGCAAACCATGTTTTCCTATCATGGACCCTTAAAATAAATATATATTTTTTAAGCAACTTCAAGTCACTAAGATAATAATTTGTATGTGAGGGATTGTACCTAGCGGAAAATCGTTCGTTTTCACCGCGGCCCGTCGCGTACAGTAAGATGTTATAAATGGCCGAGGACCGGCAGCGCCGCAGTCGCGCGACCATGCCTGTCCCGGGAGAAACATGGTGAGTAGACGATGTACTATTTATGATCTAGAATTAGGTACCTATTAATATTATCTTGGCTATTTTTGAGCATAATCTATATAGGTATTTATAAATAAATCCCTATTTCCATTGGTTACGCCATCACGCGTGAAAGGCTGGACCGATTACGCTAATTCTTTTTTTTTATGTTTGTTATTATCAGGAGAAGGTTCTTATGAAAGAAACAATTAAGAAAATTGCTCGTTAAATTATAAAATTCAAGAATATTAACCACCATATAAAATTATTTTGGACAACAATATAAACCACAGAACAAAATTTACTCCTAGCGGAGATATAAACTTTTTAATATCATCTTATGACGATTGATATACTTAATGCTGCAAATATCGTCAAAGAGGATGTAAGAAACGGAATGTCGTTTAAAACCGATAGACAGAACAACGTCTGTCGAGTCAGCTAGTTTAAAATAAAAATAGAGTAAATATAGCTACCAAAAGTTCGAAAAGTTTAAAATATTGTTAATAAATTCTAACTTAGAACAACGCGGGCTTCCGTTCGGATGGAAGCCGCGTTGCTCTAAGAATTCTAAGGAGAAGATACAATGTGCAATAGTCAAAGTCAAAGTCAAATAAGTCAAAGTCAAATAAGCTTTATTCAAATAAACTTAATTATTAAGTAATTTTGAATCGTCTATATTTTCCTACCACCCGTTCCAGACTTTTTTAGCTGACAAGAAGAACGGGCGCAAGAAACTTATCAGCTGTAACAGCCATAAGTAACGATATTTACAAACTTTAATATATCGTTACCAAATAATTACAACAGGGTGACAGGATTATTGGCAACAACATAGACTTATTGTTATATTACTTCAACAAAGTACTTATAGTAGCAAGTTATGTGTTACATCATTTCCACGCATTTTGATCTTTAAGATAATCGTCTACTTTATAATAACCTTTACCCATGAGCGTTTTTTTAACATGGTTTTTAAATTCATGCAAAGGAAGATCAATCACTTGTTGTGGAACTTTATTAATATAGGCTATGCCTTTCCCCATAAATGAACCTCTAGTTTTTGCAAGCCTAAATCTTGGAACGGCAAGTTTATTTTTATTTCTTGTATTAAACTGGTGAATATTGCTGTTCTTAGCAAATGAATCATAGTGTTTCCTTACATAAACTAAATTTTCATAAATGTATTGGCCTGCCAAAGTTAAAATATTTATTTCTTTGAACAATTCTCTCAAGGTATCTCTTCGCCGTAGATTGTATATGGCGCGAACAGCTCTTTTTTGGAGTACAAAAATATTTTCAATACTGGCAGCTGAGCCCCACAATAGCAGTCCATATGACATTACACTATGAAAATAACTAAAGTATACTAACCTTGCCGTTTCAATATCAGTTAAAAGCCTTATTTTCTTAACAGCGAATGCCGCTGAACTAAGTCTACTTGACAAGGCCTCAATATGTGGATCCCATTGCAGTCGAGAATCTAGTGTGATACCTAGAAATTTTGTACTCTCAATAAACTCGACTTCATCGTCATTCAAATTAATATTTAATTTTGTCTGCTCAACATTAGGTAATGAGAATTTAACACATTTAGTTTTTTTGGGGTTAAGTGCTAAATTATTACTATTAAACCAGTATGAAACTTTTGAGAGGGCACTATTTACTTCGTCCGAACAGTTATTACCTCTGTTTACTTTAAAAACTAAAGAAGTATCATCCGCAAATAGTACTGTCTCACATAAATTATTCGCGTAGTTGGGAAGGTCATTTATATAAATTAGAAACAACAATGGGCCCAATATTGATCCCTGTGGCACACCCATATTGATGGGGGCTCCGGTAGATTCAGTTCTATTAATCACTACTTTCTGAGTTCTATTGTACAAATACGATTTCATAAGACTAACTGATTTATCAGAGACACCATAATGTTCTAGCTTCTTTAATAGTGTTTGATGATCAACACAATCGAATGCCTTAGAAAGGTCACAGAAAATGCCAATTACATCTTGCTTTTCTTCCCAAGCGTCAAGAATATGTTTGAGAAGTGCAATTCCAGCATCAGTAGTACTTTTACCCTTGGAAAATCCAAACTGATTTTTATGAAGTACATTATTGTATGTGAAGTAATCTAATAATTGGGAATATATAATTTTTTCAAATATTTTACTAAGTGCTGGTAGTATAGATATTGGCCTAAAGTTAGCTGGGTCACTTTTATCCCCAGATTTAAAAAGAGGAATCAATTTACTATTTTTCATTAGATCAGGAAAGACCCCTTCGTCAATACATTTGTTAAAAATAAAAGCCAAGTAAGGGGCTAGTATATCAATTATTGATTTAATAATGCTTGTTGACATGCCCCAAAGATCTTCTGTTTTTTTAACATTAATTGTTTTAAAAGCTTTAATGATATCTGCACTATTTATATATTTAAAGGAAAAACTTTCATTGCACTTATCAACACTAGACTCCAGAAGGGAGACAGCGATGTTGGGACAAGCACTAAGAGTACTGGTAGTTTCTGCAGGTATTCTAGCAAAGAAATCTTCAAAAACTTTAGCGACCTCATTGTCAGATTCAAAAGTTTGATCACCAGTTTTTAAACAGAAGGAATTTATATTGGATTTTGATTTGCCCGTTTCTTTATTAATAATATTCCAAGTAGCCTTAATTTTATTGTCAGCTAATTTAATTTTATTTGAAAAGTACTTGGACTTTGCTAAGATACAAACTTCTCTGAATGTTTGTGAATACTTCTTGACAAATTCAATGAAGTTAGGATCACAAGAAGTAGCTTTCTCTGCATAAAGTTCGTATAATTTCCTTCTGCTCTTATATATACCGGGTGTGGCCCAGTCACTAAATTTCGTACTATCATTACATTTGATCACTTTTTGTTTAAAAGTTTCACTAAATTCAGTTTGAACTATGCTAAATAAATGATTATATAGGTTATTGGCTTCAAAATTTGGTTCTGGTAATGTTTCAATTTTACTTGTGACATTGATTCTGAATTTTTCAATACAGTGTTTTTTTATTGGCCTACACATTATTTCCCGTTTAGGTGGAACATGATGGTGCTCAATGGAGGCTAATTGTCCACTATGGTTGGATTTAATACAATTTAAAATTGATTTTTCAATGACATTACAGTTACAGAAAATATAATCTAAGCAGGTTGCCGATGTGGGTGTGATACGCGTTGGTTCATTAAAAATATGTAGCAAATTAAATGATTTAAATAAGTTTATGAACCTACTCGACAGTTTGTACACAAACAGTACAATGTCAAATTATGTTTATTTTGACTATTTACCGCTGCTGGCATAGTATTTGTGAAATAAAATTTTGACAATAAGTAGGTAAGCTTACCATATTATTATCGACAAAACACCTAGCGAGCTCGTCACCGCGCGCCAAAACCGAATGACAAATTCTCGAACTCTCTTGGCCGATGCTTTGTTACTCTTTACCGACTTCAAAAGGAGAGAGGTAGACATGCGAGCCGCGCCGGCGCCGCCGCGCCGCGCCGCGTTTTTCCCGCGCCGCCGCCGCCGTGGTTTTCGGGTCGGCGCGCCGAATGAAGCGCAAGCGCAAGGGAAGGCAAGAGAGCGCGAGTAAAAGCAAGCAAGCGAGAGGGACAGGAAAAGTGCAGAAGCAACGCACAGCTGCTCACTCGCTCTATTTTTAATTTTTCCTTCTAAATTCAATCACGTCAACTAATTTTATAATTCAATCTAAAATATTTGTATTAAAATGGAACTGCAGCTGTGCAATTTTTATTACTTACGATTGATA
The DNA here is from genome assembly GCA_943789525.1 of Agriphila geniculea. Lineage (NCBI taxonomy): Eukaryota > Metazoa > Arthropoda > Insecta > Lepidoptera > Crambidae > Agriphila > Agriphila geniculea. The sequence continues at coordinate 3,162,172 of OX038884.1, read as the reverse complement.
TAAACAAATTGTTTGTTATTTAAAATAATAGCACATGGACATGAAAAACAAGAAAACAATAATAATAAAATTATAAACAATGAAATTTTGACTGCTTAAATTCGGACGCTTTTGCCCCAAAATCGACCATTATTTTCCCTAAATTCGGCAAAGGTGAAATAAAGGATGACCAGTGTCAGAAACCTTTAATGTTTTTATTTAAGTACCCCGAGATATCTCTCGAAAGATTGATCAGCTGAAGTGGCAGTGGGCTGGACACATGGCGAGAAGAACCGATGAGGGAGGCCTATACCCAGCAGTGGGTGTCGTGCGGCTGATGTTATTTACATATTAAATTGCAAAAATAACATATTCATTATTATTATCAACATTAATAATATTATGCTTATCAAAAATAAGCTTATAGTAATTTATTATTAACATATACCGAAAATAGAAAATATCGTAACGGTACAAAAGCCCGGCCGCTGGTTTAATAGTTGGCCGACTATAGGACTGATGGTCATTCAATGCTCGGCCACCATTTCAAAAGGCAGCCGAATTTAGATTTTTCACCAGTTCCTTAGACCGAGCTCCAGCGAGCTTTAATTTAGTAACAAATAAAATTATATGAGAAAATATCACTTTATATTATTCTTTGATTAAGGTTTTATCACATATAAACTTCAATAGATCGAGAAATCCGTGAAAGTAATTAAAATCACTTACCCCATAACTTGGATGTCCCTCGAACTTAACTACAAAATTGCACAACGCGCAGCACAACCACGCGGGTCGCTGGTCAAATTGCTACTGAGTGCAAGCAAAATGCAAATCAGATGACGGCTTGCTGCCATTTTGACAATTCCTAATGAGTGATATTAAAGCTTCTTTTCGTACAAAAACCCTTTAAGAAATAGCATATACTCACACAGTTTATTTAATATTTTGTTTGAGTGGCCGAATTTAGGATGTGTCCGAATTTAGTCGCAAGTGAACAAGTTTATCTACATAATATGAGTATCTAAGATGAGTTTGGGTAGCTAGGCAGTCAGGAGGCACTTTGAATTGTTTTTAAGGAAAAAATATTTTTTTCCCCACAGAAAAGTGCAAGATATAATTTATTAATGCCACCTGGAGGGAAAGTACTCTAAACAATGGAGATAGCAAATTTCACTCAAAGGAGACATTCCTTTATTTTTGAAAAGAAACAAAACTGCATTTAAAGATTTTTTTAAATATGCTTACCACACCCAGGAATCGAACCGGCTAAAATTCGAAAGCACAAGAGCCTGTACTTTTATGATATCAATCGTTAGGGTCAAACATAAGGATCAAATCTCCGTAACAAACATGGTAAATTAAATGAAAGGAAAACCATTAAATCTAAACTTATTTTAATTGAACGAGAAAAAATGTACCTACTTAAGCTAACTAATTAGTTGTTCGAAATGGGCCCCATGTTGCTTTATTTTCCTGATCCATTTTCAAATGTGAAATTACATAAGTTATTTAGATTACTGCCACACGCAGTTATGTCTCATCTAATAAAGAGTCTGCATTACGAACATCTTATCGAAATAATTCTACGTCAAAATAATTTATTGTGAACTACTAACATAATGGATCCTTGAGTAAACGTGCTTTATCTTGTCTTTCATGATTTTTCTTTCATTTAATTTACCATGTTTGTTAGAGAGATTTGATCCATATGTTTGACCCTATCGATTGATATCATAAAAGTATAAAGTGTTGTTTTTTCGAATTTTTGCCGGTTCGATTCCTGGGTGTGGGAAGCGTATTTTTAAAAATCTTTGAATGCAGTTTTGAGTCTTTTCAAAAATAATGTTTCCTTTGAGTGAAATTTGCTATCTCGATTGTTTAGAGTACTTTCTCTCCAGGTTGCATTAAAAAATTCCACCCTGTATATAGGCGGTGTTGTTGTTGCGCAAATAAATAAATTTGACTTAAAATTCCGGAAAAAATTGTGCCACGCCGGCGCGGTCACGCCACGCCGACTATAAATGGTCGGCGCGCCGCCGCGGGCAATTTAGGCCTCGGCGCGCATGTCTAGAGGGAGGTACTCAAATCGACCCGTTTTTTTTTTGTATGTACACCGATTACTTAAAGACGGCTGAACCGATTGAAATGATTCAATCGTTATTACATTAGGTAAAAATTCAAGTTGGTCCCATTTCTTTTAATTTTGAAATCGGTTCAGTACTTTTCAAGTAATCTTGAAAAAAGCACGAAAATAGTATGATTTTGTGTGAACTACCTCGATGATCAGTCGTATAACTTCTTTGTTTATGAACTGAATAAAAGAATTATTTTTTTGTTGGAAAAGGGATATCTTATGTGTAGTTCTTTAACCGACTTAACGAAAAAGGAGGTTCTCAGTTTGACCCGCATGTATGTATGTTTCTCCGCGATTAACTCATGTTTGGCTGACCCGAGTTTTCTACCTAAATAATATACCTACGCTACCTAATACAAAAGGTACCTACACTAAAAATTCAAAAAATATAAATTGTTTAAAAAAACAAAAAACCGACTTCAAAAAACCTACCTCTAAAAAGCAAGAAATAACATTCGTAATAATAAAAACACGTCTATTGAAGTCGGGTGTGGCTTTTAGAATAAAAAAAAAGGAATTTGTACTCCAGGTCTCCAGCCCCACCCGACTTCAATAGACGTGTTTTTATTATTACGAATGTTATTTCTTGCTTTTTAGAGGTAGGTTTTTTGAAGTCGGTTTTTTGTTTTGTTCGTTTAAAATGTCGATGGTTCAAAATCTCGAAAGCTCGTAGCACTAGCTTGACTTACAAACAAATCTAATAACATCTGCTGAGCGTTTGTAATTACGTGATGAACATAATCATTAGTAGGTATAGTTTTGTTACAAACAATAATAAAATTTATATACTTTATTCAGTAAAATTCGATTTTATTTGTGTTTTATTGATGTGAGTAAAAATTTCTTTCTTTTTATTCATCCAACTTAGCAGAATGTCTCTGGCGATAATACTAAACAACGTAAAGTGACTTAGATAATGTTCCTTTGTCGTTATTAATTTCAATGAGAACTACAATCTAAAACAAAAGAAATTCAGCACTTTCCCAAACAATAATTTGTCTCCTGTTTTAAAACATTAATTTGACAACTTAAAACAAGATTTCACTAAAATTAAGTGTCACCTTAGTCACACGGTCTGTATCACGAATCAAGAAAGTGATTGATTGAACAGAAGAAAAATTAATAACTTTTAAACAATCTTATAAAGAAAAATCTTAGTCAAACAAACGATGTATTATGTGATCTTTCAACCCGTCTACGTAATAGGACGCTGACAAAACCTAACAAATGGAAAGCTCAATAAATCCCAGCAGTGGGTCAGAGGAGACAATGCGCCGCCGTTGGAATGGGACCGGTAGACCACGTCACGTAAGGGGCTTCAAAGCCACGCCGCTGGTGACGTAATGACAACGTGACCAAGCAAACATGTAGAACAGAGAGTTATGTTCAGTAGGTAGGTACCCTCATCACGAAAATCTGTCGTCAATGAGAAATTTCCCTCTCTATCAGTATGACCTTTTCGCTGAAAGACCATTTACGTTGGATGACTGTAATTTTTTTCGAAACTGATGACAAAATGAGGTTTTAAAGCGCAAACTGAACTCCACCGATTGCATTTTTTGCTGCTTAAATTTATATCGAATAGTGAAATAACAGCAGAAAATGCATATTCACGGTGAAAACATTTATTCCATTGGATTTATTTAAAAGAGATTGACCATTTTCTAAGGACAGAACATACCGCTGTAAATATGTTTGTGCCCTGCCCTAGTGATTGTAATTGATTGTAGTAGCTGAAAAGGCCATAAGCTTAATAAGTAATTTGGTTTTCTTTTCCCAGTAAGTATTATTTATATTACATTTTCTTTATAAAACAGTGCCGTAAATCGCAAAAAAGTTCTGTGAACAATATGGAGGGCGTTGACGTTGACTGAGTTAAGTCATAGGTAAATCAATTAGCTACTTACAAAACTGTTTTCAATTTCAGGAAACGAAAGGTGGTTTCAAATATATCGGTAGAAATAAAATTAAAAATAATACAACATTATTGGATTTTATTTTGTTGGGGCACAGGGCCTAGGTGGTATCATTATTGGTCATTCTCCTTTTGAAATATTGGACTAAAGTGCACAAAATGTAATTTAATTTAAAATTTAAATAAACCAAGCTTTTCATAAGCTCGTAATAAGCTACAGCCCCCCTAGCACGACCGACGAAACACGATATATATCGCGTGATATAGTGTTTTATCGACACCCAACTGTCAAAATCCATTGTATTTTGACAGTTAAACGTGATAAATCACTATATCATATTATCGTGTTTGGGTGGTCATGCTATGCAGGCAGGGATAGGTTTAAAACATGACCTTCTACTCTACATTACACTGCGGCGTGGTTCCCACGGAGGGCTGTCGCCGACTTTCGCGGGCACCGAACTAGCACCTGCGTAGTTGGTGACGCAACCGAGTGCCATCGCGGCATCTGCGGCCAATGATTGATGACCCCCCAACAAATCGAACGTAAAGGATGTATGGAGCTTTGCTGCCGTATCCGAAACTATCGGATATCCCAAATTAAGTACATATATCCGAAACTAATATTATATATTATATAAATATTTATTATAATTCCAGATAGGCGCGGAGAATGAAACTCGTTACGACAGGCAAGTCTTGTCGCTTGCATTGTTCAGTTAGTTTTGAACTGTCTTATTACAATTGCTAAAAATCTAAAACCTGTAACTGAAACTATCGTATGTCATAAACCGCTGTAGCGCACATGTTTCCGTGACGGAAAGCTAATAAATAAGCTATGGAAAAATTTGGTGCGGCGTGCGAATTTAAATTGCTCCCAATCCAAAATTATTTCAATCCAACTCGCATTTATTCACATATCCATATTCCAATCTAGATCCAAAATATACTATCCATACAACTCTGAACAACGTGATGTATGAAGACGCGCGTGAGGTGGCTAATGACTTGACGTGTGCGCAATGAAGATTAATGGATTCCCATTCAAGCAAATTGCCAATGATGGAGGTTAGGTCGAAGCTATGGTGTCACCACCTATACGAAGTGGTAGCTGATTAAATTAAAAGTAGCTTTACAATTCAATTTTGATAAAAAAATTGAGAGTCGTGTAAAGTAAAACCAGGGGTGCAGAAAGTATCGTAGAACACCTAGCTAGGTGAACCAGGGGTACAGAAAGTTAACAGTGGAACACCTAGGTGTTTCACGGGTCAGAAAGGAAGAATTTCACATGTCACGTAAATAAACAAGCACAAGTAACAAGCAATGTTACAAAAAGACAGAATAAGCAGCTAAGATTTGTTCGTAACCACTTTATCTCATCAAAATCAAATACTTACATTTATAAATCTTTATTTTTTTTTAAATAGGAAATTCCATTGTTACAGCTTAATCGGCGTCGTAGGAATAATTAATACTCTTGGGAGTTTTGATTCTGTAGATACTAAGAATACTTATACTCAAGTTAATTATTTATTAGCACACAAACAATCGATATAAACCACTCAAGAAAGAGCTAGATAGTCGAAATGGCTAAAAAATATATTTTTAGCATAAATTTCGAAAAACTGAGTCTACGAAAAATCTATATAATTATCGAACCTGCTCACATTTCACAGTTTAGAAATGCGTCCTGTAGAGAAGAACGGATAGCCGGACGTATTCGAAAGTCTTTTTCTCCAAAGCTAAAACGCAGACGCTTCGCACTCGCTCGGTCAAATACCGCTTCAATGTCTTTAAAGAGACTTAGATACTATCAACCAAACCATCACAAAACATGAAATGGCACTTAGTACAAGTAGATTGAATCATCACTTTTTTGATACTTCGCCCGATAACTTATTCTTGTAGCGTGGGCACCTCACCTGCGCCTGCGCACTGTCCGGTTGCGCAACCTGCCGAGAGCTCACTTTCACCAAAAACAGTATAGCACTCGCTGGACTAGTATCGACGCACCACCTTTTCAGTGCCACAAAGCCTCAAGGTCTTTAGGAGAGATAAAACTCATCAGTTTTTGTTCAAGTTCAAATAGGACACTCCTGAACTGAGGCAATACCCTACAGAAGACCACAGACAACTAAAGTAACTGAGGTTTCGCTATATAATTTATACAGGGTCACTGGAAATATGACGTATTCCTGCTAAGGGGTTATAGATGAGGTCAAAACAAATATTTTTTGTCATATAATTTTTTCTCAAAAAATTACTAGTTTTTGAGTTAATTGAAATTAAGTATTTTTTTACCAAAAGTACGTTTTCAGCCACAAAAATTTAAAATAAAAAATAACTACTCATTCGATTCCGGATTTTTTATCATTTTGGGATAGAAAACAATCTGAGTGTTGATAATGAATAAAAAAAATTTCATAAAATACATGTATTTATAAAAAAAACAATCCTTAAAAGCATACTTTATTTTTATTTCTTTCAGATTTTTTTGAAATAGCATCAAATATCTTTAAAAAAATCCTAGTAACTAAGCGTGCATAATATTTTAAAAACATCACCATCTATTCAGCTTTCAGTTAAGGTATAAAACTTAATAATAACTTAAATAAAAAATGAGAAATTAAGACTTAACTAAATAGCAGTCCAATTTCATGTAGAAAAATTTCCTACTTCAAGCGCTTCGGAGGTGGCCGTATTATCCTACTTATTACATAAATTTGAAAGTTTGCTTGTTTGGATGATTGTTAATCAATCACGCAAAACGGCTGAACGGATTTGGATGAAATTTGGCACACATATACTTTATAAGCCGGATTAAAACATAGGAGGATACTATTATCTTGGTTAAAGGTTCCCTAGGGATTTTCTCGAATGTAAATGCGGATGAAGTCGCGGGCGGAAGCTAGTTTGCCATAAATGATCATGCTTACTAAAAATACTTTCGTCCGAGTGAGTTTGAAACAGGATTATTTTCCGCCGATGAGTCAAAATTTTATACAGACAGCATCAAAAATAACCATGCATATCAGCCATTTTTAATGAATCGCTGCTGGGGAACAAGTCTTCCTTTCCTTTTGGGATAAAGCGGATGGGCCATAACTCACCACGTGGGCCCAATGCGGATCGGGCGGTCGATATTAACTCAATGTACCTTACATTGAGCCCTTGGTTCTGGCTGCATTTACAGTCGTTAACACTGACCAATCCACATTGGGCCCACGTGGTGGGTATGGCCCGTCCGCTTTATCCATCCATAAGCCAAAAGGAAAGCCTGGCTGATATGCATGGTTATTTGTGATACAGTTTGTATAAAATTTTGACTCATCGGCGAAAAATAATCATGTCTTAAACTCACTTTGACGAAAGTATTTTTAGTAAGTACGACCATTTATGGCAAACTAGCTTCCGCCCGCAACTTTATCCGCATTTACATTCGAGAAAATCCCTAGGGAACCTTTAACCAAGATAATAGTATCCTCCTATGTTTTAATCCGGCTTATAAAGTATATGTGTGCCAAATTTCATCCAAATCCGTTCAGCCGTTTTGCGTGATTGATCAACAATCATCCAAACAAGCAAACTTTCAAATTTATGTAATAAGTAGGATAATACGGCCACCTCCGAAGCGCTTGAAGTAGGAAATTTTTCTACATGAAATTGGACTGCTATTTAGTTAAGTCTTAATTTCTCATTTTTTATTTAAGTTATTATTAAGTTTTATACCTTAACTGAAAGCTGAATAGATGGTGATGTTTTTAAAATATTATGCACGCTTAGTTACTAGGATTTTTTTAAAGATATTTGATGCTATTTCAAAAAAATCTGAAAAAAATAAAAATAAAATATGCTTTTAAGGATTGAATTTTTTATAAATACCTGTGTTTTATGAATTTTTTTTTATTCATTATCAACACTCAGATTGTTTTCTATCCCAAAATGATAAAAAATCCGGAATCGAATGAGTAGTTATTTTTTATTTTAAATTTTTGTGTCTGAAAACGTACTTTTGGTAAAAAAATACTTAATTTCAATTAACTCAAAAACTAGTAATTTTTTGAGAAAAAATTATATGACATAAAATATTTGTTTTGACCTCATCTATAACCCCTTAGCAGGAATACGTCATATTTCCAGTGACCCTGTATATAGGCAATCTATAAATTAGATTCTATAAAACTGTCAAAATCCAATCCATTTTCCGATTATAAGGTTATTTATATTTATGAACTCTTAATATTATCATTTGCTAGTTATTATGTACAATAAATAAGTAACAAATTCAAGAACATAATTCATAATTATGTTTGTTATGTAACATAATGAGTTATGTATAAGTAAGTATAAATTAAATTAAAGATATATGTACACTTGATTCAGTAATGATGTTCGCTATAACCTGACGTAAATGTAAAATTAATGAAGCATTATTATACACAATCTAATGACATTAATCAAAACTGCGATATTATCTCTGATATTAGAAAAATATTAAGCCATCATAGTTTAATTTGAATTGAAGATTTACTGCCAATTTTAGGTAGCTAGAAAGCTTGTTGCAGGCGTTATAGTGTATTAAATATCGTTGTTTTTTAAAGCCTCCTCGTTCAAGTATTACTCGTTATAATCTATTCTGTAACCATAGTGTAAATTGAATCCAGTTTCATTGATTCTATCCCATACATTATTTTTCTCACAAAGGATCAAAAGCTTTTTCCCATTATATACTTAAAGAATAAAAAATAAATGCCTAGATTGAAATACTTAAGACACTACTGATATGTACTAACTTTTCCTAACTCTAAAGTTACCTACAGAATAAATTACTGATCTTACTATAACGTTTAAATTGATTAGATCTCACTTACCCATTTTTTAGATTTATCCTATTTTGTAGTAGTACTAGTAACCCGCCCTCGCTTCGCTTCTGTGTAGTGTGGAATTTGACACTATGTATTACACATATAAACCTTGCTCTTGAATCACTCTATCTATTGCAAAAACAGCATCAAAATCCGTTGCGTATTTTTAAAGATCTAAGCATACATGACAGACAGCGGGAAGCGACTTTGTTTTATATACTATGTAGTGATAAATCAGAGAATTGTTTTTAGTAATCTACAGGCACTGGCAGTGCCATACCAAATTGGAAGATGTAACTCAATCGAAAGTCCGCAAATTCTAATAGATGTAAACGAGATAATACAAGGTGACCCCGACCCTTAGGTCAACTTTCCCGAAGATTACTTTCAACAAACGTCATTCTGTATTTCTATCGACAGCATTATTATAATATTAGTTTTTATACACAGTATTTGTCGGCTACTTTTTGCATTTATGTCCATTGCCTCTCAGCAAAACACTTATATCAATAATACCCAGCGAACTAAAGCTATGGAAGTGTAATTGCAAACAAATATTGCTTAAAAAATGGTACCACGGAGCCGAAAAATTACAACCCGCTCAGCTTTAGTTGGACCAGTCACGCACCCGGCAACTGACGTTAGTGTCCTTTTCAAAAAATTGCAGTTTATATTGTAGAAAAAAGATAGAAAAGGAGAGTTTATTAAAAATGACGTCCTTTATAGTCAAATGGTGTAAAAGATGCAAAGAAGGCAATAAAAAGATGCAGAAAAAACATATCTTATTTTTTCGTTTATGTACAGAAAAGATCTATAAGTATACAAATAATAGTCGCTAATAAGCAACCAGTGTTCAGACACTTTGTGCTGCATAATAAAATGCCAGCATTTTTAGCTCTATCCACTTAGTTGTACTTTTCGTGTGGTGCCATTTTTTGAGCGGAATGCTTATTCCATAGCTTTAGTTCGCTGATAATACCCTAGATAACGCTTCACGAACTAAAACAGCACGCAAATATGGCACCGACTGAAAAAACAAAAAAAAACTATCTAATTCCCAACCGATGTATTTGTACGTGGCGACAAAAACTTTAATTAGTAAGACATAAATACCTAAGATAATATCTTGTATAAAATATGCTCCCAGTTTGAAAGTGGGGCGTTATTTCGAGGTGCCGCATGCCGTTTTAAAGACTCTGACCTCTAGGGCATCTCGGGTATTCTTGATCGAAGGCAACAAATTGATAATAAACTTTGTTGCTGCTAGAGCGATTGCATTTGGACACACAACATAAAGTCATTAGATATTTTAGCATCATTCGGTACATATTTTTTATTATTTATAAAAATGATATGACGTGATGAATGTTGACAGTTTTCTATTCATTCGTAATAATTATGTATAATATTACGAAAATTACCGACTAAACCGATCGTCGTTGTGAACCTATGCCCAACAGAGGCACGGGTGATATAATGATTACAACCGCTTCTGTGGTCTAGTGGTTCGCCCACCCGTGTAAGACGCAGGGGTCCCGGGTTCGATTCCCAGGAGGGTACAATTTTTACTCGGTTTGGTTGGTAAGGCTTATTTCAAGTTCGCCTGGCTAGCTACCACCATCTTACCTAAGTCTGACGCCATAACAACAATTTAAAAATTGTTGTGTTCCGGCAGTTAGAGGTAAGATAGCCAGTTCCTCAGTGATGAGGATGCCGGGTGTAGTACGCTTCCACCTTCTGCCTTATCGTCAGTTAACATCAGGTGAGATGAAGGCCAAGCACTATCCTATTGTAAATTAAAAAAACGAGAAGTACGAAGAAAACAATAAGCAATCAGTTTAAACATATCTTGTTTCATGTCCACAGAAAGTTCTCATACCACTTATCCTGTCAACGATCGCAACGTGCCACAGAGTGACAGAAAGCATTGAAGATGTTCCAGACCCCGCTCAAAACACCACCACATTATACCCTGTCTCTAACAAAACAGTCGTAAACGACAAGGACAGCAAGCCGCAACCATCTAAAGAAAAAACGAAAATCAGCGACGCTACCTTATGGAAGCTTGACACTAGCTATGGAGAATCTGATGGGGATAAGAAAGAAGAGAAGAGCATTGAGGTTGTAATCTCTAGTAATGTTAATAAGACTGGTGATAAAGAGTTTAAGCCCAGTCCACACTTAGGGACGTTTGTGGAAGATGAAAGTTTTGAAATAACGCCGACGAGGGCAACCATAGGGGATTTTAGGCCGTTGAAAAAGCCTCCTGTTGGATTCCTAAGGTAATTTTTAAGAATTAAGAACTACTAGATGAAGATGATGATAAAAATATAGATATATTTATTTTTATTCAGTGGGATGTTATCGAAATAGGATGTGAAAGAGATAACATATTACATTATTAGAGGAAAACCAGACAATTCATACTTAGTATAAACATCACAACTAGTTTATTATGGATTTTTCTTGCAGTTCGTCTAAGGACCAGTTCAAGTCGAGCCTCTACAATAAAGATCCTTTCAGACATCAGAATGACTTTCCCTACAAGATCGAGAGCAACATCTTCACTAAACATAAAGGTAAATCCTCGATGAAATTGATTCTCTCTTTCTCTCTCTCAGTGAGGATACAAATTAAGTGTAATACCGTGGTAATACCTGGTAATAAACTAAATAAATTAAATGGTGGATAAATTTAGTAATTTCGAATGAATAGGTAACTTATATGGTCGTAAACAACTTCTTGGTTTAATGTGTATAGTTAATAATAATTCTTGAACATAGAAGTAGATATAGTCTGTACGGATATAAGTTACTAACTTACCTAAATCATGAGTCTGATGCCATAACAACAATTTAAGTATTGTTTACCGGCAATTAGAGGTAAGTTAGCCAGTTTCTTAGTGGAGTGGATTCGGGTGTAGTGCGCTTATACTTTCAGCCTTATCGACACTTTTTTTTATACAAAACGGGATAGTACTTGGCCTTCATCTCACCTGATGTTAAATGACGATAAGGCCGAAGGTGGAAGCGCACTACACCCGGAATACTGGCTTTCTTATCTCTAACTGCCGGAACACAACAATTTTTAAATGTTATTATGGCGTCAGACTTAGGTAAGATGGTGGTAGCTAGCCAGGCGGACTTGAAATAAGCCCTACCACCAACCAAACCGAGTACAAATTGTACGCCCCCTGGGAATCGAACCCGCGACCCCTGCGTCTTACACGGGTGGGCGAACCATTAGACCACAGAGGCGGTTGCTTAACATAGCGGTTGCTTAACGTTACTTAACATGCACTGTCCCGTTGTGGATTTTAAAAAGTTAAACTTTCGAACGACACAGTCCAATTAGATACTAACCAATTCAACCCGAACCATTCAACAGGGTCATATTAAATGAACATACTTACATTTTTACATGAAAAGGTAGCTGGCGACCTGCAGACCTGGACTCACGGCCCACGGTGGAGGCGCCTCTGAGAGTGCCAGCCGGGGGCCTGTACAGGTCTCCCGACGCCTTTAAAGACAAACCGATAACAGCCGACGATGACTTCGGCCTCGACTTCAACGACCTCAAGGAAAACAACCACCTGGAAGTTAAGAAAAGGTACGACTGAAACTTGTGTTTGGCTGCGTGAAGCTGTCCCCTTGTATTTCTTGCAATTCTTATTTCAACATCGATATGATAGCCCATAAAAGTCCCCTTTTTGAATACCTATAGTCCGACACGTAATTCGATGTAGTAAATTGACAGCTCAAGTGTGACCAATTTAGGTGACTTTAGGAGGACAAACTTAAAAATAGTGACGTGAAGTAGTAGTTTTCATTTCGTTGTTACTAAACATTTTAATGAATATTAATGAATTTATTTATAGCTCGTTGTAAACTTCCATAAGTTACGACAACAGCTGACTATCAAGTGGGTTTCATAAAATTAAATCCATCTGAATATTTAAAATATAATATCCTTATTACCACGAACTAGTAGTAAATACAGAACAAAGTGCTGTCAGCTGTGAAGTGCAAGAAATAACTTCCCGAATCGCTTTTACTGTTAAAGAAAATATTGAAGAAGTAGGTATACCACTCCCAGAATTACGAAAGTGCAAAGAAACGTATGAATGAATGCAGCAATAAACAAAATAAGGGGCGATGTGAAGCAGTGTTGGATAACTATCGATATAATCGATAAAATGTATGTAGATAAGAATGTGTCTCTCGAAGTTGTACTAGCGACCGCCCGCGATTTGGACAATTATTTTTCTGTCCTTCGGGAACTGTACTTTTTTTCTGGTCAAAAGGTACCCACCCTATGTCCTTTTATGTTAGGTACCCATGAAAATGTGCATGCAAATTTTCATGATAAAGATCGGTTGAGTATTTAAGACAACCGATCATCTACCGATAATATTAGTTAGGATTAGGATACGATAAAACAAACTGCAGACGTGCCCAAATTGACTCTACCTACGAAAGATAAGAGCAAACACAATCTTGGACAAAATACTTTCTTGCATTGGGTACACAAGTAATTTTATTAATCTGTAGCACGAGATCAAATCAAACACAAAATGATAACTATATTGACTATGATTTAACATCAGACGTACAAATTGTATAAATATTTATTATAAAGTTCCCTCAAATATGGTTGAGCGAAGCGATGGCTGTTTCATGCGTCATGCTCGTGAACGGGTTCTGCCAGTGGGAATGGGTCTGCTTCTGACTACCTATCTTAACGCATATTGAATTGTAAAGTTTTTTTTCTCTCTTGTAACAGCCTAGACTGAACTATAACTTCAAACTTTGAGTTTAGCTTGAACCCTGTAAATTGATTAAGAAAATTTGTAATTGATTAAGTTATGATCAGATTATAATTTTATTTATTTGTTAATCTTTGTTAATATAAAGTCTGGAAACGAGATACATATTTGTAAATATCGTTCCATTTGATAAAGCTAATAAGTTTTTTTCGCCCATTTTTCTTGTCAGCTAAAAGACGTCATAATGGGTGGTAGGGTAATTATTTGACGATTTAAAAACGCTCATTATGTGAGCTTATTTGAATAAAGAATTTTTCATTTCATTTCATATAAAACTTACGTAATGTAATCATTAAATGATACCTATGGGCGAGCGTTACATAAACCTATATGCGCTTGAGCTTGGAATACGCAAGTATAGGTATATATAGGTATTACAGCATTGTCAACCCTTTATGATAGGCTCGATAGACACCCTATTTCATCGATACGCGTCCAGTGCAACACGTCACTAATGGAAAGTTTCCGCTGAGTGACGAGGCACATCCTTTCACTGCGGGCTGCCACCGCCCGGCGCAGGCGCAGGTGATTTGAATTTATTACCGTCCACGTGATGAATACCATCTATTAGTCTTCCGGCTATTAGGCTTATAATGATAAACTCAAGAAATCATTTAAATGGTATCCATATTTTATTTAGTATGTGAAAATCAGTGAATTGACAATATTTTTAAGCCACATTACAATAGTGACAAATACGTAGTTTTATTTATAGGTTAAACTTTATGGTAGCAAAAAAACGTCTCGCCTTGGGATTGTTTCAGTGAACAGCCCCCCCTACTCAATGGCCAATTTTCTCTTCGTTCGCTAACTTAAAGCTTAAAAAGCAATTAGACGATCAAGTCACATGTCGCAAGTTTATGTATCTAAATCACAAACATTGTTGACAAGCCTACGATCGGAGTTTATGGATTATTTTTAACTTTTAAGCTAGCGATGCGAACGAATAAAAAATTGGCCATTTGAGTAGGGGGCAGGAGACGAAATGTTTTGAATTCATTGAGAGCATTTTCACGTAAACTAAACTAAATTTTTCCTATCGCAAATTGCTACAGGTTAAATTCATAATACCTATTAGGATCACGCAATTCGATTAGCTGAAATCGTGTCATTTTCATATAAATTCGCATACTTATGAAGGTTTTAGTACAGAATAAATAAAATTATTTCCCTACTTTCTAGACTTAGAAAAAAATCATGCATTTTATTACCCGATTCACATTTAATTATGATAGTTGTACTTCCGGTACTAATAACTATTCAGTGTCTATACGCGCCTTGAAGACAACATAACGCAACAATAATTCATAGATCATGCTATCGTCATAAATAATACTATATTTTTATTTTATAGAAATATTATGAAAGCAAGTTAACAGATTTTTGAAGAAGCAGATTGTTTATATTTATTTTAATTAAGTTCGCTAAACGTTTTCGAATGTTCATCTGTCACTTGAACATTTTAGTGACGTATTTCTATACTTTCATTATTTATTTAAACTCTTCGTCATTCGGTAAATAAATGCAATGTAATTTATGGTACTGCGCATCCGGTTAGAATGCTGAAGTGACTTTTATCTGAATGCACTAAAGATGAATAGGATTATAGGATGTTAAAAATAGGCATATTTTGGGAAGACATTGTAACGTCAAGTGCCTACTTACTACTAGCATGAATGTGGTTGGTAGATCTTATTATCATCTATCAGTTATGCGATGGAAAGATTAAAAATGGAGCCACAGAATAGAGAATTGGAGTGCAAGCCCTCGACTATACTGCTTAAAGAAAATAGGGGAAAAAAGAAAATATAATTCCATTATAAAAGAGCTAAGTTCTGAAAGGTATTTTTCTGATAAATTCAATCCGATTTTATTTGAATTTGATATTGTTCGAAAGCTGTATTTGAAAGTTGATTACCGATTTACCGATTGTTAAGAATAATGAAAATGACAAGCTTTCATTAAAATTGAGTAATATTAATCAAATACCTAATTTGCATACAAAAACTTAATAATAATAATAATAATAAAACACTTTATTACTTAAGACAAGGACATATTACAAGACAATACAAAAAAACAGAGAAAGCACACAAAAGGCGGCCTTAAGCAGCAATTTCTTCCAGGTAACCTTGAGTTATAAAGTAAAAGAAGAGATGACAGTGGGGAGTGGGTGCAGATATGAAGAGGAGAACAGATTTAGATATATACAAAAACATTACGAAAGAGATTAAGTTTTCTAGATTATAGTGATATAAGGAAAGGAAATAAATTATGTAGAGGAAAGGAAATGTCTTTTGACTTGCTCGAGAAAGGAAATCAAAGAGCGAGCTTTCCTGATACCCTCCGGGAGTAAATTCCACAGGCGTACAGCATGCACAGAGAAAGAATAGGAAAGGAATCAGTTGAGTGGCGTGGGATGTCAAGAGTAAGATTAGAAGAAGAGCGCAATGTGCACTGTGATGATGAGGAGCGGAAGGAGAAAATTTCTTTGAGATAGGCTGGGGTCGCTGGATGAAAAAGGATATAATAAAGAAGCGTAAGAGTATGTAAGTCCCTGCGCCGACGAATGGGGAGCCAATTAAGTTTAGAACAAAAATGAGATACGTGATCAAATTTACGTAGGTTGAAAATGAAGCGAATGCACATATTCTGCAGACGTTCCAGTTTGTTAAGCATTGCCTCAGTTAAAACCGTGTAACATACATCAGCATAATCTAAAATAGATAGAAGAAGAGATTGGGCTAGAGATATTTTAGTTTTTGTAGGTAAAAAGTTACGTAAGCGGTTAAGAGATTTGTACGCTGCAAACACCTTTTTTCGAACTGAGGAGACCATGAGAAGCGCTGATCGAAGACTACGCCGAAGTTTCTGACAGTTTTAGAGAAAGGAATACGAATACCATTAAATGTCACAGAGGGCAGCTGTTCAAAGTCGATTCTCGAAACGAAATGTGGACACCAATTATAATGGATTGAGTCTTAGACGGTTTAACGGTAAGTCCAAATGATTTACTCCAATTACTGATAAGAGCAAGATCTGAGTTCGTAGCCGATATTGCATTGGAAAGTTCAGATAAAGGATACTTACATGTAATTATTTCGTTATTCGTACATTTTATCAGTCTTAGTATTTCTTTTAATTAAAAACCCTTTTCTCTACATCCTGTATTACCTTACTTAGTGAAGAGGATAATTTGAAATTGCGGTGAGTCACAGTTTGTCGCTCGGGGGGCAATTAATCAAGCAAAGGCCACATGAGTACATAAATAAACGTTAAGGATGTATATTCTGAAAACGTTCAAATTTTTAAATTTTCAATATAAATGATCAAAACAAAACAACTCTGCGCGAGCCGTAATGAGGACGAATTTCAAAAATTCCTATTAAATTATTAAATAGACATATGGATATACAAAACACGAAATACTCATTACTCCTAAAAAAAATACTTTACAATCTTTAAATACTAGTAAAAAAAACATGTTAAAGTGTACCGATTCGAGCATTTTTAGGGTTCCGTAGCCTAAATGGCAAAAAACGGAACCTTTATAGATTCGTCATGTCTGTCTGTGTGTCCGTCCGTATGTCACAGCCACTTTATTCCGAAAGTATTAAGATTACACAGTTTAAACTTGGTAGGTTAGATGCATTCTGTTAACCGCTTAACGATTTTAACACTAAAATAAAAAAATAAAATATTAAGGGAGGCTCTCCATATATGGAACTGATACTGAATTTTTTTTTTCTTCAAACTTATACGTATGGGATGTCTATAGATAGGTCTTTAAAAATGACGTTGAGGTTTTTTAGACAATTTTTTCTCAAAGTCAACCGTTTGAAAGGTATACACCGCCAAAGTGGTAAAATGTGTGTCCCTCCCCCTTTAATTTTTGAAATAAGAGAGTAAAAATCTAAAAAAAAAATTTGCTGTAGATCTTAATAATAACTTTCAACCAAAATTGGTTTGAACGACATATATTTTGTAGTTTTTGAGATATAGCACATTTTGCAAAGCCGCAAATATGACTTTGTCATTCATACCAACATTGTGAAAAACAAAGTAATTTTTGTAGACGAAAAATGATAATGGTATTAAAATTAATATGGTATGGTATAAGTAAGGTAACGACGGAACCCTACGGCGTGTGGCCCGACACGCACTTGGCCGGTTTTTTATATTTTATTTTCTCTGTGATTAAAACATTATTATTTAATTTTCTCTCTATAGTGCACTCTTTGACAATACAAACAATAGGTGTAAAAATAAATGTGAGTCGTATTTTTATTTGTTACAGCTGAAACTTTTGAAATTCCGCTTGAACAGATTGTATTCATTTTAAAATACCTGATATTTTTTTATGTTTTTCTCTATATACGGCACTAATTTAAAAATGTTGCTTCCTAAAACTAAAGTTTACATCAATAGTAATACTCTCATTCTTTAGATAACCTCTTTGGAAAAACTCTATTTTTTTTTAAATTAGAATGAATTAATAATAAATTAGATTGAATGTACAGCCTTAATAATTGCACTTAAAAACTTCCATAAACTAAGCCATCAACGTGATATGAAAACATTGTAAAAATTTTGCACCAAAAAAAAAATTAAAAAGTGAAACAAATATAAAATATTTTTTAGCACAAAGTGATGAAATATGAATCACGTAGGTACCTATTCACAAGAGTTTTGTATCATGCTGTGAGCTCTTTGTCGCGTTTCAATTTCCCGATTCCGGTCAACAAAAAAATTGTTTGAATTTCCCGGAAGTTAAAATTTCGGTGGTCAAGAGGGAATAGCATTTTAAAATTATGTATCCAACTTTTTTTAAATTCTACTTTCCATACAATAATGATAATTAAAGTTTTTTTCTTGAGATAAATAAGACGTTGTTTTAAAACTGTGCTACAGTCAACCTAGACTAACATTTTTTTTTATCTCGATTATTTTACGTAGTTTCCTGTTTATTTTCATTAATCATTAAGTCGATTATTATTATTATCTGAATAAATTATAGTAAACAGAATTTTACTCACATAATCGTCCTCATATCACCTGCATCTTGAGAAATAATATTATTAAAATCATCGTAATTATTACGTAGTTATTAAACTTGCTGACTGGTATTATTTAAACGTGAAAGTTCTTATACAGAGTAACAATGTCTGTATAGGTACATACTACAATAAAAGAAATATTTTGTGCTGTCTCAGACCGGATGCTAACGGCCAAGTCTTGGATCTAATGCAATTCATTAATAATTTCGTTTTCCTGTACAAAGGATAACATTGCATATTTTACTGAATGTACCTAATGAAGAAATACTTAAATTTTTACCCGAATACGTCAGCCAAAAAGAGGGAAAGTTATTTGACCATCAGAATTGTTTTAAAATTCTTACCGAGGAAATAAATAATATGAGTACCTAATAGGTACATCGTTTAATAAGTATGCAACTGACAATCTGAAAGTGTTCTGGTGTATCCACGTATCTACCACCATGTGCTAATTCCAAACCATAATCTTGGAAGATTCATAGGAATTAAGGTCGCGCCCCATTTGCTGAGGTCTTTTTAATGATGGTCATCACCACCTCCTATAGTGATGGGTCTCGACTCGAATAAAAAAAAAGTGTTCGAATAGATTCGAATTACCCGTAAATAGTACGAATCGTGGGTTTGAATTTCACAATGATTGTATCAATGTGATGATTCGAATCAATGTTATGACTCGAATCAATAACAATGTTATAAATTATTTAACCTTAAGGAAAATTATTTAATCAAATATAAAATATATCTTAGAATTTTCACACAATATCTTAAAATATGAATAAAAAAATTAAAACCTTTAAACGTATTTTAAACTTCTCAGAAGTTTGCTACGCCATTAAAAATTCGAATAAAAAAACTGATTCAAATTCGAACGGTGATTATCAGCATAAAATATATACTAACTCATTCGAATCGGGCTTGGATTGACGTCGTTCGAATCATTCGAATCAATTGTGATTCGAGTCCCATCACTGCTGTACCTATTTGTTCCAGAGTGAACCCTTGGAAGAATCTACTGCATCTGATGACGGCGCTGATCCCCGTGGGGCTGATCGTCTCCGCGCTCACGCCCAGCATTATCACCGTGCACTCCACTGACCCTGGCACCCCGTGAGTACTCCTGACTAGTCTATAGCCTAAGATGAATGTGCCAACCCCTGGAAGAACCTGCTGCATCTGATGACGGTGTTGATCCCCGAGGGGTGGTGTACCTAGTTACCAGGCCTCAGATATTAGAAAACAGCCACACAAACTAGTTTTCTTAGTAGGTTTCTTTATTAAAGAAATAGTTACTTCTAAAGTGGTTAATTCGTCCAAGCTTCTAAAGTACGGTGAAGATTAAGGTGAGCTAACACTACCGATCAAAGACTCCGTAATGATCGATGAACGCGCGTAGCGTGTGGTGTGCGTCGGCGCAGGCATCAGTGTGCGCGGACGCTGCTTGAGCACTCGTATGTTGATGTTGTTTCCTCGTAACTGCTAGATGACGTGACATCCATACTAAACTTAGTCTTTTATACCTTAAGCTGATAAAATCCGCCTCAGATTTAACTAAAAATCTTCACATTATATTTTTAAACTTCCTTGACGTTTCATGATTTTCTGATGCATATAAAAAAAATCATAAGTCATAAACCTCCAAGTTCTTTGGTGGTATATATTTATATATATATTTATTTATTTTATGTATATATATTTATTTTATTTTATGTATATATTAATTCATTTTATATATTTATTTATTTATTTCTATATATTTATATCTTTGATAATAGTAGATTATAGTAATAAGAATAATTTTTGCATATTGTTTGTACCGATCATATTCATTTACTGCGCAGGTGTAGATGTTCTAGGAGCGGCCTCCTCTCAATACTGGGGGCTAATTGTCTAATTTCAAAAATCTATCGCAATCGCTTTCGTTTGACAGATGGATGTGACACATTGCTGCATTTCTTTGGAAAGTTTTTATTTGTGACAAAAAGAAGCTTCAATGTGTTATATACTGAAAGCGATTGCGATAGATTTTTAAATTAGACAATAGAAAGGCGCAGGTTATTTTAACTTAAAGGGAGGAGTCCAATGTAAATCACACTAACCTGTAATTTTTTAAAAAATAAAAAAATATTTTGAATTTTTGTATTTGTATTTTTGTTGTTTGACTCGGTGACTGTGATATTCATATCGCTACTAACGGAAAGTGTGCCTAAAGAAGGAAAAATGTGTAGTATGACTGTATGACTTCTGTTTCTGTCAGCTATTGCACCGGTTCGCATGATTTGTTGCGCAAGCACAGCCGTAGAAACGCGCGTTTTCCTAAAACGCGGCCATCATCGGTTACGTGTACATGAATATGAATGCGGATCTTATTAGGTTAGCGGTTGAAGGCGAAACTTTTATTAATTCTATTAGTTATAATATTTTTCTCTTCAGTTTTATTTACACGATAACTATTTGTGATCCCTGCGGTAGAGTTTAAACCGCTAAAGAGGCAATGTTGACGTACTAATAATGATTGTTACCTATCATTTGAAGTGAATTTCGCAGTTTTGATATATGTTTCAGATATCATTATTATCTGACGGAGTTACTTATTGACACTTTTTGATGCGTTGTTTAAATTATACCTGAAGTTAAAGATAGAAGCTTTTCGAAACTTGTGAAACAAGCCCCAAGTGTGTTATTTTATCAAGGTTATTATCTTTGAAATTTAATGATTGGTGAGAGCCAGTTATTACAGGGTTTCGGAGGCCAAAATGTATGGTTATAAAATCACACGTTATCCAACATGTAAGTGTGACACGTCGCCGATCAGTCTGCGGAAACCAGTTCAATTTCGTTAGACTGCTGGTCGCCGGTCGCCGCAACTGTCGGGCTATTGGGCAACTGACCACCTGCAGGGCCGAGCCCCGCCCTCCATCCGAAACGAAAGTTGAAATATTAACACGTTTTGTGATTCCCTTTCGATCTTATGAACGGTGTATATTGTGCGCTTACAAGCCTACCTAAAACAAGCAACAATAATTTAATGATTTTCTCGGCTAATAAGAAGCTAAAACACCATGATTGTGCTACGTTCGCAAATGTCTATTCTGTACTGACTGTCAATAAGAGTTAAGCGTAAATTGACATCAATAGGTCCTAGGTCACTACGACATCACTCCACTAGGTACTCTACTTAGAGTCAGGGACCGAACCGCATTTATTAATCCCTTCGTTCATTTGGGTTTTTAGTATTTTCCTACAGAATGAAAATTAAAAAACTTCCTCACTGATAAGGACTCCGGGTGTAGTGCACTCTTATCGTGAGGTGAGGTGAATAGGCCAAGCACTATATCCCGTTGTGCATAAAAAAAATAGATAGAAACCCTATTCGATATGCAAATATGATATATAATCATAAAATCATCATGAGAATACGAGATCGTTGATCAAAATCGAAAGGTTTCCGGTCCCGGTTTAGAATTTTAATAGTCCTTTATGCATCGGATAAGTTATACACGCTGAAATTTTAATCATTTGGTTCCCGCCGTGCGGTGGTTCCACTCATGATTACAAGCAACTTTTACTATGGAGCCAACTCTCCTGCTCGCAAAAAAAATCAGCTGTTCCATACATTAAGGTCGAGTAGGTACTGCACTTTTGTATGGAACAGCTGATTTTTTTTTTCGAGCAGGAGAGTTGGCCCCATAGTAAAAGTTGCTTATAATCATGAGTAGAACCACCCCACGGCGGGAACCAAATGATTAAAATTTCAGCATGTATATTTATTTGAAAATGGGTAAAACGCAATTTTCCCGTGGACTGACCAGTGGGTAATACCGGCGTGTAACCTGGTTTAACGACATGTTTAAAACCTAAGTATGTATGCGTTAGTTTGATAAATGAATGTAGATATCATCATAAAAATCATGCGAACAACTATAGCTAATTACACCTATGAATTAGTATTTATCGTGTGTATCGTTAAATTGTACCGGAACTAAACTAGGAACTAAGTAATACGAAGACTTTAACAAATTGTATAGCTTACGTAAAATTTACATGCGTGAAAATTCAGGAAATTATTTAAGCATTTTTCCTAAAATGTAATTGAAACATTTTTCAGAAATCAGAATATTTATTTGCACAATATTGTGTACAGTACATTACATTGAGATTGATGACAATGTTTCTATAGTACATTATGAGACAAGTTAGCTTAGGTTGCTCATTGCACACAAGGCTGTGGGTTGCAGCCCGAGCCGCAGGCGAGTGGCATAACTCAGCCGAGTGTGCAATAAGCAAGAGCTCACGAGTTTCATACGACGTTTTTCAACACATTTGCGAGGAAAAAATAAAGTAAGTAATTTACCACACAGCATCAAATACGACAAAAACAAAATATGTTGATTATAATGGGAAAAGGCGCACAGGTTTTTTTTGTTTTTTTCACATGCCCAATGCAAAAATATTTTGCGAACAAAGGGGTTAGTGACCATACAGCCTACTTCAAAATTATAATTTGAATTGATAAAATGCAAATATTTTAATATTTTATAGCAAAATATTGGGAATTATGAATAATTTGATAATAATAAATATTTGTTTGACTTAATTATGGACTTACACATTTATTTATTCCAAAAATGTATATGAATTTTCAGCGTCATAAAACCTCTTTGTTGTTACTAAAAAAAATAACTGTATTACCCGGTTAAATTGGGAATGCTCTGCTTACTCGCATAGAACTTGCAGTAAGGTACTAATTTAACTTTGTAGGGATAATTCTATAAACAACTAGTGTTTTATATATTATTGCACGCGTTTGTTATAGTTCGGTTTATGGCCCTAAAAGCGATGTTTTAGGGCTAGCGATTTTAAGACGTCAATTATTGTCAACAGAAATCTCATATTCAAAAACAGACAGACAGACTGAGTCACACCATAAGGGTTCCTTTTTTACCATTTTGGTACGGAACCCTAATTCGATGTCAACTATGCAAGATTATCATTAATTTAATAGAGATGTCATTTTTTGCCAAATATTCCCTGATCGAGTAGAAACTGTGCTAATTAAATAATTTATTCCTAAAAATATTTTTCTCCATTGGTTGATTAATAATGTCTAGCGGTAGCTTATTAAATATTTTAATAGCCATATAATATACATTTTTTCGAAATATAGTTAGATTGGATTTAGGTATTGCTAGTTTATTCTTTCTCGATGCTCGTAAATTATCGTTTTTTTCACTACATTTTAAAAAGTATTCAGGGTGCTTTTTAACCAACAAGCATAGTTCTAATATATATATGGTAGAGGTACATATACATTCTACAACTACAAATCGACTAGTGCACAAAAATAATGTTACAGAATCTTATTTTCTTTCACATTTTCCCAGAATGTACTTATTCCGCGAAAATGTTTCAGTTACTTCCCGAAAAGGTATTTTTGGTGAGAAAATTACAAAAATGATTTAAATAGTTACACTTTTTCGTAAAATCTCTCAAGATATAATTGTTAGCGTGTGTGTAATAAGAATAAGTATAATACCTTCACTGAAACTACTCTGACGACGAGCTTTTTGAAGTTGGACTTGTGAAGTTTATTCTTACTTTCTAAGCAAAAAAAGGCAGAATTCTTATTTAATTTTTTTTATTGTGTATTTGTCATCTCGGCTTTGCCCCTCTCGATGTAAAAGACTGACAACATTCCCTCCCCAGGTACTCAGGGTCACTGTTCCGAAGGTCGGACGCCAGCATCGATGCCCTCTCCCCCATCAGCGAGCCCTGTCGCCGGCGGCTGCTGTGCGAGCTGCAAGCGGAACACACTTACACGCAGTAAGTTATGAACAATTGAACAGCCGGCCAAACAGGGAAAGAACTTTTTTCCAAAAGAATGCAGTCAATAACTTTACACCACGAATTGGTGCAATTACCCGAAGACCTGAATTTAACTATTGTCTTGTCTGTCCTAAAGCTCACCATCAAGCAGACCGTAGCCATGCAAAAGGAAAAAATCCACGTTTTGACCAAACACCTTTTATAGTCAGTTCCGTCACAATAGGGGCCTAAAACAATCTATGTCACATCTAAAGAAGTAATTTTGTATTGTATCAAACTAAAAGCAATTGTGATATGCTGGGTTAATAACGTGACAATTTATCAATTCTCATGAGAATTTGATTAACATTGCGTTGTAGCTATGAGTAATTTGGTCTGTTTTCAAATTGGTTGACGCAACGGATATAAAATTGGCATAACAGGTGATAAATTGTCATTTTTATTAAATAGGACCCTGGTGTTACACAATAAAGAAGCTAATCCCAGTTACATCCTTTTTATCATGTTTTAATTCACCTACACACATACGCATGTAACGTGTGTAAAAAGCAATAAATTTATTCATCTATCTCGATCCTTTATTAAAGGCTTTCTCAAACCTGACCGGTATCCTGTACCGGTGGCTGTAACGATATCCCGATGGGAATGCGGTAACGCACTGTTCAAAGGTTTTCCGCAACAGCTGCGGTAATGCCATACAAAATACCGGTAGGGATATTGGTCGCGTATACCGTTACCTGAGATAAGGAGCTCAGTGGCGCAGTGGTTAAGCGCCTGGCCCAGCAATTGCGGAGGTTTAGCAACTTTCGCAAGGGTCGGTCATGGGATGGGTGACCATAAATTTATTATCTCCAGCTCCTCCATGATTCGGAAGGCACGTTAAGCTGTTGGTCCCGGCTGCATTTGCAGTCGTTAACACCCACCAATCCGCATTGGCAGTGGGCCCGCATGGTGGGTTATGTATGGCTCGTCCTCCTTGTCCACCCATAAGGAAGGCCTGTGCCCCAGCTGTGGGGACATTAAAAATTGCTGATGGACATACCGTTACCGCTACGGGTACAGGATACCGGTCAGGTTTGAGTAGGCCTTTAAAGAGGATTAATATTTCTTCCAGAGCTCACCAAGCTGGCAGACGCAGGGGTCGCCAGTGCACCAGGATCCGTTGCGAGGACCCGCAGGCCCTCTCAAACATGCTGCAATGGCTCCTGACGCGACAACAAGCCTCCACCAGGGGCCGGCCCTTCACTTAGTACTTTAAAGAACATTTTATTATCTCATGTTACTTGTATTACCTACAGTTAGAGAAGATTATTATTACAACAAAATTTCAATAAATCATTGTAAACTTTGTTGACTTATTTCTGTGATTCCATTGAGAACAACATAGCTATAAGCCCGACCCCATAATCAAATGGCTATCCTACTAAAGAATGACAATGTGAATTGACATAATTACATGCTCGTTAGTTTATTTATACACGTCAATTCCATACATTGTAATTTAGGGCCTACTCAAAAGGCCATTCTACTAAAATTAACACCAGTAGAATAGAATGACAATGTGCCTTTGGGATTGACAGGAGCTAAGCGTTAGCTTATGTCCTTTCACATACATTGTAATTCTATTCTACTAGCGTAAATTTTAGTAGAAGGCCTTTTGAGTAGGGGGCTGGTCGGATAATCTTTTACCACAATTTATCTAATATCAAAAACATTTTCAGTGAGGATCTCGACAAGCGCTTTATTATCGCAAGATATCCTTATTCATATAAAAGTTATTTATTACACAATTTAACCTAATATTTAGATTCATCATCATCATCAGCCTATCATCGTCCACTGCTGAATATAGGCCTCTCCGAGTGCACGCCCCTGAGCACGATCCGCGGCTATACTCATCCAGTTTATGCCAGCCACCTTGCGAACATCGTCGCTCCACCTTGTATGAGGGCGTCCCACACTACGTTTGCCCATACGCGGTCTCCACTCAAGAACTCGTCTGCTCAACGGCCATCATGCCCCACTGCCACTTCAGCTTGCTAATCCGGTGGGCCATGTCGATGACTTTAGTTCTCTGTCGAATCACCTCGTTCCGGACCCGATCTCTCAGAGAAACTCCTAGCATAACCCTTTCCACAGCTCGCTGCGCGACTTTAAATTTGTGAACCAGCCCTACAGTGTCCAAGTTTCAGCTCCATATGTCATGACAGGCAGGACGCACTGGTTGAAGACTTTAGTCTTTAGACTCTGTGGAATAGGCGATTCAAAGACTCGACGAAGTTTCCCATAGGTATATTTAGATTTCCCATATTTAGATTAAGCCAAGATTATAAATAAAGAAGTAAAATTAAAAAGCAACGGTTTCGTAACGGCATGCGTCGCGTGAGGTCGCGTGATAGCGCGTGTTACGCAACGCAGCGCGGGCGCCGAGAGGAGTGACAAAAAGTTTGGAAAGCGCCGGTAATGGCCGCCGACACTATTATTTTAATCAGGAACACTATCATGACTAGCATTATGCTAGGTCACTGTAAGCAGCCAGTCTCGCCACTTAATTTTTTATCTAGTCATCACATGGGCGTAGCGGGCAGAGGGGATTTGAGGGTTCAAACCCCCCAAAAATAAAGGTTTATTATAGTAAATCCTTTTTTGTCAAGCGATTTTTACATGGACCGATCCCTAATAAAACTGGCCTCGACCCCCTCCGAAAAATGGCCTCGCTATGCCTATGGGTCATCAATGTCATCATACACCATCACCAGTTGGTAGGTGCAATGAGCAGAAATCTTTGTCTATAAGTAAAGCCCGCCACTTACAGACGGAATTTTGATTCGGAATTCCGAAACGGAATCATTCCGAACGCAGCTAATCCATACAAATCTATATAACGGAAAATTTCCGTATGTAGGTACGATGCGGCAATTTTCCGTTAGGAATTTTCATACATTATTGATATATCTGCTTTGGGCAGTAGTGTAAAAAAGAATAGTTACGGTGTGTTTTTTCGCGATTTCGGAGTTGGTCCCAAAGCAAAATATGGCCCAATACGATCTAAAGCATTGGATTGGGAGGCTTCGAAGATAAAGTAATTAGAAAAGCGTAAAAAATTAAAACTATTGTTTCAGTTCACATATATTAACTCGTCAACTAAAGAAGAACGGTGACAGTCACCTTGGTTTGGTATCAAAGTGAAATTTGTTAAAGTAAATCGCGAATTACAACGCAAATCCGTTTCATGTTCAACGTAAGTAATCGATTATTCAATAAAGTGTGAAAATGAAATTATATAACGAATAAGTAATCTATAAATTCTATAAGTCACTTAGTATAAATAACCATGCATCATTCCGATAAAAGCAAACTTAACAGTGACTTACGCAAATATTATTTTCTTATCCGCAAAACAATCAATTATATAAATATCATCATCCATCAGCCATTTTAATGTCCCCACCGCTGGGGCACAGGCCTTCCTTATGGGTGGATAAGGAGGGTGGGCCATAACCCACCACGCGGGCCCAATGCGGATTGGTGGGTGTTAACGACTGCAAATGCACCCGGGACCAACGGCTTAACGTGCCTTTGGATTTTTGGTCACCCATCCCATGAACGTCTCTTGAGAAAGTTGCTTAACCTCCGCAATCGCTGGGCCAGGTGCTAAACTGCTACATCAAGAGCTCCTCCATCGATAATTAAATAAAATAATACACCTTTAATTTTTAAGTATATCTAAAAATGAAAAGGGGATTTCACACCAATGTACTTTTTACTATGAGCACAGAATAGATATAAGTACTACCGTCTATGGGGCCAACCACGAAATCGCGAAAAAAAAAAACAGCTGTTTTATACATTACTAGCGGCCGCCCGCGACTTCGTCTGCGTGGAAAGGTTTTTTGCTATCCCTCGGGAACAATACTTTTTTTCGGGATGAACGGTACCCTATGTCCTTCTCTGTAACCCTGACAACGTGTATGCAAAATTTCATGATGATCGGTTCAGTAGTTAGGACGTGAAGGCGTAACAAACAAACAAACCAACAAACAAACAAACGGACTTTCGCATTTATAATATTAGTAAGGATAGTCGAGTCGATGTTGTACTTTTCTATGGAATAGCTGTTTTTAGGGTTCCGTAGCCAAAATGGCAAAAAACGGAACCCTTATAGATTCGTCATGTCTGTCTGTCTGTCTGTCTGTCTGTCTGTCTGTCTGTCTGTCTGTCTGTCTGTCTGTCTGTCTGTCCGTATGTCACAGCCACTTTATTCCGAAAGTATTAATACTACACAGTTAAAACTTGGTAGGTAAATGTATTCTGTTAACCGCTTAACGAATTTAATACAAAAATAAGAAAAATAAAAGATTAAGGGGGGGCTCCCCATACATGGAACTGAATCTGAAAAAAATTTTTTTCTTCAAACCAACACGTGTTGGGTATCTATAGATAGGTCTTTAAAAATGACATTGAGGTTCCTAAAACAACTTTTTCTCAAAGTCGACCGTTTGAAAGATATTCACCGCCAAAGTGGTAAAATGTGTGTCCCCCCCCCCCTTTAACTTTTGAAATAAGAGAGTGAAAAATCTAAAAAAAATATATGCTGTAGATCTTAATAAACACTTTCAACCAAAATTGGTTTGAACGAGATATAGTAATTAGTTTTTGAGATATAGCACATTTTCCAAAACCGCAAATATAACTTTGTCATTCATACCAACACTGTGAAAAACAAAGTTATTTTTGCAGACGAAAAATGATAGGTGGTATTAAATATGGTATGGTATAAGGTAACTACGGAACCCTATGGCGCGTGGCCCGACACGCACTTGGCCGGTTTTTTTCGAGATTCCGTGATTGGCCCCATATTAAAAGTTGTTCATTCACGTGGTCTGAAATCCCCATTAAATTTTTAGATATACTTAAAAATTAACGGTGTATACATAGGTTATATTAACAAGTAAAGAAATCTTTTCCCAACATTTATAATCGCCAAAAAATGTCGAGATAAAATCAGGGGTCACGCACCTGCCCGATGCTTTTATTGACTTTCAGTTTCGCTGTCAAACAATGCGAGATGATATCTTACTGCGAAAAAAGGTTTTTTATCGGCGATGAACCATTAAGCCCCAATCGCTATCAAAATGTTTGCCTTCGTCGTCCATTGCTAAGGTATCTCACATCAATCCTAATGAAACGGAAACTTAATAATCATTGGATGTCGATGTAGAATTAAGCATCGTTTTATTAAGTGGTTTCGAAGTGAATGTCAATGATGGTACATTCGGACGGCAAATAAAGTACAATGACATTCTGTGGCGTTGAGTAACTCAGTACATACCTACCTATAAATGAGAGGGAAAGTGATATCCTGAGGAATGCGTGATGACACTTGTTGCGTCACGATGTTACGATGTCACGTGCGATGCTCCGGCGCATCGAAACATCTGATATCGCCATTGAAGGTCAAATGTCATTATTTTTACATTCCATAAATACAAAAGAGGCGACATATCAAGCTTTAGCTGCACCAGATTTAAAATTAAGCCGGCCATACACGCTAGGTTATGCATGATGGTTATGCCTGTTAGGCGTGAAATACACAGAAGCGACGCCGCCGCGCGGATACGGCGGCGATACGGTGCAGATGTGAGACTTTCGGATGCTTTCGGCCAATCAAATACACGTATCGCCGGCATCGCCGCTGTATCTGCGCCTTATCTCCGCCGCATCTCTTCTGTGTATTTCACGCCTAAGGTCTTGATCGAAGCTTTAAGGTCAAAACCGTCATGCATAACCTAGCGTGTATGGGATAATACTGCATGCCTGTTCATGCAAGCCGCTCGGTTATGCCTTTCGTCAAAGCTGTCATGCATAACCTAGCGTGTATGCGACAAATCTGTGCAGTTATCGATGCCTGTTCATGCAACCTTGCCGCTTGGTTAAGCCTGTGGTCAAAACTGTCATGCATAACCTAGCGTGTGTGTCCTCTATTGACCGCGGTTTTTAATGAAGGTTTTGCAGAAGGTTTAGCGTGTATGGCCTGCTTTAGACTTGCAGCAATACAATTTTGGATATCGCAACAAATTTGGACTAGCTTTTTGTGTGATACATTCAAACAAACATCAAAGTATTGCTGCTCTTATAAAGAACTGTAATTTTAGTTTTTCTGTACTGACATCGGTCAAGTTTACGAACAATTTTATTTTCGGTTAGTATATTAATTATTATTATAATTTTTCATTAGCTATTTCTAGCATAAACAGACAGACAAACAGTATTGCTGCTCTTATAAAGAACTGTAATTTTACTTTTTCTGTTACTGACATCGGCGAAATTCAATTGTATTTTTGGTATAAGTAGTTAATTACTGAAATTTTTTACTGTGTTTGACGACCTCCGTGGTGGAGTGGTTTGTACACCGGTTTTCAAGGTGTCACCATCTCTAAGGTCCCGGGTTAGATTCCCGGCTGGGTCAATTTAGGAAACGAACTTTTCTATACTGACTCAGGTCTGGGTGTTTGGTAGTTCCACCGTTTTATCTCTGATTTCCATAAGTGCTTAAGCAACTAACTTTGGAATCAGACCAACAGTACGTAGTATTTTTAATTTGGTTTGGTTTCACGGCCAAGGGTATAGCGGTTAAAATTTATTTTTCCACTGTACCCTCAAGGGAACAGCTAAAGGTACATAGGAAAAAACCGGCCAAGTGCGTGTCGGGCCACGCGCAGTAGGGTTCCGTAGGTACATTATACCATACCATATTTTAATACCGCTATCATTTTTCGTCTGAAAAAATAACTTTGTTTTTCACAGTGTTTGTATGAATGACAAAGTTATATTTGCGGTTTTGGAAAATGTACTATATCTCGAAAACTAATTACTGTATCTCGTTCAAAACAATTTTCGTTGAAAGTGTTTATTAAGATCTATAGTTTATATTTTTTTTAGATTTTTGACCCTCTTACTTTAAAAGTTAAAGGGGGGGGGACACACATTTTACCACTTTGGCGGCATATATTTTTCAAACGGTTGACTTTAAAAAAAAATAGTCTTAGGAACCTCAATGTCATTTTTAAAGACCTATCTATAGACACCCCACAAGTATTGGTTTGATGAAAAAATATATTTTCAGTTTCAGTTCCATGTATGGGGAGCCCCCCCTTAATCTTTTATTTTTTTTATTTTTGTATAAAAATCGTAAAGCGGTTCACAGAATACACCTGCCTACTAAGTTTCAACTATGTAGTCCTAATACTTTTGGAATAAAGTGGCTGTGACATACGGACGGACAGACAGACAGACAGACAGACAGACAGACAGACAGACAGACAGACAGACAGACATGACGAATCTATAAGGGTTCCGTTTTTTGCCATTTTGGCTACGGAACCCTAAAAAGGGGTGATGTTGTCTAATATTTATTATTATTTATCTATTATTCACAATGCTATTGCTGTAATTTTTAATTTGACACGTATGCCCAATTCAACGAATAATAAATAAATAAAACATTATTTTTTTGTATATACAAAAGCCAAAACACGGGTCACATATTTCTATATTTACAGAATCAGTATAAAAAAAATATAATGATACCTTAAAAATTCATGAAGTTACAAGCTTTTTGTGTTGTGCGCGCGAGACATTTTAGTAGGGCGTGCGTACGTTATGGTTTTGTAAATATTATTTAG
Organism: Agriphila geniculea; assembly: GCA_943789525.1. Lineage (NCBI taxonomy): Eukaryota > Metazoa > Arthropoda > Insecta > Lepidoptera > Crambidae > Agriphila > Agriphila geniculea. Next base: position 3,129,886 of record OX038884.1, on the reverse strand, counting down.
TCAAAATATAACATGATATAAAAAATATTGCAATCGATTCTATTACTAATTCTTAACAATCAGTTTTCAGGTTTAGTATAGACTTCTTCTTCTTATTTTTGTTTTGGCAATCTACATTCCTCTTGGGAGTAATTTTTGCCAGTGTCAGGTGTTGAATAGTTCAGTGGTAGATTGTTTCAGTTTACCTACATTAGAATGCGGGTGCATTACATTCCAATGCTGCTTGGAGCATTTGGCACCAAGTATGTCAAGACAGTTTACTCGGTAAGTTCTGCCGAGGTAGCCACCACTACAGTAAAAGTCTCGGCTTCACACAACCAAGATCGCGCCTATTTCAATTATCCCACATATTGTTCAGTTGCACAGACACTTGTACCACAAAAATGCACCAATTTTAAGACGCATTATCCACTATGAAACTGAATCAATTTGTAAATAATTAAAATAGTCACCGAAACGAACTCGAGTAAATGGCGCCAAAAACTCCTTCGTATATACTAAAATAGGTAATAGTCTTGTATAAACGTACAACCACCCTTCATGGCGCGTTACTTCTCGCATTTCCATTCACCAAGCTCGCACATTTCGCAGAAACGACCGTAACTCACTCTGTTATGGCGATGTTACATGACCGAGAGCTCTCGGACTAGACATTCGAGTACTAGTGATGGGACTCGAGTCAAAAAATGTCGAGGCGATTCAAATTTTCCATCAGCTATTTTAATGTCCCCACTGTTGGGGCACAGGCCTTCCTTATGGGTGGATAAGGAGGACGGGCCATAACCCACCACGCGGGCCCAATGCGGATTAGTGGGTGCAAATGACGAAAACGACGAAACGACTGCAAATGCAGCCGGGACCAACGGCTTAACGTGCCATCCGAAGCACGGAGGAGTTTAAGATAATACATTTTTGGTCACCCATCCCATGACCGACCCTTACGAAAGTTGCTTAACTTCGCAATCGCTGAACCAAGCGCTAAACCATTGCGCCACCGAGCTCCTATTTTGATCTCCTTCTCCGAACTCGATTCAAATTACTTACCCGTAGTTCGAATCGATATGATGATTCGAATCAACGTGATGATTCGAATCGATATGATTACTCGAATCAATAATAAAAATTCGAAAGAGAGAAAGAAATATAACAAATTCAAACGAATATTAAACTGCATTCTCAGTAGTATTCAGCCCCTAAGGTAAGCTTACAACGCCATCAAAGATTCGAATAAAAAACTACTTAATTCGAATTCGAAATACGGTGATTCGAATCAGCCAACCAATTCGAATCAGGTGATGATTCAAATCAGCATAAATACTCATTCGAATCGAGCTTGGATTGACGTCATTCGAATCAATTGTGATTCGAGTCCCATCACTATCAAGTACTTGCTTACTTTCTTCCTATTTTTCCAGGAAACCATAATTGGAAGAGATCGCTTATGCAGATAAGTCCACCCTTCGCGAAATTTCACTTTAATTATCTGTGATCATATCATTTTTTAACATCGCAAAGGTTTCGATCTAAAAACATATAGATAAGAGGTGATAGAGTTTTATTTATAGCATTTTTTTTTTATGTCGACCTTAATATACTTAATTAAAAAGCCGGTCAAGTGCGTGTCGGGCCACGCGCAATATAAGGTTCCGTAGTTACCTTATATAATACCATATGGCTATAAACTTACATTTACTTCAAAATATATAACTAAGTATTAATACTTATTCAATGAAATTTGTAACAACGAAATCTTTTCTTCGAATTATTTGTCAACTTGTAAAGCCTACCTAGCAGTGATAGTTTTCCTTTTAACTTCATTACATGTACAGTCAGCAGCACGTTAGACAGTACATGTTGACCTTGAGATAATATTTATATCGTACGTAATAAAAGCTGTTTTCGTAGTTCAACTGTTTAACTTACAGTGATGTCGTGCGTACAGGGTTGCCAATTTTTTTCCATCAAACATAGTATTTTCAAGATTATTACGTGTAAAAATATAGTAGGTGGCGAAAAAGTTCAAAAAATATAGTAGGTTTCCGTTTTGTATGAAGGATTTTAAAGAAATTGCATTTTTCATATTTACTTACTAATATTTTCGTAATTTATTCAACAATCATAAACACAAGACAAGTTTAAAAATGATTGTGCATTTTTTGCGTGCTTTTGTAGAATTTTTTTCACTTGAAAAAATATAGTAGTTTTGCCTATATATTTTTTTCAAAAAATATAGTAGGCGAGCCCGCGATATAGTAGGATACTATATTATATAGTAGGGTTGGCAACCCTGTGCGTACTATTAGGTACATTCCTGAATGACTATGGAACCCAATATCAATTTACATTTAAAAGCCAAAATAAATGTTTATGCCAGGGATTTAACTTGCCAGATTTGGCCGATGAAACTTCACCATTAGTTGTACAACTTTAACTATTAAATGTTCAATGTTGAGGATAACGTGGTTGTTTACAAAATTAGTAAGTTTTTATGTAAGTGTATAAGTATAACTTCGTTTTGTAAATGTTTGTTGTTCCTAATAAAATAAAATAAAACATCAAAAATAAAAATTGATGAAACTTCGCGTGATTTTAGCACTCATAACCAAATGCTAACACGAAACTTAAGAAAGTGCATTCGTCAATACAAAGTATTAAGATGTCTTCGAAATTATGCATAAACATTACGCAAAGCAGCGCGTCCTGCAGCCTCCTTACATTATTTAAAATTAATTTTCTAATCTTATGTAAATGCTAAGTTATGTCTCTGATAGGTATTCATGTTTACTATTTTTGTTAAATAAATAAAAGAGCATAATTTCATGCATATTTGTATCGCCCATACAGGGGGTCTATTACGAAAAGTTATGCGATACAGGCAGCTGCGTCCGTGCTTCGTTTTGTTTGTTTCCTATTACAAATCACTTTCGTATGCAATATTGCGAAAGAAATTGCAGGAGTTTGACAGTTTCTCTCTAGCGTATCCGACATCGTTCGTTTAGTAGTCCATAAACTACGATAGCCAAATTCAAAATGTTTGTTATAACTACAACCAACGAACTGCGGACGATTATCATGGCCAAGTGACTGCGTTACGCAATTGAGTACGTTATTTTCGTGATAGGCCCCCAGCATACACTATGGAAAAAAAACATAGTCATATAGAAAAACAAATTGCAAAATGACAGAAAACAATGTTTTTCGTTTCGAAGCGCTGCAGTTACTATAGGATATTGCTGTTTTTGCTGCAAATCTAATTTTTACCGCTGCAAACTTATTAAGTTAAACCACGTTAAGGTGGTACCCTGAGCGAAAGTGGCGCCGCGGTGAATTTTATTTAATATTATAATTCTAATATACAATTTTAATAATTTTTATCGTGGAGATTTTAGGGCCCACAGTCTAGTATTTTTAGACGGTATCGTTACATTTCCTAGTAGTCACTGCTAGAAGTAGATAGAAAAACTGCTAAAAGTGGCCTTTTTTGACACATTTGCTATCTACATCTACGAATGACTACGAAGGCATGTAGTGACCTTCTAAAAATACTAGACCATGGGCCCTAAAATCTCCACGATAAACATTTTTAAAATCTTTTTCTATTAATAAATTATTAAATAAAATCCCCTGAGGGCGCCACTTTCGGTCATACAACCGCCTTAAACGATGTAGCTATGATTTCACATTAGCAGATTGCTTTCAAAGTTGCAATAGTGAAAAGAGCGGATGTTTCTGCCTTGCTTTTATAAGACTCTTCGATTGTTAATAAAATGCGTGTAGGTACTTATTCGAAACATTTCAATAGCAACTTATACGGACATCGCACCACATAATGATTACTTATACAGGGTTATTTGTAAAACACCAACAACCTCGCAGGAGTAGATTACTAACATCATAAACAACAACATTAGTTCTACGACTTTTCCGAAAACAGACAAAAAAATGGACATTCCATACAAATGTCTGAACAGCTGATCGAATTTTGAATGAAAAGTCGGAATTTTAGGACTGTTTTTGGAAAAGTTGTAGATCCAATGTTGTTGTTTATGATGTTAGTAATCTAATCCTGCGAGGTTGTTGGTGTTTTACTAATAACCCTGTATCAAAGTCAAAGTCAAATAAGCTTTATTCAAATAAACTTAATTATTAAGTACTTTTGAATCGTCTATATTTTCCTACCACCCGTTCCAGACTTTTTTAGCTGACAAGAAGAACGGGCGCAAGAAACTTATCAGCTGTAACAGCCATAAGTAACGATATTTACAAACTTTAATATGTCGTTACCAGACAATAACAACAGGGTGATAGGAGTATATATACTGACACATTCCGAAATGTCTAGAGTCTAGATGACTATAATTAATAACCTTTGGAGAGCGAGTGTCAGACCACCCACCCGCCCCGTGTCCGGCGAGTTTGTCCCAACAATTACCGTGGTTACGTCACAAGGGGGCAACGCGCGAGTTTCTGATGTAGAGACTTTATACGAAATACTAAACCAACATATGGTAGTACTTATATCTATTCTGTGCCAACATTTTAGTTAGATGTACCTAGCTGCTATATTAATTAAAATATTTTGAAATAAAATTCACCTTTTATAGTAACTTCATGCAACTGTGAATCGTCATAATTTCTCCATCCCCTTTTTTAGATCATTTGCTGACAAAAAATGGGCTTAGTACCAACTTGATTTTGTTAACTTATACAGTATGTTTACTAACAAATATGAATGAATCCTGTGTAATTTACCTACATGCTTCATTTTTATACACAACAGGATAATGCTTGGTTTTCACCTCACTTGATGTTAAGTGACGATAAGGCCGAAGATGAATGCGCATTACACCCGGAGTCCTCACCTCACCATCACCACTGAGAAACTGGCTAGCTATCTTTCTAACTACCGGAACACAATTTTTTAATTGTTGTTATGACGTCAGACTTAGGTAAGATGGTGGTAGCTAGCCTGGCGGACTTGAAATAAGCATTACCACCAACCAAACCGAGTACAAATTGTCCTGGGAATCGAACCCTGGACCCCTGCGTCTTACACGGGTGGGTGAACCACTAGGCTACAGAGGCGGTTAATTGACAAAAGAAACGATTTAACTTATATACATTCCTCCCAATGGCAGCGACAATTTTATGGCAGTAGAAATTTTGAATTATGAAAGAAGAGATTTTCCTCCTAACTTCTTACTTGTCGACTTTAAAAAAAATCGCAAACGGTCTCAAGTAAATTAAAGTTACTTATGCAAATCTTTTGTGGCCACATTATGACAGTCACCGGTTGTACACGCCTCTTAGTTGTACAATAGTATTGTAGAACGCTACCATTTCTAGTACACAATTGTAATGTGCTCTACATAATAGTTAGATACATAATGCACTAAGCTAAACTGTATTTAATACTTACACGAGAATTTATTACAACTTTTACTGTTACGTAAGTAGAAATTTAATTAAATCTTCCCGTAAGTTTTATTTCTGTGAAAGTATACATCATTATTTTTTGTATATAGGTACGAAAGCTGAAACACGGGTCACATATATTTTCATTTTCAGAATCAGTATAAAAAAAATTATAAAGATACCTTAGAACTCATGAAGTTACAAGCTTTTTGTGTTGTCCCGTTAGTAGGGTGTGCGTTAATTATGGTTTTGTAATTGTAAATATTATTTAGTCAAAATATAACATGATAAAAAAAATATTGCAATCGATTCTATTACTGATTCTGAACAAACAGTTTCCAGGTTTCGTATATTATGTAGGTACTAAAAATAACCTTGTAGAATCTTGAAACAATAAACGCTACACGATTTAGTCATCATAATACCTACAATTTCAGTTTTTTTACTTTGGAATGTAAAAATTCACTAAGTACTGATATAATATTATTGATTTTATGCTATTGAAGCAAAACAATCTAAATCTAATGATTTTGATTAAGGGATGTAAAAAAAAATATCAAAAACTAAATAACAAAAATTAACATAAAGATTTTGTACTTAATTACTCATGTAAGTATCAAATTTTTCTTTTCACTGACGCAAACAGCAAAAACCCGATAAATTGATATGACTAGTAATTAACTAAAACGCGATATTAATAGAAAAGCTTCCTATCAATTACAGTCACAATTCACGTAATCATAATCACTCAAGTCGCATTTCTCCTAATATGAAATCAATTGATTTTATCACATTGTACAATTTAATAACGGACTCTGCAATAATGCAATTGACGCCCCTCTTTTTCACCAATGACAGCCAGGTCAAAGTTCAACCATCAAAGGATGGAAGCGGCTCAAGAAAACTCGAAACTCTATCCCCATACACCTTCCCTCCCATCTGACGCGCCACCCGCAACCGCTCTCACCGGCCAGTCGCAACTGACGCGCCGAAGCTCATACACGATACCAGTGCAACAAAAAAAAAGAAAAAGCAACAAAAAAAATAAAAAACAGTAAAATATTTGAATCGCGTTCGAATTTTGAATAATTGAATTTGAATCCGCGAATTCGAAGTGTTTTGTGCGCGCGAACAGTGAGAGTGTGTGCTAAGGAAAGTGAGAACTAGCATGCAGTGACGGTTTCACTCTCGACGGGACACACAAGAGGTGAGTTGTGTAACGGCGGCTTTCTAGCAGCTTATGGAAACTTGATGGAAAACTTTGAGAAAAACTGACCGACAACCAAAAGAGGGGTGCGATGAGGTCGGATCGGTAATATGTTGTGTGATTGGATGCAGTCATACGGCATTGACCTAAACAAAAGTATTTGTAAGCTTAAATGTCAGGCTCCGCTATTGTATTTAAAACAAGTTCTGCAATGTTTATTCATATTTGACATGAAGTTAGGATAAGGCAATTAAAATTCGGGTAAATTAATTGAAATGAAGCACACTTTTGTTCTCTATTTAATTAGACATGATATCCTGTTTTTAGAGATAGATTAAAATTAAAAATAAATCCAACTAAAACGTAAATTTACGAGAAATAAATTCGCAAATCTGGGTTTTTATTTTGACATGCATATAACAATATTAGGCTAGAATCTCGATCGTTATCAAAGAGACAATAGCCAATGTTGCTCAAATATGTGAAAAATTTGAATCATGCTTATTTTATTCAAAAGGTCTCAAATGATCATCTTATTTCAGTGCTATAAAAATCTAAACTATCTTAATGTAACTAACAATCTATGATTGACAAGGCAATAAACGAAGAGATTAACTTAATTATAAGGGGGTTTCACTTCCACCCCACTAGCTTCGAGACCGCTTCTCTTAATCACAGGATATATTAAGAAGTTAATTACACAGTTTAAAACTAATTTATGGAGGTTAAATGGTACCATATGAGGCAATATACTAATTCAATTGCCATTAAAGGTTTTATAGAAAACTGATTTAATGTCACCACTACATTAGCAACCCTGAAATCTGCCTAGCTATTGTCTAATTTCAAAATCTACGCAATCACTTTCAGGATGTAACATTGATGTTTCTTTTTGACACAAACAAAAACTTACCAAAGAAATGTAGCAATGTGTCACTACATCCATCTGTCAAATGAAAGCGTCGATTGCGATAGATTTTGATTTGATTTGACACCCAGACCCGTCACAGAAATTAAATTTGATCATTTCAATTTCTGCCCGGCCGGGAATCGAACCTGGGACCTCTTGCGTGGTAGACCAGCATGTTGACCACTGCACCACTCAGGTCGTCATATTGCCCGCATCTAGCGTCTTCCCGCGACCGCCAAATTCGAGCAGACGATCTTATATTCGCGGTGGTCCTTTCCGATGATGATCTATTTCCCCAGATCAATCGAGCTCAATTTGAGCAGAAAATTCGATGCGCACCAAATCGCAGATGCGCGTTTCGTTCAACTTTCAATCACACCGATGTAATAGAGGTTTTTTTTATTAAGGGATAAAAAACGGTTACAATATTTGTATTAACTAAATAAAAGTAATCGTATAGTCAAAGTACCACAATAACTAAGATAATGTAACCCACAACATTATCAACAGATTAGCAACACAGCAAATTGTATCCAAAAGATTTAGAAAAAATAAATAAATCTACTTTTACCACATAAAAAATTGCTTAAATTTAAAAAAAGTTGCTGTTAACTCATGGCAAGGTCAGCTCTACAATATCCTTACTTAATATTATAAATGCGAAAATCCGTTTGTTTGTTACGCCTTCACGTCTTAACAACTCAACCGAATATCATGAAATTTTGCATACACGTTGTCAGGGGTATAGAGAAGGCCATAGGGTACCTTTCATTCAGAAAAAGTAGTGTTCCCGAGGGATAGCAAAAATACTCTCCACGCAGACGCTAGTTGATTTCTTTGTTGATTTGTTTTCACATCCCTTTATACCCGACTTGTCCTTTTATAAACACATGAACTCTGAACACATGAAAACTCTGGCCAAATTATTTTTGACCCATTTTTATGCATTATTTTTTATTTCAACAGTTGCTCACTCACTACACAGATAAGCAGTCCAAAATCAGATACATTTTTTTAAGAAATCATTTTTCAAAGGGTATGTAGTTTCTAAATACAATACCATACCATACATTAACTAACACTGTTCTAAGATCTATTTCCTATGCAATCTATATACGACACATCTTTCGACATCCAAACACTCATGTAAACAAAACAGCGTTGTCAATTGTAACACTTTCAACGATCAAGGAATTAAATTACGAAACATTGTGTCAGCATTCGCCATGGTGTCAGCACAGACAATCGAACACTGCGTCTAGGATTGGGTAACACTTCGGTTCTCGTGAGAATATAATCGATTAGTGGGTAAAGAGCGGCACTAACGTCGAATGCACTCCGTTGCAGCAATGTACTTTGATCACATTGAGGTACGATGATCAAACTTTATTGCCCTGTAATTGCTCCATTTGTAGTTTCATGAACGCAATAAGTAGAGTAGAAGTTTTTTGTTCCGCTGTACAATAAATCCACAGGAATTCGGGGTTATTCGCCAACTGGACACACAAGACTGGACAGGACACACATGTGTCAGTTGGTGAATCTCAAAATTAGTATCACTTTTTATTTCGTCATTTGGACACGCCAAGATTTTCATACGTGTCCATATAGTGAAACTTAAATTAAATTACTTTTTTGCTTTCGCCAAAGAATCAATCGTCAGTTTTTAGGGTTCCGTACCCAAAAAAACGGGACCCCTATTACTAAGACTCTGCTGTCCGTCTGTCTGTCTGTCTGTCACCAGGCTGTATCTCATGAACCGTGATAGCTAGACAGTTTAAATTTTCACAGATTATGTATTTCTGTTGACGCTATAACAACAAATACTAAAAACAATAAAATTAATATTTAAAGGGGGCTCCCATACAACAAATTTTTTTGGCGTTTTTTGGTACGGAACCCTTCGTGCGCGCGTCCGACTCGCACTTGGGTGGTTTTTTATTAAATAAGTTGCTTAGCCAAAGCTCTGAAGTAAACTCAAAGCTTTATCTCATTATTTATATTATCACTTAACTAACATATTTTAAATAATTAAAGATATTACGCGTAGGTAGGTACGTTCCAGATTTTATATTTGTCGCGTCTTTTTATCGCAAAGGAAAATTACAAGAAACCTAAAAAGTTTATATCTTAAGAAAGGGTTTTTTCAGAAAATATGATATTAAACATTATAAAGTAAAAGTGTAATTTAAGCCAGAACAGGGACCCAGCTGTGTGCAGCTGTGGCTATTGATCACGTTCCAATTCACAAAAGATTCAGGCCACAAAATATAAAATATCTTCTTGGGCCGTCTTGACCGTATCAAGGAGCAAAAATTGTCTAAAAGAATGCCGCTCTCGAAAGTCTTGTTTTATTTATTGAATTATTTTAACGACCATTTTATTTCACATTATTTTTTTTTCCTTTGAACCCGTTCAAGCCTGAATACAGAATGTCCCTAAAATTGTAATGAACAGGGGGCTAATTGTCTAATTTTAAAAATCTATCGCAATCGCTTTCGATTGACAGATGGATGTGACACATTGCTGCATTTCTTTGGTACCTAAGTTTTCATTTGTGACAAAAAGAAGCTTCAATGTGTTACATCCTGAAAGCGATTGCGATATATATTTAAATTAGACAATAGAAAGGCAGTTAATACTATTTCTCCCTTTAGAATTTAGATGATCGAAGTATTTCTCACAAAGATTGCAAGTTAAATAGCAGTTCAAGAAAAGCCATTGTTTATAAATTATAACCGACTACAAAAAAGGAGATGGTTCATAATTCGATTTGATAATTAACATTAAGTTGTAAGTTTAAATCCCGAGTAGGTAATACTCCTCAATTATTTCATAATAGACAAAACGTCCGCCCAATTATACGATCGAGGTCAATAGAGCTGCCCAGCGTCGGTCACGTCTGCTCTCTTTTATGGCTTTTATCAACTAATGTAGTACGATTATTTACTTTTTGGGTACCCATTGTTAGAAAAAGTGATAACTTTATTCACTCCAATCAAACGTGTCTCGTGAAGTCGTGAATCAACACGTTATATAACCCAATCTAACCTAACCATCAACTGGGTTAGTAAAATACCATCAAAGTTAACCAACAATAAAGGTAAACGAGGTCGCAACCGCTATTTGCATTATAGAAGGATGCAAATTATCTACGATTACAAATAAGCAGGCGATATTAATGTTTATACAACAGGTGCTTCAAAACTAGGTCAAATTCTTTGTCAAACAGTCACGGTGGATCATCAGTGTCCGCGTTCTATTAGGTAATATTCGCGAACCTTTCATATTATTATGTTAATTGTAATGGACGCGCCTAATCAGAGGTTAGGCCAGTAATTGGACACCGCTGGCGCATATTATGTCAAACATCCATTGAGCAGTGATTAATAATTATACACATTTTAGTGTCACGTAACCTGCGTGCGTGGGAACGTCCGACGGCCGTCGGGCGCGCTCGGGCCCGCTCGGCCGCCGCGAGTGACGCAACTGCTTTCACCTGCACTGCACCCAAACACCGCCCGATTCCGATTTTATAATTATATCGGAATGCGATGCTTTCTTATTTGGAATCGATTCGGTTTCCTCGGGTGTTGCGCAACGATCGATTATGCATCATAATACTTCCGTTTTGAGCGCGCTCTTTATAGTTTGACACACTAATGCCAGTTCGACTGCGCGTGATTGATGAACGCGCTCGCGATCTGTAGCACTGGCGCGGCGAGACACATTTATAATCCTCATTTGCATATCATAATTATGTTCGTGTTTCAAAAACAATAAGAGCAAACACTTTCTGTTAATCCATTTGCATTTGAATTCAAAGCAATTACTTTCTATAATTTCTATAATAAATCGTCCTTTTCCTTTTACTAAGTTATATCATATTTAAATTGCGCTTCTGTATTTTCGAATTATGTTTAAAATGGTTTGTTTAGGGGCGGCAAAACATATTATCAAAGAAGACGGAAATCGCATACGATAAGAACAAAATGCTTTTTGACAAGTAGGTAATGTGTACAAAACAAAACGTTTTGATGATGATAGAACTACGTTTTTTTACCACAATTAACAACGTAGTGAGCTATTGCAAAATAATTGGCTGCATTGCTCGTATATGGGTTTGCTGTTGAATAAAACATGGCTGTTGAATCGGCTCACGTAATGCTACAAGCCGCCACAGGTTGACAAACACTGTTTAGCATGAACGATGGCGAGCGATCACAAATTCGTATCACAATATATCTCACGCGACAGAATGGCGACGACGCACGCCTACGCAATCACAACTGGACTTTAAATTGAATTTAGAAAACTAATATCGAACTAGGGATCCTATTTTTGAAGTCATGTGACTGGCGTTAGGCGCTCTAAAGCCCACCGGTAACGATCAATTGCGATTGTCAATTTTTCCGCAATTGACGCCCATTGACGGAAAAATTGATCGTTAACGCGTGCAATTGAAGCGATTGTCAATTGTTCCAACAATGGAATTGACGGAAAAATTGACAATCGCAATTGATAGTTACCGGCGGGCTTAAGAAACTTGAGAGCGCTCGACGCTCAGCCGAATGATCGTCGCATGATTTCAAAAATAAAGCCCCGATTGTTTTCATCTTTAATTTTATCTAACTACACAGTTAATGCACACTTTGGTTGGAAAAACTATTTTTACCATCTAAAAATATTTATTTTAACTCTACATATACTTACTTCAAGCATACCAGATAAAGACATCACAGTTTTTATTTAAATTATTCAACAAGTATTACCAAAACTCTACATAACCTTAAAAAATAAGAAAACTCATATGTATCCCATAATTAAGTAGTTGAAATTTTGAATAAAAAATAACATTAATAAAATACATTAATGCGAAACGCCCAAGAGATAATTGCAACAGTCATTAGGTTGGTTAACCAGAATATACGCGTTACGTTACGGATCCCACTCACTCGATCGTATCAGTGAGTGTGTAACGATATCTCGCTCGTATCTCGGGCGTATCTCGGACGTATCTCGTGCGTCCGTCGAGTTCAATTAAGTTTTACTAATGAGCGCCGAGATCAGCTGATACAAGGTCATTGACCGTTGAAAGTGAAATCGTGATGGCCGCAAGTGACGCCTGCGCACGCGCCGGGATGCAAAGACTAGGAAGCTTTATGTTACATAATATTGTTAAGATTAAGAACTTAATGTGCTTGTGCATACTTACTTAATATAAAAATGGGAAAAATACAAAAAAAAACATTAAGTGTTACAAAATAACTCCTAATGCCGAATATGGTAGATAGGCACCATCAAACTCATCAAACAACTTTTACTATGGGACCAACTCTGAAATCACGACTAAAAATCAACTATTCATACATATTTGTTATTAATTTTTGTTCTTTTCATGAGATCTATCTTAATACCTGAGTTTCTCTCATTAGAGACACTTAATTTCTCAGTAAAGTAAAAAATAATCAATTGAGAACTTTATTAATAGTTTATAGTAGAGGAAAATCAACAACCTCGTCATAGCAATATTTAAAAAAGATCCATATCCGCAATCAGAAAATTACGATTTCTTTCCAGTTTAAAGAAGTAGAGAAAATTATAAACAATTAATGGAGACAGCGCCGAAACAAGGTCACGCGCGACGGAAGAGGTGAGAGCCGATATAGGCCGGGTTTCTAGACAGCAGCCGTGCGAAACAAACGCCTATCGCCCGCTTTCCGCGGAGGAAAACCTCGGTGCGAAAGAGAAAACAATATTTGATTGAACAGCGAACAACTGTCCTATTTTACACGATTATGAAATTTTCCAGTTTGAGACGGTCTTTCAGTTTCATCTATTAGTACAATAGCCCGTAGAGAACATTTAAATCACCAAAAAGGTAACCGTTTGCCGTTGTGATATAGTTATTTATTACGAAATTATAGATACTTTAACCCAAGTTTTACAGATCGCAACCCGCCGTAACCTATATTTGTATATCTAAAAAAAAAATTTTTTTATTTTTCGAGGTTTACCACATAGTTTAGCTATTGTCGTGTTCTACAGCTTGGTTTGATTGCCACAGATAAAAGTAAGACTATAAAAAGTAGCCATACACAGATTTAAGACCTGATGAAAATGGTTGGACTTTATCTGATCTTAAATCTGTGTATAATCACTTTCCATAGTCTTACTATTATCAGTGGCAATCAAACAAAGCTGTAGAACACGACAATAGCTAAATCATGTGGTAAACCTTGAAAAATAAAAAAATATCATTTTTGGAGATATACAAATATAGGTTACGGCGGGTTGCAATCTGTAAAACTTGAGTCAAAGTATCTATAATTTCGTAACAAATAACTATATCACAACGGCAAACGGTAATTCTACGGGCTACTGTACTATATGGTTTCATCTCTATAATTTGAAGTCGCTTTAGTTCCAATAGTTTTTGTGGAATCAATTTTGTAAGCAGCTTCGTATGTAGTTTCGTATGTAACAGAATCTTGTGTCAACACTATTTGCACGTTATTAACAACTATTATGGCTATCGCTTCCAAATGTAGGTTAATAGTGTGTTGCATAGGGGTGATAAGAAGTCTCTAGCATGGTATTATTTTATGGCAGTGGGCAGCGATAATTTAGCTAGGACAACTGGTGGCTATAGAAGTAGAAAATTTGCTAACCTTCTATACAAAGTGATGCATGAGTAAATTGACTTACCTATTTGCAATAAATACCCGATTAGCCATAAACTGTAGCAATGCAAATATTTGTGTCAAAAACATTACCAATTTGAAGGTTAGCAAACAGCAGTTCCACAGTTTTGAACACTTGAGACAACATGGGCTTTACCAGTGGGTTAATATAATAACCTTGACCTAATTCCTTCCTTTGTAATTTAGGCGGCTCTATTATGAGCGGCTCCAATTCGAGGCGACAATTACCTACACATTGCTTTTGTATTTATTGACAAAATTGTAAAATTTTACCACTGATTTTACTACCAGGCGGAGTACCTAAGACCAAGGGATCACCAATTAGTTTCGGTTCCGTATATGAATCTGCCGCGGTCCGTTTGGTAGATGATAACTAGCAACCGAGGCTGAAAACTATTGGTCATCGGTCCGGATTCGGACCGCGGTCCGCCATTTGGTGATCTGAAAACCGCTGTGAAAGTTTATATATGTCGACTCGACGGCTAAAAGTATTACTTTTTTCGAGCAAAGTCTCTCCTCACAATAGCAAAAACTGTCATAAACATCCATCAACCATTTCTCGTTCTCGGCTCCTTATAACGGTTTCTTCCATTTAAACAACAAGATCTGTATGTTCCTGTTCTTCTAAAATAGTAAAAAATCTTGTCACAGACCACCTTGATGATTCATCCTATTGTTTAGACTCGTTAAAAATTTCTATAACGTTTGTCGAAATTTTATAAACAGTGCGTCTTTTAGTAGTTAGTGCGATTTCACTGAACGCTCCAGTTCACGCGAGCCGCGACGCCTGTGAGATGGCTCGGCTGGGGAACTGCGTTCAACGATACGCACTCGACGATGAGCGAACACGATAAACTTTAATTAGGTTCACTTGTATAAGTCACTCCGCTGCGGGTACACGTTGCGGGAATATATAGATTGCTGGTTTTTTTACGGACAGATGCTTGCAGTGCATGAGTAAGCTCTAATCTATGTCGCCCCACGCGCGTGTCCCGCAGCGGACACGCTAAGTGTCAAGATGAGTAAGTAAGCACAAATCTCGATCTTCATCAGCCGCAAGGAAACCAGACAGCCTACCTATCAAACACATCCTACTAAAAGTGACCTTACCCCAATAAAAGGGTTTCGAGCTTGGTTATAGTAGACCTGTTATATATTAGGTACAATAATTTTGATTTTAACCTCTGAAATCGTAAACCATCTGCAAAATCGTTCGTGTTTTTTCACGTTTACAGAATTGCCTCCGAATCTTCTTGATATGTTGATTATGGTTGATTCTAAAAAGTGATGTGACACCTTTGGAGAATAATGTAAATACCAAATGTGACTCTTCATAGATACCCAAGGTTCGGAATCATTATTGTTTAAGGTTTAAGATATTAAAACATTATTTTCAGTACTAAAGCCAGCCTCCCCTCCTTTGTGGATAGTGAAAGTGGGAGGGAGAAGTGACGCCCTCTAACTAAAAATCTAGATATCATCTAGATTCTTAGATACCGCGTCACTTTGTGGTCCTCGGCACCTGACTGGACAGACCTCCAGCTGACATAATACAATTAAAAGAAAATTAATAATATGTATTAATATTACTAAAAGAGGAATTTCAAAGGGACGACAGCTACCACAATGATCTCTCTATTGTCAATCCAACACCAAGTATGTGTCTCTGTTTAGTCCGTGTGGTGAATGCGGAACCATTTGTTTTCAAACCTAGTGTTATTGTGCAATGTACCTAGATTAAGTCCCTAAGTTCCCTATACTTCGAATGAAAGAGCCGACCACTGGTCGATACCACCCTACGATAATCCTAGGCTGAGAGATTGCTAGTCTAGTTGATACATCTCAATGCCAGTATTAACAACAGGCAGGTCATTCCTGATTAACACTAGAACTCCTTTTACGATGAGCCATTTGTGTCACAAATACTCTTATTTATTAACAATTTATTACCATTTTGAATATTTTCAGCACAGGTTTACGAGTGGTGTCAATGTTTAATAATTTATGAAACCCTTCAATGTTTTCTAGTTTAGACCATAGTCAAAGTAACGTACAGTATGTGTATAGTAAACACTATATTCAGTAAGACAAAGTTGAAATATATTCATTTTATTTCCTTTATAGCGTCACACGAATATTAAAAATTATATAGTCTATTCTATGACATATTCTTGCACACGCGCCACAAGAATAAAAATTGTTTTCACCCTGTGCACGCGCTGTCGTCGGTTTAGTCACAGTATAGAAAAACTAATACCGTCGAACGGGGTGACTATGTGCCACTTTTCACACTTTTTTGGTTATTTAAACAACAAAATGAACCTTTCGCCACAGTAAAAAATTCACCCTAGCTCTTTAAACGTTTAGTTACAAGATTATTATGATAAATACCACCTATCTATTATAAATATTGATAAAATAATTATTTTTGATGACACATTCTCGCCTGCCATGGTGGGGTGACAATGTGCCAGTATACAATTCTTTGAATATCTCTAAAACTATTACGAAATGCACAATGACACCTACCTGTATTTAAAAATTAGGCCAATACGCTTCGTATGAGAAAGAAAAAAAATAGGGTTGCCTGAAAAAAAATTAAATTTCAGTGGTAGAAATTTTCGTACTTTTGCTCATTCAATAAGTTATCGTTTTTCGATTAAATATTATACCTATGAAATTAACTTTACTTGCTTATTATAACAGGTACCTGAAGGTAAAATGAAACATTTTATAATGAAAATAAGGTTTAATAAGGTTTTTAAGTAAATTAAACAAATTTAAAACGGTTCTGACGATGACGAGACGACAATTACATCACATAGTAAGTACTTACCTACCTAATAGTAGAATTTCAGCAAAGAGATGTAACAACACTATCAGTATGGTGGTGGCACATTTTCACCTGCGTTCTTTAAAATATTTTTTTGCCTTCGATTTTATACCACTATATCGACTCATTTTGTATTGTTATTAATGCATTTAGATAACAATTAACTGTACTTTTACTCAAACATACCTTGATTACGCTACCTATGATAGTTTTTTTTGCACAATCAAAAGTTAATAACTTATAGCAAAACTCGACTTATCACTTCAAAACTTCTGGCAAACTGGTGCGTGTTTAGTGTTACCATTTAAATATAACAAAGTGCCTAAAAAATCATAAAGAGCATAAGGAAAACATTTAGGCCATAAACACATGAAGATAATCACAGATAAAGCGGAAATTGATCAAATATCAAGACAAGTGCCCCATTGCACATTGTCACCTACGCGGCACATACCCACCCCGTTTGACGGTATTTATATTGTGATTTAGTGTTGTGAGTTATAATATAAATCTTTGGTTATATAAAGATGTGGAGTAGTCCGTCAGTTGTCCTAAGAAAGAGCCTCCGCCATGGCAAAGGAAACCTCAAGGAAACAGACCTCGTGTGGCAACATTCATCAATCAATACATAACTAAATAGTTTCTGCCTACGCATATGACGTGGTTGTTGTTGAATGCAACCTCTTAGCGATCAATCATTGTTTTATTCACATCTCTGTAGGTTGTAATAGAAAGTAGAGTTGTTACTGTCTTGTTTTGATTTTAAAGTTGTTTGTTATTCATTTTATCTTACATCAAAAACATTATCTGTACTTACATATCTAAAATCAAAGAGCATATCCAATCTGATTATGATGTGAGAACTTATGAACCTTATATAAATGGACCCAGTATTGCTATGTATTCAATCATTGAAACAGTAAAAAAATCCATGTTTAAGTATAATTATTATTAAAAGCGCCAATAATAAGTTAAATCATTTTAATAGGAATACAACAATAAAACATAAAAACAATGCCAAAATAGTACTTATAATGAGTATTTCATGTCCTAAGAAGACCTTTATCACTATGAAATGGATTGAATTTTATTTATGTAGGTACGAGTTTTTCACCGCGTTTGATAGATAACAATGGTCTGTAGCTGCCGGTGTTAAGGACGCGTAGACAAGGCAGTGTTCACAGGCAGATAAGCGGCAGTAAAGTTCAACGTGTCGCAACCCACGGTTTGTTTCCGAATAGTTCACGAAGCTCCCACAATTCTTGAAGCGTGAATCACCGCACACCTTACCTACCATTAAAAAAATATTTGATTATGCTTAATTGCGCTTTAATTTGATTTAATTTTTGTTTCAATTATTATTTTTAACAATAAGAAACAACATTCAAGATTGTCTAAGAAGAAATCGAAAAGGTACGAGAAAAGCAGGAAAATTAGTTTCTGAAACCAAAAGTTTGTCTTAGTAATCTGTGGTTTCGTTGAAACACGCAGAAAAAAACTGCATTTTGTATATTTACAATATTTACTTATAGTTTACAGTTTCACATGGAATAAGGTGTTATTTCCATACAAAAGACATCAACGCGCTGCCCAAAAGATAAACAAAAAATGAAAGAACAGTCTTATAAAAATTAGAAGAGCTAATCAAATTATATTTAACTATTTATTTTCCTAGTTTAATATTTTGGTTGTTTATTATTCAGTGTGATTCTTTAAGGTTCGGGATATTTTTGAAAGCAATTAATAATATGATTTTATTATATTATTAATTAATTATGACTTGCTATGCAAATGGGCGCACGATATGGGTCTTGTTATCAATGCCAATAAAACAAAACTTTTGCATATAAGATCGCCCTACATAAAATGTCTTACTGATCCAACTGTAATATCACATAGCCACCAATGTTTGCATGACCAGCCTGTCTCGTGTAGCTGTGAAAAACTTGAAATGGTAAGTCAGCATACTTATCTGGGCCTCATCATTGATAAACATCTTAATTGGAGACCTCATGTAGAATACATATGTAACAAATTAAGATCACTTCGAGCTAAATTTTCTATCCTTAAATTTAAATTACCTTACAATATACTAAGAATGTTGTACTTATCATTAGGTGAATCAATAATAGGTTATGGACTCAGTAGCTATGGTCGAACATATAAAACTAACATTGACTTAATATACAAACTTCAACTAAGCATACTTAAAACAATTATCCCAAAATATTTAAGAAAAAAATATAAAGAAAATGAAATAGGGTTGTTGAAGCACTGCAGAATTATGTCAGCTTACAATAAAATTAATTATCAAATAGTACTTGAGGACTACCATGGCATTGAGTCCCTAACTGCTAAAGTTAGGCATAGTAAACTGCGCAAACTAAACAGTACACCAATGTTTGTTCTACCTAAATATAATAATGAATATGGTAAAAGGACGTGGAAATATACGCTACCCAATATATTAAACAGGCTTCCGCATACATTACAAAATAGTATCTTAAAGAATTACAAGACCTGTAAACATTTATTAAAAAAATACTATATACTGGGATCAAGTGAATGATTATAAATATAATGCTGTAATACGACTCATTCGTGCAAGTATAAACCTCAATTAGGTTTTAAGCGCGTCTAGTTTTTAACTTCTGTAATTGTTATGTTATGAACAAATAAATAAAAAAAAAAAAAAAAATTGTTTGTATAATTACAACAACCGTTTACTGCCCTGCTTTCATATCCTTTCAATATACCTGCGTATATTTTGAGCTCTATTTCCAATAGGTAACATGCATAAGTCACCGATTTTGATAAATTTGAGCTTGATCGCTGCGGACACGTATAAAAACATGATGGAAAAGAAAAATCAATAAAAAAAATGTATTATTTTAGTTTTATCACACAGGGGAAAATAACGATTTTTTATTTTTATTTTCGGATATAATGTACTTAACAGTCGGATAGAATATCGAATAAGAAATAATATTTTGTATGACACATATGTACTTAAACGCAATATTTAGGGAGATATTTGTAAATTCTTGGCTAACTCCATAATGATGCTCCTGAAACGTGGCATAAGTGACGTCACAAATGTTGACCTTTTTGTATAGAGCGTTTTCGGCGGTTGCTGCTGCGTGCCAACTTCAAGTGACTATATCACGAGAAAAAAACGCAAGAGAAAAGTTTTAATATTATATTTGATTTTCTCACGCACTATACTTTTGATTTTGATACAAAAAAAATTTATGCATGATCCCTATTGCACTATTTATGGAGATAGTAAAGAAGCTTAGTAGTTAAAGAAGGTGTAACAAACGATACATTATGGCATCCAGCTCGCCTAAGAAGAAAATGTACAATGTAGGGACCGATCGCCGGAAATCCCTGGCGTTTCCGGCGGCCGGCGACCGGCGACTGGCGCGATCTGCTCCATTATCCAATTAGCTGATTGGCAACGGAATTAAACCAATGATTTGTTGGATAAAGCTAATCGCACACTGACAACATCAGTTGAGCAGCTTGCACGCTAGATCAGATTATTTATT
Organism: Agriphila geniculea; assembly: GCA_943789525.1. Classification (NCBI taxonomy): domain Eukaryota; kingdom Metazoa; phylum Arthropoda; class Insecta; order Lepidoptera; family Crambidae; genus Agriphila; species Agriphila geniculea. The sequence continues at coordinate 3,109,266 of OX038884.1, read as the reverse complement.
AGATCTCTAGCTTTTATCTCTGAAAAAGGAAATCTATGGAAGTAGCATCAACTGCAATAACAAAGCATTCGTGACGTCAGGTGCGTGCCGTGTCCGCCATATTGTGTTGCGTTTACATGTTACAATTTTGACTCTATGCTGTTTACATAAGGTGTATGTACACTAAGCTAAGCCGCCATGTTTAGTTGCGTTTGAATGGAGAACAATGAAGTAGGTATGCACACTTTTCTCGTAAGTATGTCAGGTCCAACTTATTCCTTCGTCATTGGCTGTTATATTGTATCAGTGTTATACCTTTTTGATACTAATTTATCATTAATTCGTCAATATCGCATTTTTAATTAAAATTTCATTGCATTTATGATTGAGATACATTAATCCTATCATTACTAAAGATTTCAGTCTTGGGGATTATTCAACACTTGCACTCGCATCTTATCTAGCCTACAATTAAGTGCAACACCATTCTCCTTAACATATTTTCATAATTTTAGAGTAAGAAAATTCTGTCCTCGTGTGCAGTAACGAGAATAGGTCCCAAACAAGTAGCATTTAGCAGCATAAGTCTTATTATTTTCGCAATCTATCATTACAATTTTATGTTGACCAGGGGGTCTATTACGAAAAGTTTAATGCGATACACGCAGCTGCGTCCGTGCTTCGTTTTGATTGTTTCCTATTACAAACCACTTTCGTATGCGATATTGCGAAGTGATTGCGTGAGTTTGACAGTTTCTATCTAGCGTATCCGATATCGTTCGTTCAGTAGTCTATGGGCTACGATCGCTGTATTAAAAATGTTTGTTATAACTGCAATCAACGAATTGCGGACGATTATCGTGACCAAGTGACTGCGTTACGCAGCTGCGTACTTTATTTTCGTAATAGGCCCCCAGAGTGAGTGTGTATCGGTGTTCAAAACGCCCGTAAATTCCAACAAACCGAGCCTTTTGTTACTAACGAACGAGCCAGTGTCCATTAGAAATAAGACACTTTTTACGGATTACAGCGCGTATATTGGTTAATTCAGATGTTATTTTAGAATTATTTCGTTTTGATTTGTTGGTTTTTTTAGCCTTTGTTTGAAGCCTATGTGAGCCAGTGTCCGATGAGCCTTAGTACTATAAACTTTGGAATCGGTTAACCACGCTCCACTTGAGACCGAACGACCGACTACGCTGGCAATCCACAAACAATTTATATTTTGTATGTAGCTCAGTTTGCACGATATAATCAAAAATGTTTGTAACAATTTATATTCAATTCAATTGAATATGGTTATAATCTAGAGATCTAGAGATCTTGATGGTATTATAAAACGTGAACTATGCAATGTCCATGTTATAAATGTACCTATTTTTTTAATTTTATCTTATAACTAACTAATGTCAACATCTAATATTATACTGTGTTTATATCAAACGTTCAAACTTGATTGTTGGACTTCTTTTTTGTATCATATCTCTGCAGTTATTCCTTTCTCTGCGATATCTCGCTTTAAAAAAGACGGTCAAGAGCGAGTCGGACTCACGCACCGAGGGTTTCCGTGCCATCATAATAAATACACTGCAGAGTAGAATAATAAAATTAGGTCAGCACTATCTATTGACCGGTAGTGGAACCGAAGTGTATTTTTTGTTGATAATTTCTAAAAAAGTGTGCTAAATTGAGACATCGTTTTATTTTTCCTGAATTTTTTTACATAAACTACTATCAATTATAGAAATATTTCAGATTTTTCTCTTTGCAAACTTCGGAGATAAGGGGGGAACGATATTTTTTTACATTTTTCATCATAAGCCGAAAACTATGCGGCCTAAAAAAGAAAAAAATGTTCGAAAATGTGCAAACAGCGCTCTTTCTTATGATACCCCACATGCCCTAGTTACTAGGGGCCCTAGTTACTGAAAAGGGGTTTTATAATTTGAAGTGGAGCTACTAGGGCCTAGTAGCTCCACTTCAAATTTTTAGACCCCTTTTCAGTCCCTGTTGTAAAAAATATATATATATATTTTAATTTCTTTCTTATTTGCAAAATAGTAAGGCAAACGTCATCTTAACCTATTCCAAATTACAAGTGGATACCATTAGTAGTTTTCGAGATATCCAGCTGTGACAGACAGGCAGACAGTCTGAGTCACACCATAAGGGTTCCTTTTTACCATTTCGGCACGGAACCCTAAAAATGGAAAACACAAGTAAAGTGCTTCTATAGGAAAATAACATAAATTGTAATAAATGCTTGCGTATATCCTTCCGGCTGTCCGAATGTCCGCCTGTTCTGCTCTAAAGGTCGCATTTCTCAACCGATTCTCGTGAAATATTGTGAGCAGGTTTGATAATTATTATATAGAATTTTTTGATCGAATCAGTTTTATAAACATTGACCGTGACGAAACCTTAAATAGCAAAAAAACCAGTTGATCCGCTCTTCCAAAAATGCCCTGCATTTCTAGTTCTGCGTTACGCTTCAAAGGTATGGTTATCGAATCGGTCACACAAACCATTGAAACGGCGATAAATTCCCATTTACAGCAGTTTTACTGCGTTACTTGCTATAATAAAAAAATAAACATAATAATTATTATTTATTTATTTGCGAAGACATGGTAAAATACAGGTTACAAATTATAATAATTGTACATAGTCCAATAAAACTAGCTTTATCTGGACATAATTAGATAACTGTAATTTTCTTTTTCTATGTCATAAATTTGTGTTAGTTATAGTTAAAATAAAAGGAATTAAACATTTCGAAACTTCGCATAAAACTAAAAAAAAAACTAAATTTTCAACAAATTTTGGTTTCATTATTACAGCATAATAAATAACTTAGTAAATGTATATGTATTATGCTATGACGCTTGCATTTCAGGTAAATAAATCAAAATTAAACTAATTGATCAATCGGAACTATTGTTAATAAAGAAGGTTCAGTAAGTGGCAGATATTTTGGCTTATCTTACCAGAAATGGCAACTGAAATTTAATAAGTTATACTGAATGGTATATATATATATATATATAATGTGACGACGAACATGCGAAATTGGATTTAGTTTAATTTTGCTATTAGGTGATAGCATTTTAATGTACCATAAAATTATACTAACAAGGTATTTGGTTAACTATTTTGGTTTTAGGAAAAAGCAAGGTAATGTACGAAATCTCATGATTTTTGTATGAAACGGTTACCACCCCGGATTTCTTACATCACATATCTAATTAATATTTGACACTTAATATCAATATCCGATAAACGAATAAAAACAACGAGTTTATTATTTATGTCCAGATAAAGCTAGTTTTATTGGACTAACAGCAATTCACGTCGAGATTGTCGACGTGAAAATATTTATCATTCATGAAGAAAAGTTATTATATAATGTCAATAAAATATTCGATCCCTAACATTTTCATGATATTTTTATTATAAATGCGAAAGTCCGATTATTTGTTGGTTACGCCTTCACGTCTTAACTACTGAAACGATCATCATAAAATTTTACAGAAAAGGACATACTTTTCGACCAAAAAAAGTATTGTTCCCGAGGGATAGTAAAAACTTCCATGCAGACGAAGTCGCGGGCGGCCGTTACTAAGAAAATAAAGTCTACATAACAACATTAAACTACCTACCGGAGAAAATAATGTTATTTAAGTTTTATATTGCAGAAATACATTTAAAACCAAATATTTATGAAAAAAATACTAGTTAAAAATAATCATTGTTTCTTCCCTACAAAAGACATCAACGATCTGCGTATTAGATATTGATATTTTTGCTGATCTGTTTATATTATTTTTGCTTATCATTCAATTGTAATACTTAAAAGTAGGTCTTAAGTATTTGCTTAAACTAAACATTTTGGAGTAACTCCTTTGATGCATAACTAACACCTACCTTGAGATACTACTTTAAGATAAGCGCAGAGTATGAGTTTCAAAATGCTATCTCTTTAGTGAACCTGATTAGTACGTGTTTGGTAGAGTTTGGTGCAAACTTTCTGATAAAATGCCAAAGTCTCACTATGGAAACAAAATATTTTTTATTGGAAAATTAGATAATATCAAAATATTTTAATTTGTTATTTCTATTAGCCTTATATTTTGGTCCCCATAATGAATATAGCACTTAAAGTTTCATACGAATAAATAAATACAAACTGAAATCATTTTGTTTCAAAGAAGATAAGGTATCGATTCCGCTATGAAACACATAATAATAATAAAGATTGACCGATTTATTATTCTCGGTAATTCGCATTATAACTACATTCCAATGATCGCGAGCCTCATGAAAATGCAATTAGAAATGCTATCCATACGGCAAGGCAATCACGCACCCGATTGATATGCATAGCTTTAATTGCAATAAACTTAAAACAACTCAAATTACAGATCTGGGCTTCATAACCACATTAAAAACAAATTAAACTATATAAAATGTACCGAAAAAAATTGCACGCCACGTTCGCTTTGCTCTGAAATATGCGTCGAGATGAAAGTTGTCACAGCCGAGACGGAGAGTGTTGTTAATTTTATAGAACATTGAATTTTATTACCATTACATTCATTATACAACGTATTAGATAACGCAAGATGTTTTCTGCTAAATCTGTTCACCTCGTCACAAGTACACAAGTAATACCAGATAATAGAAAATAAATTAATGGTAGGAAATGTAACTTTTAATAATTATGAAATCATAAGTGGAATAGAGATAGTGGTTTTGATAAATTTTGGAACTACCACACCGCAACAGTGGCCAACAAGCCATAACAAAAGTAATTAATTAAATTTCACTCAGACTTTTCCTTAAATATCGTGCCTACACTGAATAAGAGTTTTAAAGCTTTTTAAACATTCAATAGTGCTCTCTATAGACTTTGTGGCTGTAGAATAATGTCACAAATATGACTTTTTGTTATTATTTAAAGAATACAACGAAAGATATTAAAAACTAAAAAAATATATAAATTACTTAACAGCTGGGAGCCTTGTCTCGATAAACTCGCGGTCAGGCCCAGTCACCACTATTACCACACACTGGAAAGTGGTCAGTCAACCACGATGCCTCGGGGAAAACCAGGATTTTCCATCACTTTCACTTTTATATGTATTTGTACCAATGAATAAGTGATTACTTTTACATGCGGTTGACACGCGTGAGACACCTACATGAAATAAAATGCTTAACGCACGTAAATCACTCGTCTGTTTACGTTTATGTTTAGTTTTATACTTACTTTCATTACTTGGAAACTATATTTAAACAACCCGTTTATACTTCTGTTAGCAATTTAATAATCATGTTCTCTATTTTTGTTCCAGATGACTCCCGTAAGACAAATGCGGATACTAGCGGCGGTTTGCCTGCTAGCGGCCGCCTGCGCCGCGACTGATCGCGCCGAACAAAACATCACAACTACAAAAACAGTCAGAACCACAATCCTACCCTCCAGAACCACCAGGACAGAGCTCAAGGTCTCCCGCAGCCTCAACCCCCACGACACCACCACACTTAATGTCAAAACCAGACAAGGCCATATGACACAGTTAATCGTCAAAAAGAAAGACGGAAAGTCCACTACGCAACATGTTAGCACCACAACAGCACCTACCACCGTCTCCATGAAAACTACAGTCCCTACCAAAGTGAACGCTACTACAGATGATAGCAAAAACAAGACCGAGACTAGGGATCAAAGGAAGCTCAATTTCGCTAGCAGCCCTCTGAACAGCGATCTGGCCGGTTACGAATACTACTCGAATACCAACCGCAACAAAAATACTGAGGTCTTCTCAGACGTCAAAGCAGAATACGGTAATTGGTCTCCCGTTTCCGTTTACCCAGAATCCCATATCCAAGAAAATGGTGGAAAACCTGAAACTGACCCCGAAACTTCAAGTTACTACCCAACTTACGATAACGAAAAAAGAACCGAAAACAAAAAAGTTTATATTACATCCACAAGCTACTTAGATTACGGTGGGCCTGTGAAAAACTACAGGTTTGACCCTCATAATCCGGTGATAAAGAACGATCGGAACCCAGTCTACATAGAAGTGGTCAGCACTAAAGTTGCTGATGAAGGGAAATCATTCCAAATCCCCGATCCTGTTGTCATCAGTTCAGAACCGATGTACATAAAGAAAGCTATTGATAAGTATAACAACAAAAGAGGACGGTCAATTTTGACTTTAGGTGAAGATGGTATCCCCGAAATCCAAGGCGTAAGAATGCCAGATGATGAATCTGATAAGAAAACTTGGAGAAACGCTAGAGTTGTAAATGGAGAACTTTTACCGTATCCCGAAGGATACACTCCCCCTAAAGCCATCTCTGAGGCTGAAGCGTACACCGACGTGTCCTCCGAGGAGCCCGCGGATAGCTTCGGACCTTTCACCAAAGACGACAACTTCGAGCAAACAGACGGGCCGTTTACTAAATTCGATAACTTGAAATTTGATAGCGACGATGCCCGCGACGACATCGATATCTACACCAACAATCCATCTTTCTCTCAGAATCACAAATTAGAAAAATTCAAGTCCGGATACGGTTACGGTCCTTTCACTAAAGCCGATAATTCGAAAGTAGCTAATTCGAAACTAATCGAATACATAAAACAAATAAACGAACAAGAATCAAAACGAGACTACTTCAGCGGTCGCAGTTCAAGGGCACATGCAGGAGATCTGGATTATTCAGAGAGCCACATACAGAGACGCATGCTACAGCACCCTGGAGAAGTCAATTACCCCAATTCCCTCATGTACACGCCAAAGAATGCGAAGCCGAGCTTTGATGAAAGCGTGAGGAATCCGGTTCTACAATACGCCCACCCGGAACTGGGGGTGCAACCCGCAAAAGCTACACACGATAACCTTCAAAACTACAACGACCGAAAAGTAAAATACTATTCTACTGTACCCAAAAGTGCCCATCCTTATCCAATGGAGCCTGTTAATGGTTACGGACAGCAGAGGTCACAGAGCAATATTAATGCCAACCGATACTATGAAGACGAACACAAAAAGTTCTCTTACTACGAAAACAGCCATAGCCCCAGCTACCCATACGGTTACGGCTATATAAAAAGGACTCCTGAGCCATCCCTATGGAAGAGATTTACCGATTCGATGAAGGATACTATTAACAGTGCAAGCCAAACTGTTCAACAATTTACCAAACCTATCATGGACCCCATCGCTAAAGTCACTGACCCTATCGTTGAGGCTACTCAGAAAATCTCTCATAACTTAGGTCTGTATCCCTCGAACTCTATTCAAACTCAACGGTACGCCCAGGACAAGATCGGAGTAGCCGCAGCGGCTTCGGGAGGCACGGCCATGCTGCCAGCTATCGGCCTGATGGCTGGCGGAGCCGCCTTAGGACTCGGTGCTGTCGCCATGGGAAGGTTATTGGATGTCAACTTAATGCGTTCAGCTGGTTTAACGGACGAAGACATTCAAGACGAACTGGAGAAGGAGCACAAAAGAGCTTTCGGTGATGCACCCTACGATATCGATAGACACATTTTGAGCAGACAGAAGGTTTACGACGACAATTACAAAATGCCTAGTGAGAATGTTTACGTGGTGATGTCACCGGATGGTAGTCAGGCGAGGTCAAAGCGGGATACGCTTGCATTTTACAAGGAATCGAGTGACAGTGGTCCGTCAGTGAGGGGTAGGAAGCGTATATCGAAGAGGTCGTTGGTCATGGACATGCCCGAAGACCTGCAGCACCTGGACATCGAGCAGGCGGCGACGTCGGCGCTCACGTCAGCCGCCATGGACCTGGTGAAGCAGACGGACTGGCGAGACTCACAGTGCGCTAAGTACACCTTCTGCAAGGTGCTCACGTCGCAACCTTCTGACTCCATCTTCGCGATGGAGAAGAAAATGGAGTCACTACTCAAGTTGTAAGTAATTCATGATATAATTAATTTCTGTATTGCAAATCATCATCCCACGCAACTTGAGATTGATTGACTTTGATTTATTCACCTTTTACTTTTACTCTATTTTTCCAAAAAATGTGAAGGTATAATTTTTGATTGAATCGGGCATCACTTGGCGGAGGTTCCAAACCATTTTGAAAAAGAAATATATGTAGCTTACTTCCACAAACAATACATGCAAGATGCACCGCCCGCCCGCCCGCATAAAATGCACATGCACACCTCAAAATATCAGTGCACAATACCTGCATTTAGCCAGACAGCAACACACCTTGCACCTTCACCAATTTGACTACTATACACGTGTTTCGCCTCAACTCAGGAGTCAGATCGTGCGTAAACCAGCACCGGAATTCGGTGAAAATTTTGCGGGCGGGCGGGCGGTGCGTCTTGTATATATTGTTTGCGGAAGTAAGCTAAATTTTTTTTCAAAAAGGTATAATAAGTATACGGTATAGCACGGCCTATAAAACTTAATGCCTTGCGCGATTCTAAGGCAGAGTTACTTCCCCAGTTTATGCGACAGCAGGTGATGATTCTTATAAACGTAATTATTATTTTACTGAAGTTGTTGTTTACCTATTTATGTATCGCATAAACCCCCGGCCGGTGTCGGTAGTCCGGGAGCAGCAACCACTTTCTCGAGGTCGCTCAGTGTCTCGGTCGTGTTGCGCAAACGATCATGTAACCGCACTCAGTGGTAGGGTTGTCATCGCCTGTTTACAAACAACTGTTTACTATTCGAATTCGATTGTCATATGTAAATTTTTTTGTCAATGCCATTGTTGGAGCAAATGACAATCGCTTCAATTGCACGTGTAAACGATCAATTTTCGCAACAATGGGCACTTATGGGCATCAATGACGCAAAAATTGACAATCACAAATTATCGTTTCGTTACTGGAGCACTTTAACCTTGCAGAAACGCAGCTTTAAATTGAGGAATAATTAAGAAGTTTCTACAATATCCTTAAAGATTGATTGTACAGTTTTAGAGCCATTACCTACTTACAATTTCATTAAAAGTTGTTGGACATTTTTCAGTGAGGTATTTAGGTTCTTCTTTTTTTATTTAAATATCATTTTTCTCAAATTACCGGGCAGTTGATTAAATAGACACACGGAGATACTAGTTTATGTAAAAGGTGAGGAAAAGCTGCGAGCCCTAAACTCTACTTACAGTTTTGCGTTGCATAAACTGCAAACTGTGCGCAAGTGAGTGGTTGAATTCGGCAGTGAAAGCGATGATGCGCGCGCGCATCGCTTAATACACACGAATTAATCGTTAAGCTTTCAACTTTATGGGTCCGATGGAATATTTAAAGGTCACTAATTGTGAAAAAAATGTTTGCAATATAAACCATTTATCAAACGTTAAACAGCAGATTACGAATACTAGTTTCGAAATGCTGGTGAAATTAATAAAAATAAAAGCTAGTCCGCATGTTTTTTAATATTTTCTCTGAAAAAAAAATTCTATCTGTAATTCAAAGTGGCTACTTTTGGCTAGAATGGGTTTTAAATCTTACAGAAAGAATGAAAACTGTTATTCAAAAAATATATATAGTCTTTATTGCACTGATAATAATTGTTACATAAGTCATTATGATAATTGTAAGCAAAGGTGGATTTATCTCTAAAGAGATCTCTTCCAGCCAACCTAAGAGATGTCAGAGATTTATAGTAAGCGGGTACATAAAGTGCAAGACATAAAATAATAATAACTAAATAATAAGATAATAATACAAAACCTATACTTACTCATAATATATAAAATACATATGCATATATAAATAAAATATAATATACCTACATACACTAAATACATACTCAATACATACATATAAATAAATATGTAAGTGATTATGAGATAATGTTATTTATGACTCAGGGTGCGATAATTGTGCTAGAAAGTGCGATTTAACTTTTGATTTAAAGGTCTTGACGTTAGGGCAATCCTGGATGTTCAACGGGAGTTTATTCCAAAGCTGTACAGCTCTAACAGTAAAGGAGTTACGGAGGAAACTGGTGTTGCTTCTAGGTAGCTCCAGCATCTTAGTGATGCCAGCCCGCCTAGGGCGAGAGGGAGGAGGAAGCATCTGGTACCGGGAAACGAGGTACTTAAGTGATTTGGGAGCCTTGAGGATTTTGAAGAGGGCAGAAAGGATGTGCATATTACGGCGAAAGCGTATAGGAAGCCATTTAAGCTGACAGCGAAATTGAGACACATGATCGTATTTACGTAAACCGAATATGAAACGTATGGCCAAATGTAGACGTTCCAGCTTGTTCAGCTGTTCCTCGGTCACATCCAGAAAGCAAACGTCAGCGTAGCCGAGAAGTGGGAGGAGAAACGATTGGGCCAGCATAATTTTAGTTTTAAAGGGAAGGAAGTATTGAAGTCGCTTGAGGGAGTGGGAAGAGTAGTGAATGCGTTTGCTAATTTCAGCAATATGCTGAGACCAAGACAAAGTGCAGTCCATTATTAGTCCAAGGTTTTTAACTTTGTCTGTGAATGGGATTGTCAGGTTATTGTAAATAATTGCTGGAACAGCTTTCCAGTCAACTTTGCTCCTTAACCGGCTGCTGACGACAACCATAGCCTGACATTTGGTAGGGTTAACAATAAGACCAAACGAGGTGGCCCAGTCCCGGATAGAATCTAGAATCTTATTCAGAGAGTCCATCGCTTCCGCGGCCTCGGCAACGGAGAAATGTCTGTAAATTTGCAGGTCATCAGCATAAAGGTGGAAAGGGGAGGATATAACACAGGAGATGTTGTTAAAAATAATAACGGGGAGAGAACACCGCCTTGCGGCACACCTGCTGATAAGCGCGACCAATCAGATGAAGTGTCATCATAAACTACACATTGGAAACGGTCAGAAAGATAACACTGGAATCATTCAATGAAAATATGAGAGACAATTTAAGAGGGCATTATATGAGCTTTTTTAAAATATTGACTTGGTTTACGAGTAATAAAATAAATGTATTGGCAGCGCTAGCAGTAGGTACTAACTACCTTTATTGATGGCTAAAAAACTTTTGTAGAAACCAAGAATCTTATAGAATATGAATATGAGATTCTTGGTAGAAACTGAATGAGGTGTGTAACAAAGATGCTCTTATCAAGACTAAGTGTAAAATTTGTAAAAACGAATTTTACTAGAATTTCACGTACAACTTACCCATTGAATAAATGAAAATTGATAATAACACAGAAAATGTGGGTCAGTGTCAAGAAACATTTTATAAATGCGTTTTACAGTTAATTGCACAGAAAATTTGTAATTTTCTTTAAATCACTGGGTAGGTGGGTACGCATAAAATTCATTTTTACAAATTTTACACTTGATAAGAGCATCCGGTGCATTCATATTTGTTACAACACACCTCATTAAAAGTTTCTAAAAAAGTTTTCTAGTCATTCGTTAAGTAATATTATGGGTCAAGACCGATAACAATGGCTGGAACACTTTTTTCAGAGAAAATTGTAAAAAAAACATTCAGAAAGCTTTTATTTTCATTAATTCTTTATAACCGGCATTTCGAAATCCCTTCTTCTCCACGACACTACCAAGGCGCCCTACTGGTTCCCAAAATTACAGAAAGTAAATGTATGTTAAAAAAATAAGATTATTCACTTCTCAAGCTTACGCGCTCACTAGACATGAAATAAAACACTTTTTAACGGATACTAGCGCGGTTTTATTGAATGTACTTTGGTATTTAGTTGGTATTTGGTTTGATTTTTGGTTTTTCCCGACGTTTCGGCACCTTTGCAGCTGCCGTGGTCACGGGGGACTGAAGCTACCCGTGAGCCTACCCTCAAGCGATGATTTTTTTTATACGTTCAGAAATTAAAATTTAACAAAATTTTTAATTATTTTATGTTGATTTATAATTTAATTTTATGAATTATTTAATGCTAAAAAGAGAGAGAAATCTACTGAAACTACCACCATTTCATAAAATTGGGAGGCCCCTCCAAGAAAGAAATGGCGAAAGAAAACTTGGAGAGGGAGCCGACCTCCGTCTTTGTATTAATTTATTTATTTGCAAAAGGAACTAACCGTATCATTAGATCTTACAGTGTGTGTGAGGGGCTTTAGCTTGTGAATGATGGGGTCCCAAGCTGGTGGAATTTTCCAACCATCATCTCTATTGAAATTAGGATATTTATTTATTTCGATAGCCTCGCGGAGCATTCTAGGGATAAATCTACGTTCCCTAGCAAGGATTTGGGGTTTGTCAAATCTAATATAATGGTTGGGCCCCTCAAAGGCGTGTTCACTCACTGCAGACTTGTTATCGCGCCTATGTTTCATGTCAGCTACATGCTCTTTGACGCGGGTCCCTATGCTTCTCTTTGTTTGCCCGATGTAGGAGAGTCCACAGTCACAATCTAGTTTGTAGACGCCTGCAGCTTGAAGGGGGATATTACACTTGACAGGTCGTAAGAATTGGTTGATCTTCTTCGGCGGCTTGAAGTAAGTTTTGATTGACGCTCGCTTCAGAATGTTTCCAATCTTGTCAGTGACACCCTTCAAGTATGGTAGGATGGCAGGTTATATACCAAATACCAACTAAATACCAAAGTACATTCAATAAAACCGCGCTAGTATCCGTTAAAAAGTGTTTTATTTCAATAAGATTATTGTTTCACTTACCTGCTTATCATTCTTTGACTTGCACCGTGCATGAAACATATAGACGGCACTGTGTGCTTACATAAGTTACTTATTAATACCACTTAAAAGAATGGTTACATAACGTAACAATAACTTTAATTCAAGTGCATAGTTAATAATACTTTAAAGCTGCAAAACTATGCTTGAATAAAACTTTCCATTTAAATGTTATGTCTTGAGGCAGTCTATTATTAGATAAAGTTCAATTTATAAATACTTAGATTGAACATACACAAACGTCGGGAAAATAGGTAGGTGTAAATATAATTCATAGTTGCAAGTGTTTAATTCCTGTCATTTTAACTAAGTACATAGATTGAAGGTTAAGGGAGGTAAATATTATTAACAATCTGACTCCACTTTCACTTATTTGATTTGTAAATCATATACCGTAAATTATGCACGAAAATGGCCATCTACACACATTTGTGTTACGAATTCATTTCTCCTGATGCCTTAATTCTTGTAGTGGAGGTCACAAGCAATGTTAGGGGTCACTTTCACTGCACCGACATCACGTTGCGATACGCGCGCGCCATACCAACCACCGCTAAACATACGTTGCAGTTGTGAAATGCACTAATATGGAAATGTAGTTCGAAATCGATCGGTGGACCAGCAAATACGTTTTGTGAATTTAAATTGACGTTAAAATTTCACGGTGTAAACTTACCAATGTAAGATGTGAGATCTTTAGAAGGGAGTAGCTTCCTAACTCACTTTTGTAGCCAGACAGATGGTCATGTTTTTTCTATATCTAAAGGAAAATAGCGCTTATATGAGTTAACACTAATCTAATCATACGTTGAAATTAGTTAAAACTAGCCGCGCATTGTTTTGTTATATCTCAAAGCGATTAGACAACGTTTTCGATGAAAGGCTTGACTTTTTATGACACTTACAACGATAATCGTTAAATCAGTTGTTTTGAAAGAACCTAGGTAAATGATCTCAGGTCATTCATTAAAAAAAAATTCAATTCAAAATTCAAAATAATTTATTCAGTCTAGGCTGTTACAAGCACTTGTGAATGTCGTAGAAGCTACGCCATCGGTTCGCAAACCCTAAGCGGGAGACCTTGTAACGAGAAGAACCGGCAAGAAACTCGTCAAGGGCTGCTTTTTTCTCCCTGTATATTTCATACAGAGTCGTCAGGATTGAAAAATGAGCTCCACATTTAAAGTGAGGTCATTTTCCATCACAATAGTATCAAAAGGTTACACACAATGGGTAGGTAGGTTAAAATTAAATATCTACTACATTCAGATAGATAATCGTGAGAGTAAATAACTTTCAACTAGTTTAGAAATCACTCCGTCTGCTACTCTAACCAAAAAACACTTGATACAAGACATAAAAATAAAAACGCAATTCTTACAATTCAATATGCGTTAAGATATGTACTCAGAAGCAGACCCATTCCCACAGGCAGCACCCATTCACGAGCATGAACCAGCCATCGTTTCGCTCAACCATATTTGAGGGAACGTAACGACCCACCTCACACGACACCACCGCAGAAATGTTTAAAGTGAGCATGACATACTAAAACTACCCGCATTAAGGCGTCGAGTCAAAAAACTTACAATACATTTTAAGTAGGTAGGACAATTCTCCCAATTTTCACATAGAATAGAAAAATCTACGACCAAGCTGTTTTATCAATTAAGTAATCTTTAACGGTATAGTATCCTTTTTTAAGAAGACAATTCTTTACATGAGTCTTAAAGTTTTCAAATGGTAAATCATTCTTCATTCTTCCTTAAGGCGGTTGTATGACCGAAAGTGGCGCCCTCAGAGGTTTTTATTTAATCAGTTATTAATAAAAAAGTTTTTAATAATGTTTATCGTGGAGATTTTAGGGACCATGGTCTAGTATTTTTAGAAGGTATCACTACATGCCCTCGTAGTCATTCGTAGAAGTAGATAACAAATGTGTCAAAAACGGCCACTTTTAGCAGTTTTTATATCTACTTCTAGCAGTGACTACTAGGGAATGTAACGATACCGTCTAAAAATACTAGACTGTAGGCCCTAAAATCTCCACGATAAACATTATTAAAATTGTGTATTAGAATTATAATATTAAATAAAATTCACCGCGGCGCCACTTTCGCTCATGGTACCACCTTAAGTTAAATCGCTTTAATGTTTATATTACTTACCTAAGTATATAAGTACTCCACAGCAATATTTCTTCTTATTATATCACGATTTCATTTGACTTTATGCAAATTCAAATAACAACTTAACTCGAGTGACTTACAAACTACACAATATGCAACTTACCTACTAATTAAATTAGTCTACCCTCCATCATGTTAATAAAAAATATATTCAAACTACGCGAACTGGAACAGTCGGCAAACGAATCACCTCTTTGAGCGTAAAACGTAAGTTTATTACTTACTATTTCCACTGGAATTTAATTTCTAAAGTTTTCAAAGAGGAAAACTTTTTCTGGAGTATTGTTACTTATAGTCATCTGAACTTGAACTGGCGACAAGACAAGGTCGCACTGAACACAATGGCAGACGAAAGAACGTGGCGGCGAGATATTGTTAGATTGAGAAAATTATTTAATTCTCGCGCAATCCAACTTATTGTATTTATGTTTTGACCGCAAGTATTGTAAGGTTTCAGTCAGCACATTATTTTAGTTTTTAAATAAAAGTTTGATTCGACTTCAGCGTGACGTGACACTGTTGTTTATAAAGACTGAACACTGCAAACCCCTTCATTTATTAAAAAATAGCAGATCAATATGATCTATTCTTTCAGACCACTGAATTCAGACTTTTCAGACCTACTCCTAATGGTGCCAGATCAACTACAATCTATTGATACAGCCTAGTCTGCAGTCCCCTTAAATAAATAAGAGGCCGCATACAGCGGAATTTCATCAAGGTTGGTCCAATGTAATCCCAAATAGCTCCAACAAAAACGCGGTATCATGCGTAATATGACGTAACAGTTACATCACTATCTGTCACAGAACGTCAAACTTTTTGCGCGCGTTTCAGACGGCGTGCCGCCGCGCGCTTACAGATTATGCAACGCTCGGCCTTTGGTGAAAGTGGTCCGACCACATTCCGCGTTTGTTTGGACCACGTTCCACGAGTCTCCCGCAGTTTTGTCTTGTCTTTGGTCTTAGTTCCGCTGCCGAGGATTACGCAACGAGTTCGTTGACACTGATGAGTAGAGCCCCTTGCAGGTAGTAATTATGTCAACTATCGCGTTACGTCATTTCAGAGGAAATAATTTTAAGTAGTATAATTTCCTCCTCTCGAATTATGAATAATGTTCTCATTTCGTCTGCCGTTAATGTTTCCCCTGTAAAATCAGTTCCTGTTGGTTGTTTTATTAAACATGTTTTCCGAAAACACTTTCGTCTTTTATTGTCACCGGCTATAGTTTGATAGGCACCGGCAATAGTTTCATCGCCGCCACAAATTACAAGTTTACCATAAATGGTCATCGCCATTTCTTCTCTAAATTAAGACTTGAGATCCTCCAAATAGGCAGTAACAAAAGATACTATTTTATGGTAGAGAAATGACTGACCATAAAGTGATGCCTCGATACATAAGTAAGGAGTTTCCGCCACCACGATTGACCACAGTGAAAGCTGCCCAGCCGCCCTGCCCGTGTCATTGTTTACGCACACCTCTCGTTTCCTGTCCTTGTAAAATTGCATTTCTCTCAATATTATGAGCACACAGTGACAGTTTTACACTTTTCAATATTATTGTTTAACATTTCTGCTTTAAAATGTCTGTATTTCCGGTAAGATTGAAAGTGGTTTCAAAACAGTTGCCAGTATGTTAACACTATAGGATGTTACAAATAATATACTTAAACACCTTTTCACAGGCACAGAAAAATAACTTTTTTATTCAAGCTAATACCACATTAGAAAAAATACATTAAAAATTAATCAAAGATATTTTTTTAATTAATGACATTAGTTTTGCGGTCCAAATAATAAAAAAACTGGCGCCCAACGTGGTGTTTTTCGTAGCCAAAGTTTGTTCTTTGCTGTCTGTTTGCACGCAATATTTTGTCATTTGTTTTTTGCGCTAAGAAGCTGCTACAACTTAGTTCAAATTACCAATAAGTAGGTACAGATTTTTTTGTGTGCGTGAGCGGAAAACTGCGATTAGTTTAGACTAGATATTTATTCCCTTTCATTCTTTCGACCAAAAACTTCTAGGTCATCGGATTACAACTCATCGTTTTGTAATACGTTGCAGGATCTCCCGCGGCAGTAGCGCGAGCGCAGCGCAGGTGGCGCACCAGCTCGGGGACGTGATGGCCGCCAGTCGCGACCACGACTGCGCCAGGTTCCAGTGCCAGCTCCACTGACGAACCATACCACGCAAACTGGAACCACGTAATCAATAGGCGGATCCCACAATCCCACGAATCCAGCCGCGACCACGACTGCGCCAGGTTTCAGTGCCAGTTCCGCTGACGAACCACACCACGCAAACTGGAACCACGTAATCTATAGGCGGTTCCCACACTTCCACGGATGCATAGGAGATTTAATATTTGTACTATGGGCGACTTATTCCGGTCATCCACCCTGAAACAGCCATCCTAAGGTGGATACTTGGAAAACGCGTGTCCATCTATCCACCCCATCATACTATCAACTATGACGAGGTCGATAGATGGACACGCGTTTTCCGAGTATCCACCTTAGGGTGGCTGTTTCAGGGTGGATGAACGGAATAAGCCCTATGGGCAACAGCGTCGCTTAATCAGTTAGCAACAAAATTCGTGTGCTCGCGTATCGCCCCTGCACGAACTAAACGTATGTTGTGACGGCGCGGCGTACAAGCGATTTTAACCTTAGGAGTGGTTAAGCAACGCTGTTGCCCATGGTGAGTATACTACCAGAGACCAAGAACGCAGCTATGTGCGTGATTTTTCTACCAAAGTCTGCAAGACGGAGCGTGATACGTGGCAGTATGTGATCCACCTTATCTAATGAACGTTAATCACTATCGTTCATGGTGCATTATCGCGATAATTATTAGCGTTAAGCCTTATTACGGATGGATCCAGGATCACAAGAACCCACCACGAATGGACCTTCATGGAACACAAAGTCAAATATGGATGCATGGACTTGTTATTTAACGACATCGAAAAGAGTGAGGACTCACTAACAGTACGTTACCTGATTTTCAAGGACAATCAGTTTTTCTGTTATCAGATGTTTTAGCAAATACTTATTTGCTCATATACTTCTATATGAACACTTGTTCATATAGAATATCTGATTATTATGAACTATTGTAAAGTATAAAACGATATCTACATTGCGATAGAGCAGAACAGTACCTTTGATGCAACAGTTGAATTCTATTTTATTAATGGCAGTAACTTATTATTTATAAGTTTAGACATTTCTCTGAAATGTTACCAGAAAAGTTGAAATGTTGAGATAAGCTTACTCACTCTACGATAGTAAGAGGCGGGTAGAGTTATTGTAAATAATAGTAGATAACTTTACAAATATTCTCTTTTTACAGTTTTGAGTACTTACTTTAAGTAATTCACTAATAAGCGTTTATGTAAAGATTGTAAGATATATTTATCAATATTTGATAACGTCCGCTGAACACACCCATGTTCAAACACTGTTATTTATCCATTATCATTAAATTGACGAAAAAGAAAAAACAGTGATACAGGAAAATTAATGTAATTTCTATTTATTATAAAAAATCCTTGTCAGAATCATCTTAGATTTTTTTTAATTGACTTCATTGAAAATAAAATCAAAATACTTATATTAGAGAGGAATAATATACTTAGCTATCTTGATGGCGCGGACAAGTGATTTTAGGTAGTTAATTATAATAATTATTTAATAATATTTATTCTTGGCTGTAAGTTAGTTTTAGCCAGTTTTGATTCCAGGGTGAAACAATAAAATTGAATTTTAGAACGGAAACAGTGAATAAAAAAGTGCCAATAAATGATTTTCCATTTCAATAAAAGTGGAAACCATCCCTTCAAATGTTCCCAAAATATAATATAGACTCTGTACTTATTTAGATGTGTTATCTAATCTCATTATAGAAATACCAATAGCCATAATAATTTACGATATAGTGTAGGAAATGAAGCGATCTTTTGTATGGAGACCCCAACATTAAATCCTCAGTCGATGAAACTTTGCAGGGATGTAATATAGTATGAACCAAAACCTATGTACAAATATCCAAAAAACAAAAAAAAAACGATTTGGATAATTTAAAAAATATGTTTCTTTTATGATACTATAATATACTGTAATGTTTCGTCTACTGAGGAGTTACTGTGGGGGTCCATTACTTTTCTTTCCTACACTAATACCGCTGCTCGTTCTATCATCTACAACAGTTGACAACAAAAAAAATATAAAATTGTTCAAAATGTAAGAACTTAGCATTTTACACATTCAAGCTATAACATAAACGAAGCACTGTTCCTACAATAATTACTGAACGAGAATCACCCTGTATCTTATTTGTATTTATTGTTACCAAATATATAGGTAACTATTTGTATGACCACACCACTTTAAAGAATCACGATATTTAAGAAAGAAATAGAAGAGTCCTGAGACAACCTAGTTTTGATTCGGTCTTGTTAATAATGTTCGGCAGATTTTCAATTTTTTTTCTTTAAGTACCTACCTACCAACCCACAAAATTTAAACATGGCATAGGTACCTAGACTTAAGGGACTTAAGTAAAACTATTCTGAATGAGATATTCTCCTAACGAGAGGAAGCTTCTAATAGCTCACAATATTTTGGGGCTAGCTTCTTTATTGCTAAGAGTCCCTAAAATTATGTACCTAGTGGTTACGCTAATGATTTTGACATTTGTCAATTCTCCCTTTTTTTCAACATCGGTATGAATTTATTTTTAATATAACAATAATAAAATATACTCATACCGGAAAATTGGTATTGGAAACAAATATACCTATCTTAAGAGTTTAATTTTAATATTTCATTTAGGTATTTATTTAAATTATATTAGAAAGTGCGATGTTAAGTTGTAAATACGCTTTAACGAGAATGTAAATTATTTATTTATTTTTACATTAAAACAATTATAAAAAAAGTATACTGTTTTATTGACAACGCACTGTAATTTACATATATCCAATGTTTTGAATTACCTAAGTACCTAAAATGTTTAATATCTGAACCATTAACAAAGAATGTCGACATATTTTCTTATCATCCAACCGGCATGGAAACATCTGTAAAAAAATAAAAAATAAATTGCTCACAAATTGGATAGATAACAAACAGAACAAAAAAAACAGTACAAGTACAAGTCGGACTCGACCACCGAGGGTTCCGTTCAAATTTTTTGGTACGCACTAACTAGTATAAACAAAACAAAATAAAACAATAAAGAATATTATTTTTTATGAGTGATTTAATTAAAAATGTGTAGTTTTCAGATTTTTCCCTGTACTTTGAGAGTGACGAAATATGAGCTTTTTGTGGCATAAACGGCGGTATCTTTTTAACGTAATCTTAAAAGTTTGATTTTTTCACAGCTTCAAGTGACCTTAGACTTGAGTATATGGTTTTCATTACAACTCGATACCTCCACGCGTTTGAGATAAAGGATTTTACACACTGACGGACAGGCATACAGACAGTTTATGATTTAACTACAAAAATATAGTTTCCAGATTTTCCCCTGTACTTACTTTAAGACGATATTACTTGCCAAACTTTATAGTTCTAGGTCAACGGGAAGTACCTTATGAATTTTGATTCCCTTGGGACTGGGTCGAAATGTGCGTTTTTTGCGTCATAAACGGCCATATCTTTTTTGAACGTAAACTTATAAATTTGATTTTTTTTACAACTTCAAGGGATTTGTGTCTAAGGTTTTAATTTCAACTCGATACCTCCACGCGTTCCCGAGATAACGGGTCTTGACAGACGGACAGACAGACAGACAACAAAGTGATCCTTTAATTAAGGGTTCCGTTTTTTTCTTTTGAGCTACGGAACCCTAAAAACAGAACAGAATTCCGCAGTTGTAACGTCGATGGCATATACAGTGTGTCCCTGGATAAAGTACAATCCCGAAAGGGGGTGAAACTAGACTATAAATGAGTAATAAAAAAATACAAAAAAATATTATATGCACTCACTAAAAATAACACGCTGGCTATGAGCTTTCAAAGTTGGTTAACTTAAAATCAGTGGTTAACTTTGAAAGCTCATAGCCAGCGTGTTATTTTTAGTAAGTGCATATTTGTTTTGTTGTTTGAAAGCTAATATAATACAAATTATGAATAAATGATAAAACTTTGTGGTATTGGGGACGAAATTTTGAAAAATTTAGAGAATAATGAAAAAAAGATTTACGAGAAATGCATTTTTTTACAAAAAGCTGAATTTAAGTCATTATTATCACTTTCTTGTAAGTTATTTACAACTAACAAGTATCGGGCATCACGTTACTTTTTATTTGAACAAAATCCATTCACTACTTTTGAAGGAATATTATTTTTTGTACATAAGAGTCCATTGTAAAAATTACAAAACTTAATCCTGAAAAAAAAATGAAATTAGATCGAATATTTTTTTTGTATTTTTTTATTACTCATTTAGTCTAGTTTCACCCCTTTCGAGATTGCACTTAATCCAGCGACACACTGTATTTGACAGGTGGGCGCTGCGCTACACAGATGGTTGGGTAAAGAGTTGAGATAGTGGCCCTACCATGAGTTGATGCAAACTGTTTTCGCTATCGCAAACTATCGTTTTCTCTCTTTGACTGACTTACATTGACTGTAATCAGTATATCCGAAAGTTTACGGTAGCGGAAACAGTTTGTATCAACTCATGGTAGAGTTACAGATGTACTGAAAATGGTAAATAAATACAGAGATTACTATATGACTTGACATCGAATGGTATAATAAGCTATGTATCGGTGCAGACCTTGATCTCCCGCGCCTTTCTCCAGGAACCGGTTGCACTCCACGCACGGCTGCAAGTCCTCTTCCATCAGGTACAACTGTATGCAAACGATCCCATAGTTAGGTAGGATCCCATAGGTTTACAATCAATATCATATTTTAATCATCATATCAGCCGCGCGACACCCACTGCTGGGTAAAGGCCTCCCCCAAGGATCTCCACAACGATCGGTCCTGCGCTGCCCGCATCCAGAGGCTACCCTCACGCCTGTCCACCTTGTCGGGGGCCTACCCACGGAGCGTCGCATCGCGTTGTCCGGTGCGTGGTCGCTATTCCAGAACCTTTCCACCCCAACGGCTATCGGTTCTTCACGCTGTGTCCCGCCCACTCCCACTTCATCTGAACAATCCATTCGAGCGATGTCGGCTGGTTCTCCCGTAGGGAGATCCGTAGATCTAATTTCTGATTCGATCACGCAGGGAAACGCCGAGCATGGCTCTCTCTATTGCACGATGGATGACCTTGAGTCATATTTTAAATACAAATGAAACTTTACTTACTTTATCCGTCTCTTTGTTACATTTTCACGCCCATTCCCTGACCTTGGAAGTTAAACTACCTACTTCTATTCCCTAAAAGCCTTCAGGATAAAGATTTTTCTCGAAAATGAAGTCGCGAATTGTTTTTGTTTGATAGAAATAGAAATAATTTGTTTGCCACAAACATGGTACATTTTGATGTAGATGGACGAAGGACGATCTTTCTTCGGAACTCATTCAGAGTGGTTGCTTCCTATGTAGAATTTGAAGCAATACCGATTACCGATCCCCTATGAAGAACTTGAGACAATACCGATCCAAATCAACCCAAGTAAATCAAATATTATAATTAATGCGAAACTAAGTAACTCAACCGATCATCATGAAATTTAGCATACACGTTGTCAGGGGTACAGACACAGAATAAGGAGGTAGGGTACCTTTCAACCCGAAAAAAAACTGTTCCCGAGGGATAGAGAAAGAGCTGACCACGCAGACGCAGTAGCGGGCGGCCGCTAGTAAAAAATACTCCTATTAACCGTGTTCCCACCGCAATGCCCCACCAGTGGGTCCACATGTATTTTTTTTTTCCCTGCAGACCCACTGCACTAGATCCTATTCAATTTGGCAGATCCCGTGGGTCCGCGGGTAATTCTTCTAACATTTTCTTTTCCCGTTGACCCACTATACTAGAGATATGTCAAAAAATGTTTACCTTGGTTCCACAGTGGAATAGCGGTGCGGTGGACCGCTATTTCACTTAACAATAACTTTTATTATTATTTATTTTGTAGTTGAACATTAATAAAGGTATCTGACCCAAAAACACAAACACGTACCTAACACGTGAAAATATTAACTTATTTATTTTGTAGTTAAACATTATTAAAGGTATTTGACCCAAAAACACAAACACGTACCTAACACGTGAAAATATTAACTTATTTTATAATATTTAATTTATTTTATATTTGAACATTATAAATAGGTTTTAGGCATGAGAATAAATGTTATTTTTTTATTTATTCTTATGTTTTATGTACCTAAGTATTTAGTGCTTATCTTAATTTTTCTAATGCATAACCAACATTAATATCGGCCGCAATAAGCTCCATCTGAATTTCTCTTATGAAATCGTCATTCTCAATTGCGAGCCTTGATCTCGATTTAACACGTGTATTATTTTTAAAAATTGTTAATTTCTTTAACTCATTTAATAACCTTAGTATGTTTGTTTTTTTCTTATTTAGATTTTTATTAATTTTGCTGTGCCAAGATTCACATACATTATTCGTACGATGTCTGTTTGCGAAAACACTAAGAATATTACAGATATCCCTTGACAGCCATCGATTTCCGACATAACGCAAAAACTTTTTAATTTTTATACTTTCTGTGCTATTATATTGCAATTTTATGAAATCCCAGCCACTTTGAAGATATTCATTGGGTAGAAGAGGTAACACCGAACACAACCCAACCAATCTTTTTTCTGAATTTGTTTTTCTTGCCCAAAATTTTTTTTCCATTTCTCCACATAGCTTGGGACCAGTGATCATAGCAACCAATAACGGTAATATCAGGAAATACTTTCTGAATGGCGTTCAACGTAGCAAGCTCGAAATCGCAGTGATATTTTTGGGGTTTCCAATTTGGAAAATGTGATTTTATTAAATTAAACAAAGTAGTTTATGTTTCGCTGTTTTTGTCGCTGAGTAAAACATACAGTAACGGCTTAACATTGGTGGTTGTATTGCTACTTCCACATTCACCGTGAATGATAAACAATTCAGCAAAAGGGGACGGAGTACAGTTGAAAGTTGCGTCACCAAAAATTTCTTTGATATCATTAATAAAGGTTCTGTCTTCTTCCATACAAAAGACAACAATCTTAGTGTGGCCGTCATAGTAATCTTCCACTACATATTGCGAGTGCTGCACTGGTATCTGTAGGTCTTCAAATTTTTTAAAATTAATTTTAGACACTCCTGCAAATTTGTTGCGTGCATCATAGAAACTATGTTTTGCATTTTCGAATTGAGGTAAAGACGTAATTAAGTCATATCCTTTCTCTTGCCAGTTATTTAAGGCCTCATCATAGATTTGTGGTATAGGTCTATCTGTTATTTGTGCAGCATATCGCATATCATTCATTGCAATAGCCATTTCATTTTGCAACAATTTTGAAACGCATGTGTGTGAATGTTGTTTAATAACATCCATTTTCTGTAAGATTTCAAATAGTATTTTATTATACTAAATAATATACTAGAAAAAATACGACTCGCACCAGATCAATACTCAGACGGGAATCAGAGTATTGATCTGGTGCGAGTCGTATTTTTTCTAGTATATTATTTAGTATTGTTTAAAAATAGCATTGTAAATGCAAAAATCTCAAATTTAAAAAGTATTTTATTAAATAATAATAATTTAAATATAAATTCTACCATTATTTTTACGTAATAACTTACATCATTTACGGTAACAGAACCTCTACATTTGTCATGTCGTTTTTTACTGCAAGTCCATATAGATGTAGCAGTATTTTTGTAATTTTTATGTTTGTGAAATTGGTAACCATTGAATAACATTACGTTTCCTCTTTTTCTCTCTATTATTTTAACTGCATCACCCATTTTGCAATATATTTATTAATATTTTATAAACTATTAGGAAAAATATAATGACTTTGAATTGAATGACAATTTGACGCAGGGAATAACAAAATAAAATTCAAAGAGATTATAATGATCCAACCTTCATACTTTTCCAAACATGACAGCGGTGGGACCACGGTTAATAGACGGTTTTGTTTCAATAACCTGTAGACCCACTTTATTTCAGTGGATCTACAGGGAAAAAAAATTACCTGTGGACCCACTGGTGGGGCAAAGCGGTGGGAACACGGTTAATAGGCGAAAAAATAATATTGTTCATAGTTACCCTGACGTTTCTAAATCGGGTTCGAGCGTCAGCTCATTTACTCAGGCATCATCTCACGGGGCTCAACCCCAAGGCATCGGGAAGCGTCAAGTTATCATGGGATCCACTCGACCGACTCTATGTCCGTCCCCCCCCCCAAAGATACAGCGAACTAAACATGGAATTAAAGTAGATCCGCTTCAAACTACCTTACTGTGTAGAAACGGACTCCGTGTTCATAGTTAGGATCATAGTAGGACTTTAGGCCGCAGGGCAGGCAGTGGTGGTGTGCAGACGGTTCAGAGTGACGCTGCCTTGTGCCACCGATTCGACACACAAAATGTCAAACTGATTTATTTTACTAACATATTTTTTAAGTTATTTACTAACAACATTGTTTTATAAATTATATATGTTTAGTTTTAAGGTATACATCTATGGGCCATCGTTGCCTGAATATAAATAAATAAATAAAAAAAGAATTACCCTGCCATCGTCGCCAGTGCCCGCGTACTTCCTGGTGGGGGCGCGCGGCAGCACTGGGGGCGGCGGGGCGCGCTCGCGCGTCACCGCGCCCGACAGCAGCGTGTGCGAACCCCCCACCCAGCGGTTGCAGATATGCTCCCTGCGTTTGTAACAAATCTGCTACAATCACTGATTCATCATCATCAACATAGCAGCTGTTTACTTCTGGGTAGGCCTTCGGCAAAGATCAGGGGGGGAGATGGGTGTTCAATTCAAACCCCCCCCCCCCCCCCCTTCCCCACGAAATCATAAATTTTTTTCAATGTAGGGTTTTACTGTCAAAAGACAATGGAATTACACGACGACACACGTATTTATGTTTTACAAGCATTTATAAACTTTCAATCAATGCACCGTGCCATAAAAATTCAACAATAAGGGCGTCACCTGTGGTCAGGCGAAGCAGGCGGGTGCCAGGCGGGGACACAGGGCTCCTCGGGGTGGGGCCCTCGTAGCGCGGGCAGCGGCGGGGGCGTCCCGAACTCCGGGTCCACCGGCTCGATCAGTGCCGGCACCATGCACGCGCCGCAGAATGCACCCTTCGACAGCGCGCGCATCACCATTGCCGCCTGTACAACAAAACAATTTTGGATTCCAAAAACACTATTTAATAATAAATTCCACACAGTTGATGGTAAAACTTGCAAAATAATAATGCAGCACCCGACACCCGAAAATAAATGCACGCATCGCACAACTTCTAAATAAGTAAATGCAAATATCCACAGACACATTGAAAGCAACACACTTAAGTCCAACACTTTTGAGAACAAAAGTTCAGTTGCCTTTAGATTTATTCACGTCTGAGAAAACGTGTATCTTATGCCAATGTTCCCACTGCTGGGCATAGGCCTGCCATTATGTATGGATCAGGACTGGATAAGGGGGATGGGCCATAATCACTCACCGATGCCAAAAGGCACGGAAGCGGTCGACAGTTTTTCTCCCTTGATAGAGCTATGTTAAAGCGGAAGGCGTGATTTTGGTCACCTCAAGAAAACCCAGAGACACATTGTAGCTGACGAGGCGGAAAGCATCGTTATGAATTGAAACGAAGTGAAGCGTGAAAAACGCGATGGATGATCACAGAGGACGCCCTCTGCTGCCTGACATACGATATTCAGCCAGAAAGTCTTATGCGGGGTTAGTAACATGGCAGTACAGTAACAGTCCAGCGCTGACTTCGTCATTTTCTGTTAGATTTGATATCTGGATCATAAATCTGTGAAACCAGTTCTAAGTAAGTAAAGGGTTAGATGCCTTACTTGGGGCTCGCCCAGTATGAGAACGATGAGACACTCCATCTCCTGCAGGTGGCGCAGCTGCCGCTCGGCCGAGTCGCGCGCTGCCAGCAGCTGCGTCACTTCTGCCTTCCCTTGCGTCAGCGCCGTTAGATCCTTCAGCGCTATAAGTCAAGGATTAGATGGGTGTGGGCCTTACCTTGGGCTCGCCCATTATGAGGGCGAGGCAGCGCTACATCTCCTGCAGGTGGCGCAGCTGCCGCTCGGCCGAGTCACGCGCTACCAGAAGCTGCGTCACTTCTGCCTTCTCTTGCGTCAGCGCCGTCAGATCCTTCAGCGCTATAAGTCAAAGGTTAGATGGGTGCGGGCCTTACCTTGGGCTCGCCCAGTATAAGGGCGAGGCGGCGCTGCATCTCCTGCAGTTGGCGCAGCTGCCGCTCAGCTGAGTCGCGTGCTGCCAGCAGCTGCGTAACTTCTGCTTTCTCTTGCGTCAGCGCCGTCAGATCCTTCAGCGCTGTCTGTTTGTAATAAGAATATGTTTCGTGATCAAACGTCGACCACGATGCAGTTGATGAACAGGGTCAGTTCTAATTCTCTTTATTGGAGCTCTAACGTTCAACACTGTTCTGCCTGTTGATTCTGTAACCAAACTCGGACTTCACTTCAAATCTCACTTCACTGCGCGGGAATTTAATCATAAATGAGATAGTGATAGGCCGTTTTTTTTAACCACAAACGATTTGCTAAAGGTTTAAAGCTACTTTAGTAGCTTATATTCAGCTAATTTCTAATAACAAATTCTCGCGCAGTCAAGTGAGATTTGAAGTGAGATGCGAGTTTGGTTACAAAATCGCCCTATGTAGGTATCTTTTTTGGACCGCCCCAGCGTAGGTTGTATTTCCACACCATTTTCATACAGTTTTTTTTCATGTTGCTAAAATGATACTAGAAGGTGCTGTTTTGTTGGTGTGGAGCGTGATTTCTATTCGAACTTCACTTTACGCACATATAGTCACGCATGATCAGCCTTATGTCAAATATATATAAGATATTCGCAAAGATTGTACTAAAACGAATAGAAGGGAAATTAGACGAACACCAGCCCATCGAACAAGCAGGTTTCCGCAAAGACTACTCAGTGATAGACCACATACATGTTGTGCGTCAGATACTAGAAAAATACAATGAATACCAGCTCACATACTATATAGCCTTCATCGATTATGCCAAGGCATTCGATTCATTGATACACGAAAAAATATGGGAAACACTTAAAGACCAAGGGATCGAACACAAATACATCCGACTGATCAGAAATATATATAAGAACAGCACAGCGAGAATCCAGCTGGAAAAGAAGGGAGACCCGTTCAATGTGAAAAAAGGTGTAAGGCAAGGAGACCCATTGTCTCCAAAACTGTTCT
This sequence comes from Agriphila geniculea, assembly GCA_943789525.1. Classification (NCBI taxonomy): domain Eukaryota; kingdom Metazoa; phylum Arthropoda; class Insecta; order Lepidoptera; family Crambidae; genus Agriphila; species Agriphila geniculea. The sequence goes on along the minus strand of OX038884.1, from coordinate 3,080,986 downwards.
CAGCCGTATTGGAGTCAGTATTCAGATCTCTAAACTGGGATAATTTGGGCATCAATGTGGATGGCTACCAACTTACACACTTAAGATTCGCTGACGACATAGTGTTATTCGCTAAAACCGCAGAAGATATGAACATAATGATAAATCAGCTGGCTTGGGAGAGTGAGAAGGTAGGCCTGAAAATGAATCCCGAAAAAACGAGGGTAATGACAAATGGAGAGAAGAACACCATAAAAGTTGGAATTACACAAATCGACTACACAGACGAATACATCTATTTGGGACAATTAATGACACAAAACGATTGTGTGAACAAAGAAGTTGACAGAAGAATAGCTAATGGCTGGAAAAGATACTGGGGCTTGAAAGAGATAATGAAGGACAAAACGCTTGACATACATTTGAAAAGTAGACTATTCAATACTTGCATACTACCTGTACTAATGTATGGCAGTCAAACTTGGGCTTTAACACAAAACAATACAAAGAAACTAGCAACATGCCAACACGCAATGGAAAGAAGTATGTTGAATGTAAAGAAATTGGATAGACTACACAACCAACATATTAGAAACAGGACTAAAGTTCAAGATATCACCTATAAAATAAGAAGGCTCAAGTGGCGATGGGCAGGCCATATGATGAGAGGTAGGGATAAATGGAGTAAACTCATTACACGGTGGTACCCCAGAGAGGGCTACAGACGGAGAGGTCGACCACAAAAGAGGTGGGACGACGACATCAGAAAAGTAGCAGGAGTTACCTGGAACAGAGTGGCGGAGAACCGGTGGGAGTGGAAAAGGTTGGAGGAGGCCTTTGCCGATTGGCAATCAGACCTACAATATGTAAACAAAGCCCAAATACTTGAATAGCAAAGACTGTCTGATGCAAGAGGCTAATGATGATGATGCAGAGTGACGCATGGCAGTGTAAGATCCGTCTAAGTTGAGTCGTCCAAATGGGAGTATGTACCTACATCCAGATTTAAGCTTCGTACAAACTGAGGCGAGCGAATCGCGCGCGTCACTCATTTTGACAGATTTTGATCGCGTAACTCAAAGCAATGGCCATAGCCATAGCCATTGCCATAGCAATTTCTTTGACAATGGCTATGGCTATGGCTATCGCTTTGAGTTACGTGGTCGCACTCGCGAATTTCGCGCGGAATTCGCCTCAGTCTGTACGAAGCTTAAAGCTATATAAAACGTCGTTAACTATACGTTCATTTGGTCGCACCAACGCCGTCACTTCCATAATTTAAATTTGGACGTCTGCCAAATAGGCATCTCGTCAAGGGCTAGCTTTAGTTATGTCACCGTCCAGACTGTCTCCTGCTTGTTGAACTTGTTGTGACAGACCGCCAGCCGCCACTCGAGCTCGGCGCGCGCGGCCGCAAACTCCTCCGCAGTGAGCAGACCCGCCAGCCGCGAGTTGTCTGCCTGTGTGTGGAATATACCTACGACTTATAAAAATTTCAAGTACAGATTGATTGGTTAATGATTACTTAGAACAAGGAAATATTAAAGAGGCTAATAAGTAGATATGGTACCTTATCTCTTAAACCGTCTAATACTTCATCACGATCAGCTTTTTGTTCTCTTAGCATCTCCACACACTCCACCAAACTCTATAGTACAAAAAAAATACAAAAAAAAATTATATGTATTATTGCGTCAGGCTCACATAGTGTTGCCAACCCTACTATATAATATAGTATCCTACTATATTGCGGGCTCGCCTACTATATTTTTTTTAATATATATTAGGCAAAACTACTATATTTTTTCAAGTGAAAAAATTTAACAATAGCAGAAAAAAAAAATATTACTTATATGCACATAAGTAATTGCATTATATTTTTTGTGTTTAAACTCTTGTTTATGGTTGTTGAATAAATTATAAAAAAGTGTAGTAAGTATGAAAAATAAAACTTCTTTAAAATCCTCCATAGAAAACGGCAACCTACTATATTTTTTGGACTTTTTCGCCATCTACTATATTTTTACACGTAATTATCTTGAAAATACTATATTTGATGCAAAAAAAGTTGGCAACCCTAGGCTCACATGCCAGTAAATGTGTTCATGTCAGAAAGCACCCTCGAATACGACTGTTTAACAGCAATGGTATCGGTTCGCAATGTGTGATGGAGGTTATAATGTGCGTTCTGAGTGGCGGCACATCGCCCATCATGCATCTGCGGCAAATGAAACAAGTACAGTACTAGGCACGTATCTTGAAATTTTTTCGACGGAGTAGGAATAAGTTCGCGCATGTGCACTTGTGAGCAACCAATAGCGCGCGCCCCTCTCCCGCCACCCGCGCCCCTCACCGCTACGAATACCCAAAATACGCGTTTCGCGCAATCCCCACCCGATTTCAAGTTATCAGTGGCGAAGGGTCCATACAAGCCGATTCCCATCGGCTTACCTTTTAGAAATCCCACCCCACCTATTCACTATGGAGATCATAACATTTTTGTAGAACGGCTTACCTTCGCCATAATTACGGCTTACCTTCGACATAATTTCACCCCTCGTCACTGCAAGTTATATGCCTCGTACTGTACCTACTAGGCACGGGCGCGTATGCTAAAAATAGCCAACCGCATAAGCGTAGCGAGGGGAGGATTTGAGGGTTCACCCTCCCCTCCTTTTACTCAAGCGTTTTTTTACATGATCCGATCCCCCCAAAAAACTGGGCTCGACCCCTTTGGAAAAAGATCTATTCCGATCTAATACCAAATTTATTTATTGCCGTTATAAACTTCTATTCCCAACCAATATTTCAAAATCTTACTCCCAACGAATACCAAAACATCACATTTGGTAAAGTCACAGAAATAATTTATTTTGCTTTAAAATAATTTAATATTATCATCATAACAAAATCCGAAACCTGAGTGGTGCAGTGGACAACATGCCGCCTACCACGCAAGAGGTCCCGGGTTCGATTCCCGGCCGGGCAGAAATTGAAATGATGAATTTTAATTTCTGTGACGGGTCTGGGTGTTACTATGTATAATAAGTATATATTTAAAAAGTATATAAGTAGTATATCAGTTGTCTAGCACCCATATTACAAGCTTTGCTTAGTTTGGGGCTAGATGACACTGTGTGAAATTGTCCAAGCATTTATTTATTTATTATTATTTAAACCTTTCTAAATTTTCTTCATTCCAGCTTTTTTAGGGTAATTTCACATTCAACCGGCGATTTACCTATCGGTGAATGTATTTATAAAATATTAAAATCATCTTTTCTTAGTACGTCACCAAATAAAGTACCAGTATCACATAAATATGGAGAAGGTTAAATTATCTATGATCAATCACTTTAATTTTTTTTCTTTTTTAATTTCTTCTTAGTACGTCACCAAAGTACCAGGATCACATAAATATGGAGAAAGTTAACGTTTTCATACTACATTTTAATATGTTTGACCAGACAGATTTTTATAAAATGAACACAACTTAATTTAAAAGCATTTTTATTACTGACTGTACCTTGTAGCATTTAAGTTGTTTTAGGATTCGTTTATGAATGGTATTCGTTGGGAATGGACATTTTATAACGGCACTAAACAAGTACCATTTGGTATTAATTTTTGGTATTAAGTCGGAATAGATCCCGAAAAAGTGGCTGATTATGCCTTATGGCTATCGGGAACTGGAGGCCGGATCCCCCCTGGAAAATGTCTCTAGTCTAGATACGCCAATGCATCCGAGTTTTCCTCTGCTTGGCAATACTCAATGCACCGCCACTCTAGATGGCACAAAAGCAGCACTCACGCGCAGCTCGTCGCTCAGCTGTTGTTGGAAGAGCGTGAGTCCGTTGTGCGAGTGCATCGTGTGGCTCAGCTGCAATTCCAGACCCTCGTACCGCTCCGTCAACTCCATCACAGCTAGATACACAACAATCATCGTGATACATCTTCCTGACAGGCATTACACTTTACAACAGAGTATCAGTGTAGAGTGTCGTGTCAAGTGACAAACGTCGAGTAATGGGGTATTTACACGGAGCGACTTGGCAGGCAACTTGGCAGGCGACTTTAGTCAATTAGCGCTTTTTATCGACATCGAAATCGAACGGCCAGGCCACCTCATTGAAATTAGGCCATGAGCACTTTAGACGCGTTTTCGTACGAATTTTATTCCATTTCAAATCGGTGTACCTAATGCGTAGAGGGACTAAATCGCGTTATGACTAGTCATAGTGCGAAGTAGACATGAAGTTAGTTAGACCTACTGACATATAGGTTAGAAGAGAGGAAGGCGAAGAGATTCATAGACATACTGAATTATAGTTCAACAGCTCCCAAGTACGTGATCGTATGACGCGACGTCATGAAAGTTAGACCCTATTGCGATATAGGTTAGAAGAGAGAAAGGCAACAGGTGATTCACTGACTTGATTTTTTTTTTTTAAATATATAGAGGTAGGCACCAATCCGCATTGGGCCCGTGTGGTGGGTTATGGCCCGTCCTCCTTATCCACCCATAAGGGAGGCCTGTGCCCCAGCAGTGGGGACATTAAAATGGCTGATGGACATATAGAGGTAGACACTGATCTCTATACATTTCACAAAAAATATTTTAAAACAGTGAAACAATATTTCTAATTAGTATTTTTTTAATAAGGAAAATTAAACTTAACTAAACTTTTTAAACTTAAAAAAGGCCTATTTCACCTATATTATACATTAAGATGTGAAAATTAAAAACGATCACATTTATCTAGTCATTAATTTAAGATATTAAATAAAGTATACAACCTAAGTACTAGTACTTAGATACTTATTAATGACTGTAAATGTTAATAAGATTCTTTTTAATTTTATTAATACTTTTTAAGAAATATAACGCATTTATCTTATTATTTTGTAGTTTTTCTAGCTCCTTCTTGTGTTTTGCATTGAAAATAATATCTATTTTTCTTCTTGTGTTGCCTTCAAACAAACTTTGTTTCAGTTTTAAGTTTTGCCAACGTGACTCTTTTTTTAATTTGTACAAAAAATGAATTAATGACAGTTTATGTCCCATTCGAGCATTCAGACGTTTATGCCAACCTTCAAGACTGTTGTTGGTGCGATGAATTTCGCTGGCACAACTAATTATATCTTGTAATTTAGTCATCCACTGATTTTCCATGTACTTATTGAATTTATCTATATTATTTTCGGCATTTCCTAACAGTTTTATTTCTGTCCAAACTTCAGATATATAATTAGTTGGTAGTAAAGGTAGTAAAGAACAGAGAACAGTTTTTCATATCCCACATTCGTACTCAATATTCCCAATTTTTCAGCTTTTTTGAAAACAGCTTTCGAGTAATGGTAATAACATCCATTTATTATTATTTCTGGAAAAAGAACCTTAAGTGCTTGAATCTGTGAAATTTCATAGTCACATTTAAACTTTCTTATGTTAATCCCAATATTGCTTTTAATCAATTCGAAAAGTATTATGTAAGTCTCCTGCGTTTTATTAGGCAATAGGCAATATATAACCGGAACAATATTTACCGTGTCGCTGTTCTCTGTGTTTATATTGACGTGAATTGAATAAAGTTGATAGAATATCGGCACGCACTCGAACGTCCCGTCACCATACAATTGTGTGTCCATATCTGCCAGAACTTTTAATTTCTTCATAGCAAATGAACTACAGAAAATTAAAATCTTATTTTCATCATCACCATCATTGCCGACTAGAAAATTTTCGGCAATAATATTTGGTATTTGTATTTCTTTTATGGACTTGTTAGTTTTATCAAGTTTAAAAAAACTATTTCTTGTTCGCCATAGAGAGTCTTTTTTTGATTTATAGAGAGATGCTTCGTTTATATCGACATTGCTTCCCATAGCAGGGGTAGATTCATCATCATTTTCAGCCGACATGTTATTCTGGGATTCCTGTAAAATTACATTTTCTAATATCTTGTTTACAGGCCCAAAAGTTTGACACACCATAATCTTCGCTTTATCCACAATTATGGAAATTTTGTTTTTTGCATGGTTAGGCTCACACGTATGTTTACCGACTTTTGTTACTGCATTGTGTGTATTGAGCTTTAAGGAAGCACTACAAATCTTCCGCTTCGAACATCGCCAAAGTGATGATCCATCCCTGTTAGATTTGTTCCTTGTATATTCGTAGCCATCTTTCAATAAATTTTGACTACCCTTTTTATTTTTCACAAACACTATTTCATCAGAGTTCATTTTAATATGTATTATTTTCATATTATTTTTTTAACCTTCCTCTATGATTTATCATTACAATGATTAAAAAAGTTTGCATGTTGGAGATCTTTACAAAGATATGGCATTTAGGCAAAACGCGACATAGGCTGACGAATACTTAGGCAATCTACTAAATAGACTGACACAGTTCTAAAGTAATAATAGTTATAATTCAGTTCATAAAGCTAATACATTATGACATTTAGGCAAAACGCGACTTAGACTGACGAATATTCAGGCAATCTGCTTAATAGACTGACACCGCCCTAGGCATAAAACAAATTTAGCCATTTGCTAAATAGACTAACATCGTCCTAGGCCTAAAGCTAATAAATATGACATTTAGGCAAAACGCGACTTTGTCTACGTATTAGGTACACCGATCTTAAAGGTTTTATTCGTGCGAATACGTACGAGCACGAACGATCCCAACATTCCAAATACTATGGGAGCGTTCATACTGAGTGCGAGTTAGTCGTACGTATACGTACGTGTACTTCCGACGTCCGAATACAAACCGAACATGTTGGGATTTTAAAACACGTTCGTGCGATTAAAAGTTAAAAATGGTTGTAGAAAAGTTTACTAACGTAATTTACGAACATAAATGTTTGATTGGGATTACCATTATTTGTCCATTATAATAATGATGATATTCAATGATGATATTCACCGAAACCATATCTTTTTTAAATAATATTATATTTTTACGCAGCCGCATTCAGTTCTACAAAATTGACGACGCTGCCGCAGTCTTCGAGTTATAACAAAATTTATCTTGAAGATATTCGTATAGTATAGATAGACTATTCACCGCGCTGCATGAAAAGATGACTTCACCAATGCGATATCTGTACCTATTTGATGGAGAAAAACGTATTCAGTGTGCGCACTCAATTCGTACGACTAGGATCATGCGTTTACGTACGATGCAAGTTCGTGTCCAAAGTACTCACGGCTTTAGGTTTGCGATTAGATTTCATAGTACGTTCCTTTAGCAAAAAAAAAAGGTGCGCTTGATGAAACCAGCGGCATATTTTAGTATGTAGTTACATAGTTTTTTATAGTTACTGTCTCCCGATATATGTATAGGAACTGTCTCCCGATAGTTTTTTAGTCGGAATACCATGCCTAACAGGCATGGTATTCCGACTAAAAAACTATCGGGAGACAGTCCCTAACGTGGTTGGTTCTCCCGTTATGACGTCATCAAAATAGGGATGATGACTAATGAATTAAATAACGAAATACTAATAAAAATCGTAAACATATTAAACTTTTAGAGTAGCTTGTATACCTCTTGGTTTTTAATATTGCGAATTATTTGTTTTATGACCCTTCAAAGTTGGGTGGACAAGTCCATTTAAAAAGTATAAAATTTATTAAAATAAATAATACCTTTAATTAGTCCATAAAATTTATAGGAAATTTGTCTAAGAAACTATTTTGATAAACACAATATTTAATATAGCTGCCGAACACATTTCCTACGCGTTTCATACAAACTACTCAAGTGTGACGTCATAACTAAGTAGCCGTTAGTATGGAGCGTTTTTGGGTGAGTCCAATTTTGTGCATTTGAAACTGTGATATCTCGAGCAGTTTTCATGCTAGCGAAATAATTCTTTTACCAATTTTTCTTTTTTTTTTGAGAGGTAATCTATGTAACATAAAATAAAAAAATAGTCATCATGCCTATTGCCGCTGCCACTTTTAGAATATGGCTTATACAACAGAAAGTATGTAACTTATAAGCTTGTGTAACTTACAAGCGATTGTCGATAAAAAGCGCTAATTGACTAAGTCGCCTACCAAGTTGCCTGCCAAGTCGCTCCATGTAATTACCCCATAACGAGTGACAAACACTTGTCACCGACACAGAGTGACAAGACAATGTCGAGTGACGAGTGTCAAATCTGTCAAGTCCAAGTCTTAAGTGTTCAGTGTGGGTGTTACGTTTGAATGCCAACTGTTGAATATCATGTATAAAGTGTAAAGTTCTACGGTCTTATCACAAAAGATTTTTAAACACTGTTTAAGCTAGACACTGTTTAAAAGTAATGCTGTTTATGCTGTCACTTTTTTGATAATATTGTTTGAAAGATACAGCATCACATTTAAACAGTGTTTAAAATCTTTTGGGCTTATTCCGGTTATCCACCCTGAAACAGCCACCCTAAAGTGGATACTCGGAAAACGCGTATCCATCTATCCACCCCGTCATATTTGATAGTATGACGAGGTCATCAAAGCCATCTTTTGTAATAACACCGCTACTTATAGTGATCTTTCGGTTGAGGGTGAGACGTCCTCAAATGTCTGTCGTCACATCCCACCTGAGGTTTCCGCGTTGTTGTCTGTCGTCACATCATACCTGCGGTTTCCGCGTTGTGGTCTGTCGTCACATCATACCTGTGGTTTCCGCGTTGTTGTCTTTCGTCACATTATACCTGCGGTTACCGCATTGTTGTCTGTCGTCACATCATACATGCGGTTTCCGCGTTGTTGTCTGTCGTCACATCATACCTGCGGTTTCCACGTTGTTGTCTGTCGTCACATCATACCTGCGATTTTCGCGTTGTTGTCTGTCGTCACATCATACCTGCGGTTTCCACGTTGTTGTCTGTCGTCACATCATACCTGCGGTTTCCGCGTTGTTGTCTGTCGTCACATCATACCTGCGGTTTTCGCGTTGTTGTCTGTCGTCACATCATATCTGCGGTTTCCGCGTTGTTGTCTGTCGTCACATCATACCTGCGGTTTCCGCGTTGTTGTCTGTCGTCACTTCATACCTGCGGTTTCCGCGTTGTTGTTGACGAGCGCCAGTTGCGTCAGCCCCCCCTGCAGCTCTGCGCTCATTTGGTTCATCTGATCCCGGAAACTCGTCATCTATCCAATGCAACAGCTGGTGTCAATTTAACAGTCTGTGTAAGACTGTTAAATTATGCCATGGTACATCATAAATGATGTATTTGCGCCATGGGCAACAGCGTCGCTTTACCACTCCGACGCTGTTGCCCATGGCGCAAATACATCATTTATGATGTACCATGGCATAATTTTAGTCCGTGCAGGAGCGACACGTGTGCACACGAATTTTGTTGCCGACTGGTTAAGCAACGCTGTTGCCCATACATAACCCATTGAAAGTTGGTAGTGCAAAACGATGTTGAATGGCCAGAGGACTTAGAACAAAAAAACATTGAGATAATAAAAAGATGTTGTTAGTTTAACCTATTATTTATTGTGGTTTAACTTTATATTTCAGCTTGATGAACGTCTTCCCACCCTTCGTTTAAGTTCGATGTTTTTAGTAGGCCCTCCGAAATTCGAAGCGCAGCTGCTATCTACACTACATAAGGGAACGTACCCATACTACGTGACCCGTTAAGGGGGGGAGGGGGGTCTTTAAAATACCACGCTTGGTCACAGGGGGGGGGAGGGGGGCCTATGTTTTGTCACGTAGTCAATATTGTCAATGGAAATCTGGTTCTTTTTTTTCAAGTTGTATTCAAATATGGCACGCAGCGAAATTTTTTTTCTTCTTGATACATTTTTTCACTTGTAATTGTATGTAAAATTATAATACACACTCTTGGCATTACGTTTCAAGCGCCTTACTAATGAAAAGACAAAAATGAGCAAATTTTTTTAGATTTCTGTTGAAAATTATGTAAAACCATTATCTATGAAATACTACGTGAAAACCAGGGGGGAAGGTCTTGGCATATACTACGGGTGGTCACCAAGGGGGGGGGAGGGGGATCAAAAATGGTAAAATATGGGTCACGTAGTATGGGTACGTTCCCTAATCTACAATTATTTATAATAACACCCCTCTTTTTGCTTGGGGGTTAAAACCGTACTTGCGATGAGATGCCCGTGTCCAGCCCGCTGAGCTGGTCGGCGTAGTCCTTCACCACGCTGTTCAGGGAGGTGATGCGGTTGTTCAGCTCTATCGCCACGGTCAACTTGTCAGCTGGAATATGGGACTCCTGAGCAAGCTAACAGCTGGCGACGCTTGTTTAAGCTTTACGCACATAAAGGAATAAAGGTTATTGGGCAATTTATTCAGACATTTGACCTACGGCGTACACAAACGAAATAGAGCTAGATTTGTCGATAAATGTATCTGGTACTCAGTGGTATGAGTCGCATTCTTGCAGGCCATGTTTCATTTTTTATCATTATATTATCAAAGTATTTTAATAATAAATAAAATAAAATAAATAAATAAAGACAATACAAACTTTTAAGCTTGTACCACAAATCTTCACAATGCTGAAAGTAAAAACTTCCGTTTTATTAACATTTAATGACATTAAACATATACTCACACACATACTGTAAAATAACTTTTTTCTGCCGGTCGGTACATAAAAAATAATATACAGGGTCATTTTAAACTTACCATCCAAATTATGAAGATGTGTTCAGTCCATGAAATTGAACAACTTTCTCCAAGGAACACATGGTCTAATATTTAAAATAAAAATCGACTTTCCATACAAATCAAAGAGATCACTCGTGATCAATTTAGTTTGAGATAACCAAAATTTTCTGGCGAAATTTGACACATGTTTCTTAGAGAAAGTTGTTTAGTTTCATGGACTGGACACATCCTTAAAATTTGGATGGTAAGTTGAAAATGACCCGATATATTTTTGTGGGATTAAAATCTTTAATTTAAAACTAATTTGGTTTCTGTACGCAAACTTTCATCAAGTAAGTCAAATATGCCCAGTGACCTTTGCTTCTCAAGCTTACGCGCTCATTAGACATGAAATAAAACACTTTTTAACGGATACGTCGGGAAAATAAAAATCAAACCAAATACGAACTAATTAGCAAAGTATTTCCAATAATTAATATCCGTTAAAAAGAGTTTTATTTCAATAAATTCGCTGTTAAATTATTATGTGATGCTAGTGAATCGGGTAAACGTTAAAAAAATACCGGTTAAACGGGAGCCTTTATAGAGTTATAAAATCGAATTAGACCATCAGACGGGGCCTGAAAAACACTTACAGATGCCTTTAGCGGTGTAGTTAGCATTGTCTGCGACGGCGGTCGCTTTGTTTGTGATCGTCTGTGCTTGCTTCATTAAGTCTTCTCGGAGGGCTCGCAGCGCCTCACTAAACCGCACACAATAAGAGATCTATAGTCTCATTTTGTTTTATTTTTAACCTACATGAATGATAAGGCTTATTCATGAGCTACAATCATTACTGTAGTTGTATAAGCAGCTTAAAACGATCAAGTTTAAAAATTGCCCTTGGTAGGTAATAAAGTACTAATAACCTAGGCGGGAACCACTACGAAAAAGAATTATTGCGGTAATCAACGATGATTGTCGTTGGATTAACCTACTTTTTAATTTTTGACGTTATGCCTGAGCTTTTATGTCGCGAAGTGGGAATAAACTTTTTCCGCTTAGGCTAGATTTAGTGCACGACCGACGGCCAGCGCTGATGTCGGTCGAACGTAGCTATATTCATTAAAATCTATGAATAGCTTCAGTGCAACGCTGATTAGAACCTACGCTGATTAGTGCCACGCCGACGACGAAGCGACCGAGCGGCGCGTGTGTAGTATTATGACGAGATTTTTTTGCAATAAGCTCTTCGCAAGGGAAACTTCTTGTCAGCGTTACACTAAACACAAATTTTGACCAGCGCTCAGCGCTCATCGTCAGCGCTGACGGTATGCGCTCGCTAACCGTCGGTCGTGCACTAAATCCAGCCTTTATAGTTCTTCAGTTTTTGGAAAAGGCCCACAAAACCCAATACGATCGAATCAAATGGCCGCCGGGTGACTTGGTCTTCCAGCGACCAAAACATGGGCGACTAACTAACTTTGCGACCAAGGGAACGACTTGAATATGGGTAATGTACATTCGTGTAGAGAAGTTGCAATATATTGTTAGGTACTAATTATAGAGAAACAAACGAGGAAAAATAACTGTGCGTCCTTTGTTGCAAAAACAGATAAATGAATGCAGTGAATCCGGGCGACCAAGTGCGTAAACATCTATTCAATTCATAGAACGTCAAACTCATGGCGGTGCGTATTGACTCTTATGAGTAAAAAGCCTTCCGTCATCAGTAATTTTCAAATCCCCACTTCCCCACTGCTTGGGCATAGGATAGGACCTTATGTGAATGGATAAGGAAGATGTTAAACATAGTCTTTATGTAGATAAAAAGTAAATTGTGATGTACTGACTCCATCTCCGGGTGCGTGACGCCCGGCACGGCGGGGCCGGCCACGGACGAGCGCGAGACGATGGAGGCGCGGGACGCCGCCATCGAGAAACGGGACGCCTGGGAATATCATTCGTCATCATGTCGCAGCCAACTAGCTTAATCTGTCGTTCAATTAACGGCTTAGCCTTTTCATTTAACGGCGCCGTTCAATCAGCGGCCTAAATGATTAGGCGCGGTCGCAGCCTGAAATTTGGAAAGCTTTTTCTATGTAACATGTACGATTTTGGGGGGGTCATATGCCCTGTGACCCCCCCTCCCCCCTTTGACCGCGCCTGTAAATGATATTTAGCTACCATTCTAATTAAATGGCTAGGCATTGTCTTGGTTCAATGCCGTTTAATAACTTGCCTAGCCAAGACATTGAAATATAGTTCCGTTTTCTGTCACCTGGTTACCTGGCGCTGTTATGGCTTCGACCAGGGGCCGTACCGGCTAACGAATCGAACTTCGGAAATTTTGTCGAGTTTCAAATTAAAACAGATACATTGAAGAAAGGCATTTCGTATTATACTATTTGTTAAAGTTATTTGGAAGATATTGATGTTTGTTTGATCTCAAGAATTAGGGTTCGCCATTTTGACCCAATTGGGACTCGATTTATCTGTTTTAATTTGAAACCCGGCAGACTTTTCGAAGTTCGATTCGTTAGCCGGTACGGCCCCAGTTGTGATATTTTTGGTGTTTCTCACGATTTAACGAGAATAAAATACGTTTTCACGAGAATATAGTTCCATGGAAGTGTTTGGTTATATTCTCTGCTAATGAACGTTTTAAAGAAAATTTTAACCAATTTTTTTTCCAATAGTAAGTAGGTATATAAATATTTTTGTGTAATTTTGCGCAATGTATAGCACAGTATAGCTGTGGTATTAGGCCGGTGATTAAACGGCGCTGTTTAATTGAAAGACTAGGCCGTTAATTGAGCGGCTGATTAAACCAGTTGACTGCGACAACCATATCAATTAATTGTCTGGACTCTGGACAATAAGCCTGAGTAGGTACTAGGTACTCTAGTCCACAGCCGCCATATCGCCGAGAAAGATTACGGTGCCGCAGTAGCGATACACACATTAATTTAATATGGCCGCCTGTCCACTGCACGCCCGTCACGACATCTTGGAACTCATAATAAAATAATATCGTTCTCGGTAACCGCGACGGTGGGCAAACGACTGACACTTTTAAAAATCCGGCCTTTTGGTTAACAAATAGTTTTGTCATCCTGCAACAGCTATTTTCAATGTCCTCACTGCTGTGGGACACGCCTTATGTTATGGGCAAGTAGATAAGGAGGATGGGCCATAACCTACTATGCAGGCCCAATGCGGATTGGTGGGTGGTTCTGTCGTTATTCAATTACAATATCAAACAATCATAAAAAATCCTGGTAAGTAAATAAGATATGAAAGAATCGTGACAAATTAAAAAGACAGACAAATTCTGGTAATTAAGACCCTGTTCACATTATTCCCGTAGAAGTACATTGCCTAGCATGTTCAATCGGTACCGGCGTTAGGGGGGGCGAGCACGGGCGACCGCCCGGGGCGCCGCAGGCGTCCCTTAGGTTTAGGTTATAGGTTTATTTATTTACTGTAAGAAGCAAAATTAGAAGATTAGTAGATGAAACTGACTAAAAATCGCGCTGCGCGGCCGTTTTTTTACTAAAAACAAGCAAGGTTACAAGATTAGTAGGTGAAACTGACTAAAAATCGCGCTGCGCGGCCGTTTTTTAAAAAGGCCAAATTGAAAATCTTGGAATCGCAGATAAGGGGCGCACCGTAGAAATGTTGCCCAGGGGCGCTGGTAGGGCTAAAACCGGCACTGTGTTCAATGATTTTAAAAGAACGAAAAACACACCGCTTAATGTATTTCTAATAGAATGTATGTAGGATCTTAGTCATTTCTAATAGTAGAAATGACTAAGATTCTAATAGTAGAAATTTAGTTGGTGTTGCCAACATGCTGCGCGGCCCAGGAAAGAGACGTAAGGCACACCGCAATACAATATGAACAATCTTACGAATATTTTATACTGTTCTTTTTAAACAATAAATAAGATGAGTAATAATCTAAATAAAGTTTTATTTTACACTCCTAATTATCATACTATAGGTATGTAGCATTGTTACTACTAAAGTCTATAAAGTTATAGGTAAGTAACCTTTTACAAAATACATAGGTAAGCCTAAAAACAACCGCCTTTTAGACATGTTAACTTAAATCTTAAAAATAGAACTTAAATTCTTAGCTTGAGGAAAATAACAACTTAATTAATACGTAACAAAACCTTAAGTTTAGGTTAACAAATTCTATTATTATGAGTAACAAATTACACTTTCAGTCATGTAAAGGTAGATAGGTCTTAGTAACCTCCCTCAACATTATAAATTTACATTAGGTACTATTTTATCTCTTACCAGAGAAGGTAGCTAGTGATTCTACTATACTAGTGACGAGTCGATTTTTCTAACGTGTATTATTTACTATAAAAGTCTGGTACAGTACGAGCCTACGAGGCAAACATCTTGAAATCGGGTAGGGATTGCGCAGAACGCATATTTTGGATATGCGGTAGATATGAGCGCCGCGCCGGCGCGCCGCCGCCGCCGCCGATTTTCCAACGCCGCCGCCGCCGCGAAAATACAACGGCGCGCCGAGCGATAGGAAAGATTTAATGAATCAGTGTGAACGAGCTTGTTGTTATACTTGTTATGGTAGGATAGGACGCCTTACACATTAGAAGAACAAAATGTGGACGTTTTAAAACGAAACTACTTAGATGAAATTAGTGTCTTTGCTTTCATTATAATTAAAGTCTGATAAACACAGTTGCTGTTGGAATTTTGAACTATTACTTGGTGTTCGTGGACTATGAGAAAGCCTTTGATTCGATTGAAACCTAGGCATTGCTGCAGTCTCTCCAGAGGTGCCAAATGAAATACAGGTAGGAATATCGAGATGTTAAGGTATTAGTACAGAATCAGAGCAGAAACCCCATCCAACTACAGCGAGGTGTGAGACAAGGAGAGGAGACGTTATTTCTCCGAAACTGTTCACAGCTGCGTTGGAGAAGATCTTTAAGCTCTTGGACTCTGAATCAACATCAGTGGCCAGTGCCTAACACACCGTCGTTTTGTCAATGATATAGTTCTTATGGCTGAGACCATATGGAAGACCTGAACACAATGCTCGATGATCTCCGTAGTGCCTCCCAAAGAGTGGGTCTTAGAATGGATAAGACGAAAATCATGTCGAATGTCCATGTTGTACCCTCTCCAGTTCATGTTGGGTACACTACACTCGAAGTTGGTGACCATTACGTATACCTATGTTCGTATCCAATGGATCTATAGGGCAATCATCCACCGAGAATTCTCCACGGAGCACTAGTATGGTGGCATAAGGCACAACTAGAATACAACAGAAAAGAACTCACAAAAGTACAAAGACTAGCTATAGCTAGCATCATGGTATCAGGAGCCATGAGAACAACTCCCACGGCCGCCTTAGAAATGATAGTAGGCCTTAGTCCCATAGATCTTGAAATCGAAAAGAGAGCTACGGAACAATGGTTTAAGCTGAAAAGCACTAACCTATGGATAGGAAGGCACACTGACAAAGGTCACGCAGAAATAAGGAAGAAGTACGAAGAAAACCTTTCTATGATACTGGTTAATAATGACCCAATAAAAAAGGAAAGGATATTTGACAAAAAGTACAGAATAAACATCAGATCTAGAGAAGACTGGAACCTAGAACAAGACGATCTGGATAGCACCGCAGTATGCTACACTGATGGGTTAAGAAAAGAATCAACTAAGCTATCCGGAGCTGGGGTATACATAGCTAAACCCAACACTAAAAGAGCTACTTTCAATTTGGGCAGATACGCCAGCGTATTCCAGGCGGAAGTATTCGCGATACTGTAGTGTGCGCACATGATTAAAAGTGAGATAAGCAACCATGACGTAGGAAAAATAATAATATATAGCGACAGTCAAGCTGCCATCAAAGCCCTTAACAGAACAGAGACTACCTCAGCCTTGGTGAAGGAATACAAACAAAGCATTCAGGAACTTGCAAACTTGGCTGAGGTGGAAATTGCCTGGGTGCCTGGACACGAAGGTAACAAAGGCAATGAGGAAGCCGATGAACTAGCCAGGACAGGGGCTGATGAACCTTTCATTGGCCCTAAACCAAGGCTGCCAATCGCACATAGAATCACTAAGAACATTATTGAAATTAGAACAATTAAAGAAACCAACCAACGATGGATGAAAAAAAAGACTGTAGACAGTCTAAGATCTTCATCAAATCAGTTGACAAGAAGAAAACTAGAGAGTTGCTGAAACGAAGCAGAAGAAATATAAGAACGATTGTAGGAGTACTGACAGGACACTGTCCACTAAACAGACATCTGTCTGTGATTAAACGGACAGAGGATCCCATCTGCCCGCAATGCAAAAAAAGAGAAGAAACAAGCTACCACTTCATGGCAGAATGCCCGATGTACGCATCACTGCACTGGGAGCTCTTTGGAGCGGACAAGCTTAAGGAAGAGGATCTAAAGCAGTTAACGATAAGTCAACTCAGTCGGTATTGTAAGCGAACAGGTAGGTTCGAGGGTCCGACGCCGGTGGGGTAAATTATAACCCGCCTCCCCCTCTGTGGATTTGGGGAAATGGGTGAAATAGTCCCGACCAGGGTGACTGATCACAGTGATCACCCGTCTGGCTTCGCTGGCGTCCACCCTTCTAAATAGTAATAATAATACGTATACCTAGGACAGGCAGTCCAGTTAGGTAAGTCCAACTTCAAGAAAGAGCAGCATTCGGAAAGCTTCGAAAACGCTTCGCGTCTAACTTACCTCAGTGTCTCAAGACTAAAGTCTATGACCAGGGTGTGTTACCAGTGAAAAGTGGTCGCTTACTTATGGGTCTCAGTAGAAGGCTCAAGGTCACCTATCGCGCAATGGAGAGAGCCATGCTCGGCGTGATCGAATCAAAAATGAGGAGATCCGTGGGAGAACTAAAGTAACCGAAATCACTCGAAGGATTGCTCAGCTGAAGTGGCAGTGAGCGAGACTCATGTGGGTGAGAGGAATCGAGGGCCGTTGGGGAGGAAATTTTCTTGACAGGCGACCGCGCACCGGACGACGCTCCGTGGGTAGGCCCCGACAAGGTGCACCAACGATCTGGTGAAGGTCGCGGGAAGAAGCAGCGCAGGACCGATATTTGTGGAGATCTTTGGGGGAGGCTATGCCCAGCAGTGGGTGAAGTGCTACTAATATGATTTAAATTCTAACAAAAACAAGTATTTCTGATGGATAAACTAAGTTTTTTTTATTATTTCCTATCAATAAATAAAAAATACAATTTTGAGGTCACGCCGCCGACGGCGCCGCCGCCGCCGACCCAAAAAAGTCGGCGCGCCGCCGCCGGCCTTTTACCCATCGGCGCTCATATCTATTGCGTAGTGGTGAGGTACGCGGGCGGCGGCGGGCGGGAGAAGGGTGGGGTCGCTCACAAGTGCACATGGGCGAACTTATCCCCACTCCGTCGAAAAAGTGTCAAGTTGTTTTCCTCGTACTATCTCCCGCCAGAGAATTTAGCTGGTGTCGAGTCGATTTTTCTATTTTATCATTTATACTACAAACCAGGGGCGTAGCTACCGCCGTATCAATTATACGGGGCCCCCAACGTCCGTCAGACCTGTCACTATTGTCCATAGAGGCAGAAACGTTAGAAAAACTAAAGTCATCATCAGCTATAAATGATTTAATAAATTAGTTTGCCAAAAAAAAGGCAAGGAGAGTATATATTTAATTTGGATTGTTTGTAAAAAATTAGAAAAAGAAATGACAGATAGATAATTATGATGAATAAATATTACTTTTATGCAAACATTTTTTTTTTCTTTTGTAAGAAATCTTTACCCTTCCTAATCCTAAGGGCCTCCAAACAAATTTTTATACGCGGCCCCGCCAAGGTACGCTACGCTTCTGCTACAAAAGTCTGATTAGTATCGTTACCTTGGAGGCCGATCCCAACTTGCCGCCGCCACCGCGCACGTCGTCGTCGCCCTCCAGCATCGGGTGGATGGCCACCGACTTGGGGGACACGGCGCTCGGCCCGCGCTTTGGTCCCGCCTGAATAACGGATACATGATGGTGGAAATGAGTATTCAGCCAGCCTTGAGTTCCAACTGCTCTGAGCAGCGTCGTAGCTAGGAGCTGGCAAGGGAGACGGCTGCCAGGGGCGCAACCCTCAGGGGAGAAGCCTTTGCTAGCCCACGGCTAGAAAATAAGTCTAAGTCTTGGGGTGCAAAATTGAAATCTTGCCAGGGGCGCTCATGACCCATACAATGTCATTAAGTCCAGTACAACGATGCCTTTAGGGTGCTGCTGGGACTGCCTAGATCTTGTAGTGTTTCCAATATGTTCGCAGAAGCGCATGTTGATGGTTTTCATGGCATAATCAGGAAACGCTGTGAAGCATTGCTAAGCTGAACACGTAGTAGTCCCAACAGCATCCTGACGGCAGTTGTTGATCGATGGAACTCTCCACTGCTAGCACATTGGTTGCGTCTGCATGCGAGGCCACCTGCGGGTATGTAGAACGCAACTTGTGTCTAAACTTACCTGCTCATTACTTAATAACATAGTTTTAAGACTCATTGTAACTAACACTTTATGGACTACTTTTTTGTCTATAATAAATAACTTATTGTTGTTATTATTATTACTTATTAAATATTTTCAAGTACCTAGGATACTTTAAATTAAAACATGTCCAAACCAGAATGACGCCTTTTTCCCCACTGTGTCTCTGGCCAAGAAGACACGAAAAGGAAAAACAATTGTAAAAATTTTATATACCTAGATCCCATTTAATTGAAAATAAAATTAAATAATGAATTGATTATATTACCTAAGTAGATTAAAATTAGGGTACCTAGATCAAAAAAGATCTAGGCACCCTAATTTTAATCTTTTTTATCCGTTAAAAATTTCATTTACCTATTCATTGTAATTGTTATTATTTTCAAGCCTGACACTCTTGTACGCTATTAGCTTCAGATTTATAAATCCACAAAACTAAATGTTTTTAAGTTAAATTTTCTTTTACTACCTTATTTAATTGGATTGTGTCAATAGTAGTCAAAAAAAACTAGAACATTCAATCAAACAGTTTATTATCACTACAATATTTTATATAAAAATATGACTCATGAACTTTAGCCTTGGAACAACTAACTATTCTAGTTAATATCTTAAATTACCATGATACCACGTCATACCTACTTATATTGTAACAATAAGTTTTTACAGACTTATAAAGTTACAAGTATTATTATCTTAACACATTTATTAATTTAATTGTAGATTTTGTTCTCTACACCAATTATCTAAACAGATTACATTTTTGAGAGCACATATTTTCTTATGATTAATGCAGCTTATAATGTTAGACGAGGTTGAATATTTTTTATACAAGGTTGATAGACTAGGACAATCACTATCCTCTAAATTATATACGTTATCGATATTTAATATCTCTTTTATCCAGGAAACTTTTTCACATCCTTTAGTAAAAATACGACAGTTTTTGTTTAAAAGCTTATCTACATGATTTTTATAATTCTGATATGGTACCATTCCCTCATTCCAATAAATTCCTCTATTTCTTTCTATCCAGGATACATGCAAACGTTCTGTTTTCGACAATTCATAAAACGGGTATGGTGGTTTTATCACCATCGTCATTATTTGTCTGTTCCAAAGAATAGCTATTTCTTTGACGATAAATTGGTTTTGATCGTCCTTGAATCCTTGTACATCTACTATTGAATTCATGATAATTTTCTTACGATGTTGCTGAGAGGTCTGTACTCAAATAGCCGGTCGTTTATTATCAGACAATAAGCTGTTGTATTATCAGGTATAAGTTCTGAACATTCAATTTCTATCCGTACATCAACAGGTCCACTTTTAACTGAATCGTTTTGTCTTGAACAGTCAATGACAAACAGCGGGGCCTTTTCCTTAAATTGAGCTAATTGAAGCAACGGATCAACACCAGTGTTGTAGTAAGACTGACGAAAATTCGCATACATTTCATATAATATACCGTACTTATTCTCGTCAAATTTCAGATTAAGTGAATCATATGGAAAATATTGTGAATTCAAAAATAATTTTACGTTAGTTACTTTACAATGGTCGAACATAGCCGAACTTTTAGCTTTATTAAATTTTCTATCACTCTGTAAACCAAAGATTACGAATCTTGGTTTTTCCAACTGAGATGCAGTTTTGATTGACCAGGAATGTTTAGTAGTTTTGGGTAGTAGTGGATATTCATACAGATCCCAATTTCTAAACGCTAACTGTATAGGTTGATCTTTTTCTAAACGCTTAAGTAACAACAATTTGTTGCGATCAGCAACTTTTATATGAGGGACGCGCCACTGAACTTTTTGAATTTCTATTTCTATGTTATCATCTTTTTCCAAGATTGCACAGTTTTCATTGATACTACTTCTATGCAATATTAATTCATGTCTACAGTTAATTATTATTTTGTTGTAATCTTCAGCAAACCCTAATAGTTTGTTTAATGGTATGATTGCACTAAAATGACCATCTTTCATCTGTGTACCGTTTAAGTTCCATCCCCAAACAGCTGCTGCTTTATTCTCTCCTCCAGTCATAGAAACATAAGATTTAATTGTTGTAGTAATTCCAGCATTTTTTATGCGATCAATTTCAATACCATTTAATTCATATCTTATGTCTTGAAACAAATATAAGAGTGGGTTATTAATAAAATTAACATCTTTTTTCACTTTTGTATCTTTGGAAGTTACGCACACATAACCTTCTATGTAAATAGAGCTTCCTGACGGTAGAACATACGTATCTTGTTGATGAATAGGAATTCTTATTTCATCATTATCTTTGAAACTGTTACTATAAGGATTGTAACTATGAATTTCATAACTCTCTATCGAGTTATCATGACACGGTAGATCTGTAATTTGCAACATTTTATATTTTAAAACCAAGATCTTTCAAAAATCTTTTATTTTCTTTAGATATTTTTTTTGTTTTCACTATGCTGACACGTCTGACTCCTTTCAGCACAGAATGCGGAGTATTACATCTGCCTCCTGGTTTCTGAATTTTATTAAATACTATCATGGTACTTTTACGTAGGCGGCAAAAATTTGTAAGGCCTTAACGATTCTTAAATTATTATAATGAGTTTAATATATCTCATCCAGCTGCTATCACAGACAGACGGAGACTAATGTATGTCATGCTATTTTCACTATCTTATATTATATACGGTTGAAAGGTAAGTATTTGAAAAGCATACAATAATGTTAGAAATACGAAATTACTTTATATTTTTCCAGAATGTCTTTAAAAACTTTAAACATAAATGTCCACAGTTATATACATTATTTTTCTGTAAATTATCGTAGTTATAATGAATATTAGGTCCTAAATATTCTATTAATTCCTTCGGTGGTCTTAAATTACCATAACTATCAAAATACTCGATGTAGTCATTTAATTTCGCATAGGCTACCCAATGAGTTCCAGATTTTTCGGAGGTATCAAGATTTAAAACACCACATTCTGTTCTATTTGGTTTGTGCGGCAATTCATCTCTCATAAATACACCCCGAAAAAAGGGGATGTGATACGAATGCCTTATAATATCAATATTAGTCAAAGCTCTTCTGGGTAGCCTGGAAATCAGTTTTTTTTCTTGGTGACGTAAATGCCTAGTCCATCTTTGTAGGGTTTTAGGTGTACTCCTTTCCCAATATACACTGCCTCTAGTTGCTTGTTGTGTCTCTCTAATTCAATCAACTGTTTTTTGGCTGCTTTATATTCATTTATGGCTTTAGCAATTCCAGCAGCACCTCCTGCTAAACTACCAGCAGCAGATAAGCCAGCAAATATCGGGACTAAGGGAAGAAATCCACCAGTTTTAGGTAAAGGTATAATTCTTGGTATATTTATAGGAGACTCCGAAGCTAATTCTTGTGCTGTAGCATGTGCTAATTTCATCAAAACTTTCTTGCATGTAGGTTTTAGGTTCTTTATACGTTTTTTAGTATGTGAAACAATGTTTTTAAACGTTGTCTTCAAAATTTTCTTTGGAGACATCGCATCTTTATTATTATAGTTTTCTTTATTCTTTGATCGTTTATATGTGTTAGTTAAATTTTCAGAGCATCGCTTTCTTTTCATTTTATAAAATTTTAAAATAATCGTATTTAAATGTAATAGTCTACACCGTTTCGTAAACTGACATCGAATGAGAGGAGAATATAGGGTAATAGCTTATATAAGTAACTTCACTTATGTAAACTAATAAACGCATTTACAATACATTTGTTTTATGAATCCAGCTGTTCTCGCTACTCGGGA
This sequence comes from Agriphila geniculea, assembly GCA_943789525.1. Lineage (NCBI taxonomy): Eukaryota > Metazoa > Arthropoda > Insecta > Lepidoptera > Crambidae > Agriphila > Agriphila geniculea. The sequence goes on along the minus strand of OX038884.1, from coordinate 3,058,027 downwards.
GACCTAGCCATTTAACATAAACAAAATTTCCTTTTTTCTTTATAACTCTTTCTACTAAATATACATCATGATGTTTTGTTTTCTGTAGTTCTTGAGGATAAAAGGCTCCAAGTATTGGTCTCTGTTTGGAATCTTGTATTAAATAAGTAGTGGGATTAGTTTCTTGTACTTTATAAATCTTAAATATTTCCGTTGACCAGTTAGGTGTATAACTTTTATCAAAACATGCTTTATGCTTGCTTATTCTCACATAATCACCCACTTGAAATTTTGTACATTTTATATATTTTCTTAATTGAGCCAACTTTATATACCTTTGCATTATTTTTGCTTTATTATCATGACAAACTGTGGCTGGAGGTTGACCAATAGTTCTATGATTAGAGTTATTGTATTCAGATATCTTATTATTGAGTACTCCGTTATTCCATTTATAATTTCCATTCAAGTAAAACTCTTTATACAATTTACTCTTCAAAGTTTTAATAAATCTTTCAACAATAGAAGCTTTTTTAGTAGAGTATGTAGAGTAATGATTAATATTGTACTTTGTCATAATATTTTGAAACTGGTCATTATAAAATTCTTTTCCATGATCAGTTTGTAGATTTTTCGGAATACGTCCATCTTGTATTATTCTATTAAATGCTTTAGATACATGTTGTTTATTTTTTTGCTTTAGCGCAACTGCCCATGCAAATTTACTAAAACAATCAATAGCTACTAATATGTATTTATTACCACCATTTACTTTTGACATTGTTTGCATATCTATTAAATCTGCTTGCCAAAGATCATCTATATCTTTAAGAAAGACATTTCTTCTAGGATAATTAACTCGAGCATCTTTACAGATTTCGTTTATGACATCTGCTTTGCTCATAATGTTTGTTAAATTTTCCTGCTATATCACTGATATATATATTTCTTTCCAGTTTTTTTATTCTTTCAGTCAAATTTTGATTCAGCTTCTTTAAATTAACAATTTCATTTAAAATATCGAATTTAAATTGAACAATATAATCTTTGTCGATGGTGGTACTCAATATAGGTTTTCTTGATGGTGGTGATGGCACCTCTTTAAGTGAATTTTTATTTTGAGTATTATTAAACTGATTTACAATTTTGGCAACACTCATGATCTATATCCTTCTTGTAACTAATATTAATTTATAAGGGCTAGTCTTTTTATTCTTTTATAATGCCTGCTTCCTTAAGTTCCTCAATTATTGATAAAATTTCATTATCATGATTAGTATTACCAGCACATTTGGAAGCAATTAATATTTTTAACCTTTCAATCAATTCATTGGGATCATCCCAAAATACGTAATCAGTATCATTTTTATATGTTTTATACTTTGGTATGTAGCCACCGCTTTTCATGTTCAGTTCATCATTTGACTCTTTACTTTTAGCATAATTTTCTCGAGAAAATAGTGGTTTAATAATGTGACGATATTTCAAACCTTTATCACCCTTAATTTGACCGTTCTGGCTAAAGTTTCTTTTATGAGCATTTGTGTAATGAAGTATATCTTTATAGGTTATTTCATCTTTTTCAGTAATAGCTTTGAGATTAGGTTTTTTACGCATGAGTAGTTCTTTTAAGCCTGGTGTTAATTCATAGCTTCTACTACCAATGCTTACTATATAATTTTTATTTGACTGATTAGCATCGCTTGTAGAAGAAAATGATACTTTAGTGTTTCCCATCATTAAGTTTTTACTTTGTCCGCGTATTCCAAATGGCACATTTATATTTTTAGTCATCAATTCTTCTTTTTCTAGCGACATTAGCGTATCATCAACTGTTTTCGGAGGACTTCTATCTTCATCAGTATAGTCGTAATATTCTGAGCTATCGTCTAAATCATTTTGTACGTTTTTGCTGAAGTTATCATAGTCTGAAAATGAATTTTGATCTTCTAATTTGTCATAATTGCCCATATCAATGGAAACATTGAATGTAGGTTGATCTCTGTCATCAGCTTTAATAATTGAGTCCAAATTATCTGTGATAGGTTTAAACACTTTTTTATATTGTAAATTAGCTTTATCTTCTTCACTTTTAATCTTCTTTATTTTATTTTTTATATTTTCAACTGATTTAATCAGTTGTTTCTTAACATCTGTATCCATTAAGTCTGATTATATACAACCGTTCTTTATTGATATTTAAAATCAATTAACAGATTTTCAAACGTTTGCCGTATTATATACCTTTATTATTTGATTCATAAATAAATAAATGTATCAAAGGCTTTTCTATATCTTCCATTATTAAGAGGACAGTCCTTATTTATCGTTAAAAAGCTAAATAAATCTGTCCATATCGTTTTGCAAAGTTTTTTAAATTCCAACCAGCTCATATCTGTAGTTACATGCTCATTATAGATATGTTTTAAATTAATATCGTCTTGTTTGAAAATAATTAGAAAATTAACATTATCACGTATTAACTGTTTGGGTATTTTTGAATAAGTTTGAGTTAGGTAAAAACAGTCAATCTTTCTGTGCCTGCCCATGGAAAAGTAATTACGAATATTTATCTGATTTTCGCATGCGACATCATCAAAAATCATTATTGAATTTGTAAAAGCATCTTCGGGTGAAATCACATCTTTATTGTCATTAAATATCATGAATTTGGAGTAAGGTATCCGTTCCATAACTTGTTTTAAAAAGCAATACTTTGGTTGAAAGGCTGTTTTTGAGTATATGTAAATATGTTTAAATTTAAGACCATTTTCATGTAACAAAAGGTTTATCATTACATTAGTTTTTCCACAATTCGACGGGCCACAAACAATACAACGGATACTATTAGGTAATAAATCACCATGTCGTTTTGATTCTTTTGATTGTGGAGGACAGATACACTCTAATTTTAACGTCTGTTTTTGTTTAAGAAATTTCATCTGGCATTTGAACTTGACCGTAGTGTTTCAAGGCTTTCAGTACAATGACTTCAAGTCGTTGTGCTGAATTATATAAACTTTTTTTTAATTCGTTGATCTATCATATTAGTTTCGAAAAAAATAAAAGACTTTTTAAAATATAAAATTTTATTCTTTGCATTATTTCACTTAATCAAAGATTACAACATACATTAAAAATCAAACATTATATCATGTATAAATACTACTTATAAATTTAGTTACTTAAGTGTTAATAAAATATATTATATTTATATTATATTAATCGGAATACAATCTTATATTAAGTATCACTAGAATAATCTAAAAACATAGAATCATAATGACCCCATGGTAAAGTATGAATTTGATCATTAAGCACTTGTACTTTATCATCATTTCTGTCTAAAACTTTTTTATCTACTTGCTGAGAGAATAATACATGTTTTATTGATTTTATCATATTCATTTTACATCTGAGCATTTTATTAGATTTTAATGCCTCATTGTAATCACTTAGTTCCAAGTCATTCACAGCTGCTTTAGTTATTCCCTTAGCTTTTTTAATTCGAGTTTTCATGCTATTTATACAATATAATTTAGGTCTCAGACCTGTAAATTCAGTAATTATATCACCACCCATCTCATCTTTGAAAAATCCAGGAATTTTAGCATTCACTTGCGGAATTTGATACGGATTGTCTGTATTAAAATTGCTTGTATCAAATTTTGAGATTTCGTTATACATGTCTTGATAAAAGTCTTCAGCGTATATTAAATACAATAAACTATCGGTATCTGTGTAACATAGTTTCGCATTATTTTCATATTTGTTTTTTATAAAGTCGTAATGAAACTGATACATATGCTGCTTAGAGTATTCTAGTACGGTAAACCCGATATATATGGGTCTGTCTAAGAAAATTTTATCACGACTCAACTCCACGGCTATGAAGTTTTCAGAAAATATCGAAATACTTTTTAAGTTTGGTTTTGTAATTAGTTTTTCAGCATCTAGATGTTTATTTGTTTTATTAGTAGTATCCTTCCATTTTGTTACTAATTTAACATCAGATTGTTTACGTTTGTTCTCAATAGTTTTTCCAAATATTGAATTATTTAATAGTTTAAAGAAGTCTTTTTCAAACGCTGTTTTAGAATTTTGACGAAGGGTTGTATTGAGATCAATATATTTTTTTAGAAAAGTTTCCTGACGAAAACTGAGTATACAATGAATTTTTTTTAAAATCAAACCATTTTTCAAGCATTCTTTTAAGTGAGTATAGTGAATCACGTAATTGCATTTATCGTAAAGATTTGCTATCAATTTCGACGTTTTCCCATAAGGTGGTACTAACTTCTCAACAGCAAATGGTAAATCTTTATGTTTATCATGTAAATAGTTCGGGTAAGTCAAGTCTACTTCCAATATATAACCATAATCATTATCATCTGATACATCCATTACATTTAAGTTATTAATTTCATCTTGAGACAAGAATCTGAAGTCTGAAATAGGAAGCTTTTTAGTCATTGCATAACCGTAAAGGTTGTTACAATCAAGATATATCAAATAACTGCTAGGTTTTAAATCATTGAAATAAGGTAAGTATTTATTATTCGCCTCCGCATGACGAACCGTACATTGTGCTAACCCGCCTCGTATTCCTCTCTCTAATAACTCATACATCTGTAAATCGTTAATTAACTCGAGTTCCACACCAGTATAAAGAAGCATTGCATCCCAACTTAAACTTGGTGATGTAATATAGTGTGCAGGATCTAAATTATAATAATGTAAACTTGTATTTCTAAATTTTTCAAATATATCACATAGCAACAGGACGTCACATTTTAAATATAAATCAGTGTATTCACCTAAGGACTTTATTTTGAATGTTTTCCAAACAGTTTGAGCGTGTTGATATTCATCGTCACTTAAATGTTGATTGCGTAAACTATTGAAAAAAATAGTTTTTAAAGGGAGTTTTGTTTCTTCAAATTTAGACCAAGAATCTATATAATCATACGGATAAATCCCTTTTTTCATTAATAACTCAAATTGTCTTTTATCATTAAACTCTAAAGATAAATTAACAAAATCGTTTTCAGATAAACTTTTACTTAATGTATCTAAACTAGAACTGAGAAATTGGAAAGAATCAATAAATTTTATTTGAATAGGTTGGTTATATTCTTCTGTTTTTATAACTTTCGTTATAGAGAGATACTTTTCTTTAGTTTTTGGTATTATTTTTATAGAGCCTTCATACTTCGCCAACTCTTTAATAAACAAATGTGAATCGTACCCAGATAAATTATGAAACACAACAGGGGCCCAATCGCGCTAATTTACAACGATAAAACCAAAACCAAATCGTTACCGCTTGAGTTTTGTTTACAGAAAAATACTCGCTTTAATTATGTTAAAATTGTACAAAGCTGTGCCTAAGGAGCCTAGAATGACAATCTCGGACAATTTAAATGAAAATTCTTAAGCTAAACCAAAGATTTTTAGGTAAATATAACCTCAATGACAACGTAACGGTTTTGGTTTTATCGTTCAGAATTAGTGCGATTGGGCCCCAGGAATGAATGAACAAACTCTGTACATCAGGTTACAATGAGAGTGCGCCGCCCCTCGGTACTCAGATGTAATATGATCATGATCTCGGACTTTGTCATTCAATAATAATTGTTTGCATATATGACAAACTGTAGAATTTCGATACTGTGTCTCTTGCTCATTAGTTAAAGGCACAGATAACCTCCAATAGATACCGCATTAAGAGAATCGACGTGCTCCTAGACATCTATGATTTTGCACTGATGTAAAGTCGCACATATACGCGCAACGTCAGTACCGACCAAAAATCAGACCTGTGCACAAGTATTTTCGGAGTCACTTTTATCTATATTTTAATAGTTCTTTATGCATAATTAAACTTAAAAATGTCCTCTTGTTGCGTGAAATGGTGTGGAAAGAATTCCAGGACATCAAACTTTAAGAAAGATGGCATAACTTTTTATCGGTAAGTAATATTAAATACTAATTTATTCGCAACGGAGCTCAAGTTACGGAGGACATTAAAATGGTAGACATCAACGCGTGCTGATTTTTTTTAAAGGAGTAAAAAAAACATCTGCACGCGTTGATGTCTTTTGTCACTGTCCCTTTCTCTCATTACCCATTTTACTATATTTATCCTGTTCTGGCATAGACATGTGTAACAATAGTGTTGCACCTGTGTATACGTAATGTGTCGAATGTCGATATTGCAAAACGAAAAAAAAATGTTATTGTTTGAATTTAATTTGCTTTAGATTTCCAGTGTCCTGAAAGAAAACCAAAATGGGTCAAAGACTTCAATAACATAGACAAGCTGGTCAAAATAAAAAATTGTCTCACAACGCGGACGTACATCGGCTGAGGTATTGGGGGGCGGGAGAGGGGAAATGTGTAAAGAATAGTTCAGTGTTGACGCAGATGCGAAACTAAAATATTCTTTGCCTTTTTCTTTGACGGTGTCTTTGAAGAAATGAAAGGTCTTAGTGAGATCTTCATTTTAAGCGACAAACTTAAATTTGACAGCTGTCACTTAAAATGAAGATCTCACCAAGACCTTTCATTTCTTCTAAGACACTACCAGTCTAGGATGAGTACTTTTTGAAATATTGCTGTTTAAAGTTTGACAGCTGTCAAACTTAAAACAGAGAAAAGCAGATCTGCCGTATCACACATATCTCACTTATCTTGAGATAGGTGAGTTACGCGTAACAAAGCTAAATTGAATTATTAGGGTATCGTTTAAATGGTACATAACCATTTTTAATTTTTTTAATGCTTTTTCATAATAATATTGGATATGGCTGACGCAATCGGCGCGAGCGAATCTGGCGCGAGGGAATTCGCCTCAGTCTGTACGAAGCTTAATTGTTTTCTTATAACTAGTGTTTTATTTCTATTTTTAAATTAGTAGTACCTACATTTAGTACTTTGATAATCACCTACCTAGGTATCTAAAGATAAATAAAAACTACTATATTTTTTAAAACAACATAGCAATTCTCTAGTCTAGTAAAGTAAATTTCCCGTATTTAAAGATACAAGAGATGACCGTTAAAATAAATGATTTTCCTTCTATGAAGCTAGTAACGGGCAGGCTCTCTTATGTCAAGATACGCGCAATGCGTTACAGGATTTGTATGGGATCCTGAGCCGCATGAACACAAAAACAAGGTATAAATAGGATAAAATTAATGTTGCATTAACAAAAAAAAACCTTTGGTAGACATTAATATCAACAACGACTATATTAAAAAATAAATACAAATTCAGTTAATTTCATCCAATATGAAAGAAACTAGGAAAAATACTTCTAAATGATTTTCCCAAAATAGTATTTTTTGAGATAGGTGAGATCGGTGTGATACGGCAGAGATCGGTTACACCTAGTTACCCTTTATTTGGCAAAAGTATAAAAGTTAACCAAAATGTTTAAATTTTTTATATGATCTATTATGATGTAATAGATCATGTAAAAAGTAATAGAAAAAATCTAGACATAATATATACATAAATATATAGTGTAAAGTATGCTTAACAAAATTCGACGTATAAGTTACAACTTCGTAATTTTGTGTCAAAAATGCTTAACAAAGTCAAAAAAATATATACCACCTGATTGATTATAAATGATGTAGATATAGAAAGTATATTCGAAATTGGGGAAAAATCTGTCAGTGATTGAGTCCGAGAGCTTAGATTATTTATATGTCTAGATAGAGTCTTAGGCTTTTGACGTATTAAACAAAACAGGCCAACTTTTTTAAGGTGGTGTGCATTTTTAGCATCATCGCGTCCAAAGAGTATTGTAATAAAAACTATGGCCGGCTCACACTACTGACAATGTGTGCGTGTTTTGGTCACCCAACTGTTGGGTGATATTTTTTTCGACGCTGTCGTAGCTTCGACTGTCTATCTTGACATATAAATAATCTAAGTCCGAGAGCTATTATTTTCATTAGTATGCAGAATTGAAATGGAATCATCACTAGAATCTATGGAAGTAGTGTAACTGGAAAAAGACTCATAGGGAGGCTGGGGAAGTCATTTTCATCTTGACTCGAGCCACTAACGTATGTGGTGGATTGTCCTTTGGAACCAAAGCCAGTATCTCTTATCAGATCATGTGTTCTGAAAACCGAAACAGTAATATGCAAGTGCAACCCAACACCAACCAAAACACATTTAAAATCAGTTATTAATGTTATAAAAAACGCTGAACAAAAAAAATGCTTTTGTTAGGATAGTTACAATATTAAATCAGACCCCGGAAGTACGAAACCATAAAATACAATAAATAAACTCGTTATTTAATACCATAAGTTAAAATCACATCATACAAAATTGTTAAGTATACATAACCTAACCATATGACTTTGTCAAGAATACTTAACACAACTTTTACCGAAGAATTATTTCGATAATTACTTAGTATAATGATATTAAATTACATACATTCAATTACTAGAACAATCAAAAATAAATACCACTCAACAGATTTTATTTTAGAGCATTTGAAACTAATAAAATATATTTTTAATCTTATCCAAGCTTAGGAGCGAACGTTGTCGCGACTACATCTTGTGATCAAAACTGTCAAAGTCAGTGTCGCTGGTCGTGTAAAACATTTTTGGTAGAAAAAAAAACAATTATGTAAGCAGATTTTATGAAAATATCCGATGATATTAATTTTATTATAGTGATATGATTTTTTTATTTGGAGTGCTAAGGATACTTGACAGTGCCAAAAAAACAACGGCTATTGGCTACACTAAGTTTTAGCCGGCTAAAACTAGGTTAAGCCGCACGTACGGGTATTAGCGGTAACATATATACTAATATTGCTTCTAATTTGAATTCAGTGATAAAATTATATTAAATTCTAATTATCCATAACATAATTATTAGTTTATCGATAAAACTATCGACATGACACAATACAATTGTACCTCACTAGATGAATGAGTGACCTTGTAATAGCCAATAGCGTCGCTGCAGTAACGTCCCCCGCAACCCGTTCTTACCTCCTAAAATTGTGACTTTAAACTAGAACAAAATGGCCAAGATGCGGTATCTATTGTGAGGTTATCTGTGGTTAAAGGGGTCATGGATTTTTTATTCATTAAAATTTTGTGTAATCGTTTTGCATCCTTTATTAAACATTTAACAAAAATCTCTGCACAATTTTCACCTCTATATGAAACGTACTTGTTTAATTGTTTATTATGAGAACAACATATATAATAAGCAAAACATGAAGGTTGATGTATTTTTATTTTCTGAGTATTCGATGGTGTGTTTTTTTCATTACAGTCAACCAATAGACACTCGAAATCAGCATAAACAACAAAATTAATTTTTTGCTGTCTTTCATAATGTTGAAATTTTAAAACAGTATTTCTTTCAGGTAAAACTGATAAAATTTTCGTACAATTGTGAGATTTATATTTCATTTCATTACTAAAAAATTGTAAACACATTTCACATAAATAAACTTTGCCTTTAAAGCGAGTTACCTGACGCTTTACTAGGCGAACTAGATCTTTAATTAGACAATAGTGACCTTTATTGTTTTGCTCAATATACAGTAAATTTACATGACACTCTTTTTTATTTTTCGTAAGATAAAGAGGTCCAGTTACCGTACATTTTTTTTCTAAGCCATAAATATTAACACTTATATTAGGATTATTTGTTTCAAATTTTTTTATGTCATTTACTGTTGGAGGGAAGCTCATTCCCTCAGTATTTAAAACGGAAGAATAATGTGGGTATGAATTAGTTCTGCATACATTACTTTTTGCTGGGTATAGTGCTGCAACTATACTCCATAAAAAACAACAATTATCTTGATTCTGAATGTTAATACAACTTTTAGTATTTTTAATGGATGAGGGTAGGCTTACATATGTCCCACCTCTCATAGGTGAATATTTATTAATGTTTATTTCAAGATGACTCATAGAAACATACATCCAGCCAGATTGACTGTGTTGAAACTCAGTTAATTTTGCTTTAATTTGATTTGATACTTCTATTAATAACTCATATAAATCAGTGTTCTTAAAAACAATGAAATATTTTACATTAAAAGACTTTAGACAAATTTCATCTGATGTCGGTAGCATAAAGTTAGCAAACAATTCAAAATTCAATTTTATGGAATTGTGTTCATTCAATGACATCGTAATTAACTTTATAATATCTTTCTGTTTATCGCTGAGAAAAGTCTCTGGATAGAGGTACTCTTCATTCTCAGCGACGTTCAGGCGATATGTTAACAGTCTGTTTTTAAATGCAGTTGCAATAATATTTAATGATTAAACGAACTTACCTGTAAGTGTAGTTCTATCATAATTATGCGAAGGATTCTTCCGAAGATATTAGTATATTAACACATGTAGTATCGCTTGCATGTATCACCACTTAGCACGTTATTTTAGAGTAATAACCTAAAAAACCTAAAAAGAGAAGGTATTTGATTTAGAATTGACAGATATTTTGACATTTCCGGCTCGAATTCTCCCCGTCGTCTCCGGCGCCAACTACTTCATTTAGTTTAAAGTCCAAATCGTATGATATTTCCTCATTTTCTTCAGTGGGTGAACACTTATTGTAATTAACAATAAGCAGTAGGGAGGGTGGGACTCTATACTAATATCTTCGGAAGAATCCTTCGCATAATTATGATAGAACTACACTTACAGGTAAGTTCGTTTAATCATTAATTATGCTTCAGGATTCTTCCTCAATATTAGTATATTAACACATGTAGATGTTTAAAGCATTATGTAAGAAAATGGAAATATCATCTCTTGTGTAATTAGTCTTTTAAATTTAAAATAGAAAATCAGTCACATTTAACATAATTCTTAATGTTTTGGTAGCAAAGACGGTACCTACAGATGGTTGGTACCAAGAAAAAAATAAGCAAGATTCGTTAGGAAAATTCAGTTTAATTATGATTAATCGATGATATCTTGCAAAGATAGTGGAATCATCTACCATTCCACCGTGTTACGTGGAATTTTTATAATAAAAATAAATGTTATGGCTATATAGCCATAACATACCTATATAGGTATCGGCGTACGTCGAGTGCTAAAACTGGTTACTATGGACTTGAGTCTACTCTACTATCATTGAATTTTACATTTCAGCAATCCTCTATCTATTCTACATATAAGATTTTTTTTTTTTATTTTTTTTAAATCTGTATTACTATTTTTATTTTATATTTATAAATAAAAAGAAGTGATTATGAAATGTTTATTATAATAATAGCATTCTCGAAAAAGAAGGTCATTATAGAATGGTTTGTGTCAAAGTAAGAAGAATTCATGTTTCATACTTGAACTAAACAAATAATTAATTGATTATATTGTTTTCATTCTATGTGCAATAGGCAAGGTACCTCAATGTGAAACTTCTTTTTTTTAAGTTAGAAAAGTTGGAAAAAACAATAAGAAATCTAAGATATCCATTGTATTTGAGCAATGTAAGTCTACGCCAAGGCGTAATTAAATTCTATACCAAACCTTGAGATTAGCTCATATTGTGCAATCAATAATGAATCCAATATTAAATAATACTAATAATTGTGTTACACACTTCTGTGTTTATTCTGTCTATATTGTTATTTGGTGAATAATCGAACCATTTTTATTACCAAGCTATGTACTTTCTGATAGTATCAGCAAATATCCAAGCTTAAATAACATAGTAATATACCTGTAAAATAATATCACCTTGATAATGTTGTACAAACCAGTCTATTTGTGCGATGAATTTCCGTCCCTGGAATTGGAAGTTAAAGGATGTTAGTACTTTAATAGACACTATATTACATGTAAACAATGGGTATCAAGGCTTAAAATTATGACGATCATGATGGCAGAATTGTAACAATAAGTAACTGTTACAAAAGAATAAAAATAATAGCTTGTCCGATTGATAGTGACAGAATTGTCTTTTTAAATAAAATAGGCACTAAACAAAAATAGCATTGTGAATGCGAAAATCTAAAATTAAAAAAATAATCGTCTTTGGGATCCAAATGCTAGGAATTAAGAAAAATATTTCTGCTATATTTTATTTCTACTACCTAATTCGACTTGCATTCGAATTTACTCAATTTCAATCCGAAAATACCAAAACTGGTAATAATTTTTTGAATAAGTGAATCGAGTTATAACGTCTAGAATACTTTACACCGAATACAATAATAAGAAAGGCAATGAAAATATAATAAGCTACAAGTTCTAGCTAGATAATTTATATGCAATTCTTTTTCAATGTTTTGATTCCTGGCCACAAGTGTCCCCCAGTCTACCCCGTTGTTGAGAGGTACCAGAGAAAATAGTCCACAACTATGTCATCTCTAATTCAGTGTAACTATCGATGACATTCAACTATATCAAGTAAAATATAATATTATACCGGTATCTACAGGTTTAATCCATTCATAAAATAGTCATAATTTATTTTGCAGTTTTGTGAATGTTTTTCTTGTGAAAGACCTTGTGAAGGTAGCTAGAAAATTGTGAAGGTAGCTGTATAAAAAAATTGTATTTAAATTTATTGTGTATCTCAATTCTTTAAAAAATGTTCAGAGACACATTGTTAGAGTAAATATTATGTCTAATATAACAGGGAGATAATGTTGTCTAAGATGTCGTAGGCGGCGGCAGTAATTTTGTAAAAATATGGGCACTACAATACCTAAAAGTTAAGAATTTTAAATTCGTATATTTCTATTACTTTTCATATCAATATTAAAACCATAAAGTTGATGGGATTTCTAAAATGCAAAGACTTCTATGTTGTATTCTTAGAATAATTACTTGTTTTCTTACAAACAATAACCATTTTTTATTTTTAATATAGGTTAACTTTTATACAACAATAATGCGACTTCTGGGATTTCTAGAATGTGTTTTGTTATAAACAATAAGCATTTTATAGGATAATGTTTTTACAGTTTATAATAATATGACTTCTGTTAGATTTTTACTAAACCTGATATGACAACCTGATAAAACATTTTTTCTCGAACAGAGATGTTGAACCTTCAACTTAATGTGTAGTTGACAAATTATTGTCTGTCACCAAAACACAAACGTATTATGTGGCTGTTATGCATTTCGCCCGAAATTTAGTCAAATTAATGTTAGAATTTAATATATATCTCTGGAGATGGCACAAGTGAGTACGAGTGAGTATAAAAGAAAATAATAATAATCTTGGTGCCCTCCTAGCGCAGTGAAAATAGTATTTTCACACATGTCGAATTTAGACCAAACAACTATGTGGACGCCTATGTGCCTACAGTTGGCGACCACTGCCTGCACTCGCCGAATACAGATAAATGCTGCACTAGATCCTTACGAGTATCCTTACCCCGCGTACGATGATCGAATGTGAATGTTGACGAATGTATCCTCGGCAACCGTTTCGATGGACCGTAACGGCCGCCTGCGGGTCTGCTGCTATCGACGAAAGAAATCGTTGATGGGGCCTCGTCGCCGCGTCTCGATATTCGTTTGCCGTCGGAACTAAGCATATGGTATACCTGGCTGCATGTTTCGTTTGTTGTTTTCAAGTTTAAATTGTTTTGAAACAAAATGTACCAGCAAATAAATATATAAATCAGCCCCAAAAGTTATGTTTTATTTAAGCACTGCGCCCGGTTTACTTACAGTTTTTTCGTTAATCAATATCGTTAACCTCAGGCCTGTAGCAATTGCATCATTCATATTCGACTCAACTGTTGGTGGCCTTTTAAGTGAACAGCATCAATTACACTCGAGTTGACCATATACCTACTGTTTATAATAAAATGTATGTTGTGCACAACAAATGAATGTTGCAATGCCCCATTGTATAATGTAAAAAGTGCAAAACACCGTCTTAAATTACTGTCATAAAAAAGGTGTTCTATATTGGAAAGCTGCTCCTTAAGCTTCATTATTACTATAATATATCTACTTGGCTAACAACCTCTGCACATCAGAATCATTATCATTAAGATCAATCAATTTATGTTTTACACACACAAATTCAATTTGAAAATTAATAGACAGGTAATTTGTACATATGTACATTTTACAAGGGCATAGCTTAGAAATAAACATACTAATTAGTTAGTGATTAAACATAAATAATAAGCCTGAAACATAGGATCTCCTAGTTAAGGCAAATGTTTCAAGTTTTTACTTATTAAAACTGTGGTACACAGTAATAAACACTTTGCATTTATGGATAACAAAATGTAAGGATTCTATTATTCAATTTCTTATTGAAATTTCTATCAGCATTCCCATGTTAGGCGTACCTATATTAATAGAAGCTATTTCACATAAAAATTGTGAAATATCAGGTATCAGCTAGTTGCTGCATAACATTATCTGGTTCCATGAAGTAGATAAATTTTAGCATTTATTTATAGCTCTGCTTATGAACGTTATACTGGCAGTTTTTCGTTACAGTTGCAACAATGTGTATAATAAAATCATACATAATTATATTATATAAATTTTGCAAGCCAGAAATTTATCTCAGTACCGATGGCACTCTATTATTCCGTTGGGATCAACTCAACACCAGGGATATCTATGATATCGAAATTCATACCTGATGAACTAAGCTGTTGTCAGGGCTGCTGTTGCAGCTCCAGCAGAGCAGCCGCCTGGCTGGAAGGCGGATGGCGGCGAATTCGGCGGACGGCGGAGTCACCCGATTGGTGCTCGGCAACGGTTCCAACGTGGTAACCTTTGAGGGCAGCTTGCTTTTTATCCTGTCGCGTCATCAGGGTCACTTTGAGTTGCTGCACTTGTTGCGGTTGCGTTGTCTGACCTATCTATGTGGTGAAATAGTCCAGTGTGACTATTTCGAGTACAATAGATATTTGGTTCATGCCTTATTAGACACATGCCTTATGACAGAAAGTACCCAGTATGGTAAGTTCGTGTCAGACAAAATTAAATAAATAAATGGTAAAAGCCCAGGGTAGCAGTTACGCATTTTTAAATCTCAGCAAACAATGTTCTCTGGGAGGGAATGCTATTAGCATTAAGTCCGCTCTTTTTGTACTCATGTACATTAAAGTAAAATAAATAAATATGGTAAAAGCCCAGTATGGCAGTTACGCATTCATAAAGGGAAGCAAAAAAGCCAAGTAAACGGTAAAAGCCCAGTCTGGCAGTTACGCGTTCAAGCCAAGTAAACGGTAAAAGCCCAAAATGGCAGTTACGCATTTAATAGTGTTTCTCCATCTTGTATTGTTCTTCTTGTCCTCTTCCGTCTTGAAAACTTTTTTCCTTTCTGCACGAAGCATTTTAACTAAGTATAATTAAATTTTCACTGTATAAAATATAATTCTGAAGAATTCTCACTTTGAGATTGTATGCGTGCGTCCGTGGCGAAGCACGAAAAGCGAATGAAGTAGTTGGCGCCGGAGACGACGGGGAGAATTCGAGCCGGAAATGTCAAAATATCTGTCAATTCTAAATCAAATACCTTCTCTTTTTAGGTTTTTTAGGTTATTACTCTAAAATAACGTGCTAAGTGGTGATACATGCAAGCGATACTACATGTGTTAATATACTAATATTGAGGAAGAATCCTGAAGCATAATAATATTCTTGAATTGTGTTTTCAACAAACAATTTGCTTTATGCATATTAGTTCTCATGTGATATTGATACTGATTTTCTGGTATTAAAATTTTACATTCATAACAGTCTTTTAACTTTCGAGATCTTGATATGCTGTTGGGTGATACAGCTGTGAAAAAAAAATAAAATTCAAATATATTATTTATGTATATATTAAGTATAATAATGGATGCATTATAATTATAAAGACACGAAAAATAATATTATGATAGTAAAAACTTATATGATAGGTACTTAAACAATAAAATTAGGCACTTTCTCACTAATAAAATAACTAATTCTCATACATGCCCATCAGAGTGGTGGGGCAATTTTTAAAGTCTTTTTCAGCTTCTCTCGCGAAGCCTTTAATAAATCGCCAGGACTCCTTATCATCATTCATGCGAGTCTTAATTGTTGTTATAGCGTAGCGCCATCTGTTGATCGGTTGCACTTTTTTTATCTCCTCAGCATCATAAATTTTGAGTTCTATATAATATTTGCCCTGGGACATTTCCTTGATTTGTCTCGTGCAGCCCTTTGACTGCCTCTTAGTTAAATATGAATATAACGGCGGTGGTGTTTTACCCGTTTTGCTGCAGCTGGGTGAAGAGGTGTCTTCGTCATCACTGCCGAATAGCTCCTGTGCGGTGAGTCGAGCGGGCGGAGTGATTGGGTTGATTTTTATCTTCTGCTTCTTGGCAGTTGATCCTCCCTCGAGCGGCTTGCTAGGCTTGCGCTTAGCCTTCTTTTCTTCTACAGGAGGTGGTGGTGGCTGTGACTCTTCTTCTGAGTCACTGGACAAGAAAAGATCCTTGGCGAGAATTTCTGACCTGTAAACAAAATACAATAACATTTTAATTTGTTCTATGTTTAAATGTAACAGATTAAGTTGAAAAAATATGTAGATAAATTAATTATCTCTACTCGACACTTATAAGTGACAACATGAATGCAATATAAACACAGTTAATTTATGCCTATTTTCAACATAAACGTACTTGCCTCATTCGGGAATCGAACCCAGGACACTGAAAGATTGAGAGATCACTAATTATAATAACACCTAGACACGGAGCAAACACAAATAAATGCTTATCACTTACCTAAGTGTTTGTCCCGGGTGGGGATCGAACCCACGACCTCTGGCTCAGGAGATATGATCAACACCACTGCGTCAATGGGTCCGTCAATCCACGAACTTTTAACGAGGACAATAAAAATAGATGGTACTTACATTTTTTTTATATTATATATCTTCACTGCAGATTCCAACTGTTAGAGCACTGGGCACCGGAGGCTTCGTCCCTCAGGAGGCAGGAGCTGTTCTGTGCTACTACGAGATAATCGACGGGCTTAAATAATACAGGTCCACGTGGACTCCGAGCCTTATTAGTAAAATCACAGGTTCCAAATATGTAAAAACGCTGAAGCATTAGGTTTTATGTTTATATGCTAGTCTATTTGATATTAGGTACCACTTAGCTATTTGTTTGCATGTGTGTTCACTATTTATCACACATGCTTACCTTATGTACCCCTTCGAGTTCGAACCCGAGACCTTTAGATCTGTATGATACTACTCTGCTAAGCCGGTTGTCAACTGTCGTAGATATAAATGCCATTAAAGCTCAATGGTTAGAGCAGTCACCAGATTTGATTTTTAGTTGTAATAGTTTTACAAAAATATAGGTCACACTCACTTTAATTATGTATTGAATAAGGTAGGTAAGTATATAACTTTAACAAGTTTCGATAAATCAAGCTAGGTTGATATAGCCATAATAGCTCAGTGGTTATAGCAGACATTCAGTCAGCCTAAGCCAGTGTGATCAGTTCGGTACTCGATACATTGTTTTTTTCATATGAAATTGTATTAACTAGCTAATAAAGTTAAGTTTAATGTTGAAAACAAAATCAGTAAACAAAAATCAAATACCTATTGATGGGAATCGAACCAGTACCTTTCACAACCCGAGGCGAATGCCCACTAGGCTGACTGGACGTAGCTTACACTCGTCAAAAATTTATCGAATGTTATTATGATTTCAACAAACACCATAATAGCTTAGTGATTAGAGTAGCTACTCGAACAGAAGAATGGATCAGGTTCGATTCCTGCTCATATTTTTTAATGCATTAATTGATGATAAATAGAACTTTGATCAGTGACTTATATAAGTGTTTTTTAACTTTAGCTTGTGAGATCTATACTTATAAATAACTAGCGGTCGCCCGCGACTTCGTCTGCATGAACAGATATTTTCTATATCTCGGGACAATAGATAGTATTTTGTTTATTTAACGTTAGCTTGTAAGATATTTACTTATAAATAACTAGCAGTCGCCCGCGACTTCATCTGCCCGAACAGATATTTTTCTATCTCTCAGGACAATAGTTTTTCAGGATAAAAGGTAGCCATATCCTTTCTGTACCTCTGACAACGTGTATGCAATTTTTTTTATGATTATTTGAGTAGTTAAGGTTGCGAAAGCGTAACGAACAAACAAACCATTTTCGTATTTAATAATATTAGATGATAGTGTGGAATAGATATCCGACATCACGAACTATGAAAACGTACGTACTTAAATAACTACTACGACAAGCGCCGCCCGCGCCGGGGCGGTATAAAGACGGTCTCAAGGTTAACATGTCCTGACGTGCTGTTAACTGTACTTGTTTACTTAGATTAGAGTTTAGTTTTCAACAGTCTAGTTTAACTTAGCTAATGACGGATTTTTAAGACTATAATATTCAAACATGAATTTTTTTTATAACAATCAAAGTGATGTCTTAAAAAATATTTTGCCTTTTAAAGAATAGGTAATTATGAATATCTAATAATTTAGTGCCGTTTTAGGTAGTAAGAATATTGTAGTTTCGTATTAATTTTGCTTCGTCATAATATTGTCGCTGCTATATTTTTACAAAATGAACCTTAACGACATTTTTTTTTTCTATATGAATGTGAAGCATCTTACTAAAAATACTACAATTTATTAGCGAACCGCAAGAGTCAGTCGCAAGCAATGGAGGTAAGTCATGTTAACATTAAAAAATAAATACTTGTGTAAAATATGTCATTGCTTGAGTACTTAACTACTTACTTATTAATTTATTATTTCAGGATTCAAATGAATTATTCAATTTCATTCCTGTAAATCGGACGCTTGGAGCAGTGGAGTATAGTCCTCAAGGCGAAGCAGCTACATTAAAAAAGAAGTTGAAGAAGCGTCACCTGCCTCAATCATACATTAAAAAACCGCATAAAAGCCGAGTTTCAAAAATAATACGGATTGAAATATATGATGCGAATCAGCTCGCGAATAGAAGTTTAGTGTGCACTTGTGATGCTAAGATTTGTACACAATACGTTGTCGACAATATTTTTCTCGACAGTATTTATACAGGCACTAAAAATATAATAGCCCAAATCCAAGACAGTATAGAGCAAGGATAAACAACGAACAAAGTGAAATATATATTTTAAGTATACCTACCTACTCTTTTAAACTTTCATGTTGCAACTGAAATACCTATATATTGTTATTATACTTGAATAAATTGATTTCAGTCAAATTACTTAGTGTGTTTTATTTTAATAATACCCTATGTACACTATTTGAACTTTTTAAAAATTTTACTGACAGTATTTACTTAGGTAAATAAGTAAGTATGAATATCAGTTATCTAGTACTATATTTATTCGTGTCTTTAACTATAGTACCTACCGACCGACACGACATAAAAGCGTGGTTGCAAACATCACTGTGATCACTCCCATTTCACATGCGAAGCATATTTTTAAATAGGTACTGCACAAAGAAAAAACAATCTGACAATCAAATCAAAATAGTCGATCAATATTAATCTTATATTGAATTTATGAATATAAATATTTTATTCAAGTTTTCTAGATCTAAAACCACTGGGAAATAATAACAACTACCTAGGTACTACAATGAATAGGTGGATGCAATTATGAATAGACAAAAAGATTAAAATTAGGGTGCCTAGATCTTTTTTGATCTAGGTACCCTAATTTTAATCTACTTACCTATTAAGATGTTCTTGTTTAATGTAATTTTTTGTTGCGGATAACGTTAATGTGGATGTTAATGTGACATGGTTCCTGCGCATTAGCAATTGACGGGGATAGTAGGTACTTCTTATTATTACTTCCAAAACCTAACGACGAATATCGCCCGTTATCGCGATTAAAGTAGAGCCAGCTTACCTGACTCGCGGCCTTGACTTGTTGCATTTGGTCGGCGACGTCCTGGGGCAGCGCGCCCGCCAACGCCAGCTGCGTCAGCATGTCAGCCATCTGGCTAACGGCCTGCTCCGCGGCGCGGACGCGAGCTGCCAACTAAAATACAACATCGCATGGTTGTTCAAAAGAAAACTGAAATACGTGCACTTGATACTCGCCTTTCTTCTCTCCAAACTAAGAACATAATTTTCATACGAGCATTTTATCTTCGTTGTCACTTGTGACATGCTACAAGATACCGGGAGTTATGTAAAGCGAACGAAGCTCTGGCTTACCCTCCCAAGACGGGCACTCTTGACTCTTGAACACGCCTTACAACCATATCAACCATTTTTAACATCCCCACTGCTGGGACACATCAGGTCTTATTTACGGATAGAGAAGGTGGATTGTCATCCATAACCTCATAACCATAACCCATGACGTGGCCCCATGCGTCATCAACCAAACAGCCTTTGAGATGATGGTCGCCGAATACCGATGAGTATGACATCCACCATCATCCCCACAATCGTGCTCGCTGCCATAATATATTTTTAAATTGAGGTACTAGCACCCAGACTTGAGACAATATAGAAAAGTTAGTTTTACTAAATTCCTGGCCCGGGACCTCGCACGAAATAGAGACACCTTGAAAACCGGTGTACAGTACAGTACAACCACAGGGGCCGTATTATGACCTCTTATTTCCTGACAGTTTTCTGACTGGTTATCAATCTACCTCTTTTATTTGCTATACAGTGAGAAAGAGATGTAAGTTTTAAGAGGTTGTAATACCCCCCCCCCCCTAGGACGTGATTTTTTTCTTGTTCTGTGAGTACAAACCCCCTTGTCCACGTACGGAAAAGCCATGAGTTAGAATATCAATCATTTGAACAAAGACAAAGGATACCTGCATAGCCTCCATAGTGTCAGTGAGCGAGGCGCTACCCCTGGCGATGTCGCTGCGCAGCTTTTCGTTGTCGGGCATGGCGGGCGGCGGCGGCGGGCCGGCGCGCCGCTGCAGGTTGCGCACCATCGCCTCCACCATCTCGAACTCCGACCGAGTCACCACCTCGAGGCCGTCGCGACGCTCTTTAGGATATTGGACTATGGTCAGACGCACTCTCAAGGCGAATTTAAGTTTAAAAATAGCAATCACCTAACCATCATCATCATCATCATTATATCAGCCGCATAACACCCACTGCTGGGTATAGGCCTCCCCTAAGGATCTCCACGACGATCGGTCCTGCGCTGCCCGCATCCAGTGGCTTCCCGCGACCTTCACCAGATCGTCGGTCCACCTTGTCGGGGGCCTACCCACGGAGCGTCGTCCGGTGCGCGGTCGCCATTCCAGAACCTTTCCGCCCCAACGGCCATCAGTTCTTCTCGCTATGTGTCCTGCCCATTGCCACTTCAGCTGAGCAATCCTTCGAGCGATGTAGGTTACTTTAGTTCTCCTGCGGATCTCCTCGTTTCTGATTCGATCATGCAGGGAAACGCCCTCGGAAAATGGTCCATGCTCGGCGTTTCACCTAACCATAAAGCATGTCAATTCCATACAAAACATCAATATTTAGGGTCGGTCCTACCCCACTATTTCCATTGAGAATCACCATTAATGGTTGTAGCGGCGCGCGATCATACGCTACATAATGATGAAGAAATACAGGAGCAGCGGAAAGTACCAACTAAGCGATGGCGGCTTCTACTATGCGCCGCACAAAGTACACAACACGCCGTACAACAATGATACACATCGAGTTTACTAGATGGCACCTGACTCGGAAAGAAATTAATTTTTAGTGGGACTGTTTTCAGAAAAAGTGAAGTCTCTGTATTAGGTAGCATTGCAATGGGTAATGGAAATAGTGGGATCGACCCAATGTTTATGATTGACATAAACTTGTGATTGTGATATGTCATTAAATTGTTTACTATCATATTTTTAATCAGCCTCAACGTTCAAACGAATAGCAAAGCAAGTCAGCCTTCGAGCAACAAAGGCTTCGTTAGAAGCCCGTCCTACTCTAAGAAGTCAGCCATTTGAATGTAAAGAACCAATGATTTGTGTAAAAGCTGCTACTCACACGCCTGACGCTGGGTCAATCTAGTCTGTAGAAGTGGATATGACCTTAAATTGCCTCTTCTTCTAGGTACTTACGAGGGGATTTCAAAGTATTCTCGGTATCTGGATTTTCTGGTTAGTAATGAGGGTAGCTTTTGTCTATGGTTCTCTTACGAAATGTCGTAAGAGAACCATAGACAAAAACCTTGTCACCTTGGGTAATGATCCAAGATAACAATTAGAAAATTTCGTCTGTTTACCATCGTTCGTTTTTTCACAATCGTGCTTCTAGTGAAACAAAATGTCTGACGCGAAATGTTGACCAAAATCGACCACGGTGGTGCTCGATTCACTCGGCGCGGTTGCCGAGACTGCTATTCAGGAGTGTGGTTTCAAAGAGATCCATCTACCACCTTACAGCCAAGATCTGGCACCTATATCCTATAGTGACTTTTTTGTGTAAGGAATAACTCTTAAAACTTCTGGCTTTTCTACCTTTTATCAAATTCAAAAAGAGTTAGCTGTGTTCACTTCTTATTATAAATGTAGGTATCTACATACTTTAGTTACATAGGCGTAAAGTAATTTCAAGTTCCGTTTACCACAAAACGGTCCAACTCGAAGGATTACACTCTTACCTGGTGATTACCAAACGATGTTTACAAGGAAACGTGTATTAATCAAACATCCTAACCGGGCCTCGCCGCGGCGCGGGCGGTGGAACCTTTCTCGACTGAAAACAAATTGAAAGTAAAACATATTTGACAAACACTAACAGTAACACTCAGCTCACGGCGAAAAGTAATATTTACCAACTAACACCTTCTCTTTTTGGCGCTCCACTTCTGTAAGGAAAAATTACGTTTCATTGAAGATTCAATAATGAAAATAACTCAAGAACGTGTCGACCATAATTATAAATACTAAGTCATAAATACCAATCTAGCTCATTGAGTCGATGGAGGTTTATAAGTTAGGTTTTAGATAAAAATACATTTATTTTGGAACTAAACAAAAGCTCCCTTGTTTAATGAATGATAAAAACAAAATTACCCTTTACAGAAATACTGGTTTGCGACGCCATCCTACTTCTCCCCTTCTCTTTCTGGAAAAAACGATTAATTTTACGCATTTTCCTCTTTTTTATAATAGCGAAATTGGACTTAGGTTATAATGACACGTATAAACTCACTATCTATATCTACCTACATTCGTTGAAATTATTCTACAATAATCTGGTTTCGTAATCACAATATGTACCTACTTACTTGTACACATTTTGCTTTATTTTACACTTACAGTAGTAATGATAAAAAATTACCGATCTCTCTTTTACCTTTTCACCACCATCTTTGGCTGCCTTACCAATACCCTTGCCTGCCTTCTCTTGATCCTTGTCTGCTTTCTCTTTCTCCTTAGCTGCGGCTTTTTCATCTCTCGTTTTATCCTTTTCATGTTTACCTTTATCTTTCTCATCTTTAGCTTTATCCTTTTCATCTTTACCTTTATCCTTCTCATCTTTAGATTTATCCTTTTCATCTTTGGCTTTATCTTTTTTATATTTAGTTTTATCCTTTTCATCTTTGAGTTTATCCGAATCAGATTTATCTTTGCTCGTCGGGCTACTACTTTTTTTTACTTTTTCCTCCGTCTCATCCAGATCCGCCTCTTTTATTTCAACCAGCTGTTCTAGCAGACGCATCTGTCTCGCGAGAATATGCAGTATGGTCTGGATCAGTTTAAAGTGTACAACGTTGCACTGAAAGTTTCCAAAAGTGAAGAACCAAAATGATATGAGTATGAAAAAGATATTCTAAATTATCTACCTAACTGTTGGACAGATTGCTATGTAAAATATAAAAAAAATATAAAAAAAAACTTAAAAAATCATTTGTGAGTCACAAGAAAGAGAGTGGGAAAAAATAACGACAACGAATCATAGATGAAAGATTAAAAATAGGTCAAATAGATATAGTGACCATTCAATTTTTTTAATCAAACAACCTCGTTTCGTAGTGTTATTTAAGCCTCGAATACATTAAGGGACTTGTTGCAGAACATGACCCACCACAGCTACGTAAACTGTCCCGGAAAATCTTCCAAATCTTTCTATTTATTTAAAGCCGCACAACTTTCGCCGCACGGCGAAAATCGACCGTGTAAATGGCAATTCGCTCTAGGCCGCAAGTGACTGAACAAAATTATCTGATACGGTGGCTAAAACTGGAACTACGTTATTACATATTGTTACCTAGGTTACGACTTCAACTACTTACATAGACGACAGCGATGCCATTACCTGCGATTTATTTTTGAAAGCGACTTGCTAGGTGTCTAGTCGACCGTCACAGGTGATTAAAATCGACCCATGTAAATAGCCCATAAATTCGTCGCAAAATGTTAAGAGATTATGTAAGTACCCTAATGTTTCAGAGCAGTGCCGGTTTTAGCACTACCAGCGCCTCTGGGCGACATTTCTACGGGGCGCCCCCTATCAGTGATACCAAGATTTTAAATTTTGCCTGTTAGCTAAAAAGTGGCCGCGCAGCGCGATTTTTAGTTAGTTTCATCGACTAAACTTGCTTGTTTATAGTATAAAAACAGCCACGCAGCGCAATTTTTTGTCAGTTAATCCACTAATCTTGCTTGTTTATACTAAAAAGGCTACGCAGTGCGATATTTGGTCAGTTTCATCGACCGGTAGTCGGGCGTTTCCAGCGTCTCACATACTAGGGCGCCCAGTGCAGTCGCACCGCTGCACCACCCTAAGGCCGCTCCTGGATTTCACAATGGCCAAATCTTAAACGGCACATGGTAGCGAGCGATGAAATTTCGGCGAGAATGCCAACATAATGATTTTGTCGCTAAAAGGGAATTTACGAAAGTAATTGCAGGAGTCGCTCAATGAGCGAGTGTGTATAAAGGGACGCCTACGGCGCCCCTTTATATCCGGCGCCCCGGGTGGTCGCCCGTGCTCGCCCCCCCCTAACGCCGGTACTGTTTCAGAGCCTCGATGGAATGTGGGAGACAAACAAACCCATTTTTTGCCTCTTTTGGGAGTCGAAAGGGTTCACCTTGGGTTCACTAACGTTGCACCAAATAGCCATGGATACAGGAATGCTCAATCAAAAGGGTTAACGTATGAAATTGCCATTTTGTATGGAGAATTATAAAGGATTCGCATTTTCCATACTAACATAAAATTTTCTTGATTTATTTAACAACCATGAACGCTAATGAGTTAAAACTTTTCTTCCGCTAACCTATGCCACACGTGTGAGGCATATTACGTTTCGACTATGATTTTTGCGTAAAATGGCCAATTTTGGGGTTCTCGATCTCAGAAACAAAAATACATTAACAATTTTGACTTATTGAATAGTGTAGAATAGCTATTGGAATAGTTCATAGCGGCCTAGCTTTTTTGAAAATTTGCTTAACTTTATAATTAAACCCGAAATTGCAGAGAAAGATTTTCATAAAATGCGCGAAGGCACTTTTTTGAGCTCATGGATTGAACTACTGTGCTAAAGAAATGAAATTAAAAAAAAATGAATATTATCTCTTATATAGTCGAATAGTTTATAGAGGCCTCGTAATTTTGAAATTACTTATGGAATAAGTGGAAAAAAATCCCAATCAAAAACCATAAAACTACTAAAAACGCTCAGAATTAACTGTGAATTTCTCCTAGATACATAATTATTATTACGTAAAATTTATATCAGAATAATCTTTACTTCATAAGAAAATCAAATATCATACTTTTATTTGTTGTTTGTACTTGTTTTTCTTTCTGTGTATGTTCAAAGTTGACTCTAAGAAATCGTTCACCAACTTTAATTTTCCTTTCTAACCCTTTAACTTTCCAGTGTACCATATTTAGTAGACCCAAAGGTTTCTCTAGGTTGTAGCGCTAAAATCCGTCAAAATCGAAATTTCGACGAAAAAATGTGATAGGGCCCTTAAGTGAAAAAAATAAGTATGGACTAAGTTACAATGAATTAAGTGGTCATTTCCGCTAACGAAAAAAGGAGTCACTTTTAGGATACTTTTTTTAACGTTAGGAAAAAAAATCTGATATATTTTTTTCGATGACAGTGGGCCGTTATGATCATAAATCGAAATATTAAGGGTCCATGATAGTAAAAAATGGTTTGCGGGGGTCACATTTTTACATAGAAAACGTAAAGATGTAGCCACAAAAAAATATACGACAAGTTAAAGAGATTCTCTAGTAGCTACAAGTAGGTATTAAATTGCGTATAAACGTGACAGATGAGATGATTGTAAAAAAAAAACAGAATATCATCAAAAGCGCTTGCGTAGGGTCAAAGTCATATTTTTGGCATAAATAATAACGGAAACGTATTGAGCTCTACATCAAAATACACTTTAACGTACCTACTGTACAGTAGTTCCAATAACTTTTTTCAAGAAAGATGATTGTGCTAAAGATAATGATGAAAAAACAACGAAAAACATCGGAAAAGTGCAGTTTTTACTCTTAACACGTAAAGAAAAAACAGGAGACAAATGTTTCCGCATAACCGAGCCTTAACCGAAGCATCTTAAAGTTATGATTCCGATCTCGGCAGCAGCAGCAGTGCGCTCCAAATTGAACCGTTGTTATGTTTCAAAAAGCTCAATTTGAAGTGAGCAAAGAAGTGTCGCGACTGCATAGCTATGCGGTCGCGACACTTCTCCGCTCACTTCAAAATGAGCCGCCTTTCCATAACATTACGATTCAATTTCGAGCGCACTACTGCGGCAGCACTGCTGCTGCTGCCGAGATCGGAATTATACCTTTAAAATCATAAAAGATTATGAGAACCTCCGTGTGTGAGAAAAATCGGCAATTTCAGACTTTATCTCCTACTATATTCCAGCTCCAACTTACCTTATCCGGACCCAAGGCTATGTTGATGAGATCTTCGACGGTGACCAAGAGCGTGGCGTCGCTCATAGCGGGCTCGTTTAGAAGCTTCGATCGCATCATCTTTGCTACTCAATAAGTACTTCCTAAATACTATAAATACAAAACAGGCGCTCCTCATAGCTAGGTAATTTAAACGAAAGTAAATTTACTTAGCCCGCAAACAACCCATACATTTCTGTATGATTTCTGTCCATTTCTACGAATGGATGACAGAATTATCTGATTGTCATTCACTTTTCCATAGATAATATACATTAGACTTTTCTACTTCAAAGGAAGACTTGTTAAAGAAGGTTCTATTCTACCTAGTTATGAATATTCAACTATTCAAGAAAAAAATAAAACAAAAAGCACCCAACCCAAGTAAACATGGGGAATAGGATTAGGATTTGCCTTGCGTACTCCAGATCCACTTCTGGGGCCCTAATTTTGAATCGCTCGGCTGGCGTCGAGCGCTCGTTTCTACTGATTTTAGTTCGACAAATCAACTCAAATGTATGAGATTGAGTCAAATGTCGAACGAAAATCAGTAGAAACAAGCACTCGACGGGCGTCGAGCGATTCAAAAATAGGGCCCCAGGTAGGTTTGCCAACCGTCCCGGATTTTCCGGGACGTCCCGCTTCTGTCTGAGTCAATTTTGGGCCGTCCCGCCGTGACCATTTGCGGGACGCCTTTTGTCCCGGAAATTAGTTAAAGTCATTAATAGAAGATTTATTAAACAAAACGAACGATGAAAGAGGCACTCTCTTTCTACTATCTTTCAGATGCTAGCTTCGAAACCACCTTCAAATACATCAGCAGAGTGTTTTTCTCTTTGTGGAAATACATGGACAGACAGCAGAAATAAACTGTCTGTCGACCACGTCAAGGCTGAACTAGGTATCACAATACAATTTAAAATTAATTTGATTTTTTTTTATCAACTGATTAATAAATACATATACCTATAGTTTTTTTCTAATCATTTTGTATGTGGTGTGTTGTGTTTGTGTCCCGTGTAATACACCCCAAGCCCCGGATGTCGAGCTAGGTAATCCCGGAAATTCATATTTTGGAGTTGGCAAGCCTAGCCCCAGGGCCTAAACAAGTAATCAAAGTTCAAAACTGGTGAGCAACTGGTGAGTTGACAAGGTACTCTATACGGCATGGGTTCCACTCCACACATTTTTTATTCTGTTCTTGCCTATGGTACTATTATTTTTATTAATTGGCAATACGGTAACAAAATATAGTATAGCGGGTCATGTTGCTGGATAATTTGTCCCCTAATGTTTCCGAAGCTTAAGGAGGATGGTAGGTTCAGTAAAAAAAACCATTTGCCTCTGTTAGGAGTCGAAAGGGTTCACTAACGGTGCGCCAAACGGCCGTGGATGCAGAAATGCTTCGCACTCTTAAAGCCTATTCAAATTCCAGCGGTATCCTCTACCGGTGTTGGTTGGTACGATATCCAAATGGGCATGCGGATAACGCGCTGTTCAAACCATAGCGGTTACCGCTACCGGAGGCGGTAGCAGACGGCGCGGTGTGCGTCCGCTGGGGGAGTAAAAGTTTCGTCGAACACGCTGTACGTATTGGGTACCCATGCGATATGCGGTTCCTGTTAAGCGACTGCTGCGAAAATGCCATACAAATTACCGCGCGGGATATCGCTAGGGCAGGTACCTATTACCGCTACCCGCGGTAGCGGATACTGCTCAGGTTTGAGTAGGCCTTAAAAGTGCGTAAGTATAAGGTGATAGATACCAAATGATGTGATGCTACATAAACAGGTGAGTGTTGCTTAAACTGAACAACTTTCTGCATGGAAGATTAGGTCGAAAAGCGTTTTTTTACACCTTTCCATAGTAATTCGGTCAACTGACCGACATTTTGAATGTGAGTATGAAAATTTTTATCATTTTTCGACCTAGGTATGTTCCTTGGAGAAAGTTGTCCAGTTTAAGCAACACTATCAGCGTTTAAGTATCATCAGATCATTTGGTATACGTGTAACAGAATCAATAGCTAAACCTGAAAATAGAAGGTAGAGACCATCAATCTGAACAACTTTTACTATGGGACCAACTCTGAAATCGCGAAAATAATTGGCTGTTTCTTTTTTTTTATATACACAACGGGTTAGCGCTTGGCCTTCATCTCACCTAATGTTAAATGACGATAAGGCCGAAGGTGGAAGCGCACTACACCCGGAATACTGGCTATCTTACCTCTAACTGCCGGAACACAACAATTTTTAAATTGTTGTTATGGCATCAGACTTAGGTAAGATGGTGGTAGCTAGCCAGGCGGACTTGAAATAAGCCTACCACCAACCAAACCGAGTACAAGTTGTAGTACCCCCCCTGGGAATCGAACCCGGGACCTCTACGTCTTACACGGGTGGGCGAACCATTAGACCACAGAGGCAGTAAAAAAATTTCACACATTTTCATATACTTAATGGCCACTATGATATTCCAAACTTTGATAAGATGCTGACACAGAAAAGTAATGCTTACTTAAGAGGACCCAGCTTCAAACTTGTAAACACAATATCCAACAACAACCCTCACAGGCACTTTCTGAGCAACAGAGTGGTCAAAGCGTGGAAAAAATTGCCAGAACAAATAGCCTCAGCCAACAACTTAAACCAATTTAAAAATAGATTAGACAAACACCAACTTAAATAAATAAAATAAAGCAAAGATTGCAGGATTGAGGATACAGGCACTATCAGTTGCAACAACTGCTCGCCTGTTTAATAATTATAATTAAAGTTGTTCAGTTTGATGGTCCCAATCTACCATATTCTGGTTTAGCTATTCTGTTATTCGTTGTAAATCATTACTGGATATCATGATCCATGAGCAGTAAAGGGGGCAGATGGGAATAAATAGGTGCCATCGACCACCGCCGTGGGTAGTAAACGCCACCTATTAGTACCAACCAGTGTATCTTTCAGGTACTACTCCGGGGGGGGCGGTGCCCTTCCGAAACAGAACCGGAGAAAAATGTGTTGTGTGTAGGTAGACGGGCAAACTAGTGTAGTGATCGACGGACGAGCTCCCCGAACCTCTTAATTGCCCCCCCGGAGAATTTTGTCTGAAAGAAACACTGGTGCCAACCACCACCCCCATGGCACCCTCGAAGGTGGCAGGTGGGAATAAATAGATGCCATCGACAGGGGTGGTGAACACCACCTATTAGTGCCAACCACCACCCCGGTGGCGGAGCTTGAAGGGGCAGATGGGAATAAAGGGTACATTTCCAGCACCAATTTACCTTATCCGGCCCCAAGGCTCTGTTGATGAGATCTTCGACGCTGATCAATAGCGTGTTATCGCTCATGGCGGGCTCCTGGATACGCCGTTTTTTCATCATCTTTTCTACTCAGTAAATACTACCTAAATAATAACAAAAAATACTAATTAGAAATACAAAACTCTTCTAACTCTTTAAAGCTATATTAAAACCAAGTAAAAACGTAATAATCAAAGTTTCCCGAATATTTCTGTCAATTTCTATGATGACATAATGTGAGTCATGACAGAATTATCTGATTGACACAAAAGTACCAAGAATCTTATATTCATATTCTATGAAAAGTACATACAATTTCCTTGGATTGACATTTATAGATTTTGTCGAACATTCTGCCTAGTTACATTAAAGAAGGTTCTGTTTATAGTGATGTGAGTTGAATGTGAGTTGTTGTGACCACCACACTGAGCATTATTGACACAACGAAACTTAGAGCATTCAACCAAGAAAGCGCCCCAACATGGAGCCATGGGGGTTTAAGCTCATTATACACAATGCTTGTCACTCGCACAAATAAGAACGAGTGGCATGTGTGTATCGAGATTCTGCCCGTAACTCACGTGCCAGTACAAGGTATCATACCACATTGTTTATCTAGAAACTGGCATACTAAAGGCATGCACGTCGACGCAGAATGCAAGTATCCGGCATGCCAGCTTACAAACGCCTAGCATGCCACCCACAGAGATGTGTATCACATCACGTCTTTTGCCTTGCGTGTACGGGCCTAGACAAGTGGCACACGCTTGGCTTTTCGATTATTCGAATAGATTAGAAGTGATATTAGGGCTATGAAATTAACATTTCAAAACGCCGTGATTGTCTATGGTCAGCGACATCTTACGACTAGAGGTACCCTTCGGAGCAATGCGGCTTGCAGCCCACGCAGCCGTGCGGCTGTGCTTTGAATTATAGGAGTGTATGGAACCCTTACCGAGCGTTGCGTCACGGCCGCAAGCGACACAATGCGGCTTCCAATACAAAGTACAGCCGCATGTTACTTTAACTTGTAGAAAGCCACTTGGCTATATACTTTTATCTGTTATTTTTCCAGTATTAGTATATTAGAAGTGCCAATTTATCGCAACATATTTTTGGTCCTTCGAGCCGGATACGAAGATAGAATAAGAATATACCGAAATCTTAAAATAATGTACAATATTAGTCTTCATTTCGAAGTACCTACACATGGTTTTTTGTAAAACACCAACAACCTCGCAGTAGTAGATTACCTTAGATTACTAATAACATAAACAATATTTTGTTCTACGATTTTTCCGAAAACTGACAAAAGAAACGAATTTTCATACGTAAACTCGATCTTCAACTGTTCGGACTTTGTATGGAAAGTCGGTCATTTTTTGTTTATTTTGGGAAAAGTCGTAGAACAAACATTGTTGTTTATGATGTTAGTAATCTACTCCTGCGAGGTTGTTGGTGTTTTACAAATAAATAACCCTGTATGTTTTACTTTTAACCCTGTATATGATTCAAGCTAGAACTTAAAAAGTCCACCCTCTCGTGCAGCGAACGTGCCGGACAACAGCTGCGCCACAAAAAAAAAGTTGGAAATCTGACTTTTTGACTATGCCATGATGAAGACGATAGTTTGTCGGAATTTGTCGCACAAAAACCAGAATTTGTCGGGCTTGCGTTTAGGAGATACGTGTGGCGTGGAGACCTTTTTACCTGGATCTCGAGAACGAAAGGTCGTAAGCGAATCCTCACATATCTCCTAAACGCAAGATCGACAAACTCTGATTCTTGGTGACAAATTCCGACAAACTAACGGCTACACACTCGAGTTATCAGATTTTCGCTACGACCTTCCTTTCTCAAAATCCAGGTAGAAAAGTCTCCACAGCGTATCTTCACATATCTCCTAAACGCAAGACCGACAAAATCTGGTTTTTGTGCGACAAATTTCGACAAATTAACGGCTGCACACACGAGTTATCAGATTTTCGCTACGACCTTCCGTTTTCGAGATCTGTGTGGCTCAGCCGTAGAGACGTCTCTATAGCTGCGCCACACGTATCTCCTAAACGCAAGCCCGACAAATTCTGGTTTTTGTGCGACAAATTCTGACAAACTATCGTCTTCATCATGGCATAGTCAAAAAGTCAGATTTCAAACTTTTTTTTTGTGGCGCAGCTGTAGTCCGGCACGTGTGCAGCGAACTAAAATCTATGGCAGTGTAATTGCAAACAAATATTGCTTAAAAAAATGGCACCACGGGGCCGAAAAAGTACAACCCGCTCAGCTTTAGTCGGGCCAGCCACGCATCCGATGACTGACGTTAGTGTTCTTTTCAATAAATTGCAGTTTGTATTGTAGAGAAAAGATAGAAAGAGAGAGTTTATTAGAAATGACGTCCTTTATAGTCAAATGGAGTAAAAGATGCAAAGAAGGCAGTAAAAGATGCAGAAAAAACGTATCTGAATTTTTCGTTTAAGTATAGAAAATATCTAATAGAAAATACAAATTATGGTCGCTGATAAGCAACCAGTGTTTGACGCTTTGTGCTGCATAGTTAAATGCCAGCATTTTTAAGCTCTATCCACTTAGTTGTACTTTTCGTGTGGTGCCATTTTTTGAGTAGAATGCTTATTCCATATATTTTAGTTCGCTGCTTTTAACCCTAATATGTTTCTAGAACCTAAAAAGTCCACCCTCTCGTGCTTTTTATTTCAAGAATCTGAGAAATAAAAAAAACGTTTGTTCATATATTTATTTATTTATATTAACTTTCGTCTCCTCTCAACACTTAACGTCACAGAAATTCAAACAGCAAGAATATACTTTATTGCGTAGAACATTAATATACAACATCTTACTGAAAATCGTTTCTTAGCGTCTACGAACATTAGGCGATCGTGCACTCAACTACGGCGTATGAATCTATTCATAATACTGAGTTAAAAAAATATATAAACATATCAATGGCAAAAAGCACGAAATACCCAATTTATTTTTTTAATTTTTACTATAAATAACGTGGAATGCAAGAGGGTACTCATTATTGATTGGAAAAAAAATCACACAATATCAATGGGTTTTTCATTAGTGTATAAATAGTATATTTTGTTAAATATAAATAACAACTAACAATAACACGGCGCGGGTATTTACAGCGGCGCCTTAACTAACGATACGTTCGATCGACAACGCATCCAAATATAACAGAGGACGTCACTACTTAGTATCGAGTATTGCTAAATGCTAATGAAATAATATTAAGGAAGATTTTTTTTTATTTTTAACAGCACAAAGTTTAAAGGACGACCGGCACTTTCCATAGAATAAATGGTGAACTTGTATACGATATAATTTTGTCTTAAATAACCAGTAATATTTGCTACATGAATCAAATTCTGTCTTATTTTCAACGCATGTAGAAAAAGAGTTTTTTATATGGAAACACAACGGGAACAACGTTATCCACATTAAATCTTCAAAGGGCAGAAAAGTCGCTATGAAATGTAAAAACATGGCCGCATAAACCATAATTCCTTTGTTTCTTTCGACAGAAAACGATGTCAATTTGACTTCGATTCGGCATTGATGCTGTCATTTGGTTGACAGATATCACAGATTAATAATGTGATCAAATCAGATTAAAAAATCAAAAAGTATACAACCTCAGCATAAAATGACGGATCTCCTTTACTCAATAAGTGACGGGTAACTTTATTTATTTGCATTTAGACTTAGTACTAGAGTTGCCATATTTGGATGGTCGGGGTGGTATGTACAGGGTGTAGTCCCGTGGGGGGTGGGGGGGGGGGGGATTTAGTCCTCGAGGTTGCGGAAGGCGGCGGACATGTCCTCGAGCAGCTGGTCGAAATCTCCCTTGATTTTAGCCTCGCCATCTTTTACGGGGTCCTGGATAGAAAAACAAGTATTTAGAAAATATTTTGCGTTAAAATAACGGGTAGTATTTAAGCGGGCAACAATGAATTCCCATTTTGAGTATCAAAAATACTGAAATACTAAGTGGGCGACGGATCGAGGGCGACTACAGATATTGAAAATGGGTGACTTTAAAATACAAATTGAGTAACTAGTTATTCAGAACGGGTGACCAAATTATTATTTGAGCGACAATCTTAGGGCACACAAAACATTGAAAATTTGCCATATATTTTATTTATAAACAATTGTTTAAAAAAAAAAACCGACTTCAAAAAACCTACCTCTAAAAAGCAAGAAATAATATTCGTAATAATAAAAACACGACTATTGAAGTCGGGTGGGGCTGGAGTACAAATTCCTTATTTTTTAATTTTAAAAGCCACACCCGACTTCAATATACGTGTTTTTATTATTACGAATATTATTTCTTGCTTTTTAGAGGTAGGTTTTTTGAAGTCGGTTTTTTGTTTTTTTAAACAATTTTATTTTTTTTTATTTTTAGTGTAGGTACCTTTTGTATTAGGTAGTGTAGGTATATTATTTAGGTAGAAAACTCGGGTCAGCCAAACGTGAGTTAATCGCGGAGAAACATACATACATGCGGGTCAAACTGAGAACCTCCTTTTTTTAAGTCAGTTAAAGAACTACCCGTAAGATATCCCTTTTCCAACAAAAAAATAATTATCTTATTCAGTTCATAAACAAAGAAGTTATACGACTGATCATCGAGGTAGTTCACACAAAATCATACTATTTTCGTGCTTTATTCAAGATTACTTGAAAAGTACTGAACCAATTTCAAAATTTTTAAAAATGGGACCAATTTGAATTTTTACCTAATGTAATAACGTTTGAATCATTTCAATCGGTTCAGCCGTCTTCGAGTAATCGGTGTACATACAAAAAAAAACGGGTCGAATTGAGTACCTCCCTCCTTTTGAAGTCGGTAAAAATGGTGACTATTATCCTAATCGAGATGACAAAAAACAAACACGAAAGCAACCTAATAAAAACGTGTTAAAATACCATGTTGGGTAGCTTAAATCAGTTATATAGTTATATACATACATAAATCAGTTATATAGTTATATACTTGGTATAATAGTTGCCCACTCAGTATTTTAGTCACCCATTTAGATTATTTGTCACCCACATGTAGTTGCCCGTTTTAAATATTTTTATAATCCATTGTTTGTCGCCCGTTTAGTTATTTTGTCGCCCGAAAAATTAATTGCTGCCCGGTTTAGTATTTAAGTATCCCATTAACAGTCGCCTTTAATCATTTCCAGTCACCCAATTAATTAATTCCCAAAAATAACTACCTATGTGTAATTTTGGCAGGGGGTGTCACTCCGCGCTTTAACTTTTATACTAGCCTACTGCTTGCGGCTGACTCAGTCGAGCCAGCGCACGAGGGTTGTCATATGTCGGTTGAGACAGAGTTAAGGTCACAGCACACTATAACGGCACCGCAACTGCACAGCAACAGCACGGCGTCACCTCGAATTTAGGCTACGGCTAGCCGCCAGCGCGCCGTAAGCACGCGGCCGGCGCGCCGTAAGCGCGCGGACCGCGCGCCGTCCGCGAGGTGTAAGCTATTTTGCATATGATGTTGTTTCGCTGGCGACTCGGAGTCACAGCGTGCTGTTAGCACGCGGTCGGCGCGCGGTAAGCACGCGGTCGGCGCGCGGTCCGCTTGCGGCGAGCCGGCGGCGAGTCGAGTCGTATGGTAGCGGTAAGCGCGCCGACCGCCCGCCGTTGGCTCGCCGTTGGCTTTTTCTTATTGACATTATAAAATATATTTTACGACACATGATTTAAAGCTCTAATTTGAATGACAAATTAATTGCTGGGTTGGAGCGGTGCTGTTGCGGTGCCGTTATATGTGCCATGACCTTTAGGCGATAAAAAGAGAAGCGCTTCGAAGGCGCTTATAATAATGGGCACGCAGCGCTGTGCAATTTGAAATTGTACTTTATTGCCCTGCAGCGAGAGTAGCTTATTAATTGATTGTCCTCGCGCGGATGGGTTTCTGTAAGTTTAATACTATTATATATTCTGTAGTAATGGTAAAAAAATGCTAGTTACAGATACCTATTAGTACAGTACGAGAATTGAAATCGGGTGAGGATTGCGCGAAACGCGAATTTTGGGTATGCGTAGCGGTGAGAGGCGCGGGCGGCGGGAGAGGGACGCGCGCTATTGGTCGCCAATCACAAGAGCACATGCGCGAACTTGTCCCCAGACCGTCGAAAAAATTTCAAGATACGTGCCTCGTATTATACTTATCTGAGGTTTCACAGAATGGGTGGGGAAAAATATAATAATTTAATATTCAGTTACAAAGCATATGTATGTGATAATTGCTCGATTCGTATTTAGTTGGTCATTATCAAAATTTTTCTTCTTGAATAGATAAAGCATAACTTTGGAAATCCGAAGGAATCCGAAAAACGTAAGCGCAAGAGAGGAATATTTACAAAGTTTAAAGGATGACCGTCACTTTCCATAGAAAAATGGTGAACTTGTATACGATCTAATTTGGTCTTAAATAACAAGTAATATTTTCTCTAGTAAATTACTTTCTATGCTGTTGACCATTCTCACTGGATATAGTGCCAGCGTATTGTGTGCCGGTGCCAATAGGCACTTGAATTTCAGTGTCTCGGGTCTGTACTGACCTTGACCTTCATTGCCGTCGAACTGTACTGACCTTGACCTTCATTACTGTCGGAGTGTACTAACTTTGACTTTCATTGTCGTCAGACTGTACTGACCTTGACCTTCATTGTCATCGAGAATGTACTGACCTTGAACTTCATGGAGGAGAGCTGGTAGAGGACCGTGCCCATGGCGTCGCGGATGGTGTTCCACGTGACCTTGTTGTCGGACTGCGCCGTGGACTCCACGGCGTGCCGCGACATATCGTAGAACGAGATTATGTTCTTCAGCATGCCTACTGTCTTGTAGAACGGACAGAATCTGTCGTACGACGAGTAGCTGAGAAAAGACAAGGTTAGTTGTTATTTTAATCCATAGTAACATTAAACATAGATACGGTATTAAATAAGCTTGTTTCCACTAAGAATAAATCGGCTAGCATAAGGTTTCTAATGATTAATCATGTTAAATAGTAAACAAAAAACACTTTTTTTCATTAAAATAAATAAAGATTACCAATATTTACGGAAAATAAAATCGGCAAAATTGGCCATTTAATCACGTGACACTGAACATGAACACCAATCAGAGACGCGTGACGTCACGCCTCGCGAAACTGTTGTTGCTGTCATTTTTGATAAGTGAACAGTGTGTGTGTGTGAACAATGATGGTCATAAACAAAAACGAATGTTTCGCGAGGCGTGACGTCATTCAAGACGCCATGACAGTTTTGGCCTTTTTCGATGTCATTTTTAGTTCATTTCTTAAAACGCAAAATTCATAGGTAAAATTACTTATTTTTCTTAAAATAATATATTTTTGGGGTAAAATAGATACCAAACTTTATTTTCAAACTATTTTCAAAATTTTGTCAACTAGCCTATTGTTTATAGTTCAATAGTGACATTAAATAGAATTTGTAGACCTATTGACTATCTGACAAAGTTTTTGGTTAATCGACAACAGAGGTTTCAAAATGTTTAAATCTTATTAATGCTACACCTCTCGCGAAGCGCTCATGGCGGAATTGACAGACTGATCGTACTCGATCACGTTTGTTACGCAACGCTCGGTCCGACCAGGCGTTGGACGGGTGACCGTTAAGTGGCAATACAACTGAGCGTTTCCGTGTTTCAGAGAACACGTTAAACCGTCCACAGTGGTCCAGAAACGGACTCGCCGTCTCAAAACTCTGTAGCTCATTTGTCTTTAACGACAACTTACTTGATTTTTTAACACATATTATTGAATATATGGGCTTATTAATGAAATAAGTTTTAACCTTATTAAACATTAATCTATGTCAAATAAAAATACTCAAACTTAAAAATGTCTATTTTAAAATTACAAAATTAACAACATCATTAAATATACTTCATTTAATCATCTATTTATGATTTATATTTTACTTATTTGGGATAATATAAGAACTGTAACATTTATTACCAAATATTGTTATTAATATATTTATGTAGAATTATTTGTGAATTAGAGAAGATTGGATAATTATTTTCAAGAATTATTCACTTTTAGGTAGATATAAAAGCATTTTTGCTTCATCCAGCAATTCTTTGGCTACAGTCATGAGCGTAGGAAGGGGGGAGGGGTATGCCCACCCCAGAAAAAAAACTTGAGTAGCCTGATATAGGTATTGCCCTTCTAAACTGTAATGCGCCTCTAGCACCCTCCCCCCCAGGGGGGCCAGGCCCCCCTGGAAAAATCTGTAGACACGTAAATAACAATGAATGTAGAACATCTTCAACATCTTCATTTATTGCTACACGAGAACACTTCCTGAAATGATGTAAACGGTTATCATCTGTTATCTTTGTTTCGCGACTCTTGTGCATCTTCCGTTAATTTTACATATTGGTAAAATTGCGAAATGATTAATGACTCTTTCTCCATGGATAAAAAAATTATGAAGAGAAGATAGCATATTGTTCCAATACTTACTATCAATTATAGTAATTTATGAATATTTCAGCAGTCTCCATCGCATTTTGTCCAATTTTTTGCGTTTACTTTTATTCAAGATGATAATGTTGGCACTTGCAATATGATAGTTATAATAGTTTTATTAATTCTTCGTTGACTCCATTAATACTGGCTGACTAACTGTAGTTTAAGAAGAATCTTCGAGCAGTATTACCATCATTACTGTTACCAGACTCTTTCTTTAAACCCCTAGAGTGGGTTTATCTATGTGTAGGCCAAGTTCATTTCTGAACCTACTTTGTACACATTTTTTCTTCTCTTCTTTACTTATTTTGTTTTCCGGAGTTGTTGCTGACTATTTCTTAAACGAAAGATTATAAGAAATGTGCAAATTTTTTCCCTAAAGCGATAACTAAATTTTGTAAAATAATGAAATTTGTCCTTAGTGCCTACACATTTTGCTGTCTAACAAAAAAAAGGCAAAAAAGGAGCAAACAATTTTTATTTCCCTGTAATCTAGGATAACCAAATATTTTATTTAGTTAACTAAGAAGACAGCGGCAGACAGCGGTAAACTCCAAATGTCTGTTTGAAAACCAATCAAAGGGATAAAAAAGGGCCTTACTAAAACAAATATATCTTTTAGTTTATGATACTTATTTTTTTGGTTAGTATTTTTAATGAATTCCTTAGAAGATGCTCTTTCTAAAAATGTATAACACATAATAGTTCTTAATAGAACTTTTCGAAGAAGCTTGATTGAATTGAATGTATGAGTATTTTAGTCGAAACAATATTCTGACTCTTTGTACTTTGGCGACTCATTTTTCTGATTTGATCATAAATCAAAATTTAATACAATTCATATTCAACAATATGTTTATTAAAGTACTGATTTCTGGCAAGAGAGTTCAGGAAAGCATACTTTCGCAAAAAACACTTTTGAGACGGCAAGGCCGTTTCTGGACCACTGTGGCGTCGGTCCCGGCTGTTGTCATCTGATAACAGTCGTTAAGCCAAGTTAGAGGCCTTACAGGCGGCTTGATAAACTCTAACACCAGAGGTGGCCACTAATCCTCATACGATAAGAAGAAGAAGAATGCTACACCTCACGATCTAAGTTTTAAGAATGGATTAATAAGAATTATCAATCTATTTAGTAAAGTGTATGATTTTAGCTATCGTCAAATAAATACACGTTCAATGGCCTAATAGATAAGATTTGTCTCCAAAATAGTAAATCTGTCACTAAAATTGAATCACAAAACAACATCAAAGCTAATAATAAACGTTATTTAAAAATGTATTAAAATCATCTGAATAAAAGTGCCGCAAGAAATGGTGACAAATATAAACTTTGGTAATAGAAATATAATGTTCCCTTTAGTAAACAGTTTGTAACAGTTGTCATCGACAACAGAGGTTTCAAAATTTTTAAATCTTATTAATGCTACACTTCTCGCGAAGCGCTCATGACGAAACTTGACAGATTGATCGTACTCGATCACGTTTGTTAAGCAACGCTCGGTCCGGCCAGGTGTCGGATGGGTGACCGTTAAGTGGCAATACAACTGAGCGTTTCCGTGCTTTAGAGGGCACGTTAAGCCGTCGGTCCCGACTGTTGTCATCTGATAACAGTCGTTAAGCCAAGTTAGAGGCCTTACAGGCGGCTTGATAAACGCTAATACTAGAGGTGGCAACTAATCCTCATACGATAAGAAGAAGAAGAATGCTACACCTCACGATCTAAGTTTTAAGAATGGATTAATAAGAATTATCAATCTATTTAGTAAGGTGAATGATTTTAGCTGTCTGCGGCACAGGCCTTCCTTATGGGTGGATAAGGAGGACGGGCCATAACCCACCACGCGGGCCCAATGCGGATTGGTGGGTGTTAACGACTGCAAATGCAGCCGGGACCAACGGCTTAACGTGCCTTCCGAAGCACGAAGGAGCTCGAGATAATAAATTTTTGGTCACCCATCCCATGACCGACCCTTGCGAACGTTGCTTAACCTCCGCAATCGCTGGGCCAGGCGCTAAACCACTGCGCCACCGAGCTCCTCGCTGATTTTAGCTATCGTCAAATAAATACACGTTCAATGACCTAATAAATAAGATCTGTCTCCAAAATAGTAAATCTGTCACCAAAATTGAATCACAAAACAACATCAAAACTAATAATAAACGTTATCTAAAAATAAACGTAATCTTCAATCATTGTTTTATTGTTTGTATTATTTGAAAACATTTGTTTTGATATGTATGTGTGTGGTAGGTGGTAGTCACCTGTTCTGCTGCAGGAAGTCGTCCTTGAGCAGCTTGGCCACCTCCAGCGTGATCTTGTCGGTCTCGGCCAGCGACGCCTTGCCCACCAGCTGCACGATTTCTGACAGGTCCTCTTCTTCCTGTAGGATCTCCTTAACCTAAAGACAATGGAGAATGTCACTGGGTCTGTTAAATCACATGAAACTTTATGACCATGTAGCTAAATGTCTAGCAATACACATATTTTTGTTTCATTTTGTTGTTATTCAAAATATTCACCCAGTGTGCCCTCTATAGTAAGCTGTATTACCTAATCTGCTTTTCCCTGTGTGTATGGTCTGTGGTAAATAAAACTTTACTTTTTACTTCCGTTGTGATCGAGCAAACCTGCATTTTCATTTATACCAGTTTTATATTACATTTCAATCGAGCCAGTTGTTTTGAAGTAATAATTGTTTGATGGAAATGCCAAGCGCACTGAAATATGTAAGGTTCACCTGTATGACCAGTGACGTCATTTCACAACACAAAATAACAGTGTTCTAGACCATATAACTTGTCTGTTTCAAGAGATATCGCGAAAATTTCTTATTCTTCATTATGGATTAGTATAAAACCACAGAATAGATATAAGTACTACCGTACAGAAAGGAAACTCTCCGCCCCGCCCCACAATCAATTACCTCACCCCACCGCGCGAGTTCGTGTGCCGAATCGTGTGCTCATTCAATAGCCTTAGACTTCACGCACACAGTTGCGCGTGTGCAAAAACGTCACTGTGTGGCGTCTGTGTAATAGGTAGTTGAAACACGGCGCTTGTGTGGAGTGCCCGGGGTGTGATAAAACTGCAATTAGTAGTAGTCCTACCTTGTTCTTCTAACCACATCTGTAGTCTAGTGGTTCATACCCGTGCAAGACGCAGGGGCCCGGGTTCGATTCCCAGGGGGAGTAAAATTTGTACTCGGTTTGGTTGG
This sequence comes from Agriphila geniculea, assembly GCA_943789525.1. Taxonomy (NCBI): domain Eukaryota; kingdom Metazoa; phylum Arthropoda; class Insecta; order Lepidoptera; family Crambidae; genus Agriphila; species Agriphila geniculea. The sequence continues at coordinate 3,016,065 of OX038884.1, read as the reverse complement.
TGGTAGAGCTTATTTCAAATTCGCCTGGCTAGCTACCATCTTACTTTAATTTGAGGCCAAAACAACAACTTAAAAATTGTTTTTACGGCAGTTAAGAGGTAAGATAGCCAGTTCGTCAGTGATGAGGATTCCGGGTGTAGTGCGCTTCCATCTTCGTCCTTATCGTCACTTAACATCAGGTGAAGTGAAGGCCAAGCATTACCCCGTTGTACATAAAAAAACACGAAAAAAAGATTACGAGAAATAGTTTAAACTCGCTAACAAACACAAATGTGTGAAAAAGAAGTGATTGTATTAGGAAAGTTCTTGAGAATGATCCTGTGCCCGATAATGGAGAGGAAGTTGTGAATGATCCTGTCTAAAATTGACCTTAGTCCAAAGGTACACGAACTCTGGATAGTTCTTCTCGTAGAAGTCATCGAGCATTTGCTTGTACTTGCTGCAGTAGATGAATCAGTTGATAAAGGGGAAGTGCTTGAGAGAAAGTGCTTGTGGAGGAAAAGTGCTTGTGGAGGAAAAATGCTTGTGGAGGAAAAGTGCTTGCAAAGTATCCTATTTTTTTTTTAATTTATTTAGGATAACAAACAACTGAACAAGGAGATTACATACACATAGCACATTAATCGGTTCTTTGAGTATTTGTACAGTCAACACCGTCAACAACTAATGGAGAGAAAGTGCTTGCGAAGGATTCTTTCTAAAACTGACCTTAGTCCTAAGGGCACGAACTCATGGTAATTCTTCTCGTAGAAGTCGTCAATCACTCGCAAATAATTGCTGCAGTAGATAAACCAGTTGATGGAGGGGCAGTGCGTGAGAGAATGTGCTTTTGGAAGAACAATGCTTACGAAGGATCCTGTCTGAAACTGACCTTAGTTCTAAGGGGCACGAACTGTGGATAGTTCTTCTCGTAGAAGTCGTCGAGCGCTCGCATGTTCTTGCCGTAGGAGATGAGCCAGTTGATGGAGGGGAAGTGCTTGAGAGAAAGTGCTCTTGCAGGAAAATTGCTTGCAAAGGATCCTATCTAATGGAGAAGAAACGCTTGCGAAGATTCTTTCTAAAACTAACCTTAGTCCTAAGGGGCACGAACTCAGGGTAGTTCTTCTCGTAGAAGTCATCAAGAGCTCGCATGTACTTGCTGTAGGAGATGAGCCAGTTGATGGAGGGGAAGTGCTTGCGCTGCGCCAGCTTCTTGTCCAAGCCCCAGAACACTTGCACGATACCGAGGGTCGCGGCCGTCACGGGGTCAGAGAAGTCACCTCCGGGCGGCGATACGGCGCCCACGATTGATACCGAGCCTGGGGGCGAATATTGTTTGTGTCAAAATTTGCTACAATTTAAGAGTCCGTACACATTTTGACGCTGACTTCCGCTCTCTCGCTCGCACATTTTATGTTGTGTACGGACTCTTAAGACTTTTTGTACTATCTTTTTTAATGCCTTTTTGAGTTTTCAAAGTTTAAGTTAAATGTAGAGCATTTTCACAGCATTTAACTAAATTAGAGTAAATACTGTTTAAAGTAAGTTAGTATGCTGTTAAAAGTAAGTTATTATACTAATATTCCTTAACGCTTCATTTCAGCGTATTTTCGACTGGTTTAGTACGAATACTGATATTTATTTATTTTTATTTGCATGAATAAAATTAGGAATGAGTATGTGAGAGGAAGTTTGTAAGTAACACCAGTAACAGAAAAGTTGAAAGGGAATCGTCTGGCTTGGTTTGGGCATGTTATTAAAAAAGATGAAAGGCATGTTACTAGAAGAGTAATGGATATGGATATTGAGGGCTGGAAAGTAAGAGAAAGACCGCAGAAAATATGGATGGATTGTATGAGGAGACAACGATGTCAGAAGGAATGGAAGAGACTGCAACGATCCCAAATAAATTGGGATATGGGTAGGGGGATGATTTATTTGTGTGTGTGTGTGTGTCTGTGTGTATGTATCTGTGTGTGTGTGTGTGTCTGTGTGTATCTGTGCGTGTGACTGTGTGTCAGTGTGTATCTCTCTCTCTGTGTGTGTGTGTGTGTGTGTGTGTGTGTGTGTGTGTGTGGTGTGTGTATGTTGTGTGTGTGTGGTGTGTGTATGTTGTGTGTGTGTATGTATATATACGTGTGTATTATTACCTTCCCTGTCGGGGTTGCCCAGACACTTGACTCGGCCCGCGCGCTCGTAGAAGGAGGCGAGCCGGGCCCCCAGATAGGCGGGGTAGCCCGAGTCGGCCGGCATCTCGGCCAATCGGCCCGAGATCTCACGCAGGGCTTCGGCCCAACGGGACGTCGAGTCGGCCATCATGGACACGTTGTAGCCCATATCACGGAAGTACTCGGATAGGGTGATGCCTGTCATACGAGTTAAAGTTATGTTAATACTTTAAAATTAACAGAAAATGAGAATTTTTAAAATACGTCAGTTATATTACATTTGACATTTGAAACAACCGATCAAAATATTTTAGGACAGTCGCTTGTGGCACCATTAGGCTGGCCACATACAGACGGAATCTACGGAATTCCTTTAGGGTTGCCAGATAAGCTAAACTTGGCTTTATAGCTGCGCTATTTCACATGTTTTCCAGTGTCCCGGTTTTAGGCAAAAAGACCAGCTAAAATAAAAATGAAACGCACGCACCGCCCCGCCTCTCATGCAAATGTGCTGGCCCGGAAGGAAGGCCAAAAGAGACGGAGCAATACAAAAGAAAAGGACATACGACAACTTTCTCTTTCCTTTGTATTGCTCCGTCCCTCTCGGCCTCTCCGGCCGCCTGTGCACGTGGAGGGCCCATCACATACTTTGTTTTAAACTTCAACCCGGCCAGACCCGCTGATTTTTATTTTGTCCAGCCAAAAATCCTATTGTTATTAACATAAACCATGAACAATAGCGGTCCAAGAACACTTTCTTGTGGAACCCCAAATGTATTTTATTCGTCTTCTGATTATAGGTTTGAAGTTGAACCACCTGATTGCTATCTAATTTTGTTATTTCAACCGATTGCTTTCTGTTCTGCAAGTAGGTTTGGATCCATTTTAATGCTACACCTTAAATGCCACAGAATTAAAGTTTTGATAACAGCAGATTATGACTTACAAAATCGAATGCGTTCGACATGTCAAAAAAGAAAGCAGTTGTGTACATATCTCTATAAAGGCATAACATGGTCTTATTCGCTAGGCCAAAAACAGCAAGTGTAGTGGACTTATTTTTCTGAAAGCCGTATTGTTTTTTTAGCACACGATATTTGTCAAAAAAGAAGTGAGTTTATCATGCATGACAGTAGGTATGAACGTCTATTCAAAAAAAAGTTGGAAGTTACAAGTCGTGATAAAGTTTGGCCGTATGATGGGCACTGATCTGTAGGCTGTTCCTAACTAATATTGAGCTGGGCCAAACTGTCCTTACAAACCATTCCATACGGCGGCGGGTTAACAGCGCTCTTTTCCCGGCTTTATTTTAAAAACTAGCGGCCGCCCGCGACTTCGTCTGCGTGGAAAGGTTTTTTTGCTATCCCTCGGGAACAACACTTTTTTTCGGGATGAAAAATACCCTATGTCCATCTCTGTACCTCTGACTACGTGTGTGCAAAATTTCATGATGATCGGTTCAGTAGTTAGGACGTGAAGGCGTAACAAACAAACAAACAAACAAACGAACAAACAAACGGACTTTTGCATTTATAATATTAGTAAGGATTATAACTGTCCATGTTTAGCTAATAGGTCAAATGTGGTATCATTTTCGGATAAATCAATAATGTTGAATTCATTTCTGGTATAAAAAAATGCAATTTATTAAGCAGTTTTTGAAAAATTAAACAATTTTCAAAGTTACTTTTTATTTTAGGTCTTGGCACTTGTTTCAGTATTTTCAAAAAAACCGGCCAAGTGCGAGTTGGACTCGCGCACGAAGGGTTCCGTACCAAAAAACGGCAAATAATTACGTTTGTTGTATGGGAGCCCCCCTTTAATATTAATTTTATTCTGTTTTTAGTATTTGTTGTTATAGCGGCAACAAAAATACATGATATGTGAAAATTTCAACTGTCTACCTGTTGTCGTTATTAATATCGAGCAAAAAACAGCAAAAAAAATCACGTTTGTTGTATGGGAGCCTCCCTTAAATATTAATTTTATTCTGTTTTTAGTATTTGTTGTTATAGCGGCAACAGAAATAAATCATCTGTGAAAATTTCAACTTTCTAGCTATCATGGTTTATGAGATACAGCCTGGTGACAGACAGACAGACAGACAGACGGACAGCGGAGTCTTAGTAATAGGGTCCCGTTTTTACCCTTTGGGTACGGAACCCTAAAAACTAGATTAAAGAAGCGTTTTTCAGGTAAATTTGTTATATACTTTTGTAGTGTTAACTCCCGTAGTATGTGACAGTATAGTTACCAGTATAGATGGAGGCCTCTCGCGCGGCCACGGGCATGTTGGAGGTGTTGGCCACGAGCGCGGTCCGCTTCATGATGGACTCCGTGACTCCTTCGATCTCCACCGACAGCTCGGGGAAGTCCCGCAGTACTTCAGACATCTCGTTACCTGGACAACACCAATATTTAATGAAAAAATGTAAAAAAGAATATAACTACTCATATGGCTAGATAGTGATGCGCTTTTGACGTACTAACTTTTTAGGTTGGTGTGCGTTTTCAGCAACATCGCGTCCCAAGAGTATTGTAATAAAAACTATGGCCGGGTCACACTACTCACAATGTGTGTGCGTTTATATTATTAGTATTTGCATAATATTTTTTTCGCTTCGACTGTCTATCTAGACATAAATAAAATCAAAGAAAAGCAACCGTCTTTTAAACATTGCTTCGAGTGTTTCTAATAATAGGGATAGTACATGCATCGCAAATATATAAAAAGTTTCTTTTAAACTGTAGAAGGGAACATTAAAATACTGAAAATCATATTTTGTAACTGTAAATATGCGTAATAAATAAAACAAATCTCAACATCACGTGACTGCAAACTCCAATCAATATTATGACATGATACTTTTAGTTTTTTTTACATTATGCTAATAAATGATCTAAATAATATAAAGATTGTGCAAAGTTGGTATAAGATATCTATATAAGAAGTGTTAGCACCTTTATTCTGATTTATCTGTCCGGTAAGTTAACTGGAACATACCCGAAACCTGTGAGAGTTCCTAAACAGTTTACTTACCACGCTCCCCGCAGCCGACGTACACGATGACGTCACTGTTGGAGTACTTGGATAGCGCCTGCGAGATGACAGTCTTGCCGCAGCCGAAGGCCCCGGGGATGGCCGTCGTACCGCCCTGGACGCAACTGTATACAAACAGATAACAACATTAAAAAACCGGTCAAGTGCGGGTCGGACTCGCGCAAAAGGGTTCCGTACCATTATCTATACAACATTGTTGTATGGGAGCCCCTTTAAATATTAATTTTATTCTTTCTAGTTTTAAGGGTTCCGTACCCAAAGGGTAAAAAAAACCGACTCCAAAAAACCTACCTCTAAAAAGCAAGAAATAAAATTCGTAATAATAAAAACACGTCTATTGAAGTCGGGTGGGGCTGGAGTACAAATTCCTTTTTTTTTATTCTAAAAGCCACATCCGACTTCAATAGACGTGTTTTTATTATTACTAATTTTATTTCTTGCTTTTTAGAGGTAGGTTTTTTGAAGTCGGTTTTTTGTTTTTTTTAAACAATTTTTATTTTTTTAATTTTTAGTGTAGGTACCTTTTGTATTAGGTAGTGTAGGTATATTATTTAGGTAGAAAACTCGGGTCAGCCAAACGTGAGTTAATCGCGGAGAAACATACATACATGCGGGTCAAACTGAGAACCTCCTTTTTTTAAGTCGGTTAAAGAACTACACATAAGATATCCCTTTTCCAACAAAAAAATAATTATCTTATTCAGTTCATAAACAAAGACGTTATACGACTGTTCATCGAGGTAGTTCACACAAAATCATACTATTTTCGTGCTTTTTCAAGATTACTTGAAAAGTACTGAACCGATTTCAAAATTTAAAAAAATGGGACCAACTTGAATTTTTACCTAGTGTAATAACGTTTGAATCATTTTAATCGGTTCAGCCGTCTTCGAGTAATCGGTGTACATACAAAAAAAAACGGGTCGAATTGAGTACCTCCCTCCTTTTGAAGTCGGTAAAAACGGGACCCTATTACTAAGACTCCGCTGTCCGTCTATCTGTCTGTCTGTCTGTCTGTCACCAGGCTGTATCTCATGAACCGTGATAGCTAGAAAGTTGAAATTTTGACAGATGATGTATTTCTGTTGCCGCTAGAACAACAAATACTGAAAACAGAATAAAATTAATATTTAAGGGGGGCTCCCATACAAAATACGTGTTTTTGCCGTTTTTAGCTCGATATTAATAACGACAACAGGTAGACAGTTGAAATTATCACAGATGATGTATTTTTATTGCTGCTATAACAACAAATACTAAAAACAGAATAAAATTAATATTTAAGTGGGGCTCCCATACAACAAACGTAATTTTTTTGCCATTTTTTGGTACGGAACCCTTCGTGCGCGAGTCCGACTAGCACTTGGCCGGTTTTTTTTAGTATTTGCTGTTATACCGGCAACAGAAATACATCATCTGTGAAAACTTCAACTGTCTAGCTATCACAGTTCATGAGATACAGCCTGGTGACAGACAGACAGACAGACAGATAGACGGACAGCGGAGTCTTAGTAATAGGGTCCCGTTTTTATTACAGCTCACAAAGCCACTAAACTAGTTGCTCTGCAGAGCTTTTTACCATGAGAGTCAATATGGCGGGTGTATCATGGCGAATCGAGCTGTCTCAAATACCAAAAAAATGTACCTAAAATGTACTATTTAGTACCTGAAATTAAAAAAATTGTACCTAAATAGGAAAAAAGTTATAACGAAATCAAAGGTACACCCGCCATATTGACGTCAATATGGCGGGTGTTCTTTAATAAATCAATGTTGAACCATTATACATAAAATATAAATACATCAAAAAAATGTACCTAAAATGTACCTCAAGGCAAAAAAAACACATGCTCGATTACTTAAGTAGTTTCTGAGAAATCAAACAACAGTTTTTTTTTTGTGATCAACAAGATCGCGGGATCCCTTATGGTTTTAAAGTATATCACGGCTAGATTTTACCAATTGTTAGTGCCATTCATATTTTGGTAACTACTATTTAGTACTATTCGTTTGGAACTATTTGGTACCATTCATTAGGGAGTATTTAGTACAAATAATTTAATACCATTCATTTGTCACTATTTAGTACAAATTATTTGTTGCCATATAGTACAAATTATTTGGTACCATATAGTACCATTAGTTTGTTACTATTTAGCACAATTCATTGGGTACTATTAGGTACAAATTATTTGGTAACATATTGTACCATTAGTTTGTTTCTATATAGTACCATTCATTAGGTACTTTTAGGTACAAATTTGTACACTTACTTTGTTACTTAAGTACTATTTATTTACTACTATTTAGTACCATTAATTAGGTACTATTAAGTACAAATTATTCGGTACCATATACTACAAATTATTTGGTACCATATTGTACCATTCGTTTGTTACTTTGAGTACCATTCATTAAGTACTATTTAGTACAAATAATTTAGTACCATTCTGTACCATTCGTTTGTTACTTATTAGTACCATTCATTAGATACTATTTAGTACTAATTATTTGGTGCCATATAGTACAATTTATTTGGTACCATATTGTGCCATTCTTTTGTTACTATATGAATGGTACTATTTAGTACAAATTATTCAGTACCATATAGTGTCATTAGTTTGTTACTATTTAGCACCATTCATTAGGTACTATTAGATACAAATTATTTGGTACTATATTGCGCTATTACTTTGTTACTATTTAGTACCATTCATTAGGAACAATTTAGTACAAAAAATTTAGTACCATTAATTTGTTTCTAGTTAGTATCATTCATTAGGTAGGTAGTACCTAATGAATAGTACTTAATAGTAACAAATGAATGGTACTATATGGTACCAAATAAATTGTACTAAATAGTACCTAATGAATGAAACTAACTAGAAACAAATGTATGGTACTATAAGGTACTAAATTATTTTTACTAAATTGTAACTAATGAACGGTACTAAATAGTAACAAAGTAATTGTACAATATGGTACCAAATAATTTGTACCTAATAGTACCCAATGAATTGCGCTAAATAGTAACAAAATAAAGGTACTATATGGTACCGAATAATTTGTACTAAATAGTACCATTCATATTGTAGCAAACGAATGGTACGATATGGTACCAAATAAATTGTACTATATGGCACTAAATAATTTGTACTAAGTAGTACCTAATGGATGGTACTAAATAGTAACAAACGAATGGTTCAATATGGTACCAAATAATTTGTAGTATATGGCACCAAATAATTTGTACTTAAAAGTACCTAATTAATGGTACTAAATAGTAGTAAATAAATGGTACTTAAGTAACAAAGTAAGTGTATAAATTTGGACCTAAAAGTACCTAATGAATGGTACTAAATAGAAACAAAGAATGGTACTATATGGTAGAAAAATAATTTGTACCTAATAGCACAGAATAGCTAATAGTACAAGTACAGAAGCAGCACTCGGCAAAGTCATTTAAATAAATAGCTACTTTTGCTGCGACAGTCAGACAGACAGACAATCAGGTCGCGCAGTTCACCTAGTAGTTGCCTCTCTTTCTATCGCGTGCTCCTACCCTTTCTGACGACGCAACGTTAGGGTTGTCTTCTTTTAAATGAACTGCGTAGCATATATCATAATGTGAAAAACGACAATTGTTTATTGGTTTTTTGATTTAGACATCCGTACACGGCACAGTAATGTCGATTCAACATTGTCACTATTATAAAGAGGCAATATCTACGCAGGCAGTAAGATGCCGCGCGACTACACGGGCGGTCGTTTGGCGGCCCTCTGCTCACTTGTGCCTCCGTAGGCACGGCTAGCGGTAGGTGCTTATCGACCTTGCGCGAGTGAAGGAGGCCTGCTAATAGTATCTAATGAATGTTACTAAATAGTAACAAACGAATGTTAGTATATAGTACCAAATAAATTGAACTAAATAGTACCTAATAAAGTGACACTAAATAGAAACAAATGAATGGTACTATATGGTACTAAATTATTTGTACTAAATAGTACCTAATAAATGATACTTAATAGTAACGAATGATACTATATGGTACCAAATAATTTGTACCTAATAGTACCTCATGAATGGCACTAAATAGAAAGAAATGAATGGTACTATATGGTACTAAATTATTTGTACTAAATAGTACCTAATGGATGGTACTTAATAGTAACAAATGAATGGTACTATATGGTACCAAATAATTTGTACTAAATAGTACCATTTATTTAGTAACAAACGAATGAAACCAAATGGTACCAAATTATTTTTATTTAATAGTACCTAATGAATGGTACTTAATAGTAACAAACGAATGGTACTATATGATACCAATTAAATTGTACTATATGGCAACACATAATTTGTACTAAATAGTGACAAATGAATGGTACTAAATTATTTGTACTAAATAGTACCTAATGAATAGTACCAAATAGTTCCAAACGAATAGTGCTAAATAGTAGTAACCAAAGTATGAATGACACTAATGAATGGTAAAATCTAGCCGTGATATACTTTAAAACCATAAGGGATCCCGCGATCTTGTTGATCACAAAAAAAAACTGTTGTTTGATTTCTCAGAAACTACTTAAGTAATCGAGCATGTGTTTTTTTTGCCTTGAGGTACATTTTAGGTACATTTTTTTGAAGTAGTTATATTTTATGTATAATGGTTCAACATTGATTTATTAAAGAACACCCGCCATATTGACGTCAATATGGCGGGTGTACCTTTGATTTCGTTATAACTTTTTTCTTATTTAGGTACAAATTTTTTAATTCCAGGTACTAAATAGTACATTTTAGGTACATTTTTTTGGTATTTGAGACAGTTCGATTCGACACGATACACCCGCCATATTGACTCTCATCTTTTTACCCCACGTTTGTAACATTTTTCGAAATTGCTGATATAAAAAGAATCCCGACCTTTATTTTGAAAAATCTCGAAAAACTGAATCCACAATAATATTCCATATAATTATAGAACCTGCTCACAAAATTCAGTTTTGATTTTATGAGTAGCGGTTGAGTAATGAGACCTGTAGAGGAGAACAAATGGACAGCCGGACGGACATACGAAAGCATTTTTGCCTAACTTGAAATGTCTAAGCTTTGCGCTCGCTTGGTCAAAAATGAATTAAATAAAAACCATATCGGTGATATAGAAGTTAACACTCTCCATATGTATGTAAAAAGATATAAAACACTTTAAAGTTTACCTTCTCCCATATTTGCCAAATGCGAAGTGGACGTTTGGCAAGGTGGATCATATGCGAATTGGACATTTTGGGTTTGCGAAATGGACCAAATGCGAAATGGATGTTTTGCGAAATGGACGAACGAAGTGGATCAAATGCGGAGTGGGTGTAATGCGACTAAAAGATTATGCCCGGTACAGACAGATTATCTGTAACGTAACATGCAATGCAACACTAGTATAATGTGGACGGCCTCCACGCCTTTATTCGTCACACTACTCATGTCACACTCGGGAGCTTGCATCGAAAACGCTGCAAAAACCTTTTGAGCTCTAACAAGATAATGTATGATGGTATTGTTCCTCTTTTATAGGGCTACAAAAAAATCCGCGATGGTATATAGCTATCTTTTAAGAATAGCTTACTATACCCATTATATCTTTAAAAAAATTAGTCACATATAATGCGGTAATTTGGAAAGCTATTTAGAAGGATACAGTATTAATAATTATCAAACGTTACTTTCAGCATTTTATGCACATTTTTTACCCTTTTGCACCATACCTTAAAATGAATATCTTAAGAGTTATAGTAAAAAATAAAAATAAATAAAGTCAAGCATGTTTCTTACACCGAAGACGGGAAGACTTTTGGAGCGAATGGGTGCGACTGTAAGTTTTTTTTTTAGGTTTAAGACATTTATTCTCATTAAGAATTACACATTAATTAACTTACATGAGAACAACACAATTAACAAACAAAAAATATATATTTAGAGATACGTACTAATGGACGGTAGTTTTAAAACATTGTCACAATAAATACAATAAATTCTTTTTGGGTGTTGTTGGAAGGTCGCATTTGGCAGAAAAAAGAAGCGAAGCGAAGTGAGGGCGGGTCTCTGAGAAAGGAAACTAATGGAGCTGCCATAAACTGCAATACCGACAAAATACAAAGCATTCGTGACGTCAGGCGCGTGCCGTGTCCGCCATATTGTGTTGCGTTTACATGTTACAATTTCGACTCTATGCTGTTTACATAAGGTGTATGTACACCAAGCTAAGCCGCCATGTTTAGTTGCGTTTGAATGGAGAACAATGAAGTAGGTATGCAGGCTTTTTTCGTAGGTATGGCAGGTCCGTCTTATTCCTTCGTCATTGGGGCGGGTCGACAGTTGAAAATAGAATGGTAACTCACGGGAACAGTGAGTCGAGCACCCTCTGTCCGGTGAGCAGCGGGTGGTTGGCGGGCAGCTTCTCGGTGCAGGGCCGCGGCTGGCGCACCGGCCACACCTGCAGCATCGTGTACTTGGCCTTCTCGCCGTCGAACTCCGTCTCCAGCACCACGTCCTACACACAAGACTGACTAAAGAGGCTGTTGTAGTGTGGTACTAACATATGCAACACCCTCATCTCTCCTCATATATAATCTATTACTTAGCGTAATAAATCAGTCATTAATCGCAGTAAGAACTTTCATTTGAACGTCTTCTGGGGGGGTATCACAACCTCTTAAAACTTGCCAGGTTTATGAATTGCTATAGTTACATCTCTTTCTCGCTGTATAACAAATAAAAGAGATAGATTGATGACCAATCAGAAAACTTCCAGGAAATAAGAGGTCATAATACGGCCCCTGGTCGCCTCCTTGCATGGCGACCCTGCCAGTGCCGCCTGCGTCGGCAGTGTCGGCACTGTTACACAAGGAGAGTTTCTCGCACGCGAGTGGTCATTTCTTCTAGGCAATAATATTCTCGCCTAGTGCAAACAAATGCTTCGAGCTTTCGCCTCTCGAACACGATTATCGCTACTTGAACTAGCGATGGGCGATTACTACTAAGTAATCGAATTAGTCGATTGTTCAGTTTAGTCGATAAAAGTCGATAACAATCGATGTCAGTCGATTGTTATCGACTCATGGCGCGCGGCACGCAGTAATAGTCGACTGCGTGCGTGCAGTGCGGGTGTCAATTTTTTAACTACTAATTCGTAGCTACTAAATTAGTAGTTACAAAAGACGGTGCGTGCGTGCGCTGCGTCGTGCAAGGTCAACGGTCAAAAGTCCGTGCGCCTCTACTTACGACTGCAGTTACTAAACGATTGGCACTTATAGATTATTCGATAGAGGGAACGTCCATTCGTAGTGTAAGTTGGTACTACCTACATTACGAATAAAGGGTAATTTTAAGGAGTTTCTAAGTAAGATTAGAATAAGAATTAAACAAAAAAAGTTATATAGAATATTAATAATAATCTGAATATGTTTTTCACAGTGTAAATACTTAAATTATTCATAGGATTAAAAGAGATCAATCAATGTAGGTATTTATTTAAAAATCTACCTTAAGAAACGATGTTATAGAAATAACTAAGAAGGTAAGGTATTGTCCACTCCAATACAAGATTGGTACAACTTTATTAAGTAAAACAAAAATTAAATTACTTATCTTCTCAAATCAACTAGGTAGCTAATAAATAATCAAAACTAAAAAAAAAAATATTAACAACGAAAAAATGAAACAAAAACAATTATTCTCTTACATTTACCTATGTATAGTCAACTTTATCCTTCGCACACCGCAGTTTACCGCACGCACGCACACTAGCGGATTGTGCAAACAAAGTAGTGTACAAATTAGTAGTTCAGTTAGTAGTTCGTCGATTGTTATTCGAATAATCATGATGAGGAACTACTAAATCGACAATCGAACGTGCAACTGCTCGATTTTCGATTCAGTCGATTGTTTTTTTCGCAAGAATCGCCCATCGCTAACTTAAACTCTCCTAGACCACGAGCCTGTGTAAACAAACTATACGAGTTTTTAAAATGTAGGTCACGAATGGCGAGTCTCGTGTCAAAATCAGTACAAAGTGATTAGTGCGAGTCTCGCATCGACACTTGCGATTCTCGCCCGAGCATTGTTTATACAAGTTGAGACACGTGCGTCTATGGACCTACGATTACCCGTCTATAGTGTAAACAGTAGAAGAGAAGTGAGTCTCGCCTATGATATTCGCATTCGAGAATCGCTTGATTAAATGAGTTTTTGTCAAAATGTAAACAACCGCAATCGAGAATCGAATAGCAAGTTTTGCCAAAGGATAATCACATACGATTATTCGCCGCTTGAGTGCGGGAAACTCTACTTGTGTAATTTGTGATTTAGGCCTGTATTTATAAACCGCTCTCAACAACGTCGAGATCTATCTTAAGATCATACCTGAGATGCTATTCATATAAAAAGAGCTTATAGCACATAGCACACTCAAGTCTCATTAAAACTCAATTCTCAAATATCAGTGAGTGAAGTCATTGGTGTAGGAATGGGGAGGCCACAGAAAAAAACTTGATATATTTTCTGTCAAAATTTGCTTTATAAAAGTAAATTGTGTTTCCTTTTTCTTACGTTTTCCACAGTTGACAGGCTCAACGCCTCATCTATTGAGCCTACAGTTTTTCGTCATTTTGAAAATCCAGAAATAATGACGGCAAAGAATCATGTCATATTGAAAATCCGGAAATAATGACTAATTTTGACAAAAAATCATGTTTTTTTTCCAACCATGCGCGAACTTATCCCCACTCCGTCGAAAGAGCGTCAAGATGCTCGCCGGGATCTGTAGTGCAACTTACCGTGACGGTGTAGTTGCCCGCGGGGGCGATGTACGTGACGGTTCCCTTGGCCTTGGGCGGCATCAGCATCTTGTGTTTGACCAGGGTGTTCTCGTGCACGATGCCGTACAAGTCTCCTCCGGTGATGTGTGAGCCGACCTTAAACGGACATACAACGTCATCACATCATAAGAACTTAAAAACAATAAAGGATATAAGAAACAGTAAGACGAAAATTTACTAGGCTTATGCAGACTAGTTTTTGTCAGATCAGTCATGCATGATTTTTACATAGCTGTACGATTACTTATAGAAAATAATGTTGAACTTTTTTTATGAGATTTTTATTGGAGAGTTGTTCAATTCCATTATACACTATTAGTGATAATGATCATGACAAAAAAGTGTGTTTTTGAACAATTAGTCTTAAACCGGTATTTATAAACCGCTATCAACGTTAAGAGCTATCTTAAGACCAGTATTTGAGATGCTGTTCCTATAAGAGCAACTCAAGTATTATCTCAAGATTACTCTCAATGTTGAGTGTGTTTTATAAATACGGACTTTAAACTCGATCTTTTGCAGGGTGAGTAACTGGACTAAACAGTAACACTAAAACCCATTATCCCAATGGGGAAGGCAACTGACAAAATGGCGCTGCGTACGCTTGTTCCACGAGAGCTATGAAAACAAAGGACTTTTACTTTAAAAATCGTGTTTTTAGCTTTAAAATGATCAAATTCTGTTTAATAGGCTTTAAAAATGTTGGCACTTACAAATTTCCGAAAAATCGGGATATAGAAAAAATGGATAAATTCTGTAAGAATAAAAACATCTTAATTTGGCTTTCAATTCCGGCATTTACATTGTAGAATTGTCTTTTATATCCATTTTGGGTCAATGGGTCTTTTTCGGTAAAAAAATACCACATAATAAATACCTATTTTCCCATAGATTTGTTCTGAACGTCTACTGTCTTAGGAACAAGCGTACGCAGCGACATCTACAATTAGCTTTGCGTTGCCAACCCCATTAATTAGTTATCTTAAACAAACATTTAAATCCAGTAACTTTTACTCAAAATAAATCTTAAAAATAATAAAAACACGACAGCCCTGCCAAAAATGAATTAAAAAGTTAAATAACAAATGTCATTGCAGTTGGGGGACCGACGGACAGTCTGGAGAACAATTATAAATCAAAGAAGTCCCCCAATTGCAATAACACTTGTTATTTAACTTTTTAATTAGTTTTTGGCAGAGCTGTCTTGTTTTTGTTTTTTAATTATTTTTGAGCAAAAGTTACTTGTAACTTGTAGTAAAAGTGATTTAAATGTTTGTTAAAGATAACTAATTAGTCGGGATAATGTTATGGGTATTGGATGTTACCGTTTAGTCTAGTTACTCACCTAGAAAAAAATCGACTCACACCATATCATAATCTGGGAATCGAACCTGCGACCATTGAAAGTCTGGTCCAATGCTCTTACTGCTGAGCTACCGAATTTTTTAGTTTGTTTTTGGCAGGACAGACGTGTCTTTGTTATTTTTTAAAAACATGACTGCCTTACAAAACATTCCTAAAGAAACAACCAATCAATAAAAAATAGAAAAAATAAACATACCTTAACATTCAGAGGGTTGAATTCCCAAGCGTGTTCTCGAGCTAAGCAGGGTATGTTGACACCCTTGGGGATGTAGATGGACTGTGTGAGCTCGTTGATGTCCTTCAGGGGGCGCTGGATGCCGTCAAAGATAGAGCCCAGGATGCCGGGCCCAAGCTCCACGGAGAGGGGCTTGCCGGTCCTCAGCACGGGGTCGCCTACGGTCACACCGGATGTTTCTTCGTATACCTATTGAGAAAAGAAAAAAATCTGGAACGGGTGGTAGGAAAAAAGCGCTTAATTACTAAGTTTATTTGAATAAAGATATTTTTGACTTTGAGAATGGGATATTTAGTCTCAAGAATTGGTCATACAAAAAACACAAAAATTTAAAATTCCAACAAGTAGGGTTTACACTTTTACAGTTACACAGGTTAATTGCGTCCGCTGCGTTAAGCGGGATCCCGCCGCGGGTACACGGCGCGGGGTTATACATTGCTGGTTTTCTGACAGATAGATGCTTGCAGTGCATGAGTAAACTCTAATCTATGTCGCTCCGCGCCGGGATCTCGATTAACGCAGCGGACGCACTAACAGTTGTAAGTACAACATAATAACATATTTACTGAGATACAACTTAGATAACACCCTTCTATGCACAGTGTTTTATAAACCCTAAATCGATAAATCAATAGGGAATTTGTCCAAAATGATAACAGCAGCGGTCCAGCAATTCCAAAAATTTGTTTTTTTTTTTTAATTGTCAAGTATTTTACAAAAACGAAAAAAAAAAAACCACTTTCCACCTAAAGATACTGAAGACGTTTTGTATGGCTAACAGTGGCGAGGGGTGAAATGACGAAAGTAAGCGGTTCCAGTGCTTCCAGATTAAAAAATGCCATACAGTAGTTTAGTTTGAAAATTACAGTAGATGTATGAAACTCGAAAAAAAAATACAGTAGATGCTGTAGATGTATGAAAGTCGAAGTGACAAAATTACAGTAAATGTATGAAAATTCCCAAAATTAATTATAGTAGACGACAGGTGACGACACATTACAGTAAATCTACTGTAATTACAGTGAATCTGGAAGCACTGAGCGGTTCTACAAAAATGTTATGATCTGTATAGTGGATCGATGGGGTGGGATTTCTAAAAGGTAAGCCGATGGGAATCAGCTTGTAAGTACCCTCCGCCACTGATGGCTAATTTGATTGTCCTATTGAAGGCGCATATTAATGGTTTTACAGCGTCCCAAATAGTTCAAGTAGTTATTGAAAAAAAAAATGTTTCCGCAATTCCTAAATTTTGCGTTTAAGTATGCGAAAAAGGAGATAACTGAAAATTTCTTGGCTAACTAAATAATAAATGCGCCTGAAACGTGACAAATGACGTCACAAATCATGACCGTTTTGTATAAAGCGTTTTCGGCGGGTGCTGATGCGTGCTAACTTCAAGTAACTACATCACGAATAAGAAATAATATTTTGTATAACAACACATATGTGTACAATATTCTATCTGACTGTTTAAGTGCATTATATCTGAAAATGAAAATGATAGTAGACTTAACATGACCAGAGTGGGTATTACAAGCTCTTAAAACTTGCCAGGTTTATCAATTGAATACGGGGCCTTAGGAGCGGAATAAGAGCTTGTAATACGGGGGCTGTACTCACTTGGATGGTGGCCATGTCGCCCTCGAGCCGGATGATCTCTCCCACCAGCTCGTGGTACCCGACGCGCACCAGCTCGTACATGGCCGATCCTGACATCTTCTCCGCCGTCACCACTGTACCGAGCAAATAATATTGTCAAGTTAATTATCAGTATTATAACAAGGGCTGTATTGGCTAACTTACATGGCTATTGTAACCGCTTTCATTGACAGATGGTTGTGATACATTGCTACTTTTCTTTGGTAAGGTTTTATTTGTGCCAAAAAGAAATATCAATGTGTTACATCCATTTGTCAAATGAAAGTGATTACGACAGCCATGTAAGTTAGCCGGTAGGGCCCCTGGACAGGAGGATCTCCACCCACATTCACTGCCATTTGAGCTGAGGACATGTTAAAATATACACTAATCAAAAATAATTAACCTTTATTTATACTTAGGTCCGTATTTATAAACGGCTCTCAACATTGAGGTTGAGAGCTATCTAGGGATAAATTCGGTTCGGGATGCTTTTCTTATAGGAACAGCAACTCAGGTATGTCAAGATAGCTTTCAACAGTAGTTTATAAAAACGGGCCTTAGATTAGAACAAATAGGTGAGATCAGACTTGAGTCCCACCCCACAGTCTAAAGAGGCTTGCAGTTGTCTCACTGTTGGAACTCTATGAACTTAGATTTTCTAGATAAAAAAAATATACTAACCTGGACCGGACACTGCAAAGACGTAACCGAACCTATCCTCCTTCTCCTCATTGGAGATGGTCGCCAGGCCAGCTTTCATCGTCATTTTGAATAAAAATTATTTTCCTAGAAAATAAAATAAGTTGTTAGAACATGAATAACTTAAAAAATTACAATTACAAAAGTACAGTGGTGTAAGAATGTGCCAAATTCTTATCACAGTCAGTGTTGTTGAAGGTTTCTGTATAATTAAGCCTGACATAAAAATGAAACCAAATGTGGAGAGAAAAATATTAGGGAGTTAAAAATATGCTCATTATTTAGATAGGTATAAAGGTACCTAATTTTTCTTTTTATCTAATAAAAGGGATAAGTAATTTTCATAGAATTTGTTAATGGTAAATAAATAAAATAAAGTTTCTCCTTTTATTGATTTTGGTTACATAACTCTTTTGTTAGCTTATAGGTCAGCAAAATTCAACGGATATCTCATATTTGCATATCATAGAACAAGTCATGTCAAGTCAATAATAATCAGTGACATTTCTGAATTATGAGTGCAATTTCTCTTGAAATATTAAGTAGATATTAGAAATATTGAACAAAAAACAAATCAAATCAGCTGATGTTACATCACCTGACTGCAGATAACTCAATCAATGTAAAATAATACAATGTATGAAAAATTTTCATAGACATTACTGATTATTGAATTTACATATTTTTTTTCTAAACACCTTATCAGCATTTCCGTACCTAATTAACAGGTAATAGTACCTACATATGATATCCTAGCAACTTAAATCTCTAGCCCTACCAAGAGTTGATGCTATCTGTTTTCACTACTGTAAACTATTGTTTTTTTCTCTTTCACTCGTATTGACTGCGAGCAGTATATATCCAATAGTTTACGGTAGCGAAAACAGTTTGCTTGTGGTAGATGTACGTACCAACTGACACTAATAATTATGTACTTACTACAACAATATTATATTACTAATTAATCTGACATCATCAGTCAACTATCTATCACATCTCACAAATCAATACTCTTCAGAATACTTTCTAAGACTTTTTGAGGATTTACTCTCTATGTACTTGTTAGTCTATCTAATAATTCCAATCTAAAAACCTAGCCTTTAACAAAAGTATGATACATAATGGAACTTATGAGATTAAAACTCTCTCAAAGGTCTAACCATGATTATTACGAGGATAAATAACTTATTTCGGCCTAATAACAATAAAATATTCAAAGGGGTTAAACTGAACCCCATCAGGAAAGGATCTGTCACATGATGGGTGGTACTGATGTATTTGACTGATTAGATTAGTTTTTGTACTAAAATCTATGTGCTTCCAGCAAAGGTATTATTGTTGTTCAAACAAGGGTCATAGTAGTTTAGGAATTAAAGGAATTATAAAGTAATTGAACAAAATCGACGATGCGACGATGATGATAGAATTAGGCACAATCTTACCGACTTTATTGACTGTGTTCTAAGTATCCGCAGTAACCACTAACACTAAAATTATTCAGGAAACTATTAAATGTGTAGATTGTATGTAATTTTCTAATAATATTCCAACTCACAGGCTGAGGAGAAAGACGGTAAAGACGAAACGAGAATGGCGGAGAATCGCAACTTTATCACAAGACCAATGATAAAAAAATGAAGTCAGCTGACCTTACTCTATGACTTTTAGTCTATGGCGAACTATGCATTGATTTTTCCACAGACTATAATGATATTAACGCCATTTGTAAACGAACGACTTAAATTCTGTCTGTGGACTGTGGCATCTCCTTTTTTGATCGAATAAAGTCGCAGCAAGTGTGCGGCGGTCATATACCGTTTTTGTCTATGAAAAGAGACTTCCCTAGGCTTAGAGCATACAGAACTCCCTAGGTATACTCTTTGTAGGGGAAGGTCAAAGTGTATTTTTTTTCCTTCCTCTGTCTGTGGTTTGGTTCATTGGTTTGGTTGGCATCTTTGTTGTTTGGCGAGTTTTCTTTCAGTTTTGAAGCAAAATATTTAAATTTACCACCTGTTTTACTACGTGCGTAATAAATAACAAATTTAAAGTGTTATTAAAGCAAAACATTTTCATTAAAAGTTGTCGAGTTAAAGTTAGATGTACGTTGGCTGTCGTCGTAATAATAATTATAATATTTACACATGTGGTAGCTTAAGTGTACATTGTATCTTGATATTCTACAGGAATAGTAAAGATATCCAGCTGAGCAAGTCGTTAGCTTGGCTCTTACGACACGGCGCCGTCAAAGAAGGCTTGAAGATAAGGTATAATTTTATTTTATTGTATTGTTTACGAAGTATGTTACGAGGCATTTAACTGCTGAGTTATATTTCTCTTCATATTACCGTTTTTAACCTCTCTCTCTTTGTTTTTATTGACAAAAGTAATCGTTTTATTAAGATGTAGAAAATATTTTTTATTACCACGTTTTTTTTTATTTCGTATAGTTAATATGTTTCAGCCCTGAAGGCTACATAGATTTGAATAGCGTCCTCCAACACAAGTCCATAAGGGGAAGATTCAACAAAGAGGACTTGGAGCAGGTTGTTCAGGCCAATGATAAGCAGAGGTTCCGGCTGAGAGCCAATCCCCTGACCGGAGCGCTGGAAGTAAAAGCCAATCAGGGACACTCCATCACTCAAGTTACTGATGCTGAACTGCTAACTATAACAGAGGTACCAATTGAATTATTTAACTGGCTCTGTGATCTAGCGGTTCGCCCCCCGCATATGATGCAGGGGGTCCCGCTTTCGATTCCCAGGAGGCGGGGTACATTTGTACTTGGTATGGTTGGTGGTAGGGCTTATTTCAAGACTACCTGGCTAGCTACCACCATATCTAAGCCTGACGCTATAACAACAATTTAAAAATTGTTGTATTCTGGCAGTTAGAGGTAAGATAACCACAGTTCCTTAGTGATGAGGATTCCAGATGTAGTACGCTTCCACCTTCGGCGTTATCGTCACTTTACATCAGGTGAGGTGAAGGCAAAGTACTATCCCGTTGTGCATAAAAAAACCTCTTGCAAAAAGACCATGAAATGCAATAATTATCATTACTTTTATCTTATATTGACAACTTTGATGATTGCTTACTTATTATTTATGTAAATACAAGTATATATTTTTATATTACAGCCTAAATACAAAACAGTTGTCCATGGTACATATTTAAAATGCTGGCCCCGGATAAAAATCGAGGGTCTTAGTCGTATGAAAAGACAACACATACACTTTGCTAAGGGAACTCTGGAAGATCGTACAGTAATTAGTGGTTTGAGGAGAGATGTACAAATATATATTTACATTGATGTAGAAAAAGCATTGAATGATGGCTTAAAATTTTACGAGTCAGAAAATGGAGTCATACTTTCTCCTGGAAACTCGAATGGTTATTTAGAGCCAAAATATTTTACGAAAGTTGTTAAAGTTAAAACTGGTATGTTATTTTTGTTTGTAGTGTCCACTTCAATTATGTCTCATGTTATAATACCATTAATTGAGTGCTAACTAAGTAAATCATCTCACCACAATTATCTCTTAGTATTTATGTTATACATTTATATACTGTTGTCTATACATCCATTCAAAACAACTAGAATTCATGATCTGTACTTCCCCTTTATTATTTCTTACCTACCTATATCATGTTATGAAAGGATTCTGGTTAAGGCGACTGTAGCCCTCAAAGTGGTGCACTCATTTTAAGCATTATTGCTCGCCATTTTAATACTTGGCGAGCAATAATAATAATAAATTTATAATACATTATAATTAATGTATTAAAAATTTACACATACAGATTGAAGCTAAGATTTTTATAGTTTTTTTACAAACAATAACCTCAGTAAGATATAAGTAATAGTAGGAAAATGTGCCTAAAATTGTCATTTTTTGCTTTTTTGCCTACACGTACTACAACAAACTACATTTTACTGGGGTTATTGTTTGTAAATAAACTAGAGAACCTTAGCTTCAATCTGTGCATGTGAATTTCCGATACATTATGTACTTAGCGAGCAATACTTAAAATGAGTGCGCCACTTTGATGGTTATAGCACAAAATAGAGAGACTAACAGAAGTTTAGCTTAGTACTACGGGCGCTCGAGCATCGCACACACACAAAGACAGCTCTCGCCGCTGCGTCACGTACTCGAACTGTTTTGAGAGTGGTTTGAGATTGCAGTTATACAGTGTCGGTGAGAGATGTCTATGTGTGTGTTGCTCAAGCGCGCAAGTGCTAAGCTCAACTACTGTACTCTCTATATTGTGGTTATAGGGCCCTTAAATATTCATATCTAATCTGTCATTTCAAAATCATAATTATCTACAATTCAACTCACAATAATATCAATTATGGTGAGTTGAATAGCAGTTAAGTGGCTAATTATTATAACTTTCATGTTTATTTCTAAATGTTTCTATTGTAATTTACTAATGTATCCAGTTAATTACATAATAAAGTAATTGACTCAGTGTTTACAAATTGCTATATTTTATTTCAGTAGTGACTAGTGACAAACCACTGTTTATTTTGAGATATGATACTAATATTTATTTAAAATGTATTGATAGGTTAGTTTGGTTTGCAGTGCATTGGTATTAAAAGTTAGTTTGGTGGTAAATTTTTCTTCTTATATTTAACAAAATTAAATTATTTTTAAATTTGAGATTTTTAGCATTCACAATGCATTTTTTATACAACACTAAATAATATACTGTAGACTCTACAGTGCTCTACAGAGTAGAGCATTGGACCGGATTTCCATAGGTTGGAGGTTCGATTCTCGCGTGAGACAATCTGGTGAGGAGTCGAATTTTTTTTCTAGTAAGTTTTAAATGCATTATGTGATTATTCTATTAATGTATCTTTTGGATAATATTGATTTAAGTACAACATTTACATTGAAATGCACTTCATTGTATTGATTTGAGTTAAGAATTTGTTGGTCTATTTTATACTTCGAAATGGAAAAGTTTTGTTAATCACATAAATTAATATTGTTTCGTTATTGAAACAAAATACTTAAGTATCAGCTAACTTACAGAATACAAAGATAATATTTGTAAGCAAACTGCCCACAAACTGCCCATACTTGCTCTAAAAAGTATTTTTTAGATTACCTACTTACTATGTCATCCATCATGTCATTGGTAGCTTGTCTCACTCTGCACTAATCTGAAACTATATATCTGGAACAACTATGAACAATACATGTTTTGCTTATAAACATTATTTCTGCTTAAATACTAGCCATAATGTCACAGATATAATCGACCAGCGAACTAAAATCTATGGAAGTATAGTTGCAAACAAATATTGCTTAAAAAATGGCACCACGACGGGCCCGAAAAAGTACAACTCGCTCGGCTTTAGGACGCGTTCCGAATCTCGCTTACAGCGCTGTTAGCGCGAATCCGACTAAATTAAATAGTCACAAAATATTACACAAATACGGGTATTTGTATAGCTACTTTATTTAATGGATTATACGCTAACAGTGCTGTTGGCATGATTTGAAACTAGGCATTAGTCGGGCCAGCCACGCACCCGGTGACTGACGTTAATGTTCTTTTCAATAAATTGCAGTTTGTATTGTAGAGAAAAGATAAGAGAGTTTATTAGAAATGACGTCCTTTATAGTCAAATGGTGTAAAAGATACAAAGAATGCAGTAAAAAGATGCAGAAAAAACGTATTTTATTTTTTCGTTTAAGTATAGAAAATATCAATCAGTATACAAACTATGGTCGCTAATAAGCAACCAGTGCTCAGACGCTTTGTGCTGCTTAGTTAAATGCCAGCATTTTTAGCTCTATCCACTTAGTTGTACTTTTCATGTGGTGCCATTTTTTGAGCAGAATGCTTATTGCATAGATTTTAGTTCGCTGTAATCAACCATAATTATATGTTTTTAGGTGAGCAGGTGTTACCTTGAAGGATGGAACCACAGACCGAGAGGGCAGACGCGGTGGCGACCTCTAGCGGGTCCCCGCGGCGGCGCGCCACCCCCCGCCCCCGCCCCCGCCCCGTCGCCGCTGCCCGCCCTGCGCGCGACCCGCCCGATCCCCTGAAGGTCATCGTCTCAGGTCAGACATTACTCTCACAACACACAGAGAGAAACGAACCACTCTCCGGTAGGGTTACCTTAAGGAGTATTTCTGCTACCGCTCCTCATCTACACAGTGCACTCTTCGTTCTTCTTCAAATCTTACTCTCGAAATGCCACGCCATTTAACTGATTTCCTTTCCTACTTCTTCTCTGTTCATGCTGTCCGTTTGTGGAATGCACTTCCGGAGAGTATCAGGGGGGTTCGTACTTTGAAATCTTTTGGCCACCAAGTCAGAAGACATTTCCTTTCTTTTGTCTAGCATCCTTATTAGTACTTTTATTTCCTTTCCTATTTCTCTCTTTAATTTTATTTATTCTATTTGTCCTTTCATTCTATGTATCTATATCTGTTATCCTTTCTTATTTGCACCCACTCCGCCCCTTGCCAGCTCCTTTCTCTTATTCAATTAATACTCAAGGTTGCCAGGAAGAGATTGCTATTTAGCAATAAGGCCGTCTTGTGTGCTATGTGTTCTGTATTTGTGTGCAATAAAGTGTGTATTATTATTAACCACTGGTTTAGTCGACAAACGCCAGATTCTACAAATGCCACAATAGTTTAAAACGCCAGATTCTACAAATGACAAATTCTACAAAAGCCAACTTCTACAAATGCCCACTTCTAAAAATGCCAAATGCTACAAATGCCAACTTCTACAAATGGCAGATTTTATTTGATATGGAAATAAATTTTTCAATCACATTTTGATATATATTTTTTGTTTAAAGTATTTTCAGTCACTATAGGATTTTGGATATTTTGAAGTACCAAGATCACATAAATATGGTGAAGGTTAACTTCAGTAATTTTGAAAAATAAAAAAATTAATGAACAATATCCAAAAACCAAAAGTGATTGTGTTTGAAAGTAAACCTCTTTCTTCAATAGCTAGGTAGGTATACTAATCTTTAAGAATTAATGTCATGTCATGCGTAGTGTCAATAAACAAACGTCACAAGGAAAACCAGACTTTCTATTACTTTCACATTTTAGTTTAATTAATTATAAACATTGCTGGTCCTTCGAGCCGGATTTTCCGTGCCTAAGGCTATCACTAAACGATGGATGAATTATTTTGTGAATTCGGTGAGCAAATTAAAACTTTATACTCGAATTACAAAAAGACTTCTCGCGACAGATACAAACTGTCATATCTCAATACGAGAAAAGAAATTTTGGAAAATTATTGGATTAGATTTACTGATGAATATGCTATCTTGCTTAAAGTGAAAGAAATAACTGCAGATTTGAAAAAGAAAAGCCGAGAATTCTATACAATAATCCAAGATATTTACTTAGAATTTAAAACTAGTTTGAACGAAGAAATTCTGTCATGCGGTGCTCAAACTTTTTCGAGAGAACCATCTACTTCTATGTCACCCGAAAGCAATGCTGTGTCACAAGTTCGATTGCCGTCGATAAACCTTCCTATTTTTACTGGAAATTTTCGCGACTGGATTTATTTCAAAGATTTATTTACTTCGCTTATACACAATGAACCGTCGTTGAGTAACGTTCAAAAACATCATTATTTGAGATCGAGTTTGAAAGGAGAGGCAGACCAGTTAGTTCGACACTTTGAAGTTACTGCAGCAAACTATGAGGTTGCATGGAATACTTTAGTTCAGAAATACAGTAATAAAAGATTCATGGTTAACACTATTTTTAATCGCTTTCTGAACCAGAAGAAACTTACCTTTGAGTGTTCCCGAGGAATAAAGGAATTAATAAGTACCACGAAAGAATGCATTCATAGTCTACGTTCGTTAGAACTTGACACAACAACCTGGGACCCATGGATCGTGCATGTGGTAATATCAAAGCTCGACTTAGAAACGCATAAGAGTTGGGAGCAGTCTCTAGGCTCTTCGAATACGTTACCAACATTTGAGCAGTTAGTTCAGTTTTTGGAAGGAAGATATAGAGCAATGGAAATAGTTCAGACTGCAAAAGATAAGAAAGAAATTCAACCTCAAAATGCTCAACCGATAAAGATGAAAAGTTATAAAACCATCAGCACCGAAGCAAATTCGAAATGTTCATACTGTAAAGAAAGTCATTACATTTGTCATTGCACTGAGTTTTCGCAATTAGATGTTGAGCAACGAAGACTATTTGTCAAAGATAATGGCCTATGCTTTAATTGTTTAGTTAAGGGGCATTCGATCAAGCAATGCAGACAGAAAACTTCATGTAAGATTTGCAACTATAAACATCATACGCTCTTACATGATCAGAACATAGTTGCGAAGCATTTGACAACTGAAGAAGCTGAAGAACCTGAGGTAAAGAGTGATGAAGAAGCTACTCAGATCACAACGATGAAAGTTTCTGTAAGCAACAAGCAGGTTATTCTCGCCACTGCGCAAGTTCGTATCAAAGACAGAACTGGAAAGTTTGTTCAATTGCGTGCATTAGTTGACCAAGGTTCGCAAGCTACATTTATGAAAGAATCTGCCGTGCAATTACTTGGTTTGAAGAAGTCATCATTCAATGCTTCCGTCACTGGCATAGGAAACAACTCTGTCAAGTCTCGACATGTGGTCACGTTTGACATTTATTCACCATTAGACTCGACGTTTGTTACACAAGTTAATGCACATGTACTAACGAAGTTGACATCATTGCTACCAGCAAGAGAATTTGTGAGCTACCTAGCTATTGAAGAAAGAGGTTTACTTTCAAAATTAATAAGAGACGTTCAAAAAAGTTTAAAGATTTCCAATGATCGCGTATTTGCTTGGACAGACTCTATGATTGTTTTGTCATGGCTACGGAAAAATCCTAATGTTTGGAAACCTTATGTTGCAAATCGTACGACTGAAATTTTGAATGTTTTAAGTAGTGATCAATAGCACCATATCAAGTCTATAGACAATCCCGTAGATTGTGCGTCGCGTGGGTTGAGTCCTGAAGCTTTACAAAATTTTGATTTGTGGTGGCATGGACCTACATTTCTTAGACAATCTGTAAATATTCAAATACCTAAGACTGATATTCCTTTAGAATGTAAAGGTAAAGCAGTTATTAAGTTAATGTCTCATCTTTCTGTGGGGGAGGATAATAGGGTTTCTTATCTCAATAGATACTCTGAATTCAACAAACTTATTAGAGTAACAGCTTATATTTTTCGCTTTGTAAATATTTGTAAATTTCGAATTGCTGCTAAGAGAAACATTAGTGTACCTGTAGCAGGCACTTTATATTTAACTGTTCAAGAGTTGAAGAACTCTAAAAATACTTGCATTAAATTGTCACAGTCAATTTACTTCTCTAAAGAAATTTCGTTGTTATCAAATAATGCTGAGATTCCAAAATCTAGTAAACTTCATTCTTTAACTCCATATCTGGATGAAAACGGAATTTTACGTGTTACAGGACGTTTGAGAAATAGTAATCTTTCAAGTGATTCTAAATTTCCTATAGTTTTGTCTCCTAATTGTGCTTTTTCTAAGTTGATAGTGAGAGATGCACATATTCGTTCTTTACATAGTGGACCTCAACTTACTTTTAATACGGTGAGGCAAAGGTACTGGATAATCCATGCTAGGAATTTAATTAAAAAGGTTATACATTCTTGCACTGTTTGCTTCAAATACTCTTGTAAACCAGCTAATCAATTGATGGGTCAATTACCGTCATTTCGGGTAACTCCGAGCAAACCTTTTCTAAATTCCGGCGTTGACTATGCAGGACCATTAACTTTAAAATTATATCCTGGTCGATGTCAACGTACTTGTAAAGCCTATATTTGTATATTTGTTTGTACAGTTACTAAAGCAATTCATTTAGAATTAGTAAGTGATTTGTCTACTGCGGCATTTATCGCTGCATTTCGTCGTTTCGTTTCTAGACGCGGTTACTGTAGTGATTTATGGAGCGATTGCGCTACTAATTTTGTTGGGGCATCCAAAGAATTGGATATTATGTTTAAAAATCGAAAGTCAGCCGTTATTGGAGAAATAGCTGAATTGCTCGCGAATGATAAGACTACCTGGCATTTTATTCCGCCTGGGTCACCTCACTTTGGGGGACTTTGGGAGGCCGGTGTTAAGTCAATTAAGGGTCACTTAAAACGTGTGATTGGGTCGACTTTGCTTACTTTTGAAGAATATGCTACACTTTTGTCGCAAGTCGAAGCATGTGTAAATTCTCGTCCGTTAACACCTGTTAGTTCTTCTATAGATGATGAACCTCCAATCACGCCTGGACATTTTTTGATAGGACAAGCACCGATTAACGTTCCTGAAGAAAGTCTCTCTGATGTAAATAATTCGCGATTAAGTCGTTGGCAAATGATTCAGAAAATGATTCAAAATTTGTGGTCTCGTTGGAGTTCTGAATATCTTACTAATTTGCAAAATAGACATAAATGGTTTAATGCACGATCAGAACCTGAAATTGGTACAGTTGTTCTAGTGAAAGACGAGAGACTTCCACCAGGGAAATGGTTGATGGGTAGAATTGTTGAAAAACACCCTGGGGCAGATGGTCTTACGAGGGTCGTTACTATAAAGTATAAAAATAACCTGTTTAAACGCCCTATTACGAAAATTTGTCCTTTACCAATCGAACAATAAGTTATTGTTTATTGTAGAGTTATTTCTTATGGGTTTTAAGTCAAATGTCTTGTTTGTTTTTTGTTTACTTCTCATGTTTAGTTGAGTTTTAAGTTCATTTTATTTCCTGTAAGGGTAAGGACTCCTATAGTCGTCCTTGGGGGGCGGTAATGTTTGAAAGTAAACCTCTTTCTTCAATAGCTAGGTAGGTATACTAATCTTTAAGAATTAATGTCATGTCATGCGTAGTGTCAATAAACAAACGTCACAAGGAAAACCAGACTTTCTATTACTTTCACATTTTAGTTTAATTAATTATAAACAGATTGAAAATACTACAAACAAAAAAAATCGGGTTGCACTCCAGGAGTGCCGGCAGAAGTGAAAACTTGAATAAGTATTAACGTTGTGCATTTTTGATATTTTGGAATGGTTATTTTAGGGAAGAATTAATTTTGCACGAATTTACTCTCTTTTTTTTTTTTTTTTTTTCATATTTGTTTGCTAACATGCGATCGGTCTTTGGACCATAAGCAGTTGTTTTGTTTTTAATGCAGGCGTGGAGGCATGCCTTCCCACTGTCGGGCTGCCTTTATGTTTTGCTAACTGGTAAAGTTATTGTATGTTATCCCAAGTATGCAGTCTCTTCAGACGTCTTGTCTGCAATGGTTCAATAAGACTCTGGGCCAGTTTGTTCCTATGATTACTGATTCGATCTTTATATGAACGAATGCTATTGGCTATTTGCTGTTTTACTGTTGGAATATTTAGATACTCATGGACTTCTTCCATTCTCGTGAACCATGGGGCATTAACTATTGTTTTGAGCACACTGTTCTGAAATCTTTGCAGAATTTCTAT
The DNA here is from genome assembly GCA_943789525.1 of Agriphila geniculea. Taxonomy (NCBI): domain Eukaryota; kingdom Metazoa; phylum Arthropoda; class Insecta; order Lepidoptera; family Crambidae; genus Agriphila; species Agriphila geniculea. Next base: position 2,986,507 of record OX038884.1, on the reverse strand, counting down.
ATTCGACGTTTTTGCAGAAGAAAGAAACGAATTTACTCTGCATTTGAATTTACGAATACAGAACAGTATTGTACGAAAGTCTTATCCATAGCTCAACAGAAAATCTAGAGTTTTGACATTGAATTAAAAAATTTGCGCGTTGCTATGGTGAAACAAGTGTTTACTTCTTGAAATGACGCGCCGCCATTTTCGCCGCGCCCCGTAGAAAGTCACATCCGTCTTACGAATTTTCGATCAGGGTCACGTAATCCTGACTGACTAACGCGAGTTTAACATTCTTTCCCCATTACAAAAAGCGTACAACGAACGCCGCTAAAGAAGTTTTCACTTCAAAAATGTATCAAAAATTGATTGAAAATTTGATGGTCCCTATTGACCATATTCGGCTTTAAGGGTTTTGTAACAGGTTGTATAGTAAATTATAACACAAAATGTTCTTCTTCGAAGGTTTCCCTCCGTACTCGCAGCCCCAAGACCTGGCTCGTGTATTCTCCAAGTTTGGGTCGGTAGTGGTCAGCAAAGTGACCCCCAAATATGCCACCCTGGTGTTCAGCAACCCAGACGAGGCATTGGAGGCTGTCAAGGCATCCAAGAAGATCAATGTGTATGGAGAGTTCCTCGTTGTGAAGCCCTTCACTGACAAAAAGGCAGCTGAATTAGCAAAATCTTCACCCAAAAGAGACTTTACTAGGACTAAACAAAAAGGTTGGTCTATTCTTCAATTCTTCATTAATAACATTTATTACCGACTTCAAAAGGAGGGAGGTACTCAATTCGACCCGTTTTTTTTTTTTTTTTTTTTTTTTTTTTGTTTTTTGTATGTACACCGATTACTCGAAGACGGCTGAACCGATTGAAATGATTCAAACGTTATTACATTAGGTAAACTTCCAAGTTGGTCCCATTTTTTAAAATTTTGAAATCGGTTCAGTACTTTTCTAGTAATCTTGAAAAAAGCACGAAAATAGTATGATTTTGTGTGAACTACCTCGATGATTAGTCGTATAACTTCTTTGTTTATGAACTGAATAAGATAATTATTTTTTTGTTGGAAAAGGGATATCTTAAGTGTAGTTCTTTAACCGACTTAAAAAAGGAGGTTCTCAGTTTGACCCGCATGTATGTATGTTTCTCCGCGATTAACTCACGTTTGGCTGAGCCGATTTTTCTACCTAAATAATATACCTACATTACCTAATACAAAAGGTACCTACACTAAAAATCAAAAAATAAAAAATTGTTTAAAAAAATAAAAAACCGACTTCAAAAAACCTACCCCTAAAAAGCAAGAAATAATATTCGTAATAATAAAACACGTCTATTGAAGTCGGGTGGGGCTTTTAGAATAAAAAAAGGGATAAAAAAAGGGATTTGTACTTCAGCCCCACCCGACTTCAATAGACGTGTTTTATTATTACGAATATTATTTCTTGCTTTTTAGGGGTAGGTTTTTTGAAGTCGGTTTTTTGTTTTTTTAAACAATTTTTGGTTAAAATTTCAGTGAGATTTTTTTTAATATTCATTTTACAAAGTCACAAGTACACAATAGAAAGTAGTGATATTGTTACATTAATAAAATAACAAATAGAATTACTACTTAAAAGTAAATATCGTAACGTAAGATAGAAATTCTTTTAAAAAATTCATTACTTAGTTTTGTTAGAATTACTTTAGGTTATTCCCGCACTGAGTTCATGTTCCAAAGCTTTAAGTAGTGGGCCCAGCCCTCCTACTCAAATGGCCACTTTTCTATTCGTTTGCTAACTTAAAAATAAACGGTCAAGTCCAGATTGATTGAAGTTTATGTAAATCACAGACATTGTTGTATTAGTCAAGCCTACGACACGTAATTTAGGAGTTTATGGCTATTTTTAATTTTTAAGTTAGCAAACGAAAAGAGGCCATTTGAGTAGCCCCCTATTCTGTCAGAAAAAGTTATTTTATTTGGCAGTTTTGCCCGCTTCGCTTGCAGTAGATAGAAACATCTTTAAGTTTGGTCGCATTCCTTTCTTTGTAGGAACAATAATCGAGCCTCGTGAAATAGACCTGAGTGGGGGCTTCTGGCAACAGCTGCAGCGACTTCTGGCGGCCGTGCGCCTCACGCAGGAGGAGGTGGCGGCGGTGGGCGCGCTCTACGACGACGTGCAGTGCGCGCTGCAGCCGCAGTGGCCAGGTACCTATAGTGGGGCAACTGCAACTACAATCACTTTTCACTTCGTCGTCTTTAATAACTTATTATAGAACTAGCTGATGCCCGCGACTTCGTACGCGTGGACTTTATGACTCCGGTGTATGCATATAAATATGAAATAATGTAGTTACATAAGACAATACTTGTTGAAAAGTTAGAATGTTAAAAGTTAATGCATTGTTTTTATCTTCGTTCTCATATCTCCTTTTCTATTCTCAGTCGTTCCCCACAGCCACCACCTTCCAATAGCGCCGAGCATCTTTTCCTTGAAGTATCTCTGTCCCACTCTAAATTTCTCTTAGGTGTCTTTTATAGCCCTTCTCTCCGAGTCGATTATTTTGAGTCACTCGAAAAACTCCTTGAAAACTTCGTTCCCTCGTATCCTCACACCATAATTATGGGCGACTTCAACACGTGTCTTATGAAAGACGATTATCGTTCCAATAAATTACTTTCTGTTGTTAATTCCTCCAATTTACACATTTTACCCCTAAATGAAACTCGCCACTTTCCGAACTCTTGACCTTATGATCGTCTCTTCTCCTACTTTAGCTGTAAAGCATGGTCAACATTCTGCAGATGCTTTCTCCTATCATGATCTGGTTTATTTGTCCTACCGGATTCGCCCTCCTAAGTTAAAACCTACTGTGCAGCCTCAGCGTAGCTTCAATCGCATCAATCAAGACCAACTACTTAAAGATGCCGCTAACATGGACTGGTCGGCAGTTTTTTCTCTCCATTCTGTGGATGAGCAGGTTGAATATTTCAATAAACTTATTTTAGAGCTCTACGATAAACACGCGCCTGTCAAACCAGTCAAAATTAAACATCTCCCTGCACCTTGGCTAACTGACGAGATTAGAGGGATGATGAATAAAAAGAACTTGACAAAAGCAAAGTTCAAAATCGATTCCTCGGAACGTAACGAAAAACGAATGATTCGCGCCAGAAACCGATGCAATGCCGTGGTTAGGGTCGCCATAAGACGCCACATTCATAGCTCCATTGAAAACGAAGAACCCGCAAAAGTGTGGAAATTTTTAAAAACTCTTGGTATTGGCAAATCTCTGAACAATGAAACAGGTAACAATATAGATTTCAACAGACTTAATAGTCACTTCACATCGTCCACGCCTATCGATGGCAACTGTAAAGCCAAAACTTTACAAGATCTTTCTAATATGCCAACCAATAAATCTCCTTTTTTTCTTAATCAAGTTGCAGACTGTGATGTGAGGAGAACCATTATGTCTATCAGTTCCACTGCTGTAGGTGCCGATTCCATGCGACTGATCGCAAAATGATCCTTCCTATCCTTAATATACTCACTCCTGTAATTACCCATATCCTCAACACATCAATTTCCACCGTTTTCTCTGTTTTCTGATTTCCGTCCAATTTCAATCCTTCCCTTCCTATCCAAAGTCCTTGAAAAACTTGTACATCGCCAGCTCACTGACCATCTTATTAAAAATCATCTCCTCAATCCATTCCAGTCCGGCTTTCGGAAAGGCCATAGCACATCTACAGCACTTGTGAAGATTACCGATGATATACGCCTGGGGATGGAAAATCATCAGCTTACGGTAATGACTTTACTAGATTTTAGTAATGCGTTTAACACCGTTGACTTTGACATTCTCCTTGGCGTTCTACGTTATCTAAACATATCTCCAGCTGCAATTGATTGGTTTCAAAGTTACCTGCTAGGGCGACGGCAGCGCATCCGCGTTGGAGATTCATTCTCCGGGTGGTGCGATATCAAGGCCGGAGTTCCTCAGGGTGGCGTCTTATCTCCATTTCTATTTTCTATCTTTATAAATTCTATCACACTTCCCATTTCTAGTTCCTATCACCTCTATGCCGATGATCTGCAGATTTACACTCAAGCACCATTAGCGCAACTTTCACAGGCAATTGCTACCACCAACTCAGATCTTGCGCAAATCGAGTGCTGGAGTAAATCCTTTGGCCTGACCGTTAACCCGGCTAAGACGCAGTGCATTGTAATTGGCAGTCGCTATTTCATTTCGAGGATCGATTTTGGCCAGTTTCCGGGTGTGTCTTTCGGCGGCACAATCATACCTTTCTCGAGTACTGTCAGGAACCTTGGTGTTATTCTTGACCAACATCTATCGTGGAAACCACATGTAGAAGCAATGAGGAAAAAGGTGTTCGCTGCTTATAATTCACTCAACCGACTACGCAATTTTTTGCCGACCTGTACCAAAGTCACTCTGGCACAATCTCTCTTACTTTCTATAATTGACTACGCTGATGTCTGCTACACTGACCTGACGGAGGAGCTACTTGGCAAATTAGTGCGTCTGCAGAATGTATGTATCCGATTCATTTATAATCTTCGTAAATTTGACCACGTGTCCCATTTCCGTAACAAACTTAACTGGCTCCCTATTCGCCGGCGCAGGGACTTACACACTCTCAAACTCCTTTACTCGATTCTTTTCCTACCTACTACCCCGCCTTATCTTAAAACTCGTTTCTCTTTTTGTTCTTCATCTTCACATTGTACTTTGCGTTCCTCCTCAAATCTTACACTAAACATGCCTAAGCACTCTACCGACTTTGTTTCATACTCCTTCTTTGTCCATGCTGTCCGTTTATGGAACGCCCTTCCTGAGGGTATCAGAAAGGCTCAGACTCGTGAGATCCTTTGGCGATCAAGTCAGAACTCATTTCCTTTCCTCTGCTCATAATATATAATATTTTATTATCTAATTCTCTTTTCTATCTGTACTTATCCTCTAGCATATATTGAAGCGCTCATGACGGAACTTGACAGATTGATCATACTCGATCGCGTTTGTTAAGCAACGCTCGGTCCGGTCAGGTGTCGGATGGGTGACCGTCAAAGTGGCATTACAACTGAGCGCTTCCGTGCTTCGGAGGGCACGTTAAACAGTCGGTCCCGGCTGTTGTCGTCTGATAACAGTCGTTAAGCCAAGTTAGAGGCCTTTCAGGCGGCTTGATAAACTCTAACACCAGAGGTGGCCACTAATCCTCATTCGATAAGAAGAAGAAGCATATATTCATTATCTATATTTATCCTCTACCATGCACCCATTCCCCTTTCTCCTATTTATTTTTTCTCTTTCACCCAAGGTTGCCTGGAAGAGATTGCTATATAGTAATAAGGCCGCCTATTGTATGTTTTCTTTTTGTCTTTTTCTTCTCTGTGTATTATGTTTTGTCGTGTGCAATAAAGTCTTTATTATTATTATTATTATTTTTTATATTTAATATTGAAAACATAGTTTAAAAAAAAACTTTATATACTATGTTCGGAGTTTTTCTTTCGGGAGCCAATATGAAAAGACCTGAAGCTTTACTAACCCTGGAAAAAGCCACATAAAGTTGACCATGCGAAAAACAACCAGTCCTTAGATCGACATCAGCGGGTTTAAGCGTCTGACTCGTATGTGCCTACATATGGGTCAGACACTTAAAGCCGCTGGTCGATATCAAACAAAAATTAGGTCTAAACTGTTACTTCCTTCACCACGTTGCTCTCACCACGTGGAGGTACTCCCAGCTTATGTTATTATATTATGCTAAACATCTTTAACCTGATCTCTTAGATTTCCACATCAGATGATCTTCGATTTTCAGTAAATACATGTTTATGCAAATAAATTAAACTTGGTTCAGCATCAGTTATTCTAGATCTTCAAAAAAATGCTCATCAGTCTGAACAACTTTTGCTAAGGTGTCATTTTTATATTTCTAAAAGTTTAGCTGGACCATTACAGTTCTGCATCAGGTGTTCCAAATATTCGATTGTTCTACCCCAACAAAAAATGCTCATCAGGCTGAACAACTTTTGCTATGGTGTCATTTTTATATTTCTAATAGTTTAGTTGGACCATTATGGTTCTGCATCAGGTGTTCCAGATCTTCGATTTTTATACCTCAACAAAAAATGCTCATCAAGCTGAACAGCTTTTGAAATGTTTACATTTTTATATTTCTAATATTTTAGCTGGACCATTATGGTTCTGCATCAGGTGTTCCAGATCTTTGATTTCTATACCTCAACACAAAATGCTCATCAGGCTGAACAACTTTTGCTAAGGTGTCATTTGTATATTTCTAATAGTTTAGCTGGACCAATATGGTTCTGCATCAGGTGTTCCAGATCTTCGATTGTTCTACCTCAACAAAAAATGCTCATCAAGCTGAACAACTTTTGCTAAGGTGTCATTTGTATATTTCTAATAGTTTAGCTGGACCATTATGGTTCTGCATCAGGTGTTCCAGATCTTCGATTTCTATACCTCAGAATAAAATGCTCATCAGGCTGAACAACTTTTGCTAAGGTGTCATTTTTATATTTCCAATATATTTTAGCTGGGCCATTATGGTTCTGCATCAGGTGTTCCAGATCTTCGAATTCGATACCTCAACACAAAATGCTCATCAGGCTGAACAGCTTTTGTAAAGGCGTCATTTTTATATTCCTTATAGTTTAGTTGGTCCATTACGGTTCTGCATTAGGTGTTCCATTTTCCAAAATCAATTATACCCTATACTATGCCCAGGCTTAACAGCTATATAACAAAAAAAGTTTTATTCGAATCCGTTCAGTATTTCCGGAGATTGTTGCGTTGCGGGTTACTTAAGGAGCAAAACCACAACTTACGTTCACAATATTTATTTATGGCTTGAGCATGGGGTCGTAAGTGTAAGGGCCCGACTGGTATTTACTCTGCGTGTCCCAACTTATCTTAAGGGGGCCTTGAGGTGGTAGATGGCCCGACGTGGCGTGGAAGGATGCAGCGGAGGGTGTGAGGCGCGTCGCAAATGGCGACCGAAGAAACCGCCGAGCGGCCAAAGTATGTCGGCCAAAGTTGGTTGGGCCAAAGTTGCGGGGGTCAACTGGGTCAACCTGGGTGAACCTGGGTCCCTGAAATTCCCATCGAACTGCATAAGCTTCACGTTTAGCAGCCGCCGATTGCGATAGCCAATTCACCTAAGCCAAGCCAAGAAAAGTTGGGAGAAGAGAAAGTACGTAGCAGGTGAAGTGGCAATTATCGCAATCAGAGCGGAGTTTACATACATAAAACTAATTAAATTGTGCAGAAAAGCATTATGCTGATTACATACAACATGGTTATATTATAAAAATGAAATTACGTTCAATAAAAATGTAAAATTAATAAAATTAAAATGTGAGGGTATACAAAGGCGAATGATTTGGCAATTTTGATTTGGTCGTTTAAGCTATTTAAAAGATAACGCCGAGATTCTTACACAAAGGAATGTATAATCATTCGCGTGCACTAAATTTTACATGAAACAATTATTTTAAAACACAAGCTAAAATTACTAACTAATAACTACTACACAATGATGTTCAACACTTACCCTTTCGGGGATTGCACTGAATTTATGTTTAAATAAAGTGACGACACTCTGATCAATATGTGATCTTTTAATAAGTTTAAATAAAATAGTTCCCAACGGCGACTGTGAAGACGAAAATATGTTCGTGTTGTCCGTGGGAACTCGGAAGGCGGTCTGTCATGATGCAGCAAACCACTGCATCGCGATGTTAGTTGCGCTCACGCATTGTGTGATTCGCAACCGCTACCTTCAGGTCGATACGCGAAACAAAGGTAGGTTAGGGTACCGCTCGCGCAGTGGTAAAACGTTTTTAAATAAATAATACGTATGATCTGCAGTTTAATGTGCATTATTATTTTGATTGTAGTTATTAGTTTAAGATAGAAATAAGATTAGATTAATTAAAGTATTAAAAAAAATTATTTGTTTTCATTTTTTTTAATTTAGTAAAAATGTAGATTTTATTTAAAAAATAACCCATAACGTTACAATACCCCCTCGCGCGATCAAGGATTTTATTCCTCTTAATAAAATCCGCACTTAGTAACTAAGTTAATGGTTCGTATTAACACTTTCATTCTTCATCATTCATGCATTTCATACTTCACGCTTTCAAAAGGCAACAATAAACAATATTATCGAATATTGACGCATCCTGACAATATGGTAGGTTCCTGTTACATATGAACTGGTAAACCCATACAAACGTGATTACTTTACATAGATGGTAAACGTGCGAAGTTTTTAGCTTTGTAACGATATATTCAAAAATATTTAAAATGTTCATGTTATAAAAATGTAATGTTCATGTTACAGTTAAAAAAACTAATTTATTTAAAAAATATTTACTTATTAAAACCAGCTAGTTTTAAATCTTTTATATGCCATGTTCCCAAATCCTTACCATTCATATCCTCTAAAACGTAAACTAAAGGTGATTTTTTAGCAGTGACACGACATTTTATGAATTTCGGTGCCAACTTCTTGCTAAAATATTTATCTTTGTCACTTAGTACATAGGCTCGTTTCATGACGATATCGCCCACCTGAAATTCGGCTGCTTTACGACGCAAATTGTAATGTGCGGTATTCTTTTCATGAGCATGCCAAAGTTTTGCTTGTACGTCGTCAAAGATACTTGACAAGCAACCTAAGTTATCCGCATAAATATCGCGCGGTAGGAATAAGACCTCATCGCCTAAATCTGTGTCTGTGTAATGAGTACCACAGGTAACGAGCTCTCTGCCGAAAACTAAAAATGAAGGCGTGAAACCAGTTGCTTCATTCACAGCGTTATTAATGGCAAACTGCACCTTGGGTATAAAAATATCCCAGGTTCTGTGGTCATTCTCGACAAAAGTTGATATGCAGGTAATGATCGTTCTATTGTAGCGCTCTACAGTGTTTACTTGCGGTGTATACTTTGGAGAGAAATATACATTAGGTACGTTATATTTTTGGAAAAAAGCAGTTGTGTCACGGCTAATAAACTGAGTACCATTATCTAGAAAAATTGTCTGTGGAACTCCATGAACAAGAAAAACGTTGTCCTCTAAGATTTTAATAATTACGTCCGAAGTAGCTTTTTTGACAGCGTAAATTAAACAAAATTTTGAAAAAACACACGTCACAACTAAAATGTAGCTGTTCTGTTTACGAGTTGTAGGCAACGGTCCCATAAGGTCAATTGAAATTATTTGCCAAGGACGTGAACACTGTTTAGGACGACCCATTTCACCTAATGTTTGATGGTTATGTGACTTGTACTCAAGACACTTATCACAAGAGCTAACAAATTTTACGACGTCTTTATGCATGCCCGGCCAAAAATAACGAAGCATAAGGCGATGATATGTTTTAAATATACCTAAATGTCCAGCAGAAGGCTGAGAATGATTTTCCGAAATTACTTTCTCCCGCAACTCGGAAGGAACAACAATTTTCCATGAAAATTCGTCATTAAGGCTACATTTACTTTTAGTCAATCTATATAAAATATCATCTTTAATTAAATAGTTTGGATACTGTTGAGGACTATTCAAACAACCGTTGCGAAGTGTCTTGTACCACTGGTCTTTAGAGTCCAATATGTCGGAAGAACTAATGGCACTAACTGGAAATGCACGCGAAAGAGCGTCGGGAATAACATTATCAACCCCGCGACGATGTTTGATTTCGAAATTAAACGATGATAACCGTACTCCCCATCGAGCTAACCGGCCTGTAGGGTTATTTAGAGTAAGGAACCATTTTAAAGCACTATGATCAGTATATACGGTGAAGGTTTTTCCGTTCTCTAAATAACATCGCCAATGCTCTAAGGCAGTAATCACAGCCAGAGTTTCACGCTCTGTAATGCCGTAATTACGCTCTGAAGGAGCTAACGAACGGCTCATATAAGCAATAGGGTGCTCTTTTCCGTCCCTGGTCTGCGTGAGCATAGCGCCGACGCCATAACTGCTCGCGTCTGTGTGTACCTCGAATGGTTGGTTGTAGTCGGGGCAAGTCAGAACCGGCGCGGAAACCAAACATTCTTTCAGCTTCTGAAAGGAAGCATCAGCTTCAGCAGACCACTTGAAGGGGGGTGCGCCCTTTTTGTTGGAAGTGAGTCTATTTAAGGGACCGGCAATAGTGCTGAAATTGGGGACAAAACGACGGTACCATGTAGCTGTCCCGAGAAACCGTTTGACGTCCTTCCGACAAGTAGGTGTCGGATAGTTTAATATGGCCTCCACCTTCTCGGGATCGGTCCGTAGTCCTCGACTATCGACGACATATCCTAAATATTTCAGCTCACTACGAAAGAAGTTACATTTTTCTAAATTTACGGTGAGGTTAGCATTTCTAAGTTTTTCTAAAACCTTTAACAAGAGCGTGACATGAGTTTGGTAGTCATTACTGATGATGATGACGTCATCGATATACGCGAAAACATTTGCGCCAAATTCGCCAAACAGAAGGTCAACTAACCGTTGTTGGGTTGCCGGAGCATTGGTCAAACCAAATGCAGTTCTCTTGAAACGAAGTGTACCTCTGCCTGGGACGTAAAAAGCTGTCTTATCTCGGTCTTCGGGCGCAATCTCTATCTGCCAGAAAGATTTGGATAAGTCGATGCTGCTAAGATAACGCGCATCACGGAGGTTATCCAAAATCTCAGATATGTAGGGTAAATTGTATGCATCGCGTTTGGTGACTGAGTTTAGCTTACGGCTATCGAGGCAGAACCTAGGCTGTCCATTTTTCTTATTCACCAGCAAAACAGGGGAAGACCAGGCGCTTTCGCAAGGTTCGACTACATCTAATGCTAGCATTTCATCGACCTGCTCAATCAAAGTTCGCTGTTTTTCCGGTGACATGCGATAGTATCGTTGCCGGATTGGTGGAGCATCGCCGGTATCAATTCTGTGAGTTATTAAGCTAGTTTTACCTAGACCCTTTTGTTCGAAAGAAATTTCTTTAAATTGATCAGTAATATTGTCCGCAATCATTTTCTCTGATTCGCTTAAATTATCGTAACTATGCAATAAAATTTCGGATGAGACGTCCGCTGGTATATTAATAGAATCAATTGAAATGCTTCCTAAATATTTAGGGCATATATTAAATTTACGCCAAAAATCAACGCCTAGTATAAGAGACGTATCAATACCAGGTACAACAACAGCTTCAATAATGTGAAACTGGTTTTCAAAGTGCACAGGTATATTAATATAGCCAATACTACTTAAAGACTGACCACCTGCAGCAGTAACTGAAACACAGCGGTCCTTAATTAATTTAAATCCCTGTGACTCTAAAACTAAATGTGAATTGTTGCCTAAAATGGTGACTGCGGAACCTGAATCGAGTAAGCCAGTAAAAGAGAGACTGTTAATATTAATAGTGACATAAGGTCTAATATCATTATTGGGTTTATTATGAATTGTGGCAGTTCGATATGCTTGAAAGAAAACACTTAAAGTTTTAAGCCACTTCTGCCAATCATCTTTATCAAAGTAATTGTGATTTGAACTACCACAATTCAATTCTACTAGTTTTTTTGAACTGGATGGTTTACCTAGATTACAGTCAGGACATTGAGGAGTCTTAACATCCTTTCGACCACATTTAAAACAGTAAATGTTGTCTTTATTTTCTGTACACTCTCTCAAATTATGAGTATCTACACGACATCTAGGACAATAACGAGCTTTAGGAGCTTCGATAGCATGTAAATACTTTTCATTATTTGTTTTATTATTATTGTTATAAGGATAATTTGTTTTACTATTAATATAAGTGTAGTTATAGTTCGAATTATTTTTATACTTTGCAAATGATTGATTTTTATTAAAAGGTGTATTAAAATTTTGCTTATATGTATTTGATGAATTACTACTGGTTTTATTACGATTACCATTGTACGCAAATTCTGGAGCCAGAGTATTAGAAGTCTCTGTACTAGGCTCATGAAAGTTTGCAAGACGTGACTGTACGCTTTCATAATTTCGACATAAGGCTTGTAAAGATTCGATCGTTTTAACTTCACTAACTGAGGCTAATGTACTAGCATAACAAGGCCTAATGTTATGGAGAATTATTTCCAATTTTTCGTCATCGGACAATGTTTTCGCTAAGCGTGAAAACAAACCAGACATAATTGATAAATAAATTGTTATGTTCTCTGTTTCACCTTGTGTTCTTGCACGGATTTCTGAAAGCAGTCTGTAATCAAAGTCAGACTGATCAAAATCTTGCCTCAGCAGAATAATGAGTTCACTCCAAGAGGAAACTCGACTCTTTACACTCCTATACCAATGCAAAGCATCACCTGTGAAAATTTCAGTTGCGAATGAAAGCGCTTTAGGTCCTGAAATGTTCCTTGCGTCACAAAATTCCGTTACGCGTTGAATGAACGCCCTGACGCAGGTCTTTCCATCGTACTTAAGCTTAGTCAAATCACTAGAACCACCACGATCGCAAGTGACTGAGATGTTCAATGGCAATGCAGGAGTAGATGACTCGCTATTGCTGGCAGAAATTAAAGTATCAATACCTTTATCCTTAACAGAATTAAAAGCTTCAAAATAAGTCTTAAACTGCAAAACGCACGTATCATATTGAGGCTTGACAGACTCGTCGGCAATAATTCGGTTGATCCGATGATATAAATGATGCAACAGGTTTTGCGTACGTAACAATGTGTTTTTGTCGGTACCCGAATCTAAATTTGTTTTTATTTTAGTGAGGGTATCACTAACCCCAACTAAATCTACTGCAGCCTCCAATGGACTGTCCAAAATGTCCTCAGAAGGAAATAAGGGTGCTAACTTCGCGATCTGTTTGCGTAGGTCTTGCACAGTAGCACAAGGTGTGGAACCTCTAATGGTCACCTCGTATTCTAGCTCCGACTTTTGCAGAGATAGAAATTTTATTGAAAAAGCCATAATGAAAAAAGAAAAAGAAGAACAAGTAAACGGAACTTCGGTAAACGACGCGAAAGAAAAAAAAACAAAAAAATATCCGTAAGGTAGGGTAAATGTTGAACGTTTACTATCTACTTAAAACTAAAAAAAATAGCCACCTAACTCCGTCTGTTACAAAAAAAACTACGGCAACAGAAATAAAAGAAAAAAAGTTACACAAATAAGCAAACACAGATTTGCAAAATAAAAAAAACAAAATACACAGGTTTGCAAAATAAAAAAAAGACAAACACAGAACTAAAAAGAAAAAATAACACAAAAAGGCACACAACACACTAACTACAACTCACTGCGAAAGCAAATACCAGCCCATACCAAAACCAAGTTGAGGCGCCAGTGTCGCGTTGCGGGTTACTTAAGGAGCAAAACCACAACTTACGTTCACAATATTTATTTATGGCTTGAGCATGGGGTCGTAAGTGTAAGGGCCCGACTGGTATTTACTCTGCGTGTCCCAACTTATCTTAAGGGGGCCTTGAGGTGGTAGATGGCCCGACGTGGCGTGGAAGGATGCAGCGGAGGGTGTGAGGCGCGTCGCAAATGGCGACCGAAGAAACCGCCGAGCGGCCAAAGTATGTCGGCCAAAGTTGGTTGGGCCAAAGTTGCGGGGGTCAACTGGGTCAACCTGGGTGAACCTGGGTCCCTGAAATTCCCATCGAACTGCATAAGCTTCACGTTTAGCAGCCGCCGATTGCGATAGCCAATTCACCTAAGCCAAGCCAAGAAAAGTTGGGAGAAGAGAAAGTACGTAGCAGGTGAAGTGGCAATTATCGCAATCAGAGCGGAGTTTACATACATAAAACTAATTAAATTGTGCAGAAAAGCATTATGCTGATTACATACAACATGGTTATATTATAAAAATGAAATTACGTTCAATAAAAATGTAAAATTAATAAAATTAAAATGTGAGGGTATACAAAGGCGAATGATTTGGCAATTTTGATTTGGTCGTTTAAGCTATTTAAAAGATAACGCCGAGATTCTTACACAAAGGAATGTATAATCATTCGCGTGCACTAAATTTTACATGAAACAATTATTTTAAAACACAAGCTAAAATTACTAACTAATAACTACTACACAATGATGTTCAACACTTACCCTTTCGGGGATTGCACTGAATTTATGTTTAAATAAAGTGACGACACTCTGATCAATATGTGATCTTTTAATAAGTTTAAATAAAATAGTTCCCAACGGCGACTGTGAAGACGAAAATATGTTCGTGTTGTCCGTGGGAACTCGGAAGGCGGTCTGTCATGATGCAGCAAACCACTGCATCGCGATGTTAGTTGCGCTCACGCATTGTGTGATTCGCAACCGCTACCTTCAGGTCGATACGCGAAACAAAGGTAGGTTAGGGTACCGCTCGCGCAGTGGTAAAACGTTTTTAAATAAATAATACGTATGATCTGCAGTTTAATGTGCATTATTATTTTGATTGTAGTTATTAGTTTAAGATAGAAATAAGATTAGATTAATTAAAGTATTAAAAAAAATTATTTGTTTTCATTTTTTTTAATTTAGTAAAAATGTAGATTTTATTTAAAAAATAACCCATAACGTTACAAGATTAGCGTGTTCAAACAGATAAACAAACAGACAAACAGACACACTTTTTTTTCAAATTCTTATTCTATTACGTTATCTCCATCGCCCCAGATATTTTTTTTTTTAAATATATGTTTTGTACAGACACACTTTTTTTACTGTTTTATTATATGTAAGGATAACATCTTATCAATAATGGACGGATTCCTTAGATTTACGTTGTTGTTTATAATGTTAGTAATCCACTATATACTAGGAGGTCATAACAAATTTGATAACGATCGCGTAAGTGGCTGACTCTGGGTTCACAGGATGGAGAGGCACTCTCTGATGCTAAATATGTCAGTCTGTTTGCGTGAAGTGGTTGCGTTCTTTTTATATGCAGGGTGAAAAATTTGTTATCGTTACCAGAAAAAATAAAACCGGTCAAGAGCGAGTCGGACTCGCGCACAGAGGGTTCCGTACCATCATATTTGCACCATTAAACCACACTGCAGAGTAGAAAAATAAAATTAGTATTGCAGTTTTAGGTCAGCGCCATCCAGAGATGGCGCTGACCTAAAACTGCAAAACCTCGGTCCAGAGACCGATAGTGGAACTAATGTTAACTTTTTTAGAAATTTGATGATTCCTAAAAAAGTTTACTATATTGAGAGATCGTTTTATTTTTCCTGTAATCTTTATATAAACTGCTATCACATAGAATTATTTCAGATTTTTCTCTTAGCAAACTTCGGAAATAAGGGGGGGGACGGTATTTTTTTTTACCTTTTTCATCATAAGTCGAAAACTATGCGGCCTAAAGAAAAAGAAAAAAAACCGGCCAAGTGCGAGTTGGATTCGCGCACGATGGGATCCGTACCAAAAAACGGCAAATAATCACGTTTGTTGTATGGGAGCCCCCCTTAAATATTGATTTTGTTCTGTTTTTAGTATTTGTTAATATAGCGGCAACAAAAATACGTAATCTGTGAAAATTTTAACTATCTACCTGCTGTCGTTATTAATATCAAGCTAAAAACGGCAAAAAATTCACGTTTGTTGTATGGGAGCCCCCCTTAAATACTAATTTTATTCTGTTTTTAGTATTTGTTGTTATAGCGGCAACAGAAATACATCATCTGTGAAAATTTCAACGGTCTAGCTATCACGGTTCGTGAGATACAGCCTGGTGACAGACAGACAGACGGACAGCGGAGTCTTAGTAATAGGGTCCCGTTTTTACCCTTTGGGTACGGAACCCTAAAAATGATTAAAAATGTGCAAACGAAGCTCTTTCATATAGTATATCCCACATGCCCTAGTAGCGCCGCTTCAAAATTTTAAGACTTCTTTTCAGTCCCTGTTGTAAAAAAGATATTGATTTTTTTATTTATTTTTTATTTGCAAAATAGTTGGGCAAATATCAACTTAAACCATTCCAAATTTCAAGTTGATACCATTAGTAGTTCTCGAGATATCCAGCTGTGACAGACAGACTGAGTCACACCATAACGGTTCCTTTTTTACCATTTTGGTACGGAACCCTAAAAACGATAAGGTAAATGGCTGACAATAGTACAGCAAGTAAGTACTAGTTGAACTCACGCGAACTGTGTAAGGACTGACCAAAATTTGGTTGTGTTTCGTAGGTATAAGCGATTAACTTTTTGTTTGTTTGTAATGTATAAACTCATAAATTCTGATCCCATTTTGAAGAATTTTTCACCTATAGAAAGCTACATCATCATCGAGTAACATGGCTATAATTTATTTTCAAAAAAATTATAGCCTTTTTTCAGCCTGCATTTAAAAAGAACGCAACCACTTCACGCCAACAGACGGACATATTTAGCATCAGAGAGTGCCACGCCATCCAGAGTCAGCCACTTACGCGATCGTTACCAAATTTGTTATGGCCTCCTAACCTACTACTTGAGGTCGTTGTTGTTTTACATTTAACCGTGTATTAAACGTGCAGGTTGCACGGCGATACCGTTCGGGTCGATCACGACGGGGCTGGGCGTGAAGTCGTCGGACGCAGACTGCTTCGTGCTGCTGCCGCCGCCGCGCGCGCCGCACCACAGCCACGTCAACCGCGCCAAGCGGCTGCTCGAGGCGCATCCCAAGGTACAACCTACACACACACACACACACATGCTGCTGCCGCCGCCGCGCGCGCCGCACCACAGCCACGTCAACCGCGCCAAGCGGCTGCTCGAGGCGCATCCCAAGGTACAACCTACACACACACACACACACACACATGCTGCTGCCGCCGCCGCGCGCGCCGCACCACAGCCACGTCAACCGCGCCAAGCGGCTGCTCGAGGCGCATCCCAAGGTGCAACCTACACACACACACACACACATGCTGCTGCCGCCGCCGCGCGCGCCGCACCACAGCCACGTCAACCGCGCCAAGCGGCTGCTCGAGGCGCATCCCAAGGTACAACCTACACACACACACACACACATGCTGCTGCCGCCGCCGCGCGCGCCGCACCACAGCCACGTCAACCGCGCCAAGCGGCTGCTCGAGGCGCATCCCAAGGTACAACCTACACACACACACACACACACACATGCTGCTGCCGCCGCCGCGCGCGCCGCACCACAGCCACGTCAACCGCGCCAAGCGGCTGCTCGAGGCGCATCCCAAGGTACAACCTACACACACA
Organism: Agriphila geniculea; assembly: GCA_943789525.1. Classification (NCBI taxonomy): domain Eukaryota; kingdom Metazoa; phylum Arthropoda; class Insecta; order Lepidoptera; family Crambidae; genus Agriphila; species Agriphila geniculea. The sequence goes on along the minus strand of OX038884.1, from coordinate 2,969,273 downwards.
CACACACACACACACACACATGCTGCTGCCGCCGCCGCGCGCGCCGCACCACAGCCACGTCAACCGCGCCAAGCGGCTGCTCGAGGCGCATCCCAAGGTACAACCTACACACACACACACACACACATGCTGCTGCCGCCGCCGCGCGCGCCGCACCACAGCCACGTCAACCGCGCCAAGCGGCTGCTCGAGGCGCATCCCAAGGTACAACCTACACACACACACACACACACACACACACATGCTGCTGCCGCCGCCGCGCGCGCCGCACCACAGCCACGTCAACCGCGCCAAGCGGCTGCTCGAGGCGCATCCCAAGGTGCAACCTACACACACACACACACACATGCTGCTGCCGCCGCCGCGCGCGCCGCACCACAGCCACGTCAACCGCGCCAAGCGGCTGCTCGAGGCGCATCCCAAGGTACAACCTACACACACACACACACACACACACACACATGCTGCTGCCGCCGCCGGGCGCGCCGCACCACAGCCACGTCAACCGCGCCAAGCGGCTGCTCGAGGCGCATCCCAAGGTACAACCTACACACACACACACACACACACACATGCTGCTGCCGCCGCCGCGCGCGCCGCACCACAGCCACGTCAACCGCGCCAAGCGGCTGCTCGAGGCGCATCCCAAGGTACAACCTACACACACACACACATGCTGCTGCCGCCGCCGCGCGCGCCGCACCACAGCCACGTCAACCGCGCCAAGCGGCTGCTCGAGGCGCATCCCAAGGTACAACCTACACACACACACACACACATGCTGCTGCCGCCGCCGCGCGCGCCGCACCACAGCCACGTCAACCGCGCCAAGCGGCTGCTCGAGGCGCATCCCAAGGTACAACCTACACACACAAACACACACACACACACACACACACACACACACATGCTGCTGCCGCCGCCGCGCGCGCCGCACCACAGCCACGTCAACCGCGCCAAGCGGCTGCTCGAGGCGCATCCCAAGGTACAACCTACACACACACACACACACACACACATGCTGCTGCCGCCGCCGCGCGCGCCGCACCACAGCCACGTCAACCGCGCCAAGCGGCTGCTCGAGGCGCATCCCAAGGTACAACCTACACACACACACACACATGCTGCTGCCGCCGCCGCGCGCGCCGCACCACAGCCACGTCAACCGCGCCAAGCGGCTGCTCGAGGCGCATCCCAAGGTACAACCTACACACACACACACACACACACACACACACATGCTGCTGCCGCCGCCGCGCGCGCCGCACCACAGCCACGTCAACCGCGCCAAGCGGCTGCTCGAGGCGCATCCCAAGGTACAACCTACACACACACACACACACACACATGCTGCTGCCGCCGCCGCGCGCGCCGCACCACAGCCACGTCAACCGCGCCAAGCGGCTGCTCGAGGCGCATCCCAAGGTACAACCTACACACACACACACACACACACATGCTGCTGCCGCCGCCGCGCGCGCCGCACCACAGCCACGTCAACCGCGCCAAGCGGCTGCTCGAGGCGCATCCCAAGGTACAACCTACACACACACACACACACACACACACACACACACATGCTGCTGCCGCCGCCGCGCGCGCCGCACCACAGCCACGTCAACCGCGCCAAGCGGCTGCTCGAGGCGCATCCCAAGGTACAACCTACACACACACACACACACACATGCTGCTGCCGCCGCCGCGCGCGCCGCACCACAGCCACGTCAACCGCGCCAAGCGGCTGCTCGAGGCGCATCCCAAGGTACAACCTACACACACACACACACACACACACACACACACATGCTGCTGCCGCCGCCGCGCGCGCCGCACCACAGCCACGTCAACCGCGCCAAGCGGCTGCTCGAGGCGCATCCCAAGGTACAACCTACACACACACACACACACACACACACACATGCTGCTGCCGCCGCCGCGCGCGCCGCACCACAGCCACGTCAACCGCGCCAAGCGGCTGCTCGAGGCGCATCCCAAGGTACAACCTACACACACACACACACACACACATGCTGCTGCCGCCGCCGCGCGCGCCGCACCACAGCCACGTCAACCGCGCCAAGCGGCTGCTCGAGGCGCATCCCAAGGTACAACCTACACACACACACACACACACACACACACACACACACACACATGCTGCTGCCGCCGCCGCGCGCGCCGCACCACAGCCACGTCAACCGCGCCAAGCGGCTGCTCGAGGCGCATCCCAAGGTACAACCTACACACACACACACACACACACACACACACACACACACACACACATGCTGCTGCCGCCGCCGCGCGCGCCGCACCACAGCCACGTCAACCGCGCCAAGCGGCTGCTCGAGGCGCATCCCAAGGTACAACCTACACACACACACACACACACACACACACACACACACACATGCTGCTGCCGCCGCCGCGCGCGCCGCACCACTGCCACGTAACAATAAATACTAATAATGGAATAAAATAAATATTTAAGAGGGGCTCCCGTACAACAAACGTGTTTTTTTTTGCCGTTTTTTGCTCGATATTAATTAACGACAACAGGTAGACAGTTGAAATTTTCACAGATGATGTATTTTTGTTGCCGCTATAACAACAAATACTAAAAACAGAGGTTCCCATTAGAGATGAAACGGATATCCGGTGGCCTTAATACTATCCGGCCGAATACCGGATAACTGCTGTTCGGGCGGATATGCATCCGGCCGAATAAAAAAAAATCTGGATAAAAAAATATAATTATAAGTAATTATTTGCTTTATTTAGTTAGTCTTAGTATAATGAAACAATTGCTTACTTCGCTCATCAACGAAAAGACCCGAATCGAACCGAGTCCACCCGATGGTTGGCGCGCCGCCTACGCAAGTGTGTGTGTGTGCGATGTACCAACGGCTAAGCTCCGCCGGATATCCGGCTATCCGGCCACATGGTTGTCCGAATATCCGGTATCCGGCCAAACTGCTATCCGTTTCATCTCTAGTTCCCATACAACAAACGTGATTTTTTACCGTTTTTTGGTACGGAACCCTTCATGCGTGAGTCCGACTCGCACTTGGCCGGTATTTTATTTCTACTTATGGCGAATCGGTTTTTCATATGATTAAAATTAAATGTAACTCTGTTAGTTTTTAAGCATACATTAATATACTTATGTAAATGAATCAATAAAACATTATAGATGTATTATAAAATTTACATTATAATATCGAAATAAATACAATGAATCGAATTGAAATAATTGTCTAACAATATAGTTTTTAAAACCTCAATATTCATCACAAAACAATAACTTTCAGGTATTCACCGAAATCCTGGCCATCCCGCGGGCGAACACGCCAATAGTGAAATTCTTCCACATCCCCACCGGCACGAACTGCGATCTCAGCTTCAAGACCGCGCTTGGAGCCCAGAACAGCAAGCTGATCGCATACTTACTACACGCCGACGCACGGCTCCTACCGATCGCAGTACTAATTAAGTACTGGGCGCGCGTCCACGAACTCTCAGGAACCGGAAGACTCACAAACTACGCCCTCATTCTGCTCTTCATCTTCTACCTCCAACAACCCCCCTTAAACATCCTTCCCAGCGTCCATTCCCTCCAACAAAACCCCGCCAACGACGTAATTGTCGACTTCTGGAACACCGGATTCACCCCTGACCACAACCTTCCGAGATCCGCCGATAACAAATCCATTCTCGAAATCCTCGGCGGTTTCTTTGGCTTCTACTCCGAGTTCAACTACGAAGAACTAGTGGTCTGCCCGTACTTAGGAAACCCTGTCAGAAAAGAAGTGTTCAGAGACGTGAATCTCCTCCCCGCTGAATATCAACGATACAAGAGCAACGTCGTTAACAATATAGTGCTGCCGGTCAGATGCAATACGGCTATGTGCGTTCAGGATCCTTTCGAGCAGTGCCACAACGTCGCATCTGCGATATCCGGGAAAATGTTGGCGGATTTGAAGGCATACTTCAAGCACGCCGCGGACGCCTTCGAGGCGGCCAAACAGAACGACGGCGAAAAGTTCCTACAGACGATCCTCCTGACCAAACCGAAGATCATCAGGGAGAAGAGCCACCCGGAGTACAGAGTGAACCTGTTCCCACGCATCGTTCTCACGATCGTCGATCCTGACTGGAAGCCGATCGTCCGCGATATAGTGTTCGCGATATTCGAAGACATGCTCAAAATCAAGCTCGGGAAAGTCGAGGAGAAAGTGAACCCGGACTCGAGGAAGCAGAAGGAGAAGTACACGGGGACCGTGACGAAAGCGATCTGGAAGCGGAAACAGTTTTCGCGGCTTTACAGCGTCATCGATATGGGGTTTCGGGAGAAGCAGGCGAGGATCACGGAGGAGATTTTGAAGGTGGACAAGCAGGTTCTGAGCGTGGAGTTCCAACTGACGCTGACTTTCTGCCAGGAGCCGCGCAGCGCAGCCGTGGCGGTGAAGCTGGGCGAAGGCGACGCGGACGCGTTCCGCGATTTCGGCAAGTTCTACATCTCGGTGATGCAGGGCTGGGTCACCACGCTGCTGCGCCCGCACGCGCGCGCCGACCACAAGGTACCAACCACCACTTGGGATCTACCGGCGGTTCCCTGACCGAAATTGGAGCCCTCAGAGGTTTCTATTTAATAAGTTGGTAATAGAAAAGGATTTTAATAAAACTTTTCGTGAAATTTTCAGGGCTCATAGTCTAGTATTTTTAGAAGGTATCACTAAATTCCCTCGTAGTCATTCGTAAAAGTAGATAGCGAATGTCACACAAACGACCACTCTTAGCAGTTTTGCTACTACTTCTAGCAGTAACTACGAGGGAATGTAATGATACCGCCTAAAAATACTAGACTATGGGCCTTAAAAAATTTTAAGAATTACAATATTAGTTAAAATTCACCGTGCTGCCACTTTCGGTCAGGAAAGCACCTTAAAGTGGAATTCCGAGACGAGCTGCAGACTGCAACTGTGGGCGCCGCTACGCTCCAAATTGAATGGTAATGTTTGTAGGTAGTGAGCGGAAACACTTGGAATTGAGCCTTTTAATCACAACATTAACGTTCAATTTGGAGCGTAGGGGACGGTTGCAGTCTGCAGTCTGTCTCGGAATTCCACCTTTAGAGTCAATTCAAACAGAACGGATTTTCTGGTCTCATTGAAAATAGGACCGTATTACAAAAGCAGAAAATTGTATGAATATCGACGCATCGGTCTCGCGCATCCTCGAGTTACACATTACGGTTATATATTCAAGGAAGCCAGAAAAACGGGCATTTTTCTGTTCTATCTGAACTGACCCTTTACCCTCTAAATTGATTCATTAAGAAATTATCTAATTAGATAATGTTATTTATTTATTAATCTATGTTAATTTTACCATATTATAATGAACGTAATCTCTGAAAACGATATACATTTGTAAATATCGTTGCATCAGATAAAGCTGATAGGTTTTTTGCGTTCATTTTTCTTCATAATGGTTGTAAGGGTACTAGAAATGCTTGTTAAGAATGAGCTTATCTGAATAATAAAGAATATTTTCATTTTCTAGGACACTGCCGCCAAGATCGCAGACACTATACAAATGCTAGACGCTAATATGGAAGCACTAGATGTAGAATCTGAGGACGAATTGCCGCTGCCGCTGGTGGTGACCAACTCTGCGATCCGCTGCGGGCCCGCGCCCTGACCAGCGGTCCACTTTGGGCCCGCGCCCTGACCCGCGCACCGCGCCCCCCACCATACTTATTATAGTGAATACAAATTGTTTTATTGATTAAGCGAAGATTTCTCACGTTCTTTTAAACGTGATTAGGAACTTATTTTAATATCATGACTCATAATCATAATCTGTGTTAAGATCCTGTAATGTAAATAAAATAGATTGTGATAAAATTAGTGCGTTATTTTTTATCTAATTAAGACTTCTCCATATTTATGTGATCCTGGTACTTTGTTTCCCCGTGAAATCCAACCAAATTAAAAACACTTCTTTAGATTTATGTCACCCTGGTACCCACCGACCTACATTAAATTTGAATTTACGAATACTCTTTACTTCAGTACATAATATACCTACTTAGATTTGTGATTTTTCATGTCAAGGGTGAGTTGTGTTGTGGTATGACTACAGAAAAGTCACCACCACCGGTGTCATTGGCGTAGGCCGTGTACTTGTACTAATAGTTATTCTGTGGCCGTGTCCACCACAGAACAGCCTGGTGCCCATCCCAAAAAAAAACCTGCTACCGTGTAGCGAATTACGTAAGTCTGTTGCTAACAATTCTCGATTCAAATCGATTGATCTCGCAGTTACATTGCTGCTTAAGCCGGCCATATACGCTAGGTTATGCATGACGGTTATGCCTGTAAGGTCAAAACCGTCATGCATAACCGAGCGTATGTGGGATAAAACTGCATGCCTGTCATGCATGCCTGTCATGCATGCCTGTCATGCATGCCTGTCATGCAAGCCGCTCGGTTATGCCTGTGGTCAAAACCGTCATGCATAACCTAGCGTTTTGCATGAAGGTTTTGCATGAAGGTTTTACATGAAGGTTTTGCATGAAGGTTTTGCATGATGGTTTTTAAAGCCTTAAACATTGAAGATGGGTAATTTTACTGAAAGAAGACTTCATTTTGTTTATAAAAATATATGGAACTGCATTCAATGATTTTTGGAAAATCGCCTGCCTTAACCAGGAATCGAACCCACCAAAAACGAAAACATTTTTGTATTTATTTTTACAACACCAATCGAAAGGGTTAGTTATAAGGATTACTTTTTTTTAAGTGACACTGCATCTTAAACAAATGGAAGGCCATGAAATTTAACATTTGAAATTTAATAATTACGGATTGCATCAATTCGTATCGAATCAGTCAATCAATTAAAAAAAAATCTTTGAATGCAGTTCCATATATTTTTATAAACAAAATAAAGTCTTCTTTCAGTAAAATTTCCTACCTTCAATATTTAAGGTACTTTCCCTTCGTGTGGCAAAGTTTTGGGACACCCTGTATATTTAATAATATGCTTATTTCATCTAAATGAATTAATTCTGCTAGAAGTCATTCACCCCAAAAATATAAGTGAAGAAATCTGAGGTACAGGGCAAATACCGGGGGTGGGGGTACAGTTCTTTTTAGGGTTCTGTAGCCTAAATGGCAAAAAACGGAACCCTTATAGATTCGTCATGTCTGTCTGTCTGTCTGTCTGTCTGTCCGTATGTCACAGCCACTTTATTCCGAAAGTATTAAGACCACACAATTGAAACTTGGTAGGTAGATGTATTTTGTTAACCGCTTAACGAATTTAATACAAAAATAAGAAAAATAAAAGATTAAGGGGGGGCTCCCCATACATGGAACTGAAACTGAAAAAAAATTTTTTCTTCAAACTAACACGTGTTGGGTGTCTATAGATAGGTCTTTAAAATGACATTGAGGTTCCTAAGATAACTTTTTCTCAAAGTCAACCGTTTGAAAGATATTCACCGCCAAAGTGGTAAAATGTGTGTCCCCCCCCCCTTTAACTTTTGAAATAAGAGAGTGAAAAATCTAAAAAAAAATATATGCTATAGATCTTAATAAACACTTTCAACCAAAATTGGTTTGAACGAGATATAGTAATTAGTTTTTGAGATATAGCACATTTTCCAAAACCGCAAATATAACTTTGTCATTCATACCAACACTGTGAAAAACAAAGTTATTTTTGCAAACGAAAACTGATAGGTGGTATTAAATATGGTATGGTATAAGGTAACTACGGAACCCTATGGCGCGTGGCCCGACACGCACTTGGCCGGTTTTTTTTAATTGCTCCAATGCCAACCACACCACACACTCTAGGTTATGCATGACGGTTTTGACCACAGGCATAACCGAGCGGCGTGCATGAGCGGCTTGCATGAAGGTTTTGCAGCTCGGTTAAAACTGTCATGCGTAACCTTACGTGTGTGCTCTCTATTGAACTCGGTTTTGCATGAAGGTTTTGCAGCTCGGTTAAAACCGTCATGCATAACCTAGCGTATATGGCCTGCTTTAAAGTAAGATAGTTGTCACATTGGACATTTGTTTTAACTAAACCAGCAATGTAACTGCGATTTCTGTCAGAGTTGATTGCAACAAAGTTAGATAATTACCCTGCACGGGGGTTATTATCTAACTTTGTTGCAATCAACTCTGACAGAAATCGCAGTTACATTGCTGCTTTAGTTAGAACTAATGTAACAACTATCTTACTTAAAGCAGCAATGTAACTGTTCAAAAATGAATAAATTTCCGGGGTACCAACAACGCCATAGGTAATAACCGATGAAACGCACTCGACAGTCTGTCACGGGCCACGACACGATGAAGTAAATGCGAATACAATGTGTCGCATTTGCAATCGCGTTTGCATCGCTGCTAAAAAAGGGCTCTCATAGGTGTCCATCGTTCTGGCAGCGCCACGGTCTCCGATTTGCGTGAAAAAAATTCACCATGTAGGCCGATTTTTTGCCAGTCGGGAAAAAATAGGTTCGATTTTTTCCCTCCACTGGATCCGAAGATATACGAGGTTTATTGTGGCGCTGCCAGAACGACGTCGTCCTGGCAGCGCCACGGCTATATCTCATTAATTACAAAAGCTAGAATAAATCTAATTACACACAGATTTTTGGCTTTTTTTTCCATTTCACACAAGCTAACATCCATCCGTGAACGTCAACAGATTCAGGAGTAATCGTGGGTCATTCGTGGCGCTGCCAGAACGACGTCGTTCTGGCAGCGCCACGGCTGAATCTCAGCAATTTGATTTTTTTCCTGGAAACGGTGTGGGTATATATTTAATACCTTCGTCATAAGGCACGGAAAAAAATGAGTTTCTACATTTTATCGTGGATTAAGGATTCTATAGGCATCGAGAAATTATAACCTCAAAAAAATTTTTTTTCGCTCTAACGCCTTTAATTGATGTATTAAATAACATTCGCGCATTCCCTTATCTTCCTATAAAGGGAAAAAAATAAACCACCATCGCAGCATTAGCCGTTCCAGAGAAATCATAGGTTTTGATTTGGTTCATACATTAGGCATCGTTCTGGCAGCGCCACACCCAGTGCAGCATGATCCAGAGCACCTGTCGCCAAACTGAGTATGCCAATATTTAGTACCACCATAGGGAACACGGAAAAAAATCTGATAACGTGTAAAACACAGCTACTTTCCGAGAAATAAGCCTTTGATTCAATATGCCATACAATTGGTACATTCTAGTAGAAAAGTTTTAAATTGCTTTTTATTTTAGCATTTTAAGTATCCGATCCGGTGCCCAAAAGCAGTTTTTACTATACAGGGTGTTTAGTAATAGCCTCATAAAGCCGAATATGGTAGATAGGGACCATTATAGGGATATTTTGTTTATTAATTTTTGTATGAAACAGCTGGTTTTTTTTTCGCAATTTCAGAGTTAGTTCCATAGTAAAAGTTGTTCAGTTTGATGGTCTCTATATCTACAATATGCGGCTTTATAAGGCTACCAAATACCAACAAATATGAAAAGTAAAAAATAAAAATGCATTTGTGATGAAAGCGGCAAGCATGCTTGAAAGCGGGAAAGTGTGAATGAGGCGTTAACTTAGTAAGCTGTGAAGCTGTCAATTAAATGTCATACATAAGTCACGCACGTCTGATGCTGTTTGCGCTACCTCACGACCGAAATTGCGACTAGTTTTTCGTATTTTGCGATAGTCTCAATTGGGCGACTTCGCAAATTTTTGCGCGATTTTAGGGCTACTTCACTTCGCTGGCAATGGCAACATCCAATTAAGAAAACGTGCAAAAACCACCAAATTTCCTCACTCTAGGCCATATTAATACATTTTTTTTTTTTGTTTAAGTATGGTAGTTTTATTTATCCAGTACGGCAACCCAATGTTACAAATAAAAAAAACACATTGATTTTTTTTGTTTTATTTTCTTGGAAATTAAAAATATTCCTAGTAATATTGGGGTGGTGGGATCTACCTCCAAGCGGTCCACCCCGGGCAACGACACCACAACCTGTGGTGACGGCTGAAGATCCCAATAGCGGTGGTAGGCACCGAAAGGGGCCGCCTGGCTCGCAACCACCATCCTGCCGGAGTCCGGCGCCAAGCAGCTCTGCTGTGTTCCGTCGGTGTGCGGGAGTGCCAGCTCCATTGGGGGTTGGAAATTTAGTCAGTTGCACTGCCTAAAACCGGTCTTTGACTTTAGGTGATGCTGTATCAGGTAACTCGTTCTGGAGGGTAGCGGGATCCGAAGCACGGTGCCAGCCGTTGGCCGACCGCAGTTAGTAGGGGGCCCGACTTGCGCGCTAGCCACGTGTCAAAGGCTGCCCCGCCAACTCGCGAAAAATCCCGTAATGCTCCACCGTGCCAGTTGGCGACTGGATGGGAGGACCCGGTGGAGGATTATCGGGGGGGTTCGGGCGTCCCCGCAGTCTCCAAACGAGTTCCCCCTCCGATCAGCTGAGCTGAAAAGTACTGGTATAGGTTAACTGAGCAGTGCCTCGACTGTATTAACCTATCCCCACAAATCACTCATTATGCCAAAGCAAAGAAAGAAGAAAAAGTTAAAACAACGGCCACACTTCCTCCCACTAAAAGTGCACCTCACTAATATCCGAGGTATGCATTCAAATCTCGATCCGGTCCACCACCACCTCGAGACCGAGAAGCCGCACCTATTCTTCTTAACGGAGACGCAAATAGCAACACCGTCGGATGTGGCGTACCTCAACTACCCTGGCTACACTCTTGAACATAAGTTCAAAAAGCACGCAGGGGTCTGTGTGTACGTTCGCGATGACTTATGCTGTAGGCGTCTCCGTTGCTTTGAAAAGTCAGGGTTTTCAGTGCTGTGGCTCCTGGTGGACACTGGGGTAGAAAAATCGATCTACGTCGGTGTCTACCGGTCGCACAGCGGTGACCAGGAGACAACTGAGCTCATTGAACACCTCATTGAGACGACGGACACTGCACTTCGGCGATACCCAACGGCGGAGCTTGTTTTTCTGGGGGACTTCAATGCCCACCACAAGGAGTGGCTGTTCCCATACCAGAAAACTGACCATGCTGGGAGAGAAGCGCGAAGGTTCGCCTTAGCACTTGATCTCACTCAGCTGGTGGATCAAGCAACGCGAATACCGGATATCGCTGACCATACGCCCAACTGCCTTGACCTGCTGCTGACAACTGATCCACACAGACATTCGGTATCGGTCTCAGCTCCCCTTGGTACATCCGATCACTGTGTGGTAAAATCCGTATCGAGCCACTCGCCTCCAGATGACAGTCCTAGAGGCACGAGACGAGTTTGGCGCTACGAGTCGGCAGATTGGGACGAGATGCGTACCTTCTTTGCATCTTACCCATGGCGGCAAATATGCTTCTCTTCAGGAGACCCCTCCTGCTCTGCTGATGTGGTTGCTGACGTGATTCGGCAGGGAATGGAATATTTCATTCCATTCTCCGACATACCGCTCGATCACAAAGCCCAACCGTGGTACAATGCAGACTGTGCTCGTGCTGAAGCCCGTAAACAGTCTGCATACCAAGTGTGGGTGCAAGCTCGCGATCGCAAGGTTCGAGTGCGAAGAGTCCGGGCCAAAAAGAGAGCATTTAATTTAGCCGCAAAATCATGCAAAAGGGTGTTGCGTAAAGCTAGATTTGACCATGTCAGCCGCATAGGGGCGAAACTCGCATCCTATCCACCGGGTAGTAAGCAGTTCTGGTCCTTGTCGAAGTCGGTCGAGTCTAACTTCTGCCGTCCCACATTGCCTCCCATGCAGAAGCCCGATGGGACGCTGGCTCACTCTGCAGTTGAGAAGGCGAATCTATTTGCCACTCTGTTTGCGAGCAATTCGCGTCTGGATACTGGCTCTACGCAACCACCAACCCTACCTCGCTGTAATTCTTCGATGCAGGAGATTACATTACACAATAAAGAGGTCCGTAGAGTCCTACTTAATCTAGACGTGCATAAGGCCAGTGGCCCTGATGGCATACCAGCAAGAGTGCTGAGGTGTTGTGCGCCTGAGTTGTCTCCTGTATTGACGCGTCTGTACCGCCTTTCCCTTCAGACCAAAACCGTACCAAAGTCTTGGAAGCTTGCCAATGTGCAACCAGTACCTAAAAAAGGTAGTCGTGCCGACCCTGCCAATTACCGACCAATCGCCATCACTTCCATACTGTGTAAAGTTATGGAGAGAGTACTGAACGGCAAGCTGCTCACTTACCTAGAGGATAACGATCTCCTCAGTGATCGTCAATATGGCTTTCGCCGGGGACGATCAACTGGGGATCTTCTTGTGTATATGACGCACTGCTGGGGCGAGGCCATTGAGAAACACGGCGAAGCACTTGCTGTTTCGCTTGACATCTCAAAGGCTTTCGACAGGGTTTGGCACGCAAGTCTGCTGAGCAAGCTCCCAGCGTACGGAATCCCCGCTGGCTTTTGTAGCTGGGTAGCCGACTTCTTGAGTGAACGGTCGATCAGAGTAGTCATTGACGGCTGCTCCTCTGACCTCATGGCGATTGATGCCGGAGTTCCTCAGGGGTCGGTGCTCTCTGCGACGCTTTTCCTGCTACACATCAATGACCTACTAATATCGGGCATTGTTGGGTACGCAGATGACAGTACTGTCATGGAGAGATATCTGTCCAGCGCGAAAGTCAGTAGAGATGAGGTAAAAATATTGAGAGAGGCCATGGTCAAGCGATTGAACCTGAAGTTAAGTCTCGTCTCCCAATGGGGTGATGAAAATCTCGTCAGTTTCAACGCTTCTAAAACGCAGGCGTGTCTGTTCACCGCAAAAAGGAGTCCATTCAACTTAACTCCTACTTTCCGAGGTACATCTATCCAAGTAACCGATACTCTCCAGCTTCTTGGCATTGAGTTATCTTCTGACCTTAACTTCGGCACCTCCATCGAATCCAAAGTTCAAACTGCAGCTAAGAAGCTGAGCATCCTAAATAAAGTCAAGCGGTACTTTAAGCCTGGGCAGCTTTTAACCCTTTATAAAGCTCAAGTCCGATCCTGCATGGAGTACTGTTGCCACCTTTGGGACGGCTCAGCGAAATATCAACTTGCTGCACTGGACTCGGTGGAACGCAGAGCCAAGAGATTAATAGGCGATGAAAAACTGGTAACAGCTAAGCTTCACAGTTTGGCTCACCGCCGAAAAGTTGCCTGCCTATCGGTCTTTTATAGATTGTACTTCGGTGAGTGTGCTCAAGAGCTGCATGAGCTCATTCCACCTTCTCCTTTCTACTATCGGACATCCAGACGCACTGCGGGCTATCACCCGTTCTTGGTTGATATACCTTTTCTGCGTACCAAGCGCTACTCCACATCGTTTATAATGCGCACAGCTATGGAATGGAATTCCCTGCCGGCGTCTGTGTTTCCGAGCGCATACAACCTGACTCTATTCAAGGCCAGAGTGAATAAGCACTTTCTGGGCAAGCTCGCTCCATCGTAGGCCCTGTCTTTGCTTTTGGGCTAGACTGGGGTCAAGAGCAAACCCATTTAAGATAAAAAAAAAAAAAAAAAAAAAATGAAAAGACATAGTTTATCGATCAGAAATATTTATTTTTAATAGAGTTTTACAAACGCACACATGAAAACAAAATTAAAACTAAAAAAATCAACTTTATCATACAATTTTTATTTTTCTTAATTGGATGTTGCCATTGCCAGCGAAGTGAAGTAGCCCAAATATTGCACAATGAAGTCGCTCAATTTGAGACTGTCTCAAAATACGAAAAGCTAGTCGTAATTTCGGTCGTGAGGTAAACCAAACAGCATCAGGGGCCCTATTTTTAAATCGCTCGACTTTAGTCGAGCGCTCGTTTCTACTGTTTTTCGTTCGACATCTCTTGTTTTGAGTCATATGTCGAACGAAAATCAGTCGAAAAGAGAGCTCGACGCCTGCCGAGCGATTCAAAAATAGGGCCCCAGACGTGCGTGACTTATGTATGACATTTAATTGACAGCTTCACAGCTTACTAAGTTAACGCCTCATTCACACTTTCCCGCTTGACTAGCCAGCTGTAGCCCGCTTTCAAGCATGCCTGCCGCTTTCATCACAAATGCATTTTTATTTTTATTTTTTACTTTTCATATTTGTTGGTATTTGGTAGACTTATAAAGCCGCATATTGTAGATATAGAGACCATCAAACTGAACAACTTTTACTATGGAACTAACTCTGAAATTGCGAAAAAAAAACCAGCTGTTTCATACAAAAATTAATAAACAAAATATCCCTATAATGGTCCCTATCTACCATATTCGGCTTTATGAGGCTATTACTAAACACCCTGTATAGTAAAAACTGCTTTTGGGCACCGGATCGGATACTTAAAATGCTAAAATAAAAAGCAATTTAAAACTTTTCTACTCGAATGTACCAATTGTATGGCATATTGAATCAAAGGCTTATTTCTCGGAAAGTAGCTGTGTTTTACACGTTATCAGATTTTTTTCCGTGTTCCCTATGGTGGTACTAAATATTGGCATACTCAGTTTGGCGACAGGTGCTCTGGATCATGCTGCACTGGGTGTGGCGCTGCCAGAACGATGCCTAATGTATGAACCAAATCAAAACCTATGATTTCTCTGGAACGGCTAATGCTGCGATGGTGGTTTATTTTTTTCCCTTTATAGGAAGATAAGGGAATGCGCGAATGTTATTTAATACATCAATTAAAGGCGTTAGAGCGAAAAAAAATTTTTTTGAGGTTATAATTTCTCGATGCCTATAGAATCCTTAATCCACGATAAAATGTAGAAACTCATTTTTTTCCGTGCCTTATGACGAAGGTATTAAATATATACCCACACCGTTTCCAGGAAAAAAATCAAATTGCTGAGATTCAGCCGTGGCGCTGCCAGAACGACGTCGTTCTGGCAGCGCCACGAATGACCCACGATTACTCCTGAATCTGTTGACGTTCACGGATGGATGTTAGCTTGTGTGAAATGGAAAAAAAAGCCAAAAATCTGTGTGTAATTAGATTTATTCTAGCTTTTGTAATTAATGAGATATAGCCGTGGCGCTGCCAGGACGACGTCGTTCTGGCAGCGCCACAATAAACCTCGTATATCTTCGGATCCAGTGGAGGGAAAAAATCAAACCTATTTTTTCCCGACTGGAAAAAAATCGGCCTACATGGTGAATTTTTTTCACGCAAATCGGAGACCGTGGCGCTGCCAGAACGATGGACACCTCTCATAGGAATTCTTTTGTGGCTCCTTATTATAAAATTATAGATCTGTGACAATCTTATCATTGCATGATGTCGCAACGCGTGACGTGGGATCATTATAAAGTTGCGGGCACATAATTTGTCTGACGCATAGGCATTGCAAAATTTTCGCTACGCTCAAGAAAACCAACAAAGCGTGGAAACGGACACGGTCTATGTAAAAAAAAAAGAGACAAAGGATCAAGTGACATGACATGTGCCAACATTTTTTACAGTAAGAGCCCCTAGCGTTCCGCCTAGCAAATGAGCAATCACAGTTTGTTTAAAATATTAGAATCCTTACTAATATTATAAATGCGAAAGTCCGTTTGTTTGTTTGTTACGCCTTCACGTCCTTACTTCTCAACCGATCATTATGAAATTTTGCATACACGTTGTCAGGGGTACAGAGAAGGACATAGGCTACCTTTCATCCCGAAAAAAAAAATTGTTCCCAAGGAATAGCATAAAAACTTTCCACGCAGACGAAGTCGCGGGCGGCCGCTAGTTTAAAATAAAGGTATCGTGGAGCTATGGTGTCTTCTGCTCTAAGTAATTGTGATGTGACAAAAAGAAACAATCCAAGTAATAACACTTTTCAAAGGTAAATAAGATATTGCCACACATTACTCTAAAACCAAATTTCGCTACATTTATTGGTTTATCTACAAAGAAAACAGTATGGAACATAGTTTATTAACTTCCTTTGCCATAATATAGTCATAACATTCTATTTCTATGGTCTGACGCCACGCGTTGAAACGTGATAACACGCCGCCGCCGTCAGATGACATCGGTTTTCATAGTAAATGTATGTGTTACGTACGGCCTTAGAAGGGTGTAACTAACAAACGGCGGGCTGATTATCTAATTAGAAACCACCTAGCGACCGGTCTCATATGACAGATGAATGTGATACATTGCTACTTCTTTTTGGGGTGAAAAAAAACAATACCGAAGAAAAGTAGCAATGTATATCAAATGAAACCAGTAGCTAAATAGTTTCTATTTAGATTAGATAATCAGGGTGCCGATAGCTGTTGGCTAAAACTAGGTGTAGCCGTGTAGCCGATTTGCTCGCGGCTAATACTAGGTGCAGCCGGCTAAAACTAGGTGTAGCATGGGGTATTAAAAAAGTTATTTCTGTTGTCTGTTAAAAAAATAACCTTTTTTAACCTATATTCGGGACCTACAGGGGCAAAGCAGATCGGCAGGCTGATTATCTAATTAAAAACCACCTAGCGACCGGTCATTTGACAGATGAATGTGATACATTGCTACCTCTTTTTGGGGTAAAAAAAAAACATACCAAAGAAAAGTAGCAATGTATCACGTTCATCTGTGAACTGAAACCGGTCGCTAGGTGGTTATCATCTATGATAGTGATCCATTGCTACTTCTTTTTGGATTAAAAAAAAAACATACCAAAGAAAAGTAGCAATGTATGAGGAATGAAACCGGTTGCTAAATAGTTTCTTTTTAGATAATCAGGGTGCGGGATTAACATAGGATATTTTTATCCCAGTTAAAGGTTGCCTTGGGATTTCCAAATGTCCACGTGGCCGAAATCGCGGGCGGAAACTAGTTTATAGTATTAATAATATACGATATTTTACTTTCCATTTTTTTAAATGTACTCTCTGCCGATCGATGACTCAGCGGTTAGCCTGCTGGAATGCATCTAATGTCAAAACGATTGACTGGTAACCATTTGTGGCAGATTTGTGCCATTTGGGCAGATTTAGGGCCTAAATTTTAGCTGTGGCAGAATAAGTTGACGATTCAAAAAAGTGGCAGATTTCAAGGATTTTTTTTTTATTTGAAATACACTTGTTAATATATTAGTATTTTTGTATGTAAAATACTTCTAATTTCTGTCTTATTCACTAATTAGGTATTTACTTAATATTTTATTATGCATTTATTTGGCAGGTGTCAAAAAATAATAAAAAAAATCAGAAAAAAAATTGTTAGTTTTTTATAGCTTTTTAGGGTTCCGTAGCCAAAATGGCAAAAAACGGAACCCTTATAGATTCGTCATGTCTGTCTGTCTGTCTGT
Organism: Agriphila geniculea; assembly: GCA_943789525.1. NCBI lineage: Eukaryota > Metazoa > Arthropoda > Insecta > Lepidoptera > Crambidae > Agriphila > Agriphila geniculea. The sequence goes on along the minus strand of OX038884.1, from coordinate 2,951,925 downwards.
CTGTCTGTCCGTCCGTATGTCACAGCCACTTTATTCCAAAAGTATTAGCACTACATAGTTGAAACTTGGTAGGTAGATGTATTCTGTGAACCGCTTTAGGATTTTTACACAAAAATAAAAAAAATAAAAGATTAAGGGGGGGCTCCCCATACATGGAACTGAAACTGAAAATATTTTTTTTCATCAAACCAATACTTGTGGGGTGTCTATAGATAGGTCTTTAAAAATGACATTGAGGTTTCTAAGACTATTTTTTTTCAAAGTCAACCGTCTTAAAGATATATGCCGCCAAAGTGGTAAAATGTGTGTCCCCCCCCCTTTAACTTTTAAAGTAAGAGGGTGAAAAATCTAAAAAAAATATAAGTTATAGATCTTAATAAACACTTTCAACGAAAATTGGTTTGAACGAGATATAGTAATTAGTTTTCAAGATACAGTACATTTTCCAAAACCGCAAATATAACTTTGTCATTCATACAAACACTGTGAAAAACAAAGTTATTTTTTCAGACGAAAAATGATAGCGGTATTAAAATATGGTATGGTATAATGTACCTACGGAACCCTACTGCGCGTGGCCCGACACGCACTTGGCCGGTTTTTTTTATTTTTCAATTCATGGAGTCGGGTTTGGCAGATTTTATGCCAGTGTCGGGCAGATCGCCATTTTTGAGATGGTCACCCTGATTGACTGCGTGCGTGGTTTTTTCGTGTGTTCTACGTTTATTTTATTTACCACAACTTTTGGCTTGTATTGTAAAAGAAATAGGTACCTATATCAAAGCAAAAGCATTCACTCTTTCAAATATATATTGTTTTAGTTACAGTTATGCTGAAGTAATTGTTTATATAAAGTGCATTGCCTGGAGTAGTGCAAAATGCAACAAGGTAAATAACACGTAAATAAGTTTTGTACATAAATCGAAGTTAATAAAACTTGGTTACATTTTCACACAAATAACATTACTTTTATTTTTTTAGAAATATTACCTGGTTACTTGAACTTGAAAGGTAGTTTCGATGATCAGGTTAGGAATATAATGCAGAATGTGAGGTTGACTAGGCAAGAAGTGGACCACCTAAACCTATTGTACGTTCATCTCGAGGGAGCTCTCCAGTCCTCATGGCCAGGTAAAAAATTACAATTACCTACTGAATCATTGTCACTAAATTGTATAAAACAACATATTACAACTATTTGTGTCTGTTTATTCGCTTAGTTCTAATCTAAACCAGGCCTGCATCACTCGGTCAAGGTGGCGCGATAAGCACCTACCGCTAGCCGTGCCGCCGGTGGCACAAGTGAGCAGCGGGCTGCTACATGCCCGCATGTGTAGTCGTGCGACATCTTAATGCCTGCATAGTATTGTCTCTTTATAATAGTAACAATGTCGAATCGCCATTACTATGCCGTGTACGGATGTCAAAATCAAAAAACCAATAAACAGTTTATCAAAAGGAAGATGACCAAATAATTAAAAAAAAATTAATGACTTTGCGGAATGCTGCTTCTGTACTATGCCTTGTACTATTAGTTATTCTGTGTCTAAACTATGGTACAAATTTTTATATGGTTCTGTTGTCACTATAATTGAGATAATTTCTACCAAGGTCCTGTATCATAAACATTTAACACATAGCAAATTACAATGATCATTTTGTGATGTCACTAATCTGAAACTAGAAAATAAACTACTCACAGACACTGCAATATAAATTACAGTAGTAAATTACAAATTTTAATGTTTATGAAATAGGCCCCTAAGGTTTATGTGTGCACTAGCGTTGCTAGTTGTTAATAAATTAATGATGCTTGAGTACCTGTTTTTGTTTTTCAGGCTGTAAAGTAGTGCCTTTTGGGTCAATAGTAACTGGTCTAGGAATCAAAACAAGTGACGTAGATTGCTTCATTGATATACCAGGAGATAATAAAGGCAATGATAAAGCAAATGTCGTAAAGGCTCGGAAACTTCTTGGTCGGCAACCTTGGTTATTTCAAGAACTCTTCGCAATAACAACAGCAAAAGTTCCTATAGTGAAATTATTCCACGTACCTACACAGCGGCACTGCGATATCAACTTTAAAAGCCCGACTGGTGTGAGGAACAGCCTTTTGATAGCTTATTTGTTACATTTGGACAAGAGGGCTTCAAACTTGGCAGTACTCATCAAATACTGGTCTAAGGTGCACAACCTCACCGGGACCAACCTGATGCCCAACTATAGTCTTACAATGTTAGTGATATTCTACCTGCAGCAATTAAATATTTTACCATCTGTCTCAGAACTGCAAAAAGATCATGAAAAGCGAGTAGTGGACGGTTGGAACACAGCATTTGTTGAAGATTTCGGCTATAACACAGACAAGGTAGATTTCAGCTATAACCAGAGTCTTTATGAAATCTTGGGAGGTTTCTTCAAATTTTACAGTACACTTAATTTTGAAGAGAACATAGTATCACCATTTAAAGGTACTCTTATACAACGGAATCTTTTCAAAACTATAGAAGATGTTCCTAGTGAATTTGAATTGTATAAAAATAATGTGGGCAGTAAGGTATGCCAACCTCTCAGAATTGACACAAAAATGTGTGTTCAAGACCCTTTTGAACACAATAGGAACTGTACAATGTCAGTTTTTCCAAGACTAGCTGCCACTTTAATATCTCATTTTAAATTAGCTGCTCAACTGTACGATGAAAACTCTAAAGACTTTTATATCATAGACTTGTTGGCTAGGAAGCCTCCACTATCTCCTATGCAGCAAAAGAAGAAAGGAAATCAAAGGAAATTTAACCAACCGAGATTACCTCATAATAAAACTGTTACAGAACATGTTAGAAATGGTAAAGTTACAAAACTGCACAGGAAACCACAGAAAGGTTTCCATAACAACTTAGAAACACTTTATAGGGACAGTTTTAAGCAAAGATTTAACAAACAAAGGCATAATGTTTAGATAACTTTAATTGTCTTTTAATTAAAAAATGTATCTGATTTATAAACTAAAATTGATCTCAGTGTAAGTTGATATGGCTTTTTTTATTGGATACAAAGACAATAATTTGTTTGGATTTGAGACACTGAGAATGTAACAAAATTTGACAATTAATTCTAATTAATTTCCTATGTATGGTTAAGCTACCGTTCTTGAGTCTGTTTTAGGGGAATTTGATTAAATAGTTAAGGAAAACAAATTAAAAATTTTCTTTGGAATACTAATTATGATTATAGATCTAGCTATAAAAATATTTTGGTTTAAGTAATTCCTTCTAATGAGTATTTGAATTGTTGATTTTGATCTTTGGTGAAATTGGGTGTCATGTTTGGCCGCACCCAATTTACTCATAAATCATTGAAAGACAGTGTCTCGTTCTTCACTAGCCAAAATTTGTCTATTACTGCACCACCAAGGTCCACTGAAATCTGAAAAAGAAAGGTATTTATAGCTAGTCGCAACAAAATGACTATGAAAATGTTTCTGATAGTCGGCAACAAAAGTCGCTTAACACTAACTTGTCAAAGCAACTTTTATGACAGAATACAGGGAATGATAACGTTATTTTTAAATGTAACGTTTGCTTATTTTACCGTTAATTTTAACATTAAGGTTATGTCAATAAATAACGTTAATTTTAGCATTATTTTAACTAAATTAACGTTATTTCATTAAATACCATTAATTTTAATGTTATTTCTTACTTTTTGTTACCTTTACTTTAAAATTAACGTTATTCCAATTAATAACGTTAATTTTTTATTGATATTTTTACCGGTACCGGTACTAAAGTTTAAAGCTATATTTAACGGTAATTTTACCAGTACAATATTTTTAGTGTTATTTTTACCGGTAAATTTACAGCTAAATGCTTAAACGGTGTTTTTAACGTTATTTTTTTGTATCGTTAATTTTTTAATGGTATTTCAATCCTTGACAGAATATCTCACAGAACGGGTCCCGTTTTTACCCTTGGGTACGGAAGCCTAAAAAAATAGCTATGACAAAGTACAAAAATGTGTAAGCGACTTTCATTGCTGGTTGTACCTGTTCAATATTAATATGAGTCTTATTGAACGCTTTAAACTTTGTGTATCCATAGTCCTGAGAATGGAAGGCCGACCATTTGTACGGATTACCTGTAATAAATTATGATTTTTTGAAATTTAATTAATCTTTAAGACATCACATTATGAAACGTAACATTGTTATTTTTATATTACTTATAATGAATATAGAATAAGTAAATCAATTTCTTTTTCATTCATTTTATAATAATTCACAATTATAGACATTTCAGTAATAAGAACAGGGAGCAGCAGAATTATGAGATAGTGGTGTTGATTTGTCGTAGAAATATGCAAGGAAATTAAAATAGTAATTACCTTATTAAATTTTTAGATTTTAGGCATTCAGAATGCTATATTTTCTCAGATGGGACAGGCTAGGTGATTGCGTATAAAGTCAATCGTATTCCTTTGACAGTTCATAATGTATCATAATATATGTCATCCCATACAAATTGCAGCCGATGATATTCGATAGGAACTGTCAAGTGAATGCGATTACCTTACACAATCGCACCGTGTCTTAATTAACTAAATCAACTGGACTAAACTTAATTTTAGCATTCTGTTCTTATCTTTTCGATAAAGAAAACTTTATTCTATTAAACATTTTATAAAACAAATGTTACACAAGAGGGACTTAATGCTAAAAGCATTCTCTCCCAGTCAACCTTAAGGAAACGGATATCAATGAATATGTGATGGTACTTACGTCGGAAGTGGTCCCGCCCCTCACGGCAGCCCGCCGACCCCGTCACGATGTGTACAGGCGCGCTACAAACAAAATATTCCAACAGTGCTTAAATACTAAGACGATATTGCGATTATACATCCTGTATTTTTGTATATCCCATAACTAGGTTACTATCAAGTTTTTTCTTGATGACGTGAATTCATATTTAGAGGTATGGAAACGCTATGTTGCCATATTTCACACAAAATGCACAGAATACATAATGTTGGTTTTATTAACTTTATATTTACTATGTGTAAAAAAAATGATTATTTGAAAAACATTTCCTATGCTATTCGACTCTATTTCATGGTCTCATTAATACCCTAGAGTTATGGGATATAACAAAAAAACACGTAGGATCAAACTCAAATCTCTGCTTGAGTACAGTTAGAAAGGGATGGTGCTATTCATCGCATCGCATATAGTTCCATCCCTAAGTATGAATTGATTTTGAGTTTAATTCTATAATACGAGCCTAAATATTGAATATTAGTAATGCTTTGCCTTTGTTCTCTGTATGCCTAAAACGTAATAAGTCTAAATCACGTTTTACCTGAACTTCATTCTTAAGTAGTGTTTGGACTAAGTTACTTGTCCAAAACAAAGGTTACTCGTTATTTGCCTTTTTCGCATTATATAATGCGCAGTCTACCTTATTCGCCATATAACTAAATTGCGTTTCGCCTAATATTCATCATAAATTGACAATAAGGATAATCAAAGTACTTAATACAAAAATTAAAGAAAATAAAATTATAGAAAATTGTTTTATAACAAATGTGCATTGTACGAAATGAAAATTAGGTACTCATAAAAATCTTGTGGAATCAAGGAATATTCTAATTACGAGGGTTTATGTACCCCACAGGCACATTATCAGCTGCTGAATGAATACTATTTTTGGAACATCTAAATTTTGGGATCGGGTTAGGGTCCCCATACACGAGCGACACGCCACAACCACAAAACGCCGCCACTGACCTATTACTGTAGTTCTTTTTTGTAAATGCCGGTGGTCGCCACACGCTACAAACGTCGCTCCTCGCTTCTTGTGGCCGACAGGAAAGCGGTCAGCGTTCAACCCGCGTTCGTCCGGTCGAGTTCTACCCGAGTTCTAACACTCATAGGAGTCGGTCAAGTCAAGAACGCTGCGTTCCATTTTACCAAGTGAACTTGTACCTGAAACATGTATTTCGATAGTTCGTCTTCAGAAAACGAAGCCTTGCTTTTATGGAGTTTGGAAGAGTCTAAGAAGAATAGAAGATACTGGGAGATTCTATTTCCTGAAAATTTTCGAAGAACGTTTTTTAATTTACTTCCGAATGTCAATAAATATTTATGAATTGCATAATTATATATAAAAGGAAATAGAAAAATCATACACTAACTGGAGAAAGGCCATCAGTATCTACAAAAGAAAGTGGTGGAAGCCATCTTGCTAGTGAGGCGTTCCGCGAGTTCTTTGCAATTCTGTCAATAGAACTCCTGAACGCCAGCGTTCGCACTGACCGGCGCGGTCTGACTGGACTGCCGCTGCGTCTGCGCGGTTTTGACGCAGATCGTCACTTTCGCAAATGGTCATCGCGAAAAATTTGGTCACTTTCGCAAATGGTCACTTTCGCAAATGGTCACTTTCGCAGAATGTCATTCACAATTTTCACATATAGGAGAAAAAAAAGAAAAAATTGTGAATGACATTCTGCGAAAGTGACTATTTGCGAAAGTGACGATTTGCGAAAGTGACCATTTGCGAAAGTGACCATTTGCGAAAGTGACCAAATTTTTCGCGATGACCATTTGCGAAAGTGACGATCTGCGTCAAAACCGTCTGCGCGACGCTATACAAATCTACTACTTACAAAGAACGCGGAACGCAGAACTCAGAACGGTTGAACTTTTTCTGTCTTCGCGGGGCCTAAACTGCAAGCGAAGGAAATTTGTGTCGGCTACCGACCACTTGTGGCAGTCGCGCGCTTCAACTACTTTTGCTGCAAAAAAGTTTTGCAGCCGCTTTTAGTGGCGGTGTTTGTGGTTGTGGCGTGTCGTTCGTGTGCAGGGAGCTTAAAATGAAAGAAAATATAAAATTATCTCTAATTTATTGTTGAAAATTCAACAAACAAAATGATAATATACTTTGGTATGGATAAAAAATTTAAATCACAATGTATCACAAAGCCGTTTCATATCTCTGTGTCAGATCATTCATTATCTATGGGTATTCCTAGATGCACAGACATTGACTTTACTACATAGACACTATCTTTGTTTCAGAGTCAATGCCCGTGTGTATGAATACAACACATTTTTTCGGCTGAGATTTTCATCTAATATTCTTTAAGTCACATTCCATTCAACCTTGGCGCTAGTGTAGATGTACACCTGTCATTTTGTAGTTTGCTATCAATTTTTGGATGTTGGAAGCGAATTTTCGTAAATATAAATTTTTCTTCCAACACACTTCGGTTTTCTTCAATCTTTAATTCGTTTACTGTCCAACTTCCATAATAATTATTTATTAGTATCAACCATTTTTAAATATAATTTAAATAAATGTGAATATTCGGGGGCAAGCTCGTACAAAGGTCTCCAGCAGCAGTAGCGCCACCAAGCGGTCAGTTTTGTGACATCCCGCCATTGTAGCGATCAGCGTTATTTAGATGTCGTATGGCTCATGGAGCTCCTTCACTATCCAGAAGGAATCAATGACGTCGGGTTTGGTGGCCCTCGCCTTCACGTGTTCAACCGAAACCTGCAATAAAAAATAACTTTGAGAGATCATTTATTTATGGGCATTTATCTACCACGCGGGCCCAATGCGGATTGATAGATGTTACTTAAATATTACAAAGCCGGAACCAACATCATAATGTGTCTTTCAAAGCACACAGAAGTTCACAGTAATATTTTTTGGTCATCGAGTCCGTGGCAAGATAAACTTTTATTTCTACTGCAAACAATGACATTAAACATGGTGTAGGTGAGCACTAAGCGCTATCGCACACAGGCAACTTAGTCTCCCAGCAACTGTTTTGTCTCTCACATCAAGTCCACGGGTTTATATGGAAGCGCGCACACGAAGCGACACGGTCGCCTGCAACTTTTCATACAAATCACGTGAGAGACAAAAAAGTTGCGGTGACAAAAGTTGCCCGTGTGCGATAGCGCTAAGAAAGGATTTTTAAAAATTCACTCTCTAATGGGATGAAATAGGGGATGAAAGTTGCATGAAAGTCCTTCAGTTTCAAAGCTCAGGATCTTCAAATTTTGTGTAAAAAGGGGAAGGAGATAAACAGCGATAATAGTAGTAGCGGTGGGTAGGTAGTTCATTTCTATAGCTTAACATTAACTTTCTTAAAATTAACTTAGTTTATTTTAGGTTATTATTATTATTAATTAATCCCACCCCGCGAGTTCGATTGCCGAATCGTGTGCTCATTTAGTCGTGTTTGTCAACGTCTACTAATTTTGATATTCAAAGCGATGCGTCGTAACTTTATTTACCAAAAAGTTCGAATTATGAATTGAACACCGCTCATACAGTTCAAACTGCACGGTAGCACTCATAGACATAGAAAAATTTTCGCTGCGCTCAAGAAGACCAACAAAGCGTGGAAAAGAGAAGTTAACATCATACCGACACGGTCTATGTAAAAAAGAGACAAAGGATCAAGTGACATGTGCCAACATTTTTTACAGTAAGAGCCCCTAGCGTCCCGCCTAGCAAATGAGCAATCACAATTTGTTTAAAATATTTGTTAATCTTAATTATAATTTAAAATAAAGGTATCGTGGAGCCATGGTGTCTTGTGCTCTAAGTAATTGTGATGTAACAAAAAGAAATAATCCAAGTAATCACACTTTTCACAGGTAAATAAGATATTGCCACACATTTCTCTAAAACCAAATTTCTCTACATTTATTCATTTATCGACGAAGAAAACAGTATGGAACATAGTTTATTAGTTTCCTTTGCCATATATAGTCATATTTTATGAATCTAAGACATATTTTACGTAATCTCATATAAAATGTATGCATTCGTTTTCGGATCACCTGTTTATTGACATTGTTGTTCTTTGACATTCTATTTCTATGGTAGCCCTAGATTACACACAAGTTGCGCGTGTACAAAAACGTCAACTGGGTTGCGTTCCGAATGTACGCTCCGAGTGCAACCGGAAGCTCTAACGCCGTTCCAAACATTAGAGCGTGATGTACGGTTGTTACAACTTTCCCGTTCCAAACGTCAGAGCGTTGCAATGGGGAAGGCAACTGTCAAAATGGCGCTGCGTACGCTTGTTCCACGAGAGCTATGAAAACAAAAGACTTTTACTTAAAACAAAACGTTTTTTTAGCTTTAAAATGATTGAATTCTGTTAAATAGGCTTTAAAAATGTGGGCACTTACAAATTTCTGAAAAACCTGGATATAAAAAAAATTTATAAATTCTGTAAGAATAAAAACGTCTTAAGTTGGCTTTCAATTTCGGCATTTGTATTGTAGAATAGTCTTTTATATCCATTTTGGGTCAATGGATCTTTTTTGGTAAAAAAATATCACAAAATAAATACCTACTTTCCCATATATTTTGTTCTAAACGTCTACTGTCTTAGGAACAAGCGTACGCAGCGACATCTACAATTAGCTTTGCATTGCCAACCCCATTGCAACCAAACAACCATCAAAATTGATGGTTGTAAAACGCTCTGACGTTTGTCTATAGAAAAAATGTCAATGTCATTTGACATTATTTTGTATTTTGATGTTTTTGTGTCTAATTTTCAAATAAATCATGGTAGCTTCGCAAAAAAACAGGGGCCCTATTTTTGAATCACTCGAAGCCAGTCGAGCGCTCTTTTCTACTGATTTTCGTTCGACGTCTCATTGTTTTGAGTCATATGTCGAACGATAATCACTCGAAAAGAGTGCTCGACGCCTGCCGAGCGATTCAAAAATAGGGCCCCAGTTTTTATTTGATTTTGAATAAAGGAAAGTTTATATTATTCGTATTCCAAATACAAAATAAAGACTTTGTATTGACATTGACATTTAAAGTTCTTGGTCGTTCCTAACCTTAGAGTGAGTTAAAAAACAACCAAACAACCGCACACTAAGCCTCTGAACGCAACCCTGTTTATAATGGCGCGGTTGTATGGAGTGTCCTAGATGTGGGTTTAGTAAGGGTGGTAGTTACCTGTTCGATGTATATGTGCGTGCGGTTGTGCGCGGCGAAGCGCGTGTACCCGTAGTCACTTGACCGGAATGCCGACCACGGCGCCGGGTTCTCTGTACGGACACGAATACAATGATATTGTTATGTTAGAGTAAGTCATAAGTTTATAGTACATACATATGTAATTAGTCTGTAAGTTAAAAACTAAGGCGAGAACTACTGCCGACAAACTGCTGAGCAGTTTGGCAGGTGTTATTTTTGTGAAACACTGTATACTTACTTAATGGAAAATAAATAAAAAAAAAATGAGATTAAATTGACAATAGACGGTGATCTGGGGCAACTTCACGACCCTATTTCACTAAGTCGACATTAAAATTCGTCAAAATTTGTAAATTAAAATAATTTGTATTGCAAACTGCTCTTGCGCGGTCTTGCGATATGTAGGTTAATTTTACAACGGCGGAATGTCACAAGTTACCCTGCTCGATGGCACTCCGTGTCCATCGTTCTGGCAGCGCCACGGTCTCCGATTTGCGTGAAAAAAATTCACCATGTAGGCCGATTTTTTGCCAGTCGGGAAAAAATAGGTTTGATTTTTTCCCTCCACTGGATCCGAAGATATACGAGGTTTTTTGTGACGCTGCCAGAACGACGTCGTCCTGGCAGCGCCACGGCTATATCTCATTAATTACAAAAGCTAGAATAAATCTAATTACACACAGATTTTTGGCTTTTTTTTCCATTTCACACAAGCTAACATCCACCCGTGAATGTCAACAGATTCAGGAGTAATCGTGGGTCATTCGTGGCGCTGCCAGAACGACGTCGTTCTGGCAGCGCCACGGCTGAATCTCAGCAATTTGATTTCTTTCCTGGAAACGGTGTGGGTATATATTTAATACCTTCGTCATAAGGCACGGAAAAAAAATGCATTTCTACATTTCATCGTGGTTTAAGGATTTTATAGGCATCGAGAAATTATAACCTCAAAAAATTTTTTTTCACTTTAACGCCTTTAATTGATGTATTAATTGACATTCGCGCATTCCCTTATCTTCCTATAAAGGGAAAAAAATAAACCACCATCGCAGCATTCGCCGTTCCAGAGAAATCATAGGTTTAGATTTGGTTCATACATTAGGCATCGTTCTGGCAGCGCCACACCCAGTGCAGCATGATCTAGGGTACCTGTCGCCAAACTGAGTATGCCAATATTTAGTACCACCATAGCGAACACGGAAAAAAATCTGATAACGTGTATAACATAGCTACTTTCCGAAAAATAAGCCTTTGATTCAATATGCCATACAATTGGTATATTCGAGTAGAAAAGTTTTAAATTGCTTTTTATTTTAGCATTTTAAGTATCCGATCTGGTGCCCGAAACCAGTTTTTACTATACAGGGTGTTTGGTAATAGCTTTATAAAGCCGAATATGGTAGATAGGGACCATTGCAGGGATATTTTGTTTATTAATTTTTGTATAAAACAGCTGATTTTTTTTCGCGATTTCAGAGTTGGTTCCATAGTAAAAGTTGCCATTGCTAGCGAAATGAAGTAGCCCAAAAATCGCGCAAAAATTTGTGAAGTCGTCTAATTTGAGACTATCGCAAAATACGAAAAACTAGTCGCAATTTGGCTCGTGAGGTAGCCCAAACAGCATCAGACGAGCGTGACTTATGTATGACATTTAATTGACAGCTTCACAGCTTACTAAGTTAACGCCTCATTCACACTTTCCCGCTTGACTAGGCAGCTGTAGCCCGCTTTCATTTTTATTTTTATTTTTTACTTTTCATGTTTGTTGGTGTTTGGTAGCGTTACCTTATAAAGCCGAATATTGTAGATATAGAGACCATAAAACTGAACAACTTTTACTATGGAACCAACTCTGAAATCGCGAAAAAAAAAAAACAGCTGTTTCATACAAAAATTAATAAACAAAATATCCCTATAATGGTCCCTATCTACCATATTCGGCTTTATAAAGCTATTACCAAACACCATGTATAGTAAAAACTGGTTTTGGGCACCAGATCAGATACTTCAAATCCTAAAATAAAAAGCAATTTAAAACTTTTCTACTCGAATATACCAATTGTATGGCATATTGAATCAAAGGCTTATTTCTCGGAAAGTAGCTATGTTATACACGTTATCAGATTTTTTTCCGTGTTCGCTATGGTGGTACTAAATATTGGCATACTCAGTTTGGCGACAGGTACCCTGGATCATGCTGCACTGGGTGTGGCGCTGCCAGAACGATGCCTAATGTATGAACCATATCTAAACCTATGATTTCTCTGGAACGGCGAATGCTGCGATGGTGGTTTATTTTTTTCCCTTTATAGGAAGATAAGGGAATGCGCGAATGTTAATTAATACATCAATTAAAGGCGTTAGAGCGAAAAAAATTTTTTTTGAGGTTATAATTTCTCGATGCCTATAAAATCCTTAAACCACGATGAAATGTAGAAATGCATTTTTTTCCGTGCCTTATGACGAAGGTATTAAATATATACCCACACCGTTTCCAGGAAAAAAATCAAATTGCTGAGATTCAGCCGTGGCGCTGCCAGAACGAGGTCGTTCTGGCAGCGCCACGAATGACCCACGATTACTCCTGAATCTGTTGACCTTCACGGGTGGATGTTAGCTTGTGTGAAATGGAAAAAAAAGCCAAAAATCTGTGTGTAATTAGATTTATTCTAGCTTTTGTAATTAATGAGATATAGCCGTGGCGCTGCCAGGACGACGTCGTTCTGGCAGCGCCACGAAAAACCTCGTATGTCTTCGGATCCAGTGGAGGGAAAAAATCAAACCTATTTTTTCCCGACTGGCAAAAAATCGGCCTACATGGTGAAATTTTTTCACGCAAATCGGAGACCGTGGCGCTGCCAGAACGATGGACACTGGCACTCCAGCTGCTGGGAACCTTTGTACTGGCATTTACCCCCAATTTTCCCATTTATTTTAAATTATATCTAAAAATGGTTGATACTAATACATAATTATTATGGAAGTCGGACAGTAAACCATTTAAAGATTGAAGAAAACCAAAATTTATTGGAAGAAAAATTAATATTTACGAAAAATTGCTTCCAACATCCAAAACTAGATAGCAAACACATACTAAACAGCAAAATGACAGGTCTACATCGGAACTGATTTGTGAATCAGCAAAAATTATCCTGCCATTGACAATAGACAGTGATCTGCGGCAACTTCAGAGCACTTGCGGTACAAAACCACACGACCACCGAAATATTCAATAAAAAGAATAACCGTAGTCACATACCACTTTATCCTGGACACAGGACACACAACTGCCCTGGGCATGGACCCTTTCCTATGCCAAAGTAACTCATAAGCACGTATAATCCGCGCGCGATGAGAATGGAAAGGGATCTTGTCAAAGTGAATTGGCAATGACAGTTAAGTAGCGTTAGCAAATAATTTGATAATAATAAATGTTTGTTTGACTCAATTAAAGACGCACACATTTATTTATTTCAAAAATGTATATGGATTTTTAGCGAGATGAATCCTTTTTGTTGTTACTTAAAAAAATAACCGTGTTGAAAATAAAATAAAAGCCGAGCGGAAATCCTCGCGCACAGTTCTACACAAGTACACTAGTGGCTCCGTGAGCTGTAGACCTCGCGATAAAATAAATAAAATGTCGCCATGAAGTTTTCAAAGCACACAGTACGTGAGTATTCGTAGCTAAATGGTGCTTCTAATTTTGATCATTTTTCGAAATGAATGAATATTTTTTAATACATTTGGAAAAACTGGCTTTACTAAACAGTTTTATATAATTATCGAACCTACTCACAAAATTTCACCAGAATCGCTTGAGAAATGCGACCAGGGGCCGTACCGGCTAACGAATCGAGCTTCGGAAAATTTGCCGAGTTTCAAATAAAAAAAAGATAAATTGAAGTAAGGAATTTCGTATTGTACTATTGGTTGAAGTTATTTGGAAGATATGGATGTTGTGTGACCTCATGAATTAGGGTTCGCCATTTTGGCCCAATTGGAGCTCGATTTATCTGTTTTAATTTGAAACCCGGCAGACTTTTCGAAGCTCGATTCGTTAGCCGGTACGGCCCCTGTAGAGGAGAAAAAACAGCCGGAAAGCCGGAATGAAATATGTTTTTTTTACATATTTCCGTCATTTTAACAAATTTCGAAAAACTGTCTTGAAAAAAGAAATCTATATATTTATCAAACCTGCTTACAACATTTCACCGGGATCGGTTAAGAAATGTGACCTGTAGGTGAGAACAGACAGCCGGACATACGAAAGAATTTTTGGCCAAGCTGAAGCAGAGACGCTTCGCTCGCACTCTGTGCTCGCCCGGTCAATAAATACGAGAATCGACGCGGACGAACCGTGCGCGTCTCAGTTCCAAAAGAAATTATACCATTCTCATCGCGCGCGGATTATACACGCTGAAATTTTAATCATTTGGTTCCCGCTGTGTGGTGGTTCCACTCATGATTACAAGCAACTTTTACTATGGGGCCAACTGTCCTGCTCGCAAAAAAAAATCTGCTGTTCCATACAAAAGTGCAGTACATACTCGACCTTAATGTATGGAACAGCTGATTTTTTTTGCGAGCAGGAGAGTTGGCCCCATAGTAAAAGTTGCTTGAGTGAACAAGCAACTACTAATGAGTGGAACTACCCCACGGCGGGAACCAAATGATTAAAAGTTCAGCCTGTATAACGGTCTTCATCTACAGCAGCGCCACCAAGCGGGATACATCTTGTAACATCCCGCCATTGTCTAATAACCACTATGAAAATATTTTTAATACCTGAAGTGTATCAACCCAAGCTTTAGTTACTTTAATCGATAGTCCTACTAACTGATTTGGATGAAATATGGCACACAGATAGTTTATAGCCTGGCTGGATTAAAACATAGGATACTTTTTTCCCAGTCAAAGGTTCCCTATAGATTTTGTGATTTGCTACGCGGACGAAGTCGCGGATGGAACATAGTTAAAAATAAATATTAAAGACTATAAATAATAAAGCTACTCACTCACGAACCTATCCGTGCCTTCCCGGCATCCCGCCGAGCCGGTCACCACATGAATCGGGGCTCTGGAATTGTTTATTTAGTTTAATTAGCTATATTTTATTTAACACAATCTCAAATTAAAAACATATCTTATGGCTTTTGCAATTACATTGGGTATAAGTGTGTTTATCCTTACTTGTCTTATTCTCAGTTTTTGACAGTTGTCATACATCTTTTAAACGTTCTTATTAAAATATTTTGTCCTATTAAATTAAATTGCCATTAAAATAATCTGTTGTATTTTAAAAAATAAATATTTCAATAAAAAGTTGGGTGAATATTGTTTATCAAATATGACAAATAATAATAAACAGAGTTATACTGCATTGTATATTTTATTAAACTTTAAATTATATAAAACATCAATTAATTGCGGAGTGCTTAGAGAAAAAAAACTTTTTACAACTACAAATAAAAACTTGTTATAAATTGTATGCAGTGTATAAAATAAAAGGCAAAAAAATATATAATTAGGGGGGAGGGCCGCAATTGCGTTAATATCACCAAGCAAGAACAAGCGAGATATGTACCATTATGTAGGTACAATCAGCAGCACATCAGGTTGAACACTGCCAAAATTCTCAGATTCATTTTAAACCTTAACTTCTGACTTGAAGGATCAAAATCAATTAACATGTAATGTCTATTATTAACATGTTATGGTAACCCAAGGTGTTGGTGATTGTAACAAAATAATTAAAATAAATGTTAAGATAATTAATATATTAGAAAAAATACTAGAAAAAATCGATTCACCCGCAGCACCTCAGACGGGACTTGAACCCGCACCTATGGGATTCCGGCCCAATGCACTGACCAGTTATCACTCACTCGCGACTCTAGCATAATTGGTCAGTGCATTGGGCCGGAATCCCATAGGTGCGGGTTCAAGTCCCGTCTGAGGTGCTGCGGGTGAATCGATTTTTTCTAGTATTTTTTCTAATACTTATATTAATTATTTTAAGATAAAAATATCATTGTGAATGTGTAAAATCGAAAACTTCAATAAAATAAATGTTATTAAAAAAAAGCTTTACCTTGTATATTATGCATGTTAATACTGCTGAAGTGTGTTAGTAAATAAACTTCTCAAAATCATGCTGGACACCTTTCCAACCATAGTGTGCGTTGTATGTATTACCTCGACGTAATACATTACAACATAGAAGTACCCACACAAAGTAAAATGTTATCCTGTGCTATTGTCACAAAATTAAGCATAAAATTGTCGCAAAGTTTAGCATAAAATTGTCGCAAAATTTAGCATATAATTGTCGCAAAATTTAGCACAAATTGTCACAACATTTAGCATAAAATTGTTGCCATATACTTTTTTATTTTGTAGTATGCCGAGAAATAACAAAAAGAAAAACACAAAATAGGAAGTATAAAAAAAAGACTCAATTAAATAAATATTAGTCCAAAGTTCCAAACATAACATATACACTAATTTACTAACATCATCATACTGTTAAAATTAAATCAATATTTCAGTATTCGGAATAAATGCAAGAGTAACTGTCTGTCCAACCAACCAATTTTGACGAAGACACAGCAAAGAACAATAGGTATTATTAAGTATGTAATAGGTAATTTGGATCTTTGACAAAGACATAGTAACGAAATTCTACGCGGCAGTACATAAGCTAAACGTAATTCCACGCGGACGAAGTCGCGGCCAACAGTTAGTTAAACATAAGAAATAAAGAAGTATGTTTATCTTTACTTGACAGCTTTTGACAGAGTTGTCATACGTCTTTTAAAATTAAATCTGTTGTCTTATAATCAAACTGTCAATAATAATTAGTAATATTTTTCGTAAGTTAGGTGAAGATTGTTTACCAAATAAGACAAGTAAGGATTAACCATTTGTTCTCAACGAGTCACACCAGCAACTGGCACACTGGTCCAGAGGAATATAACCTGGGGCCGTACCGGCTAGCGCATCGAACCTCGAAAATTCTGCCGGGTTTCAAATTAAAACAGATAAATCGAGCCCCAATGGGGTTGGCAACGCATAGCTAATTGTAGATGTCGCTGCGTACGCTTGTTCCTAAGACAGTAGACGGTCAGAGCAAAATGTATGGGAAAATAGGTATTTATTTTGTGGTATTGTTTTACCGAAAAAGACCCATTGACCCAAAATAGATATAAAATACTATTCTCAATGCAAATGCCGGAATTGAAGGCCAAATTAAGACGTTTTTATTTTTTCAGAATTTATATTTTTTTTCTATATCCAGATTTTTCGGAAATTTGATAGTGCCAACATTTTTAAAGCCTACACAGAATTTAATCGTTTTAAAGCTAAAATAGTAGATTGTTATATAAGGGTCCAAAGGAAGCAATTCCCATACGAGATATTTGGGCTGCGGTCCCCATAGCGATAATATCGATATTATCGCGATAACAGCCGGTCCGCATGCACGTTAGCGCGTTTACAATATCTAGCGTGACGTCACTCATGACGTCATTACCAGCGCCATCTTGGGCTTACAGCGACCATGCCTCGGAGCGTAATCACTGTGAACGTTCTGTCAAAAGTTATAAGTGACTGTCAAACGAAACAGGTGTCAGAATTTTATTTCGTCAAAAAATCAAAAAATAAGAGAGTTCGTTATAGAAGGATCTTTTCCTCACTTCACAACAAAAGGATAGAGCATTATATTGGTTAATATTTTGTTAATATTAATTTGGAGCTTATCCAAAAAGGTGGTTGATGTAAAAAGTTGAAAAAAAAAGATGTTGGATGCACACGACTCAATAATCAAACGTTCTTCATCATTATCATCGCTTTAGAGAGCAAAAATAGTATCTAGCAATTATTCCATCTTGTATTTGAGGTTAGAATAAAACGTTAGCGCGCTTACGAGCGGTTCGCATTCGCCAGCTGTCATTTGTCGATTTTATCGATTTGAGCGCGATATCGAATGCGGACCTCGTGTGAGCGTTGTAAACGCCGTAATCGATGTAATCGTCATGTGGACCGCAGCCTTAGACACCCGAGCATAGCGAGAGCGGCTATAGTTCAAGTATGGAATTGATGACTTTGACCCGTGTTTAACACTCTACTTTTCATTTCGAATATAAGGAAAGTAACAAAGTCTTAGATTTTCCAAAATGTTTATTAATAAAAACATGTACTTAGTAACTACATAGGTAGACCTTATTTATATTTATTAATACTAACTACCTTACCCATTTAAATTTAATTACAAAATTAGAACAATTTGTGTAAAGTTAAATTCTTACTTGGAATATTTACAGTTTGATGTTTGATATTTAGAGTTGGGTTGGGTTTCGCGCTAATATTAATTTATAGTTTTTCTTAATTTAAATTTGGAACACGCTGCGTCGCCGGTCGCTCCGCCCAATATTTTAAATTTTGCACTGGCTGTATATGCCATGTTTCATTGTTGTTCGTGAATGCGCCCTACCTATATTTTTTAAATCATTACCGATGAAGTAACTCTATGGTTGACTATGTAACCAAATTCAGTTCTATTTTTAAATTTCTTTTACACCCTAGGGTGGAACGAAGAGTTTTGGACCCGCTGCTCAGTTTAAATATACATCACTTTCCGAATATGAGAAATGAATAAACGTTTTTTTTTTAATAAAAGTCCTTTTTTTCATAGCTCTCGTGGAACAAGCGTACGCAGCGCCATTTTGACAGTTGCCTTCCCCATTGGGTCAAAATAGCGAACCCTAATTCATGAGGTCACACAAACATCAATATCTTCCAAATAACTTCAACAAATAGTACAATAAGTAATTCCTTATTTCGATTTATTTGTTTTAATTTGAAACTCGGCAAATTTTCCGAAGCTCGATTCGTTAGCCGGTACGGCCCCTGTAACAGTGTGACTGGTTGGGAAGTTTCTAATAAAAAGTTTCCATCGAATAATAGGTGTGACTCGTTGGGAATTTTTTATTAAAAAATACCTAAGTATAGAATATATATATATATATATATGTACAATGCGATTAATTTAAGAATGTACAACTGAAGTGGCCAACTTTAGAGCTGTTGCGGTAGTAAACGACGTATATTTAATCTGTAAATCTTTCCCATACATTCTCGTGAACGTCAGAAACACCGGTCAATAGTCATATTTTACTTTGAAATTGTGTCTAAAATAAAAATTACTTATGAATCCTTATATTTGCTTATCAAAATGAGAGAATTGCTTATTTCATAATTTAAAAGAATTAAAACATTTAAGCTTGACCGTCCATTCTGACATCAGAATGGCTGGTCAATCTCTGTAGAATGCGTGCGCGCATTCTTGCGACTCGTGGCGCTTCGATTCGCTTCCCTTCGATGCGCTTCGATTCGGTTCCATCATGAATTGACCCTAAACCTTTTGTAATATAAACGCAAGTTATCAACATATTACGTCAATTTGCTCTCATACTTTAAACAGGCGCTGGGACTTTTAAACTCGTACTTTATGGAAATAATAACAGGTTTTAGGCTTACAAATTGTGAAATAAAAGCAATAGGTAAGTAATTTTTGGCCCATGAAAGTTTCAGTAATTCTACATAGTTACTACTCTACAGAGATCGACCTGCCATTCTGACGTCAGGATGGACGGTCAATTTTAAATGTTTTAATTGTTTTAAATTATGCAATAAGCAATTCTCTCTCTATGATAAGCAAATATAAGCGATTCGTAAGTAATTTTTGGATACAATTTTATTATGAAAAAAAAAACGTCAGCAATTCAAATAGCATTGCAAGCGTAATCATGCCGAACTTCGATCGCGTAATTTCGGAATAGTGTGTCTAGTCACTTAAAGTTAAATACGACCGTTGACCTGCCATTCTGACGTTCACACATTCGTGCGTGTGTCTGACCGTGGGTTGACGTAGGGCGCGTGGTAGGAGCCGTTGTACACGCGGTTGTCGTAGAGCGGCCACGTGCGCTCGTACGAGTGCTACCACCAGTACTGACCGTGGGTTGACGTAGGGCGCGTGGTAGGAGCCGTTGTACACGCGGTTGTCGTAGAGCGGCCACGTGCGCTCGTACGAGTGCTACCACCAGTACTGACCGTGGGTTGACGTAGGGCGCGTGGTAGGAGCCGTTGTACACGCGGTTGTCGTAGAGCGGCCACGTGCGCTCGTACGAGTGCTACCACCAGTACTGACCGTGGGTTGACGTAGGGCGCGTGGTAGGAGCCGTTGTACACGCGGTTGTCGTAGAGCGGCCACGTGCGCTCGTACGAGTGCTACCACCAGTACTGACCGTGGGTTGACGTAGGGCGCGTGGTAGGAGCCGTTGTACACGCGGTTGTCGTAGAGCGGCCACGTGCGCTCGTACGAGTGCTACCACCAGTACTGACCGTGGGTTGACGTAGGGCGCGTGGTAGGAGCCGTTGTACACGCGGTTGTCGTAGAGCGGCCACGTGCGCTCGTACGAGTGCTACCACCAGTACTGACCGTGGGTTGACGTAGGGCGCGTGGTAGGAGCCGTTGTACACGCGGTTGTCGTAGAGCGGCCACGTGCGCTCGTACGAGTGCTACCACCAGTACTGACCGTGGGTTGACGTAGGGCGCGTGGTAGGAGCCGTTGTACACGCGGTTGTCGTAGAGCGGCCACGTGCGCTCGTACGAGTGCTACCACCAGTACTGACCGTGGGTTGACGTAGGGCGCGTGGTAGGAGCCGTTGTACACGCGGTTGTCGTAGAGCGGCCACGTGCGCTCGTACGAGTGCTACCACCAGTACTGACCGTGGGTTGACGTAGGGCGCGTGGTAGGAGCCGTTGTACACGCGGTTGTCGTAGAGCGGCCACGTGCGCTCGTACGAGTGCTACCACCAGTACTGACCGTGGGTTGACGTAGGGCGCGTGGTAGGAGCCGTTGTACACGCGGTTGTCGTAGAGCGGCCACGTGCGCTCGTACGAGTGCTACCACCAGTACTGACCGTGGGTTGACGTAGGGCGCGTGGTAGGAGCCGTTGTACACGCGGTTGTCGTAGAGCGGCCACGTGCGCTCGTACGAGTGCTACCACCAGTACTGACCGTGGGTTGACGTAGGGCGCGTGGTAGGAGCCGTTGTACACGCGGTTGTCGTAGAGCGGCCACGTGCGCTCGTACGAGTGCTACCACCAGTACTGACCGTGGGTTGACGTAGGGCGCGTGGTAGGAGCCGTTGTACACGCGGTTGTCGTAGAGCGGCCACGTGCGCTCGTACGAGTGCTCGTGCGCCCACACCACGAGGTCCACGCCGAACTGCTGCAGAAGCGGCTCCAGCCCTGCACCAGTACAATACTTCAAGATAAACAACGGGCATCGGAAAACATCGGAAAAAAATTGTCTAGAGTGTCCTCACTGAGAGCATTCACGCGTAATAAGCATTCGTTTACAAGTAAAGTAAACGTAATTCACAAAACAAGCACAAACGTCAACAAATATTCAATCATTATTTAAATGTAAACACATCAAGAAAAAATTCACAAAAAAACTATTTGTTTTGGTCCGTGTTTATTGACGAAGTGAGCGCGAAGCGTCTCTGCTTCAGCTTGGGCAAAAATGCTTTCGTATGTCCGTCTGTCCTCTACAGGTCGTAATTCTCAATCGATTCTCGTAAGTTTTGTGAACAAGTTCGATAGTTAAATATATTTTTAATAGACCCAGTCTTACGAAATTTTTTAAAACAAAATCGAACATTTTTCAGACATTTCACAAACGAAGGGTACAGCTCATATAGCCAGTAGTATTAGTACTGACTAAACAGTCATCGGATTATAGTACACGTGACCGAGGCGGTACTGACCGAAGAGTCCCAGGAAGCCGGTGCGCGTGTACTCCAAGCTGCAGTCCACGTCGTCCGAGTTGCTGCAGTACATGGGCCGGTGCCCGAACACCACGACCCACGGCCGCCGCCGCCTGCACACAGTTACCCACTACAGCTGCCGCACGTCGGGCACAAAATAGAGAGACTTAAGGCTGGTTTACATTATCTTAGTATTTAGTAGAGTGCTTAGTAGCGTGCGAGTAGATTCGAATGCGAGTGCTTTAGTAGTTTTGGTGCCTTTCCAGTGACCGTTTACACGCTTCCAGTAGAGTGTCATTTTCGCCATAGCTATGAGGCTATTATTTAATTCAATTACACGTCACGCCTTCACCGGCAAATGCACTCTACTAAAGACGCTACTAAAATGTCGATTTACATGCTTCCAGTGCAAGTGCGAGTAAAATATCGCGCGGGGGGTGAGCGGGCGCGCAGGGGGTGCTACTGGAAAGCGAGTAGAAAGGCTACTAGAACGTTACTCTCTTTAGTCATAAGACGACCGTTTACATGTTTCCACTAAAGCACTCTCCTAAAGCACTCTACTAAAGACTAAGATAATGTAAACCAGCCTTAACAGAAGTGAGAGTTTTTGGCGCCATTTTGTCGAGTACGGTTTGGTGTCTATTTTAATTATTTGTAAATTGATTCATAGTGGTTATTGTGTCTTAAAATTAGTGCAGTTTTGTGGTACAAGTGTTTACGCAACTGAACAGTATGTGGGATAATTGAAATAGGCGCGATCTTGGTTGTGTGAAGCTGAGACCTTTATTGTAGTGGTGGCTACCTCGGCAGAACTAACCGAGTAAACTGTCTTGATATACTTGGTGGTAAGTATATGATTCACCCGCATTCCAATGAAAATTGAAACAATATCTACCACTGAACTATTCTACACTTGACACTGGCAAAAATTACTTCCAAGAGGAAAGTAGATTGCCAAAACAAAAAAGAAGAAGAAGACTAACAGAAGTTCAGCTTAGTACTACGGGCGCTCGAGCATCGCACACACACAAAAACAGCTCAGCTCTCGCCGCTGCGTCACGTACTCGAACTGTTTTGAGAGTGGTATGAGATTGCAGTTAATACAGTGTCGGTGAGAGATGTCTATGTGTGCGTTGCTCGAGCGCGCAAGTGCTAAGCTCAACTACTGTACTCTCTCTATATTGTGCCACTAGTCGCGGCCACTAAACGAGCCCACAAGCTGCGGACGAGTTTTTTCATACATTTTGTATAGTGTCGGCGCAATCCGAGCGTGCGTGTGGGCGCGTTCGAGCCACAAGCTGCGCTCGTCGCCCGCGCTCGCTACTTGTGGCCGCGATTGGTGGCCTGCATCGCGCGCACACTTACAGTAGCCGGCTTCTTCCCGGCGGCCACTAAGCCACTAGAGCAGTGTTTCCCAATTAGTGGTGCGCGTACCCCAAGGGGTACGCGAGTTAGCATCAAGGGGTACGCGGGACAATCTCTTACCTAAGTAAGGTATTACATCAGTAACCTTTTTTATATATCATTCCTGCGGGGGAGAGTACAATAAAGAGTACGCATGCTTGAGGTTTTTCTTGGAGGAAGAATAAACTAATTGGAAACCATTGCACTAGAAGCTGCGATTGGTGGCTGCATCTAGTGGCTTAATTGAACCATAGATCTAGATCGTTAGATCTGCCTTGGTACTGAAAATCTGTAGTATTATTTCAAATCTGTCAAAATGGCGAACGCATGCGTGATGCACTGTTTACGTCCATCGGATTCGACAACGGAAGGAAAATAAATTTCGATAATATAGTAGAGCGTCGATTATCCGAACTAATTGGGGGACGTGGGTGTTCGGAAAACCGGTATTTTCGGATAATCGAACTAATGTATGTATGTATGTACATATATTGATTCAGCCATACAAATTTACGTACATGTAAATGAAAACCATATTATTTACATTTATGAATATTTTTAATGACACGTGCACATCTTAAGTGACATACGAGTACAGTAACGAGTGAACAAGTCGCGACAAGTGGGCGAAAACTGAAGCGCGGGCGGCGCGCGCGAGACCCGCGTGGTGGGAGGTGGGACCATTGACCCGCGCGTTACTACGTTCGGATAAGCGGTCGTTCGGTTGAGCGACGTTCGGATAATCGACGCTCCACTGTAATTGAAATCTAAATACTTACGCGTGATGTGTTACACGATTTTGCTATAATTGTATTCCTAGAATTATTGGTGCACAGATGAAAGGCACTCTTGTGCCTTTCATCTGTGCAGAAACTGAAGACTGTGCATGAGTTTTCTCGTGGTTTTTTCTTAAAAAAATAGAAGTGATTGACACCGTGTTCAAACCAACACTAAGAGCAAAGAAGCGAGACTCACTCATTTGAATGTTAACACATTTCGGTGAGCTCATACTATGTTAGGGGCACATCTAACGATCTAGATCTATGAATTGAACCACTAAACCACTAGCCAGTGGTCGCGTTCAGTGGCCTAATGTACGGCAGCTGAATGTCCCCACTAGGGTTGCAAACTATACTTTATAAATAAACAACGTATTCTATGTTATTTTAATTCATTATACTTTATACTTTTGAATGAAAAAAACGTACCGAATATGTGCAATACTTCTGTGCTAAGCCACTGCACCAACGAGCTTCTGAGCTCCAAGCTTAATAATTTTTCTTCGTCCTTCTTTAACTCACTAATAAGAATAACAAATAATCCATAACGATCTCTTTCCCAAATCAATGGATGCACCCAGAACCTTTCAGGCCTTCTCTTTTTAATTCTTCTATGAAGTAAGTATAACGCAACAGCTCATTTCTGGTGTGTGTCCATGACTCAATTAAACAATCGGGGGCCCTACCGGCTAACTTTTCGAACTTCGGCGGGTCTGCGAGCTTCGACTTAAAAGAGATAAATCGAAGTAAGAAATTTCGTATTGTACAATAGGGATGTTGATAATAAAAATCGTAAACATATCAAACTTTTGGAGTAGCTTGTATACCTCTTGGTTTTATATATTGCGTATTATTTGTTTTATGACCCTTCAAAGTTGTCAAGTCCATTTAAAAAGTATGAAATTTGTTAAAATAAATAATACATTTAATTAGTCCGTAAATTTTATAGCAAATTTGTCAAAGAAACCATTTTGATAAACACAATATTTAATATAGCTGCCGAACAAATTTCCTACGCGTTGCATACAACGTAGGAAGGCGTGACGTCATAACTTGGTAGCCGTTAGTATGGAGCGTTTTCGGGTGAGTCCAATTTTGTGCATTTCAAACTGTGATATCTTGGGCAGTTTTAATGCTAGCGTAATAATTCTTATACAAATGTTTCTTTTTTTTAGGGGTAATTTATGTAACATAAAATAAAAAAATAGTCAACATGCCTATTAGTTGAAGTTATTTGGAAGATATTGATGTACCCCAATTCATGATGTACGTGTGACATCATGAATTGGGGTTCGCCATTTCGGCCTGGGGCCGTACCGGCTAACTTACATGGCTATCGTAATCGCTTTCATTTGACAGATGGATGCGACACAATGCTACTTCTATTGGGCATAAATAAAAACTTACCAAAGATTAAAAAACAAAAAACCGACTTCAAAAAACCTACCTCTAAAAAGCAAGAAATAATATTCGTAATAATAAAAACACGTCTATTGAAGTCGGGTGGGGCTGGAGGTCAAATTCCTTTTTTTTATTCTAAAAGCCCCACCCGACTTCAATAGACGTGTTTTTATTATTACGAATATTATTTCTTGCTTTTTAGAGGTAGGTTTTTTGAAGTCGGTTTTTTGTTTTTTTAAACAATTTTTATTTTTTAATTTTTTAGTGTAGGTACCTTTTGTATTGGGTAGTGTAGGTATATTATTTGGGTAGAAAAATCGGCTCAGCCAAATGTGAGTTAATCGCGGAGAAACATACATACATGCGGGTCAAACTACGAACCTCCTTTTTTAAGTCGGTTAAAGAACTACACTTAAGATATCCCTTTTCAAACAAAATAATAATTATCTTATTCAGTTCATAAACAAAGAAGTTATACGACTAATCATCGAGGTAGTTCACACAAAAATCATACTATTTTCGTGCTTTTTTCAAGATTACTTGAAAAGTACTGAACCGATTTCAAAATTTTTAAAAATGGGACCAACTTGAAAGTTCACCTAATCTAATAACGTTTGAATCATTTCAATCGGATCAGCCGTCTTCGAGTAATCGGTGTACATACAAAAAACAAAAAAAACAAAAAAAAAAAAAAAAACGGGTCGAATTGAGTACCTCCCTCCTTTTGAAGTCGGTAAAAAGTAGCAATGTATCCCATCTATCCTTAAAAAGCGATTACGATAGCCATGTAAGTTAGCCGGTACGGCTCCTGATTGGGGCTCGATTTATCTGTTTTAATTTGACCGGCAGTCTTTCCGAAGTTTGATACGTTAGCCGTTACGGCGCCTGGGGCCCTATTTTTGAATCGCTCGGCAGGCGTCGAGCGTTCGTTTCTACAGATTTTCGTTCGACATATGACTCAAAACAATGAGATGTCGAACGAAAATCAGTAGAAACGAGCTCGCGACGCCTGCCGAGCAATTAAAAAAAAGGGCCCTAGATCTTAAATAACCGCCCGTCTAGTGATAATCGCCCGCCAAATTTGCAAGTGACAATCACAACCGCGGCGGCTGCGTAACCGCACAAAAATACGATCTCGTGAGTTTAGACATAAAACAGCGGTTTCTCCACCGCGGCGGGTGCGGCTGAAAACCGCTCCGTGAGTTCCTAGCCTAACTCTGTAGTTCTGTTCATTGGCTTTTGATTCGATAAAAAGAACTGCAGGCTAATTCTTGATATGAATCCAGATCGATCAGTATTAGAATTGTAACGTTTTCGTACTTTTGGTTTGTGTTACCAGCACTTTATTGCGCGGTCATTGAGCAAAATAATTGCAAAGGGAAGTACAAATTAAAAGGCACTCTCGAATTCAATGAAATTACTTTGTCAACATCTAAATTAAACACGGATTGAGATTGTCATAGGATTGAAATTGTTATTGGATTCAAGAGAAATTTGGCTGTAAAGCCCTTATTTATAAACCGCTCTCAACGTTGAGCTATCTTGTGATCATACCTGAGATGCTGTTCCCATAAGAAGAGCATCTCACGTATGATGCTCAAGATAGCTTTCAACGATGAGAGCGGTTTATAAATACGGGTCTAGTGGCCGAATACTCAAACGCTACTTAACTTTGAGCGGCTCTCAAACAGCATGCTGTCTTTGTCATATCTTTGACATTTAATGCGACAGGACGACGTTTGAGAGCCCCTCAAAGTTAATTAGCGTTTGAGTATTCGGCCATAGGTATGATACTCAATCAAGGAGCTCGATGGCGCAGTGGTTTAGCGCCTGGCCCAGCGCTTGCGAAGGTCAAGCAACTACCGCAAGGGTCGGTCATGGGATGGGTGACCAAAAGCTTATTATCTCGAGCGCCTCCGTACTTTGGAAGGCGCGTTAAGCCGTTGGTCCCGGGTGCATATGCAGTCGTTAACTCCCACCAATCCGCATTGGACCGCAGTGGGTTATGGCCCATCCTCCTTATCCCTACTAATATTATAAATGCGAAAGTCCGTTTGTTTGTTAACAAACATGTTACGCCTTCACGTCGTAACTACTGAACCGATCATCATGAAATTTTGCATACACGTCAGTGGTGCAGAAAAGGACATAAGGTACCTTTCATCCAGAAAAAACATACAGTTCCTGAGGGATAGCAAAAAAACTGTCCACGCAGACGAAGTCGCGGGCGGCCGCTAGTCCACCCATAAGGAAGGCCTGTGCCTCAGCATTGGGGACATTAAAAATGGCTGATGGTCATGGTAATCACCTGTTGACATCCATAGCAGCTATGGTGAGGTCCCTCTTGAGCCACTCATACTGTTCTACCATCAGCTTGAGTCCGTACTCGGTGAAGTAGTACACCTCGGTGGAGATGGACACGAAGTGGATAGGACCCACGTCGAAGCTGTAGTACAGGTTCGATGCCGGACCGGGCATGCTGAACCGGGACGAGTAGTGCGAGAAGTTGCTGGAAGCGAATTTTTTTTATACACAACGGGATTGTGCTTGGCTTTCACCTGATGTTAAGTGACGATAAGGCCGAAGGTGGAAACGCACTACACCCGTAATCCTCACCACTGGGGAACTGGCTTTCTTACCTCTAACTGCCGGAACACAACTATTTTTAAATTGTCGTTATGGCGTCAGACTTAGGTAAGATGGTGGTAGCTAGCCAGGCGAATCGAAATAATCCTTCAACAACCAAACCCAGTACAAATTGTACTACTTCTGGGAATCGAACCCGGGACCCCTACATCTTACACGGGTGGGCGAACCACTAGGCCACAGAGGCGGTTACTTTATGCTTGTATGAGAACAGTCACGAGCAATGAAATATACACCATTAAACTAATAGCACATTGTATTATGTCAGTGAGATATGTCTTAGAAGTTTTAATATGTGATGTAACATAGTTGTATGGTTGTATGAGTTGTATGAGTACGTACTAGGCGCTCTCGTGGTTCCCGGGACAGGTCATGTAAGGCAGGGCGGCGGCAAGCGGCTGCAGCTTGCGCATGAACTTGTCCCCCACTTGGCCTTCCTCCTCATTCATGTCGTAAGCGAAGTCCCCCACGTGTAGAATAAAGTCGTATTTGCCTTGCGACACGTCGCGTTTCAGAAACGGGAGGGACTGCAGACAAGAAGTTTATCTTAAGGACTTTAATATGACTAATGTGCTTGTTCAGACCACACTCCGGACACTCCATACAACCGCGCCAATATAAACAGATGACGTCAGATGACGTTTTTGTACACACGCAACTGTGTGCGTAATCTAGGGCAACCCTACCGTGCAGTTTGTACTGTATGAGCGACGACGTTCAATGGGGAAGGCAACTGTCAAAATGGCGCTGCGTACGCTTGTTCCACGAGAGCTATGAAAACAAAGGACTTTTACGTAAAAAAACATTGTTTTAGCTTATAATGATTAAATTCTGTGTAATAGACTTTAAAAATGTTGGCACTTACAAATTTCCGAAAAAATATGGATATATAAAAAATTTATAAATTCTGTAAGAATAAAAACGTCTTAATTTGGCTTTCAATTCCGGCATTTGCATTGTAGAATAGTCTTTTATATCCATTTTGGGTCAATGGGTCTTTTTCGGTAAAAAATAGCACAAAATAAATACCTTCTTTCCCATACATTTTGTTCTAAACGTCTACTGTCTTAGGAACAAGCGTACGCAGCGACATTTACAATTAGCTTTGCGTTGCCAACCCCATTCATAATACGAACTTTTGGTAAATAAACTAACGACGCAGCGCTTTGAATATCAAAATAAGTTGACAGTTGACAGACACGACTAAACGAGCATACGATTCGTCAAACGAACTCCCGGGGTGGGGTGAGATAATTGATTCTGAGGCGGGGCGGAGAGTGTCCTTTCTGTACGGTAGTACGGTCACAAGCAATAATATGTACACACTTTAGAACTATGTCACATTCAACTCTCAGTGTGAAAATGTCATAGGTTATTCAATAACATAAAATGACATAAGTTCTAAAGTGTGTACATCTACAATTGCTCGTGGTTGACTGTACCTAAATAACAATAGTAGTTTATGAAACTGATGCATAATGAGGGGTATTAAAACATGAGTGTGTGTTTAAAAACCGAGCCGTAGGCGAGGTTTTTAATAGTATCACACGAGTGTTTTAATACCTAGTTATGTACAGTTTCATACACTACTTTATCTACTCTCATGCAATTATTGTGATTGAACCTACAAAATAAAATATCAATGATAAAAAGAGTAAGCAGTTTCTCGACTTTGCTTTAGGTAGGTAGGTTGTACCGAATACTATAGAAACTCTACGTGTACTTGCCTTGGTTAAGTATTACGTTTTTCCGTCGCCGTATCTAAAAAATCTACTCACTCACTACTTACTATCAGATATTTTTAAGCAAAAGTAAAAATTTAAATCTAAAAAATGGCGCGTATTCTATTAGAAAAAATAATAATGATATGACTGCATTCCAGCAGAGTAATCGTTACGCTTAGTCATCGATCACCATAGAGTACATATTAATCATGGAAAGTATGTGAGAATTTCATTGTTTTTTTTTTTAATATCGCGGCACTGCCATCTTCTTGGATTTGCCCTGTATCGTAATGAGAAAAAAAGTTATTTTATAACATTGCTTAGTATAGCGAAGGTATGTTATAAAATAACTTTTTAATTTTTTTTCGGTATTGCGTGTATAAAGTATGTCAATATAAATTCGATTTGAAATTCATAATTCAAATTTTACGATATGAGAGTAGATAAAATATTTTATTGCAAAAAATTACCTACCTATTTTTTTTTCAAAATTGAAGAGTTTTAATGATACCTAATGCCTAGAAAAAAATTGGATGGTGTTAAAAAATGACCCTGTATAATAGCCACATAGCCATAGAGATTCTAACACTATTTAAGGCAGCGATTCTTAACCTCGGGTCGCGACCCAAATTCGGGTCGCGAGAAGTATTCGGTTGGGTCGCGGGCCCCCAAGCGACTTTAAAAAGTGATAAAATTTTACGTTTTTACGTTTTACGGGCGCCGAAAACGCCCGACCACCGGTCGACTATCAATCGTATTGTTGCTTGGTGATGAGCGACGACGCGACGAATAAAACTGACTAAAAATCGCACTGCGCGGCCATTTTTTAGTATAAACAAGCAAGATTAGTGGATGAAACTGACTAGAAATCGCGCTGCGCGGGTGTTTTTTTGTTTCTATATACAAGCGAGATTACAAGATGAGTCGATGAAACTGACTAAGAATCGCGCTGCGCGGCCATTTTTTTTTCTATAAACAAGCGAGATTACTAGATTAGTAGATAAAACTGACTACAAATCGCGCTGCGTGACTAATTTTTTTTTCCATAAACAAGCGAGATAACAAGCTTAGTCGATGAAACTGACTCAAAATAGAGCTGCGCGGCTATTTTTTTTTCGTATAAACAAGCGAGATTACAAGATGAGTCGATGAAACTGACTAAAATTCGCGCTGCGCGGCCATTTTTTTTTCTTTAAACAAGCGAGATTACAAGATTAGTAGATGAAACTGACTAAAAATAGCGCTGCGCGGCCGTTTTTTAACCACCAGGAAAAATTGAAAATCTTAGAATTGCAGATAGGGGGCACCCGTAGAAATGTCGCCCAGGGCGCTGGTAGTGCTAAAACCGGCACTGCCTTCACGTCTTAACTACTGAACCGATCATGAAATTTTGCATACATGTTGTCAGAGGTACAGAAAAGTGACATTCAGTTCCCGAGGGATAGCAAAAAACTGTTCATGCAGACAAGTCGCGGGTGGCCACTAGTAAAAAATTAATAACATGTCATTTTAGTACCTGTCACTGGAAAATTTAAAAAAATATTAGGATTTGGGTCGCGGACTGCAAATATATTTCTACTTTGGGTCGCCAGCCAAAAAGGTTAAGAACCACTGATTTAAGGGACAACATGTGGATTTGTTAATTACCAGTTTGGCTTTTGGCAGTTTTTTTTTCATCAATACAAAAACATAAAATTAAGCAAATTATTAAAATTAAAGAGAAAGTAAGAGTAATAATTATCTAGTATAGAAGTTTAAGAGAGTAATCATAAAAAAAATGTATTAAGTATATAATATGTACTTATAGCATAGAAAGTTTACTTTTTGATAAGAAACAATCTGATTATTAAATTAATCGTGTCGTGGGTCGAAAACCTCATTATAATTCGATATCAAAAATTCATACACGCAAATGTTATAATTTCTGTTTCTGTTCCGAGTAAACGAGATAAGGGTCAAGAAAAACAATTATAATAATTGAGATATTTTGAACATTAAAATAATAATAGAGGCATTTTAGAGACAGCATATTCGAATAGATAAGCGCACTGCAAAAATGTAAACTAATATAATTTGAACCCTTGCGATTTGTTAGCATTCCATACTCGAGGTGAAGCATTTTAATAATTCGGCTACACTTGTTGAAATGTTTCTAAAGTCTGTATCACAGAATAGATAATAGTACTAGCGTACAGAAGTTGCACTCCGCAAAATAGTTTAATTAAATTGCGACTCTTGCTCCGACACAATAAAGTGCAATTCAGGTCGCACAGCGCTCCCTTGGCTCCAAAACATTCACTTAGTAGTTGCCTCTCTTTCTATCGCGTAGGTCTTATCTTTTCTGACGTATGAAATTTGTCCTCTCAGAGGACGCCGAGCGCTTCATGCTCACGCGCGGTGACAGAGCCCTGGGGCCCTATTTTTGAATCACTCGACTCCAGTCGAGCGCTCGTTTCTACTGATTTTCGTTCGACATATGACTCAAAACAATGAGATGTCGAACGAAAATCAGTAGAAACGAGCGCTCGACGCCAGTCGAGTGATTCAAAAATAGGGCCCCTGCCCGTATTTATATACCGCTTTCAACATTGCGAGCTATCTTGAGATCATGGGTACTTGAGATGTTCTTATAGGAACAGCATCTCAGGTATGATTAGGGCTTGCAATTCGAATATTCGAATATTCGAATTATTCGAATATTCGCCTTATTTTGCTATTCGAATACTCAAGACGGTGATATTCGAATATTCGAATATTTTCCACTTTTTTGGATTTAGGCAAAAGTCATCAACTTTGAAGAGCGTTTATCTTCGCTCGAGAAACATCTGGACGCCTGCAACATTAGCTCTCAAAGTGACGCGGCAGTGAGCGTGGAACGGCTCAAGGCGCAGTTGAACGATCGCGACCAGGAGTTACTTCAAAACGACCTTGAAATCACTGGTTTGCCCGAAGCCCCTGCTGAGAACCCAACTCATCTCGTAACTTTGCTAAGCAAAAAACTGGGTATGAATGTGAGCGAGCATGAGATAGCAAGCGCTGTACGTGTCGGAGCTCGACGTGTGGGTGGTGGCGATGGATCTCGGCCGCTGGCGGTTCGGCTGGTGAGACGTGCGGTCCGAGACCAGCTGCTGCAGGCGGCACGCGTGCGGCGTGCGCTAGATACTAGCGGCCTTGACATTCCTGGTGTTGCCGCTGACCCCCCTCGCCGTATTTATGTGAATGAGCGGCTCACGCGATACAACCGGGAACTCTTTTACAAGGTACGCATGGAAGCGCGTCGATTACAGTGGCGCTATGTGTGGACCCGTCAGGGCAGCATATTTGTTCGCTACAGCAGTGACAAGCCCGCTTCGAGGATCCGTGACGAGATTGAAATGAAGAGGGTTTTTGGTGGCTAGTTGGTTTGCGTGGAACTTATTTTTGGCTTTGGTTAGTACTTATATTCTTTGTGTAACTCTTATTGACAGTAAAGTAATTTCTTTGTCAATATTCGATGTATTCCAAAGATGTCAATTATATTATGCTAGCAGTTGTGAGCTAAAAAAACATATATTTAAAGTTCATCATAGTGTTTTCTATCATAAAAAAAGTAGATTTAAGTACAAAGTTCCTATTCTTGTTATTGTAGTTTTTAAAATCCATAAATGTATACTTTCTAGGTTGCCTAATGTAACTCTGTGTTTAAACAATGATGCTCAAATTGTTCACTATTGTAATATTTTATGTGTTGTTCATATTACCTGTTTGTATACAATAGGAAGCACTAAGTTATTCATGATAATCTGTAATGGCTTATCCTTAGCTTGCTTACATTGGCACCTCTCATATGTTATTTTGCTTATTTTCGGAAGCGTCCTAATTGATTTACTGTATTCTGGTCATACAAATAAAAATAAATATAACTTATACTTAAATTTCTTAGTCTGGCGACATATTGCTTTGCTCACACTCTATTTAAATAACCTATACATTGAAATACTATGTTCGTATTATATTTTGCTTATTGCTATGAGCATTTCAATGAGTTTACTGTACTCGAGTAATAATATCTTAGCCTTGATTTTCTTGAACTGGCGACATATTACTTTGCTCACTCTTGGTTTAAATAATTTTAATTACATTGGCATATTATTTTTGTATTTTGCTCAGCATAATAATACTGGAGGCATTTGGATTGAATTATTGTTTTTGGGTAATAATGTTTTAAACTTGATTTTTTTAAGCTGTCAACAAAATAAGTTACTTACTCTTTATTTAAATAACTGTAATTACATAAAAATCTTATTTTTGTGTATTGCTTTACATATTACTAAAAACTATTCGATAGGTCTATTGTATTTGGGTGGTAATGTCCAGTACTTGGCTTCATTGATCTGGCGGCACTTAACTCTGCTCACTCTTTTCTCGAATAACTCTGCATACATTGAGATTTTGTTCTCATATTATTATATCGTTTTGCATTTTATAGTTGAAATCATTTCAATGAGTTTATTCTATTTTGGCGGTAATATCCTATACCTAAATGTTATATCCTATACCTATATATTTATATACATTGAAACTTCATTCAATATTGTTTTGCATACTAATAAAAACATTTCCATATGTTTATTATACTCGGGCAACAATGTCTTGTACTCGATTTTCTTAAACTGGCGCCATATAACTATGCTCACTTTTTATTTAAATAACTCCAAATACATTGAAATTCTATTTTCATATATTGTTTTGCATATTACTAAAAACATTTCGTTAGGTTTCTTGAATCCTGGATCTTTGGGGACGTGTCACGACGAGCTTGTTGCAGCCATGGAACGGCATCCGGTAGACATCTTAGCCATAAACGAGACATGGCTGCGCGCTGGTGAGGAAGCACGCGCACCTTCTATCCCTGGATATCGACTTCGTCACATACCTCGCCCAGCAGGCCTGCGGTCTCGAGGCGGAGGAGTTGGATTCTACATCCGCCGCGGCCTTACTGCACGAGTGCTGGACCATCCTGATGTCTCACCCACTGAGCAGATGTGGCTAGGTCTCAAAATTAATGGCATTAGGGTAGCTATTGGTACGGCTTATCGCCCACCCTGGTACGACGTAGATAACTTTTTCTCCAGTCTAACGGAAGCTTTGTGCGCATTTTCAACATATGATCGCATTGTCCTCCTGGGTGACTTTAATATAAACTGCTTAAAACTAAATGAATGTAATGCCAAAAAATTATTAGATTTCCTAAGCTGCTTTAATCTTGAACAATATGTTACTGAACCTACACACTTTACTGATAACTCTGAATCACTTATAGATTTAATATGTTCTAATATGAAAGTAAATGAAGTTAATGTTCATCGCATACCTGAGCTAGGTAGGCATGCTCTTATCTCCTGTGAGCTCAATATTAAAAAGCCTAAGCCAGTACCGAAGTACCGCACATATAGACCTCTGCGAAACATTGATGTTCCGAAATTTGATGCAGATTTGAATTCAATTAACTGGGATAGCTTGATTAATGAGGATGTCAATTCTACCTTAAATGATTTTAACGCTTACATTATAATTTTATTTGACCACCATGCGCCATATGTAACGAGATGCTTTAGAAATAATAGTTACCCTTGGATAACTTATACTATAAAAGAAATGATGGCTCTTCGAGATAACGCTCTTGCTAAAAGCCACAAAACAAAACTTGACATCCACAAAAAGTATTATAAAGAGTTAAAAACTACTGTGTCAACAGCTTTATTTACAGAAAAGTCAGCGTTTTTCCAAACAAATATAAATAGAAATATCAATAATCCGCGTGTCCTTTGGAAAAACATAAAGCGTAACGTCGTCGATTTTAATAAGAGTAAGTATGAGGAGCTGCCGAATCATTTCGACAATCCTAACGAGATTAACAAACACTTTTTGAAAATCAATTGTAAAGATAATGTAAGCCTTTCTGCCCTAACTTTTTTTGAATTCCATCGTTTCAGCTCTGCTAATTTCACTTTGTCACCTGTGGATGAAACAACTGTCTTTAATATAATTAATTCTTTATCTAGCAATGCTCGGGGTGTAGACGGAATCTCGAAAGATATGTTAATGTTAACCCTTCCGCAAACTTTGAGCATTGTTACTGCAATTGTTAATAGTTCAATAGAATCCAGTACTTTTCCGGATCTTTGGAAGAAAGCAGTGATTAGGCCGATTCCAAAAAAAAGCGATCCAACTAGCTTGAATGACTTAAGACCAATTAGTATTTTACCTACTATGTCTAAAGTACTGGAGAAAATAGTTTGTGAGCAGATGACCGCCTTCCTTGAAGCCAATGATATACTTCCTTTAAAACAATCTGGCTTTAGAAAGGCGCATAGTACAACGACAGCGCTTCTCGATGTAATAGATGATACTTTAGCTGCTCAGGATGTGGGAGAGGGTACAATACTTGTGCTGTTAGACTTCTCGCGTGCCTTTGATTCAATTAATTTAGATCTTCTCCTGTCAAAACTTGCTTATTATGGTTTTACCTTAAGTACAATAAAGTGGTTTGCAAGTTACTTGCTCGGACGTTCGCAAAGGGTTGAGCTGCGTGATCGTTCTGGATCTATTACTTATTCTGAAAATTTATTTCTAAAGTGTGGAGTTCCTCAGGGATCCATTTTAGGCCCTATTTTGTTCATATTATATATTGCTGATATTACTAAATGTTTCATTCACTGTAAGTTTCATATGTATGCAGATGACCTGCAACTCTACTTATCTTTTAAACCTGAAAACACAGCAACTGCAGTTGACCTGATCAATCAAGATCTCGCGCGGCTAACGGAATGGTCCAAACAGAACAGCTTATTTCTAAACCCACTTAAATCAAAATTTCTCGTACTTGGCACAAAACTCCAGGTGAGCAAAATTACGAGTGAAAAACCACGTATCCTAATAGAAAGCGACTGTTTGGAACATGTAGATGTAGCCAGAAATCTAGGTCTTATGATGGACAGCCATTTGCGATTCGAACTACACGTACGTGACACTGTCAGGAACTGTTTTTACAAGTTGAAAGTCTTATACAAAATTCGGGAACATCTTTCCACTGATATGAGAATAAGATTATGCGATGCTCTCATTTTATCCAAACTGAACTATGCTGATTCCGTAATTAGTAGCTGCTTGTTGTCCCGAACAAAGGCTCTTATTCAACGCGTCCAAAACGCTTGTGCGCGCTTCTGTTTCACGGTTCCACGTCGTGGGCATGTCACGCCATTTCTTAACAGAGAAAACATCATTAAAATGGAGGCTCGACGATTACTCCACTTTTCCACATTACTATTTGGAATTATTAAGTCTCACCGACCTCGATATCTTTACGAAAAACTGATTTTCTCACAACGCGAAATTAGACTAGCTTCTAGACTCATATGCCCCATGCACAGTTTGGCTGCTTTTCGTGGTAGCTTTCGTTATGCTGCCACGAAATGTTGGAACAATATCCCACCACCTATAAAAGCTTCTCTATCGGTTAATTCTTTCAAACGTAAATTTAAAGATTATTTGCTTGAACAACAAAAGGTATCCTAACAGGCGACTGTGCTTAACTTAAACAACACTATTTTATATCTAAATTTCTCACTATACAACTCATAGCAAAAGTAATATGTCTGCAGTTTTTTGGTCCACTGTTCATACTAGTGAAATGTGTGTGATATAGTATTATTGTAGCTCAATGGCAATATGAATGTATTGAGATGAATAAGTAATGAAAAGTATTAGAAAAAATCGACTCACCCTTAGCAACTCAGACGGGATTCGAACCCGCACCCTTAGGATTCCGGCCCAATGCTTTTCATTATTTTTTCATCTTAATATAAAAATAGCATTGTGAATGCAAAAATCTAAAAGTTAAAAATATGAATGTAATTAACATAGCCCTATTTATTTTGTTTGGCATGCACCTACGTACAATTCAAGGTTCCGCAGAATATCAGCGTTGCAGGTGTTGATCATGCTGCAACTTATGCTGAGTGGTAACCTTTTCGGTTTCATAATGTACCTACCTTACACTATCTGTACTTACCTACCCAAAATTGTGGAATCGAATAAAGTTCTTTGTATTTGTATCATTCATTAAATACCCGAATAGCTTTTGTAAGCATAGAATGAAGCTATTGTTAACGTTGACTTTCTCGTTTATTTATTTGTTTACCTATGTTGTTTGTTTTTCCACAAATTGTAAACGATTTTAATCTAGTTTCCCAATGTGTCAAAGACTTGAAACTTAAAACAAAGGTTAGATTAGAACAGGAAGACAATGACATCTTATAGTGTCATTGAGCTGATCTGATGATGGAACCAAAAGGCCTCAGGAAATCTGTAATAAAACCATACAAACCCCGATGGGTTTGTATGGTTTGTATACGAATCAAACGAGCACAAAGTCGATACTTTGTGCTCGTTTGATTCGTCTTGACAAGTACAAGTGTGTGATTGTCTCAAATAAATATTTTTTCTTTCTTTTGTTCATTTAATTCCTTTTTGACTTAAGTGATCAGCTTGTCTTGCGACACGTAGGCCTTTTTTAGCTGTTTCCATTCTGTTCTATCTCTTGCTTTTTACGATCAAAGTGTTCCTCCAGTTTTCATAATATGATCTGCCCATCTTTAGGTTTGTCTTCCTCTTTTCCTTTTTCTGTCCCATGGTTGCCACTCTGTAATAATTTTGGTACATTTTTCCTTGCTTTCTCTTGCCATTTAACCCGTCCATTGCCATTTTAACAGTCTTATTTTCCTTATTATGTCTTTTACTTTGGTTTTTTTTTTTTCTTATTTCCTCTGATTTTTGACGGTCTTTCAGCGTATCACCTATTAAGCTTCTTTTCATTTTCTTTGGCATATTCCTAGCTTTAAATAGTGCTTTTGATTCAAGGCCATGTTTGACACTCTGTACTAAAACTCGGCTCGTTTGATTCGTCTTGACTAGTAGTTATTACTCTGTTGGGAAATATTGTCCAGGGTCTGATGATGGAACCGGAAGAAAACTA
Source organism: Agriphila geniculea (assembly GCA_943789525.1). NCBI lineage: Eukaryota > Metazoa > Arthropoda > Insecta > Lepidoptera > Crambidae > Agriphila > Agriphila geniculea. The sequence continues at coordinate 2,913,102 of OX038884.1, read as the reverse complement.
CAGGAACTCTGTAATGAAACCATACAAATCAATCGAGTTTGGGCTCGTTTGATTCGTCTCGACAAGTACTCTGTTGGGAAAATAAATAGTGACCAGGGTCTGATTATGAAGCCGGAAGAAAACCACAAAACTATGTAATAAAACCATTCAACTCCATTTAGTTTGGGCCCGTTTGATTCGTCTTGACTAGTACTCTGTTCGGAAATAGTGTCCAGAGTCTGATGATGGAGCCAGACGAAAACCTCAGGAACTCTGTAATAAAACCATACAAATCCATCGAGTTTGAGCTTGTTTGATTCGTCTTGGCAATCACATTGTTGAAAAATAGTGTCCATGGTCTGATGATGGAGCCGGAAGAAAATCACAGGAACTCTGTAAAAAAACCATACATATCCATCCAGGGCTTGTTTGATTCATCTCGACAAGTTCTCTGTTGGTAAGTGTCCAGGGTCATCAGACCCTGATCATTATCAAATGAAGCCGGAAGTAAACCACAAAACTATGTAATAAAACCATACAACTCCATCTAGTTTGGGCTTGTTTCATTCTTCTTGACTAGTACTCTGTTGGGAAATAGAGTTCAAGATCTGATGATGGAGCCGGAAGAAAATCACAAGAACTCTGTAATAAAACCATATATATCCATCGAGGGCTCGTTTGATTCGTCTCGACAAGTACTCTGTTGGGAAAATAGTATCCAGTGTCTGATAATAAAGCCGGAAGAAAATCACGAAAAATAAATAATAAAACCATGCAACTCCATTTATTTTGGGCTCGTTTGATTTGTCTTGACTAGTACTTTGACGGAAGATAATTTCCAGGGTCTGGTGATTGAGTCGGAAGAAGGCTACAGGAACTCTCTAATAAAATCATACAATTCCATAGAGTTTGGGCTCGTTTGATTTGTCTTGACAAGTAATCTGTTGGGAAATAGTATCCAAGATCTGGTGATGAAGCCGAAAAAAGGGTACAGGATCTTTATAATAATACCATACAACCCCATCAAGTTTGGGCTCGTTTGATTAGTTTTGACATGTATTCTGATGGGAGATAGTACTAGACCCTGCACGCGTAGCATGAGCAAACGGTCTACGAAGACTTGTCGTCTCGATCTTCTCGATTGCTGAGCACAGTTTGACAGACAGATGGGACTCGCTCTCAGAATTTTAAAACCTTTTTATGTCTTTTAATACTAATATGAGTTTTAAAAGGTAATATTTTTATTTCAACATCAATAAACGTCGAAATTATCTAAAATGATTTAGTTTAAACATGATACTTATTTTTTAATAAGTTCTATGATAAGTTCTAAGACACTCAAAAAGGCTTTCACTTCCGTAGACAAAGCTCTCTCGAGCTCGAGAACATAGGAATGCGAGCATGAGTATCTCGATCTCAACCCGACAAAAGTGACATTTCAGTTTAGACAAGCCATTGTTCTGTGAGTCGAATCTTATCTCGATGTTGGTCATGCTACGCGTGCTGGTCTAATAATGAAGCCGGAAAAAAGCCCGAGAAAAAGCACAGATACAAGACTAAAAAACAAAAAATAAACATTTACTGACAATCAAACCAAAAAACATAGTTTTAAAAATGAACTAAAAAGTATCAAATTTGAACTCAAAATATGCCCTTAAAATTAACTAGAAAAACGGACTAATAATTATAAAACTATTTCCCCTTTAAATATTTATATTTCCACGAAAAATAAATAATAAAACTGATGTTTATTGTTCATTTTTAGGTCCAATTAAAGTAAAATAGAAACAATAATTTTGTTTTGCTTTCACCATTTTTATTCCGCACACTAAGACAACAAAACAGAGACAAGGAGGGAAAGTTCTTAAAATCATTACAGCTTTGGACTCAATGCCCATAGATTAAAATATAATACTCAACACCCCCCCTCGAATTAAAGTTATTTTAACTTTACTTCGACTTATCACTATGTTTTGTCCTACTTACTACCCAGTAACTATGGTACTAATGAAATTCACTTACATATGTACCTTAAGTATTTTAAAATAAACTTACATCTCTTGTAATGCTTAAGTGAATTTCATTTACCTAACTAGGTACAACATTACATAATTAAGACAATATAAACTAAGAAAATCCTATTTTACTTACTAACTTTAACACGGAATGTTTTTGTTATACAATAGTTAAATTATGTTCAAACTCTTTCTCAATATACACAGTTTATCATTACTTAATGATTTAGTACACAAATCAGCAAAATTATTTTCAGTTGGAACATACTGAACATTAATCTTTTTAGACATTACAATATCTTTCAAAAAATGATTTTTAGTATCGATATGCTTTGCTCGCTTACTATTTTCAAAAGATTTAGCTAACTGTATAGCACCAATATTATCCATATACAAAATACACTTCACATCATTTTTATATCCACAAAAGTCACTAGTAAGTACTTTCAGGTAAATTAATTCACATGCACTGGTGGCTGCTGCAATGTACTCGGCCTCTACTGTTGACAATGCTACACAGGTTTGTTTTCTTGATAACCAGGCCACAGTATTACCATTGTATTGAGATACTGATCCAGTCATGCTCTTTCTATCAGTTACATTTCCAGCCCAGTCTGCGTCTGAATAGGTTTCAATCATCATTTCTTCATTTCTCTTAGTGTAAACCAAACCTAGGTCAATAGTCTCTTTCAGGTAGCGCAAGGTTCTTTTAGCTTGAATCCACAGGCTCTTTGTTGGTTTGTCTAAGTATTGACTCAAATAGGAAGTTGAATAAGTTATGTCTGGTCTTGACACCGTTGCTACAAACATAAGGCTGCCGATAATTTGTCTATATGGTATGTCATTGGATATTTCTTCATTGCAATCGAATTGAAATCCTTTTACTATTGGAGTATTTGTTCCTTTACAATCTGTCAATCCAAATTTCTGTAACATTTTGTTTATCTGTCTCTTCTGAGTTATTTTCAATGTATTTTCTGTTCTTTCTATTTCCATTCCTAAGAATAATTTTAGCTCTCCAAAATCTTTAACATCAAATTCTTTCTTTAATTCTTTTACTATTTCTTCTACTTCTTTTTTCAAACCCGTTACTATGATATCGTCAACATAAATTAAAATGAACACTTTTTCATCTTTATGATACAAGCAAAAATCATGAAGTGACCTTTTAAATCCTAAATTCAACAAGAATGTATCAAAGCGTTGATTCCAGCACTTTGGGCTTTCTCTTAAACCATACAAGCCTTTGTTCAATTTTAGTACTTTATTTGATCTAATTTTCACACCTTCGGGTGCCTTAATGTATACTTCAGATTCTAATTTTCCATTTAGGAATGCCGTTGGCACATCCAACTGTCTTAGAGGCCAGCTGTTTTGTACAGCATGGGCAAATAAAGCTCTAACAGTTGTTGTTCTTGCCACTGGTGCATAGTTTTTCCCAAAATCTTGATTTTCTTTTATTTGAAAGCCTTTGGCTACTAATCTTGCCTTCTTTACATTGTTTTCTTTTAACTTGAATATCCATTTTACATCTATGGCCTTCTTGTTTTCGGGTAAAGTACTTACTGTCCATGTATTCATCTTTTCATGTGCCTTTAGTTCATTACTTATTGCTTCTTGCCAACCTTTATTTATTGCCTCATTATAAGTCTGTGGTTCTTCATCTATGCTTACTAAACAATATGCTTGGTGTAGTTCATAATCATTTAGATGTTTTGGCTCATTTATAACTCTTCCTGATCTTGTTTGTTTTTGTACCGGTTCAATTTCATTTATATTTTCTTCAATTTCTTGAGTCACTATTTCTTCTCTTTCTTCAATTTCTCTGTTCTCTATATCTTCTTGTACTTTTTCTTTACTCTTACTATTTTTGTCATCTTTCTCTTCATTCAGTTTATAGTGGTATTCTTCAATATATTGATCTTGTTCTTCATTTTTATACTTTATATCTCTTTCATTGAATCTAACATCTCTTGTTATGTAAATTTTATTTGTCTTAGGGTCCCATACTTTGTAACCCGTTCTAGCGTACCCTATCATTCTCACTGGTATTGCTCGTTCATCAAACTTATCTCTTTTCGGCATAACTACCATCCAGCCTTTTGAACCAAATACTACTAATTTCTGTAAATTCATTTCTTTTCCATATAATATTGCAGGTATTTGAAACTCTATGGCTCTTGAAGGGCATCTATTGATCATATAAGTGGCCGCTAAGACTGCTTCTCCCCAAAGTTCTCTCGGTAAGTTTGACTGATCTAATATTGTTCGTGCTTTATCAAAAATAGTTCTATTGAAGCGTTCACTTTTGCCATTCATTTGAGGACTGTATGGCATGGTGTACTCAAGACTAATACCCTTCCTGTTACAAAACTTCTTGAGGTACTCTGAAGTGTACTCGCCTCCATTGTCACATCTAATTCTTTTCACTTTTGTCTCTTTTTCTGTTTCTAGCATGTTTATGTAATTTATCAAGTTACTTGTCGCTTCGGACTTATTTTTCAAAAGGTAAGTTTGACAGAAATGTGAATAGTCATCTAATATTGTTTGAAAATACCTATGACCATCTTTTGTGACAGTTCGCATAGGCCCGGCCACGTCTGAATGTATCAAGTCACCTATTTTATGTGACTGTCTCTTTGTAATCAACTTAAAGGGAAGTCTGGTACCTTTGTTGCGCATGCATGTATCACAAACTTCATCACTGCAAGGCAATTTCATTATCTTTAACCCTTTTCTATTTAAGTGACCAAGTCTTTCATGCCAGATGTTTTCTTCACTTGCTTTTTCACAATATTCTGTATTTTCTATACTCATTTTCAGTGTGTATAACTTGCCATATTTTTCTCCATATATTACCCTGCTTTGATTATATATTTTTATCATTTTTTCTTTAAATAATATCTGAAATCCTTTTTCTGTCAATCTATTCACCGAAATTAGGTTATGAGTTAATCCATTTACTATCAAACCATCTATTGTGATCTCCTCATTCTTATAATAGACTTTCAGGATACCTCTTTTTTCACTTTCCAATATCTGTCCATTTGCTATTTTTATATTTATTTTTGTATCTAATTTTGTTATATTTGTCATATATTTCTCATATTTTGATTGGATAAAGTGGTGAGTTGCTCCAGAATCAATCACAAACATTATTGTATTATTATTATTTTCATGTGTGTACTCGACGAGTTGTGCCGCAGCAACAAATATAGAACTTTCACTTATCTGTGCTTCTCCTGGTATTTGTTGCTTTCCTCTGGTTGATCCTCTTCTGCCTCTATGCATTCTAAAGCTGCTTCTTCCTCTACTGAACCCTCTTCCTCTCATTGTATTATTAGTATGTTTCCGGGGGCACTTGAACGCTATGTGTCCACTTTGACCACAAGAATAGCATGTAATAAAACTGTTTTCTATGTTACTTCCTTCGCTATCAGTTTTTCCTTTAATTTTCAGTTCGGCATCTAATAATCTGGCTTTCACAAATTCCACGGAAAGTTCTTTCTCGTTCATAGTCTCCATCGCTGTGATTTGTGTGTCAAATGCTTGTGGCAATGATAACAACAGGTGACATACTTTGTCAGCTTCATCCATGTTTACTCCTGCTGCCTCCAATTCACTTAAAATAGCATCAAAATGCAAAAAGTGGTCTTGCATACTTTCGTTTTCTTTATGTTTCAAACTTAATAATTTCTTTCTCAGGTATAATTTGTTGAATACACTTTTGCGTTCAAAGATCTGTTCTAAATTACTCATCATTTCTTCTGCCGTTTTGCACTTCTTTACATATTCCAAGTACTTGTCTGATAAACATTGGACGATCACTGAACGCGCCTTCGTATCTTTTGTCATGTCTTTGCAGTCTTTTACCAATGCATCTTGCGCCCCACGCTCTTCTAGCAGGACACCTACTCTGAATTTCCAGTTTGAAAAGCTAAGCCCATCATTTAGCTTTGGGAACAGCGACATCGCCCCGCTTGTTCCCGCCATCATCTCTTCAATCATTGACGACTTTCCGTTTTATATTGTTTCTAATTATTTACCTTGATGATAACTACGCTCTGCTGATGTTTATTGTTCATTTTTAGGTCCAATTAAAGTAAAATAGAAACAATAATTTTGTTTTGCTTTCACCATTTTTATTCCGCACACTAAGACAACAAAACAGAGACAAGGAGGGAAAGTTCTTAAAATCATTACAGCTTTGGACTCAATGCCCATAGATTAAAATATAATACTCAACAAAAACCATGCAACTCCATTTATTTTGGGCTCGTTTGATTTGTCTTGACTAGTACTTTGACGGAAGATAATTTCCAGGGTCTGGTGATTGAGTCGGAAGAAGGCTACAGGAACTCTCTAATAAAATCATACAATTCCATAGAGTTTGGGCTCGTTTGATTTGTCTTGACAAGTAATCTGTTGGGAAATAGTATCCAAGATCTGGTGATGAAGCCGAAAAAAGGGTACAGGATCTTTATAATAATACCATACAACCCCATCAAGTTTGGGCTCGTTTGATTAGTTTTGACATGTATTCTGATGGGAGATAGTACTAGACCCTGCACGCGTAGCATGAGCAAACGGTCTACGAAGACTTGTCGTCTCGATCTTCTCGATTGCTGAGCACAGTTTGACAGACAGATGGGACTCGCTCTCAGAATTTTAAAACCTTTTTATGTCTTTTAATACTAATATGAGTTTTAAAAGGTAATATTTTTATTTCAACATCAATAAACGTCGAAATTATCTAAAATGATTTAGTTTAAACATGATACTTATTTTTTAATAAGTTCTATGATAAGTTCTAAGACACTCAAAAAGGCTTTCACTTCCGTAGACAAAGCTCTCTCGAGCTCGAGAACATAGGAATGCGAGCATGAGTATCTCGATCTCAACCCGACAAAAGTGACATTTCAGTTTAGACAAGCCATTGTTCTGTGAGTCGAATCTTATCTCGATGTTGGTCATGCTACGCGTGCTGGTCTAATAATGAAGCCTGTGGTGGATTGTAGCTTAATGTAAATAGTTTGTATAGGTTTTATATTTCTACTCTGTTTCTTCTCTTGTCTATTTTCTACCTTACTTTGTTTTTCCTTCTGTCAATTGAGAAAATTGTCTAAAAAAATATATATCTCGGCCGAACAGTCGCGTTGTTTTAACTATTTACCTTAATTACAGTCCCTTTCCTTTATATGATGACTTCTGTCATTTTCGGTGCGGCTTGCAGCCCGTGTATTGCTCTATACATTAAAAATCGTAACGCCCAAGAATTGCAGAAGTCATACCCCGCGGCAGCAAAAGCTATTATCTACGACCATTATATGGACGACTTTCTAGGTAGTCTGGACGATGTGCACGAAGCCTCTCAACTTGCAGCTGACATAGTCACAGTGCACAAGGCGGCCGGTATGGAGATGCGAGGTTGGGTTTCTAACATACCTGCCGCTCTTGCAGCTGTGCCTGAAGACCTACGAGCCTCTCCACCCGACAACGTTCACGTAGGCCCTGAAGCCTTTGTTAGGACTTTAGGACTTATCTGGCATCCCGTGAGTGACGCTTTTGGGTTTAGGATTGGGTCTCCAATCCATGAAAAAGAAAAACTAACTAAGCGCAAGGTATTGTCTTATCTTATGTGCGTATATGACCCTCTTGGGCTTTTGACTCCGCTGGTCATTCAAGGACGCATATTATTCCAGCAAACGTGGCGAACTGGTCTTGATTGGGACACCGAGCTGCAGCCAGATACAATTCAAAGATGGCTGTCTTGGTCTCGGCAACTGGCTACGATTGTAGACATCAAAATTCCTCGTTGGTATAGGTGTGGGTTTCAAAATGAGGTCATCATTGACAGACAGCTCCATGTGTTTGCCGACGCTAGTGAGGAAGCATACTCATGCGTCGCATATTGGCGTTTTACATTTGTGGATGGTTCGGTGAAGCTGTCTCTCATTGGTGGAAAGGCACGTCTTAGCCCTCTTAAACCTACATCCATACCACGACTCGAGCTCCAAGCCAGCCTGATTGCTGCTCGTTTTGCGAATACCGTGTGTACCGGTCACGACGTTTGCCCAGATTCAATTTATCTTTGGTCTGACTCCACCACAGTTCTGAGCTGGATACGCAGCGATGCGCGGACTTTCAAACCATTTGTAGCAAATCGTGTGGGGGAAATCACCGAGATTACAAATGTCAATAGTTGGAAATTTGTTCCAGGTGGTTTGAATGTCGCAGATGATGCGACAAGACTTAGGGGTCGTGACATCGACCTATCACGGTGGTTCTCTGGACCTGATTTCTTATTATTGCCATCCAGTGAATGGCCCAAAGAACCATCGATACCCGAAGCTACATCCATCTTGGAAGAGCTAAAACCTTCTAAGGTGCATGTAGGATTAACCCATCTGGATAAACCTTCATCGGTTGTGCCAGATCCCTCACGTTTCAGTGAGTGGCTACGCCTGCTTCGTGCAACTGCACGTGTTTTTCAGTGCGTGAATAAATTTAGATCTCTTTTGGTACGTAACAACCCAAATTCTAGAACCACGAATACCAATTCTCCACTTAAGCTTCCACCACTATCTGCTATGGAGATACGGAAGGCTGAAATTGCCATTCTCCGAAAAGCCCAGTCAGAGTCATTCAGCGAAGAACTCCCCTTGCTCCGTGATAGCAAGCCTTTGCCGAAGTCCACCAAGTTGAAGACTCTCTGCCCGGTATTCGATGAAGATGGCCTACTCAGACTTGATAGTCGCATAAAGCATATGAAGAACGCCAATTACGCCAATACTTCTCCCATTATTCTGGATGGCCGACACCCTGCTGTCCGTCTGCTTGTGCGCCACTATCATGTGAAAGCTGCCCATGCCTTCAACGAATTGGTAATTAATGAGCTCAAACAGCGGTATTGGATTTTTCGGTGTCGCAGTGAAGTTCGCATGGCTGCAAGAAGATGCGCTTACTGTATCAGAAGAAAGGCAACACCGCAGATCCCACCAACCGGCGACCTGCCAGATGTGCGCCTGGAACACCACCAGCGCCCGTTTACGAACACTGGCCTAGATTATTTTGGTCCCGTCGAGGTCTCAGTTGGTCGACGCAGAGAAAAGCGATGGATAGCTCTTTTTACCTGCATGACGACACGAGCAGTCCACCTCGAGATTGTCACGAGCCTCTCAGCCGACTCCGCCATCATGAGTATACGTCGTTTTGCTGCACGTCGAGGACTTCCAAGTAAAATCCTCTCTGATAACGGCACGTCTTTTGTCGGAGCTAACAGACAACTCTGCGAGTTCTACAGCGATGCCGTGCAGGACTTTGCCGCTAGTAAATGCGTAGAATGGTGCTATATTCCTCCTGCGGCACCATTTATGGGAGGTTGCTGGGAAAGACTTGTTAAAACCGTAAAGACTGCCCTTCTTGCAACACTAAAAGAACGATCTCCAAGAGAAGAGCTGCTGCACACCTTACTCCTAGAAGCAGAAGCTCTTGTGAACTCACGTCCTTTGGTATACGTCACTGAAAATGGAGAGTGCGAAAGCTTGACTCCGTTTCATTTCTTGATCGGCACCTCCTCAAACCAGCAGACGCCAGCCCAGTTAGACGATGGAGCCTTCTCGATGAGAAAAGAATGGCAAAAGGTTCTTCGGTTGTCTGAGCATTTTTGGTCCAAGTGGCTCAAAGAATACTTACCTAGTCTGAGGCCAAAGACAAAGACCAGGAGTCAACACATAAATCTGAAAGTAGGTGACGTTGTATTGGTGGTTGATCCAGATTTGCCAAGAGGAGTATGGCCGATGGGACGCATATTGGAAGTATTCCCGGGCAGAGATGGAGTTGTCAGAGTGGCTGACGTAGCAACCAAAGGGGGCACAATGAGAAGGCCTGTCAGGAAGCTGGCTCGGTTGCAAGTTGTGTAGCTACGCTACACGGGGGGGATGATGTGGTGGATTGTAGCTTAATGTAAATAGTTTGTATAGGTTTTATATTTCTACTCTGTTTCTTCTCTTGTCTATTTTCTACCTTACTTTGTTTTTCCTTCTGTCAATTGAGAAAATTGTCTAAAAAAATATATATCTCGGCCGAACAGTCGCGTTGTTTTAACTATTTACCTTAATTACAGTCCCTTTCCTTTATAAAGCCGGAAAAAAGCCCGAGAAAAAGCACAGATACAAGACTAAAAAACAAAAAATAAACATTTACTGACAATCAAACCAAAAAACATAGTTTTAAAAATGAACTAAAAAGTATCAAATTTGAACTCAAAATATGCCCTTAAATTAACTAGAAAAACGGACTAATAATTATAAAACTATTTCCCCTTTAAATATTTATAACTCTACAAAGAAGTTTTTAAACTAAAAACGTGGGGCGAAGGCAAAAAAAGTCAATTGAGGATAATTTTTACACAATGCGTCCCATTAAACAAAGCATTTAACTTTGGTTTAACGTGAAAAAATAAGCAATATTTAATAATTACGACCATCTGTTTTATTTTACAGAATTATTCGAATAATATTCGAATATATTCGAATACCTTCTTAAAAATTTTCGAATATTCGAATATTGGATTTCATCGAATATTTGCAAGCCCTAGGTATGATATCAAGATAGCTCTCAACGTTAAGAACCGTTTTAGGGAAACGGGCCTTAGGTTCATTTACCTACACACACCGAGGGCGGACACATGTTTGCAAATACTAAAGTATTACTTTCCAACCTTCTTATATTACTGCACTGCACTGGTTGCTAAATGAGCTTTATCTATCGCGATTACGATTACGTGTTTAGTACTGTTAGTAGTATACAGGGTGTTTCAAAACTTTGCCACACGGTGGGAAACTACCTTAAATATTGAAGATAGGAAATTTTACTGAAAGAAGACTTCATTTTGTTTTTAAAAATAATTGGAACTGCATTCAATGATTTTTGAAAAATCGACTGACTTAACCAGACATCGAACACACCAAAAACGAAAAAAAATATATTTTGTTTATATTTATGATACCAATCGAAAGGGTTACTCATAAGGATTAATTTTTCTTAAGTGACACAGCATCTTAAACAAAAGAAAGACCATGAAATTTAGCATTTACATTTTAATTATTACGGATTGTATCAATTTGATCCGAATCATATGCGATTTAAAAAATCTATGAATGTTGTTCAGTTTCTTTTTAAAACAAAAAACCGGCCAAGTGCGAGTCGGACTCGCGCACGAAGGGTTCCGTACCAAAGAACGGCAAAAAACACGTTTGTTGTATGGGAGCCCCCTTAAATATGTATTTTATTATGTTTTTAGTATTTGTTGTTATAGCGGCAACAAAAATACATCATCTGTGAAAATTTCAACTATCTACCTGTTGTCATTATTAGTATCGAGCAAAAAACGGCAATAAAATCACGTTTGTTGTAAGGGAGCCCTCCTTAAATATTTATTTTATTCTGTTTTTAGTATTTGTTGTTATAGCGGCAACAGAAATACATAATCTGCGAAAATTTCAACTTTCTAGCTATCACGGTTCATGAGATACAGCCTGGTGACAGACAGACGGACAGCGGATTCTTAGTAATAGGGTCCCGTTTTTACCCTTTGGGTACGGAACCCTAAAAATTAAGTCTTCTTTCAGTAAAATTTTCTATCTTCAATATTTAAAGTATTTTCCCTCCGTGTGGAAAAGTTTTGGAACACCTGTATATTCTGTGCTTAAGTACAAGTCATCATACTACATTATTATGATAATTCACGTATTTGAGAACAATGTCCATAGTGTTAGATTATAGTTCTCTGGATGTTTACCTTGGAGTCGTTAAGGCCCATGTCCCCGTAGATGGCGACGCGCACCACCCAGTCCTCGCCGGCCGGCGGCGTCTTGAACGAGAACTGCTGCGACCACCCATCCTCGGACCCCACCTGGTATACTGCACCAACACCACCAAACTATTATTTATTCTGTGGTTACTTGGGTAAAGACTATTTTTAGGGTGAACATTGGCGTAGGAAGGGGGGAGAGGCGGGTGGGCCGAGCCTACTCCAGAACAGTCTGATGCCCACCCCAGAAAAAAACCCACTATTCAATCAATTTAGCTAAGTCGTGCCAACCGTATCTGCACTATTATTATGTTACGTGTGCTTTAATAACAAAGTAATGAAGAAATTATTATGACTGAGTGACTTGACTGCATATTATCATCAAATGGAACGTAGTATGTTATTTATGATTGTTTACAATAATTCATTCTCTATTATGTGTATATTGATAACATTTTCTCGCGATTATTGAAATTAGTATATTACTAATATGACATTCGATTATTGAAATTAGTAATAATCGCGCATCACTAACATTTTCATATTTTGTTGTGAAACTAAGATCTATTATCGATTATCTAGCTAGAAATAGCAGATTTCATCAATAATCGAGGCAACAATATAGAACCGAGTACTTTATCATTTGTTTTGATTAAGTACATTGTTTTTATGCCACTTAGGTCAATCTAATCATTAAATAATTCATGTTTAGGTAAGATTTGGAGGGGCGATATCTAGAATGAAATATAAAGTACCTACATCGACAAACAAATAATGCATAAGTTATTGCCAAATATTGTTTCTTTAAATTATAATCAATAATGGACTTCAGCTACAGAATACATAATAGTACTCTTCCGCCAAGTAAATCTCCTCTTGGGTGTGAGATTTTGAACTAACCCCATATCCCCCCTCTAAATTACATAAAAAATGTCCAGGCAAACAGTAGATGCAAGTTATATCGGTTCCAAAATCGCGCTTTCGACGAAAAAATAAATAAACGTGATCTCTCTGCACCTTGTATGACATAACATATTTATCCTCCCGCCTCCCCCTCTTTCGAGTCTCACGTGATGCATTCATCACGTCGTCCATTGACGATCCCTTACCATAGCGTGTATCAAACTTGAGATCCCTCATGGTAGCCCTGTGGATCCACTGGCGACGCTTCATCTGACCACCGTCGACGAACACGGTGCTCTCTGCGGTCGCCTCCTGGTCCAGAGCAGACACCCCGTACCTCACCACCGAGGCTGTGTCGTTGAACGTTGACCATGTTGCTACTATGTTGTTTGTCTTTCCTATAGCAACATAAAAAGTTACACTAGATTTATATCGTGACATATGAAAAAACACAAGTATAGTAATAACATTTTTCAAGGCATGTTATTTGCAATTTTCTATTGTTTGTGATTTCAAATTACTTACAGCATAAGTAGGTATATTTAGAAAATCAGATGACAAACTACTATAATTACTGTTTTTTTATTCAAACAATATTATTTCCCATAGAAAAATATTGCTCTCATATTTAATTAATCTGAATATAAGCCAAAATTAACTTTGTCCATCCTTACTAATATTATAAATGCGAAAGTCCATTTGTTTGTTTGTTTGTTATGCCTTCACGTCTTAACTACTGAACCGATCATCATGAAATTTTGCATACACGTTCTTAGGGGTACAGAGAAGGACATAGGATACCTTTCATCCCGAAAAAATGTATTGTTCCCGAGGGATAGTAAAAAAATCTTTCCACACAGACGAAGTCGCGGGCGCACGCTAGTTTTAAATAAATAGAATTTCAATAAAAACAATCTTTATCATCATTTCCTCCTCCATATTTTGCCAACAAACATGTGTGGGTGGCATTATCTCTATCTAACAGAGAATTAAGGCGTAATTATTACATTACCTACTAACAACTAATGAAAACATAATAAACTGTAAAATAACAATGAGGCAAGGAAACAAAATAAGGGTTGAGCCCAACGAACTAAAATCTATGGAAGTGTAATTGCAAACAAATATTGCTTAAATAATGCCACCACAGGGCCGAAAAAGTACAACCCGCTCAGCTTTAGTCGGGCCTGCCACGCACCTGGTGACTGACGTTAGTGTTCATTTCAATAAATTGCAGTTCATATTGTAGAGAAAAGATAGAAAGGGAGAGTTTATTAGAAATGACGTCCTTTATAGTCAAATGGTGTAAAAGATGCAAAGAAGGCAGTAAAAAGATGCAGAAAAAACGTATCTTATATTTTCGTTTAAGTATAGAAAAGATCTATAAGTTTACAAATTATGGTTGCTAATAAGCAACCAGTGTTCAGACGCTTTGTGCTGCATAATTAAATGCCAGCATTTTTAGCTCTATCCACTTAGTTGTACTTTTCGTGTGGTGCCATTTTTTGAGCAGAGTGCTGATTCCATAGCTTTAGTTCGCTGGTTGAGCCACAGAATATTATAATAGTCGTCATGTATGGGTTTAATATTGATTTTTTTTCATAGATACTCATAATGATTTTCCTATAATTGGTTTTATAACAGTAATATTAGCTGGTTATCATTGTGCACTGCACAACAGTGGTGAGGGTTGAAATTATGGCAAAGTTAAGCTGTTTTACAAAAATGTTATGATCTGCATAGTGGATCAGTGGTGTGGGATTATTAAATGGTAAGCAGATGGGAGCAGATGCTTAACAAACTAGCAAAACTTTAAAAATAATAGAACTACATATTATCTTATGAACACCAACTCTCCTGCCGCATTGTATAAAAAAAGAGAACCACCCAGTGGGATGGGGGGCCCACTGGTTGGCAATATGGAAATAAAATGCCATTTTTCACAAAAAGCCCCATAATTTCTCAGACAGTCAATGAGTGTAAAAAAATTTTAGCCTTATCAATAAAATAAAGTAGCCCACACAGGAAAACCTCATATCTATGAAAAAATAACAGTTAATCGACGCAGTATCCATGCCGGCCTCGTGAGGCTGCGTGGGCGTTGACGGAATGGCTTAAGCTATTTTGAGCCAGCCTCATGCGGCCAGGCTTGCCTGCATGGGTTCAATATATTTGTTTTACAAATTAAATGTAAAACAAATATATCAATCATACTTTCTATTAAATTAATTTAAAAAATAGGTAATAGTCTTTTGTTAGCAATGGTAATGAAAATCAAATACCTATTATAGGTGCCAGCATGAGACCATGTTTACATTATTCCAGTAGAAGTAGAATATGTGGTGTGTTTGACTTTCCTTTAAAATCAATAAACATGCCAGGCAATGTACTACTATTAATATAATATTAATATATTAATGTAAAAGGGGTTGTAATGATCAGCAGTGAGAGAAATTGGAGGGGAATCACATCAATGCATTAAATGTCACCGTTCAATATTCATATCAAAGCCTGTTTAAAACAAAAATTATTGTAGACCAAGCTTTATTGTAAATTACCTATCTAACAAACAGATGAAATACTTACCTAGATAAGTACTAAACTAAGTATTATCATTAGATTATTGTTATCAATGGCAAATCTATGAAAGAAAAACTTACTTACCTCCAAAGGAAAGATGAACTTGTTCTGGTTGAAGATTGTTATCATTTGGAAATATATTTTTAGACGAACACACTCCTAACATTACTAACAATATAAAGTACTTCATTTTTATGACAAAGAAACCAATACCTAACTCTAAAACTAGATTGTTATTAAATTGAAAGCGACACACTCGCACTGACCAACCACGAAACAAAACAAAACCACGTCCTTTGACGGTAAGTCGGTAAATGAGTTTAACTCACATCACAAATATTTTAGCATTACTGTTATAACACTCGTATATTCGAATTCGTTTAAAACAAAGGGGTTTGATTACAAAATATTGTTTAAAGTCGCGCCGCGCGTCGCGAAACGAAAGTTGACTTTAAGTGGGTGGAAATACGTAGGGATGGGATACTCCGCGAACCGATCCGATCCTTTTCTTTGAAAGACGAACACATAAGGGTGGGTACTCACTTAGGTTCGCGAACCTCCGCGCTCCGCGAACCTAGAACAGTGATCCATAGCAAAAACAAATATTTTTACTTTGGCTACAGTGTGTGCCTGTGCGAACCAGCTTCGCATACGAGTTCCCTCACGTACACACCTCGGCGCCCTGTTTCAGCAGAGGATAAACGATATTTTCGGTGCAGGTTTGCGGAGCGCGGAGGTTCGCGAACCTAAGTGGGTACCCACCCTAAAAGAAGTCCAGCAATTTTTGGGTCGGAATCTCAGATTGAGGCCATACAATTTTTTGCCGGATCGATACAAAACTTGAAAGATCGGCAGGCTGATATCTAAAATGAGCGACCGAAATCGATTCCTGAATTATTTCGAAATCGTCGCGCGACCGAGTCACTGATTTGGTATTATGTATGCGATCGCTGATTAGTTTATGCTCCAGTTTATGCTCGTTAAGATCTCCATAGAAACTAGCGCCACTAGCAACCGGTGGCAGCGACTGAAAAGTCCTTTTACCGAAAGTAGTCTGTATCTGTGTATGTGTCTGACTATATGTGCTCTGTGAACATAACCTTTTTGTTTTCGCTTCGAATTTCGTTTACATTTTTTCGTCTTCAAAATGGCAAATTCCGTGTAGGCATTGAAGGACAGGCCTTTTGTTTTACATTATAGCAATTTTATTTAATTTTGGTCAAAGGTAAGGCTAAGAATTTAACGAAAACTAATCAGAAATTACGTTTTGTCTGGTTTCTGTTTGACAGAAGAAATCGCGAAATCGTCGCGGTCGCGTCGCGGTTTCTGAGTTAGATAATACGAATTTCGGAGCATTTCCTTGCAAGTGCTCGTATATTTTAGTTCTTTAGTTGTCCGTTGGAGGCAGCACTCGTAGAAACTCGATCGGTGGTATGAAATCGAGTTTGACAGCGACTATTTCGTAATTATCACCGGTCGCTAGGTGGTTTTAAATTAGATAATCAGCCTGCTGATCGCTTGATAGTATCAATTAAAATGCGGTTTGTTTACAAAGAATTAGGTATCTTTGTTTACATTTGAAGGGTCCACTGCAAGAAGCTTATACCCCCAATGGAGATTGCACGGCCAGTGTCATAGTGAAGACTGAAAAAAGGTCCTCAAGTGACGTGACGGCTTATTGCTACCTCTTTCTTTTGTGTTACAACGTGTTCGTTGTTCGTCGTTCGTTCGTTCGTGAGAAACGAAAACGTATTGTAACACTAAAGCAAGAGGTAGCAATAAGCCGTCACGTCACTTAAGGACCTTTTTTCAATCTTCACTATGACACTGGCCGTGCAATCTCCATTGGAGATATAAGCTTCTTGGTCCACTGCAATATCATTATTGCAGTGGACCTTTCAAATGTCCAAAAACATTTAATTTTTAACCAGTAATACCATTGGGTCACTTGTCCCTAAGAATGATTGTTTTCCAAAGAAATAGTATATCTATAATATAAAAATGAATCGCTGAATGTCTTGCTAAGCGCAAATCTCGAGATCAGCTGAACCAATTTCGCTATTTTTTTTGTTGTGTTTTTTATTATCAGGAGAAGGGTTTTATGGAAGAAAAATAAAGAAAATTGCGCGGAAAATAAGAAAATTTAAGAATACGTCTTAACCACCATATAAAATTTAATTTGGATTATAAACTTTTTTAACGGAACCTTATGACGTTTGACATAGAATTGATAGAATGCGGGCTGCAAAAAATCTGAATGTCGTTTAAAATTCAAATTCAATATTCATAAATAATAACTAAGACAGGACAACGTCTGTCGGGTCAGCTAGTAATACATATACTTTTAACTTCAATAAACAACATTTTATTATCTTCAGGTCCGTGTTTTTTTTCACCGTTTAAAACCCAATTATATTATCTTAAAACAAAAGACAAATGACATTCATCATTATTGCAGTGGACCCTTCATTTAGAACTTGGCTTACGCCTAGCAGGCGTATAAAAATTGCCTATAAAAATTGTACTTAACTATTAGTAGATAGGCGCCAGTCTTCAAAGTATTAACTTTTGAGAATTACCTAGTTAGGCTGGCCTTAGACATACCGTTTCTTTACTGTTCTACTCAAACAGCAAAGCTAAGAAATGAAACCAGGAGGCTAGAATGCAATACAAGACGTTCCAGACCTATGAACCCAAACCGGTATAAGAACGCCGGCGGGCTGATTATCTAATTAGAAACCACCTAGCGACCGGTCTCATTTGACAGATGAATGTGATACATTGCTACATCTTTTTGGGGTGACAAAAAAACATACCAAAGAAAAGTAGCAATGTGTGTCAAATGAAACCGGTTGCTAAATAGTTTCTATTTAGATAATCAGCCTGCCGGTCAGCAAGCAACTAGCCGACATCTCT
Organism: Agriphila geniculea; assembly: GCA_943789525.1. Classification (NCBI taxonomy): domain Eukaryota; kingdom Metazoa; phylum Arthropoda; class Insecta; order Lepidoptera; family Crambidae; genus Agriphila; species Agriphila geniculea. The sequence goes on along the minus strand of OX038884.1, from coordinate 2,894,895 downwards.
CGGTGAGCGCAAATTAAGAAAGTCCGGCAACCGGCGTGTGTGGGGCGATGAATCCGGTTTCCATTCTGTTTTAACAGAAAAGTAAGGAAACGTTAGGTTTGCGCCCAGCCTTAGTCTTCTCATAAGTTTTCTAAGTACAATTGAAGCGATTTTTACAAAAACAACATAACTGACATATTTTGTATATTTTGGTTACTGGCAATTTTTTTGTTTGTTTCCGAACAAGGTATTTAATGCACAAATCCTTTTTTTACAAAAACCACTCAGATGCGAGAAATCCCTAGTTAAAAATTCGGTGATTTTACAAAAACTACCTAAGTGCATCCATATTTGGCAAAAACCGCTTATCTGTTTTCTGTTATGTCATTTTTGTAAAAAAAAAGTAATCTGTCAGTGTTTGTCAAATTTTTTCTATTCAGTGAGCAAATTTGCAAGTTTTTGATAAATATGGAGAATACTACCGGGATTAAGCGTAAAAAACTGAAGGAGAAGAAAGAAACTATGATAAAAATAAAGAAAGCTCAAGGAAAAGAACATTTAAACCACAGAAATAACCTAATTCCAGAAAGAGTGGTTGGACCCGATTGCAGGTTAGTTGAGCATTAGATTTTACTCTGTTCGTTCATGGTTTTGTGTAGTTATTGTAGTAAAAATAACCCAAATTCTTTATTTTCAGGTGCCAAGTTTTGAAATGTTATTCAAAAATAAGTTCTCAAGCCAGAGAAAATATACTACTACATTTCAACGAATTGGGCAACAAAAATGACCAAGATGCCTACCTAATGAGCCTGATTTCATCATCATACCCTAAAAGACATACTACTGAAACTCCACAGAAGTTTCGAATGGCTTCTTACTCCTTTAAAATACGTATAGGTGTGAGTGAAATTCCAGTTTGCCTGACAGCGTTTTGCAACATTCATGGAGTGAAAAAAGGTCGTATCCGAAGGCTGCAAGGTCTGATTTCAATGAATGTTTTATCACCTAAAGATATGCGTGGATCACACAAAAATAACAGATACAAGAAAACACCTGAAGAAGTTCTAAGCCTAGTCCGAGACCACATTGAGTCATTTAAAACCATGCAGTCACATTATTCCCTGAGACAAGATCCTAACTGCCGATATTTGCCAGAAAATTTAACTGTTCTCAAAATGTTCAAGTTGTTTTTGAATAGTTACCAAATAAGAGTAACTTATATGGTGTATTGGTCAGTTTTTAAAAATGAATATAACCTGAAATTCGGTTTGCCAAGAACAGACACCTGTGCAACATGTGATACCTACAGACTAAAGATTAAACTAGCTGCTTTGGATGAGACAAAAACTTTACTTAAGCAAGAACACAAACTGCATTTGTTGAAAGTTGAAAAATTCAATGAAATTAAACGCAAACAAAAACAATATGCTCAGGAGGGTAAAACTATGTGCATTACATTTGATTACATGCAGAATTTGCCATTACCACACATTCGTACTAGTGATGTGTTTTTTAGTCGCCAGCTTTGGCTGTACGTGTTTGGTATCCATGATGTTGGAAAAAATCAAGTGGTTCTGAATAGCTACTTGGAGACAGAGGGCAAAAAAGGGCAGAATGATGTCACATCACTTTTACTGAGGTATTTTAGTACTCATGGAATATATTCTGATAAATTAGTGCTAATTAGTGATGGGTGCTCTGGCCAAAATAAAAATTATGTAATGGTATACTTTCTCTACTGCTTAGTCCATGTGCTGAAGTTGTTTAAAAGCATTAAATACATGTTTCCAATCAGAGGCCATACCTATCTCCCAAATGACCAAGATTTCAGCCTGATTGGGAACAAAAAGAAAAAATTTACAGCTGAAACACCAGATGACTGGAATGACTTAATGGAAACTGTGCGCACAAATCCATCACCTTTTAATGTGGAGAAAATAAATCATACTGATTTTTTCAACATAAAAGAAGCTGTTAATCCTTTTTTTCTGCGTCAGTCAAAACCTGCAATGAAGCTGAAAGAAGTTCGGATGCTTAAAATAAATGAAGATGTGCCTTATGTTCAAGTCAGATATCATTTTACAGGACCCTGGCACAGGATCCAAATTCGCAATAAAAGAAAACTGCCAGAAGAACTACAACTTCAAAAAAGTTATGACTCTAAACTGCCCTTAAATCCCCATAAATATAATGATGTACTTAAACTTACCCATTATTTATCAAAACCTTTAAGTCACAACTTTTATGCAGATCTCTTGGGTTCAGTAACTACCTCTGAAGCTACCATCTCATTAGCTAATGAAATAGATAATGAAGACAACAGCAGTGGCACAGAAGACAGTTAGAATTTCTGTTTCATTATTTAAGTATAAATATGTAGGCCTAAGAATAAATATTATATGAATAAACAAATACATAATTGCTAATTATAAAATTAAATGAGTTTTATTGAGGATAATTATATAGGTACATCTATAATTTTTGTCACAAAAACGACATAACTTAAGAAAAACCTAGAAAATTATTCACAAAAACAGCATAACCAAAAATATTTGGCAAAAACTGTATAAATGCAATTTATATTTTCTTATTTTATTCGAATAATTGGAAACTTCAGAACTAAATACATTTTTATTATCATTAATTAACCATAAATACAGGATTGTTTAAAACATTCAAAGACTGTAACTTTGTTATTTAAAAAGATATTAAGTTTTTTTTAAATACTGAATAATGATAAGATTAACAGTTGTGTTGTTTTTGTAAAAATCGCTTCAATTACTATTTCACATTGTTTTTCTTTTAAACCTCAAAACCTTGTCAAAAATAGCATTATGAATGCCTAAAATCTAAAAATTCAATAATGAATGAGAACTTTTCAAAATGAAAAAAACTGTAGACTCGATAGATGGCGTTGATAAAATATATGTATCAATGCATTTTTTTACTAAGCTTCGAAGAATCACAGGTAGGCAGGCAAATAACTCCTAAACGTTTGAACTTTGGGCAGATGTCAGCCAGTGAGCGCACAGCCGAGAGATATTTAGTTCATACAGTCGAACATCGGCCTTTGTCCTGGCGAAAAAGCCGCCGTTCGTCTAGACAGTTGACGCAACGACTAAAAGTGTAAGGGTTGGCACTATGTGATTTGCCTTTTCGAATTTTAAAAATATATAGGAAAAATAAGATAGAAACTTCAAAACCCTTGTTTTATTCTGTGAATTATTTATTGCCATTTTTTCTAGAAGGTAAGAATATTTTTTTCTTGTCTCTTTTCCTTCTTTTAATGCTCTTAAAATAAGGAAAAGTAATGTTTTTCTTAGAATTTTCTCTTTTTTTTCTTCTTCTTGCATCATAAGTGCGAGGAATTATAGGAATTTATATCTATGATGATGATGATCATAATTTTAATTGTAAATCATTACTAATTTAGGACTAAATAAGTATAGAATAAATCTTGAAGTAGTACTCAATTAGGAAATAATAATGAAAAAATATGTTCCAAGACGGCGGCTCACAACTTTTTTGTTAATGGGCCGATTTCGATGAAACTCGGTTTTTGGTACCATTTTGACACAAAAATAACAACGCAACGCAATGTTGAAAATATTAAAAAATTTAAGATGGCGGCCAACTTTTTTGTTTGCGGGCCGATTTCGATGAAACTTGGTTTTTGGTAGTATTTTGACAAGAAAACGACAACGCAATGTTAAAAAAGTAAAAAATACAAAATGGCGGCCAACTTTTTTGTTTGCAGGCCGATTTCGATGAAACTCGGTTTTTGGTAGTATTTTGGCAAGAAAACAGCAACTCAATGTCAAAAATGTAGAAAATTCAAGATGGCGGCCAACTTTTTTGTTTGCGGGCCGATTTCGATGAAACTCGGTTTTTGGTAGTATTTTGGCAAGAAAACAGCAACGCAATGTTAAAAATGTAAAAAATTCAAGATGGCGGCCAACTTTTTTGTTTGCGGGCCGATTTCGATGAAACTCGGTTTTTGGTAGTATTTTGGCAAAAAAACAGCAACGCCATGTTAAAAATGTAAAAATTCAAGATGGCGGCCAACTTTTTTGTTTGCGGGCCGATTTCGATGAAACTCGGTTTTTGGTAGTATTTTGGCAAAAAAAACAGCAACGCAATGTTAAAAATGTAAAAAATTCAATAGCGGCCAACTTTTTTTGTTAACGGGCCGATTTCGATGAAACTCGGTTTTTGGTAGTATTTTGGCTAGAAAACAGCAACGCAATGTTAAAAATGTAAAAATTGAAGATGGCGGCCAACTTTTTTGTTAGTAGGCTGATTTCGATGAAACTCGTGGTCGAGTGGCTTGTGTACAAGTTTTTCAAAACCGAGTTTCATCGCCTGCAAATAAAAAAGTTGGCCGCCATCTTGAATTTTTTACATTTTTAACATTGCGTTGCTGTTTTCTTGCCAAAATATTACCAAAAACCGAGTTTCATCGAAATGGGCCCAAAAACAAAAAAAAGTTGGCCGCCATATTTAATTTTTTACTTTTTTAACATCGCGTTGCTGTTTTCTTGTTAAAATAGTACCAAAAACCGAGTTTCTTCGAAATCGGCCCAATAATCAAACAAAAATACACAAATATCAACAAATACATCAATGTGCGGTCGCCATTTTGAATTCCAAATCTAATATCAAAATCGTGCCAAAAACACTTTTTCATGACACAAACATCAAAAAATTGCAAACACTACTTTCAATATAATATAATTTAACCCAATCAAAAGCGTAAGCCCTGACGGGATAGGGCCCGAGATGCATACATTGCCAAAGTATGGGCTCTCGGGCCCTCCCACCCCCCGCCTATACCGCACCACCCCGCACGATTGCTCTGTCTAGACGCCTCCGATGGCCGACTGTATGAAGACTATCTCTCGGCTGTGAGTGAGCGCATACTTTCCTCTTGGGCGCAGACTTAAAAGCCAATTTTGACACTTCTCTTTCCATCAATGCCATCTAGTGAGGCAAATAGCTACTATTTTTATTATTAAAATGTCACTTTGAAAAGCCTTCATTGTGTCTTATTTATTTGCAACCGATCCGGATCGATTTCCTAAAGATCGGCAGGCTGATTATCTAATTTAAAACCACCTAGCGACCGGTGATAATTACGAAATAGTCGCTGTCAAACTCGATTTCGTACCACCGATCGAGTTTCTACGAGTGCTGCCTCCAACGGACAACTAAAGTACTAAAATATACGAGCACTTGCAAGGAAATGCTCCGAAATTCGTATTATCTAACTCAGAAACCGCGACGCGACCGCGACGATTTCGCGATTTCTTCTGTCAAACAGAAACCAGCCAAAACGTAATTTCTGATTAGTTTTCGTTAAATTCTTAGCCTTACCTTTAACCAAAATTAAATAAAATTGCTATAATGTAAAACAAAAGGCCTGTCCTTCAATACCTACACGGAATTTGCAATTTTGAAGACGAAAAAATGTAAATAAATTTCGAAGCGAAAACAAAAAGGTTATGTTCACAGAGCACATGTGGTCAGACACATACAAAGTCACAGACTACATTCGGTAAAAAGACTTTCCAGTCGCTCCCACCGGTTGCCAGTGGCGCTAGTTTCTATGGAGATTTTAACGAGCATAAACCGAGCATAAACTAATCAGCGATCGCATACATAATACCAAATCAGTGACTCGGTCGCGCGACGATTTCGAAATAATTCAGGAATCGAGTTCGGTCGCTCATTTTAGATAATCAGCCTGCGGATCGTGGCATTACGATCCGAAAAATCGGATTGGAATCCAGCAGGCTGATTATCTAATTTAAAACCACCTAGCGACCGGTGATAATTACGAAATAGTCGCTGTCAAACTCGATTTCATACCACCGATCGAGTTTCTACGAGTGCTGCCTCCAACGGACAACTAAAGAACTAAAATATACGAGCACTTGCAAGGAAATGCTCCGAAATTCGTATTATCTAACTCAGAAACCGCGACGCGACCGCGACGATTTCGCGATTTCTTCTGTCAAACAGAAACCAGACAAAACGTAATTTCTGATTAGTTTTCGTTAAATTCTTAGCCTTACCTTTGACCAAAATTAAATAAAATTGCTATAATGTAAAACAAAAGGCCTGTCCTTCAATGCCTACACGGAATTTGCCATTTTGAAGACGAAAAAATGTAAACGAAATTCGAAGCGAAAACAAAAAGGTTATGTTCACAGAGCACATATAGTCAGACACATACACAGATACAGACTACTTTCGGTAAAAGGACTTTTCTGTCGCTGCCACCGGTTGCTAGTGGCGCTAGTTTCTATGGAGATCTTAACGAGCATAAACTGGAGCATAAACTAATCAGCGATCGCATACATAATACCAAATCAGTGACTCGGTCGCGCGACGATTTCGAAATAATTCAGGAATCGATTTCGGTCGCTCATTTTAGATAATCAGCCTGCGGATCGCGCATCCCTAGTGGAAAAATTGACATTTACTTTGGGTGTAGTCCAGCAGACTAATCGCTGAGTCATCAATCGCCATAGAGTAAACGTGAGCATGCGGTTCTCCGTGCCACTGAATAATTCCATTCTAAAACTACCTAGAAGTAATGTACCGATGATATACGTTCTTATTTCAGATATCAAATCGATTGTACCGGCTTCCCGGCAGAATGATTGACAAAAGCATGTGGCACGGAGATCCGCATGCTTTGAGGTTATGTTTTTTGTTAAATCGTCGAATTCCAGATCAATCTGAGTCTGTACCGGTGGTTTGATGTATTTGTAGCCGTTACATATTCATTGTAACAGCTACAAACACTTTCGTTGCTCATGTAACGCAACAGGGTCAAAGATATCGCGATCTAAAGTTTTAAAAGCATGCGACTCTCCGGCCCACACACTTAAGTCTAAAATATTGATGAAAATTGCATTAAGATTAAAAATAAGCAGGTTTTTGTAATCGTTTGATCACGATAAACCACCCGAAAACATATTTTCAGAATATCTTTACTCGTTTTAGAGAAATTTGCAAATTTATTTACTATGAACAATCACAGTGTAGGGTTACCATATCGTCGGTCGGTCAGAATCATTAGGCTGTTTCTAGAAAATAGACCGATCGGAATACGTTATTTTGAGGGTATAACCTTCAAGAATTCTAAAGTTTATGAATTCTTGCCTGTCGATACATTGGCATATAATTAGTTTATTTTTGCGTTTTGTGTCACATCTAGCCGATGCATCTTGAGAAATTCGATTATTTGTGGTGGTTATAAATAATTGGACTCTAAGGCGATTCTCCCACTGCCAACGCGCGCCGTCGTCGCGGGGCGCGGTTTGGCGTTTCACGCGCGCGGTGACGGCGCAGCGCAACGCCTGTTCGGGCGGTTTTCTCCGCGCCCCCGCGCCATTCGGCGTCTGACGCGTCCCCGCCGCTTGTTTTTTAGAGGCATTAAATTTTGAAGTTGTTTTGTTTTAATTTCCAGGTTTTTAGGGTTCCGTACCTCAAAAGGAAAAAAAACTGAACACATATAAAATCACTCATGAGATTAAAACGTCCAGACAAATAATTTAGATTTGCCATCTCGATATTAATGACGGAATTTTAATAACATACGAGTAGGTAGGTACGGTCAACCGCACGCTGGGCTTCCACGACAGCGTAATGATATTCAATCAAATAAATAACAGATTTTTTACAGTTTTGTATAACCTCATGTGCTGCATAATGTACCTACCAAATGGCACTAAAATGGGCGTATATCCAAGCCACGAAACATTTGAAAACCAGAGGAAATCCCGCCATCGTAACGAAACGATCATCGAAAACCAGCCGCGGGGCGCGTCGCAGTGTGTTGTACCCCGCGGTAACGCGCCTGCTGGCGCAAACTGCTCGCGGATCGCCGGCGGCACGCGGCGGTGCGCGCTCACGCGCCGTGGCGCGCCTTGGTGTGTTGGACGAGGCGGTTTTCTGTACAAATTAATGTACTTGCATACAACGTAAAAGACGCGCGTGGGTGCGCCGCGACCGCGCGCGTCGCCAGTGTGAGAACCGTCTAAACTGTCAAAATTGTTTTAAAGTAAAAAGAAACAATAGTATTGTATTTAAGATAGCCTGCGTAGTGTACAAACCTAATTTGTGTCATTTTCGTCCATGGAAACAGACGTGGGACCCGTACATTAATAACACCGTCAAAAAAATATTACAATTTGAAAAACAAGTACCATATACCTCAGATCACTTAAAAATCCCTATGAAATAAATTTGTGCCAAATTAAGGCATGGACTTTTAATATTTTCAATTTTTTTGTTTGTCCGAGCCATTGATGCTTATAAAAAATATTAGTATTATTAGAGTTTACATATTTAATATCTTAAATACATGAGTGATGGACAGAATGAATTTGTGTCATTTTCATGCATGGATAATACCTAGGTAGGTAGGTATTCAAAAAGTTTGCGGTCGAAGCGAGTAGGCGCGGGCGCGTGGCGAGGGACGACGAAGCTCGTCCGTTTCGGTTGGATACTAAGTACGTACATACCTATAAGTCTCACGTCACGATACGAACGAACACGCACCTTTCGTTTGGTTAAGTAGGTACTCTATAGAATTACATCTCCTGTTTTAGAAATTCATACAGATGTACTATGGACAACAACGTCACTTAACCACAACTCTTAAGGTTAAAATCGGTTGCACGCCGCGCCGCCGCCGTCATAACATAATATATTTAGTTCGTGCAGGGGGATACGTGCGCACACAATTTTTTTGCTAACTTTTTAAGCGAAGCTGTTGCCCATAGTACTGTATATATCTGTTCTGTTTCCATTCTAAAACAACCTAGAAGTAATGTACCGACGATATACATTCTTATTTCAGATATCAAATTGATTGTACCGGCTTCCCGGCAGAATGATTGACAAAAACATGTGGGCCGGAGAGTCGCATGCTTTGAGGTTATGTTTTTTGTTAAATCGTCGAATTCCAGATCAATCGGAGCCTGTAGCGGTGGGTTGATGTATTTGTAGCCGTTACATATTTATTGTAACAGCTACAAACACATTCGTTGCTCATGTAACGCAATAGCGACCTAAAGTTTTAAAAGCATGCGACTCTCCGGCCCACACGCTTAAGTCTAAAATATTGGTGAAAATTGTATTATGATTAAAAATAAGCAGGTTTTCGTAACCGTATATAATAGGTCTTTACCTATGAAATTGCCGATTTGTATGGAGAATTTTCAAGAAGTTGCATTTTTCATACTAGCATTTTCTTTGTTCATTTAACAACCGTTAACACTCTTGTAACAAAACTTTTATGTACTAATGTTTGAACACTATGCTAACCTATTCCATTTACGATAAGCGAAAAAAATAAGTTTTGGCTAAGTTACAACCCCTCCGGTCACCCTTTTTTGGCTCACAAAAAAAAGAGTAACTTTCAAGATCTTTTTTTAATGCTATGAAAGCTTAAAAAAAGGACTTTATTTTTACTGATAGTTGACTATCATGGTCATAATTCGACATACGTAAATCAAGATATTGTTAAATGTTTTAAAACATAGAAGTTATTATTTTCTCTGTATGTGACAAAATATCGGCAAGTTCATAAGTAAAGACCTAATATTTATAGATATATATTGCGAACGATTTTATCCTAGCTTTCCGATGACCTAGAGACTTGAAACTTTGAAAATAGGTCAGAACTGGAAGGCAATGCAATATTATGGTGTCATTGAGCTGATCTGATGATGAAGCCGGAAGAAGCCCACAGGAATTCTATGATAAAACCTACAACCCCATCGTGTTTGGGCTCGTTAGAATAGGCATGACGAAATTTTTTTTTATTTTATGTTTCATAAATTACCTCTTTTCACGCTACCTTTCGCTAGCGTGAAAACTGCCCGAGATATCACAGTTTAAAATGCACACAAATTGGACTCACCCGAAAACGCTCCATACTAATGGCTACCCTAGTTATGACGTCACGCCTAGGTGTTTGTATGCAACGCGTAGGAAAGTTTGGCAGCTATATTAAATATTGTGTTTATCAAAATTGTTTCTTATACAAATTTGCTATAAATTTTATGGATTAATTAAATGTATTATTTATTTTAATATATTTTAAACTTTTTAAATGGACTTGTCCGCCCAACTTTGAAGGGTAATAAAACAAATAATACGCAATATATAAAACCAAGAGGTATACAAGCTACTCTAAAAGTTCAATATGTTTACGGTTTTTATTAGTATTTTGTTATTTTATTCAGTAGTCGTCATCCCTATTGTTTTGACGAGTACTCTAATGGGAGACGAAGTCCAGGGTCTGATGATGAAGCTGACAGACAGAGTATGTTCATTACTTTTAGTCGGAGGATTTTTGTAAAAATATTAACCAAACTGTTTTTCAATTAGGGTTTTTCAAAATGACAAAAAACTGTATGCTCGATAGATAAGATGGCGTTGATAAAAATGTATGTGTCAATGTGATTTTTTTACTCAGCTTCGAAGAGTACTCAGGTAGGCACGCAAATCTGATGTTACCCTAAAATGTTTCTCTTTGGCCAGATGTCAGCCAGCGAACGCTTATTTGCCTCTTTGGTACAGGCCGTTTATTTTTAAAAGCCAATTTTTACACTTCTCTTTCCATCAACGCCATCTAGAGGCAAATAGTTACTATTTTTTTAAAATGTCACTTTGTAAAAACCTTCATTAAGAATAATTGTCCTAAGTCGTGGGCTTTTAAAAAAAATGCTTTTTTGACAGTTGCCTTTCTCATCGAATGTGTTTTTTAATCAATATATTTGTACATGTATCATAGATTCACGTGGACTACATTACCACAGAATAACTATGATACTACCTAATAAATTGTTCGATTTTGGTAGATTATTTTTTGATGTTATTCTAAAATACCCCAGGTGTCCAAGAATGTCACAGCTCAAGGGTGGACACAATGTAACAGTGTTTCCACTACTACTACCTAATATTTGTGATTTTCAGACTCATTAATCTTTTAGTATGTAGAATTTTACCTGAGACATTAATGCCTATTATAAGTAATTGTTGATTTTAAATCGTTATTGCCTATAAAAGGTACATAACTACGATTTAAAAAAAAATAGACTCATTTATCTTTAAGTCACACACAAATCATTGTACCTGAGATAAACCTATAGGTACTTTTAAAGTCTGAATAATTGTGCAATACCTTGAGAAAACCTTTATCGGTTGGAATTCAACAGATTTTGTCATTTACTTGTTCCACTAAATATGAAAATGTCAAAATTAATAACAGTGTTTCATTGTTGGACATAGGATGTTTCATTGTGTACACCTAGGTGGACACAATGAAACAATTCCCATTTTCTTTTAAAAGTCTTCTTATTGGTTTATGTATCTATTTATTAATGAAACTATAACTGCCATTTTATACCTAATTAAGTAGATTCCGTTCCTCTAAAAACGGAATTCATATCTTTAAAAATGAGAGAAATATGAGACTCAGAGCTTTTGGTGTTGCATTGTTCCACACTGCTCTACGTTTGTATGTATGTGAGTTTTTGTATTGTTACTTGAGACAAGTTTCAATGGTTGTAAAGTAATTTATGCTTACTACATAAGTCAAAACTTGAAAAATTAAACTTTAGTATTTACTTACCTTTTAAAAAAAACTAAAAACCGACTTCAAAAAACCTGCCTCTAAAAAGCAAGAAATAATATTCAAATCATTACATATGCATTATCATTGTTATATAATAACAACACGTCTATTGAAGTCGGGTGGGGCTGGAGTACAACTTCGTTTTTTTATTCTAAAAGCCCTACCCGACTTCAATATACGTGTTGTTATTATATAACAATGATAATGCATATCTAATGATTTGAATATTATTTCTTGCTTTTTAGAGGCAGGTTATTTGAAGTTGGTTTTTTGTTTTTTAAAACATTTTTTTTTTTATTTTTAAAACAATTTTTATTTTTTTGTTTTTAGTGTAAGTACCTTCTCTATTAGGTAGTGTAGTGTAAGTATATTATTTGGTAGAAAAATTGGCTCAGTCAAACGTGAGATATTCGCGGAGAAACATACATTCATACAGGTCAAACTGAAAGAGAACCTTCTTTTTTTTGAAGTCGGTTAAAAAGACTAAAAGTACCTCTTACCCAACAAAAAGAATCATCTTATTCGGTTCATAAATAACAAAATAGTCAAGTTAGTTGATGCAAAATCATAGTGTTTTCAGGATACCTTGAAAACTACTGAACCGATTTGAAAAAAACATAAATAGGACCATTTCGCAAAAAAATTGAATCGAACAAAAAAAGAATCATCAAAATCGGTCCATAAATGTCGAAGATACGCGCGAACAACGATAAAAAAAAACATACAACCAAGGATGTAATAAAACAGATGCTTCGTTCGGAGTTATTTTATTAATAAAATACATGTAAAATAATTTTTTTTTTCTTACAAAGAGGTTATAAGAAAACTGAATTTCTTAGTGCTCATCACGGTTAGTTCAGAGCCATCACGCCTTATTAGTAAGTTTGGATAGACTAACATACACGTTACTAACATAACAAGTGATGTATAGGTACTTGGTTATTTATAAAGCTGTTGGGTTTTAAAGTAAATGGGAACGGGAACGAGAACGAAAACGGAAACGGGAACGGTACTTACCTACTAATCTCTGAACTAAACTTTTCAATAATTTATACCAATTCGAATTTAATATTTATAACTAAGACAGGACAACGTCTGTCGGGTCAGCTAGTAAAATAAATATTTGAGGGGGCTCCCATACAACAAACGTGATTTTTTTAGCCGTTTTTTGGTACGGAACCCTTTGTGTGCGAGTCCGACTCGCACTTGACCGGTTTTTATTTCCTTACCCTCAAAAAATATTTTGTTACAGTAGGTAGGTAATCCTTTCTTTTTAAACTTTGCAAGAGGTAGAGTACAAGAATGTTAATGATGTCATCTCATCAATGAGACTGTAATTGACAATAATAACACATGCCTACTTCCAAATCACGCCAACAGCACTGTTAGCCTATAATCCATTAAATGAAGTAGGTACACAAATACCCTATCTGTGTAATATTTTGTGACTATTTAATTTGGTCGGATACGCGCTAACAGCTCTGTGAGCGTGATTCGGAACGCGGCCACAGTATCATCAACTGTATTTATATTCGTTCGTATACTTCTTACCTACCTACCTACTCGTTACTTCAAATGTGTCACCGAACTTCAGTACCTATGCTTAGGCGTCACTTAAGTCACTTACTTATTTTAAATTAGGCGAATTAATTTGAAGTGGGATATTGTGCTGGCTCAATACGAAATAGAGGCTACTTTTTACAAATTCTTTTACCCAAAGTCACTCGAACGGCAAAGTACGTAGCAGCGGTGCTTGAAGTACGCAGCAAACAGCGGTGCCCCGGCTCCCACCCCCCCACCCCCCCCCCCATTTTCTTTTGTGACTTTTACAGGGTGTTGAAAAGAAAAAAATAAAAAGCTGAAAATTCCATTGATGAATTTAGCACAAAACATTATGTACAACAGATACTATTGATCTAAAACATTTAACACTTATTTAACCAATTGTAATATTCTTTTGGAGTTACTAAGGTAACGCTTTAGGTAATAGTCAAATAACAGTATTCCCGTGGACAAAGATGACACAAAAAGCTCAAGTACATCGGTTACAACTTCATAATCATCATGAAAGTAAAATTTTCAACTTTAATTTTCTTTTCGTCCGATAGCGTTAAAAAAGACAAAAACCTAAATTGTTACTTATGCATCAAACCAAAATGACACAATTTCATGTATTAGGCTAAGTGAATGGTGCAGAAACTATATACGAAAAAAACAAACTTTAATATTTTTAAAAGCTAAAAACTTATCCCGATCGGTCTAAAATGCAAGTTGAAGTGTTTTTAGATACCTATTTTGAAAGACTAATTACTTCAAAAAACGAAGGAAGTTCTCAGTTCGGTTGCATTCAACCGAGACCTAAATTAATGGGTGACTGATACTGATGATGATGGGTGACTGGTACTGAGTGGGCAATTATTATACCAATTATGACGTTCACATTTTTAACACGTTTTTATAAGGTTACCTACTTTCTCATTTGTTTGTTTGTATTTTGTCATCTCGATTAGGATAAAAGTCACCTTTTTACGTCCCCTAAAAAATATTGCAATATTGCATAGTCAGTAACAGTATGATAGTAGGTACGATACGTACGAGTATGTAGGCAAATCAACCCTCAACATTATGTAGTTCAACTTGAATTTTATTAGAAACAGCCTAATGATTCCTACGGGCCGACGATATGGTCACCCTACACACTGATTATTCATAATAAATCATAGTAAATAAATTTACTTATTTCTCTAAAACGAATGAAGATATAGTGAAAATATGTTTTCGGGCCGTTTATCGTGATCAAACGGTTACGTAAACTTGCTTATTTTTAATCTTAATACAATTTTCACCAGTATTTTAGACTTAAGCGTGTGGGCCGGAGAGTCGCATGCTTTTAAAACTTTAGATCGCCATATCTTTATCCCTGTTGCGTTACATGAGCAACAAATGTGTTTGTAGCTGTTACAATGAATATGTAACGGCTACAAATACATCAACCCACCGGTACAGGCTCCGATTGATCTGGAATTCGACGATTTAACAAAAAACATAACCTCAAAGCAGGCGAATCTCCGTGCCACATGCTTTTGTCAATCATTCTGCCGGGAAGCCGGTACAATCGATTTGATATCTGAAATAAGAACGTATATCATCGGTACATTACTTCTAGGTAGTTTTAGAATGGAATTATTCAGTGGCACGGAGAACCGCATGCTCACGAGTAAACCATTGAACCCCCCCCCCCCCGCTGTGATTGACTGCCGATTTGCGAGATTTCTCCCGATTTCGGGAAATATGAACCGTAGTCGGGATTAAATTGAGAATCGATTTAATTCGGACTTTCGGGGTATTTTGGATGCATAAAAATTGAAATTATGTATATTCAAATATTGAATGCTTTGTAAAACGAAAATATGGGAAAAATCAACCAAATTTCAAACGTCAATAAAAAAAGAAAGTCGCTTGCACCCGCCCTAGGTACTTCAGTTAAAAAAAAGGGTTCAAGTGATTTTCGATCTTATTTCTGGCTTGGCATTCGGGTATTATGGCCTTTCATAATCGGCAACACTCGGCACACTGGCTATGGCTAATTGGCTTATAGAAGGGAAGTAAGTAACTTACTTCCCTTCTCTAAGCTAATTGGCTACTTCTGACACTGATATGAAAAAAAAAATTAATGACTTCTGATAATTAACCGTGTGATGTGAACGACTATTCTATTCACTTTAACTTAAAATTAAGTTGCCCATTTAGTTACTACTTAATTGCTTGACCCATGTAAACAGCCCATAAATTCAAAGGGTTTTAAAATTGCCAGCCAAGCTAGCCGTTAACCTACCCACATTATAAAAATTGGTCATGTTAATAGAATGGTTTGAAAACATTCGGGTTGCACTGCGGGAGTGCCGGCAGAAGTGAAAACTAAAATATTAACGTTGTGCTGTGCATCCTTACTAATATTATAAATGCGAAAGGCCGTTTGTTTGTTTGTTTGTTTGTTAGCCTTCACGTTTTATCTACTGAACCGATCATCATGAAATTTTGCATACACGTTGTCAGGGGTACAGAGAAGGACATAGGGTACCTTTCGACGCCAAAAAAAGTTATGTTCCCGAGGTATGGCAAAAAAACTTTCCACGCAGACGAAGTCGCGGGCGGAAGCGGGTGCTGCCAGTGGGAATGGGTCTGCTTCTGTCTGCTTGTACTAAGGGCGTCGCATATATATATATATATATATATATATATATTTATTTTTTTTTTCTTCATGTTTAATATTATCAATATGTATGGCACTTCTTACTCAAAACATAAAATTAATAACTAATCCTTGTTTTGATTTCTCACTTTTTTTTTATTGCTAATGACTAAAATGATTATTTTGCTTTCGTAATATTTTTTCGTCTATAGTTTTGTAAGTAAAGGCCTATGAAAAGCTTTTGGATATATGTTTTCAATTCGGTGCCTTAGGATGGGTAGCCTAAGTATGTCATGCTCTCTTTAATCATTTCTGCGGTGGTGTCGTGTGGGGCGGGTCGTTACGTTCCCTCAAATATGGTTGAGCGAAGCGATGGCTGGTCCATGCGTCATGCTCGTGAACGGGTGCTGCCAGTGGGAATGGGTCTGCTTCTGAGTACCTATCTTAACGCATATTGAATTGTAAGAATTGCGTTTTTACTTTTTATGTCTTGCATCAAGTGTTTTTTGGTTCGAATAGCAGACAGAGTGATTTCTCAAATTCTCAACTAGTTGAAAGTTATTTACTCTCACATTTACCTATCTGAATGTAGTAGATATATTTAATTTTAACCTACCTACCCATTGTGTGCAAACTTTTGTTAATTATTGTGATGGAAAATGACCTCACTTTAAACGTGGAGCTCATTTTTCAATGTTGACGACTCTGTATGAAATATACAGGGAGAAAAAAGCAGCCCTTGACGAGTATCTTGCCGGTTCTTCTCGTTACAAGGTCTCCCGCTTAGGGTTTGCGAACCGATGGCGTAGCTTCTATGACATTCACAAGTGCTTGTAACAGCCTAGACTGAATAAATTATTTTGAATTTTGAATTTTGAAGCTAGTTTTTGATATTTTGGAATGGTTAGGGAATAATTTTGCAAGAATTGCTTTAATTATCAGTATAAAAGTACTAGGTATAACTTATAAGGTAGAATACAATATTTATTTATTGCGCTATCGTACACAAACATGACACTTTAAATTACATTAAAAAGCACCCGATTGCACTAAACTTAAGGATCGCCTAAGTCTGTTCCTTACGACAACACGACCAAATTAAAACAGTGTCAAACTTAGCGGTCATGTAGCTGTCATTCACCTACTTAACTTGGTCGAGTTGTAGTTAAGAAAAGACTTAGGCGATTCTTAAGTTTAGTGCAAATAGTGCAATTGGGTGTTTATATCTCAGAAAAATCAACCCACCGAATGCCAAAATGACGCGCCGCCATTTTCGCCGCGCCGTAGAAAGAGACGGGGGTTACTTCCGCCGCCGGCGGTCTACGCTACATCCGTCTTACGAATTTTCGATCAGGGTCACGTGACCCTGATTGACGCGAATTTAACATTATCGGCATGTGACGATGCACAGCGTCTGTGAGAGAGTGCGCCGACTTCCGGTCTAGCTACATCCTGCAAAGTAGACAATTGACTTACCCTTTAAGCCTTTTTCTTGTCAAAAAATCGTAATTGTACAGACTTACTTCCGGTTGGCGCCATTTTTAGTCAGCTAAGGAGTCGTTGTAACAAAATGTCCTCGTAGCGTCGTTACTTCTCGTTGAAGCATCATCTATTTTGAAAACTACGAAATTTTTTTTTCATAGTTTCAAAGTTAAAAGTTTTTACTCATGCTTTAGTAATAGTAATTATCAGTGACAGTGAAAAACGCGCGCTTTGACCCCTCGAAACGCGCAGTCGACGAAGAGTACCGTCTTCCTAGCCATGAACTTCGACACCGTTTGTATTGCTGTAGCCGGGAGCCGTTCGCTGACGATTTTCGGATGCAAGGTCACAGGAGACACGGTGAGTCGAACTATGATCTACTACTACTTAAAAAAGTTGTGACTTGAAACGTGAACGTGAAATAAAAGTGTTACACTTGGTCATTGCTACAACAAACTGCTGTAGGTTTTTGATGAAAATTTTGTCTAAAATGCGGCCAGTTTGCATGCAATGCCTGTGTGGCAACACTATAGTTTCCCTGCCATCGCCACCGCGCATGCGCGAGATGCGCGGAGCGGGGCGAGGGGTGATTGATATACCATGAGGGTCGACAGCGTCGCTTGCGTCTGGGAAGTGTTTGGTCATTTTGTCAGTTTAATTATTATACCTAGAATTTAACGCTTTCTGTATTCAACTCGTGTGAGCATAAATATAATAATCAGTCATAAACAATAACTGGAGTCGTATCATTTTATTCATCGCACGCATCCACCAAACCTGCATCAGACGCCAATGGTACGCACACCTCAATGCTACCAACGTGGTGCCTGTACCGGTGCCTTGGCCCAGCTAATTAACAGCTTTAGACTGTCAATCGGATCGCTCAGTGATCGTTTTTGATACTAGTAACGTTGAATCCAGTCTCTTGAATCTTGACTTTATTATAAAATAATAACTTTAAATAAAAGAGAGTAAGATCTCGGCTGCTCACTCGGAGCATATAAAAGGGCTTTGCAAAAATTTAGTAACCCGTGTCTCTTAAAAGGCACACACCCTACCCTGGTTTCGTAGACCTCGAGGTTAACTAAACAACTTGTACGATTAGTAACGGTTGCCTTTTTCCGCTAATAAGCCTGTCAATTATGCTGGTATGATGATTAACTGAGTTTAAGCTTATTCTTTTCAGTTCAGTCTTTAAATTATTTTATTATTTGCTTGCCTGCCAATATCTTTATATTGTGGGTATGATTAAAAAATATTTGATTCTAAGTTTATTCTTTTCATCAGTTCAGACTTTAAATTTCTTTGTTAACTTGATAAGAGATTGAAATTTAGCAGCGATTGAATTCGATTTGAGCAACTTGTGATTATGTTATGTATGACCTTGTATTATTACAATACAAGGTCATATAGCTCATTTTTATTTTATTTCGAAGTGAACATTGTTAACAATTATTTTTTAATACATGGATGTACAGACCTATATTAGTTTCACCTACCTCCAGATTTTAGAAAACTAATGACAAGGTTATGTAAATAGTATGTGAAAATAAGGGCCTAATAAATATCGAAAGCTGTCGGGAGCGTATCCTGAGCAAGCGGCTTAACAAAAACCTTCATGAGGATCTGCGCAAGCTACCTCCGTAGTCTAAGTACTTATTCGATGAGAACTAATGACATATGAATACTGTGGCAGGTCTTCGGAACAGTGGTGTTGTCCATTATATATTTTTTTGAACTGCTCGAGTCAAGGCCTTTGTTTGACAGGTCCCCAGCCACACACAGTGGTGTTACCTTATCAGATGCTTTTTGAAACCGTTGAGAATGGTCCCCATTGTGCGCTTACATACTGAATACGAATGGAATGAACCATTCGATAAGGTAAGGTGACTATAAATCCAACCAACATAAGACTAATGGGGCTGCCTCTGAGCGTATCGGAGGCAGTGGCTTCGGTGCTCCGTAGGCCCTTCTCGACATACGAGAATGCGCCTGCCATTTACCCCAAGCTTGCACTCGTCCATCTGACAGCAAGTACTTTTTATAGCTTCGAAACGCCTCGATCACCCGCTATGTCTCAGCTGATACACAAGCTTGTGGAGCGAGGTATCTTGGAGGAACTGGATCGGCGACAAGTTGGAATCGACTTCATTTCACTCAACCAAGTTTCTGACGGAGAGGAGCGACACGGATCGTTGACCTTTTAAACTGACCTTACAGAAACAGTTCCTCAGCTCTTTCAAAATAGGCGACTGGATGACGAAGCTTGGCCTGTGAGGCCCAAAGGAGGTTACTTCTGCTGATCTACGACCACCGAGACATTCAAATGGCCTGTCTACCGTCTGGCCTATTGTGTGCGTCGAAATATTTCATCATTTGGCCAACTGGGTAACTCAATACCTTCAGAAAAAGGTATACAAATTACAGTCTACTTCTCGCTGGTAAAACAGTGTAATATTAGTAGATATATACTCGATAGATAGTAGTTGGATAGATAGTAGGGAATAGATACAATAGAGTCTAGATTAGACTATCAATATTGAAAAGTGTAACCGAACCGAACTCAGCTTGAAACTGAAATTCACAAAACTGCACGAGAGCGAATGCACTGCTTATGTATATACCTGCACGCGTAGCATGAGCACACGGGACTCTTGTCTACGAAGACTTGTCGTCTCGACCTTCTCGATTGCTGAGCACAGTTTGACAGACAAGTGGGACTCGTTCTCAGAATTTCGAAACCTTTTAATGTCTCTTAATAAAAAAAGTGAATTTTAAAGGTAATCTTTTTATTACAACACCAATAAACGTCAAAATTATCTAAAATGATCCGAAATAATTTAGTTTAAACATGATTCTCATTTTTTTTATATGTTCTAAGATAAAGAGGCACTCAAGAAAGCGTTCTCTTCCGTAGACAAGCTCTCTCGAGCTCGAGAAGAATAATATTGCCAGTAGAAAATAATTACTTTGTTTCTCATAAAGCACCGTTCCTTTCTATAGATTTCACAACGCTAAACTCTTAAAACTAATTAAATATAGCTGTATGGATATAAATTCGTTTGCCTTTCTTTTATTGAGAGTATTTTGAAAAGATAACACAGACTACTAACGAAATTGTTAATTTAGTAATCTGTGTAAAATGACGAGAAAATTACGAAATATTGAAATCAACGTATGAAAATAATTTTAATTTTAAGTTTTTAAGGAATAAGATATAAGCACGGATAATTTGATTTATTTTTATTGCGAAATTTAGTTTCATATAAAATAAAATACGTAGAAAACTATTTCGAATCTTCTTATTAGTCTGTGATTCTCTCTCGACCTTCTCGACTACTCAAACGGTGGTAGACAAGTTTCTCTGATTCAACTGTCAAACTAATGTCAGTTGAAGAGAAAAGCTCATGTTTGTCGACTTTTGACATTAGGCCACGACAAAGAACAATACGAGTCTACTAGTTGTAAATGCGAGCATGAGTATCTCGATCTCAACCCGACAAAAGTGACATTTCGGTGTAGACAAGCCATTGTTCTCTGAGTCGAATCCTATCTCGATGTTGGTCATGCTACGCGTGCTGGTGAAGAGTGATAACATAGTAGAACCAAATAAGTAGGCCAACTCGAGCCTCGAGCGAGCGATACAGCTTAAACACGTAGGGCTGTCACATCGCTAGTTTATTCAGTCGTCAAAAAATGCATAGTCAATCTCTATACAAAATATTTTTTTCTTATATAGGGTAAGCATCAGGGATCTATAATTCAAAGTTTTTTTTTATATTTTTTTGTACGTAGACCAGCGGGTCTATCGACTAAAATAATGAAGTTAATGTTAATTGTAATTTGACAGATGTATGTGATACATTGGCTCTTTCGTTTTGACACCAATAAAAACTTACTAAAGAAAAGTAGCAATGTATCACATTTATCTGTCAAATTACAATTTACATTAAATTCATTGTTTTCAGGAACTGACTACAATGTTTTCATTACCAACGTCATGTTATGTGATTTGAAAACTTACAAACGAAATAGGATTAATTAAAACGTGGCTTTACTAAATAATGTATTTATTCAAATAAAATAAAATGATTATGAAATTTTATTTTTTACACTATTAACTGTTTCTTACTTTTTCATTTACCTACACTTATTAAAATAATAATCTTTAAATTCGGAAATTGTTTACTTTCCATAATAGGCATGCATAATAGGCTTTTTCCTATAGGAATTTGTGATTTTATAACAATATTACACAATTGATATAAAAAAAAATTCGTCTGTTTCGACAAGTACGAAATGCCTTATTATTTAAAGTTAATGTAAAATATATCCTCATTCTCACAAATCTTTTTGCAATAATATCTTTGGAAAGCATGGTATGTACTGTAGGTAGGTACACGTTGAAATTATTACGAACGGCGCGGCGGCGTGAAGCGTGCGTGAGCGCGGGCGGGATTACGTACGGCGCAGCCATGACTGTTGCACCTTTATCACCTTTAAATTTTGTCAGTGTGTGCGTGCGACGACGCATACGTACGGGCCCGCTCACATACAAACCGCGTTCATGCGTATAAAGAGTAAGATGACTTACTTATTTGGTTCTACTATGGTGATAAGTACTCATCACGCGCTGGTCACCAAGCTGCCCACGTGCCACCCGCACGCTCTGCTCGCGCAGCATACCTTGCCTACCGTTGTCAAGAGTACAACTGCACCACACAGCTGCCACTGCCTACGTACCTGTGTGTTGATGATGTGCTGGTCTCACGTCGCACTAGTATGTTGTCGCTACAGAAGAGATACAACTGGTCCGTACAGAAGCACTCTGATTCTCGCAAATTTTGTTAATCCCAGAGACTACTGCACTTTCAACAAATACTCGCGTGTTATGAAGGGAGTCGCCGAGCAACACATATTAGAACCAGTACCACGTGACTTGAAATGGTGGATAACTACGTCCTGAGTACCATCAGGTAGTGAAAAGTTAAGATCCTACTCTAACACAACACTAACTCCTTGCAGCAGACCATGGTTGGATTCAGGGATTCAGATTAGCATTGCAACCACAAAGAGGACAATTGTAACAGCGGTAAACCATATCAGACCTCATCTTTAGATGACATGACAAATGACATACTGACTTCTACTTCTCCTTGACCGCTGGAACATCTTGATGACAGCAGAAATCTACTAGATAAAGTATAAAGAGGTAACATACAGGCTGTCTTGGGGCAGCCAAGGCCTGGACGGCACCTGTTACTACCAGCGGTGAGCGCTACGTTCTCGGAGTTCCCCCAGATCTTCCCTCAGAGTGTTGGAGAAGTATCTATCACAAGATTGTTAGGATTATGCAGTGCCTTAAACAAGACCCACGTCCTGCTGAAGGAATTGCAGTTCTGACTGCTATAGGTATTTTGACCACAGAGCCTGATACCTGGCATGACCCACCACCTGAACATGGCAAGAGGGTGTATCTTAAAGTAATACCCATATGGGAAAAAGCGTTTTAGCTTCGATACTTTCATCTGCGAGCTCTTATTATTTTATTTTTATTTATTATCACAAAACCCACAAAACAAATAGTAACAATAACTATCTTACAAACTTAGCTTAATGCAAATACCGGCTTTACATTATGTTTAATACTATGTAAAATGTAAGATTCCGAACTTAGAATCAGTTCTTAGACCAGAGCATTAGACTTCCACCACCTCACGTTCGAGCTCTACGTTCAGAAAACTGGGGATGGTGACAAAAAAAAGAGGTTGAATTGTGTAGAGATAATAATTTAGATTTTTTGAAGGTAATGGTTCCATCTAGATAGATTCTTGACTTACCTGCCTTTCGAAGAGAATTTAGTTTATCGGATGATTTTGTTACACAAATCCAGAGCATTATTATAAGAAATAACTTTAATGAACATTTAAAGTATCATGTATAATAATGTATACGTATATCTATTTTTTTCTAATAAAACACATTTTAAAGTAATAAATATCTCTTCAAAAACAGCGAGTGTCCACGAGCCACCTGTCTTGGATTTAGGAGGTTTGTTACAACATAATCCGACAGCTTATATCACATTATTTGAAGCTTCACGCAAGGTTGCTTGCTGCTTCTAGCATCGGGCCGGCGGCGGGCGCGTACATCACCTCACTTTTCTAAGTGTATCCACGAGCCACTACAGCGATGCAGGCAACCTCATCATCGTGAGTCCAGCTTTTGGGTAAAAGTCGGACACAGCGTTTAAGAGACAGGTTAAAAAATAAAACATAGTAATATTGATATCTATATCCTTTATTTGATTGAGGTGAGTTATAAAACTAAGTTTTCAGAGACGCACAGGCTAACACTAATAATATGGCTATATTATTAGTGTTAGGAGCGTGTGCCCCGAGCCACCTCACCTCATGAACTGTAAGTAACCTGCAACTAACAACCGTGTGAGAGATGCAGTTATAGCCGTAGCCGCAGGTTCATTGTGCTCGGCTGTTGTTTCCCTAAATTGGTACAATTTTGTTTTCCAATTAATAGCCCTCATAGAGGTGATCAGAAAAGACTGCTCGCAGTCATATAATCAAATTGATTAGCTATAAATAATAATTTAGTAAACAAAACTAACTTCTAAAATGAGTTATATTAATAACTCTGATACCACTCTATCAGATATGATATTTTATATCAATATTAATTCAATTAATTGAAATGTGTTTTCAGTTATCTCAAGTTAATCATGCCTTCAACAGCATCACATAGCGTCGTTTGGAGTCACCAGGAGTTAATAAACACGTCTCTCACAGATGCTGTGCATCGTCACATGCCGATAATAGTGCAAGTTTTACACAACAATAAAACTTGTATTATTGAGCAGAGACGATGCACAGCATCCCATTAAGGTCCCCTGGTGAGAGACTTCTATGAGGACAATTTTCGTTACACGTCCTTAGCTGACTAAAAATGGCGCCAACCGGAAGTAAGTCTGTACAATTACGATTTTTTGACAAGGAAAGGCTTAAAGGGTAAGTCAATTGTCTACTTTGACAGGATGTAGCTAGACCGGAAGTCGGCGTACTCTCTCACAGATGCTGTGCATCGTCTCTGCTCAATAATACAAGTTTTATACATTTATTGCTGTGTAAAACTTGCACTATTTTTTTCCGCATTACAAAAAAGTGTACAACGCCGCTAAAGAAGTTTTCACTTCAAAAATAATATCGTTTCCTAATAGTTTTTCTTATACCTATTTTACACGGAAATTGCATAGTGTTTTTTAAATGTATGCACCGGTGAGCCTGAAACACAACATTTTAATCTGTCAGCGCACGGTATTCTGTAATTTTAATCTGGAGTTTTTGGCGGGATTTTGTCGAGTTCAGTTCGGTGACTATTTTAATTATTCGCAAATTGATTCATAGTGGATATTGTGTCTTAAAATTAGTGCAGTTTTGTGGTACAAGTGTCTACGCAACTGAACAATATGTGGGAAAATGGAAATAGGCGCGATCTTGGTTGTGTGAAGCTGAGATTTTTATTGTAGTGGTCGCTACCTCGGCAAAACTTACCGAGTAAACTGTCTTGATATACTTGCTTCCAAATGCTTCAAGCAGCATTGGAATGTGATGCACCCGCATTTTAATGTAAACTGAAACAATCTAGAAATACTGAACTATTCAAAACATGACTCTGGCAAAAATTACTCCCAAGAGGAAAGTAGATTGCCATAACAAAAATAAGAAGAAGAAGAAGAATTTTAATCTGGTAACATTGGTGCTGGCTGGCTGACTGACAGTGACAGCTAGAGCTAATCAAGCAGCTAATTCAAAATTCTAGTGGCAAAAAGTTTTCGCCAAAACTAAACTTATTTTGTAAACAAACTTTATTTATGTAGCTGTACCACAGCCTATCAAATCACAATGCAACATAATAATACGGAGTGGAGTACTACTACACAAATATGATAAAACGTAGTGATTTTACATTCTCTTTGGACACAATGGCACACACTGTGAAGCAGAAACGAAACTTACAAAGTTAGGTGCTTATGGTGCTAAATGTGAAACGAATAACAAAGCCGCCTCAAAGCACAGCGTGTGAAACTGTATGTATGTTTTTAGTTACTTATCATCAGCAAAACTTGGTTCATAGTCATAGTACTTATAAAACTTTAGTAGAAACCTGACTCTCCAACCAAAACGCTTATATACTTAGCTTACCTAAGTATACTATTTATTTTCTAAACGAAGTTTCGCGTTTTCAGTGTGCAAATTGGGGTCAGAAAAAAATTCCAATACTTTGAGGCTGAGTATTTAAAAGGCCAAAGAAATGCAGCAGCCCTGTGTATGGGTCGGTCCTGTATGTGTGTCCTGTGTAAGGATCATATAAGAGGATGCATTAGTGGGTAAGAATCTGCCTATTTGATTTTGTTAGGTATTTAAATATTCAGGTGATTTCTAATGAATAATAACAAAGAACTAAGTAGCAAAGTGAAGACTTCTTCGGAGCTCATCTTAAGTACCGTACTGTCACGCATGGGGGTGTAACTACTTAAGGAAACACGGTTTTCGCATGCATTTTTTATATATTTTGATCAAAATTGTCCTAATTGCACCCTTAGCTAAGCCGACATATTTTCTAGGACAAAAAACAGAATAAACTTTCAAAGATTATAAAGAATAAAATATTCTTTAAGTATTTGATCTAGAGTCTGGTCAACGAACGATGAGATTGAAATGGCGGCGCCACTTTTCCTGTTAAATTAACGTTTAGAAGTTAAGTTAATGGAAACTGAACCTTAAAATAAGGCACAAAATTTGTTCCATTTCCAACGAAGTCTCATTTTTCTTTGACCAACCAAACTGTACTTGTGCAATGACTAAAAAATGTGTATGTAAGTAATTGATACACTTAGGTATCACAGTCAGGGAATGTTAACGTTATTTTTAAATATAACGTTAATTTTTACTTTTTTTACCGTTAATTTTAACATTAACGTCATGTCAATAAATAATGTTAATTTTAACGTTAATTTGAGAAATAACGACGTATAAAGTTGTAAGTTAACGTTATTTAATGAAATAACGTTAATTTAACGTTAATTTTAAAATTAACGTTATTGCAATTAATAACGTTAATTTTTTACCGATAATTTTACCGGTACTAAATTTAACGCTATATTTAACGTTAATTTTACCGGTAAAATATTTTTAACGTTATTTTTACTGGTAAATTTACCGATAAAATGTTTTAACGGTATTTTTAACGTTATATTTTTATATCGTTATTTTTTTACGGTATTTCAATCCCTGATCACTGTACAGTACGAGGCATGTTAGGGTTTATGGAAGCAAACAGAAAGACGACACTAAGATTTTGAATAAAGATTTATTTATTTAATTTTATATTTAGAAAGGGGTGTCGTTATTTAATATTAGAATAGCACACGGTTAGGTTAGGCAAGAGCCACAACAGAACCTAGACTAATAAAAATCAGTGAGGAAATGTTCTCGGACCAAGAAACAAAGAGTGGTTGTTTCATAAAGTTAATATAAACAAATTGTGTGAAAGAAAGAAGTTAACTGTGTTAGTAAGGGACGTATTTATTTTTGTATATTCCAACAAGGCAAATATCTAGAAATTTTTTCGACGGAGTGGGGATAAGTTCGCGCATGTACTCTTGTGAGCGACCAATAGCGCGCGCCCCTCTCCCGCCGCCCGAGCCCCTCAGCCTCACCACTATGCCCAAAATACGCGTTCCGCACAATCCCCACCCGATTTCAAGATATATGCCTCGTACTGTACCTAGGTTTAAATTATTCAAGGAGTGACAGGTGCTTAGGTGGAATAAGAAAACACAAGAGTGCACATGCATTCTGTACACATTGTAGGTTCCTAGGGCATGCAGAATCGGACCTCTTTGAAGAATCGAAAATTTCGATTCCGATTCCTTGGTCAGAATCGGGTACCCGGTTTTTTCGATTCTTTTCGATTCTTTTTTGTTTTTTTTGTTTACAATTTTGCTTCATGTTAAGTAAAGAAAAAACGCGTTTATTTTATTATTTTTTTATCAAAATCAAATTATTTACTTAATATAAAACACGAAAACATAAAGAAAAAGCAAATTAATTATCACTAGATCTATAGTAGGATAGGAAGGAGTAGGACTCCTACCGTATATTAGTAGTACTGTTTCATTTCTTCTAGTCTTCTCTTACAATAAACTCCGTGAGCTGTAAAAAGTGGCTCAAATAAAATTGTTCAAAAATAAAATGTTGCCATGAGGTTTCCAAAGAACACATTACGTGCTGTTAGGTATGTTATTTGAAGTATTCGCAGCTAGATGGTGCTTCTAATTTAGATAATTTTTCGAAATGGGTGAATATTTTTTTAGATAAATTTGGAAAAACTGGCTTGACTAAACATTTTTAGATAATTATTGAACCTGCTCACAAAATTTCACTAGAATCGGTTGAGAAATGCGACCTGTAGAGGAGAACAAACTGCCGGAAAGCCCGAATGAAATATATTTTTTTATTTATCTCTGTCATTTTAATAAATTTTAAAAACTGTCTCGACTCTCGACAAAAAATCTAGATATTTATCAAACCTCCACACAAAATTTCACTGGGATTGGCTAAGAAATGCGACCTGTAAAGAAGAACAGACAGCGCTGGAAAGCCGGACTAGGACTAAAATAAGTTTTTCTATATCTCTGTATCTCCGCCATTTTGAAAATTTAAAAAAAAGTGGCGTGATAAAAAAATCTGTATCATTTTCAAATATGCTCACAAAATTTCACGAGAATCGGTTGAGAAATACGACTTGTAGATGAGAACAGACAGCGCTGGAAAACCGGACTGAAATATTTTTTTTTTAACATATCTCCACCAATATGAAAAATTTCAAAAAACTAGCGTGAACAACATAACTACATCATTTATGAACCCGTTTGCAAAATTTCACGAGAATCGGTTGAGAAATGCGACCTGTAGAGGAGAGCAGACAGCGCTGGAAAGCCGGAATGAAACATGATTTTTATAACATATCTCCGCCATTTTGAAAAAAATAAAAAAAATGGCTCGACAAATAAATTCTATTTAATTTTCGAACCTGGGGCCGTACCGGCTAACGAATCGAGCTTCGAAAAGTCTGCCGGGTTTCAAATTAAAACAGATAAATCGAGCTCCAATTGGGCCAAAATGGCGAACCCTATTTCATGAGGTCACACAAACATCCATATCTTCCAAATAACTTCAACAAATAGTACAATACGAAATTCCTTACTTCAATTTATCTTTTTTAATTTGAAACTCGGCAAATTTTCCGAAGCTCGATTCGTTAGCCGGTACGGCCCCTGCTCACAAAATTTCACGAGAATAGGTTGAGAAATGCGACCTGTAGCAGAAAACAGATATACATACGAAATAATTTTTGCCCAAGCAGAAGCAGAAACACATCTAAATTAAGTGACAAGACAATAAATTGCACAGGAATTAACGATTAGGAACAATAAAAAAGGATTTTTTTTCGATCGCCCAATAGTGAGCAGGCAAAGAAATCTTATACCATACGGTCTAATCAGATGTTATCATGATTGTTTATTCGATTATTTGTGCGCGCCATCACAACTAAAGCCATCTAAGTAGTAAGATTGGGAATTTGATTTTTTTTAACGAGAATCGAAAAGAATCGAAAATCGATTCTTACTAATTTAAGAATCGATTCTCACAGGACAAAAAAGAATCGGTTTTTCCCGGTTATTTTGGAATCGGTTAAAATCGGTTCCATGCCCTATAGGTTCCCAACCAGTGGGGTGCTCCAGCTATCTAAAACTTATAAAACCCTAAAAACCAAGGTCTCACAAACTTGATACTGACTGATATAAAAGGGCGAAACTTGTAAAGGACTTTTTAGAAGCAGTTTTGAACAACTTCGACAGTACTTGTCAAAGCGCATATTTGATTCAAAACAATTTCTATTCTAGCTTCTAAAATCATCTCCACTGGTTGACCAACAATCCCCTTTTTTACACGTTTTTATTTTTTATTTTGATCAATTAGTTGTGCCGATTGAGACCCTCATGGTCTGAGGCTTTTGCTCTAGAACAAGGCCGGCCAATCCCAGGCCCGCGGGCCACCAAGTGGCCCGCCAAGGCATTTGAATTTGCCCGCCAGCAGTAGGCCGGCTGACTAGTGCACTGTGGCACCGCTTCCACCTGATGAAAACCTAAAAGTTGTGGCCCGGCGCCGCCACGATTTAAAAAATTTTGCTCACCTGTTTTATTGGCCAGCCTTGCTCTAGAATACGGGAAACCGGATTCTTTGACCCTAGGATAATATACAATTTCTAGCTTTAGCCCGTGACTTTGTCCGTGTGGATATTGGAGAAAATCCTTAGGGAACCTTTAACCAGGATAAAAAGTTGATTAGGCAGAGACACCAAGCGCATTGCCTCGCGAGTAAGGTTGTCAGGTGTCCGGGACCCATTGGAATTGTCCTGTCCAGGAATGAGAGCATATGTCTCGGGTCCACAGAATAGATATCAAGTACTGCCGTACAGAAAGGAAACTCTCCTTCCCGCCCCACAATCAATTACCTCACCCCACCCCGCGAGTTCGTGTGCCGATCCGTGTGGTCATTCAATAGCCCTAGACTTCACGCACACAGTTACGCGTGTGCAAAAACGTCACTATGAAGCGTCTGTGTAATAGGTAGTTGAAACACGACGCTTGTATGGATATGGAGTGCCCGGGGTGTGCCGGGTCCCAGAATTGAGAAAAATGACCCAAAATTTCAGAATACCTACTAGTTTTTCCAAAACCCTCAAGAAGTGCTTATTTTTGTTGTAAGTTTAGTTTTTTATGTTTGAGAATACCAGCCCCCCTACACACCTGCACCTAAATCAACTTTAGCCGCCCTAGCATGACCACCGAAATATGATACCTATATATATTTGGTATCGTGTGATGTAGCGTTTTATAAAAGTGATAAATTGCTGTATCATATCGCGCTCCTATGCGGTCATGCTAGGGCAGATGAAGTTTAGTTTATTTAGGTATATAATATCGTAGGCGCCATTTTACATATTTTACAGAAAGTTTTTTTTAATATATTTCAAAATTATCGTAGGCGACAAGTATTTAACGTACGTTACGTCGCATGATTTATAATCGTAAGTGCCAAGTAGGTAGGATGTAAAACCTAAAACCTATTTAATACTAATATTTCGTAAGCGACCCAGTATTTTGTCGTAAGCGACAGGTAGATACTATACGATATATCAGTAGATGGAGGTTACGACAAAATACTGGGTTGTATATGGTATATGGGTCGTTACGATAAAAAAATAAAATTTTATTATATTGTAAGGTGCAATAGCAGCTGATATGGCAGTTAAGCCTATATGGTTACTATAAAAACACTTTTATGCGTATTTTGGCGGTTACTGTGTTCTTCCTAAAAAGGCTCGATATATCGGGCCAGATAATTAAGAAGAACAGTCGAGTTTCATACAAACAGGTAACATTGCAGCCTTTGTTCTCCGCCAAGGATTGACCTGGCTGTGATATGATGATGGCCATAACATCTGATCAACATTCTAAGAGATCCTACCTTAGGTAGAATTAGTAGTAGTATTAGTAGGATAGGTAGGCTACCTATAAGATAAATAGATAATAGGATAATAGTCGGTTAAATAAAACGAATGAGTGATGAACATTTCAGTATAATCCGCGCGCGATGAGAATGGGATGGGACCTTAGAGTAAGACGGGCTTCTACAGAACGAAGCCTTTGTTGCTCGAAGGGATGGGACCTTGTCAAACTGAGACGCGCACGGTGAGGGAACTTTTGCTGCAGCAAGTTCATGCAAGATAACAAGTATAATCTACGACCTGAGTGGTGCAGTGGTCAACATGCCGCCTACCACGCAAAAGGTCCCGGGTTCGATTCCCGGCCGGGCAGAAATTGAAATGATGAATTTTAATTTCTGTGACGGGTCTGGGTGTTACTATGTATAATAAGTATATATTTAAAAAGTATATAAGTAATATATCAGTTACTTGGTTAAATGCTCTAAGATATCAGTTGTCTAGCACCCATATTACAAGCTTTGCTTAGTTTGGGGCTAGATGGCGCTGTGTGAAATTGTCCAAGCATTTATTTATTATTTTTATTTATAAACCAGCCTGGCGCAACTCTCTCAGTAAAAAACGATCTATGAAACGGAGGCGAATTTTTAACCCGTCTAAGTTTGAAAGAACGTTGACAATCCACAAAGCAGTAGATAATTGACAACATTCGAATTTAGGCGTATTATACTTCGTCCCATCAAAGAGTATTCTATCATCTTTGACCGTTTTACCGCGAATGCCGTTTGACGTTTTTCTTTTGTTTGTTTTCGTTGAATTCGCCTCCGTTTCATACTCACGCTTTTTGTATGACACTCCCGTCTCTTATAACGCTAGTTATTTTTACATTCTCTTTGTTATAAACAATAAGTTGGTTAATTAAATTAAAATTAACTAATTTAGTTAATTTTCAATTTATTTTTCCGTCCCATTCTTATTGCGCGTGGATCTATACCTCTGAGCGTTTACAAAATAAAGTACGTTAGTACTATGTCATGTGAATCATGTCCCTAGTATAATATTATTACTTTGCTCTAGTTGACAAAGCAAGCGCGACGCGCCTCTACTTCAGCTTGGGCAAAAATGATTTCGTATGTCCTTCCAGCTGTCC